>OZ010618.1:4146150-5396150 GCA_963932285.1 Caenorhabditis macrosperma
CTCAATTTAATCGTGCATTTTTGTACCATTTCTCTGTAAAAAAAGGGAGAATATTCAGGGTATTTCTCAATTTAATCGTGCATTTTTGTACCATTTCTCTGTAAAAAAAGGGAGAATATTCAGGGTATTTCTCAATTTAATCGTGCATTTTTGTATCATTTCTCTGTTTAAAAATGTGCGAATATTCAGGGTATTTCTCAATTTAATCGTGCATTTTTGTACCATTTCTCTGTAAAAAAAGGGAGAATATTCAGGGTATTTCTCAATTTAATCGTGCATTTTTGTACCATTTCTCTGTAAAAAAAGGGAGAATATTCAGGGTTTTTCTCAATTTAATCGTGCATTTTTGTACCATTTCTCTGTAAAAAAAGGGAGAATATTCAGGGTATTTCTCAATTTAATCGTGCATTTTTGTACCATTTCTCTGTAAAAAAAGGGAGAATATTCAGGGTATTTCTCAATTTAATCGTGCATTTTTGTACCATTTCTCTGTAAAAAAAGGGAGAATATTCAGGGTATTTCTCAATTTAATCGTGCATTTTTGTACCATTTCTCTGTTTAAAAATGTGCGAATATTCAGGGTATTTCTCAATTTAATCGTGCATTTTTGTACCATTTTTCTGTAAAAAAAGGGAGAATATTCAGGGTATTTCTCAATTTAATCGTGCATTTTTGTACCATTTCTCTGTAAAAAAAGGGAGAATATTCAGGGTATTTCTCAATTTAATCGTGCATTTTTGTACCATTTCTCTGTAAAAAAAGGGAGAATATTCAGGGTATTTCTCAATTTAATCGTGCATTTTTGTATCATTTCTCTGTTTAAAAATGTGCGAATATTCAGGGTATTTCTCAATTTAATCGTGCATTTTTGTACCATTTCTCTGTAAAAAAAGGGAGAATATTCAGGGTATTTCTCAATTTAATCGTGCATTTTTGTACCATTTCTCTGTAAAAAAAGGGAGAATATTCAGGGTTTTTCTCAATTTAATCGTGCATTTTTGTACCATTTCTCTGTAAAAAAAGGGAGAATATTCAGGGTATTTCTCAATTTAATCGTGCATTTTTGTACCATTTCTCTGTAAAAAAAGGGAGAATATTCAGGGTATTTCTCAATTTAATCGTGCATTTTTGTACCATTTCTCTGTAAAAAAAGGGAGAATATTCAGGGTTTTTCTCAATTTAATCGTGCATTTTTGTACCATTTCTCTGTAAAAAAAGGGAGAATATTCAGGGTATTTCTCAATTTAATCGTGCATTTTTGTACCATTTCTCTGTAAAAAAAGGGAGAATATTCAGGGTATTTCTCAATTTAATCGTGCATTTTTGTACCATTTCTCTGTAAAAAAAGGGAGAATATTCAGGGTATTTCTCAATTTAATCGTGCATTTTTGTACCATTTCTCTGTAAAAAAAGGGAGAATATTCAGGGTATTTCTCAATTTAATCGTGCATTTTTGTACCATTTCTCTGTTTAAAAATGTGCGAATATTCAGGGTATTTCTCAATTTAATCGTGCATTTTTGTACCATTTCTCTGTAAAAAAAGGGAGAATATTCAGGGTATTTCTCAATTTAATCGTGCATTTTTGTACCATTTCTCTGTTTAAAAATGTGCGAATATTCAGGGTATTTCTCAATTTAATCGTGCATTTTTGTACCATTTCTCTGTAAAAAAAGGGAGAATATTCAGGGTATTTCTCAATTTAATCGTGCATTTTTGTACCATTTCTCTGTTTAAAAATGTGCGAATATTCAGGGTATTTCTCAATTTAATCGTGCATTTTTGTACCATTTCTCTGTAAAAAAAGGGAGAATATTCAGGGTATTTCTCAATTTGATCGTGCATTTTTGTACCATTTCTCTGTTTAAAAATGTGCGAATATTCAGGGTATTTCTCAATTTAATCGTGCATTTTTGTACCATTTCTCTGTAAAAAAAGGGAGAATATTCAGGGTATTTCTCAATTTAATCGTGCATTTTTGTATCATTTCTCTGTAAAAAAAGGGAGAATATTCAGGGTATTTCTCAATTTAATCGTGCATTTTTGTACCATTTCTCTGTAAAAAAAGGGAGAATATTCAGGGTATTTCTCAATTTAATCGTGCATTTTTGTACCATTTCTCTGTAAAAAAAGGGAGAATATTCAGGGTATT
Organism: Caenorhabditis macrosperma; assembly: GCA_963932285.1. Classification (NCBI taxonomy): domain Eukaryota; kingdom Metazoa; phylum Nematoda; class Chromadorea; order Rhabditida; family Rhabditidae; genus Caenorhabditis; species Caenorhabditis macrosperma. Next base: position 4,148,302 of record OZ010618.1, read on the forward strand.
TCTCAATTTAATCGTGCATTTTTGTACCATTTCTCTGTTTAAAAATGTGCGAATATTCAGGGTATTTCTCAATTTAATCGTGCATTTTTGTACCATTTCTCTGTAAAAAAAGGGAGAATATTCAGGGTATTTCTCAATTTAATCGTGCATTTTTGTACCATTTCTCTGTTTAAAAATGTGCGAATATTCAGGGTATTTCTCAATTTAATCGTGCATTTTTGTACCATTTCTCTGTAAAAAAAGGGAGAATATTCAGGGTATTTCTCAATTTAATCGTGCATTTTTGTACCATTTCTCTGTAAAAAAAGGGAGAATATTCAGGGTATTTCTCAATTTAATCGTGCATTTTTGTACCATTTCTCTGTTTAAAAATGTGCGAATATTCAGGGTATTTCTCAATTTTATCGTGCATTTTTGTACCATTTCTCTGTAAAAAAAGGGAGAATTTTCAGGGTATTTCTCAATTTAATCGTGCATTTTTGTATCATTTCTCTGTTTAAAAATGTGCGAATATTCAGGGTATTTCTCAATTTAATCGTGCATTTTTGTACCATTTCTCTGTTTAAAAATGTGCGAATATTCAGGGTTTTTCTCAATTTAATCGTGCATTTTTGTACCATTTCTCTGTTTAAAAATGTGCGAATATTCAGGGTATTTCTCAATTTAATCGTGCATTTTTGTACCATTTCTCTGTAAAAAAAGGGAGAATATTCAGGGTATTTCTCAATTTAATCGTGCATTTTTGTACCATTTCTCTGTAAAAAAAGGGAGAATATTCAGGGTATTTCTCAATTTAATCGTGCATTTTTGTACCATTTCTCTGTAAAAAAAAGGGAGAATATTCAGGGTATTTCTCAATTTAATCGTGCATTTTTGTACCGTTTCTCTGTAAAAAAAGGAGTGCATAAGCAGCACCAAAAGCAAAGGGAAGCAGCACCAAAAGCAAAAGGAGTGCCTGAGCAGCACCAAAAGCAAAGGGAGTGCATAAGCAGCACCAAAAACAAAGGGAAGCAGCACCAAAAGCAAAGGGAGTGCATAAGCAGCACCAAAAGCAAAAGGAGTGCATAAGCAGCACCAAAAGCAAAGGGAAGCAGCACCAAAAGCAAAGAGAGTGCATAAGCAGCACCAAATGCAAAGGGAGTGAATAATTAGCACCAAAAGCAAAGGGAAGCAGCACCAAAAGCAAAAGGAGTGCATAAGCAGCACCAAAAGCAAAGGGAGTGCATGAGCAGCACCAAAAGCAAAGGGAGTGCATAAGCAGCACCAAAAGCAAAGGGAGTGCATAAGCAGCACAGTTCAGTTCGTTTACAAATTGCCATCTCCAACCATCGTCACATTGAATATTGATTGGAGACAGCCAACATGTTCTGTTTTTTCTCGTTCCGGTTATTCATAAAATCACTTTGAACAGCTATGCATACGCCTTTTCAGTCAAAGATCACAGTAATCACAAAAATAACACCAAAGAATATTCAGTTCGTTTACAAATTGCCATCTCCAACCATCGTCACATTGAATATTGATTGGAGACAGCCAACATGTTCTGTTTTTTCTCGTTCCGGTTATTCATAAAAATCATTTTGAACAGCTATGCATACGCCTTTTCAGTCAAAGATCACAGTAATCACAAAAATAACACCAAAGAATATTCAGTTCGTTTACAAATTGCCATCTCCAACCATCGTCACATTGAATATTGATTGGGGACAGCCAACATGTTCTGTTTTTTCTCGTTCCGGTTATTCATAAAAATCATTTTGAACAGCTATGCATACGCCTTTTCAGTCAAAGATCACAGTAATCACAAAAATAACACCAAAGAATATTCAGTTCGTTTACAAATTGCCATCTCCAACCATCGTCACATTGAATATTGATTGGAGACAGCCAACATGTTCTGTTTTTTCTCGTTCCGGTTATTCATAAAATCACTTTGAACAGCTATGCATACGCCTTTTCAGTCAAAGATCACAGTAATCACAAAAATAACACCAAAGAATATTCAGTTCGTTTACAAATTGCCATCTCCAACCATCGTCACATTGAATATTGATTGGAGACAGCCAACATGTTCTGTTTTTTCTCGTTCCGGTTATTCATAAAAATCATTTTGAACAGCTATGCATACGCCTTTTCAGTCAAAGATCACAGTAATCACAAAAATAACACCAAAGAATATTCGGTACGTTTACAAATTGCCATCTCCAACCATCGTCACATTGAATATTGATTGGGGACAGCCAACATGTTCTGTTTTTTCTCGTTCCGGTTATTCATAAAAATCATTTTGAACAGCTATGCATACGCCTTTTCAGTCAAAGATCACAGTAATCACAAAAATAACACCAAAGAATATTCAGTTCGTTTACAAATTGCCATCTACAACCATCGTCACATTGAATATTGATTGGAGACAGCCAACATGTTCTGTTTTTTCTCGTTCCGGTTATTCATAAAAATCATTTTGAACAGCTATGCATACGCCTTTTCAGTCAAAGATCACAGTAATCACAAAAATAACACCAAAGAATATTCAGTTCGTTTACAAATTGCCATCTCCAACCATCGTCACATTGAATATTGATTGGGGACAGCCAACATGTTCTGTTTTTTCTCGTTCCGGTTATTCATAAAAATCATTTTGAACAGCTATGCACACGCCTTTTCAGTCAAAGATCCATAAAAATCATTTTGAACAGCTATGCATACGCCTTTTCAGTCAAAGATCACAGTAATCACAAAAATAACACCAAAGAATATTCAGTTCGTTTACAAATTGCCATCTCCAACCATCGTCACATTGAATATTGATTGGAGACAGCCAACATGTTCTGTTTTTTCTCGTTCCGGTTATTCATAAAAATCATTTTGAACAGCTATGCATACGCCTTTTCAGTCAAAGATCACAGTAATCACAAAAATAACACCAAAGAATATTCGGTACGTTTACAAATTGCCATCTCCAACCATCGTCACATTGAATATTGATTGGAGACAGCCAACATGTTCTGTTTTTTCTCGTTCCGGTTATTCATAAAATCACTTTGAACAGCTATGCATACGCCTTTTCAGTCAAAGATCACAGTAATCACAAAAATAACACCAAAGAATATTCAGTTCGTTTACAAATTGCCATCTCCAACCATCGTCACATTGAATATTGATTGGAGACAGCCAACATGTTCTGTTTTTTCTCGTTCCGGTTATTCATAAAATCACTTTGAACAGCTATGCATACGCCTTTTCAGTCAAAGATCACAGTAATCACAAAAATAACACCAAAGAATATTCAGTTCGTTTACAAATTGCCATCTCCAACCATCGTCACATTGAATATTGATTGGAGACAGCCAACATGTTCTGTTTTTTCTCGTTCCGGTTATTCATAAAATCACTTTGAACAGCTATGCATACGCCTTTTCAGTCAAAGATCACAGTAATCACAAAAATAACACCAAAGAATATTCAGTTCGTTTACAAATTGCCATCTCCAACCATCGTCACATTGAATATTGATTGGAGACAGCCAACATGTTCTGTTTTTTCTCGTTCCGGTTATTCATAAAAATCATTTTGAACAGCTATGCACACGCCTTTTCAGTCAAAGATCCATAAAAATCATTTTGAACAGCTATGCATACGCCTTTTCAGTCAAAGATCACAGTAATCACAAAAATAACACCAAAGAATATTCAGTTCGTTTACAAATTGCCATCTACAACCATCGTCACATTGAATATTGATTGGAGACAGCCAACATGTTCTGTTTTTTCTCGTTCCGGTTATTCATAAAAATCATTTTGAACAGCTATGCATACGCCTTTTCAGTCAAAGATCCATAAAAATCATTTTGAACAGCTATGCATACGCCTTTTCAGTCAAAGATCACAGTAATCACAAAAATAACACCAAAGAATATTCAGTTCGTTTACAAATTGCCATCTCCAACCATCGTCACATTGAATATTGATTGGGGACAGCCAACATGTTCTGTTTTTTCTCGTTCCGGTTATTCATAAAAATCATTTTGAACAGCTATGCACACGCCTTTTCAGTCAAAGATCCATAAAAATCATTTTGAACAGCTATGCATACGCCTTTTCAGTCAAAGATCACAGTAATCACAAAAATAACACCAAAGAATATTCAGTTCGTTTACAAATTGCCATCTCCAACCATCGTCACATTGAATATTGATTGGAGACAGCCAACATGTTCTGTTTTTTCTCGTTCCGGTTATTCATAAAAATCATTTTGAACAGCTATGCATACGCCTTTTCAGTCAAAGATCACAGTAATCACAAAAATAACACCAAAGAATATTCAGTTCGTTTACAAATTGCCATCTCCAACCATCGTCACATTGAATATTGATTGGGGACAGCCAACATGTTCTGTTTTTTCTCGTTCCGGTTATTCATAAAAATCATTTTGAACAGCTATGCATACGCCTTTTCAGTCAAAGATCCATAAAAATCATTTTGAACAGCTATGCATACGCCTTTTCAGTCAAAGATCACAGTAATCACAAAAATAACACCAAAGAATATTCAGTTCGTTTACAAATTGCCATCTACAACCATCGTCACATTGAATATTGATTGGAGACAGCCAACATGTTCTGTTTTTTCTCGTTCCGGTTATTCATAAAAATCATTTTGAACAGCTATGCATACGCCTTTTCAGTCAAAGATCACAGTAATCACAAAAATAACACCAAAGAATATTCAGTTCGTTTACAAATTGCCATCTCCAACCATCGTCACATTGAATATTGATTGGAGACAGCCAACATGTTCTGTTTTTTCTCGTTCCGGTTATTCATAAAAATCATTTTGAACAGCTATGCACACGCCTTTTCAGTCAAAGATCCATAAAAATCATTTTGAACAGCTATGCATACGCCTTTTCAGTCAAAGATCACAGTAATCACAAAAATAACACCAAAGAATATTCAGTTCGTTTACAAATTGCCATCTACAACCATCGTCACATTGAATATTGATTGGAGACAGCCAACATGTTCTGTTTTTTCTCGTTCCGGTTATTCATAAAAATCATTTTGAACAGCTATGCATACGCCTTTTCAGTCAAAGATCCATAAAAATCATTTTGAACAGCTATGCATACGCCTTTTCAGTCAAAGATCACAGTAATCACAAAAATAACACCAAAGAATATTCAGTTCGTTTACAAATTGCCATCTCCAACCATCGTCACATTGAATATTGATTGGAGACAGCCAACATGTTCTGTTTTTTCTCGTTCCGGTTATTCATAAAAATCATTTTGAACAGCTATGCACACGCCTTTTCAGTCAAAGATCCATAAAAATCATTTTGAACAGCTATGCATACGCCTTTTCAGTCAAAGATCACAGTAATCACAAAAATAACACCAAAGAATATTCAGTTCGTTTACAAATTGCCATCTCCAACCATCGTCACATTGAATATTGATTGGAGACAGCCAACATGTTCTGTTTTTTCTCGTTCCGGTTATTCATAAAAATCATTTTGAACAGCTATGCACACGCCTTTTCAGTCAAAGATCCATAAAAATCATTTTGAACAGCTATGCATACGCCTTTTCAGTCAAAGATCACAGTAATCACAAAAATAACACCAAAGAATATTCAGTTCGTTTACAAATTGCCATCTACAACCATCGTCACATTGAATATTGATTGGAGACAGCCAACATGTTCTGTTTTTTCTCGTTCCGGTTATTCATAAAAATCATTTTGAACAGCTATGCATACGCCTTTTCAGTCAAAGATCACAGTAATCACAAAAATAACACCAAAGAATATTCAGTTCGTTTACAAATTGCCATCTCCAACCATCGTCACATTGAATATTGATTGGAGACAGCCAACATGTTCTGTTTTTTCTCGTTCCGGTTATTCATAAAAATCATTTTGAACAGCTATGCACACGCCTTTTCAGTCAAAGATCCATAAAAATCATTTTGAACAGCTATGCATACGCCTTTTCAGTCAAAGATCACAGTAATCACAAAAATAACACCAAAGAATATTCAGTTCGTTTACAAATTGCCATCTCCAACCATCGTCACATTGAATATTGATTGGAGACAGCCAACATGTTCTGTTTTTTCTCGTTCCGGTTATTCATAAAAATCATTTTGAACAGCTATGCATACGCCTTTTCAGTCAAAGATCCATAAAAATCATTTTGAACAGCTATGCATACGCCTTTTCAGTCAAAGATCACAGTAATCACAAAAATAACACCAAAGAATATTCAGTTCGTTTACAAATTGCCATCTCCAACCATCGTCACATTGAATATTGATTGGAGACAGCCAACATGTTCTGTTTTTTCTCGTTCCGGTTATTCATAAAAATCATTTTGAACAGCTATGCATACGCCTTTTCAGTCAAAGATCACAGTAATCACAAAAATAACACCAAAGAATATTCAGTTCGTTTACAAATTGCCATCTCCAACCATCGTCACATTGAATATTGATTGGGGACAGCCAACATGTTCTGTTTTTTCTCGTTCCGGTTATTCATAAAAATCATTTTGAACAGCTATGCATACGCCTTTTCAGTCAAAGATCCATAAAAATCATTTTGAACAGCTATGCATACGCCTTTTCAGTCAAAGATCACAGTAATCACAAAAATAACACCAAAGAATATTCAGTTCGTTTACAAATTGCCATCTCCAACCATCGTCACATTGAATATTGATTGGAGACAGCCAACATGTTCTGTTTTTTCTCGTTCTGGTTATTCATAAAATCACTTTGAACAGCTATGCATACGCCTTTTCAGTCAAAGATCACAGTAATCACAAAAATAACACCAAAGAATATTCAGTTCGTTTACAAATTGCCATCTCCAACCATCGTCACATTGAATATTGATTGGAGACAGCCAACATGTTCTGTTTTTTCTCGTTCCGGTTATTCATAAAATCACTTTGAACAGCTATGCATACGCCTTTTCAGTCAAAGATCACAGTAATCACAAAAATAACACCAAAGAATATTCAGTTCGTTTACAAATTGCCATCTCCAACCATCGTCACATTGAATATTGATTGGAGACAGCCAACATGTTCTGTTTTTTCTCGTTCTGGTTATTCATAAAATCACTTTGAACAGCTATGCATACGCCTTTTCAGTCAAAGATCACAGTAATCACAAAAATAACACCAAAGAATATTCAGTTCGTTTACAAATTGCCATCTCCAACCATCGTCACATTGAATATTGATTGGAGACAGCCAACATGTTCTGTTTTTTCTCGTTCTGGTTATTCATAAAATCACTTTGAACAGCTATGCATACGCCTTTTCATTCAAAGATCACAGTAATCACAAAAATAACACCAAAGAATATTCAGTTCGTTTACAAATTGCCATCTCCAACCATCGTCACATTGAATATTGATTGGGGACAGCCAACATGTTCTGTTTTTTCTCGTTCCGGTTATTCATAAAAATCATTTTGAACAGCTATGCATACGCCTTTTCAGTCAAAGATCACAGTAATCACAAAAATAACACCAAAGAATATTCAGTTCGTTTACAAATTGCCATCTCCAACCATCGTCACATTGAATATTGATTGGAGACAGCCAACATGTTCTGTTTTTTCTCGTTCCGGTTATTCATAAAAATCATTTTGAACAGCTATGCATACGCCTTTTCAGTCAAAGATCACAGTAATCACAAAAATAACACCAAAGAATATTCAGTTCGTTTACAAATTGCCATCTCCAACCATCGTCACATTGAATATTGATTGGGGACAGCCAACATGTTCTGTTTTTTCTCGTTCCGGTTATTCATAAAAATCATTTTGAACAGCTATGCATACGCCTTTTCAGTCAAAGATCACAGTAATCACAAAAATAACACCAAAGAATATTCAGTTCGTTTACAAATTGCCATCTACAACCATCGTCACATTGAATATTGATTGGAGACAGCCAACATGTTCTGTTTTTTCTCGTTCCGGTTATTCATAAAAATCATTTTGAACAGCTATGCATACGCCTTTTCAGTCAAAGATCACAGTAATCACAAAAATAACACCAAAGAATATTCAGCTCGTTTACAAATTGCCATCTCCAACCATCGTCACATTGAATATTGATTGGAGACAGCCAACATGTTCTGTTTTTTCTCGTTCCGGTTATTCATAAAAATCATTTTGAACAGCTATGCATACGCCTTTTCAGTCAAAGATCACAGTAATCACAAAAATAACACCAAAGAATATTCAGTTCGTTTACAAATTGCCATCTACAACCATCGTCACATTGAATATTGATTGGAGACAGCCAACATGTTCTGTTTTTTCTCGTTCCGGTTATTCATAAAAATCATTTTGAACAGATATGCATACGCCTTTTCAGTCAAAGATCACAGTAATCACAAAAATAACACCAAAGAATATTCAGTTCGTTTACAAATTGCCATCTACAACCATCGTCACATTGAATATTGATTGGAGACAGCCAACATGTTCTGTTTTTTCTCGTTCCGGTTATTCATAAAAATCATTTTGAACAGCTATGCATACGCCTTTTCAGTCAAAGATCACAGTAATCACAAAAATAACACCAAAGAATATTCAGTTCGTTTACAAATTGCCATCTCCAACCATCGTCACATTGAATATTGATTGGAGACAGCCAACATGTTCTGTTTTTTCTCGTTCTGGTTATTCATAAAATCACTTTGAACAGCTATGCATACGCCTTTTCAGTCAAAGATCACAGTAATCACAAAAATAACACCAAAGAATATTCAGTTCGTTTACAAATTGCCATCTACAACCATCGTCACATTGAATATTGATTGGAGACAGCCAACATGTTCTGTTTTTTCTCGTTCTGGTTATTCATAAAATCACTTTGAACAGCTATGCATACGCCTTTTCATTCAAAGATCACAGTAATCACAAAAATAACACCAAAGAATATTCAGTTCGTTTACAAATTGCCATCTCCAACCATCGTCACATTGAATATTGATTGGGGACAGCCAACATGTTCTGTTTTTTCTCGTTCCGGTTATTCATAAAAATCATTTTGAACAGATATGCATACGCCTTTTCAGTCAAAGATCACAGTAATCACAAAAATAACACCAAAGAATATTCAGTTCGTTTACAAATTGCCATCTACAACCATCGTCACATTGAATATTGATTGGAGACAGCCAACATGTTCTGTTTTTTCTCGTTCCGGTTATTCATAAAAATCATTTTGAACAGCTATGCATACGCCTTTTCAGTCAAAGATCACAGTAATCACAAAAATAACACCAAAGAATATTCAGTTCGTTTACAAATTGCCATCTCCAACCATCGTCACATTGAATATTGATTGGAGACAGCCAACATGTTCTGTTTTTTCTCGTTCTGGTTATTCATAAAATCACTTTGAACAGCTATGCATACGCCTTTTCATTCAAAGATCACAGTAATCACAAAAATAACACCAAAGAATATTCAGTTCGTTTACAAATTGCCATCTCCAACCATCGTCACATTGAATATTGATTGGGGACAGCCAACATGTTCTGTTTTTTCTCGTTCCGGTTATTCATAAAAATCATTTTGAACAGCTATGCATACGCCTTTTCAGTCAAAGATCACAGTAATCACAAAAATAACACCAAAGAATATTCAGTTCGTTTACAAATTGCCATCTCCAACCATCGTCACATTGAATATTGATTGGAGACAGCCAACATGTTCTGTTTTTTCTCGTTCCGGTTATTCATAAAAATCATTTTGAACAGCTATGCATACGCCTTTTCAGTCAAAGATCACAGTAATCACAAAAATAACACCAAAGAATATTCAGTTCGTTTACAAATTGCCATCTACAACCATCGTCACATTGAATATTGATTGGAGACAGCCAACATGTTCTGTTTTTTCTCGTTCCGGTTATTCATAAAAATCATTTTGAACAGATATGCATACGCCTTTTCAGTCAAAGATCACAGTAATCACAAAAATAACACCAAAGAATATTCAGTTCGTTTACAAATTGCCATCTACAACCATCGTCACATTGAATATTGATTGGAGACAGCCAACATGTTCTGTTTTTTCTCGTTCCGGTTATTCATAAAAATCATTTTGAACAGCTATGCATACGCCTTTTCAGTCAAAGATCACAGTAATCACAAAAATAACACCAAAGAATATTCAGTTCGTTTACAAATTGCCATCTCCAACCATCGTCACATTGAATATTGATTGGAGACAGCCAACATGTTCTGTTTTTTCTCGTTCTGGTTATTCATAAAATCACTTTGAACAGCTATGCATACGCCTTTTCAGTCAAAGATCACAGTAATCACAAAAATAACACCAAAGAATATTCAGTTCGTTTACAAATTGCCATCTACAACCATCGTCACATTGAATATTGATTGGAGACAGCCAACATGTTCTGTTTTTTCTCGTTCTGGTTATTCATAAAATCACTTTGAACAGCTATGCATACGCCTTTTCATTCAAAGATCACAGTAATCACAAAAATAACACCAAAGAATATTCAGTTCGTTTACAAATTGCCATCTCCAACCATCGTCACATTGAATATTGATTGGGGACAGCCAACATGTTCTGTTTTTTCTCGTTCCGGTTATTCATAAAAATCATTTTGAACAGATATGCATACGCCTTTTCAGTCAAAGATCACAGTAATCACAAAAATAACACCAAAGAATATTCAGTTCGTTTACAAATTGCCATCTACAACCATCGTCACATTGAATATTGATTGGAGACAGCCAACATGTTCTGTTTTTTCTCGTTCCGGTTATTCATAAAAATCATTTTGAACAGCTATGCATACGCCTTTTCAGTCAAAGATCACAGTAATCACAAAAATAACACCAAAGAATATTCAGTTCGTTTACAAATTGCCATCTCCAACCATCGTCACATTGAATATTGATTGGAGACAGCCAACATGTTCTGTTTTTTCTCGTTCCGGTTATTCATAAAAATCATTTTGAACAGCTATGCATACGCCTTTTCAGTCAAAGATCACAGTAATCACAAAAATAACACCAAAGAATATTCAGTTCGTTTACAAATTGCCATCTCCAACCATCGTCACATTGAATATTGATTGGGGACAGCCAACATGTTCTGTTTTTTCTCGTTCCGGTTATTCATAAAAATCATTTTGAACAGATATGCATACGCCTTTTCAGTCAAAGATCACAGTAATCACAAAAATAACACCAAAGAATATTCAGTTCGTTTACAAATTGCCATCTCCAACCATCGTCACATTGAATATTGATTGGGGACAGCCAACATGTTCTGTTTTTTCTCGTTCCGGTTATTCATAAAAATCATTTTGAACAGCTATGCATACGCCTTTTCAGTCAAAGATCACAGTAATCACAAAAATAACACCAAAGAATATTCAGTTCGTTTACAAATTGCCATCTCCAACCATCGTCACATTGAATATTGATTGGGGACAGCCAACATGTTCTGTTTTTTCTCGTTCCGGTTATTCATAAAAAACATTTTGAACAGCTATGCATACGCCTTTTCAGTCAAAGATCACAGTAATCACAAAAATAACACCAAAGAATATTCAGTTCGTTTACAAATTGCCATCTACAACCATCGTCACATTGAATATTGATTGGAGACAGCCAACATGTTCTGTTTTTTCTCGTTCCGGTTATTCATAAAAATCATTTTGAACAGCTATGCATACGCCTTTTCAGTCAAAGATCACAGTAATCACAAAAATAACACCAAAGAATATTCAGTTCGTTTACAAATTGCCATCTCCAACCATCGTCACATTGAATATTGATTGGAGACAGCCAACATGTTCTGTTTTTTCTCGTTCCGGTTATTCATAAAAATCATTTTGAACAGCTATGCATACGCCTTTTCAGTCAAAGATCACAGTAATCACAAAAATAACACCAAAGAATATTCAGTTCGTTTACAAATTGCCATCTACAACCATCGTCACATTGAATATTGATTGGGGACAGCCAACATGTTCTGTTTTTTCTCGTTCCGGTTATTCATAAAAATCATTTTGAACAGATATGCATACGCCTTTTCAGTCAAAGATCACAGTAATCACAAAAATAACACCAAAGAATATTCAGTTCGTTTACAAATTGCCATCTACAACCATCGTCACATTGAATATTGATTGGAGACAGCCAACATGTTCTGTTTTTTCTCGTTCCGGTTATTCATAAAAATCATTTTGAACAGCTATGCATACGCCTTTTCAGTCAAAGATCACAGTAATCACAAAAATAACACCAAAGAATATTCAGTTCGTTTACAAATTGCCATCTCCAACCATCGTCACATTGAATATTGATTGGGGACAGCCAACATGTTCTGTTTTTTCTCGTTCCGGTTATTCATAAAAAACATTTTGAACAGCTATGCATACGCCTTTTCAGTCAAAGATCACAGTAATCACAAAAATAACACCAAAGAATATTCAGTTCGTTTACAAATTGCCATCTACAACCATCGTCACATTGAATATTGATTGGAGACAGCCAACATGTTCTGTTTTTTCTCGTTGCGGTTATTCATAAAAATCATTTTGAACAGCTATGCATACGCCTTTTCAGTCAAAGATCACAGTAATCACAAAAATAACACCAAAGAATATTCAGTTCGTTTACAAATTGCCATCTCCAACCATCGTCACATTGAATATTGATTGGAGACAGCCAACATGTTCTGTTTTTTCTCGTTCCGGTTATTCATAAAAATCATTTTGAACAGCTATGCATACGCCTTTTCAGTCAAAGATCACAGTAATCACAAAAATAACACCAAAGAATATTCGGTACGTTTACAAATTGCCATCTCCAACCATCGTCACATTGAATATTGATTGGGGACAGCCAACATGTTCTGTTTTTTCTCGTTCCGGTTATTCATAAAAATCATTTTGAACAGCTATGCATACGCCTTTTTAGTCAAAGATCACAGTAATCACAAAAATAACACCAAAGAATATTCGGTACGTTTACAAATTGCCATCTCCAACCATCGTCACATTGAATATTGATTGGGGACAGCCAACATGTTCTGTTTTTTCTCGTTCCGGTTATTCATAAATATCATTTTGAACAGCTATGCATACGCCTTTTCAGTCAAAGATCACAGTAATCACAAAAATAACACCAAAGAATATTCAGTTCGTTTACAAATTGCCATCTCCAACCATCGTCACATTGAATATTGATTGGAGACAGCCAACATGTTCTGTTTTTTCTCGTTCCGGTTATTCATAAATATCATTTTGAACAGCTATGCATACGCCTTTTCAGTCAAAGATCACAGTAATCACAAAAATAACACCAAAGAATATTCGGTACGTTTACAAATTGCCATCTCCAACCATCGTCACATTGAATATTGATTGGGGACAGCCAACATGTTCTGTTTTTTCTCGTTCCGGTTATTCATAAATATCATTTTGAACAGCTATGCATACGCCTTTTCAGTCAAAGATCACAGTAATCACAAAAATAACACCAAAGAATATTCAGTTCGTTTACAAATTGCCATCTCCAACCATCGTCACATTGAATATTGATTGGGGACAGCCAACATGTTCTGTTTTTTCTCGTTCCGGTTATTCATAAATATCATTTTGAACAGCTATGCATACGCCTTTTCAGTCAAAGATCACAGTAATCACAAAAATAACACCAAAGAATATTCAGTTCGTTTACAAATTGCCATCTCCAACCATCGTCACATTGAATATTGATTGGAGACAGCCAACATGTTCTGTTTTTTCTCGTTCCGGTTATTCATAAAAATCATTTTGAACAGCTATGCATACGCCTTTTCAGTCAAAGATCACAGTAATCACAAAAATAACACCAAAGAATATTCAGTTCGTTTACAAATTGCCATCTCCAACCATCGTCACATTGAATATTGATTGGGGACAGCCAACATGTTCTGTTTTTTCTCGTTCCGGTTATTCATAAAAATCATTTTGAACAGCTATGCATACGCCTTTTCAGTCAAAGATCACAGTAATCACAAAAATAACACCAAAGAATATTCAGTTCGTTTACAAATTGCCATCTCCAACCATCGTCACATTGAATATTGATTGGAGACAGCCAACATGTTCTGTTTTTTCTCGTTCCGGTTATTCATAAAAATCATTTTGAACAGCTATGCATACGCCTTTTCAGTCAAAGATCACAGTAATCACAAAAATAACACCAAAGAATATTCAGTTCGTTTACAAATTGCCATCTCCAACCATCGTCACATTGAATATTGATTGGAGACAGCCAACATGTTCTGTTTTTTCTCGTTCCGGTTATTCATAAAAATCATTTTGAACAGCTATGCATACGCTTTTCAGTCAAAGATCACAGTAATCACAAAAATAACACCAAAGAATATTCAGTTCGTTTACAAATTGCCATCTCCAACCATCGTCACATTGAATATTGATTGGAGACAGCCAACATGTTCTGTTTTTTCTCGTTCCGGTTATTCACAAAAATCATTTTGAACAGCTATGCATACGCCTTTTCAGTCAAAGATCACAGTAATCACAAAAATAACACCAAAGAATATTCGGTACGTTTACAAATTGCCATCTCCAACCATCGTCACATTGAATATTGATTGGGGACAGCCAACATGTTCTGTTTTTTCTCGTTCCGGTTATTCATAAAAATCATTTTGAACAGCTATGCATACGCCTTTTCAGTCAAAGATCACAGTAATCACAAAAATAACACCAAAGAATATTCAGTTCGTTTACAAATTGCCATCTCCAACCATCGTCACATTGAATATTGATTGGAGACAGCCAACATGTTCTGTTTTTTCTCGTTCCGGTTATTCATAAAAATCATTTTGAACAGCTATGCATACGCCTTTTCAGTCAAAGATCACAGTAATCACAAAAATAACACCAAAGAATATTCAGTTCGTTTACAAATTGCCATCTCCAACCATCGTCACATTGAATATTGATTGGAGACAGCCAACATGTTCTGTTTTTTCTCGTTCCGGTTATTCATAAAAATCATTTTGAACAGCTATGCATACGCCTTTTCAGTCAAAGATCACAGTAATCACAAAAATAACACCAAAGAATATTCAGTTCGTTTACAAATTGCCATCTCCAACCATCGTCACATTGAATAATGATTGGGGACAGCCAACATGTTCTGTTTTTTCTCGTTCCGGTTATTCATAAAAATCATTTTGAACAGCTATGCATACGCCTTTTCAGTCAAAGATCACAGTAATCACAAAAATAACACCAAAGAATATTCAGTTCGTTTACAAATTGCCATCTCCAACCATCGTCACATTGAATATTGATTGGGGACAGCCAACATGTTCTGTTTTTTCTCGTTCCGGTTATTCATAAAAATCATTTTGAACAGCTATGCATACGCCTTTTCAGTCAAAGATCACAGTAATCACAAAAATAACACCAAAGAATATTCAGTTCGTTTACAAATTGCCATCTCCAACCATCGTCACATTGAATATTGATTGGAGACAGCCAACATGTTCTGTTTTTTCTCGTTCCGGTTATTCATAAAAATCATTTTGAACAGCTATGCATACGCCTTTTCAGTCAAAGATCACAGTAATCACAAAAATAACACCAAAGAATATTCAGTTCGTTTACAAATTGCCATCTCCAACCATCGTCACATTGAATATTGATTGGGGACAGCCAACATGTTCTGTTTTTTCTCGTTCCGGTTATTCATAAAAATCATTTTGAACAGCTATGCATACGCCTTTTCAGTCAAAGATCCATAAAAATCATTTTGAACAGCTATGCATACGCCTTTTCAGTCAAAGATCACAGTAATCACAAAAATAACACCAAAGAATATTCAGTTCGTTTACAAATTGCCATCTACAACCATCGTCACATTGAATATTGATTGGAGACAGCCAACATGTTCTGTTTTTTCTCGTTCCGGTTATTCATAAAAATCATTTTGAACAGCTATGCATACGCCTTTTCAGTCAAAGATCACAGTAATCACAAAAATAACACCAAAGAATATTCAGTTCGTTTACAAATTGCCATCTCCAACCATCGTCACATTGAATATTGATTGGAGACAGCCAACATGTTCTGTTTTTTCTCGTTCCGGTTATTCATAAAAATCATTTTGAACAGCTATGCACACGCCTTTTCAGTCAAAGATCCATAAAAATCATTTTGAACAGCTATGCATACGCCTTTTCAGTCAAAGATCACAGTAATCACAAAAATAACACCAAAGAATATTCGGTACGTTTACAAATTGCCATCTCCAACCATCGTCACATTGAATATTGATTGGAGACAGCCAACATGTTCTGTTTTTTCTCGTTCCGGTTATTCATAAAATCACTTTGAACAGCTATGCATACGCCTTTTCAGTCAAAGATCACAGTAATCACAAAAATAACACCAAAGAATATTCAGTTCGTTTACAAATTGCCATCTCCAACCATCGTCACATTGAATATTGATTGGAGACAGCCAACATGTTCTGTTTTTTCTCGTTCCGGTTATTCATAAAATCACTTTGAACAGCTATGCATACGCCTTTTCAGTCAAAGATCACAGTAATCACAAAAATAACACCAAAGAATATTCAGTTCGTTTACAAATTGCCATCTCCAACCATCGTCACATTGAATATTGATTGGGGACAGCCAACATGTTCTGTTTTTTCTCGTTCCGGTTATTCATAAAAATCATTTTGAACAGCTATGCATACGCCTTTTCAGTCAAAGATCACAGTAATCACAAAAATAACACCAAAGAATATTCAGTTCGTTTACAAATTGCCATCTCCAACCATCGTCACATTGAATATTGATTGGGGACAGCCAACATGTTCTGTTTTTTCTCGTTCCGGTTATTCATAAAAATCATTTTGAACAGCTATGCATACGCCTTTTCAGTCAAAGATCACAGTAATCACAAAAATAACACCAAAGAATATTCAGTTCGTTTACAAATTGCCATCTCCAACCATCGTCACATTGAATATTGATTGGAGACAGCCAACATGTTCTGTTTTTTCTCGTTCCGGTTATTCATAAAAATCATTTTGAACAGCTATGCATACGCCTTTTCAGTCAAAGATCACAGTAATCACAAAAATAACACCAAAGAATATTCAGTTCGTTTACAAATTGCCATCTCCAACCATCGTCACATTGAATATTGATTGGGGACAGCCAACATGTTCTGTTTTTTCTCGTTCCGGTTATTCATAAAAATCATTTTGAACAGCTATGCATACGCCTTTTCAGTCAAAGATCACAGTAATCACAAAAATAACACCAAAGAATATTCAGTTCGTTTACAAATTGCCATCTCCAACCATCGTCACATTGAATATTGATTGGAGACAGCCAACATGTTCTGTTTTTTCTCGTTCCGGTTATTCATAAATATCATTTTGAACAGCTATGCATACGCCTTTTCAGTCAAAGATCACAGTAATCACAAAAATAACACCAAAGAATATTCAGTTCGTTTACAAATTGCCATCTCCAACCATCGTCACATTGAATATTGATTGGGGACAGCCAACATGTTCTGTTTTTTCTCGTTCCGGTTATTCATAAAAATCATTTTGAACAGCTATGCATACGCCTTTTCAGTCAAAGATCACAGTAATCACAAAAATAACACCAAAGAATATTCGGTACGTTTACAAATTGCCATCTCCAACCATCGTCACATTGAATATTGATTGGGGACAGCCAACATGTTCTGTTTTTTCTCGTTCCGGTTATTCATAAAAATCATTTTGAACAGCTATGCATACGCCTTTTCAGTCAAAGATCACAGTAATCACAAAAATAACACCAAAGAATATTCGGTACGTTTACAAATTGCCATCTCCAACCATCGTCACATTGAATATTGATTGGGGACAGCCAACATGTTCTGTTTTTTCTCGTTCCGGTTATTCATAAAAATCATTTTGAACAGCTATGCATACGCCTTTTCAGTCAAAGATCACAGTAATCACAAAAATAACACCAAAGAATATTCAGTTCGTTTACAAATTGCCATCTCCAACCATCGTCACATTGAATATTGATTGGAGACAGCCAACATGTTCTGTTTTTTCTCGTTGCGGTTATTCATAAAAATCATTTTGAACAGCTATGCATACGCCTTTTCAGTCAAAGATCACAGTAATCACAAAAATAACACCAAAGAATATTCGGTACGTTTACAAATTGCCATCTCCAACC
This sequence comes from Caenorhabditis macrosperma, assembly GCA_963932285.1. Lineage (NCBI taxonomy): Eukaryota > Metazoa > Nematoda > Chromadorea > Rhabditida > Rhabditidae > Caenorhabditis > Caenorhabditis macrosperma. The sequence continues at coordinate 4,166,596 of OZ010618.1, forward strand.
ATCGTCACATTGAATATTGATTGGGGACAGCCAACATGTTCTGTTTTTTCTCGTTCCGGTTATTCATAAAAATCATTTTGAACAGCTATGCATACGCCTTTTCAGTCAAAGATCACAGTAATCACAAAAATAACACCAAAGAATATTCGGTACGTTTACAAATTGCCATCTCCAACCATCGTCACATTGAATATTGATTGGGGACAGCCAACATGTTCTGTTTTTTCTCGTTCCGGTTATTCATAAAAATCATTTTGAACAGCTATGCATACGCCTTTTCAGTCAAAGATCACAGTAATCACAAAAATAACACCAAAGAATATTCAGTTCGTTTACAAATTGCCATCTCCAACCATCGTCACATTGAATATTGATTGGGGACAGCCAACATGTTCTGTTTTTTCTCGTTCCGGTTATTCATAAAAATCATTTTGAACAGCTATGCATACGCCTTTTCAGTCAAAGATCACAGTAATCACAAAAATAACACCAAAGAATATTCAGTTCGTTTACAAATTGCCATCTCCAACCATCGTCACATTGAATATTGATTGGAGACAGCCAACATGTTCTGTTTTTTCTCGTTCCGGTTATTCATAAATATCATTTTGAACAGCTATGCATACGCCTTTTCAGTCAAAGATCACAGTAATCACAAAAATAACACCAAAGAATATTCAGTTCGTTTACAAATTGCCATCTCCAACCATCGTCACATTGAATATTGATTGGAGACAGCCAACATGTTCTGTTTTTTCTCGTTCCGGTTATTCATAAATATCATTTTGAACAGCTATGCATACGCCTTTTCAGTCAAAGATCACAGTAATCACAAAAATAACACCAAAGAATATTCGGTACGTTTACAAATTGCCATCTCCAACCATCGTCACATTGAATATTGATTGGGGACAGCCAACATGTTCTGTTTTTTCTCGTTCCGGTTATTCATAAAAATCATTTTGAACAGCTATGCATACGCCTTTTTAGTCAAAGATCACAGTAATCACAAAAATAACACCAAAGAATATTCGGTACGTTTACAAATTGCCATCTCCAACCATCGTCACATTGAATATTGATTGGGGACAGCCAACATGTTCTGTTTTTTCTCGTTCCGGTTATTCATAAATATCATTTTGAACAGCTATGCATACGCCTTTTCAGTCAAAGATCACAGTAATCACAAAAATAACACCAAAGAATATTCAGTTCGTTTACAAATTGCCATCTCCAACCATCGTCACATTGAATATTGATTGGAGACAGCCAACATGTTCTGTTTTTTCTCGTTCCGGTTATTCATAAATATCATTTTGAACAGCTATGCATACGCCTTTTCAGTCAAAGATCACAGTAATCACAAAAATAACACCAAAGAATATTCAGTTCGTTTACAAATTGCCATCTCCAACCATCGTCACATTGAATATTGATTGGAGACAGCCAACATGTTCTGTTTTTTCTCGTTCCGGTTATTCATAAATATCATTTTGAACAGCTATGCATACGCCTTTTCAGTCAAAGATCACAGTAATCACAAAAATAACACCAAAGAATATTCAGTTCGTTTACAAATTGCCATCTCCAACCATCGTCACATTGAATATTGATTGGAGACAGCCAACATGTTCTGTTTTTTCTCGTTCCGGTTATTCATAAAAATCATTTTGAACAGCTATGCATACGCCTTTTCAGTCAAAGATCACAGTAATCACAAAAATAACACCAAAGAATATTCAGTTCGTTTACAAATTGCCATCTCCAACCATCGTCACATTGAATATTGATTGGGGACAGCCAACATGTTCTGTTTTTTCTCGTTCCGGTTATTCATAAAAATCATTTTGAACAGCTATGCATACGCCTTTTCAGTCAAAGATCACAGTAATCACAAAAATAACACCAAAGAATATTCAGTTCGTTTACAAATTGCCATCTCCAACCATCGTCACATTGAATATTGATTGGAGACAGCCAACATGTTCTGTTTTTTCTCGTTCCGGTTATTCATAAAAATCATTTTGAACAGCTATGCATACGCCTTTTCAGTCAAAGATCACAGTAATCACAAAAATAACACCAAAGAATATTCAGTTCGTTTACAAATTGCCATCTCCAACCATCGTCACATTGAATATTGATTGGAGACAGCCAACATGTTCTGTTTTTTCTCGTTCCGGTTATTCATAAAAATCATTTTGAACAGCTATGCATACGCCTTTTCAGTCAAAGATCACAGTAATCACAAAAATAACACCAAAGAATATTCAGTTCGTTTACAAATTGCCATCTCCAACCATCGTCACATTGAATATTGATTGGAGACAGCCAACATGTTCTGTTTTTTCTCGTTCCGGTTATTCACAAAAATCATTTTGAACAGCTATGCATACGCCTTTTCAGTCAAAGATCACAGTAATCACAAAAATAACACCAAAGAATATTCGGTACGTTTACAAATTGCCATCTCCAACCATCGTCACATTGAATATTGATTGGGGACAGCCAACATGTTCTGTTTTTTCTCGTTCCGGTTATTCATAAAAATCATTTTGAACAGCTATGCATACGCCTTTTCAGTCAAAGATCACAGTAATCACAAAAATAACACCAAAGAATATTCAGTTCGTTTACAAATTGCCATCTCCAACCATCGTCACATTGAATATTGATTGGAGACAGCCAACATGTTCTGTTTTTTCTCGTTCCGGTTATTCATAAAAATCATTTTGAACAGCTATGCATACGCCTTTTCAGTCAAAGATCACAGTAATCACAAAAATAACACCAAAGAATATTCAGTTCGTTTACAAATTGCCATCTCCAACCATCGTCACATTGAATATTGATTGGGGACAGCCAACATGTTCTGTTTTTTCTCGTTCCGGTTATTCATAAAAATCATTTTGAACAGCTATGCATACGCCTTTTCAGTCAAAGATCACAGTAATCACAAAAATAACACCAAAGAATATTCAGTTCGTTTACAAATTGCCATCTCCAACCATCGTCACATTGAATATTGATTGGAGACAGCCAACATGTTCTGTTTTTTCTCGTTCCGGTTATTCATAAAAATCATTTTGAACAGCTATGCATACGCCTTTTCAGTCAAAGATCACAGTAATCACAAAAATAACACCAAAGAATATTCAGTTCGTTTACAAATTGCCATCTCCAACCATCGTCACATTGAATATTGATTGGAGACAGCCAACATGTTCTGTTTTTTCTCGTTCCGGTTATTCATAAAAATCATTTTGAACAGCTATGCATACGCCTTTTCAGTCAAAGATCACAGTAATCACAAAAATAACACCAAAGAATATTCAGTTCGTTTACAAATTGCCATCTCCAACCATCGTCACATTGAATATTGATTGGAGACAGCCAACATGTTCTGTTTTTTCTCGTTCCGGTTATTCACAAAAATCATTTTGAACAGCTATGCATACGCCTTTTCAGTCAAAGATCACAGTAATCACAAAAATAACACCAAAGAATATTCGGTACGTTTACAAATTGCCATCTCCAACCATCGTCACATTGAATATTGATTGGAGACAGCCAACATGTTCTGTTTTTTCTCGTTCCGGTTATTCATAAAAATCATTTTGAACAGCTATGCATACGCCTTTTCAGTCAAAGATCACAGTAATCACAAAAATAACACCAAAGAATATTCAGTTCGTTTACAAATTGCCATCTCCAACCATCGTCACATTGAATATTGATTGGAGACAGCCAACATGTTCTGTTTTTTCTCGTTCCGGTTATTCATAAAAATCATTTTGAACAGCTATGCATACGCCTTTTCAGTCAAAGATCACAGTAATCACAAAAATAACACCAAAGAATATTCAGTTCGTTTACAAATTGCCATCTCCAACCATCGTCACATTGAATATTGATTGGAGACAGCCAACATGTTCTGTTTTTTCTCGTTCCGGTTATTCACAAAAATCATTTTGAACAGCTATGCATACGCCTTTTCAGTCAAAGATCACAGTAATCACAAAAATAACACCAAAGAATATTCGGTACGTTTACAAATTGCCATCTCCAACCATCGTCACATTGAATATTGATTGGGGACAGCCAACATGTTCTGTTTTTTCTCGTTCCGGTTATTCATAAAAATCATTTTGAACAGCTATGCATACGCCTTTTCAGTCAAAGATCACAGTAATCACAAAAATAACACCAAAGAATATTCAGTTCGTTTACAAATTGCCATCTCCAACCATCGTCACATTGAATATTGATTGGAGACAGCCAACATGTTCTGTTTTTTCTCGTTCCGGTTATTCATAAAAATCATTTTGAACAGCTATGCATACGCCTTTTCAGTCAAAGATCACAGTAATCACAAAAATAACACCAAAGAATATTCAGTTCGTTTACAAATTGCCATCTCCAACCATCGTCACATTGAATATTGATTGGAGACAGCCAACATGTTCTGTTTTTTCTCGTTCCGGTTATTCATAAAAATCATTTTGAACAGCTATGCATACGCCTTTTCAGTCAAAGATCACAGTAATCACAAAAATAACACCAAAGAATATTCAGTTCGTTTACAAATTGCCATCTCCAACCATCGTCACATTGAATAATGATTGGGGACAGCCAACATGTTCTGTTTTTTCTCGTTCCGGTTATTCATAAAAATCATTTTGAACAGCTATGCATACGCCTTTTCAGTCAAAGATCACAGTAATCACAAAAATAACACCAAAGAATATTCAGTTCGTTTACAAATTGCCATCTCCAACCATCGTCACATTGAATATTGATTGGAGACAGCCAACATGTTCTGTTTTTTCTCGTTGCGGTTATTCATAAAAATCATTTTGAACAGCTATGCATACGCCTTTTCAGTCAAAGATCACAGTAATCACAAAAATAACACCAAAGAATATTCGGTACGTTTACAAATTGCCATCTCCAACCATCGTCACATTGAATATTGATTGGGGACAGCCAACATGTTCTGTTTTTTCTCGTTCCGGTTATTCATAAAAATCATTTTGAACAGCTATGCATACGCCTTTTCAGTCAAAGATCACAGTAATCACAAAAATAACACCAAAGAATATTCGGTACGTTTACAAATTGCCATCTCCAACCATCGTCACATTGAATATTGATTGGGGACAGCCAACATGTTCTGTTTTTTCTCGTTCCGGTTATTCATAAAAATCATTTTGAACAGCTATGCATACGCCTTTTCAGTCAAAGATCACAGTAATCACAAAAATAACACCAAAGAATATTCAGTTCGTTTACAAATTGCCATCTCCAACCATCGTCACATTGAATATTGATTGGGGACAGCCAACATGTTCTGTTTTTTCTCGTTCCGGTTATTCATAAAAATCATTTTGAACAGCTATGCATACGCCTTTTCAGTCAAAGATCACAGTAATCACAAAAATAACACCAAAGAATATTCAGTTCGTTTACAAATTGCCATCTCCAACCATCGTCACATTGAATATTGATTGGAGACAGCCAACATGTTCTGTTTTTTCTCGTTCCGGTTATTCATAAATATCATTTTGAACAGCTATGCATACGCCTTTTCAGTCAAAGATCACAGTAATCACAAAAATAACACCAAAGAATATTCAGTTCGTTTACAAATTGCCATCTCCAACCATCGTCACATTGAATATTGATTGGAGACAGCCAACATGTTCTGTTTTTTCTCGTTCCGGTTATTCATAAATATCATTTTGAACAGCTATGCATACGCCTTTTCAGTCAAAGATCACAGTAATCACAAAAATAACACCAAAGAATATTCGGTACGTTTACAAATTGCCATCTCCAACCATCGTCACATTGAATATTGATTGGGGACAGCCAACATGTTCTGTTTTTTCTCGTTCCGGTTATTCATAAAAATCATTTTGAACAGCTATGCATACGCCTTTTTAGTCAAAGATCACAGTAATCACAAAAATAACACCAAAGAATATTCAGTTCGTTTACAAATTGCCATCTCCAACCATCGTCACATTGAATATTGATTGGAGACAGCCAACATGTTCTGTTTTTTCTCGTTGCGGTTATTCATAAAAATCATTTTGAACAGCTATGCATACGCCTTTTCAGTCAAAGATCACAGTAATCACAAAAATAACACCAAAGAATATTCGGTACGTTTACAAATTGCCATCTCCAACCATCGTCACATTGAATATTGATTGGGGACAGCCAACATGTTCTGTTTTTTCTCGTTCCGGTTATTCATAAATATCATTTTGAACAGCTATGCATACGCCTTTTCAGTCAAAGATCACAGTAATCACAAAAATAACACCAAAGAATATTCAGTTCGTTTACAAATTGCCATCTCCAACCATCGTCACATTGAATATTGATTGGAGACAGCCAACATGTTCTGTTTTTTCTCGTTCCGGTTATTCATAAATATCATTTTGAACAGCTATGCATACGCCTTTTCAGTCAAAGATCACAGTAATCACAAAAATAACACCAAAGAATATTCAGTTCGTTTACAAATTGCCATCTCCAACCATCGTCACATTGAATATTGATTGGAGACAGCCAACATGTTCTGTTTTTTCTCGTTCCGGTTATTCATAAAAATCATTTTGAACAGCTATGCATACGCCTTTTCAGTCAAAGATCACAGTAATCACAAAAATAACACCAAAGAATATTCAGTTCGTTTACAAATTGCCATCTCCAACCATCGTCACATTGAATATTGATTGGAGACAGCCAACATGTTCTGTTTTTTCTCGTTCCGGTTATTCACAAAAATCATTTTGAACAGCTATGCATACGCCTTTTCAGTCAAAGATCACAGTAATCACAAAAATAACACCAAAGAATATTCGGTACGTTTACAAATTGCCATCTCCAACCATCGTCACATTGAATATTGATTGGGGACAGCCAACATGTTCTGTTTTTTCTCGTTCCGGTTATTCATAAAAATCATTTTGAACAGCTATGCATACGCCTTTTCAGTCAAAGATCACAGTAATCACAAAAATAACACCAAAGAATATTCAGTTCGTTTACAAATTGCCATCTCCAACCATCGTCACATTGAATATTGATTGGAGACAGCCAACATGTTCTGTTTTTTCTCGTTCCGGTTATTCATAAAAATCATTTTGAACAGCTATGCATACGCCTTTTCAGTCAAAGATCACAGTAATCACAAAAATAACACCAAAGAATATTCAGTTCGTTTACAAATTGCCATCTCCAACCATCGTCACATTGAATATTGATTGGGGACAGCCAACATGTTCTGTTTTTTCTCGTTCCGGTTATTCATAAAAATCATTTTGAACAGCTATGCATACGCCTTTTCAGTCAAAGATCACAGTAATCACAAAAATAACACCAAAGAATATTCAGTTCGTTTACAAATTGCCATCTCCAACCATCGTCACATTGAATATTGATTGGAGACAGCCAACATGTTCTGTTTTTTCTCGTTCCGGTTATTCATAAAAATCATTTTGAACAGCTATGCATACGCCTTTTCAGTCAAAGATCACAGTAATCACAAAAATAACACCAAAGAATATTCAGTTCGTTTACAAATTGCCATCTCCAACCATCGTCACATTGAATATTGATTGGGGACAGCCAACATGTTCTGTTTTTTCTCGTTCCGGTTATTCATAAAAATCATTTTGAACAGCTATGCATACGCCTTTTCAGTCAAAGATCACAGTAATCACAAAAATAACACCAAAGAATATTCAGTTCGTTTACAAATTGCCATCTCCAACCATCGTCACATTGAATATTGATTGGAGACAGCCAACATGTTCTGTTTTTTCTCGTTCCGGTTATTCACAAAAATCATTTTGAACAGCTATGCATACGCCTTTTCAGTCAAAGATCACAGTAATCACAAAAATAACACCAAAGAATATTCGGTACGTTTACAAATTGCCATCTCCAACCATCGTCACATTGAATATTGATTGGGGACAGCCAACATGTTCTGTTTTTTCTCGTTCCGGTTATTCATAAAAATCATTTTGAACAGCTATGCATACGCCTTTTCAGTCAAAGATCACAGTAATCACAAAAATAACACCAAAGAATATTCAGTTCGTTTACAAATTGCCATCTCCAACCATCGTCACATTGAATATTGATTGGAGACAGCCAACATGTTCTGTTTTTTCTCGTTCCGGTTATTCATAAAAATCATTTTGAACAGCTATGCATACGCCTTTTCAGTCAAAGATCACAGTAATCACAAAAATAACACCAAAGAATATTCAGTTCGTTTACAAATTGCCATCTCCAACCATCGTCACATTGAATATTGATTGGGGACAGCCAACATGTTCTGTTTTTTCTCGTTCCGGTTATTCATAAAAATCATTTTGAACAGCTATGCATACGCCTTTTCAGTCAAAGATCACAGTAATCACAAAAATAACACCAAAGAATATTCAGTTCGTTTACAAATTGCCATCTCCAACCATCGTCACATTGAATATTGATTGGAGACAGCCAACATGTTCTGTTTTTTCTCGTTCCGGTTATTCATAAAAATCATTTTGAACAGCTATGCATACGCCTTTTCAGTCAAAGATCACAGTAATCACAAAAATAACACCAAAGAATATTCAATTCGTTTACAAATTGCCATCTCCAACCATCGTCACATTGAATATTGATTGGAGACAGCCAACATGTTCTGTTTTTTCTCGTTCCGGTTATTCACAAAAATCATTTTGAACAGCTATGCATACGCCTTTTCAGTCAAAGATCACAGTAATCACAAAAATAACACCAAAGAATATTCGGTACGTTTACAAATTGCCATCTCCAACCATCGTCACATTGAATATTGATTGGGGACAGCCAACATGTTCTGTTTTTTCTCGTTCTGGTTATTCATAAAAATCATTTTGAACAGCTATGCATACGCCTTTTCAGTCAAAGATCACAGTAATCACAAAAATAACACCAAAGAATATTCAGTTCGTTTACAAATTGCCATCTCCAACCATCGTCACATTGAATATTGATTGGAGACAGCCAACATGTTCTGTTTTTTCTCGTTCCGGTTATTCATAAAAATCATTTTGAACAGCTATGCATACGCCTTTTCAGTCAAAGATCACAGTAATCACAAAAATAACACCAAAGAATATTCAGTTCGTTTACAAATTGCCATCTCCAACCATCGTCACATTGAATATTGATTGGAGACAGCCAACATGTTCTGTTTTTTCTCGTTCCGGTTATTCATAAAAATCATTTTGAACAGCTATGCATACGCCTTTTCAGTCAAAGATCACAGTAATCACAAAAATAACACCAAAGAATATTCAATTCGTTTACAAATTGCCATCTCCAACCATCGTCACATTGAATATTGATTGGAGACAGCCAACATGTTCTGTTTTTTCTCGTTCCGGTTATTCATAAAAATCATTTTGAACAGCTATGCATACGCCTTTTCAGTCAAAGATCACAGTAATCACAAAAATAACACCAAAGAATATTCAGTTCGTTTACAAATTGCCATCTCCAACCATCGTCACATTGAATATTGATTGGAGACAGCCAACATGTTCTGTTTTTTCTCGTTCCGGTTATTCATAAAAATCATTTTGAACAGCTATGCATACGCCTTTTCAGTCAAAGATCACAGTAATCACAAAAATAACACCAAAGAATATTCAATTCGTTTACAAATTGCCATCTCCAACCATCGTCACATTGAATATTGATTGGAGACAGCCAACATGTTCTGTTTTTTCTCGTTCCGGTTATTCACAAAAATCATTTTGAACAGCTATGCATACGCCTTTTCAGTCAAAGATCACAGTAATCACAAAAATAACACCAAAGAATATTCGGTACGTTTACAAATTGCCATCTCCAACCATCGTCACATTGAATATTGATTGGGGACAGCCAACATGTTCTGTTTTTTCTCGTTCTGGTTATTCATAAAAATCATTTTGAACAGCTATGCATACGCCTTTTCAGTCAAAGATCACAGTAATCACAAAAATAACACCAAAGAATATTCAGTTCGTTTACAAATTGCCATCTCCAACCATCGTCACATTGAATATTGATTGGGGACAGCCAACATGTTCTGTTTTTTCTCGTTCCGGTTATTCATAAAAATCATTTTGAACAGCTATGCATACGCCTTTTCAGTCAAAGATCACAGTAATCACAAAAATAACACCAAAGAATATTCAGTTCGTTTACAAATTGCCATCTCCAACCATCGTCACATTGAATATTGATTGGAGACAGCCAACATGTTCTGTTTTTTCTCGTTCCGGTTATTCATAAAAATCATTTTGAACAGCTATGCATACGCCTTTTCAGTCAAAGATCACAGTAATCACAAAAATAACACCAAAGAATATTCAATTCGTTTACAAATTGCCATCTCCAACCATCGTCACATTGAATATTGATTGGAGACAGCCAACATGTTCTGTTTTTTCTCGTTCCGGTTATTCACAAAAATCATTTTGAACAGCTATGCATACGCCTTTTCAGTCAAAGATCACAGTAATCACAAAAATAACACCAAAGAATATTCGGTACGTTTACAAATTGCCATCTCCAACCATCGTCACATTGAATATTGATTGGGGACAGCCAACATGTTCTGTTTTTTCTCGTTCTGGTTATTCATAAAAATCATTTTGAACAGCTATGCATACGCCTTTTCAGTCAAAGATCACAGTAATCACAAAAATAACACCAAAGAATATTCAGTTCGTTTACAAATTGCCATCTCCAACCATCGTCACATTGAATATTGATTGGAGACAGCCAACATGTTCTGTTTTTTCTCGTTCCGGTTATTCATAAAAATCATTTTGAACAGCTATGCATACGCCTTTTCAGTCAAAGATCACAGTAATCACAAAAATAACACCAAAGAATATTCAGTTCGTTTACAAATTGCCATCTCCAACCATCGTCACATTGAATATTGATTGGAGACAGCCAACATGTTCTGTTTTTTCTCGTTCCGGTTATTCATAAAAATCATTTTGAACAGCTATGCATACGCCTTTTCAGTCAAAGATCACAGTAATCACAAAAATAACACCAAAGAATATTCAATTCGTTTACAAATTGCCATCTCCAACCATCGTCACATTGAATATTGATTGGAGACAGCCAACATGTTCTGTTTTTTCTCGTTCCGGTTATTCACAAAAATCATTTTGAACAGCTATGCATACGCCTTTTCAGTCAAAGATCACAGTAATCACAAAAATAACACCAAAGAATATTCGGTACGTTTACAAATTGCCATCTCCAACCATCGTCACATTGAATATTGATTGGGGACAGCCAACATGTTCTGTTTTTTCTCGTTCTGGTTATTCATAAAAATCATTTTGAACAGCTATGCATACGCCTTTTCAGTCAAAGATCACAGTAATCACAAAAATAACACCAAAGAATATTCAGTTCGTTTACAAATTGCCATCTCCAACCATCGTCACATTGAATATTGATTGGAGACAGCCAACATGTTCTGTTTTTTCTCGTTCCGGTTATTCATAAAAATCATTTTGAACAGCTATGCATACGCCTTTTCAGTCAAAGATCACAGTAATCACAAAAATAACACCAAAGAATATTCAGTTCGTTTACAAATTGCCATCTCCAACCATCGTCACATTGAATATTGATTGGAGACAGCCAACATGTTCTGTTTTTTCTCGTTCCGGTTATTCATAAAAATCATTTTGAACAGCTATGCATACGCCTTTTCAGTCAAAGATCACAGTAATCACAAAAATAACACCAAAGAATATTCAGTTCGTTTACAAATTGCCATCTCCAACCATCGTCACATTGAATAATGATTGGGGACAGCCAACATGTTCTGTTTTTTCTCGTTCCGGTTATTCATAAAAATCATTTTGAACAGCTATGCATACGCCTTTTCAGTCAAAGATCACAGTAATCACAAAAATAACACCAAAGAATATTCAGTTCGTTTACAAATTGCCATCTCCAACCATCGTCACATTGAATATTGATTGGGGACAGCCAACATGTTCTGTTTTTTCTCGTTCCGGTTATTCATAAAAATCATTTTGAACAGCTATGCATACGCCTTTTCAGTCAAAGATCACAGTAATCACAAAAATAACACCAAAGAATATTCGGTACGTTTACAAATTGCCATCTCCAACCATCGTCACATTGAATATTGATTGGGGACAGCCAACATGTTCTGTTTTTTCTCGTTCCGGTTATTCATAAAAATCATTTTGAACAGCTATGCATACGCCTTTTCAGTCAAAGATCACAGTAATCACAAAAATAACACCAAAGAATATTCAGTTCGTTTACAAATTGCCATCTCCAACCATCGTCACATTGAATATTGATTGGAGACAGCCAACATGTTCTGTTTTTTCTCGTTCCGGTTATTCATAAAAATCATTTTGAACAGCTATGCATACGCCTTTTCAGTCAAAGATCACAGTCATCACAAAAATAACACCAAAGAATCTTTCTTATATATATTCTCCCAGAGGAGTCGGTTTTTCATTCATTCATTCATTCCGTCCGTCCGTCCGCACACGCTATAAGGCGGGGTGGCGGGCGCTCATCGCGGACCCTGATGGGTGTCGGCTGCTTAGTTTTCTCTTAATAAGGCGTCCCGCCGCCGCCGCCGCCGCAGCCGGTTCAATTACCCAAGTTTGAGGTAACCCCCGCCGGGTTTTGAGAAAAGTAAGGATCTGATTACATATTCGGATAGAGCTCGACGAGACGATACAAAATCGCTTTTTGCTTACTAATTTTGATCCACGGACGACCGTTTTATGAGAGATGAAAGTTACAGTTTTCACTGATGCCCGCCGCCGCAGTCAGCGGCCGCAATAGTGGCTCTCGGTGGTGTTGTGGTAAAGCACGCGTCTCTCGATCCGAGCAGTGCGGGTTCGAAACCAGCACACACCAAATCTTTTTTGCATTGATTTCTTCAACCGAAGAAGCCAACGTGTTTCGCCAGCGTACCCGAAAACAGCTGTTTTCGATAGAAATCAGTGAAAAATTAGGAATTTAGGAGACTTGAGACAAGAACCGTTGACTTTTTGGAAGAAACTTCAAAGATTTCAAACAAGTGAATGGAACTGAAAGTTTTCATGTGTCTTTCATGTGCCAAACCTAATCGATCGATGAATCTCACTCAAAAAATGGTGATTCGGTCACAAACTGGCGCGAAAAGGCAAACTTTAGTGACCACACCCAGTGAAATGACTATATTTTTCCGAAAGGCTACTGCAAACATGTTATCTCGAGATCCTATGGAAAGTGAACGGAAAGATCCACTCATTCTGTCAGTCCCCCTCGCCAACCCACCGTGCGAGTGATCGCCCAATCGAGTTTCGGACATGCCTCCACGGGTGTCGGAGCCCCAGAATCCACTGTGGAGCCGTTTTCTCACTTTTCTTTTCACCTTCCAAGCTTTCCTCGAATCTCCGAATGAACCAGAATTCAGAGTACACTGGGGGGAATAAGGTTCAATGGAGACGATGGTTCTCCGTTTCGAGAGAACTCACCATACTCCTGGAACCGCAGATATGTACGAGTAGCCTTCGCTTCAGAAACATTCTCTCTCAGAAAACATCCATTTCGTAAAAAGAGCCCTATCGAGAAGAAACAGCGTAATAAACAACTCCACAGAGAGTTCAAACAAAAGCCTCAAGAAGAAGATGCGCCCCAGAAGGCCTTAGATTCCACAGATCGCTTATAAACTGTTATCCGTCCTGCAAAAGTTTGAAACGTCTGCGCCGACCGCGACGCAGCCGAATATGCGTTCTCTCGCAACGAAAACGGATTTTTCAACGAAAAGTACGGTAACAACCCCGTCGCGGTCGGCGCAGAAGTTTTTTTCTGCCAGTCCCCCTCGCCAAATTACCGTGCGAGTGAATGCCCAATCGAGTTTCGGACATGCCTCCACGGATGTCGGAACCGTTCTTGAATCTGTGAATGGACCAGGATCCAGAGTTCACCAGAGAATGGTTCTCCGTTCCGAGAGACCTCATCACACTGCCTGAATCGCAGATGTGTACCAGTTGCCCTCACTTTAGAAACATTCTCTCTCCAAAAGCATCCGTTTTGGAAAAAGATCCTTTTCGTGAAAGAAACGGCATGTCAAACAACTCCAGTGCATGAAAACAAAAGCCTCAGTTCCAAAAACAGCCGTTTCATACAGTAAACTAGCCAAATCGAGGCCTCTGATCCTGCCACCGCAGCTGTTTCCGTTCGGAAACTTTTTTCTAAACCCTGGGGTGATCTTTTGTCTTTTTCTAGAAATGAACGTCCCGTTCGCACCTCTAAGTTCTTCGTTCTAACATTCGTCTATTTAGAAATGAAAACAGGAAATGAAGCCTAAAAAGTAGAAGATGCACTCCAGAAGGCCTTAGATTCCACGGATCGCTTATAAACTATACGTGCATCATCGAGTCATCATACCGGACCCCTCTTTCAAAAATGGGCCAAATCGGAACAGTAGGCGCTGAAAAAAGGCTGCGGACAGGCAAACGAACGAATAATTTAAAAGTCGAAGGAAGCACAATTTGAGTACCGTAAAAACTCTATTACAACGGCATTCCGTTGCTCTTTTCAAGCTACCATTTTGGGCGCGGCAGTATTAAAAGTGCCGTTGTAATAATGTTTTTGAGATAACTTAAAATCATGAATTTTGAAACACCTTCCAAAAAGGAACAAATAAGAAAACCGCGGAGCCCAGTCTGTAGGGGCGGCGATAGCCGCCACGTACAGGCTGGTATTCGGTACGTTTACAAATTGCCATCTCCAACCATCGTCACATTGAATATTGATTGGAGACAGCCAACATGTTCTGTTTTTTCTCGTTCCGGTTATTCATAAAAATCATTTTGAACAGCTATGCATACGCCTTTTCAGTCAAAGATCACAGTAATCACAAAAATAACACCAAAGAATATTCAGTTCGTTTACAAATTGCCATCTCCAACCATCGTCACATTGAATAATGATTGGGGACAGCCAACATGTTCTGTTTTTTCTCGTTCCGGTTATTCATAAAAATCATTTTGAACAGCTATGCATACGCCTTTTCAGTCAAAGATCACAGTAATCACAAAAATAACACCAAAGAATATTCAGTTCGTTTACAAATTGCCATCTCCAACCATCGTCACATTGAATATTGATTGGGGATAGCCAACATGTTCTGTTTTTTCTCGTTCCGGTTATTCATAAAAATCATTTTGAACAGCTATGCATACGCCTTTTCAGTCAAAGATCACAGTAATCACAAAAATAACACCAAAGAATATTCAGTTCGTTTACAAATTGCCATCTCCAACCATCGTCACATTGAATAATGATTGGGGACAGCCAACATGTTCTGTTTTTTCTCGTTCCGGTTATTCATAAAAATCATTTTGAACAGCTATGCATACGCCTTTTCAGTCAAAGATCACAGTAATCACAAAAATAACACCAAAGAATATTCAGTTCGTTTACAAATTGCCATCTCCAACCATCGTCACATTGAATATTGATTGGAGACAGCCAACATGTTCTGTTTTTTCTCGTTCCGGTTATTCATAAAAATCATTTTGAACAGCTATGCATACGCCTTTTCAGTCAAAGATCACAGTAATCACAAAAATAACACCAAAGAATATTCAGTTCGTTTACAAATTGCCATCTCCAACCATCGTCACATTGAATATTGATTGGAGACAGCCAACATGTTCTGTTTTTTCTCGTTCCGGTTATTCATAAAAATCATTTTGAACAGCTATGCATACGCCTTTTCAGTCAAAGATCACAGTAATCACAAAAATAACACCAAAGAATATTCAGTTCGTTTACAAATTGCCATCTCCAACCATCGTCACATTGAATATTGATTGGGGACAGCCAACATGTTCTGTTTTTTCTCGTTCCGGTTATTCATAAAAATCATTTTGAACAGCTATGCATACGCCTTTTCAGTCAAAGATCACAGTAATCACAAAAATAACACCAAAGAATATTCAGTTCGTTTACAAATTGCCATCTCCAACCATCGTCACATTGAATAATGATTGGGGACAGCCAACATGTTCTGTTTTTTCTCGTTCCGGTTATTCATAAAAATCATTTTGAACAGCTATGCACACGCCTTTTCAGTCAAAGATCACAGTAATCACAAAAATAACACCAAAGAATATTCAGTTCGTTTACAAATTGCCATCTCCAACCATCGTCACATTGAATATTGATTGGGGACAGCCAACATGTTCTGTTTTTTCTCGTTCCGGTTATTCATAAAAATCATTTTGAACAGCTATGCATACGCCTTTTCAGTCAAAGATCACAGTAATCACAAAAATAACACCAAAGAATATTCAGTTCGTTTACAAATTGCCATCTCCAACCATCGTCACATTGAATATTGATTGGAGACAGCCAACATGTTCTGTTTTTTCTCGTTCCGGTTATTCATAAAAATCATTTTGAACAGCTATGCATACGCCTTTTCAGTCAAAGATCACAGTAATCACAAAAATAACACCAAAGAATATTCAGTTCGTTTACAAATTGCCATCTCCAACCATCGTCACATTGAATAATGATTGGGGACAGCCAACATGTTCTGTTTTTTCTCGTTCCGGTTATTCATAAAAATCATTTTGAACAGCTATGCATACGCCTTTTCAGTCAAAGATCACAGTAATCACAAAAATAACACCAAAGAATATTCAGTTCGTTTACAAATTGCCATCTCCAACCATCGTCACATTGAATATTGATTGGAGACAGCCAACATGTTCTGTTTTTTCTCGTTCCGGTTATTCATAAAAATCATTTTGAACAGCTATGCATACGCCTTTTCAGTCAAAGATCACAGTAATCACAAAAATAACACCAAAGAATATTCAGTTCGTTTACAAATTGCCATCTCCAACCATCGTCACATTGAATAATGATTGGGGACAGCCAACATGTTCTGTTTTTTCTCGTTCCGGTTATTCATAAAAATCATTTTGAACAGCTATGCATACGCCTTTTCAGTCAAAGATCACAGTAATCACAAAAATAACACCAAAGAATATTCAGTTCGTTTACAAATTGCCATCTCCAACCATCGTCACATTGAATATTGATTGGGGACAGCCAACATGTTCTGTTTTTTCTCGTTCCGGTTATTCATAAAAATCATTTTGAACAGCTATGCATACGCCTTTTCAGTCAAAGATCACAGTAATCACAAAAATAACACCAAAGAATATTCAGTTCGTTTACAAATTGCCATCTCCAACCATCGTCACATTGAATATTGATTGGAGACAGCCAACATGTTCTGTTTTTTCTCGTTCCGGTTATTCATAAAAATCATTTTGAACAGCTATGCATACGCCTTTTCAGTCAAAGATCACAGTAATCACAAAAATAACACCAAAGAATATTCAGTTCGTTTACAAATTGCCATCTCCAACCATCGTCACATTGAATATTGATTGGGGACAGCCAACATGTTCTGTTTTTTCTCGTTCCGGTTATTCATAAAAATCATTTTGAACAGCTATGCATACGCCTTTTCAGTCAAAGATCACAGTAATCACAAAAATAACACCAAAGAATATTCAGTTAGTGTACAAATTGCCATCTCCAACCATCGTCACATTGAATATTGACTGGGGACAGCCAACATGTTCTGTTTTTTCTCGTTCCGGTTATTCATAAAAATCATTTTGAACAGCTATGCATACGCCTTTTCAGTCAAAGATCACAGTAATCACAAAAATAACACCAAAGAATATTCAGTTCGTTTACAAATTGCCATCTCCAACCATCGTCACATTGAATAATGATTGGGGACAGCCAACATGTTCTGTTTTTTCTCGTTCCGGTTATTCATAAAAATCATTTTGAACAGCTATGCATACGCCTTTTCAGTCAAAGATCACAGTAATCACAAAAATAACACCAAAGAATATTCAGTTCGTTTACAAATTGCCATCTCCAACCATCGTCACATTGAATAATGATTGGGGACAGCCAACATGTTCTGTTTTTTCTCGTTCCGGTTATTCATAAAAATCATTTTGAACAGCTATGCATACGCCTTTTCAGTCAAAGATCACAGTAATCACAAAAATAACACCAAAGAATATTCAGTTCGTTTACAAATTGCCATCTCCAACCATCGTCACATTGAATATTGATTGGAGACAGCCAACATGTTCTGTTTTTTCTCGTTCCGGTTATTCATAAAAATCATTTTGAACAGCTATGCATACGCCTTTTCAGTCAAAGATCACAGTAATCACAAAAATAACACCAAAGAATATTCAGTTCGTTTACAAATTGCCATCTCCAACCATCGTCACATTGAATATTGATTGGAGACAGCCAACATGTTCTGTTTTTTCTCGTTCCGGTTATTCATAAAAATCATTTTGAACAGCTATGCATACGCCTTTTCAGTCAAAGATCACAGTAATCACAAAAATAACACCAAAGAATATTCAGTTCGTTTACAAATTGCCATCTCCAACCATCGTCACATTGAATAATGATTGGGGACAGCCAACATGTTCTGTTTTTTCTCGTTCCGGTTATTCATAAAAATCATTTTGAACAGCTATGCATACGCCTTTTCAGTCAAAGATCACAGTAATCACAAAAATAACACCAAAGAATATTCAGTTCGTTTACAAATTGCCATCTCCAACCATCGTCACATTGAATATTGATTGGGGACAGCCAACATGTTCTGTTTTTTCTCGTTCCGGTTATTCATAAAAATCATTTTGAACAGCTATGCATACGCCTTTTCAGTCAAAGATCACAGTAATCACAAAAATAACACCAAAGAATATTCAGTTCGTTTACAAATTGCCATCTCCAACCATCGTCACATTGAATATTGATTGGAGACAGCCAACATGTTCTGTTTTTTCTCGTTCCGGTTATTCATAAAAATCATTTTGAACAGCTATGCATACGCCTTTTCAGTCAAAGATCACAGTAATCACAAAAATAACACCAAAGAATATTCAGTTCGTTTACAAATTGCCATCTCCAACCATCGTCACATTGAATATTGATTGGAGACAGCCAACATGTTCTGTTTTTTCTCGTTCCGGTTATTCATAAAAATCATTTTGAACAGCTATGCATACGCCTTTTCAGTCAAAGATCACAGTAATCACAAAAATAACACCAAAGAATATTCGGTACGTTTACAAATTGCCATCTCCAACCATCGTCACATTGAATATTGATTGGGGACAGCCAACATGTTCTGTTTTTTCTCGTTCCGGTTATTCATAAAAATCATTTTGAACAGCTATGCATACGCCTTTTCAGTCAAAGATCCATAAAAATCATTTTGAACAGCTATGCATACGCCTTTTCAGTCAAAGATCACAGTAATCACAAAAATAACACCAAAGAATATTCGGTACGTTTACAAATTGCCATCTCCAACCATCGTCACATTGAATATTGATTGGGGACAGCCAACATGTTCTGTTTTTTCTCGTTCCGGTTATTCATAAAAATCATTTTGAACAGCTATGCATACGCCTTTTCAGTCAAAGATCCATAAAAATCATTTTGAACAGCTATGCATACGCCTTTTCAGTCAAAGATCACAGTAATCACAAAAATAACACCAAAGAATATTCAGTTCGTTTACAAATTGCCATCTCCAACCATCGTCACATTGAATATTGATTGGGGACAGCCAACATGTTCTGTTTTTTCTCGTTCCGGTTATTCATAAAAATCATTTTGAACAGCTATGCATACGCCTTTTCAGTCAAAGATCACAGTAATCACAAAAATAACACCAAAGAATATTCAGTTCGTTTACAAATTGCCATCTCCAACCATCGTCACATTGAATATTGATTGGAGACAGCCAACATGTTCTGTTTTTTCTCGTTCCGGTTATTCATAAATATCATTTTGAACAGCTATGCATACGCCTTTTCAGTCAAAGATCACAGTAATCACAAAAATAACACCAAAGAATATTCAGTTCGTTTACAAATTGCCATCTCCAACCATCGTCACATTGAATATTGATTGGGGACAGCCAACATGTTCTGTTTTTTCTCGTTCCGGTTATTCATAAAAATCATTTTGAACAGCTATGCATACGCCTTTTCAGTCAAAGATCACAGTAATCACAAAAATAACACCAAAGAATATTCGGTACGTTTACAAATTACCATCGTCACATTGAATATTGATTGGAGACAGCCAACATGTTCTGTTTTTTCTCGTTCCGGTTATTCATAAAAATCATTTTGAACAGCTATGCATACGCCTTTTCAGTCAAAGATCACAGTAATCACAAAAATAACACCAAAGAATATTCAGTTCGTTTACAAATTGCCATCTCCAACCATCGTCACATTGAATAATGATTGGGGACAGCCAACATGTTCTGTTTTTTCTCGTTCCGGTTATTCATAAAAATCATTTTGAACAGCTATGCATACGCCTTTTCAGTCAAAGATCACAGTAATCACAAAAATAACACCAAAGAATATTCAGTTCGTTTACAAATTGCCATCTCCAACCATCGTCACATTGAATATTGATTGGAGACAGCCAACATGTTCTGTTTTTTCTCGTTCCGGTTATTCATAAAAATCATTTTGAACAGCTATGCATACGCCTTTTCAGTCAAAGATCACAGTAATCACAAAAATAACACCAAAGAATATTCAGTTCGTTTACAAATTGCCATCTCCAACCATCGTCACATTGAATATTGATTGGAGACAGCCAACATGTTCTGTTTTTTCTCGTTCCGGTTATTCATAAAAATCATTTTGAACAGCTATGCATACGCCTTTTCAGTCAAAGATCACAGTAATCACAAAAATAACACCAAAGAATATTCAGTTCGTTTACAAATTGCCATCTCCAACCATCGTCACATTGAATATTGATTGGAGACAGCCAACATGTTCTGTTTTTTCTCGTTCCGGTTATTCATAAAAATCATTTTGAACAGCTATGCATACGCCTTTTCAGTCAAAGATCACAGCAATCACAAAAATAACACCAAAGAATATTCAGTTCGTTTACAAATTGCCATCTCCAACCATCGTCACATTGAATATTGATTGGAGACAGCCAACATGTTCTGTTTTTTCTCGTTCCGGTTATTCATAAAAATCATTTTGAACAGCTATGCATACGCCTTTTCAGTCAAAGATCACAGTAATCACAAAAATAACACCAAAGAATATTCAGTTCGTTTACAAATTGCCATCTCCAACCATCGTCACATTGAATATTGATTGGAGACAGCCAACATGTTCTGTTTTTTCTCGTTCCGGTTATTCATAAAAATCATTTTGAACAGCTATGCATACGCCTTTTCAGTCAAAGATCACAGTAATCACAAAAATAACACCAAAGAATATTCAGTTCGTTTACAAATTGCCATCTCCAACCATCGTCACATTGAATATTGATTGGAGACAGCCAACATGTTCTGTTTTTTCTCGTTCCGGTTATTCATAAAAATCATTTTGAACAGCTATGCATACGCCTTTTCAGTCAAAGATCACAGTAATCACAAAAATAACACCAAAGAATATTCAGTTCGTTTACAAATTGCCATCTCCAACCATCGTCACATTGAATAATGATTGGGGACAGCCAACATGTTCTGTTTTTTCTCGTTCCGGTTATTCATAAAAATCATTTTGAACAGCTATGCATACGCCTTTTCAGTCAAAGATCACAGTAATCACAAAAATAACACCAAAGAATATTCAGTTCGTTTACAAATTGCCATCTCCAACCATCGTCACATTGAATATTGATTGGGGACAGCCAACATGTTCTGTTTTTTCTCGTTCCGGTTATTCATAAAAATCATTTTGAACAGCTATGCATACGCCTTTTCAGTCAAAGATCACAGTAATCACAAAAATAACACCAAAGAATATTCAGTTCGTTTACAAATTGCCATCTCCAACCATCGTCACATTGAATATTGATTGGGGACAGCCAACATGTTCTGTTTTTTCTCGTTCCGGTTATTCATAAAAATCATTTTGAACAGCTATGCATACGCCTTTTCAGTCAAAGATCACAGTAATCACAAAAAAAACACCAAAGAATATTCGGTACGTTTACAAATTGCCATCTCCAACCATCGTCACATTGAATATTGATTGGAGACAGCCAACATGTTCTGTTTTTTCTCGTTCCGGTTATTCATAAAAATCATTTTGAACAGCTATGCATACGCCTTTTCAGTCAAAGATCACAGTAATCACAAAAATAACACCAAAGAATATTCAGTTCGTTTACAAATTGCCATCTCCAACCATCGTCACATTGAATATTGATTGGAGACAGCCAACATGTTCTGTTTTTTCTCGTTCCGGTTATTCATAAAAATCATTTTGAACAGCTATGCATACGCCTTTTCAGTCAAAGATCACAGTAATCACAAAAATAACACCAAAGAATATTCAGTTCGTTTACAAATTGCCATCTCCAACCATCGTCACATTGAATAATGATTGGGGACAGCCAACATGTTCTGTTTTTTCTCGTTCCGGTTATTCATAAAAATCATTTTGAACAGCTATGCATACGCCTTTTCAGTCAAAGATCACAGTAATCACAAAAATAACACCAAAGAATATTCAGTTCGTTTACAAATTGCCATCTCCAACCATCGTCACATTGAATATTGATTGGAGACAGCCAACATGTTCTGTTTTTTCTCGTTCCGGTTATTCATAAAAATCATTTTGAACAGCTATGCATACGCCTTTTCAGTCAAAGATCACAGTAATCACAAAAATAACACCAAAGAATATTCAGTTCGTTTACAAATTGCCATCTCCAACCATCGTCACATTGAATAATGATTGGGGACAGCCAACATGTTCTGTTTTTTCTCGTTCCGGTTATTCATAAAAATCATTTTGAACAGCTATGCATACGCCTTTTCAGTCAAAGATCACAGTAATCACAAAAATAACACCAAAGAATATTCAGTTCGTTTACAAATTGCCATCTCCAACCATCGTCACATTGAATATTGATTGGAGACAGCCAACATGTTCTGTTTTTTCTCGTTCCGGTTATTCATAAAAATCATTTTGAACAGCTATGCATACGCCTTTTCAGTCAAAGATCACAGTAATCACAAAAATAACACCAAAGAATATTCAGTTCGTTTACAAATTGCCATCTCCAACCATCGTCACATTGAATATTGATTGGGGACAGCCAACATGTTCTGTTTTTTCTCGTTCCGGTTATTCATAAAAATCATTTTGAACAGCTATGCATACGCCTTTTCAGTCAAAGATCACAGTAATCACAAAAATAACACCAAAGAATATTCAGTTCGTTTACAAATTGCCATCTCCAACCATCGTCACATTGAATAATGATTGGGGACAGCCAACATGTTCTGTTTTTTCTCGTTCCGGTTATTCATAAAAATCATTTTGAACAGCTATGCATACGCCTTTTCAGTCAAAGATCACAGTAATCACAAAAATAACACCAAAGAATATTCAGTTCGTTTACAAATTGCCATCTCCAACCATCGTCACATTGAATATTGATTGGGGACAGCCAACATGTTCTGTTTTTTCTCGTTCCGGTTATTCATAAAAATCATTTTGAACAGCTATGCATACGCCTTTTCAGTCAAAGATCACAGTAATCACAAAAAAAAACACCTAAGAATATTCGGTACGTTTACAAATTGCCATCTCCAACCATCGTCACATTGAATATTGATTGGAGACAGCCAACATGTTCTGTTTTTTCTCGTTCCGGTTATTCATAAAAATCATTTTGAACAGCTATGCATACGCCTTTTCAGTCAAAGATCACAGTAATCACAAAAATAACACCAAAGAATATTCAGTTCGTTTACAAATTGCCATCTCCAACCATCGTCACATTGAATATTGATTGGAGACAGCCAACATGTTCTGTTTTTTCTCGTTCCGGTTATTCATAAAAATCATTTTGAACAGCTATGCATACGCCTTTTCAGTCAAAGATCACAGTAATCACAAAAATAACACCAAAGAATATTCAGTTCGTTTACAAATTGCCATCTACAACCATCGTCACATTGAATATTGATTGGAGACAGCCAACATGTTCTGTTTTTTCTCGTTCCGGTTATTCATAAAAATCATTTTGAACAGCTATGCATACGCCTTTTCAGTCAAAGATCACAGTAATCACAAAAATAACACCAAAGAATATTCAGTTCGTTTACAAATTGCCATCTCCAACCATCGTCACATTGAATATTGATTGGAGACAGCCAACATGTTCTGTTTTTTCTCGTTCCGGTTATTCATAAATATCATTTTGAACAGCTATGCATACGCCTTTTCAGTCAAAGATCACAGTAATCACAAAAATAACACCAAAGAATATTCAGTTCGTTTACAAATTGCCATCTCCAACCATCGTCACATTGAATATTGATTGGAGACAGCCAACATGTTCTGTTTTTTCTCGTTCCGGTTATTCATAAATATCATTTTGAACAGCTATGCATACGCCTTTTCAGTCAAAGATCACAGTAATCACAAAAATAACACCAAAGAATATTCAGTTCGTTTACAAATTGCCATCTCCAACCATCGTCACATTGAATATTGATTGGAGACAGCCAACATGTTCTGTTTTTTCTCGTTCCGGTTATTCATAAAAATCATTTTGAACAGCTATGCATACGCCTTTTCAGTCAAAGATCACAGTAATCACAAAAATAACACCAAAGAATATTCGGTACGTTTACAAATTGCCATCTCCAACCATCGTCACATTGAATATTGATTGGGGACAGCCAACATGTTCTGTTTTTTCTCGTTCCGGTTATTCATAAAAATCATTTTGAACAGCTATGCATACGCCTTTTCAGTCAAAGATCACAGTAATCACAAAAATAACACCAAAGAATATTCAGTTCGTTTACAAATTGCCATCTACAACCATCGTCACATTGAATATTGATTGGGGACAGCCAACATGTTCTGTTTTTTCTCGTTCCGGTTATTCATAAAAATCATTTTGAACAGCTATGCATACGCCTTTTCAGTCAAAGATCACAGTAATCACAAAAATAACACCAAAGAATATTCAGTTCGTTTACAAATTGCCATCTCCAACCATCGTCACATTGAATATTGATTGGGGACAGCCAACATGTTCTGTTTTTTCTCGTTCCGGTTATTCATAAAAATCATTTTGAACAGCTATGCATACGCCTTTTCAGTCAAAGATCACAGTAATCACAAAAATAACACCAAAGAATATTCAGTTCGTTTACAAATTGCCATCTCCAACCATCGTCACATTGAATATTGATTGGAGACAGCCAACATGTTCTGTTTTTTCTCGTTCCGGTTATTCATAAAAATCATTTTGAACAGCTATGCATACGCCTTTTCAGTCAAAGATCACAGTAATCACAAAAATAACACCAAAGAATATTCAGTTCGTTTACAAATTGCCATCTCCAACCATCGTCACATTGAATATTGATTGGGGACAGCCAACATGTTCTGTTTTTTCTCGTTCCGGTTATTCATAAAAATCATTTTGAACAGCTATGCATACGCCTTTTCAGTCAAAGATCACAGTAATCACAAAAATAACACCAAAGAATATTCAGTTCGTTTACAAATTGCCATCTCCAACCATCGTCACATTGAATATTGATTGGGGACAGCCAACATGTTCTGTTTTTTCTCGTTCCGGTTATTCATAAAAATCATTTTGAACAGCTATGCATACGCCTTTTCAGTCAAAGATCACAGTAATCACAAAAATAACACCAAAGAATATTCAGTTCGTTTACAAATTGCCATCTCCAACCATCGTCACATTGAATATTGATTGGGGACAGCCAACATGTTCTGTTTTTTCTCGTTCCGGTTATTCATAAAAATCATTTTGAACAGCTATGCATACGCCTTTTCAGTCAAAGATCACAGTAATCACAAAAATAACACCAAAGAATATTCGGTACGTTTACAAATTGCCATCTCCAACCATCGTCACATTGAATATTGATTGGGGACAGCCAACATGTTCTGTTTTTTCTCGTTCCGGTTATTCATAAAAATCATTTTGAACAGCTATGCATACGCCTTTTCAGTCAAAGATCACAGTAATCACAAAAATAACACCAAAGAATATTCAGTTCGTTTACAAATTGCCATCTCCAACCATCGTCACATTGAATATTGATTGGAGACAGCCAACATGTTCTGTTTTTTCTCGTTCCGGTTATTCATAAAAATCATTTTGAACAGCTATGCATACGCCTTTTCAGTCAAAGATCACAGTAATCACAAAAATAACACCAAAGAATATTCAGTTCGTTTACAAATTGCCATCTCCAACCATCGTCACATTGAATATTGATTGGGGACAGCCAACATGTTCTGTTTTTTCTCGTTCCGGTTATTCATAAAAATCATTTTGAACAGCTATGCATACGCCTTTTCAGTCAAAGATCACAGTAATCACAAAATAACACCAAAGAATATTCAGTTCGTTTACAAATTGCCATCTCCAACCATCGTCACATTGAATATTGATTGGAGACAGCCAACATGTTCTGTTTTTTCTCGTTCCGGTTATTCATAAAAATCATTTTGAACAGCTATGCATACGCCTTTTCAGTCAAAGATCACAGTAATCACAAAAATAACACCAAAGAATATTCAGTTCGTTTACAAATTGCCATCTCCAACCATCGTCACATTGAATATTGATTGGGGACAGCCAACATGTTCTGTTTTTTCTCGTTCCGGTTATTCATAAAAATCATTTTGATCAGCTATGCATACGCCTTTTCAGTCAAAGATCACAGTAATCACAAAAATAACACCAAAGAATATTCAGTTCGTTTACAAATTGCCATCTCCAACCATCGTCACATTGAATATTGATTGGAGACAGCCAACATGTTCTGTTTTTTCTCGTTCCGGTTATTCATAAAAATCATTTTGAACAGCTATGCATACGCCTTTTCAGTCAAAGATCACAGTAATCACAAAAATAACACCAAAGAATATTCAGTTCGTTTACAAATTGCCATCTCCAACCATCGTCACATTGAATATTGATTGGAGACAGCCAACATGTTCTGTTTTTTCTCGTTCCGGTTATTCATAAAAATCATTTTGAACAGCTATGCATACGCCTTTTCAGTCAAAGATCACAGTAATCACAAAAATAACACCAAAGAATATTCAGTTCGTTTACAAATTGCCATCTCCAACCATCGTCACATTGAATATTGATTGGGGACAGCCAACATGTTCTGTTTTTTCTCGTTCCGGTTATTCATAAAAATCATTTTGAACAGCTATGCATACGCCTTTTCAGTCAAAGATCACAGTAATCACAAAAATAACACCAAAGAATATTCAGTTCGTTTACAA
Source organism: Caenorhabditis macrosperma (assembly GCA_963932285.1). Classification (NCBI taxonomy): domain Eukaryota; kingdom Metazoa; phylum Nematoda; class Chromadorea; order Rhabditida; family Rhabditidae; genus Caenorhabditis; species Caenorhabditis macrosperma. The sequence continues at coordinate 4,194,087 of OZ010618.1, forward strand.
ATTGCCATCTCCAACCATCGTCACATTGAATATTGATTGGAGACAGCCAACATGTTCTGTTTTTTCTCGTTCCGGTTATTCATAAAAATCATTTTGAACAGCTATGCATACGCCTTTTCAGTCAAAGATCACAGTAATCACAAAAATAACACCAAAGAATATTCAGTTCGTTTACAAATTGCCATCTCCAACCATCGTCACATTGAATAATGATTGGGGACAGCCAACATGTTCTGTTTTTTCTCGTTCCGGTTATTCATAAAAATCATTTTGAACAGCTATGCATACGCCTTTTCAGTCAAAGATCACAGTAATCACAAAAATAACACCAAAGAATATTCAGTTCGTTTACAAATTGCCATCTCCAACCATCGTCACATTGAATATTGATTGGGGACAGCCAACATGTTCTGTTTTTTCTCGTTCCGGTTATTCATAAAAATCATTTTGAACAGCTATGCATACGCCTTTTCAGTCAAAGATCACAGTAATCACAAAAATAACACCAAAGAATATTCAGTTCGTTTACAAATTGCCATCTCCAACCATCGTCACATTGAATATTGATTGGAGACAGCCAACATGTTCTGTTTTTTCTCGTTCCGGTTATTCATAAAAATCATTTTGAACAGCTATGCATACGCCTTTTCAGTCAAAGATCACAGTAATCACAAAAATAACACCAAAGAATATTCAGTTCGTTTACAAATTGCCATCTCCAACCATCGTCACATTGAATAATGATTGGGGACAGCCAACATGTTCTGTTTTTTCTCGTTCCGGTTATTCATAAAAATCATTTTGAACAGCTATGCATACGCCTTTTCAGTCAAAGATCACAGTAATCACAAAAATAACACCAAAGAATATTCAGTTCGTTTACAAATTGCCATCTCCAACCATCGTCACATTGAATAATGATTGGGGACAGCCAACATGTTCTGTTTTTTCTCGTTCCGGTTATTCATAAAAATCATTTTGAACAGCTATGCATACGCCTTTTCAGTCAAAGATCACAGTAATCACAAAAATAACACCAAAGAATATTCAGTTCGTTTACAAATTGCCATCTCCAACCATCGTCACATTGAATATTGATTGGGGACAGCCAACATGTTCTGTTTTTTCTCGTTCCGGTTATTCATAAAAATCATTTTGAACAGCTATGCATACGCCTTTTCAGTCAAAGATCACAGTAATCACAAAAATAACACCAAAGAATATTCAGTTCGTTTACAAATTGCCATCTCCAACCATCGTCACATTGAATATTGATTGGAGACAGCCAACATGTTCTGTTTTTTCTCGTTCCGGTTATTCATAAAAATCATTTTGAACAGCTATGCATACGCCTTTTCAGTCAAAGATCACAGTAATCACAAAAATAACACCAAAGAATATTCAGTTCGTTTACAAATTGCCATCTCCAACCATCGTCACATTGAATATTGATTGGAGACAGCCAACATGTTCTGTTTTTTCTCGTTCCGGTTATTCATAAAAATCATTTTGAACAGCTATGCATACGCCTTTTCAGTCAAAGATCACAGTAATCACAAAAATAACACCAAAGAATATTCAGTTCGTTTACAAATTGCCATCTCCAACCATCGTCACATTGAATAATGATTGGGGACAGCCAACATGTTCTGTTTTTTCTCGTTCCGGTTATTCATAAAAATCATTTTGAACAGCTATGCATACGCCTTTTCAGTCAAAGATCACAGTAATCACAAAAATAACACCAAAGAATATTCAGTTCGTTTACAAATTGCCATCTCCAACCATCGTCACATTGAATATTGATTGGGGACAGCCAACATGTTCTGTTTTTTCTCGTTCCGGTTATTCATAAAAATCATTTTGAACAGCTATGCATACGCCTTTTCAGTCAAAGATCACAGTAATCACAAAAATAACACCAAAGAATATTCAGTTAGTGTACAAATTGCCATCTCCAACCATCGTCACATTGAATATTGATTGGGGACAGCCAACATGTTCTGTTTTTTCTCGTTCCGGTTATTCATAAAAATCATTTTGAACAGCTATGCATACGCCTTTTCAGTCAAAGATCACAGTAATCACAAAAATAACACCAAAGAATATTCAGTTCGTTTACAAATTGCCATCTCCAACCATCGTCACATTGAATATTGATTGGGGACAGCCAACATGTTCTGTTTTTTCTCGTTCCGGTTATTCATAAAAATCATTTTGAACAGCTATGCATACGCCTTTTCAGTCAAAGATCACAGTAATCACAAAAATAACACCAAAGAATATTCGGTACGTTTACAAATTGCCATCTCCAACCATCGTCACATTGAATATTGATTGGAGACAGCCAACATGTTCTGTTTTTTCTCGTTCCGGTTATTCATAAAAATCATTTTGAACAGCTATGCATACGCCTTTTCAGTCAAAGATCACAGTAATCACAAAAATAACACCAAAGAATATTCAGTTCGTTTACAAATTGCCATCTCCAACCATCGTCACATTGAATATTGATTGGAGACAGCCAACATGTTCTGTTTTTTCTCGTTCCGGTTATTCATAAAAATCATTTTGAACAGCTATGCATACGCCTTTTCAGTCAAAGATCACAGTAATCACAAAAATAACACCAAAGAATATTCAGTTCGTTTACAAATTGCCATCTACAACCATCGTCACATTGAATATTGATTGGAGACAGCCAACATGTTCTGTTTTTTCTCGTTCCGGTTATTCATAAAAATCATTTTGAACAGCTATGCATACGCCTTTTCAGTCAAAGATCACAGTAATCACAAAAATAACACCAAAGAATATTCGGTACGTTTACAAATTGCCATCTCCAACCATCGTCACATTGAATATTGATTGGGGACAGCCGACATGTTCTGTTTTTTCTCGTTCCGGTTATTCATAAAAATCATTTTGAACAGCTATGCATACGCCTTTTCAGTCAAAGATCACAGTAATCACAAAAATAACACCAAAGAATATTCGGTACGTTTACAAATTGCCATCTCCAACCATCGTCACATTGAATATTGATTGGAGACAGCCAACATGTTCTGTTTTTTCTCGTTCCGGTTATTCATAAAAATCATTTTGAACAGCTATGCATACGCCTTTTCAGTCAAAGATCACAGTAATCACAAAAATAACACCAAAGAATATTCAGTTAGTGTACAAATTGCCATCTCCAACCATCGTCACATTGAATATTGATTGGGGACAGCCAACATGTTCTGTTTTTTCTCGTTCCGGTTATTCATAAAAATCATTTTGAACAGCTATGCATACGCCTTTTCAGTCAAAGATCACAGTAATCACAAAAATAACACCAAAGAATATTCAGTTCGTTTACAAATTGCCATCTCCAACCATCGTCACATTGAATATTGATTGGGGACAGCCGACATGTTCTGTTTTTTCTCGTTCCGGTTATTCATAAAAATCATTTTGAACAGCTATGCATACGCCTTTTCAGTCAAAGATCACAGTAATCACAAAAATAACACCAAAGAATATTCGGTACGTTTACAAATTGCCATCTCCAACCATCGTCACATTGAATATTGATTGGAGACAGCCAACATGTTCTGTTTTTTCTCGTTCCGGTTATTCATAAAAATCATTTTGAACAGCTATGCATACGCCTTTTCAGTCAAAGATCACAGTAATCACAAAAATAACACCAAAGAATATTCAGTTCGTTTACAAATTGCCATCTCCAACCATCGTCACATTGAATATTGATTGGAGACAGCCAACATGTTCTGTTTTTTCTCGTTCCGGTTATTCATAAAAATCATTTTGAACAGCTATGCATACGCCTTTTCAGTCAAAGATCACAGTAATCACAAAAATAACACCAAAGAATATTCAGTTCGTTTACAAATTGCCATCTACAACCATCGTCACATTGAATATTGATTGGAGACAGCCAACATGTTCTGTTTTTTCTCGTTCCGGTTATTCATAAAAATCATTTTGAACAGCTATGCATACGCCTTTTCAGTCAAAGATCACAGTAATCACAAAAATAACACCAAAGAATATTCGGTACGTTTACAAATTGCCATCTCCAACCATCGTCACATTGAATATTGATTGGGGACAGCCAACATGTTCTGTTTTTTCTCGTTCCGGTTATTCATAAAAATCATTTTGAACAGCTATGCATACGCCTTTTCAGTCAAAGATCACAGTAATCACAAAAATAACACCAAAGAATATTCAGTTCGTTTACAAATTGCCATCTACAACCATCGTCACATTGAATATTGATTGGAGACAGCCAACATGTTCTGTTTTTTCTCGTTCCGGTTATTCATAAAAATCATTTTGAACAGCTATGCATACGCCTTTTCAGTCAAAGATCACAGTAATCACAAAAATAACACCAAAGAATATTCAGTTCGTTTACAAATTGCCATCTCCAACCATCGTCACATTGAATATTGATTGGGGACAGCCAACATGTTCTGTTTTTTCTCGTTCCGGTTATTCATAAAAATCATTTTGAACAGCTATGCATACGCCTTTTCAGTCAAAGATCACAGTAATCACAAAAATAACACCAAAGAATATTCAGTTCGTTTACAAATTGCCATCTCCAACCATCGTCACATTGAATAATGATTGGGGACAGCCAACATGTTCTGTTTTTTCTCGTTCCGGTTATTCATAAAAATCATTTTGAACAGCTATGCATACGCCTTTTCAGTCAAAGATCACAGTAATCACAAAAATAACACCAAAGAATATTCAGTTCGTTTACAAATTGCTATCTCCAACCATCGTCACATTGAATAATGATTGGGGACAGCCAACATGTTCTGTTTTTTCTCGTTCCGGTTATTCATAAAAATCATTTTGAACAGCTATGCATACGCCTTTTCAGTCAAAGATCACAGTAATCACAAAAATAACACCAAAGAATATTCAGTTCGTTTACAAATTGCCATCTCCAACCATCGTCACATTGAATATTGATTGGAGACAGCCAACATGTTCTGTTTTTTCTCGTTCCGGTTATTCATAAAAATCATTTTGAACAGCTATGCATACGCCTTTTCAGTCAAAGATCACAGTAATCACAAAAATAACACCAAAGAATATTCAGTTCGTTTACAAATTGCCATCTCCAACCATCGTCACATTGAATAATGATTGGGGACAGCCAACATGTTCTGTTTTTTCTCGTTCCGGTTATTCATAAAAATCATTTTGAACAGCTATGCATACGCCTTTTCAGTCAAAGATCACAGTAATCACAAAAATAACACCAAAGAATATTCGGTACGTTTACAAATTGCCATCTCCAACCATCGTCACATTGAATATTGATTGGAGACAGCCAACATGTTCTGTTTTTTCTCGTTCCGGTTATTCATAAAAATCATTTTGAACAGCTATGCATACGCCTTTTCAGTCAAAGATCACAGTAATCACAAAAATAACACCAAAGAATATTCAGTTCGTTTACAAATTGCCATCTCCAACCATCGTCACATTGAATATTGATTGGAGACAGCCAACATGTTCTGTTTTTTCTCGTTCCGGTTATTCATAAAAATCATTTTGAACAGCTATGCATACGCCTTTTCAGTCAAAGATCACAGTAATCACAAAAATAACACCAAAGAATATTCAGTTCGTTTACAAATTGCCATCTCCAACCATCGTCACATTGAATATTGATTGGAGACAGCCAACATGTTCTGTTTTTTCTCGTTCCGGTTATTCATAAAAATCATTTTGAACAGCTATGCATACGCCTTTTCAGTCAAAGATCACAGTAATCACAAAAATAACACCAAAGAATATTCAGTTCGTTTACAAATTGCCATCTCCAACCATCGTCACATTGAATAATGATTGGGGACAGCCAACATGTTCTGTTTTTTCTCGTTCCGGTTATTCATAAAAATCATTTTGAACAGCTATGCATACGCCTTTTCAGTCAAAGATCACAGTAATCACAAAAATAACACCAAAGAATATTCAGTTCGTTTACAAATTGCCATCTCCAACCATCGTCACATTGAATATTGATTGGAGACAGCCAACATGTTCTGTTTTTTCTCGTTCCGGTTATTCATAAAAATCATTTTGAACAGCTATGCATACGCCTTTTCAGTCAAAGATCACAGTAATCACAAAAATAACACCAAAGAATATTCAGTTCGTTTACAAATTGCCATCTCCAACCATCGTCACATTGAATATTGATTGGAGACAGCCAACATGTTCTGTTTTTTCTCGTTCCGGTTATTCATAAAAATCATTTTGAACAGCTATGCATACGCCTTTTCAGTCAAAGATCACAGTAATCACAAAAATAACACCAAAGAATTTTCAGTTCGTTTACAAATTGCCATCTCCAACCATCGTCACATTGAATATTGATTGGAGACAGCCAACATGTTCTGTTTTTTCTCGTTCCGGTTATTCATAAAAATCATTTTGAACAGCTATGCATACGCCTTTTCAGTCAAAGATCACAGTAATCACAAAAATAACACCAAAGAATATTCAGTTCGTTTACAAATTGCCATCTCCAACCATCGTCACATTGAATATTGATTGGAGACAGCCAACATGTTCTGTTTTTTCTCGTTCCGGTTATTCATAAAAATCATTTTGAACAGCTATGCATACGCCTTTTCAGTCAAAGATCACAGTAATCACAAAAATAACACCAAAGAATATTCAGTTCGTTTACAAATTGCCATCTCCAACCATCGTCACATTGAATATTGATTGGAGACAGCCAACATGTTCTGTTTTTTCTCGTTCCGGTTATTCATAAAAATCATTTTGAACAGCTATGCATACGCCTTTTCAGTCAAAGATCACAGTAATCACAAAAATAACACCAAAGAATATTCAGTTCGTTTACAAATTGCCATCTCCAACCATCGTCACATTGAATATTGATTGGGGACAGCCAACATGTTCTGTTTTTTCTCGTTCCGGTTATTCATAAAAATCATTTTGAACAGCTATGCATACGCCTTTTCAGTCAAAGATCACAGTAATCACAAAAATAACACCAAAGAATATTCAGTTCGTTTACAAATTGCCATCTCCAACCATCGTCACATTGAATATTGATTGGAGACAGCCAACATGTTCTGTTTTTTCTCGTTCCGGTTATTCATAAAATCACTTTGAACAGCTATGCATACGCCTTTTCAGTCAAAGATCACAGTAATCACAAAAATAACACCAAAGAATATTCAGTTCGTTTACAAATTGCCATCTCCAACCATCGTCACATTGAATATTGATTGGGGACAGCCAACATGTTCTGTTTTTTCTCGTTCCGGTTATTCATAAAAATCATTTTGAACAGCTATGCATACGCCTTTTCAGTCAAAGATCACAGTAATCACAAAAATAACACCAAAGAATATTCAGTTCGTTTACAAATTGCCATCTCCAACCATCGTCACATTGAATATTGATTGGAGACAGCCAACATGTTCTGTTTTTTCTCGTTCCGGTTATTCATAAAATCACTTTGAACAGCTATGCATACGCCTTTTCAGTCAAAGATCACAGTAATCACAAAAATAACACCAAAGAATATTCAGTTCGTTTACAAATTGCCATCTCCAACCATCGTCACATTGAATATTGATTGGGGACAGCCAACATGTTCTGTTTTTTCTCGTTCCGGTTATTCATAAAAATCATTTTGAACAGCTATGCATACGCCTTTTCAGTCAAAGATCACAGTAATCACAAAAATAACACCAAAGAATATTCAGTTCGTTTACAAATTGCCATCTCCAACCATCGTCACATTGAATATTGATTGGGGACAGCCAACATGTTCTGTTTTTTCTCGTTCCGGTTATTCATAAAAATCATTTTGAACAGCTATGCATACGCCTTTTCAGTCAAAGATCACAGTAATCACAAAAATAACACCAAAGAATATTCAGTTCGTTTACAAATTGCCATCTCCAACCATCGTCACATTGAATATTGATTGGAGACAGCCAACATGTTCTGTTTTTTCTCGTTCCGGTTATTCATAAAATCACTTTGAACAGCTATGCATACGCCTTTTCAGTCAAAGATCACAGTAATCACAAAAATAACACCAAAGAATATTCAGTTCGTTTACAAATTGCCATCTCCAACCATCGTCACATTGAATATTGATTGGGGACAGCCAACATGTTCTGTTTTTTCTCGTTCCGGTTATTCATAAAAATCATTTTGAACAGCTATGCATACGCCTTTTCAGTCAAAGATCACAGTAATCACAAAAATAACACCAAAGAATATTCAGTTAGTGTACAAATTGCCATCTCCAACCATCGTCACATTGAATATTGATTGGGGACAGCCAACATGTTCTGTTTTTTCTCGTTCCGGTTATTCATAAAAATCATTTTGAACAGCTATGCATACGCCTTTTCAGTCAAAGATCACAGTAATCACAAAAATAACACCAAAGAATATTCAGTTCGTTTACAAATTGCCATCTCCAACCATCGTCACATTGAATATTGATTGGAGACAGCCAACATGTTCTGTTTTTTCTCGTTCCGGTTATTCATAAAAATCATTTTGAACAGCTATGCATACGCCTTTTCAGTCAAAGATCACAGTAATCACAAAAATAACACCAAAGAATATTCAGTTCGTTTACAAATTGCCATCTCCAACCATCGTCACATTGAATATTGATTGGGGACAGCCAACATGTTCTGTTTTTTCTCGTTCCGGTTATTCATAAAAATCATTTTGAACAGCTATGCATACGCCTTTTCAGTCAAAGATCACAGTAATCACAAAAATAACACCAAAGAATATTCAGTTCGTTTACAAATTGCCATCTCCAACCATCGTCACATTGAATATTGATTGGGGACAGCCAACATGTTCTGTTTTTTCTCGTTCCGGTTATTCATAAAAATCATTTTGAACAGCTATGCATACGCCTTTTCAGTCAAAGATCACAGTAATCACAAAAATAACACCAAAGAATATTCAGTTCGTTTACAAATTGCCATCTCCAACCATCGTCACATTGAATATTGATTGGAGACAGCCAACATGTTCTGTTTTTTCTCGTTCCGGTTATTCATAAAAATCACTTTGAACAGCTATGCATACGCCTTTTCAGTCAAAGATCACAGTAATCACAAAAATAACACCAAAGAATATTCAGTTCGTTTACAAATTGCCATCTCCAACCATCGTCACATTGAATATTGATTGGAGACAGCCGACATGTTCTGTTTTTTCTCGTTCCGGTTATTCATAAAAATCATTTTGAACAGCTATGCATACGCCTTTTCAGTCAAAGATCACAGTAATCACAAAAATAACACCAAAGAATATTCAGTTCGTTTACAAATTGCCATCTCCAACCATCGTCACATTGAATATTGATTGGAGACAGCCGACATGTTCTGTTTTTTCTCGTTCCGGTTATTCATAAAAATCATTTTGAACAGCTATGCATACGCCTTTTCAGTCAAAGATCACAGTAATCACAAAAATAACACCAAAGAATATTCAGTTCGTTTACAAATTGCCATCTCCAACCATCGTCACATTGAATATTGATTGGAGACAGCCAACATGTTCTGTTTTTTCTCGTTCCGGTTATTCATAAAATCATTTTAAACAGTTATGCATACGCCTTTTCAGTCAAAGATCACAGTAATCACAAAAATAACACCAAAGAATATTCGGTTCGTTTACAAATTGCCATCTCCAACCATCGTCACATTGAATATTGATTGGAGACAACCAACATGTTCCGTTTTTTCTCGTTCCGGTTATTCATAAAAATCACTTTGAACAGCTATGCATACGCCTTTTCAGTCAAAGATCACAGTAATCACAAAAATAACACCAAAGAATATTCGGTACGTTTACAAATTGCCATCTCCAACCATCGTCACATTGAATATTGATTGGAGACAGCCTGTTGCGGATTCCCTCAATGGCTCGGCAATTCCTCACCCGGTCGACAACCACGGCTCGGAGGAGACACTATCGAGGAGGAAGAATAGACGCCCCAAAGCTACCCTTCCGCTCGATGTCACAACTGCCTCGCATACTTGTTCTCCAAGACTTACTACCGACGACATTCTCCACGTGGCCCCCCGACACCCTGCTTCACCGGATATCTCGTGGCCTAGTGCCCTGGACGCGGCCCCCTGGATGAACACTCTCAAGCTAGGATGTTCGGAGGATCTTCAATCAGTACTCAACTACTCGCCTCTACCGGAGGACTCGATTGCACACTCGGAACTACTCCAGCCGCTTCCGTAGATCGGCACCCCGGACCCTCCCGGTCTTCTCGGGATCCGGGGAACTATCCAAGCGCCCCAGGGCCTACTCGTTGTCTCTTAATAAAGTCTTGTGTGTTACTCGTTCCTCATACACGATAGCCTCCCAGAGGTCTCTGACTGGATTGCAGTTGCGATCAGCGGGCTCACCACCCTCCGGAACTGATCCGCAACACAGCCGACATGTTCTGTTTTTTCTCGTTCCGGTTATTCATAAAAATCATTTTGAACAGCTATGCATACGCCTTTTCAGTCAAAGATCACAGTAATCACAAAAATAACACCAAAGAATATTCAGTTCGTTTACAAATTGCCATCTCCAACCATCGTCACATTGAATATTGATTGGAGACAGCCAACATGTTCTGTTTTTTCTCGTTCCGGTTATTCATAAAAATCATTTTGAACAGCTATGCATACGCCTTTTCAGTCAAAGATCACAGTAATCACAAAAATAACACCAAAGAATATTCAGTTCGTTTACAAATTGCCATCTCCAACCATCGTCACATTGAATATTGATTGGAGACAGCCGACATGTTCTGTTTTTTCTCGTTCCGGTTATTCATAAAAATCATTTTGAACAGCTATGCATACGCCTTTTCAGTCAAAGATCACTGTAATCACAAAAATAACACCAAAGAATATTCAGTTCGTTTACAAATTGCCATCTCCAACCATCGTCACATTGAATATTGATTGGAGACAGCCAACATGTTCTGTTTTTTCTCGTTCCGGTTATTCATAAAATCATTTTAAACAGTTATGCATACGCCTTTTCAGTCAAAGATCACAGTAATCACAAAAATAACACCAAAGAATATTCGGTACGTTTACAAATTGCCATCTCCAACCATCGTCACATTGAATATTGATTGGGGACAGCCAACATGTTCTGTTTTTTCTCGTTCCGGTTATTCATAAAAATCACTTTGAACAGCTATGCATACGCCTTTTCAGTCAAAGATCACAGTAATCACAAAAATAACACCAAAGAATATTCGGTACGTTTACAAATTGCCATCTCCAACCATCGTCACATTGAATATTGATTGGAGACAGCCAACATGTTCTGTTTTTTCTCGTTCCGGTTATTCATAAAAATCATTTTGAACAGCTATGCATACGCCTTTTCAGTCAAAGATCACAGTAATCACAAAAATAACACCAAAGAATATTCAGTTCGTTTACAAATTGCCATCTCCAACCATCGTCACATTGAATATTGATTGGAGACAGCCAACATGTTCTGTTTTTTCTCGTTCCGGTTATTCATAAAATCATTTTAAACAGTTATGCATACGCCTTTTCAGTCAAAGATCACAGTAATCACAAAAATAACACCAAAGAATATTCGGTACGTTTACAAATTGCCATCTCCAACCATCGTCACATTGAATATTGATTGGGGACAGCCAACATGTTCTGTTTTTTCTCGTTCCGGTTATTCATAAAAATCACTTTGAACAGCTATGCATACGCCTTTTCAGTCAAAGATCACAGTAATCACAAAAATAACACCAAAGAATATTCGGTACGTTTACAAATTGCCATCTCCAACCATCGTCACATTGAATATTGATTGGAGACAGCCAACATGTTCTGTTTTTTCTCGTTCCGGTTATTCATAAAAATCATTTTGAACAGCTATGCATACGCCTTTTCAGTCAAAGATCACAGTAATCACAAAAATAACACCAAAGAATATTCAGTTCGTTTACAAATTGCCATCTCCAACCATCGTCACATTGAATATTGATTGGAGACAGCCAACATGTTCTGTTTTTTCTCGTTCCGGTTATTCATAAAAATCATTTTGAACAGCTATGCATACGCCTTTTCAGTCAAAGATCACAGTAATCACAAAAATAACACCAAAGAATATTCAGTTCGTTTACAAATTGCCATCTCCAACCATCGTCACATTGAATATTGATTGGAGACAGCCAACATGTTCTGTTTTTTCTCGTTCCGGTTATTCATAAAATCACTTTGAACAGCTATGCATACGCCTTTTCAGTCAAAGATCACAGTAATCACAAAAATAACACCAAAGAATATTCGGTACGTTTACAAATTGCCATCTACAACCATCGTCACATTGAATATTGATTGGGGACAGCCAACATGTTCTGTTTTTTCTCGTTCCGGTTATTCATAAAAATCATTTTGAACAGCTATGCATACGCCTTTTCAGTCAAAGATCACAGTAATCACAAAAATAACACCAAAGAATATTCAGTTCGTTTACAAATTGCCATCTCCAACCATCGTCACATTGAATATTGATTGGAGACAGCCAACATGTTCTGTTTATTCTCGTTCCGGTTATTCATAAAAATCATTTTGAACAGCTATGCATACGCCTTTTCAGTCAAAGATCACAGTAATCACAAAAATAACACCAAAGAATATTCGGTACGTTTACAAATTTCCATCTACAACCATCGTCACATTGAATATTGATTGGGGACAGCCAACATGTTCTGTTTTTTCTCGTTCCGGTTATTCATAAAATCACTTTGAACAGCTATGCATACGCCTTTTCAGTCAAAGATCACAGTAATCACAAAAATAACACCAAAGAATATTCGGTACGTTTACAAATTGCCATCTCCAACCATCGTCACATTGAATATTGATTGGAGACAGCCGACATGTTCTGTTTTTTCTCGTTCCGGTTATTCATAAAATCACTTTGAACAGCTATGCATACGCCTTTTCAGTCAAAGATCACAGTAATCACAAAAATAACACCAAAGAATATTCAGTTCGTTTACAAATTGCCATCTCCAACCATCGTCACATTGAATATTGATTGGAGACAGCCAACATGTTCTGTTTTTTCTCGTTCCGGTTATTCATAAAATCACTTTGAACAGCTATGCATACGCCTTTTCAGTCAAAGATCACAGTAATCACAAAAATAACACCAAAGAATATTCAGTTCGTTTACAAATTGCCATCTCCAACCATCGTCACATTGAATATTGATTGGAGACAGCCAACATGTTCTGTTTTTTCTCGTTCCGGTTATTCATAAAAATCATTTTGAACAGCTATGCATACGCCTTTTCAGTCAAAGATCACAGTAATCACAAAAATAACACCAAAGAATATTCGGTACGTTTACAAATTGCCATCTCCAACCATCGTCACATTGAATAATGATTGGAGACAGCCAACATGTTCTGTTTATTCTCGTTCCGGTTATTCATAAAAATCATTTTGAACAGCTATGCATACGCCTTTTCAGTCAAAGATCACAGTAATCACAAAAATAACACCAAAGAATATTCAGTTCGTTTACAAATTGTCATCTCCAACCATCGTCACATTGAATAATGATTGGAGACAGCCAACATGTTCTGTTTATTCTCGTTCCGGTTATTCATAAAAATCATTTTGAACAGCTATGCATACGCCTTTTCAGTCAAAGATCACAGTAATCACAAAAATAACACCAAAGAATATTCGGTACGTTTACAAATTGCCATCTCCAACCATCGTCACATTGAATATTGATTGGAGACAGCCAACATGTTCTGTTTTTTCTCGTTCCGGTTATTCATAAAAATCATTTTGAACAGCTATGCATACGCCTTTTCAGTCAAAGATCACAGTAATCACAAAAATAACACCAAAGAATATTCAGTTCGTTTACAAATTGCCATCTCCAACCATCGTCACATTGAATATTGATTGGAGACAGCCAACATGTTCTGTTTATTCTCGTTCCGGTTATTCATAAAAATCATTTTGAACAGCTATGCATACGCCTTTTCAGTCAAAGATCACAGTAATCACAAAAATAACACCAAAGAATATTCGGTACGTTTACAAATTGCCATCTCCAACCATCGTCACATTGAATATTGATTGGAGACAGCCAACATGTTCTGTTTTTTCTCGTTCCGGTTATTCATAAAAATCATTTTGAACAGCTATGCATACGCCTTTTCAGTCAAAGATCACAGTAATCACAAAAATAACACCAAAGAATATTCAGTTCGTTTACAAATTGCCATCTCCAACCATCGTCACATTGAATATTGATTGGAGACAGCCAACATGTTCTGTTTTTTCTCGTTCCGGTTATTCATAAAAACATTTTGAACAGCTATGCATACGCCTTTTCAGTCAAAGATCACAGTAATCACAAAAATAACACCAAAGAATATTCGGTTCGTTTACAAATTGCCATCTCCAACCATCGTCACATTGAATATTGATTGGAGACAGCCAACATGTTCTGTTTTTTCTCGTTCCGGTTATTCATAAAAATCATTTTGAACAGCTATGCATACGCCTTTTCAGTCAAAGATCACAGTAATCACAAAAATAACACCAAAGAATATTCGGTACGTTTACAAATTGCCATCTCCAACCATCGTCACATTGAATATTGATTGGAGACAGCCAACATGTTCTGTTTTTTCTCGTTCCGGTTATTCATAAAAATCATTTTGAACAGCTATGCATACGCCTTTTCAGTCAAAGATCACAGTAATCACAAAAATAACACCAAAGAATATTCAGTTCGTTTACAAATTGCCATCTCCAACCATCGTCACATTGAATATTGATTGGAGACAGCCAACATGTTCTGTTTTTTCTCGTTCCGGTTATTCATAAAAATCATTTTGAACAGCTATGCATACGCCTTTTCAGTCAAAGATCACAGTAATCACAAAAATAACACCAAAGAATATTCGGTACGTTTACAAATTGCCATCTACAACCATCGTCACATTGAATATTGATTGGGGACAGCCAACATGTTCTGTTTTTTCTCGTTCCGGTTATTCATAAAAATCATTTTGAACAGCTATGCATACGCCTTTTCAGTCAAAGATCACAGTAATCACAAAAATAACACCAAAGAATATTCAGTTCGTTTACAAATTGCCATCTCCAACCATCGTCACATTGAATATTGATTGGAGACAGCCAACATGTTCTGTTTTTTCTCGTTCCGGTTATTCATAAAAATCATTTTGAACAGCTATGCATACGCCTTTTCAGTCAAAGATCACAGTAATCACAAAAATAACACCAAAGAATATTCGGTACGTTTACAAATTGCCATCTCCAACCATCGTCACATTGAATATTGATTGGGGACAGCCAACATGTTCTGTTTTTTCTCGTTCCGGTTATTCATAAAAATCATTTTGAACAGCTATGCATACGCCTTTTCAGTCAAAGATCACAGTAATCACAAAAATAACACCAAAGAATATTCAGTTCGTTTACAAATTGCCATCTCCAACCATCGTCACATTGAATATTGATTGGAGACAGCCAACATGTTCTGTTTTTTCTCGTTCCGGTTATTCATAAAAATCATTTTGAACAGCTATGCATACGCCTTTTCAGTCAAAGATCACAGTAATCACAAAAATAACACCAAAGAATATTCAGTTCGTTTACAAATTGCCATCTCCAACCATCGTCACATTGAATATTGATTGGGGACAGCCAACATGTTCTGTTTTTTCTCGTTCCGGTTATTCATAAAAATCATTTTGAACAGCTATGCATACGCCTTTTCAGTCAAAGATCACAGTAATCACAAAAATAACACCAAAGAATATTCGGTACGTTTACAAATTGCCATCTCCAACCATCGTCACATTGAATATTGATTGGAGACAGCCAACATGTTCTGTTTTTTCTCGTTCCGGTTATTCATAAAAATCATTTTGAACAGCTATGCATACGCCTTTTCAGTCAAAGATCACAGTAATCACAAAAATAACACCAAAGAATATTCGGTACGTTTACAAATTGCCATCTACAACCATCGTCACATTGAATATTGATTGGGGACAGCCAACATGTTCTGTTTTTTCTCGTTCCGGTTATTCATAAAAATCATTTTGAACAGCTATGCATACGCCTTTTCAGTCAAAGATCACAGTAATCACAAAAATAACACCAAAGAATATTCGGTACGTTTACAAATTACCATCTCCAACCATCGTCACATTGAATAATGATTGGGGACAGCCAACATGTTCTGTTTTTTCTCGTTCCGGTTATTCATAAAAATCATTTTGAACAGCTATGCATACGCCTTTTCAGTCAAAGATCACAGTAATCACAAAAATAACACCAAAGAATATTCAGTTCGTTTACAAATTGCCATCTCCAACCATCGTCACATTGAATATTGATTGGAGACAGCCAACATGTTCTGTTTTTTCTCGTTCCGGTTATTCATAAAAACATTTTGAACAGCTATGCATACGCCTTTTCAGTCAAAGATCACAGTAATCACAAAAATAACACCAAAGAATATTCGGTACGTTTACAAATTGCCATCTCCAACCATCGTCACATTGAATATTGATTGGAGACAGCCAACATGTTCTGTTTTTTCTCGTTCCGGTTATTCATAAAAATCATTTTGAACAGCTATGCATACGCCTTTTCAGTCAAAGATCACAGTAATCACAAAAATAACACCAAAGAATATTCAGTTCGTTTACAAATTGCCATCTCCAACCATCGTCACATTGAATATTGATTGGAGACAGCCAACATGTTCTGTTTTTTCTCGTTCCGGTTATTCATAAAAACATTTTGAACAGCTATGCATACGCCTTTTCAGTCAAAGATCACAGTAATCACAAAAATAACACCAAAGAATATTCGGTTCGTTTACAAATTGCCATCTCCAACCATCGTCACATTGAATATTGATTGGAGACAGCCAACATGTTCTGTTTTTTCTCGTTCCGGTTATTCATAAAAATCATTTTGAACAGCTATGCATACGCCTTTTCAGTCAAAGATCACAGTAATCACAAAAATAACACCAAAGAATATTCGGTTCGTTTACAAATTGCCATCTCCAACCATCGTCACATTGAATATTGATTGGAGACAGCCAACATGTTCTGTTTTTTCTCGTTCCGGTTATTCATAAAAATCATTTTGAACAGCTATGCATACGCCTTTTCAGTCAAAGATCACAGTAATCACAAAAATAACACCAAAGAATATTCGGTACGTTTACAAATTGCCATCTCCAACCATCGTCACATTGAATATTGATTGGAGACAGCCAACATGTTCTGTTTTTTCTCGTTCCGGTTATTCATAAAAATCATTTTGAACAGCTATGCATACGCCTTTTCAGTCAAAGATCACAGTAATCACAAAAATAACACCAAAGAATATTCAGTTCGTTTACAAATTGCCATCTCCAACCATCGTCACATTGAATATTGATTGGAGACAGCCAACATGTTCTGTTTTTTCTCGTTCCGGTTATTCATAAAAATCATTTTGAACAGCTATGCATACGCCTTTTCAGTCAAAGATCACAGTAATCACAAAAATAACACCAAAGAATATTCGGTACGTTTACAAATTGCCATCTACAACCATCGTCACATTGAATATTGATTGGGGACAGCCAACATGTTCTGTTTTTTCTCGTTCCGGTTATTCATAAAAATCATTTTGAACAGCTATGCATACGCCTTTTCAGTCAAAGATCACAGTAATCACAAAAATAACACCAAAGAATATTCAGTTCGTTTACAAATTGCCATCTCCAACCATCGTCACATTGAATATTGATTGGAGACAGCCAACATGTTCTGTTTTTTCTCGTTCCGGTTATTCATAAAAATCATTTTGAACAGCTATGCATACGCCTTTTCAGTCAAAGATCACAGTAATCACAAAAATAACACCAAAGAATATTCGGTACGTTTACAAATTGCCATCTCCAACCATCGTCACATTGAATATTGATTGGGGACAGCCAACATGTTCTGTTTTTTCTCGTTCCGGTTATTCATAAAAATCATTTTGAACAGCTATGCATACGCCTTTTCAGTCAAAGATCACAGTAATCACAAAAATAACACCAAAGAATATTCAGTTCGTTTACAAATTGCCATCTCCAACCATCGTCACATTGAATATTGATTGGAGACAGCCAACATGTTCTGTTTTTTCTCGTTCCGGTTATTCATAAAAATCATTTTGAACAGCTATGCATACGCCTTTTCAGTCAAAGATCACAGTAATCACAAAAATAACACCAAAGAATATTCAGTTCGTTTACAAATTGCCATCTCCAACCATCGTCACATTGAATATTGATTGGAGACAGCCAACATGTTCTGTTTTTTCTCGTTCCGGTTATTCATAAAAATCATTTTGAACAGCTATGCATACGCCTTTTCAGTCAAAGATCACAGTAATCACAAAAATAACACCAAAGAATATTCGGTACGTTTACAAATTGCCATCTACAACCATCGTCACATTGAATATTGATTGGGGACAGCCAACATGTTCTGTTTTTTCTCGTTCCGGTTATTCATAAAAATCATTTTGAACAGCTATGCATACGCCTTTTCAGTCAAAGATCACAGTAATCACAAAAATAACACCAAAGAATATTCGGTTCGTTTACAAATTGCCATCTCCAACCATCGTCACATTGAATATTGATTGGAGACAGCCAACATGTTCTGTTTTTTCTCGTTCCGGTTATTCATAAAAATCATTTTGAACAGCTATGCATACGCCTTTTCAGTCAAAGATCACAGTAATCACAAAAATAACACCAAAGAATATTCGGTACGTTTACAAATTGCCATCTCCAACCATCGTCACATTGAATATTGATTGGGGACAGCCAACATGTTCTGTTTTTTCTCGTTCCGGTTATTCATAAAAATCATTTTGAACAGCTATGCATACGCCTTTTCAGTCAAAGATCACAGTAATCACAAAAATAACACCAAAGAATATTCGGTACGTTTACAAATTGCCATCTCCAACCATCGTCACATTGAATATTGATTGGAGACAGCCAACATGTTCTGTTTTTTCTCGTTCCGGTTATTCATAAAAATCATTTTGAACAGCTATGCATACGCCTTTTCAGTCAAAGATCACAGTAATCACAAAAATAACACCAAAGAATATTCGGTACGTTTACAAATTGCCATCTACAACCATCGTCACATTGAATATTGATTGGAGACAGCCAACATGTTCTGTTTTTTCTCGTTCCGGTTATTCATAAAAATCATTTTGAACAGCTATGCATACGCCTTTTCAGTCAAAGATCACAGTAATCACAAAAATAACACCAAAGAATATTCGGTACGTTTACAAATTGCCATCTCCAACCATCGTCACATTGAATATTGATTGGAGACAGCCAACATGTTCTGTTTTTTCTCGTTCCGGTTATTCATAAAAATCATTTTGAACAGCTATGCATACGCCTTTTCAGTCAAAGATCACAGTAATCACAAAAATAACACCAAAGAATATTCGGTTCGTTTACAAATTGCCATCTCCAACCATCGTCACATTGAATAATGATTGGAGACAGCCAACATGTTCTGTTTTTTCTCGTTCCGGTTATTCTAAAAATCACTTTGAACAGCTATGCATACGCCTTTTCAGTCAAAGATCACAGTAATCACAAAAATAACACCAAAGAATATTCGGTACTTACTTAGGATACTTAGGAGGCCTGTTGATCACGGCTGTTGACCGTGCAGACCGCAACAAAGCGACTTCCACTTGTCCCTGTTCTTCGCGATGGTGGTCCAGTGGGTGGTGGTGTCGCCGAAGGTGTTCTTGACGGTCAGGAATTTTGTGAAGGGGTCCATCCATCTCAGCGGTGGTCTCCCTCTCGGCCTTTTCTTCCATCTTGGATACCACGTCAACGTTTCCGTTGTCCATCTACCGTCTTCTCGTCTCGCCGTATGACCCGCCCAGCCGTGCTTCTGCTTTGCGATGTGTCTTAGAGGATCTCGAACCTTCGAAATTTTTCGGATGTCCTCGCGATGAAGTCCCTTTTCGCGTTGTTCTCTCAGCGTGATGCCCACAAGAGCTCGCTCTAGGGCTGCGTGAGCAATCCTCAGTTTTTCGGACGACCGTTTCGTGAAAGCCCATGTCTGGGTTCCGTAGGTGATCGCTGGCAGGACCGTGGCGTCAAACACTTTCGCTTTGATCTCCGGATTTCCACATTCTTCGAATACAACTTGGAGCGACTTGAAGGCTGCCCATCCGGCTCTCGTTCGTCTTGTGATTTCGGCGTCGACGTCGTTTGTCGCGTTTAGCAGTCTTCCAAGATATACGAACTCGTCAGTGTTTCGGAGCGTCTCGTTCCCGATTTTGACGTCGTCGGTGTCGGTGAAACGGTTTCGAAGGACCATGGTCTTCTTGTCGTTGATCTTGAGTCCCGCCGCGGTGCTTGCCCGAACAAGGTCCTGGAGCATTTTGGACGATTCGGCGGCGGTTGTCGAGATGATGACGATGTCGTCGGCGAATCGCAAGTGGTTCAGCTTTCTTCCGTTGATCGAGATACCGTAGTCGTCCCAATCGCATGTCCTGATGATGGCCTCGAGGCAGGCGGAGAAGAGGTTCGGGGAGATTGGGTCTCCTTGTCGTACTCCTTTGCCGATGGGAACTTCTAGCCTCGTTGTGAACGGTTTGAAGCTCGTTGAGCAGTTTTCGTAGCATGCGCGGACTGCGTTGACGTAGCATGGTTCGACTCCTTGGCTTTCCAACGAACTCCATATGTAGTCGAATTCGATGCTGTCGAACGCTTTCTCGAAGTCAACGAACGTGAGCATCAGCGGCAGTTGGTGTTCGCGGTGCACTTCGAGCAGTTTGTTGAGGACCGTGATGTGATCCATCGTGCTGAAATTCTTCCGGAAGCCGGCCTGTTCCACTGGCTGATTTTCTTCGAGCGTTGTTCGAACTCTTGCCAGCAAGCATCTCGTGAAGACTTTGTAAATTGAGGGGAGTAAGCAAATTGGCCGATAGTTTGCCAAGTTCTCTCTGTCTCCTTTTTTGTACATTATTGTTGTTCTCGATGTCTTCCATGCTTCGGGTATTTCGCCGTTTTTTAAGTAGTGGCTGAACCTTTCGGCGAGTGCTTTGAACAGTGGTTCTCCGCATGCGTTGAGGAGCTCGGCGGTGATTCCATCTTCGCCGGGAGACTTTCTGGGTGGGATCGTAGCGATTGCCGATCGAATTTCAGCTTCCAGAAATTCTGGTGCGTTTGGAAAATGCAGTCCTGGGGAGCGAGTGGTCGGTAATCGTGACGATTCGAACAGCTTGGTGTAGAAGGTTTTCATCTCTGATTCGATCGATCTTGTTGCTGTTACTCGGAGACCTTGGGCTGTTTTGAGACTTGGGATCGTGTCCTTGAACAATTCGAGGGATTTGGTCGCTGTTTTTATGCTTTTTCGATTCGCAGCTGCTTCCAGGGCTTTTTCTTTTGAGTAGTTGTAGTGGTCGGTTTCGACGAGTGACCGGCACCATTTCGAGAAGGGGCGGAACGCTGGCGATGATCGGTCCATCGCATGCCGCTCGTCGAGCATCTTTTGCGTCGGTTTTGACCTTCTTCTTTCGTTGTGATTTTGAGGAGTCGTCAAACATGTACTTTCGATTGCGGAAATGTGACCGATCAGTAAGTCGTAGTCCTTGCTGATGTCGGATGTGTCGAAGACTGGTGTCGGGAGGCGTTGGCTGAGTGAAGCTGCCGCCGTTGCGTCGAGAGAGGCGTATGTCCTCTTCTTGTGTTTTTTCCGGTCGAGCATTTCCTTTTTCTCCGAGAAATGGAAGTGGGCGCGGAGCAGCCGGTGGTCGCTGCCGATGTCGAAGGACGGGACTGTGTGGACGTCAGTGCAGCACTTTCTATTTCCGAGAATAAAGTCTATTTCCCGTTTGGAGGTGTCCGTGGGATTTGCATGTGTCCATCGTCTGTGTGCGGGCTTCTCGAAGAAGTTGTTGTAGCACAAGAGCTTGTTTGTTTCGCAGTACGCGGCCAGAGATTCTCCTGCCTCGTTTCGGGTGTCGGCGGAGTGTTTTCCGATGAACAGTTCTTCCTGTCTTCCTTTTCCGACAGTGGCGTTGAAGTCTCCGCAGACGAACATGTAGTGGGAGCGGTTTCTTCGAGCAACCAAGCGGAGGTTATCGTAGAATTCTTCGCGTTCGTCGTCCGTTGCATCTGCCGTGGGAGCGTATCCTTGGACGACTGTCGCCGTGGTTCTCTTGTTTACTCTGAATTTTAGGATGGCGATGCGGTGGTCGATCGTCTTGAAGTCTAGAATTCTGTGGATGAAGTGGGGAGCCACAATGAAGCCGACTCCTCCCGACGTCGATCCGTCTTGTCTTTTTCCCAGGTATATTCCTGTGCCCGTTGAGTGGATCGCCTTCTTCCCGTGTCTCCTTTTCGTCTCACATAGTCCTAGCACGTCGTATTTGTACTTGTCGAGCTCTTGGACGATGTGATCGAGTTGAGTGTCGGTGCAGAGAGTCCTCGTATTCAACGTGCAGAGTCGAAAGTCGATTCGGCGAGTCTTGTATTTGTTGAGTTTGGCGTCCTTGGCTGCTGGGGTTGAGGGCGGGGTTAGTGGTTTGGATGTTGATGATGATGGTGGTGGTGGTTTTTTCCTTTCCGTCTTGTGACCTTGGCTCCTGTGATTGGATCGCCCATCGCTGTGTGCGCGCCTTGCGTCACCGGACAAGTCGGCAGTGACAGCGTGCAGGGAACTTGGGCAGTATTTTTTGTTGTTTGTAGCTGTCTTTGTGCACCCACTTCAGCTAGCTGGGCTTGGTGGGGTGAGGGTTTTTGGCCCTCGGCTTCCCAGTGCTCTAAGCTGGGATTTCCGCGAAAACCTCCGGAGCCTGTCCCTTTGGCGTTCTTGGAAGAGCGTTGGTGTACTCAGCCTACAGTGTTCAGGTAAGGCTAGGCAACCTGTCGACCCCAAACACTGCGTTTCCCGTCTTTGACCACTGAGAATCCCCTCAGTAATGTGCTCGCGCACATCTCGTGGAGGTGTACACCATCAAAGACTATCACAAAAATAACACCAAAGAATATTCGGTACGTTTACAAATTGCCATCTCCAACCATCGTCACATTGAATATTGATTGGAGACAGCCAACATGTTCTGTTTTCTCTCGTTCCGGTTATTTATAAATTATTTTAAACAGCTATGCATACGCCTTTTCAGTCAATGATCACAGTAATCACAAAAATAACACCAAAGAATATTCGGTTCGTTTACAAATTGCCATCTCCAACCATCGTCACATTGAATATTGATTGGAGACAGCCAACATGTTCTGTTTTTTCTCGTTCCGGTTATTTATAAAATCACTTTGAACAGCTATGGATACGCCTTTTCAGTCAAAGATCACAGTAATCACAAAAATAACACCAAAGAATATTCGGTTCGTTTACAAATTGCCATCTCCAACCATCGTCACATTGAATATTGATTGGAGACAGCCAACATGTTCTGTTTTCTCTCGTTCCGGTTATTTATAAATCATTTTAAACAGCTATGCATACGCCTTTTCAGTCAAAGATCACAGTAATCACAAAAATAACACCAAAGAATATTCAGTTCGTTTACAAATTGCCATCTCCAACCATCGTCACATTGAATATTGATTGGAGACAGCCAACATGTTCTGTTTTTTCTCGTTCCGGTTATTTATAAAATCACTTTGAACAGCTATGCATACGCCTTTTCAGTCAAAGATCACAGTAATCACAAAAATAACACCAAAGAATATTCAGTTCGTTTACAAATTGCCATCTCCAACCATCGTCACATTGAATATTGATTGGAGACAGCCAACATGTTCTGTTTTTTCTCGTTCCGGTTATTTATAAAATCACTTTGAACAGCTATGCATACGCCTTTTCAGTCAAAGATCACAGTAATCACAAAAATAACACCAAAGAATATTCGGTTCGTTTACAAATTGCCATCTCCAACCATCGTCACATTGAATATTGATTGGAGACAGCCAACATGTTCTGTTTTCTCTCGTTCCGGTTATTTATAAATCATTTTAAACAGCTATGCATACGCCTTTTCAGTCAAAGATCACAGTAATCACAAAAATAACACCAAAGAATATTCGGTTCGTTTACAAATTGCCATCTCCAACCATCGTCACATTGAATATTGATTGGAGACAGCCAACATGTTCTGTTTTCTCTCGTTCCGGTTATTTATAAATCATTTTAAACAGCTATGCATACGCCTTTTCAGTCAAAGATCACAGTAATCACAAAAATAACACCAAAGAATATTCAGTTCGTTTACAAATTGCCATCTCCAACCATCGTCACATTGAATATTGATTGGAGACAGCCAACATGTTCTGTTTTTTCTCGTTCCGGTTATTTATAAAATCACTTTGAACAGCTATGCATACGCCTTTTCAGTCAAAGATCACAGTAATCACAAAAATAACACCAAAGAATATTCGGTACGTTTACAAATTGCCATCTCCAACCATCGTCACATTGAATATTGATTGGAGACAGCCAACATGTTCTGTTTTCTCTCGTTCCGGTTATTTATAAATTATATTAAACAGCTATGCATACGCCTTTTCAGTCAAAGATCACAGTAATCACAAAAATAACACCAAAGAATATTCGGTACGTTTACAAATTGCCATCTCCAACCATCGTCACATTGAATATTGATTGGAGACAGCCAACATGTTCTGTTTTCTCTCGTTCCGGTTATTTATAAATCATTTTAAACAGCTATGCATACGCCTTTTCAGTCAAAGATCACAGTAATCACAAAAATAACACCAAAGAATATTCGGTACGTTTACAAATTGCCATCTCCAACCATCGTCACATTGAATATTGATTGGAGACAGCCAACATGTTCTGTTTTCTCTCGTTCCGGTTATTTATAAATTATATTAAACAGCTATGCATACGCCTTTTCAGTCAAAGATCACAGTAATCACAAAAATAACACCAAAGAATATTCGGTACGTTTACAAATTGCCATCTCCAACCATCGTCACATTGAATATTGATTGGAGACAGCCAACATGTTCTGTTTTCTCTCGTTCCGGTTATTTATAAATCATTTTAAACAGCTATGCATACGCCTTTTCAGTCAAAGATCACAGTAATCACAAAAATAACACCAAAGAATATTCGGTACGTTTACAAATTGCCATCTCCAACCATCGTCACATTGAATATTGATTGGAGACAGCCAACATGTTCTGTTTTCTCTCGTTCCGGTTATTTATAAATTATATTAAACAGCTATGCATACGCCTTTTCAGTCAAAGATCACAGTAATCACAAAAATAACACCAAAGAATATTCAGTTCGTTTACAAATTGCCATCTCCAACCATCGTCACATTGAATATTGATTGGGGACAGCCAACATGTTCTGTTTTTTCTCGTTCCGGTTATTCATAAAAATCATTTTGAACAGCTATGCATACGCCTTTTCAGTCAAAGATCACAGTAATCACAAAAATAACACCAAAGAATATTCAGTTCGTTTACAAATTGCCATCTCCAACCATCGTCACATTGAATATTGATTGGGGACAGCCAACATGTTCTGTTTTTTCTCGTTCCGGTTATTCATAAAAATCATTTTGAACAGCTATGCATACGCCTTTTCAGTCAAAGATCACAGTAATCACAAAAATAACACCAAAGAATATTCAGTTCGTTTACAAATTGCCATCTCCAACCATCGTCACATTGAATATTGATTGGAGACAGCCAACATGTTCTGTTTTTTCTCGTTCCGGTTATTCATAAAATCACTTTGAACAGCTATGCATACGCCTTTTCAGTCAAAGATCACAGTAATCACAAAAATAACACCAAAGAATATTCAGTTCGTTTACAAATTGCCATCTCCAACCATCGTCACATTGAATATTGATTGGGGACAGCCAACATGTTCTGTTTTTTCTCGTTCCGGTTATTCATAAAAATCATTTTGAACAGCTATGCATACGCCTTTTCAGTCAAAGATCACAGTAATCACAAAAATAACACCAAAGAATATTCAGTTAGTGTACAAATTGCTATCTCCAACCATCGTCACATTGAATATTGATTGGGGACAGCCAACATGTTCTGTTTTTTCTCGTTCCGGTTATTCATAAAAATCATTTTGAACAGCTATGCATACGCCTTTTCAGTCAAAGATCACAGTAATCACAAAAATAACACCAAAGAATATTCAGTTCGTTTACAAATTGCCATCTCCAACCATCGTCACATTGAATATTGATTGGGGACAGCCAACATGTTCTGTTTTTTCTCGTTCCGGTTATTCATAAAAATCATTTTGAACAGCTATGCATACGCCTTTTCAGTCAAAGATCACAGTAATCACAAAAATAACACCAAAGAATATTCAGTTCGTTTACAAATTGCCATCTCCAACCATCGTCACATTGAATATTGATTGGAGACAGCCAACATGTTCTGTTTTTTCTCGTTCCGGTTATTCATAAAAATCATTTTGAACAGCTATGCATACGCCTTTTCAGTCAAAGATCACAGTAATCACAAAAATAACACCAAAGAATATTCAGTTCGTTTACAAATTGCCATCTCCAACCATCGTCACATTGAATATTGATTGGGGACAGCCAACATGTTCTGTTTTTTCTCGTTCCGGTTATTCATAAAAATCATTTTGAACAGCTATGCATACGCCTTTTCAGTCAAAGATCACAGTAATCACAAAAATAACACCAAAGAATATTCAGTTCGTTTACAAATTGCCATCTCCAACCATCGTCACATTGAATATTGATTGGAGACAGCCAACATGTTCTGTTTTTTCTCGTTCCGGTTATTCATAAAAATCACTTTGAACAGCTATGCATACGCCTTTTCAGTCAAAGATCACAGTAATCACAAAAATAACACCAAAGAATATTCAGTTCGTTTACAAATTGCCATCTCCAACCATCGTCACATTGAATATTGATTGGAGACAGCCGACATGTTCTGTTTTTTCTCGTTCCGGTTATTCATAAAAATCATTTTGAACAGCTATGCATACGCCTTTTCAGTCAAAGATCACAGTAATCACAAAAATAACACCAAAGAATATTCAGTTCGTTTACAAATTGCCATCTCCAACCATCGTCACATTGAATATTGATTGGAGACAGCCAACATGTTCTGTTTTTTCTCGTTCCGGTTATTCATAAAATCATTTTAAACAGTTATGCATACGCCTTTTCAGTCAAAGATCACAGTAATCACAAAAATAACACCAAAGAATATTCGGTTCGTTTACAAATTGCCATCTCCAACCATCGTCACATTGAATATTGATTGGGGACAGCCAACATGTTCTGTTTTTTCTCGTTCCGGTTATTCATAAAAATCATTTTGAACAGCTATGCATACGCCTTTTCAGTCAAAGATCACAGTAATCACAAAAATAACACCAAAGAATATTCAGTTCGTTTACAAATTGCCATCTCCAACCATCGTCACATTGAATATTGATTGGGGACAGCCAACATGTTCTGTTTTTTCTCGTTCCGGTTATTCATAAAAATCATTTTGAACAGCTATGCATACGCCTTTTCAGTCAAAGATCACAGTAATCACAAAAATAACACCAAAGAATATTCAGTTCGTTTACAAATTGCCATCTCCAACCATCGTCACATTGAATATTGATTGGAGACAGCCGACATGTTCTGTTTTTTCTCGTTCCGGTTATTCATAAAAATCATTTTGAACAGCTATGCATACGCCTTTTCAGTCAAAGATCACAGTAATCACAAAAATAACACCAAAGAATATTCAGTTCGTTTACAAATTGCCATCTCCAACCATCGTCACATTGAATATTGATTGGAGACAGCCAACATGTTCTGTTTTTTCTCGTTCCGGTTATTCATAAAATCATTTTAAACAGTTATGCATACGCCTTTTCAGTCAAAGATCACAGTAATCACAAAAATAACACCAAAGAATATTCGGTTCGTTTACAAATTGCCATCTCCAACCATCGTCACATTGAATATTGATTGGGGACAGCCAACATGTTCTGTTTTTTCTCGTTCCGGTTATTCATAAAAATCATTTTGAACAGCTATGCATACGCCTTTTCAGTCAAAGATCACAGTAATCACAAAAATAACACCAAAGAATATTCAGTTCGTTTACAAATTGCCATCTCCAACCATCGTCACATTGAATATTGATTGGGGACAGCCAACATGTTCTGTTTTTTCTCGTTCCGGTTATTCATAAAAATCATTTTGAACAGCTATGCATACGCCTTTTCAGTCAAAGATCACAGTAATCACAAAAATAACACCAAAGAATATTCAGTTCGTTTACAAATTGCCATCTCCAACCATCGTCACATTGAATATTGATTGGAGACAGCCAACATGTTCTGTTTTTTCTCGTTCCGGTTATTCATAAAAATCACTTTGAACAGCTATGCATACGCCTTTTCAGTCAAAGATCACAGTAATCACAAAAATAACACCAAAGAATATTCAGTTCGTTTACAAATTGCCATCTCCAACCATCGTCACATTGAATATTGATTGGAGACAGCCGACATGTTCTGTTTTTTCTCGTTCCGGTTATTCATAAAAATCATTTTGAACAGCTATGCATACGCCTTTTCAGTCAAAGATCACAGTAATCACAAAAATAACACCAAAGAATATTCAGTTCGTTTACAAATTGCCATCTCCAACCATCGTCACATTGAATATTGATTGGAGACAGCCGACATGTTCTGTTTTTTCTCGTTCCGGTTATTCATAAAAATCATTTTGAACAGCTATGCATACGCCTTTTCAGTCAAAGATCACAGTAATCACAAAAATAACACCAAAGAATATTCAGTTCGTTTACAAATTGCCATCTCCAACCATCGTCACATTGAATATTGATTGGAGACAGCCAACATGTTCTGTTTTTTCTCGTTCCGGTTATTCATAAAATCATTTTAAACAGTTATGCATACGCCTTTTCAGTCAAAGATCACAGTAATCACAAAAATAACACCAAAGAATATTCGGTTCGTTTACAAATTGCCATCTCCAACCATCGTCACATTGAATATTGATTGGGGACAGCCAACATGTTCTGTTTTTTCTCGTTCCGGTTATTCATAAAAATCATTTTGAACAGCTATGCATACGCCTTTTCAGTCAAAGATCACAGTAATCACAAAAATAACACCAAAGAATATTCAGTTCGTTTACAAATTGCCATCTCCAACCATCGTCACATTGAATATTGATTGGGGACAGCCAACATGTTCTGTTTTTTCTCGTTCCGGTTATTCATAAAAATCATTTTGAACAGCTATGCATACGCCTTTTCAGTCAAAGATCACAGTAATCACAAAAATAACACCAAAGAATATTCAGTTCGTTTACAAATTGCCATCTCCAACCATCGTCACATTGAATATTGATTGGAGACAGCCAACATGTTCTGTTTTTTCTCGTTCCGGTTATTCATAAAAATCACTTTGAACAGCTATGCATACGCCTTTTCAGTCAAAGATCACAGTAATCACAAAAATAACACCAAAGAATATTCAGTTCGTTTACAAATTGCCATCTCCAACCATCGTCACATTGAATATTGATTGGAGACAGCCGACATGTTCTGTTTTTTCTCGTTCCGGTTATTCATAAAAATCATTTTGAACAGCTATGCATACGCCTTTTCAGTCAAAGATCACAGTAATCACAAAAATAACACCAAAGAATATTCAGTTCGTTTACAAATTGCCATCTCCAACCATCGTCACATTGAATATTGATTGGAGACAGCCAACATGTTCTGTTTTTTCTCGTTCCGGTTATTCATAAAATCATTTTAAACAGTTATGCATACGCCTTTTCAGTCAAAGATCACAGTAATCACAAAAATAACACCAAAGAATATTCGGTTCGTTTACAAATTGCCATCTCCAACCATCGTCACATTGAATATTGATTGGAGACAACCAACATGTTCCGTTTTTTCTCGTTCCGGTTATTCATAAAAATCACTTTGAACAGCTATGCATACGCCTTTTCAGTCAAAGATCACAGTAATCACAAAAATAACACCAAAGAATATTCGGTACGTTTACAAATTGCCATCTCCAACCATCGTCACATTGAATATTGATTGGAGACAGCCTGTTGCGGATTCCCTCAATGGCTCGGCAATTCCTCACCCGGTCGACAACCACGGCTCGGAGGAGACACTATCGAGGAGGAAGAATAGACGCCCCAAAGCTACCCTTCCGCTCGATGTCACAACTGCCTCGCATACTTGTTCTCCAAGACTTACTACCGACGACATTCTCCACGTGGCCCCCCGACACCCTGCTTCACCGGATATCTCGTGGCCTAGTGCCCTGGACGCGGCCCCCTGGATGAACACTCTCAAGCTAGGATGTTCGGAGGATCTTCAATCAGTACTCAACTACTCGCCTCTACCGGAGGACTCGATTGCACACTCGGAACTACTCCAGCCGCTTCCGTAGATCGGCACCCCGGACCCTCCCGGTCTTCTCGGGATCCGGGGAACTATCCAAGCGCCCCAGGGCCTACTCGTTGTCTCTTAATAAAGTCTTGTGTGTTACTCGTTCCTCATACACGATAGCCTCCCAGAGGTCTCTGACTGGATTGCAGTTGCGATCAGCGGGCTCACCACCCTCCGGAACTGATCCGCAACACAGCCGACATGTTCTGTTTTTTCTCGTTCCGGTTATTCATAAAAATCATTTTGAACAGCTATGCATACGCCTTTTCAGTCAAAGATCACAGTAATCACAAAAATAACACCAAAGAATATTCAGTTCGTTTACAAATTGCCATCTCCAACCATCGTCACATTGAATATTGATTGGAGACAGCCAACATGTTCTGTTTTTTCTCGTTCCGGTTATTCATAAAAATCATTTTGAACAGCTATGCATACGCCTTTTCAGTCAAAGATCACAGTAATCACAAAAATAACACCAAAGAATATTCAGTTCGTTTACAAATTGCCATCTCCAACCATCGTCACATTGAATATTGATTGGGGACAGCCAACATGTTCTGTTTTTTCTCGTTCCGGTTATTCATAAAAATCATTTTGAACAGCTATGCATACGCCTTTTCAGTCAAAGATCACAGTAATCACAAAAATAACACCAAAGAATATTCAGTTCGTTTACAAATTGCCATCTCCAACCATCGTCACATTGAATATTGATTGGAGACAGCCAACATGTTCTGTTTTTTCTCGTTCCGGTTATTCATAAAAATCATTTTGAACAGCTATGCATACGCCTTTTCAGTCAAAGATCACAGTAATCACAAAAATAACACCAAAGAATATTCAGTTCGTTTACAAATTGCCATCTCCAACCATCGTCACATTGAATATTGATTGGAGACAGCCGACATGTTCTGTTTTTTCTCGTTCCGGTTATTTATAAAATCACTTTGAACAGCTATGCATACGCCTTTTCAGTCAAAGATCACAGTAATCACAAAAATAACACCAAAGAATATTCGGTACGTTTACAAATTGCCATCTCCAACCATCGTCACATTGAATATTGATTGGAGACAGCCAACATGTTCTGTTTTCTCTCGTTCCGGTTATTTATAAATTATATTAAACAGCTATGCATACGCCTTTTCAGTCAAAGATCACAGTAATCACAAAAATAACACCAAAGAATATTCGGTACGTTTACAAATTGCCATCTCCAACCATCGTCACATTGAATATTGATTGGAGACAGCCAACATGTTCTGTTTTCTCTCGTTCCGGTTATTTATAAATCATTTTAAACAGCTATGCATACGCCTTTTCAGTCAAAGATCACAGTAATCACAAAAATAACACCAAAGAATATTCGGTACGTTTACAAATTGCCATCTCCAACCATCGTCACATTGAATATTGATTGGAGACAGCCAACATGTTCTGTTTTCTCTCGTTCCGGTTATTTATAAATTATATTAAACAGCTATGCATACGCCTTTTCAGTCAAAGATCACAGTAATCACAAAAATAACACCAAAGAATATTCAGTTCGTTTACAAATTGCCATCTCCAACCATCGTCACATTGAATATTGATTGGAGACAGCCAACATGTTCTGTTTTTTCTCGTTCCGGTTATTCATAAAATCACTTTGAACAGCTATGCATACGCCTTTTCAGTCAAAGATCACAGTAATCACAAAAATAACACCAAAGAATATTCAGTTCGTTTACAAATTGCCATCTCCAACCATCGTCACATTGAATATTGATTGGGGACAGCCAACATGTTCTGTTTTTTCTCGTTCCGGTTATTCATAAAAATCATTTTGAACAGCTATGCATACGCCTTTTCAGTCAAAGATCACAGTAATCACAAAAATAACACCAAAGAATATTCAGTTAGTGTACAAATTGCCATCTCCAACCATCGTCACATTGAATATTGATTGGGGACAGCCAACATGTTCTGTTTTTTCTCGTTCCGGTTATTCATAAAAATCATTTTGAACAGCTATGCATACGCCTTTTCAGTCAAAGATCACAGTAATCACAAAAATAACACCAAAGAATATTCAGTTAGTGTACAAATTGCCATCTCCAACCATCGTCACATTGAATATTGATTGGGGACAGCCAACATGTTCTGTTTTTTCTCGTTCCGGTTATTCATAAAAATCATTTTGAACAGCTATGCATACGCCTTTTCAGTCAAAGATCACAGTAATCACAAAAATAACACCAAAGAATATTCAGTTCGTTTACAAATTGCCATCTCCAACCATCGTCACATTGAATATTGATTGGGGACAGCCAACATGTTCTGTTTTTTCTCGTTCCGGTTATTCATAAAAATCATTTTGAACAGCTATGCATACGCCTTTTCAGTCAAAGATCACAGTAATCACAAAAATAACACCAAAGAATATTCAGTTCGTTTACAAATTGCCATCTCCAACCATCGTCACATTGAATATTGATTGGAGACAGCCAACATGTTCTGTTTTTTCTCGTTCCGGTTATTCATAAAAATCATTTTGAACAGCTATGCATACGCCTTTTCAGTCAAAGATCACAGTAATCACAAAAATAACACCAAAGAATATTCAGTTCGTTTACAAATTGCCATCTCCAACCATCGTCACATTGAATATTGATTGGGGACAGCCAACATGTTCTGTTTTTTCTCGTTCCGGTTATTCATAAAAATCATTTTGAACAGCTATGCATACGCCTTTTCAGTCAAAGATCACAGTAATCACAAAAATAACACCAAAGAATATTCAGTTCGTTTACAAATTGCCATCTCCAACCATCGTCACATTGAATATTGATTGGGGACAGCCAACATGTTCTGTTTTTTCTCGTTCCGGTTATTCATAAAAATCATTTTGAACAGCTATGCATACGCCTTTTCAGTCAAAGATCACAGTAATCACAAAAATAACACCAAAGAATATTCAGTTCGTTTACAAATTGCCATCTCCAACCATCGTCACATTGAATATTGATTGGAGACAGCCGACATGTTCTGTTTTTTCTCGTTCCGGTTATTCATAAAAATCATTTTGAACAGCTATGCATACGCCTTTTCAGTCAAAGATCACAGTAATCACAAAAATAACACCAAAGAATATTCAGTTCGTTTACAAATTGCCATCTCCAACCATCGTCACATTGAATATTGATTGGAGACAGCCGACATGTTCTGTTTTTTCTCGTTCCGGTTATTCATAAAAATCATTTTGAACAGCTATGCATACGCCTTTTCAGTCAAAGATCACAGTAATCACAAAAATAACACCAAAGAATATTCAGTTCGTTTACAAATTGCCATCTCCAACCATCGTCACATTGAATATTGATTGGAGACAGCCGACATGTTCTGTTTTTTCTCGTTCCGGTTATTCATAAAAATCATTTTGAACAGCTATGCATACGCCTTTTCAGTCAAAGATCACAGTAATCACAAAAATAACACCAAAGAATATTCAGTTCGTTTACAAATTGCCATCTCCAACCATCGTCACATTGAATATTGATTGGAGACAGCCGACATGTTCTGTTTTTTCTCGTTCCGGTTATTCATAAAAATCATTTTGAACAGCTATGCATACGCCTTTTCAGTCAAAGATCACAGTAATCACAAAAATAACACCAAAGAATATTCAGTTCGTTTACAAATTGCCATCTCCAACCATCGTCACATTGAATATTGATTGGAGACAGCCAACATGTTCTGTTTTTTCTCGTTCCGGTTATTCATAAAATCATTTTAAACAGTTATGCATACGCCTTTTCAGTCAAAGATCACAGTAATCACAAAAATAACACCAAAGAATATTCGGTACGTTTACAAATTGCCATCTCCAACCATCGTCACATTGAATATTGATTGGAGACAACCAACATGTTCCGTTTTTTCTCGTTCCGGTTATTCATAAAAATCACTTTGAACAGCTATGCATACGCCTTTTCAGTCAAAGATCACAGTAATCACAAAAATAACACCAAAGAATATTCGGTTCGTTTACAAATTGCCATCTCCAACCATCGTCACATTGAATATTGATTGGAGACAACCAACATGTTCCGTTTTTTCTCGTTCCGGTTATTCATAAAATCACTTTGAACAGCTATGCATACGCCTTTTCAGTCAAAGATCACAGTAATCACAAAAATAACACCAAAGAATATTCGGTTCGTTTACAAATTGCCATCTCCAACCATCGTCACATTGAATATTGATTGGAGACAACCAACATGTTCCGTTTTTTCTCGTTCCGGTTATTCATAAAAATCACTTTGAACAGCTATGCATACGCCTTTTCAGTCAAAGATCACAGTAATCACAAAAATAACACCAAAGAATATTCGGTTCGTTTACAAATTGCCATCTCCAACCATCGTCACATTGAATATTGATTGGAGACAACCAACATGTTCCGTTTTTTCTCGTTCCGGTTATTCATAAAATCACTTTGAACAGCTATGCATACGCCTTTTCAGTCAAAGATCACAGTAATCACAAAAATAACACCAAAGAATATTCGGTACGTTTACAAATTGCCATCTCCAACCATCGTCACATTGAATATTGATTGGAGACAACCAACATGTTCCGTTTTTTCTCGTTCCGGTTATTCATAAAAATCACTTTGAACAGCTATGCATACGCCTTTTCAGTCAAAGATCACAGTAATCACAAAAATAACACCAAAGAATATTCGGTTCGTTTACAAATTGCCATCTCCAACCATCGTCACATTGAATATTGATTGGAGACAACCAACATGTTCCGTTTTTTCTCGTTCCGGTTATTCATAAAATCACTTTGAACAGCTATGCATACGCCTTTTCAGTCAAAGATCACAGTAATCACAAAAATAACACCAAAGAATATTCGGTTCGTTTACAAATTGCCATCTCCAACCATCGTCACATTGAATATTGATTGGAGACAACCAACATGTTCCGTTTTTTCTCGTTCCGGTTATTCATAAAATCACTTTGAACAGCTATGCATACGCCTTTTCAGTCAAAGATCACAGTAATCACAAAAATAACACCAAAGAATATTCGGTTCGTTTACAAATTGCCATCTCCAACCATCGTCACATTGAATATTGATTGGAGACAACCAACATGTTCCGTTTTTTCTCGTTCCGGTTATTCATAAAAATCACTTTGAACAGCTATGCATACGCCTTTTCAGTCAAAGATCACAGTAATCACAAAAATAACACCAAAGAATATTCGGTACGTTTACAAATTGCCATCTCCAACCATCGTCACATTGAATATTGATTGGGGACAGCCTGTTGCGGATTCCCTCAATGGCTCGGCAATTCCTCACCCGGTCGACAACCACGGCTCGGAGGAGACACTATCGAGGAGGAAGAATAGACGCCCCAAAGCTACCCTTCCGCTCGATGTCACAACTGCCTCGCATACTTGTTCTCCAAGACTTACTACCGACGACATTCTCCACGTGGCCCCCCGACACCCTGCTTCACCGGATATCTCGTGGCCTAGTGCCCTGGACGCGGCCCCCTGGATGAACACTCTCAAGCTAGGATGTTCGGAGGATCTTCAATCAGTACTCAACTACTCGCCTCTACCGGAGGACTCGATTGCACACTCGGAACTACTCCAGCCGCTTCCGTAGATCGGCACCCCGGACCCTCCCGGTCTTCTCGGGATCCGGGGAACTATCCAAGCGCCCCAGGGCCTACTCGTTGTCTCTTAATAAAGTCTTGTGTGTTACTCGTTCCTCATACACGATAGCCTCCCAGAGGTCTCTGACTGGATTGCAGTTGCGATCAGCGGGCTCACCACCCTCCGGAACTGATCCGCAACACAGCCGACATGTTCTGTTTTTTCTCGTTCCGGTTATTCATAAAAATCATTTTGAACAGCTATGCATACGCCTTTTCAGTCAAAGATCACAGTAATCACAAAAATAACACCAAAGAATATTCAGTTCGTTTACAAATTGCCATCTCCAACCATCGTCACATTGAATATTGATTGGAGACAGCCAACATGTTCTGTTTTTTCTCGTTCCGGTTATTCATAAAAATCATTTTGAACAGCTATGCATACGCCTTTTCAGTCAAAGATCACAGTAATCACAAAAATAACACCAAAGAATATTCAGTTCGTTTACAAATTGCCATCTCCAACCATCGTCACATTGAATATTGATTGGGGACAGCCAACATGTTCTGTTTTTTCTCGTTCCGGTTATTCATAAAAATCATTTTGAACAGCTATGCATACGCCTTTTCAGTCAAAGATCACAGTAATCACAAAAATAACACCAAAGAATATTCAGTTCGTTTACAAATTGCCATCTCCAACCATCGTCACATTGAATATTGATTGGAGACAGCCAACATGTTCTGTTTTTTCTCGTTCCGGTTATTCATAAAAATCATTTTGAACAGCTATGCATACGCCTTTTCAGTCAAAGATCACAGTAATCACAAAAATAACACCAAAGAATATTCAGTTCGTTTACAAATTGCCATCTCCAACCATCGTCACATTGAATATTGATTGGAGACAGCCGACATGTTCTGTTTTTTCTCGTTCCGGTTATTCATAAAAATCATTTTGAACAGCTATGCATACGCCTTTTCAGTCAAAGATCACTGTAATCACAAAAATAACACCAAAGAATATTCAGTTCGTTTACAAATTGCCATCTCCAACCATCGTCACATTGAATATTGATTGGAGACAGCCAACATGTTCTGTTTTTTCTCGTTCCGGTTATTCATAAAATCATTTTAAACAGTTATGCATACGCCTTTTCAGTCAAAGATC
Organism: Caenorhabditis macrosperma; assembly: GCA_963932285.1. NCBI lineage: Eukaryota > Metazoa > Nematoda > Chromadorea > Rhabditida > Rhabditidae > Caenorhabditis > Caenorhabditis macrosperma. Next base: position 4,231,586 of record OZ010618.1, read on the forward strand.
ACAGTAATCACAAAAATAACACCAAAGAATATTCGGTACGTTTACAAATTGCCATCTCCAACCATCGTCACATTGAATATTGATTGGGGACAGCCAACATGTTCTGTTTTTTCTCGTTCCGGTTATTCATAAAAATCACTTTGAACAGCTATGCATACGCCTTTTCAGTCAAAGATCACAGTAATCACAAAAATAACACCAAAGAATATTCGGTACGTTTACAAATTGCCATCTCCAACCATCGTCACATTGAATATTGATTGGAGACAGCCAACATGTTCTGTTTTTTCTCGTTCCGGTTATTCATAAAAATCATTTTGAACAGCTATGCATACGCCTTTTCAGTCAAAGATCACAGTAATCACAAAAATAACACCAAAGAATATTCAGTTCGTTTACAAATTGCCATCTCCAACCATCGTCACATTGAATATTGATTGGAGACAGCCAACATGTTCTGTTTTTTCTCGTTCCGGTTATTCATAAAATCATTTTAAACAGTTATGCATACGCCTTTTCAGTCAAAGATCACAGTAATCACAAAAATAACACCAAAGAATATTCGGTACGTTTACAAATTGCCATCTCCAACCATCGTCACATTGAATATTGATTGGGGACAGCCAACATGTTCTGTTTTTTCTCGTTCCGGTTATTCATAAAAATCACTTTGAACAGCTATGCATACGCCTTTTCAGTCAAAGATCACAGTAATCACAAAAATAACACCAAAGAATATTCGGTACGTTTACAAATTGCCATCTCCAACCATCGTCACATTGAATATTGATTGGAGACAGCCAACATGTTCTGTTTTTTCTCGTTCCGGTTATTCATAAAAATCATTTTGAACAGCTATGCATACGCCTTTTCAGTCAAAGATCACAGTAATCACAAAAATAACACCAAAGAATATTCAGTTCGTTTACAAATTGCCATCTCCAACCATCGTCACATTGAATATTGATTGGGGACAGCCAACATGTTCTGTTTTTTCTCGTTCCGGTTATTCATAAAAATCACTTTGAACAGCTATGCATACGCCTTTTCAGTCAAAGATCACAGTAATCACAAAAATAACACCAAAGAATATTCAGTTCGTTTACAAATTGCCATCTCCAACCATCGTCACATTGAATATTGATTGGGGACAGCCAACATGTTCTGTTTTTTCTCGTTCCGGTTATTCATAAAAATCACTTTGAACAGCTATGCATACGCCTTTTCAGTCAAAGATCACAGTAATCACAAAAATAACACCAAAGAATATTCGGTACGTTTACAAATTGCCATCTCCAACCATCGTCACATTGAATATTGATTGGAGACAGCCAACATGTTCTGTTTTTTCTCGTTCCGGTTATTCATAAAAATCATTTTGAACAGCTATGCATACGCCTTTTCAGTCAAAGATCACAGTAATCACAAAAATAACACCAAAGAATATTCAGTTCGTTTACAAATTGCCATCTCCAACCATCGTCACATTGAATATTGATTGGAGACAGCCAACATGTTCTGTTTTTTCTCGTTCCGGTTATTCATAAAATCATTTTAAACAGTTATGCATACGCCTTTTCAGTCAAAGATCACAGTAATCACAAAAATAACACCAAAGAATATTCGGTACGTTTACAAATTGCCATCTCCAACCATCGTCACATTGAATATTGATTGGGGACAGCCAACATGTTCTGTTTTTTCTCGTTCCGGTTATTCATAAAAATCACTTTGAACAGCTATGCATACGCCTTTTCAGTCAAAGATCACAGTAATCACAAAAATAACACCAAAGAATATTCGGTACGTTTACAAATTGCCATCTCCAACCATCGTCACATTGAATATTGATTGGAGACAGCCAACATGTTCTGTTTTTTCTCGTTCCGGTTATTCATAAAAATCATTTTGAACAGCTATGCATACGCCTTTTCAGTCAAAGATCACAGTAATCACAAAAATAACACCAAAGAATATTCGGTACGTTTACAAATTGCCATCTCCAACCATCGTCACATTGAATATTGATTGGAGACAGCCTGTTGCGGATTCCCTCAATGGCTCGGCAATTCCTCACCCGGTCGACAACCACGGCTCGGAGGAGACACTATCGAGGAGGAAGAATAGACGCCCCAAAGCTACCCTTCCGCTCGATGTCACAACTGCCTCGCATACTTGTTCTCCAAGACTTACTACCGACGACATTCTCCACGTGGCCCCCCGACACCCTGCTTCACCGGATATCTCGTGGCCTAGTGCCCTGGACGCGGCCCCCTGGATGAACACTCTCAAGCTAGGATGTTCGGAGGATCTTCAATCAGTACTCAACTACTCGCCTCTACCGGAGGACTCGATTGCACACTCGGAACTACTCCAGCCGCTTCCGTAGATCGGCACCCCGGACCCTCCCGGTCTTCTCGGGATCCGGGGAACTATCCAAGCGCCCCAGGGCCTACTCGTTGTCTCTTAATAAAGTCTTGTGTGTTACTCGTTCCTCATACACGATAGCCTCCCAGAGGTCTCTGACTGGATTGCAGTTGCGATCAGCGGGCTCACCACCCTCCGGAACTGATCCGCAACACAGCCGACATGTTCTGTTTTTTCTCGTTCCGGTTATTCATAAAAATCATTTTGAACAGCTATGCATACGCCTTTTCAGTCAAAGATCACAGTAATCACAAAAATAACACCAAAGAATATTCAGTTCGTTTACAAATTGCCATCTCCAACCATCGTCACATTGAATATTGATTGGAGACAGCCAACATGTTCTGTTTTTTCTCGTTCCGGTTATTCATAAAAATCATTTTGAACAGCTATGCATACGCCTTTTCAGTCAAAGATCACAGTAATCACAAAAATAACACCAAAGAATATTCAGTTCGTTTACAAATTGCCATCTCCAACCATCGTCACATTGAATATTGATTGGGGACAGCCAACATGTTCTGTTTTTTCTCGTTCCGGTTATTCATAAAAATCATTTTGAACAGCTATGCATACGCCTTTTCAGTCAAAGATCACAGTAATCACAAAAATAACACCAAAGAATATTCAGTTCGTTTACAAATTGCCATCTCCAACCATCGTCACATTGAATATTGATTGGAGACAGCCAACATGTTCTGTTTTTTCTCGTTCCGGTTATTCATAAAAATCATTTTGAACAGCTATGCATACGCCTTTTCAGTCAAAGATCACAGTAATCACAAAAATAACACCAAAGAATATTCAGTTCGTTTACAAATTGCCATCTCCAACCATCGTCACATTGAATATTGATTGGAGACAGCCGACATGTTCTGTTTTTTCTCGTTCCGGTTATTCATAAAAATCATTTTGAACAGCTATGCATACGCCTTTTCAGTCAAAGATCACTGTAATCACAAAAATAACACCAAAGAATATTCGGTACGTTTACAAATTGCCATCTCCAACCATCGTCACATTGAATATTGATTGGAGACAGCCAACATGTTCTGTTTTTTCTCGTTCCGGTTATTCATAAAAATCATTTTGAACAGCTATGCATACGCCTTTTCAGTCAAAGATCACAGTAATCACAAAAATAACACCAAAGAATATTCAGTTCGTTTACAAATTGCCATCTCCAACCATCGTCACATTGAATATTGATTGGAGACAGCCAACATGTTCTGTTTTTTCTCGTTCCGGTTATTCATAAAAACATTTTGAACAGCTATGCATACGCCTTTTCAGTCAAAGATCACAGTAATCACAAAAATAACACCAAAGAATATTCGGTACGTTTACAAATTGCCATCTCCAACCATCGTCACATTGAATATTGATTGGAGACAGCCAACATGTTCTGTTTTTTCTCGTTCCGGTTATTCATAAAAACATTTTGAACAGCTATGCATACGCCTTTTCAGTCAAAGATCACAGTAATCACAAAAATAACACCAAAGAATATTCAGTTCGTTTACAAATTGCCATCTCCAACCATCGTCACATTGAATATTGATTGGAGACAGCCAACATGTTCTGTTTTTTCTCGTTCCGGTTATTCATAAAAACATTTTGAACAGCTATGCATACGCCTTTTCAGTCAAAGATCACAGTAATCACAAAAATAACACCAAAGAATATTCGGTACGTTTACAAATTGCCATCTCCAACCATCGTCACATTGAATATTGATTGGAGACAGCCAACATGTTCTGTTTTTTCTCGTTCCGGTTATTCATAAAAATCATTTTGAACAGCTATGCATACGCCTTTTCAGTCAAAGATCACAGTAATCACAAAAATAACACCAAAGAATATTCAGTTCGTTTACAAATTGCCATCTCCAACCATCGTCACATTGAATATTGATTGGAGACAGCCAACATGTTCTGTTTTTTCTCGTTCCGGTTATTCATAAAAACATTTTGAACAGCTATGCATACGCCTTTTCAGTCAAAGATCACAGTAATCACAAAAATAACACCAAAGAATATTCGGTACGTTTACAAATTGCCATCTCCAACCATCGTCACATTGAATATTGATTGGAGACAGCCAACATGTTCTGTTTTTTCTCGTTCCGGTTATTCATAAAAACATTTTGAACAGCTATGCATACGCCTTTTCAGTCAAAGATCACAGTAATCACAAAAATAACACCAAAGAATATTCAGTTCGTTTACAAATTGCCATCTCCAACCATCGTCACATTGAATATTGATTGGAGACAGCCAACATGTTCTGTTTTTTCTCGTTCCGGTTATTCATAAAAATCATTTTGAACAGCTATGCATACGCCTTTTCAGTCAAAGATCACAGTAATCACAAAAATAACACCAAAGAATATTCAGTTCGTTTACAAATTGCCATCTCCAACCATCGTCACATTGAATATTGATTGGAGACAGCCAACATGTTCTGTTTTTTCTCGTTCCGGTTATTCATAAAAACATTTTGAACAGCTATGCATACGCCTTTTCAGTCAAAGATCACAGTAATCACAAAAATAACACCAAAGAATATTCGGTACGTTTACAAATTGCCATCTCCAACCATCGTCACATTGAATATTGATTGGAGACAGCCAACATGTTCTGTTTTTTCTCGTTCCGGTTATTCATAAAAACATTTTGAACAGCTATGCATACGCCTTTTCAGTCAAAGATCACAGTAATCACAAAAATAACACCAAAGAATATTCAGTTCGTTTACAAATTGCCATCTCCAACCATCGTCACATTGAATATTGATTGGAGACAGCCAACATGTTCTGTTTTTTCTCGTTCCGGTTATTCATAAAAACATTTTGAACAGCTATGCATACGCCTTTTCAGTCAAAGATCACAGTAATCACAAAAATAACACCAAAGAATATTCGGTACGTTTACAAATTGCCATCTCCAACCATCGTCACATTGAATATTGATTGGAGACAGCCAACATGTTCTGTTTTTTCTCGTTCCGGTTATTCATAAAAATCATTTTGAACAGCTATGCATACGCCTTTTCAGTCAAAGATCACAGTAATCACAAAAATAACACCAAAGAATATTCAGTTCGTTTACAAATTGCCATCTCCAACCATCGTCACATTGAATATTGATTGGGGACAGCCAACATGTTCTGTTTTTTCTCGTTCCGGTTATTCATAAAAATCATTTTGAACAGCTATGCATACGCCTTTTCAGTCAAAGATCACAGTAATCACAAAAATAACACCAAAGAATATTCAGTTCGTTTACAAATTGCCATCTCCAACCATCGTCACATTGAATATTGATTGGAGACAGCCAACATGTTCTGTTTTTTCTCGTTCCGGTTATTCATAAAAATCATTTTGAACAGCTATGCATACGCCTTTTCAGTCAAAGATCACAGTAATCACAAAAATAACACCAAAGAATATTCAGTTCGTTTACAAATTGCCATCTCCAACCATCGTCACATTGAATATTGATTGGAGACAGCCAACATGTTCTGTTTTTTCTCGTTCCGGTTATTCATAAAAACATTTTGAACAGCTATGCATACGCCTTTTCAGTCAAAGATCACAGTAATCACAAAAATAACACCAAAGAATATTCGGTACGTTTACAAATTGCCATCTCCAACCATCGTCACATTGAATATTGATTGGAGACAGCCAACATGTTCTGTTTTTTCTCGTTCCGGTTATTCATAAAAATCATTTTGAACAGCTATGCATACGCCTTTTCAGTCAAAGATCACAGTAATCACAAAAATAACACCAAAGAATATTCAGTTCGTTTACAAATTGCCATCTCCAACCATCGTCACATTGAATATTGATTGGAGACAGCCAACATGTTCTGTTTTTTCTCGTTCCGGTTATTCATAAAAACATTTTGAACAGCTATGCATACGCCTTTTCAGTCAAAGATCACAGTAATCACAAAAATAACACCAAAGAATATTCGGTTCGTTTACAAATTGCCATCTCCAACCATCGTCACATTGAATATTGATTGGAGACAGCCAACATGTTCTGTTTTTTCTCGTTCCGGTTATTCATAAAAATCATTTTGAACAGCTATGCATACGCCTTTTCAGTCAAAGATCACAGTAATCACAAAAATAACACCAAAGAATATTCGGTTCGTTTACAAATTGCCATCTCCAACCATCGTCACATTGAATATTGATTGGAGACAGCCAACATGTTCTGTTTTTTCTCGTTCCGGTTATTCATAAAAATCATTTTGAACAGCTATGCATACGCCTTTTCAGTCAAAGATCACAGTAATCACAAAAATAACACCAAAGAATATTCGGTACGTTTACAAATTGCCATCTCCAACCATCGTCACATTGAATATTGATTGGAGACAGCCAACATGTTCTGTTTTTTCTCGTTCCGGTTATTCATAAAAATCATTTTGAACAGCTATGCATACGCCTTTTCAGTCAAAGATCACAGTAATCACAAAAATAACACCAAAGAATATTCAGTTCGTTTACAAATTGCCATCTCCAACCATCGTCACATTGAATATTGATTGGAGACAGCCAACATGTTCTGTTTTTTCTCGTTCCGGTTATTCATAAAAATCATTTTGAACAGCTATGCATACGCCTTTTCAGTCAAAGATCACAGTAATCACAAAAATAACACCAAAGAATATTCGGTACGTTTACAAATTGCCATCTACAACCATCGTCACATTGAATATTGATTGGGGACAGCCAACATGTTCTGTTTTTTCTCGTTCCGGTTATTCATAAAAATCATTTTGAACAGCTATGCATACGCCTTTTCAGTCAAAGATCACAGTAATCACAAAAATAACACCAAAGAATATTCAGTTCGTTTACAAATTGCCATCTCCAACCATCGTCACATTGAATATTGATTGGAGACAGCCAACATGTTCTGTTTTTTCTCGTTCCGGTTATTCATAAAAATCATTTTGAACAGCTATGCATACGCCTTTTCAGTCAAAGATCACAGTAATCACAAAAATAACACCAAAGAATATTCGGTACGTTTACAAATTGCCATCTCCAACCATCGTCACATTGAATATTGATTGGGGACAGCCAACATGTTCTGTTTTTTCTCGTTCCGGTTATTCATAAAAATCATTTTGAACAGCTATGCATACGCCTTTTCAGTCAAAGATCACAGTAATCACAAAAATAACACCAAAGAATATTCAGTTCGTTTACAAATTGCCATCTCCAACCATCGTCACATTGAATATTGATTGGAGACAGCCAACATGTTCTGTTTTTTCTCGTTCCGGTTATTCATAAAAATCATTTTGAACAGCTATGCATACGCCTTTTCAGTCAAAGATCACAGTAATCACAAAAATAACACCAAAGAATATTCGGTACGTTTACAAATTGCCATCTACAACCATCGTCACATTGAATATTGATTGGGGACAGCCAACATGTTCTGTTTTTTCTCGTTCCGGTTATTCATAAAAATCATTTTGAACAGCTATGCATACGCCTTTTCAGTCAAAGATCACAGTAATCACAAAAATAACACCAAAGAATATTCGGTACGTTTACAAATTGCCATCTCCAACCATCGTCACATTGAATATTGATTGGAGACAGCCAACATGTTCTGTTTTTTCTCGTTCCGGTTATTCATAAAAATCATTTTGAACAGCTATGCATACGCCTTTTCAGTCAAAGATCACAGTAATCACAAAAATAACACCAAAGAATATTCGGTACGTTTACAAATTGCCATCTCCAACCATCGTCACATTGAATATTGATTGGGGACAGCCAACATGTTCTGTTTTTTCTCGTTCCGGTTATTCATAAAAATCATTTTGAACAGCTATGCATACGCCTTTTCAGTCAAAGATCACAGTAATCACAAAAATAACACCAAAGAATATTCGGTACGTTTACAAATTGCCATCTCCAACCATCGTCACATTGAATATTGATTGGGGACAGCCAACATGTTCTGTTTTTTCTCGTTCCGGTTATTCATAAAAATCATTTTGAACAGCTATGCATACGCCTTTTCAGTCAAAGATCACAGTAATCACAAAAATAACACCAAAGAATATTCGGTACGTTTACAAATTGCCATCTCCAACCATCGTCACATTGAATATTGATTGGAGACAGCCAACATGTTCTGTTTTTTCTCGTTCCGGTTATTCATAAAAATCATTTTGAACAGCTATGCATACGCCTTTTCAGTCAAAGATCACAGTAATCACAAAAATAACACCAAAGAATATTCGGTACGTTTACAAATTGCCATCTACAACCATCGTCACATTGAATATTGATTGGAGACAGCCAACATGTTCTGTTTTTTCTCGTTCCGGTTATTCATAAAAATCATTTTGAACAGCTATGCATACGCCTTTTCAGTCAAAGATCACAGTAATCACAAAAATAACACCAAAGAATATTCGGTACGTTTACAAATTGCCATCTCCAACCATCGTCACATTGAATATTGATTGGAGACAGCCAACATGTTCTGTTTTTTCTCGTTCCGGTTATTCATAAAAATCATTTTGAACAGCTATGCATACGCCTTTTCAGTCAAAGATCACAGTAATCACAAAAATAACACCAAAGAATATTCGGTTCGTTTACAAATTGCCATCTCCAACCATCGTCACATTGAATAATGATTGGAGACAGCCAACATGTTCTGTTTTTTCTCGTTCCGGTTATTCTAAAAATCACTTTGAACAGCTATGCATACGCCTTTTCAGTCAAAGATCACAGTAATCACAAAAATAACACCAAAGAATATTCGGTACTTACTTAGGATACTTAGGAGGCCTGTTGATCACGGCTGTTGACCGTGCAGACCGCAACAAAGCGACTTCCACTTGTCCCTGTTCTTCGCGATGGTGGTCCAGTGGGTGGTGGTGTCGCCGAAGGTGTTCTTGACGGTCAGGAATTTTGTGAAGGGGTCCATCCATCTCAGCGGTGGTCTCCCTCTCGGCCTTTTCTTCCATCTTGGATACCACGTCAACGTTTCCGTTGTCCATCTACCGTCTTCTCGTCTCGCCGTATGACCCGCCCAGCCGTGCTTCTGCTTTGCGATGTGTCTTAGAGGATCTCGAACCTTCGAAATTTTTCGGATGTCCTCGCGATGAAGTCCCTTTTCGCGTTGTTCTCTCAGCGTGATGCCCACAAGAGCTCGCTCTAGGGCTGCGTGAGCAATCCTCAGTTTTTCGGACGACCGTTTCGTGAAAGCCCATGTCTGGGTTCCGTAGGTGATCGCTGGCAGGACCGTGGCGTCAAACACTTTCGCTTTGATCTCCGGATTTCCACATTCTTCGAATACAACTTGGAGCGACTTGAAGGCTGCCCATCCGGCTCTCGTTCGTCTTGTGATTTCGGCGTCGACGTCGTTTGTCGCGTTTAGCAGTCTTCCAAGATATACGAACTCGTCAGTGTTTCGGAGCGTCTCGTTCCCGATTTTGACGTCGTCGGTGTCGGTGAAACGGTTTCGAAGGACCATGGTCTTCTTGTCGTTGATCTTGAGTCCCGCCGCGGTGCTTGCCCGAACAAGGTCCTGGAGCATTTTGGACGATTCGGCGGCGGTTGTCGAGATGATGACGATGTCGTCGGCGAATCGCAAGTGGTTCAGCTTTCTTCCGTTGATCGAGATACCGTAGTCGTCCCAATCGCATGTCCTGATGATGGCCTCGAGGCAGGCGGAGAAGAGGTTCGGGGAGATTGGGTCTCCTTGTCGTACTCCTTTACCGATGGGAACTTCTAGCCTCGTTGTGAACGGTTTGAAGCTCGTTGAGCAGTTTTCGTAGCATGCGCGGACTGCGTTGACGTAGCATGGTTCGACTCCTTGGCTTTCCAACGAACTCCATATGTAGTCGAATTCGATGCTGTCGAACGCTTTCTCGAAGTCAACGAACGTGAGCATCAGCGGCAGTTGGTGTTCGCGGTGCACTTCGAGCAGTTTGTTGAGGACCGTGATGTGATCCATCGTGCTGAAATTCTTCCGGAAGCCGGCCTGTTCCACTGGCTGATTTTCTTCGAGCGTTGTTCGAACTCTTGCCAGCAAGCATCTCGTGAAGACTTTGTAAATTGAGGGGAGTAAGCAAATTGGCCGATAGTTTGCCAAGTTCTCTCTGTCTCCTTTTTTGTACATTATTGTTGTTCTCGATGTCTTCCATGCTTCGGGTATTTCGCCGTTTTTTAAGTAGTGGCTGAACCTTTCGGCGAGTGCTTTGAACAGTGGTTCTCCGCATGCGTTGAGGAGCTCGGCGGTGATTCCATCTTCGCCGGGAGACTTTCTGGGTGGGATCGTAGCGATTGCCGATCGAATTTCAGCTTCCAGAAATTCTGGTGCGTTTGGAAAATGCAGTCCTGGGGAGCGAGTGGTCGGTAATCGTGACGATTCGAACAGCTTGGTGTAGAAGGTTTTCATCTCTGATTCGATCGATCTTGTTGCTGTTACTCGGAGACCTTGGGCTGTTTTGAGACTTGGGATCGTGTCCTTGAACAATTCGAGGGATTTGGTCGCTGTTTTTATGCTTTTTCGATTCGCAGCTGCTTCCAGGGCTTTTTCTTTTGAGTAGTTGTAGTGGTCGGTTTCGACGAGTGACCGGCACCATTTCGAGAAGGGGCGGAACGCTGGCGATGATCGGTCCATCGCATGCCGCTCGTCGAGCATCTTTTGCGTCGGTTTTGACCTTCTTCTTTCGTTGTGATTTTGAGGAGTCGTCAAACATGTACTTTCGATTGCGGAAATGTGACCGATCAGTAAGTCGTAGTCCTTGCTGATGTCGGATGTGTCGAAGACTGGTGTCGGGAGGCGTTGGCTGAGTGAAGCTGCCGCCGTTGCGTCGAGAGAGGCGTATGTCCTCTTCTTGTGTTTTTTCCGGTCGAGCATTTCCTTTTTCTCCGAGAAATGGAAGTGGGCGCGGAGCAGCCGGTGGTCGCTGCCGATGTCGAAGGACGGGACTGTGTGGACGTCAGTGCAGCACTTTCTATTTCCGAGAATAAAGTCTATTTCCCGTTTGGAGGTGTCCGTGGGATTTGCATGTGTCCATCGTCTGTGTGCGGGCTTCTCGAAGAAGTTGTTGTAGCACAAGAGCTTGTTTGTTTCGCAGTACGCGGCCAGAGATTCTCCTGCCTCGTTTCGGGTGTCGGCGGAGTGTTTTCCGATGAACAGTTCTTCCTGTCTTCCTTTTCCGACAGTGGCGTTGAAGTCTCCGCAGACGAACATGTAGTGGGAGCGGTTTCTTCGAGCAACCAAGCGGAGGTTATCGTAGAATTCTTCGCGTTCGTCGTCCGTTGCATCTGCCGTGGGAGCGTATCCTTGGACGACTGTCGCCGTGGTTCTCTTGTTTACTCTGAATTTTAGGATGGCGATGCGGTGGTCGATCGTCTTGAAGTCTAGAATTCTGTGGATGAAGTGGGGAGCCACAATGAAGCCGACTCCTCCCGACGTCGATCCGTCTTGTCTTTTTCCCAGGTATATTCCTGTGCCCGTTGAGTGGATCGCCTTCTTCCCGTGTCTCCTTTTCGTCTCACATAGTCCTAGCACGTCGTATTTGTACTTGTCGAGCTCTTGGACGATGTGATCGAGTTGAGTGTCGGTGCAGAGAGTCCTCGTATTCAACGTGCAGAGTCGAAAGTCGATTCGGCGAGTCTTGTATTTGTTGAGTTTGGCGTCCTTGGCTGCTGGGGTTGAGGGCGGGGTTAGTGGTTTGGATGTTGATGATGATGGTGGTGGTGGTTTTTTCCTTTCCGTCTTGTGACCTTGGCTCCTGTGATTGGATCGCCCATCGCTGTGTGCGCGCCTTGCGTCACCGGACAAGTCGGCAGTGACAGCGTGCAGGGAACTTGGGCAGTATTTTTTGTTGTTTGTAGCTGTCTTTGTGCACCCACTTCAGCTAGCTGGGCTTGGTGGGGTGAGGGTTTTTGGCCCTCGGCTTCCCAGTGCTCTAAGCTGGGATTTCCGCGAAAACCTCCGGAGCCTGTCCCTTTGGCGTTCTTGGAAGAGCGTTGGTGTACTCAGCCTACAGTGTTCAGGTAAGGCTAGGCAACCTGTCGACCCCAAACACTGCGTTTCCCGTCTTTGACCACTGAGAATCCCCTCAGTAATGTGCTCGCGCACATCTCGTGGAGGTGTACACCATCAAAGACTATCACAAAAATAACACCAAAGAATATTCGGTACGTTTACAAATTGCCATCTCCAACCATCGTCACATTGAATATTGATTGGAGACAGCCAACATGTTCTGTTTTCTCTCGTTCCGGTTATTTATAAATTATTTTAAACAGCTATGCATACGCCTTTTCAGTCAATGATCACAGTAATCACAAAAATAACACCAAAGAATATTCGGTTCGTTTACAAATTGCCATCTCCAACCATCGTCACATTGAATATTGATTGGAGACAGCCAACATGTTCTGTTTTTTCTCGTTCCGGTTATTTATAAAATCACTTTGAACAGCTATGGATACGCCTTTTCAGTCAAAGATCACAGTAATCACAAAAATAACACCAAAGAATATTCGGTTCGTTTACAAATTGCCATCTCCAACCATCGTCACATTGAATATTGATTGGAGACAGCCAACATGTTCTGTTTTCTCTCGTTCCGGTTATTTATAAATTATTTTAAACAGCTATGCATACGCCTTTTCAGTCAATGATCACAGTAATCACAAAAATAACACCAAAGAATATTCGGTACGTTTACAAATTGCCATCTCCAACCATCGTCACATTGAATATTGATTGGAGACAGCCAACATGTTCTGTTTTTTCTCGTTCCGGTTATTTATAAAATCACTTTGAACAGCTATGGATACGCCTTTTCAGTCAAAGATCACAGTAATCACAAAAATAACACCAAAGAATATTCGGTTCGTTTACAAATTGCCATCTCCAACCATCGTCACATTGAATATTGATTGGAGACAGCCAACATGTTCTGTTTTCTCTCGTTCCGGTTATTTATAAATCATTTTAAACAGCTATGCATACGCCTTTTCAGTCAAAGATCACAGTAATCACAAAAATAACACCAAAGAATATTCGGTTCGTTTACAAATTGCCATCTCCAACCATCGTCACATTGAATATTGATTGGAGACAGCCAACATGTTCTGTTTTCTCTCGTTCCGGTTATTTATAAATCATTTTAAACAGCTATGCATACGCCTTTTCAGTCAAAGATCACAGTAATCACAAAAATAACACCAAAGAATATTCGGTTCGTTTACAAATTGCCATCTCCAACCATCGTCACATTGAATATTGATTGGAGACAGCCAACATGTTCTGTTTTTTCTCGTTCCGGTTATTCATAAAATCATTTTAAACAGTTATGCATACGCCTTTTCAGTCAAAGATCACAGTAATCACAAAAATAACACCAAAGAATATTCGGTTCGTTTACAAATTGCCATCTCCAACCATCGTCACATTGAATATTGATTGGAGACAGCCAACATGTTCTGTTTTCTCTCGTTCCGGTTATTTATAAATCATTTTAAACAGCTATGCATACGCCTTTTCAGTCAAAGATCACAGTAATCACAAAAATAACACCAAAGAATATTCGGTTCGTTTACAAATTGCCGTCTCCAACCATCGTCACATTGAATATTGATTGGAGACAGCCAACATGTTCTGTTTTCTCTCGTTCCGGTTATTTATAAATCATTTTAAACAGCTATGCATGCGCCTTTTCAGTCAAAGATCACAGTAATCACAAAAATAACACCAAAGAATATTCGGTTCGTTTACAAATTGCCATCTCCAACCATCGTCACATTGAATATTGATTGGAGACAGCCAACATGTTCTGTTTTCTCTCGTTCCGGTTATTTATAAATCATTTTAAACAGCTATGCATACGCCTTTTCAGTCAAAGATCACAGTAATCACAAAAATAACACCAAAGAATATTCAGTTCGTTTACAAATTGCCATCTCCAACCATCGTCACATTGAATATTGATTGGAGACAGCCAACATGTTCTGTTTTTTCTCGTTCCGGTTATTTATAAAATCACTTTGAACAGCTATGCATACGCCTTTTCAGTCAAAGATCACAGTAATCACAAAAATAACACCAAAGAATATTCGGTACGTTTACAAATTGCCATCTCCAACCATCGTCACATTGAATATTGATTGGAGACAGCCAACATGTTCTGTTTTCTCTCGTTCCGGTTATTTATAAATTATATTAAACAGCTATGCATACGCCTTTTCAGTCAAAGATCACAGTAATCACAAAAATAACACCAAAGAATATTCGGTACGTTTACAAATTGCCATCTCCAACCATCGTCACATTGAATATTGATTGGAGACAGCCAACATGTTCTGTTTTCTCTCGTTCCGGTTATTTATAAATCATTTTAAACAGCTATGCATACGCCTTTTCAGTCAAAGATCACAGTAATCACAAAAATAACACCAAAGAATATTCGGTACGTTTACAAATTGCCATCTCCAACCATCGTCACATTGAATATTGATTGGAGACAGCCAACATGTTCTGTTTTCTCTCGTTCCGGTTATTTATAAATTATATTAAACAGCTATGCATACGCCTTTTCAGTCAAAGATCACAGTAATCACAAAAATAACACCAAAGAATATTCGGTACGTTTACAAATTGCCATCTCCAACCATCGTCACATTGAATATTGATTGGAGACAGCCAACATGTTCTGTTTTCTCTCGTTCCGGTTATTTATAAATCATTTTAAACAGCTATGCATACGCCTTTTCAGTCAAAGATCACAGTAATCACAAAAATAACACCAAAGAATATTCGGTACGTTTACAAATTGCCATCTCCAACCATCGTCACATTGAATATTGATTGGAGACAGCCAACATGTTCTGTTTTCTCTCGTTCCGGTTATTTATAAATTATATTAAACAGCTATGCATACGCCTTTTCAGTCAAAGATCACAGTAATCACAAAAATAACACCAAAGAATATTCGGTACGTTTACAAATTGCCATCTCCAACCATCGTCACATTGAATATTGATTGGAGACAGCCAACATGTTCTGTTTTCTCTCGTTCCGGTTATTTATAAATCATTTTAAACAGCTACGCATACGCCTTTTCAGTCAAAGATCACAGTAATCACAAAAATAACACCAAAGAATATTCGGTTCGTTTACAAATTGCCATCTCCAACCATCGTCACATTGAATATTGATTGGAGACAGCCAACATGTTCTGTTTTCTCTCGTTCCGGTTATTTATAAATCATTTTAAACAGCTACGCATACGCCTTTTCAGTCAAAGATCACAGTAATCACAAAAATAACACCAAAGAATATTCGGTTCGTTTACAAATTGCCATCTCCAACCATCGTCACATTGAATAGAGAAGTGTGGTAGCACTTAAGAACTTCCTAAAGGATGCCGCCTCGATGAGTCATCGGTACCCCTGCCCCCTAGTGATGAGTCATCATTTTAATTACCTAATTAATTACCTCATTAATTTTAATTACCTCATTAATTTTAATTACCTCATTAATTTTTAATTACCTCATTAATTTTTAATTACCCTATATATGGTATTCATTCGACTCCATTTTTTGAGCTCTATCCAATGATGCTACTTTTATCTATTTTTATTGATTTTCATCGTTTTCATCACTTTTAATTACTTTTAATTACTTTTTATTGATTTTCATTACTTTTAATTACTTTTTATTGATTTTAATTACTTTGATTGGTTTTCATCGAGATTTTTGCAAAGTTGGTTTTGTCGCCGCGGGGGTTCGAACCCGTGGCCGTGTGCACCTGGTCGGCGCACTCACCCAAAACACTAAAGGTGTAAGCAAACACCCAGGGGCATTGGTCGTTTATATACCCGGCGCGCGGGGCCGGGGCGCGCGCCGGGGGGTGGGCGCCCGGCGGGGGGCGCCCCGGTCGTCCCTCATGTTTGCCTATGCTGCGTCTCTCCCGAACTAACACTATCTCGCCGGGGAACTGCGTATCTCTCGAACTAGCACTATCTCGCCCGAGAACTGTCTCTCAGGCTTCTGCCGAAATTTGAGAGGGAAAGTGAGTGCGCCAAAGTTTTCCGCGAAAGTTGTTCCCGCATTTTCCCTGGTTTTAATTAGTTGTTGTTGTTTCTCGTTTTCAATTAACAGGTTTATTCAAAATAATAAAATAAAATAAAAAGATTTAACAAATTTAATCAGTGGAAACATGCAATCCTCCAGATTGATCTTTGTAAATCTTCACAAGTCCCACAAGTTCCAGGAAAGGGTGTTGTTGAACAGTGAGTGGGAGAAGCGATGGATACGTGTCTCTGTTATCAAATTTAATCAGTGGAAACATGTTTCTCGTTTTCAATTAACAGGTTTATTCAAAATAATAAATTGAAATTATTTAAAGTTAGTTGTTGTTGTTTCTCGTTTTTAATTAACAGGTTTATTCAAGATAATAAATTGAAATTATTTAAAGTTAGTTGTTGTTGTTTCTCGTTTTTAATTAACAGGTTTATTCAAGATAATAAATTGAAATTATTTAAAGTTAGTTGTTGTTGTTTCTCGTTTTTAATTAACAGGTTTATTCAAGATAATAAATTGAAATTATTTAAAGTTAGTTGTTGTTGTTTCTCGTTTTTAGTTAACAGGTTTATTCAAAATAATAAATTGAAATTATTTAAAGTTAGTTGTTGTTGTTTCTCGTTTTTAATTAACACGTTTATTCAAGATAATAAATTGAAATTATTTAAAGTTAGTTGTTGTTGTTTCTCGTTTTTAATTAACAGGTTTATTCAAAATAATAAATTGAAATTATTTAAAGTTAGTTGTTGTTGTTTCTCGTTTTTAATTAACAGGTTTATTCAAGATAATAAATTGAAATTATTTAAAGTTAGTTGTTGTTGTTTCTCGTTTTTAATTAACAGGTTTATTCAAGATAATAAATTGAAATTATTTAAAGTTAGTTGTTGTTGTTTCTCGTTTTTAATTAACACGTTTATGCGAGATAATAAATTGAAATTATTTACTGATTTAACAAATTCAATCAGTGGAAACATGTAATCCTCCAGATTGATCTTTGTAAATCTTCACAACTCTTCAAATGATGGTTTACCCATCGAACCACGTGATTATCGTTTTTAATCAGGTTTTTCGTGAAACAAGCTCTAATTCTCTTGTTTCCCCACTTTATTGCCTTTTTGATGAGGAAATAGAGGGAATAATATCCACAAACAGATGAAAGCATATCCAGGACTGGTATCAGGTTTTTCATGAAACAAGCTCGAATTCTCTTGTTTCCTCACTTTTCCTGTTGTTTCACGTTGGTGCAGTATTCCAAATTAAACCAATTGGCCATTGTGTGTTTCTTATATTTGACGAAAATCACTCGGGAAAACTAAAGTGAGAGCGGGTGAAGTTGCAAACCTCGAGAACAGTCTTCAGGTCGATTGTTGTCAGGGACTGGGTTAATGAGAGAAAAACGTCTGTACTTTGTGCTCAACTGACTCTTTTCACTTATGCGAAAATAAGGTAATAACATACTCCTCGGGCGGGGCCAGTGCGCGCGCCGGGGGTGGGCGCCCGGTGGGCCGCCCCGGCCGTCCCTCATGTTTGCTTATGCTGCGTCTCTCCCGAACTAACACTATCTCGCCGGGGAACTGTCTCCCAGGTTTCACACCCCGAACTGAGAGCGAAATTTGAGAGGGAAAGTGAGTGCGCCAAAGTTTTCCGCGAAAGTTGTTCCCGCATTTTCCCTGGTTTTAATTAGTTGTTGTTGTTGTTTCGCGTTTTCACATTTAATTAACAGGGGTTTATTCAAAATAATAAAACTGTCTCTCAGGCTTCTGCCGAAATTTGAGAGGGAAAGTGAGTGCGCCAAAGTTTTCCTCGAAAGTTGTTCCCGCATTTCCCCGGTTTTAATTAGTTGTTGTTTCTCGCTTTCACATTTAATTAACAGGGGTTCATTCAAAATAATAAAACTGTCTCTCAGGCTTCTGCCGAAATTTGAGAGGGAAAGTGAGTGCGCCAAAGAACAAATTTAATCAGTGGATACATGCAATCCTCCAGATTGATCTTTGTAAATCTTCACAAGTCCCACAAGTTCCAGGAATGGGTGTTGTTGAACAGTGAGTGGGAGAAGCGATGGATACGTGTCTCTGTTATCAAATTTAATCAGTGGAAACATGTTTCTCGTTTTTAGTTAACAGGTTTATTCAAAATAATAAATTGAAATTATTTAAAGTTAGTTGTTGTTGTTTCTCGTTTTCAATGGTTTATTTCAAGATAATAAATTGAAATTATTTAAAGTTAGTTGTTGTTGTTTCTCGTTTTTTAGTTAACAGGTTTAGTCAAGATAATAAATTGAAATTATTGTTTCTCGTTTTCAATTAACAGGTTTATTCAAAATAATAAATTGAAATTATTTAAAGTTAGTTGTTGTTGTTTCTCGTTTTTAGTTAACAGGTTTATTCAAGATAATAAATTGAAATTATTTAAAGTTAGTTGTTGTTGTTTCTCGTTTTCAATTAACAGGTTTATTCAAGATAATAAATTGAAATTATTGTTTCTCGTTTTCAATTAACAGGTTTATTCAAAATAATAAATTGAAATTATTTAAAGTTAGTTGTTGTTGTTTCTCGTTTTTAGTTAACAGGTTTATTCAAGATAATAAATTGAAATTATTTAAAGTTAGTTGTTGTTGTTTCTCGTTTTCAATTAACAGGTTTATTCAAGATAATAAATTGAAATTATTTAAAGTTAGTTGTTGTTGTTGTTTCTCGTTTTCAATTAACAGGTTTATTCAAGATAATAAATTGAAATTATTGTTTCTCGTTTTCAATTAACAGGTTTATTCAAAATAATAAATTGAAATTATTTAAAGTTAGTTGTTGTTGTTTCTCGTTTTTAGTTAACAGGTTTATTCAAGATAATAAATTGAAATTATTTAAAGTTAGTTGTTGTTGTTTCTCGTTTTCAATTAACAGGTTTATTCAAGATAATAAATTGAAATTATTTAAAGTTAGTTGTTGTTGTTTCTCGTTTTCAATTAACAGGTTTATTCAAGATAATAAATTGAAATTATTGTTTCTCGTTTTCAATTAACAGGTTTATTCAAAATAATAAATTGAAATTATTTAAAGTTAGTTGTTGTTGTTTCTCGTTTTTAGTTAACAGGTTTATTCAAGATAATAAATTGAAATTATTTAAAGTTAGTTGTTGTTGTTTCTCGTTTTCAATTAACAGGTTTATTCAAGATAATAAATTGAAATTATTTAAAGTTAGTTGTTGTTGTTGTTTCTCGTTTTCAATTAACAGGTTTATTCAAGATAATAAATTGAAATTATTTAAAGTTAGTTGCTGTTGTTTCTCGTTTTCAATTAACAGAGAGTTTGATAATAAAATAACGTAAAAGATTTATCAAATTTAATCAGTGGAAACATGTTTCTCGTTTTCAATTAACAGGTTTATTCAAAATAATAAATTGAAATTATTTAAAGTTAGCTGTTGTTGTTTCTCGTTTTTAATTAACAGGTTTATGCGAGATAATAAATTGAAATTATTTACTGATTTAACAAATTCAATCAGTGGAAACATGTAATCCTCCAGATTGATCTTTGTAAATCTTCACAACTCTTCAAATGATGGTTTACCCATCGAACCACGTGATTATCGTTTTTAATCAGGTTTTTCGTGAAACAAGCTCTAATTCTCTTGTTTCCCCACTTTATTGCCTTTTTGATGAGGAAATAGAGGCAATAATATCCACAAACAGCTGAAAGCACATCCTGGACTGGTATCAGACCAATTGGACGTTGTGTGGTTCTTATATTTGGCGAAAAATCACTCGGACCGTTTTCAAAATTATATATTTATTTCTTTCTTTCAACCTTATCAAATAAAAATGAATAACAATGTCAATTCGTCTTGAATCGAATTGCGACAACCTCGAGCGGTCGCCAAATTCCGTGCCCGTCCACAACGATCGGTGCTCGAGGTACCACCAACCGGCCAGCGTACACCCGTTGAAAATGGGTGCACAAGCTTATCTCGACGAAGTTCCACTGGTAAATAATTATATTTTCAGGGGGCCTTCTTAACAAGAGAAGATAATTGTAATTGAAAGAGCAGAAGTCTTACGTAAGTATGCCAAGCGGGAGAGGGAGTGCTTTTCCAGTGCCTACGTCCCAGGCCTCGATGATCTGGATCTGCCTGAGGGTGTTCTCCATCTCGATCAGTTGGTCTACGGGGAGTGGCCCTTGTGTGCGTTGGAGAACCCAGCCGCGAGCGCGGAAGTACTCAGCCAAGGTTGCGTCCTCCATCTAAACATTGAAAATAAGAAGAATAAGATTAGCTGGGTCTAACCTCGTCGGATGGTTGTTGTAGATACCAAGGCCTGGTAGCAGGGATGAGGGAGAGCCGAGAAACATATTCCATTGTGGTTGGGAAGGGAAATGAGTTGATGGAAAGGGAATAAGTTGTTCCCGTGAGACAGTACCCTGGTGTGTAACCACTTTACAGCATAAGGATCCATTAACAAAGTAGCGTCCCGAACTCAGCATGACTCATATGACTCGTTTGAGAGGCGACGCCACATGCCAGCCTTTTTACAAGACTAACAAGAATTTGTGGGAACAATATTTTATTTCACCAAATATACCAAACAATAGTGTTTAACTATTCAGAACCATACAACTCCGAGAGGAAACAAGTTGTCTAAACGCTCACGTACAAGTGGACCGTGAGGGTGATGGAGGGGGATTTCATGGTATTGCCCACCGAACCACTGGGAGAGGGGGTTATGTGAAGTTGGACGGGGGTGGAGAAGGAGTGCGAGATGGAGGGGTTGTGGAGCTGGAGATGGAGGGGCGAGCTGGAGAGGGGCGGCGGGATGAAAGGGGGATTAGAGAGGGGGGTAGTACGGGCGTGTGTGGTAGTGGTTGGAGGCGGGGTAGGTTGGAGGAGCCTGATAGTTGGAGACGTGGTAGGTTGAGCCGGAAGGGTAGATGGGGCCAACCCGGTAGTTGGAGGCGGTCGGATAGCTGTGTGGATGTTGTTGTGGGTGGGGGAGCCTCAGCAGACGTTCATTTTCCTGAAAATTAGAGTTGTTTCAAAGAGCTTGATGAGACTTCTTACTTTTCTCAAAAAATCGATGACTCCCGCTTGTCGATCAGACTCGATCCGATCCACAGTGGCGCGTTCCTCGAGTGTCCGATTTTCTGGAAAGGAGTTTTGAAGTTTTTTTCTTATCAAAAAGGGCTTACCTCAATCATATGCCTCATTTCCCTCCTCAATTCCGACCGCTCCGCTTCAAATTCCCGCTCGATCTTCGATCGTTCCGTCTTGAATTCGGCCCTCTCGGCCGGCTCCCGGCACATGCGCCTCTGCGCGCTTTCCTAGAAAGGTGTTTTTGTAGATTTTTTCTTATTGGGTAAAAACTCACCTTCAACTTCTTATTCTCCTCCTGCGCCTCCTTCAGCTTCTCTTTTGTGGCTTCGAATCCATTAGGGCCATAAATTTCCCTAATGGATTTTCCGCCAAGCCGCGCCACCGTTGTCAGCAAATACGCGGGGTATTTGTTCTCCGTGCGCTCCTGCCCATCTCCGAGAAGCACCGTCCCCAAAGGTTCCGCGTGGCATTTTCCACGCGGTCCTTTCAACCACGCCTCATCGACACTGTAATGGAATTTTCAGAAACATTTGAAAACTTTGAAACTCACACTCCGACCACCACAGGGTCATCGAGGTACTCCCGCCCCGAGTGGTACACTAGTACACAATTCTTGGGGAGGGCTTTCAAGAGAGCCGACACTTCGGCGACGGTAGAATTGCGGCGACAAAACATGTTTTCTGAAAAGCAATAGGGAATGAGAAGGGGAAATCGTGGTTGACGAAGGGGCGTGGCGAAGTGACCCGTGTACTTGTTAGAAGCCGTATGGATGGCGCGAGGAGAGAGAGAGAGAGAGAGAGAGAGAGAGAGAGAGAGAGAGAGAGAGAGAGAGAGGGGGGAAATCGTGGTTGACGAACGGGCATGGCGAAGTGCCCCCGTGTACTTGTTAGAAACCGTATAGATGGGTCGAGGAGAGAGAGAGAGGGGGGAAATCGTGCTTGACGAAGGGGCGTGGCGAAGTGACCCGTGTACTTGTTAGAAGCCGTATGGATGGCTCGAGGAGAGAGAGAGAGAGGGGGGAAATCGTGCTTGACGAAGGGGCGTGGCGAAGTGACCCGTGTACTTGTTAGAAGCCGTATGGATGGCTCGAGGAGAGAGAGAGAGAGGGGGGAAATCGTGCTTGACGAAGGGGCGTGGCGAAGTGCCCCGTGTACTTGTTAGAAGCCGTATGGATGGCTCGAGGAGAGAGAGAGAGAGGGGGGAAATCGTGCTTGACGAAGGGGCGTGGCGAAGTGCCCCGTGTACTTGTTAGAAGCCGTATGGATGGCTCGAGGAGAGAGAGAGAGAGGGGGGAAATCGTGCTTGACGAAGGGGCGTGGCGAAGTGACCCGTGTACTTGTTAGAAGCCGTATGGATGGCTCGAGGAGAGAGAGAGAGAGGGGGAAATCTTGGTTGACGAAGGGGCGTGGCGAAGTGACCCGTGTACTTGTTAGAAGCCGTATGGATGGCTCGAGGAGAGAGAGAGAGAGGGGGAAATCTTGGTTGACGAAGGGGCGTGGCGAAGTGACTCCGTGGACTTGTTAGAAACCGTATGGATGGCTCGAGGAGAGAGAGAGAGGGGGAAATCGTGGTTGACGAAGGGGCGTTGCGAAGTGCCCCGTGTACTTGTTAGAAACCGTATAGATGGGTCGAGGAGAGAGAGAGAGGGGGGAAATCGTGCTTGACGAAGGGGCGTGGTGAAGTGACCCGTGTACTTGTTAGAAGCCGTATGGATGGCTCGAGGAGAGAGAGAGAGAGAGGGGGAAATCGTGGTTGACGAAGGGGCGTGGCGAAGTGACCCCGTGGACTTGTTAGAAGCCGTATGGATGGCTCGAGGAGAGAGAGAGGGGGAAATCGTGGTTGACGAAGGGGCGTGGCGAAGTGACCCCGTGGACTTGTTAGAAGCCGTATGGATGGCTCGAGGAGAGAGAGAGAGAGAGGGGGAAATCGTGGTTGACGAAGGGGCGTGGCGAAGTGACCCCGTGTACTTGTTAGAAACCGTATAGATGGCTCGAGGAGAGAGAGGGGGAAATCGTGCTTGACGAAGGGGCGTGGCGAAGTGACCCCGTGTACTTGTTAGAAGCCGTATGGATGGCTCGAGGAGAGAGAGGGGAAATCATGGACACTCAGAGGTAGCTTGAAACAAGGTTCTCGACAAACAGTGACGAATTCCTTCTGAGAGATTGACGGAAATTGGTAATAAGAGGAAGCTGTGTTGGCTGGCAAAGGGGCGCTTGGCCGTGCGGGTGTGAGGGCACACGGCGCGTGACGAAGTGACCCGTGTGCCGGTTAGAAGCCGTTATAGTTGGATCGGGGAGAAAGAGAGAGAGAGAGAGGGGTGAAGTTGTGGAGACTCGGAGGGGCCTGAGACAAGTTCTCGACAAATAGTGACGAATTCCTTCTGAGAGATTGTCGGAAATTGGTGACGGAAATTGGAAATAAGTTGAAGTTGTGTTGGCTGACGAAAAACCGCTCGATCCGGTCGATATTTTTCTGGGATCGTTAATTTCAGAACCCGTCCGTATACAGTCTCCAGACACTATATACCCCTCTCTTCACTCTTCGATGTCAACTCCGCCGATTAGCTCCAGGCAGAGTCCAGACGGTACTCCATAAACCCGCGAATGCCGGACATTGTAAAACAGACGGGTGTCGAAAGCGGCGGCGGCAGCAAAAGAACACGTGCGCGCAAAGTTGTCGCCTATATTGGCAACCTGATACTTCCTGCCTCCCGCCGGAAATTGTATACAATATACAGTGTGCCCTTACTCAACAGCTAGACAACCTTTCAATTATAAACAGAGCATTTGACAAAACGATACTCAGAGGTGACCTGAGACGAGACAAGGGTTCTCGACAAACAGTACCGAATTCCTTCTGAGAAATTGCCAGAAATTGGAAATAAGAGGAAGCTGTGTTGGCTGGCAAAGGGCCGCTTGACCGCGCGGGGTGAGGACACGCCTCGCGTGACGAAGTGACCCTGTGTACCTGTTAGAAGCCGTTATAGTTGGATCGGGGAGAAAGAGAGAGAGAGAGAGAGGGGAAATCGTGGAGACTCGGAGTTGGCTTGAGACAAGTTCTCGACAAATAGTGACGAATTCATTCTGAGAGACTGTGTTGGCTGGCAAAGGGGCGCTTGACCGCGAGGGGTGAGGACACGCCACGCGTGACGAAGTGACCCTGTGTACCTGTTAGAAGCCGTTATAGATGGATCGAGGAGAAAGAGAGAGAGAGAGAGAGGGGGGGGGGAAATCGTGGAGACTCGGAGTTGGCTTGAGACAAGTTCTCGACAAATAGTGACGAATTCCTTCTGAGAGATTGCCGGAAATTGGTGACGGAAATTGGAAATAAGTCGAAGTTGAGATACAGAGATTATTGTAGAGGCAGAGACGGATCCATCGCAATAACTCAGATGCAAAGCAAGAGAGTCGACACTTCACACCCCCGTCTAAAAGCTGATTAAAACGATTATCACGTGGTTCGGTGGGTAATACCATGAAATCCCCCTCCATCACCCTCACGGTCCACTTGTACGTGAGCGTGTAGACAACTTGTTTCCTCTCGGAGTTGTATGGTTCTGAATAGTTAAACACTATTGTTTGGTATATTTGGTGAAATAAAATATTGTTCCCACAAATTCTTGTTAGTCTTGTAAAAAGGCTGGCATGTGGCGTCGCCTCTCAAACGAGTCATATGAGTCATGCTGAGTTCGGGACGCTACTTTGTTAATGGATCCTTATGCTGTAAAGTGGTTACACACCAGGGTACTGTCTCACGGGAACAACTTATACCCTTTCCATCAACTCATTTCCCTTCCCAACCACAATGGAATATGTTTCTCGGCTCTCCCTCATCCCTGCTACCAGGCCTTGGTATCTACAACAACCATCCGACGAGGTTAGACCCAGCTAATCTTATTCTTCTTATTTTCAATGTTTAGATGGAGGACGCAACCTTGGCTGAGTACTTCCGCGCTCGCGGCTGGGTTCTCCAACGCACACAAGGGCCACTCCCCGTAGACCAACTGATCGAGATGGAGAACACCCTCAGGCAGATCCAGATCATCGAGGCCTGGGACGTAGGCACTGGAAAAGCACTCCCTCTCCCGCTTGGCATACTTACGTAAGACTTCTGCTCTTTCAATTACAATTATCTTCTCTTGTTAAGAAGGCCCCCTGAAAATATAATTATTTACCAGTGGAACTTCGTCGAGATAAGCTTGTGCACCCATTTTCAACGGGTGTACGCTGGCCGGTTGGTGGTACCTCGAGCACCGATCGTTGTGGACGGGCACGGAATTTGGCGACCGCTCGAGGTTGTCGCAATTCGATTCAAGACGAATTGACATTGTTATTCATTTTTATTTGATAAGGTTGAAAGAAAGAAATAAATATATAATTTTGAAAACGGTCCGAGTGATTTTTCGCCAAATATAAGAACCACACAACGTCCAATTGGTCTGATACCAGTCCAGGATGTGCTTTCAGCTGTTTGTGGATATTATTGCCTCTATTTCCTCATCAAAAAGGCAATAAAGTGGGGAAACAAGAGAATTAGAGCTTGTTTCACGAAAAACCTGATTAAAAACGATAATCACGTGGTTCGATGGGTAAACCATCATTTGAAGAGTTGTGAAGATTTACAAAGATCAATCTGGAGGATTACATGTTTCCACTGATTGAATTTGTTAAATCAGTAAATAATTTCAATTTATTATCTCGCATAAACCTGTTAATTAAAAACGAGAAACAACAACAGCTAACTTTAAATAATTTCAATTTATTATTTTGAATAAACCTGTTAATTGAAAACGAGAAA
Organism: Caenorhabditis macrosperma; assembly: GCA_963932285.1. NCBI lineage: Eukaryota > Metazoa > Nematoda > Chromadorea > Rhabditida > Rhabditidae > Caenorhabditis > Caenorhabditis macrosperma. The sequence continues at coordinate 4,257,996 of OZ010618.1, forward strand.
CATGTTTCCACTGATTAAATTTGATAAATCTTTTACGTTATTTTATTATCAAACTCTCTGTTAATTGAAAACGAGAAACAACAGCAACTAACTTTAAATAATTTCAATTTATTATCTTGAATAAACCTGTTAATTGAAAACGAGAAACAACAACAACAACTAACTTTAAATAATTTCAATTTATTATCTTGAATAAACCTGTTAACTAAAAACGAGAAACAACAACAACTAACTTTAAATAATTTCAATTTATTATTTTGAATAAACCTGTTAATTGAAAACGAGAAACAATAATTTCAATTTATTATCTTGACTAAACCTGTTAACTAAAAAACGAGAAACAACAACAACTAACTTTAAATAATTTCAATTTATTATCTTGAAATAAACCATTGAAAACGAGAAACAACAACAACTAACTTTAAATAATTTCAATTTATTATTTTGAATAAACCTGTTAACTAAAAACGAGAAACATGTTTCCACTGATTATATTTGATAACAGAGACACGTATCCATCGCTTCTCCCACTCACTGTTCAACAACACCCATTCCTGGAACTTGTGGGACTTGTGAAGATTTACAAAGATCAATCTGGAGGATTGCATGTATCCACTGATTAAATTTGTTCTTTGGCGCACTCACTTTCCCTCTCAAATTTCGGCAGAAGCCTGAGAGACAGTTTTATTATTTTGAATGAACCCCTGTTAATTAAATGTGAAAGCGAGAAACAACAACTAATTAAAACCAGGGAAAATGCGGGAACAACTTTCGCGGAAAACTTTGGCGCACTCACTTTCCCTCTCAAATTTCGCTCTCAGTTCGGGGTGTGAAACCTGGGAGACAGTTCCCCGGCGAGATAGTGTTAGTTCGGGAGAGACGCAGCATAAGCAAACATGAGGGACGGCCGGGGCGGCCCACCGGGCGCCCACCCCCGGCGCGCGCACTGGCCCCGCCCGAGGAGTATGTTATTACCTTATTTTCGCATAAGTGAAAAGAGTCAGTTGAGCACAAAGTACAGACGTTTTTCTCTCATTAACCCAGTCCCTGACAACAATCGACCTGAAGACTGTTCTCGAGGTTTGCAACTTCACCCGCTCTCACTTTAGTTTTCCCGAGTGATTTTCGTCAAATATAAGAAACACACAATGGCCAATTGGTTTAATTTGGAATACTGCACCAACGTGAAACAACAGGAAAAGTGAGGAAACAAGAGAATTCGAGCTTGTTTCATGAAAAACCTGATACCAGTCCTGGATATGCTTTCATCTGTTTGTGGATATTATTCCCTCTATTTCCTCATCAAAAAGGCAATAAAGTGGGGAAACAAGAGAATTAGAGCTTGTTTCACGAAAAACCTGATTAAAAACGATAATCACGTGGTTCGATGGGTAAACCATCATTTGAAGAGTTGTGAAGATTTACAAAGATCAATCTGGAGGATTACATGTTTCCACTGATTGAATTTGTTAAATCAGTAAATAATTTCAATTTATTATCTCGCATAAACGTGTTAATTAAAAACGAGAAACAACAACAACTAACTTTAAATAATTTCAATTTATTATTTTGAATAAACCTGTTAATTAAAAACGAGAAACAACAACAACTAACTTTAAATAATTTCAATTTATTATTTTGAATAAACCTGTTAATTAAAAACGAGAAACAACAACAACAACTAACTTTAAATAATTTCAATTTATTATTTTGAATAAACCTGTTAATTAAAAACGAGAAACAACAACAACTAACTTTAAATAATTTCAATTTATTATTTTGAATAAACCTGTTAATTAAAAACGAGAAACAACAACAACAACTAACTTTAAATAATTTCAATTTATTATCTTGAATAAACGTGTTAATTAAAAACGAGAAACAACAACAACTAACTTTAAATAATTTCAATTTATTATTTTGAATAAACCTGTTAACTAAAAACGAGAAACAACAACAACTAACTTTAAATAATTTCAATTTATTATCTTGAATAAACCTGTTAATTAAAAACGAGAAACAACAACAACTAACTTTAAATAATTTCAATTTATTATCTTGAATAAACCTGTTAATTGAAAACGAGAAACAACAGCAACTAACTTTAAATAATTTCAATTTATTATTTTGAATAAACCTGTTAACTAAAAACGAGAAACATGTTTCCACTGATTAAATTTGATAACAGAGACACGTATCCATCGCTTCTCCCACTCACTGTTCAACAACACCCTTTCCTGGAACTTGTGGGACTTGTGAAGATTTACAAAGATCAATCTGGAGGATTGCATGTTTCCACTGATTAAATTTGTTAAATCTTTTTATTTTATTTTATTATTTTGAATAAACCTGTTAATTAAAAACGAGAAACAACAACTAATTAAAACCAGGGAAAATGCGGGAACAACTTTCGCGGAAAACTTTGGCGCACTCACTTTCCCTCTCAAATTTCGGTAGAAGCCTGAGAGACAGTTCTCGGGCGAGATAGTGTTAGTTCGGGAGAGACACAGCATAGGCAAACATGAGGGACGGCCGGGGCGCCCCCCCGCCGGGCGCCCACCCCCGGCGCGCGCCCTCGCCCCGCGCGCCGGGTATATAAACGACCAATGCCCCTGGGTGTTTGCTTACACCTTTAGTGTTTTGGTTGAGGGCGCCGACCAGGTGCACACGGCCACGGGTTCGAACCCCCGCGGCGACCAAACCAACTTTGCAAAAATCTCGATGAAAACCAATCAAAGTAATTAAAATCAATAAAAAGTAATTAAAAGTAATGAAAATCTCGAAAGTTGTTCCCGCATTTTCCCCGGTTTTAATTAGTTGTTGTTTCTCGCTTTCACATTTAATTAACAGGGGTTCATTCAAAATAATAAAACTGTCTCTCAGGCTTCTGCCGAAATTTGAGAGGGAAAGTGAGTGCGCCAAAGAACAAATTTAATCAGTGGATACATGCAATCCTCCAGATTGATCTTTGTAAATCTTCACAAGTCCCACAAGTTCCAGGAATGGGTGTTGTTGAACAGTGAGTGGGAGAAGCGATGGATACGTGTCTCTGTTATCAAATTTAATCAGTGGAAACATGTTTCTCGTTTTTAGTTAACAGGTTTATTCAAAATAATAAATTGAAATTATTTAAAGTTAGTTGTTGTTGTTTCTCGTTTTCAATGGTTTATTTCAAGATAATAAATTGAAATTATTTAAAGTTAGTTGTTGTTGTTTCTCGTTTTTTAGTTAACAGGTTTAGTCAAGATAATAAATTGAAATTATTGTTTCTCGTTTTCAATTAACAGGTTTATTCAAAATAATAAATTGAAATTATTTAAAGTTAGTTGTTGTTGTTTCTCGTTTTTAGTTAACAGGTTTATTCAAGATAATAAATTGAAATTATTTAAAGTTAGTTGTTGTTGTTTCTCGTTTTCAATTAACAGGTTTATTCAAGATAATAAATTGAAATTATTTAAAGTTAGTTGTTGTTGTTGTTTCTCGTTTTCAATTAACAGGTTTATTCAAGATAATAAATTGAAATTATTGTTTCTCGTTTTCAATTAACAGGTTTATTCAAAATAATAAATTGAAATTATTTAAAGTTAGTTGTTGTTGTTTCTCGTTTTTAGTTAACAGGTTTATTCAAGATAATAAATTGAAATTATTTAAAGTTAGTTGTTGTTGTTTCTCGTTTTCAATTAACAGGTTTATTCAAGATAATAAATTGAAATTATTTAAAGTTAGTTGTTGTTGTTTCTCGTTTTCAATTAACAGGTTTATTCAAGATAATAAATTGAAATTATTGTTTCTCGTTTTCAATTAACAGGTTTATTCAAAATAATAAATTGAAATTATTTAAAGTTAGTTGTTGTTGTTTCTCGTTTTTAGTTAACAGGTTTATTCAAGATAATAAATTGAAATTATTTAAAGTTAGTTGTTGTTGTTTCTCGTTTTCAATTAACAGGTTTATTCAAGATAATAAATTGAAATTATTGTTTCTCGTTTTCAATTAACAGGTTTATTCAAAATAATAAATTGAAATTATTTAAAGTTAGTTGTTGTTGTTTCTCGTTTTTAGTTAACAGGTTTATTCAAGATAATAAATTGAAATTATTTAAAGTTAGTTGTTGTTGTTTCTCGTTTTCAATTAACAGGTTTCGAAAAACCTGATTAAAAACGATAATCACGTGGTTCGATGGGTAAACCATCATTTGAAGAGTTGTGAAGATTTACAAAGATCAATCTGGAGGATTACATGTTTCCACTGATTGAATTTGTTAAATCAGTAAATAATTTCAATTTATTATCTCGCATAAACCTGTTAATTAAAAACGAGAAACAACAACAGCTAACTTTAAATAATTTCAATTTATTATTTTGAATAAACCTGTTAATTGAAAACGAGAAACATGTTTCCACTGATTAAATTTGATAAATCTTTTACGTTATTTTATTATCAAACTCTCTGTTAATTGAAAACGAGAAACAACAGCAACTAACTTTAAATAATTTCAATTTATTATCTTGAATAAACCTGTTAATTGAAAACGAGAAACAACAACAACAACTAACTTTAAATAATTTCAATTTATTATCTTGAATAAACCTGTTAACTAAAAACGAGAAACAACAACAACTAACTTTAAATAATTTCAATTTATTATTTTGAATAAACCTGTTAATTGAAAACGAGAAACAATAATTTCAATTTATTATCTTGACTAAACCTGTTAACTAAAAAACGAGAAACAACAACAACTAACTTTAAATAATTTCAATTTATTATCTTGAAATAAACCATTGAAAACGAGAAACAACAACAACTAACTTTAAATAATTTCAATTTATTATCTTGAAATAAACCATTGAAAACGAGAAACAACAACAACTAACTTTAAATAATTTCAATTTATTATTTTGAATAAACCTGTTAACTAAAAACGAGAAACATGTTTCCACTGATTAAATTTGATAACAGAGACACGTATCCATCGCTTCTCCCACTCACTGTTCAACAACACCCATTCCTGGAACTTGTGGGACTTGTGAAGATTTACAAAGATCAATCTGGAGGATTGCATGTATCCACTGATTAAATTTGTTCTTTGGCGCACTCACTTTCCCTCTCAAATTTCGGCAGAAGCCTGAGAGACAGTTTTATTATTTTGAATGAACCCCTGTTAATTAAATGTGAAAGCGAGAAACAACAACTAATTAAAACCGGGGAAAATGCGGGAACAACTTTCGAGGAAAACTTTGGCGCACTCACTTTCCCTCTCAAATTTCGGCAGAAGCCTGAGAGACAGTTTTATTATTTTGAATAAACCCCTGTTAATTAAATGTGAAAACGCGAAACAACAACAACAACTAATTAAAACCAGGGAAAATGCGGGAACAACTTTCGCGGAAAACTTTGGCGCACTCACTTTCCCTCTCAAATTTCGCTGATCTTTGTAAATCTTCACAAGTCCCACAAGTTCCAGGAATGGGTGTTGTTGAACAGTGAGTGGGAGAAGCGATGGATACGTGTCTCTGTTATCAAATTTAATCAGTGGAAACATGTTTCTCGTTTTTAGTTAACAGGTTTATTCAAAATAATAAATTGAAATTATTTAAAGTTAGTTGTTGTTGTTTCTCGTTTTCAATGGTTTATTTCAAGATAATAAATTGAAATTATTTAAAGTTAGTTGTTGTTGTTTCTCGTTTTTTAGTTAACAGGTTTATTCAAGATAATAAATTGAAATTATTTAAAGTTAGTTGTTGTTGTTTCTCGTTTTCAATTAACAGGTTTATTCAAGATAATAAATTGAAATTATTGTTTCTCGTTTTCAATTAACAGGTTTATTCAAAATAATAAATTGAAATTATTTAAAGTTAGTTGTTGTTGTTTCTCGTTTTTAGTTAACAGGTTTATTCAAGATAATAAATTGAAATTATTTAAAGTTAGTTGTTGTTGTTTCTCGTTTTCAATTAACAGGTTTATTCAAGATAATAAATTGAAATTATTGTTTCTCGTTTTCAATTAACAGGTTTATTCAAAATAATAAATTGAAATTATTTAAAGTTAGTTGTTGTTGTTTCTCGTTTTTAGTTAACAGGTTTATTCAAGATAATAAATTGAAATTATTTAAAGTTAGTTGTTGTTGTTTCTCGTTTTCAATTAACAGGTTTATTCAAGATAATAAATTGAAATTATTTAAAGTTAGTTGTTGTTGTTGTTTCTCGTTTTCAATTAACAGGTTTATTCAAGATAATAAATTGAAATTATTGTTTCTCGTTTTCAATTAACAGGTTTATTCAAAATAATAAATTGAAATTATTTAAAGTTAGTTGTTGTTGTTTCTCGTTTTTAGTTAACAGGTTTATTCAAGATAATAAATTGAAATTATTTAAAGTTAGTTGTTGTTGTTTCTCGTTTTCAATTAACAGGTTTATTCAAGATAATAAATTGAAATTATTTAAAGTTAGTTGTTGTTGTTGTTTCTCGTTTTCAATTAACAGGTTTATTCAAGATAATAAATTGAAATTATTTAAAGTTAGTTGCTGTTGTTTCTCGTTTTCAATTAACAGAGAGTTTGATAATAAAATAACGTAAAAGATTTATCAAATTTAATCAGTGGAAACATGTTTCTCGTTTTCAATTAACAGGTTTATTCAAAATAATAAATTGAAATTATTTAAAGTTAGCTGTTGTTGTTTCTCGTTTTTAATTAACAGGTTTATGCGAGATAATAAATTGAAATTATTTACTGATTTAACAAATTCAATCAGTGGAAACATGTAATCCTCCAGATTGATCTTTGTAAATCTTCACAACTCTTCAAATGATGGTTTACCCATCGAACCACGTGATTATCGTTTTTAATCAGGTTTTTCGTGAAACAAGCTCTAATTCTCTTGTTTCCCCACTTTATTGCCTTTTTGATGAGGAAATAGAGGCAATAATATCCACAAACAGCTGAAAGCACATCCTGGACTGGTATCAGACCAATTGGACGTTGTGTGGTTCTTATATTTGGCGAAAAATCACTCGGACCGTTTTCAAAATTATATATTTATTTCTTTCTTTCAACCTTATCAAATAAAAATGAATAACAATGTCAATTCGTCTTGAATCGAATTGCGACAACCTCGAGCGGTCGCCAAATTCCGTGCCCGTCCACAACGATCGGTGCTCGAGGTACCACCAACCGGCCAGCGTACACCCGTTGAAAATGGGTGCACAAGCTTATCTCGACGAAGTTCCACTGGTAAATAATTATATTTTCAGGGGGCCTTCTTAACAAGAGAAGATAATTGTAATTGAAAGAGCAGAAGTCTTACGTAAGTATGCCAAGCGGGAGAGGGAGTGCTTTTCCAGTGCCTACGTCCCAGGCCTCGATGATCTGGATCTGCCTGAGGGTGTTCTCCATCTCGATCAGTTGGTCTACGGGGAGTGGCCCTTGTGTGCGTTGGAGAACCCAGCCGCGAGCGCGGAAGTACTCAGCCAAGGTTGCGTCCTCCATCTAAACATTGAAAATAAGAAGAATAAGATTAGCTGGGTCTAACCTCGTCGGATGGTTGTTGTAGATACCAAGGCCTGGTAGCAGGGATGAGGGAGAGCCGAGAAACATATTCCATTGTGGTTGGGAAGGGAAATGAGTTGATGGAAAGGGAATAAGTTGTTCCCGTGAGACAGTACCCTGGTGTGTAACCACTTTACAGCATAAGGATCCATTAACAAAGTAGCGTCCCGAACTCAGCATGACTCATATGACTCGTTTGAGAGGCGACGCCACATGCCAGCCTTTTTACAAGACTAACAAGAATTTGTGGGAACAATATTTTATTTCACCAAATATACCAAACAATAGTGTTTAACTATTCAGAACCATACAACTCCGAGAGGAAACAATTTGAGAGGGAAAGTAAGTACGCCAAAGTGTTCCGCTAAAAAAGTTGGTCCCGCATTTTCCAGTCATTTTTAATTAGTTGTTGTTGCTTCTCGTTTTCACATTAACAGGAGTTGAGTTGATGGAAAGGGAATAAGTTGTTCCCGGGAGAGAGTACCCCGGTGTGTACTCACTTTACAGCATAAGGATCCATTAACAAAGTAGCGTCCCTCCCGAACACGGCATGACTCATATGACTCATTTGAGGGGCGACGCTCCATGCCTGCGCCTTTTTACAAGACTCACAAGAATTTGTGGAACAATATTTTATTTCACCAAAATTTGTCAAAAGGCGTTTGGAATTTTCGAACTGTACCGGTTCAGAACATCCTTTTGGTTTCTCATAACTTTATTCGTGAAAACCTTTTCCGCCTCAAATCTGGAACTAGAGGGACGATGAGAGAAATTCGAGTGAATTACAGCCTTTTTCGAGAATGAGCGTTCTGGCGAGTGCGGTAGTCTGTCCGATTTGTGCACGTGAATATTCAGAGGAGGAAGAGGCAATCCCCCGCATTCTATCCGGTGAGTCCCCTATTTCCGTGTATTCACCAACCGCCTCCTTTTCTAGAGTGCGGTCACACTTTATGTACCGATTGTGCTCAGCGAATCGTTACCGGTTCTCTCCTCGCCTGTCCTTTCGATCGGACACGAACCCGTGTCAAGGACGGCGAGGTGAAGAATTTGAAGAAGAATTTTAGTATTCTACAAATAAGAGAAGACGAGATACTTCGAAAAAAGCAGAGACTAATGACGGTAATCAATATTCTTCTAAGGGTGATTATTCATCGCTCAGTCACAGAAACACGAGAAGAAGAAAAGGAACAACGACGGTACTTGTGACGAGAACTCTGCTCACGAGGCGACAAGCTTCTGTGAACACTGCGAGGCAGACCTGTGCGATGCGTCAGTTTTTGAACTCGTTTAATAACACTTAATCAGATCCAGATCAAATTTTGTAGGTGTTGGGATTACGTGCATTCGCCGCCCATTCTCGCCCATCACGATAAACTCGCTCTGTTCGTGAACATTCCGATTGAAGCTCCCGAATGCAAAGATCACCCGGGAGAAAAAGTGGCGTTCGTCTGCAAAGTAACCTTTCTTGTTATTGGAAACAGTCAATTTAGCATTTCAGTTGGAGAAATGCTGTTTTCTGCAGAACAGGTTCATGTGTCCCGACTGCTTCCGACGGGGATCTTCTCATAAAGGCCACAGCTATGTCCCCCTCCAATCGGAAGTTAAGGAGATGCGTACGAAGATCAAAGATGTTCTGCAAATCGCTGATGACAAAGAAGTAGCGATTCTCAAGAACATTGAGAGCCTCGAAACGTAAGTACAATCAAAATTATCCGCAATCAACGATCGCTTCAGCGTTATAAAAACCTACTCGTTCACCGGTTCTGCTTTCCGTGACACCTACTCTGAACTGAGCAGGTTCCGATTTTTCAGTGTGGAAAACGGGAAACTGGCATTGACGGAGCTCAAGAAGTCAGTGGACAGGCGGAGAGAAACGCTGGAACAGAGGATTGCCGAGCAAATGCCAAATCTTGACTGGATTAAGAAGAACAGGGAGGGAATAAAGAGATTGACAAGTCTTTCGAACATCGAACTGATTGAAAAGCGATTTGAGGTGAATATGTATGTGGCTCGGATCGAGAACGCCCACATCACACATCTAAGTTAGCATCTCGCATAATTTCTTTGAGTCCCTTCCTTATCTCATTTCAGGAAGTCTCGTTCCGTGTTCAATGTGCATAGTCCACGTTCCGTCGCTGAGTCCGATGACAGTGGATATAAAACCCCCGGTTCGATTGGAAATACGAGAGGGTTATCACAACAGCGTGTCCAACTTCATCAAACAGAGTACAAGACCCATCTCGTCCAAAAAGTAAGTTGACTCACTCACTCATTGCGTACCGGGACAATAAATCGTTTCAGCCGTGTTCTACGTTACAAAACTCATTTTTTTTGCAACTGATTGAAAGAACGCCAGACACGACATTATATTCAGAAAGATTGAGTAAGAGGTTAAAGCATATGGAAAAATAGCTCAGTGTTTTACAGGTCTCATTTTAGTAGCCGATCCGATTAACTGTGACAGAGATTATCAATTTACTGTTCTGGAACTTTTTAAAAATGTGAGGAAACTTACGACCCAAATTTCAAAACCTAGCTTACAGCCTGCTGCTTATGAAAAAATCATCATCGGCCTGGATCCTACCAATTTCCAACCTGTCGACACATTCTATGCCAAACTCTGTGACCTAAGTGATAAAGATCCGCGCGTCAAAATCGTCTATATTAACGATCCCAAAAAAGATATCGAGCGGATCGTAGACTTTGCTGTGGCCGTGTGATAGACAAAAAACGTTTGTACTCAGTGCTCAACTGATTCTTTCAGCTTTTGTGAAAATTGCTTTGCATACTACCGTTTTCAAAATTATATATTTATTTCTTTCAACCTTATCACATAAAAATGAATAACACTGTCAATTCGCCTTGAATCGAATTGCGACAACCTCGAGCGGTCGCCAAATTCCGTCCCCGGCCACAACGATCGGGGCTCGAGGTACCACCAACCGGCCAGCGTACACCCATTGAAAATGGGTGCACAAGCTTATCTCAACGAAGTTCCACTGGTAAATAATTATATTTTCAGGGGTCCTTCTTAACAAGAGAAGATAATTGTAATTGAAAGAGCAGAAGTCTTACGTAAGTATGCCAAGCGGGAGAGGGAGTGCTTTTCCAGTGCCTACGTCCCAGGCCTCGATGATCTGGATCTGCCTGAGGGTGTTCTCCATCTCGATCAGTTGGTCTACGGGGAGTGGCCCTCGTGTGCGTTGGAGAACCCAGCCGCGAGCGCGGAAGTACTCAGCCAAGGTTGCGTCCTCCATCTAAACATTGAAAATAAGAAGAATAAGATTAGCTGGGTCTAACCTCGTCGGATGGTTGTTGTAGATACCAAGGCCTGGTAGCAGGGATGAGGGAGAGCCGAGAAACATATTCCATTGTGGTTGGGAAGGGAAATGAGTTGATGGAAAGGGAATAAGTTGTTCCCGTGAGACAGTACCCTGGTGTGTAACCACTTTACAGCATAAGGATCCATTAACAAAGTAGCGTCCCGAACTCAGCATGACTCATATGACTCGTTTGAGAGGCGACGCCACATGCCCGCCTTTTTACAAGACTAACAAGAATTTGTGGGAACAATATTTTATTTCACCAAATATACCAAACATTAGTGTTTAACTATTCAGAACCATACAACTCCGAGAGGAAACAAGTTGTCTAAACGCTCACGTACAAGTGGACCGTGAGGGTGATGGAGGGGGATTTCATGGTATTGCCCACCGAACCACTGGGAGAGGGGGTTATGTGAAGTTGGACGGGGGTGGAGAAGGAGTGCGAGATGGAGGGGTTGTGGAGCTGGAGATGGAGGGGCGAGCTGGAGAGGGGCGGCGGGATGAAAGGGGGATTAGAGAGGGGGGTAGTACGGGCGTGTGTGGTAGTGGTTGGAGGCGGGGTAGGTTGGAGGAGCCTGATAGTTGGAGACGTGGTAGGTTGAGCCGGAAGGGTAGATGGGGCCAACCCGGTAGTTGGAGGCGGTCGGATAGCTGTGTGGATGTTGTTGTGGGTGGGGGAGCCTCAGCAGACGTTCATTTTCCTGAAAATTAGAGTTGTTTCAAAGAGCTTGATGAGACTTCTTACTTTTCTCAAAAAATCGATGACTCCCGCTTGTCGATCAGACTCGATCCGATCCACAGTGGCGCGTTCCTCGAGTGTCCGATTTTCTGGAAAGGAGTTTTGAAGTTTTTTTCTTATCAAAAAGGGCTTACCTCAATCATATGCCTCATTTCCCTCCTCAATTCCGACCGCTCCGCTTCAAATTCCCGCTCGATCTTCGATCGTTCCGTCTTGAATTCGGCCCTCTCGGCCGGCTCCCGGCACATGCGCCTCTGCGCGCTTTCCTAGAAAGGTGTTTTTGTAGATTTTTTCTTATTGGGTAAAAACTCACCTTCAACTTCTTATTCTCCTCCTGCGCCTCCTTCAGCTTCTCTTTTGTGGCTTCGAATCCATTAGGGCCATAAATTTCCCTAATGGATTTTCCGCCAAGCCGCGCCACCGTTGTCAGCAAATACGCGGGGTATTTGTTCTCCGTGCGCTCCTGCCCATCTCCGAGAAGCACCGTCCCCAAAGGTTCCGCGTGGCATTTTCCACGCGGTCCTTTCAACCACGCCTCATCGACACTGTAATGGAATTTTCAGAAACATTTGAAAACTTTGAAACTCACACTCCGACCACCACAGGGTCATCGAGGTACTCCCGCCCCGAGTGGTACACTAGTACACAATTCTTGGGGAGGGCTTTCAAGAGAGCCGACACTTCGGCGACGGTAGAATTGCGGCGACAAAACATGTTTTCTGAAAAGCAATAGGGAATGAGAAGGGGAAATCGTGGTTGACGAAGGGGCGTGGCGAAGTGACCCGTGTACTTGTTAGAAGCCGTATGGATGGCGCGAGGAGAGAGAGAGAGAGAGAGAGAGAGAGAGAGAGAGAGAGGGGGGAAATCGTGGTTGACGAACGGGCATGGCGAAGTGCCCCCGTGTACTTGTTAGAAACCGTATAGATGGGTCGAGGAGAGAGAGAGAGGGGGGAAATCGTGCTTGACGAAGGGGCGTGGCGAAGTGACCCGTGTACTTGTTAGAAGCCGTATGGATGGCTCGAGGAGAGAGAGAGAGAGGGGGAAATCTTGGTTGACGAAGGGGCGTGGCGAAGTGACCCGTGTACTTGTTAGAAGCCGTATGGATGGCTCGAGGAGAGAGAGAGAGAGGGGGAAATCTTGGTTGACGAAGGGGCGTGGCGAAGTGACTCCGTGGACTTGTTAGAAACCGTATGGATGGCTCGAGGAGAGAGAGAGAGGGGGAAATCGTGGTTGACGAAGGGGCGTTGCGAAGTGCCCCGTGTACTTGTTAGAAACCGTATAGATGGGTCGAGGAGAGAGAGAGAGGGGGGAAATCGTGCTTGACGAAGGGGCGTGGTGAAGTGACCCGTGTACTTGTTAGAAGCCGTATGGATGGCTCGAGGAGAGAGAGAGAGAGAGGGGGAAATCGTGGTTGACGAAGGGGCGTGGCGAAGTGACCCCGTGGACTTGTTAGAAGCCGTATGGATGGCTCGAGGAGAGAGAGAGGGGGAAATCGTGGTTGACGAAGGGGCGTGGCGAAGTGACCCCGTGTACTTGTTAGAAACCGTATAGATGGCTCGAGGAGAGAGAGGGGGAAATCGTGCTTGACGAAGGGGCGTGGCGAAGTGACCCCGTGTACTTGTTAGAAGCCGTATGGATGGCTCGAGGAGAGAGAGGGGAAATCATGGACACTCAGAGGTAGCTTGAAACAAGGTTCTCGACAAACAGTGACGAATTCCTTCTGAGAGATTGACGGAAATTGGTAATAAGAGGAAGCTGTGTTGGCTGGCAAAGGGGCGCTTGGCCGTGCGGGTGTGAGGGCACACGGCGCGTGACGAAGTGACCCGTGTGCCGGTTAGAAGCCGTTATAGTTGGATCGGGGAGAAAGAGAGAGAGAGAGAGGGGTGAAGTTGTGGAGACTCGGAGGGGCCTGAGACAAGTTCTCGACAAATAGTGACGAATTCCTTCTGAGAGATTGTCGGAAATTGGTGACGGAAATTGGAAATAAGTTGAAGTTGTGTTGGCTGACGAAAAACCGCTCGATCCGGTCGATATTTTTCTGGGATCGTTAATTTCAGAACCCGTCCGTATACAGTCTCCAGACACTATATACCCCTCTCTTCACTCTTCGATGTCAACTCCGCCGATTAGCTCCAGGCAGAGTCCAGACGGTACTCCATAAACCCGCGAATGCCGGACATTGTAAAACAGACGGGTGTCGAAAGCGGCGGCGGCAGCAAAAGAACACGTGCGCGCAAAGTTGTCGCCTATATTGGCAACCTGATACTTCCTGCCTCCCGCCGGAAATTGTATACAATATACAGTGTGCCCTTACTCAACAGCTAGACAACCTTTCAATTATAAACAGAGCATTTGACAAAACGATACTCAGAGGTGACCTGAGACGAGACAAGGGTTCTCGACAAACAGTACCGAATTCCTTCTGAGAAATTGCCAGAAATTGGAAATAAGAGGAAGCTGTGTTGGCTGGCAAAGGGCCGCTTGACCGCGCGGGGTGAGGACACGCCTCGCGTGACGAAGTGACCCTGTGTACCTGTTAGAAGCCGTTATAGTTGGATCGGGGAGAAAGAGAGAGAGAGAGAGAGGGGAAATCGTGGAGACTCGGAGTTGGCTTGAGACAAGTTCTCGACAAATAGTGACGAATTCATTCTGAGAGACTGTGTTGGCTGGCAAAGGGGCGCTTGACCGCGAGGGGTGAGGACACGCCACGCGTGACGAAGTGACCCTGTGTACCTGTTAGAAGCCGTTATAGATGGATCGAGGAGAAAGAGAGAGAGAGAGAGAGGGGGGGGGGAAATCGTGGAGACTCGGAGTTGGCTTGAGACAAGTTCTCGACAAATAGTGACGAATTCCTTCTGAGAGATTGCCGGAAATTGGTGACGGAAATTGGAAATAAGTCGAAGTTGAGATACAGAGATTATTGTAGAGGCAGAGACGGATCCATCGCAATAACTCAGATGCAAAGCAAGAGAGTCGACACTTCACACCCCCGTCTAAAAGCTGATTAAAACGATTATCACGTGGTTCGGTGGGTAATACCATGAAATCCCCCTCCATCACCCTCACGGTCCACTTGTACGTGAGCGTGTAGACAACTTGTTTCCTCTCGGAGTTGTATGGTTCTGAATAGTTAAACACTATTGTTTGGTATATTTGGTGAAATAAAATATTGTTCCCACAAATTCTTGTTAGTCTTGTAAAAAGGCTGGCATGTGGCGTCGCCTCTCAAACGAGTCATATGAGTCATGCTGAGTTCGGGACGCTACTTTGTTAATGGATCCTTATGCTGTAAAGTGGTTACACACCAGGGTACTGTCTCACGGGAACAACTTATACCCTTTCCATCAACTCATTTCCCTTCCCAACCACAATGGAATATGTTTCTCGGCTCTCCCTCATCCCTGCTACCAGGCCTTGGTATCTACAACAACCATCCGACGAGGTTAGACCCAGCTAATCTTATTCTTCTTATTTTCAATGTTTAGATGGAGGACGCAACCTTGGCTGAGTACTTCCGCGCTCGCGGCTGGGTTCTCCAACGCACACGAGGGCCACTCCCCGTAGACCAACTGATCGAGATGGAGAACGCCCTCAGGCAGATCCAGATCATCGAGGCCTGGGACGTAGGCACTGGAAAAGCACTCCCTCTCCCGCTTGGCATACTTACGTAAGACTTCTGCTCTTTCAATTACAATTATCTTCTCTTGTTAAGAAGGCCCCCTGAAAATATAATTATTTACCAGTGGAACTTCGTCGAGATAAGCTTGTGCACCCATTTTCAACGGGTGTACGCTGGCCGGTTGGTGGTACCTCGAGCACCGATCGTTGTGGACGGGCACGGAATTTGGCGACCGCTCGAGGTTGTCGCAATTCGATTCAAGACGAATTGACATTGTTATTCATTTTTATTTGATAAGGTTGAAAGAAAGAAATAAATATATAATTTTGAAAACGGTCCGAGTGATTTTTCGCCAAATATAAGAACCACACAACGTCCAATTGGTCTGATACCAGTCCAGGATGTGCTTTCAGCTGTTTGTGGATATTATTGCCTCTATTTCCTCATCAAAAAGGCAATAAAGTGGGGAAACAAGAGAATTAGAGCTTGTTTCACGAAAAACCTGATTAAAAACGATAATCACGTGGTTCGATGGGTAAACCATCATTTGAAGAGTTGTGAAGATTTACAAAGATCAATCTGGAGGATTACATGTTTCCACTGATTGAATTTGTTAAATCAGTAAATAATTTCAATTTATTATCTCGCATAAACCTGTTAATTAAAAACGAGAAACAACAACAGCTAACTTTAAATAATTTCAATTTATTATTTTGAATAAACCTGTTAATTGAAAACGAGAAACATGTTTCCACTGATTAAATTTGATAAATCTTTTACGTTATTTTATTATCAAACTCTCTGTTAATTGAAAACGAGAAACAACAGCAACTAACTTTAAATAATTTCAATTTATTATCTTGAATAAACCTGTTAATTGAAAACGAGAAACAACAACAACAACTAACTTTAAATAATTTCAATTTATTATCTTGAATAAACCTGTTAACTAAAAACGAGAAACAACAACAACTAACTTTAAATAATTTCAATTTATTATTTTGAATAAACCTGTTAATTGAAAACGAGAAACAATAATTTCAATTTATTATCTTGACTAAACCTGTTAACTAAAAAACGAGAAACAACAACAACTAACTTTAAATAATTTCAATTTATTATCTTGAAATAAACCATTGAAAACGAGAAACAACAACAACTAACTTTAAATAATTTCAATTTATTATCTTGAAATAAACCATTGAAAACGAGAAACAACAACAACTAACTTTAAATAATTTCAATTTATTATCTTGAAATAAACCATTGAAAACGAGAAACAACAACAACTAACTTTAAATAATTTCAATTTATTATCTTGAAATAAACCATTGAAAACGAGAAACAACAACAACTAACT
The DNA here is from genome assembly GCA_963932285.1 of Caenorhabditis macrosperma. Lineage (NCBI taxonomy): Eukaryota > Metazoa > Nematoda > Chromadorea > Rhabditida > Rhabditidae > Caenorhabditis > Caenorhabditis macrosperma. The sequence continues at coordinate 4,274,587 of OZ010618.1, forward strand.
TTAAATAATTTCAATTTATTATTTTGAATAAACCTGTTAACTAAAAACGAGAAACATGTTTCCACTGATTAAATTTGATAACAGAGACACGTATCCATCGCTTCTCCCACTCACTGTTCAACAACACCCATTCCTGGAACTTGTGGGACTTGTGAAGATTTACAAAGATCAATCTGGAGGATTGCATGTATCCACTGATTAAATTTGTTCTTTGGCGCACTCACTTTCCCTCTCAAATTTCGGCAGAAGCCTGAGAGACAGTTTTATTATTTTGAATGAACCCCTGTTAATTAAATGTGAAAGCGAGAAACAACAACTAATTAAAACCGGGGAAAATGCGGGAACAACTTTCGAGGAAAACTTTGGCGCACTCACTTTCCCTCTCAAATTTCGGCAGAAGCCTGAGAGACAGTTTTATTATTTTGAATAAACCCCTGTTAATTAAATGTGAAAACGCGAAACAACAACAACAACTAATTAAAACCAGGGAAAATGCGGGAACAACTTTCGCGGAAAACTTTGGCGCACTCACTTTCCCTCTCAAATTTCGCTCTCAGTTCGGGGTGTGAAACCTGGGAGACAGTTCCCCGGCGAGATAGTGTTAGTTCGGGAGAGACGCAGCATAAGCAAACATGAGGGACGGCCGGGGCGGCCCACCGGGCGCCCACCCCCGGCGCGCGCACTGGCCCCGCCCGAGGAGTATGTTATTACCTTATTTTCGCATAAGTGAAAAGAGTCAGTTGAGCACAAAGTACAGACGTTTTTCTCTCATTAACCCAGTCCCTGACAACAATCGACCTGAAGACTGTTCTCGAGGTTTGCAACTTCACCCGCTCTCACTTTAGTTTTCCCGAGTGATTTTCGTCAAATATAAGAAACACACAATGGCCAATTGGTTTAATTTGGAATACTGCACCAACGTGAAACAACAGGAAAAGTGAGGAAACAAGAGAATTCGAGCTTGTTTCATGAAAAACCTGATACCAGTCCTGGATATGCTTTCATCTGTTTGTGGATATTATTCCCTCTATTTCCTCATCAAAAAGGCAATAAAGTGGGGAAACAAGAGAATTAGAGCTTGTTTCACGAAAAACCTGATTAAAAACGATAATCACGTGGTTCGATGGGTAAACCATCATTTGAAGAGTTGTGAAGATTTACAAAGATCAATCTGGAGGATTACATGTTTCCACTGATTGAATTTGTTAAATCAGTAAATAATTTCAATTTATTATCTCGCATAAACGTGTTAATTAAAAACGAGAAACAACAACAACTAACTTTAAATAATTTCAATTTATTATTTTGAATAAACCTGTTAATTAAAAACGAGAAACAACAACAACTAACTTTAAATAATTTCAATTTATTATTTTGAATAAACCTGTTAATTAAAAACGAGAAACAACAACAACAACTAACTTTAAATAATTTCAATTTATTATTTTGAATAAACCTGTTAATTAAAAACGAGAAACAACAACAACTAACTTTAAATAATTTCAATTTATTATTTTGAATAAACCTGTTAACTAAAAACGAGAAACAACAACAACTAACTTTAAATAATTTCAATTTATTATCTTGAATAAACCTGTTAATTAAAAACGAGAAACAACAACAACTAACTTTAAATAATTTCAATTTATTATCTTGAATAAACCTGTTAATTGAAAACGAGAAACAACAGCAACTAACTTTAAATAATTTCAATTTATTATTTTGAATAAACCTGTTAACTAAAAACGAGAAACATGTTTCCACTGATTAAATTTGATAACAGAGACACGTATCCATCGCTTCTCCCACTCACTGTTCAACAACACCCATTCCTGGAACTTGTGGGACTTGTGAAGATTTACAAAGATCAATCTGGAGGATTGCATGTTTCCACTGATTAAATTTGTTAAATCTTTTTATTTTATTTTATTATTTTGAATAAACCTGTTAATTAAAAACGAGAAACAACAACTAATTAAAACCAGGGAAAATGCGGGAACAACTTTCGCGGAAAACTTTGGCGCACTCACTTTCCCTCTCAAATTTCGGTAGAAGCCTGAGAGACAGTTCTCGGGCGAGATAGTGTTAGTTCGGGAGAGACACAGCATAGGCAAACATGAGGGACGGCCGGGGCGCCCCCCCGCCGGGCGCCCACCCCCGGCGCGCGCCCTCGCCCCGCGCGCCGGGTATATAAACGACCAATGCCCCTGGGTGTTTGCTTACACCTTTAGTGTTTTGGTTGAGGGCGCCGACCAGGTGCACACGGCCACGGGTTCGAACCCCCGCGGCGACCAAACCAACTTTGCAAAAATCTCGATGAAAACCAATCAAAGTAATTAAAATCAATAAAAAGTAATTAAAAGTAATGAAAATCAATAAAAAGTAATAAAAAGTAATTAAAAGTGATGAAAACGATAAAAATCAATAAAAATAGATAAAAGTAGCATCATTGGATAGAGCTCAAAAAATAGAGTAGAATGAATACCATATATGGGGTAATTAAAATTAATGAGGTAATTAAAAATTAATGAGGTAATAAAAAATTAATGAGGTAATTAAAATTAATGAGGTAATTAATTAGGTAATTAAAATGATGACTCATCACTAGGGGGCAGGGGTACCGATGACTCATCGAGGCGGCATCCTTTAGGAAGTTCTTAAGTGCTACCACACTTCTCTTTGAATATTGATTGGAGACAGCCAACATGTTCTGTTTTCTCTCGTTCCGGTTATTTATAAATCATTTTAAACAGCTATGCATACGCCTTTTCAGTCAAAGATCACAGTAATCACAAAAATAACACCAAAGAATATTCGGTTCGTTTACAAATTACCATCTCCAACCATCGTCACATTAAATATTGATTGGAGGCAACCAACATGTTCCGTTTTTTCTCGTTCCGGTTATTCATAAAATCATTTTAAACAGTTATGCATACGCCTTTTCAGTCAAAGATCACAGTAATCACAAAAATAACACCAAAGAATATTCGGTTCGTTTACAAATTGCCATCTCCAACCATCGTCACATTGAATATTGATTGGAGACAGCCAACATGTTCTGTTTTCTCTCGTTCCGGTTATTTATAAATCATTTTGAACAGCTATGCATACGCCTTTTCAGTCAAAGATCACAGTAATCACAAAAATAACACCAAAGAATATTCAGTTCGTTTACAAATTGCCATCTCCAACCATCTGCCTCCTCTATTATATCGCGATTGCCCGAGCGTGCGCGTTTGGGGGCGTGGCATGTCAAAAAAAATTTCCGTGAGTGTGTATGTCGCAGCGATTATCTCAACTCCTACTGAACCGATTTTGCCCATTTTTGGCCCAGGGGTCAGAAAGGGTGACCGCATGATGCACGTCAATTTTCTAAGCGATCGGTTGAGTTTGACGGCTTCTGAACGGCTTTTTGCGGTTTTTACAACGCTCGCACGGCTGCGCTGCGGCAGGTGAACGATCGCTATCCCACGAGGTGTCGGTCGCACGAGCGGGTGGGGTCAGCGCGCTCAAGAGAGCGCATGCGCGCGTCCGGTTCAATTACCCAAGTTTGAGGTAAAGGCGCGGCGCCGTCTGTCTAACCTGTCTGCGTCTATCGCCCGTGTGTGTGGGTGCCGCCGGCTCCGGAGCGCGCGCCCGCCTCCGCTTCAGGACCATTTTTGAAAACTCTGCTCGCAGTGGACCGTTTTTGATCGTTCTTGGACCGATCGACGGAGAATTTTGTGGGAAATACGAATATGAAAGTGGTTTTTCGGAAAGTTTATATTAAAAAGGTGTTATTGGGTGAAATTCTGAGAGAGTATCTTTTCGTCGTAAAAAGCGTTTGAGGAGAATTACGAACGATTATTTTATCTCTTACAATTGTTCAAAAACGATACTCAATTGAGCTACAAACGTTTTTTACATGGGAAAGGGTCAAAGACATGCCCCAATATTTTCACGTGGAAAATCTCACGTCCCAATCTTTAGCTCACGCTTGAACTCACGCATTCCTGATTGATATCACGTGACCTCTGCCTCCTTACGTGACCACCTACTTTCGCAGAGCACATTGGGAGCGCACGCCTGGGCTCCGTAGATCGCTTTTCTGTATTTCTGCTCAAAATCAACCGATTTAGACCGTTCTTGGACCAATCGACGCGGAATTGCACAGAGATTCACATTATTTGAAAGATAACAGGCCGCGAAGCGGCCTGAAGCGGGGAGAGTCAGCTACCGCCGCAGCGTTAGCTGCGGAGGTAGCGTCAGCTTTCCGAGCCCCGCAGGGCTAGGGGATTCGGGCCAAAGGCCCCAGAATCCCCTAGTCGTCACATTAAATATTGATTGGAGACAGCCAACATGTTCTGTTTTCTCTCGTTCCGGTTATTTATAAATCATTTTAAACAGCTATGCATACGCCTTTTCAGTCAAAGATCACAGTAATCACAAAAATAACACCAAAGAATATTCAGTTCGTTTACAAATTGCCATCTCCAACCATCGTCACATTGAATATTGATTGGAGACAGCCAACATGTTCTGTTTTCTCTCGTTCCGGTTATTTATAAATCATTTTGAACAGCTATGCATACGCCTTTTCAGTCAAAGATCACAGTAATCACAAAAATAACACCAAAGAATATTCAGTTCGTTTACAAATTGCCATCTCCAACCATCGTCACATTAAATATTGATTGGAGACAGCCAACATGTTCTGTTTTTTCTCGTTCCGGTTATTTATAAATCATTTTAAACAGCTATGCATACGCCTTTTCAGTCAAAGATCACAGTAATCACAAAAATAACACCAAAGAATATTCAGTTCGTTTACAAATTGCCATCTCCAACCATCGTCACATTGAATATTGATTGGAGACAGCCAACATGTTCTGTTTTCTCTCGTTCCGGTTATTTATAAATCATTTTAAACAGCTATGCATACGCCTTTTCAGTCAAAGATCACAGTAATCACAAAAATAACATCAAAGAATATTCGGTTCGTTTACAAATTGCCATCTCCAACCATCGTCACATTAAATATTGATTGGAGACAGCCAACATGTTCTGTTTTTTCTCGTTCCGGTTATTCATAAAAATCATTTTGAACAGCTATGCATACGCCTTTTCAGTCAAAGATCACAGTAATCACAAAAATAACACCAAAGAATATTCAGTTCGTTTACAAATTGCCATCTCCAACCATCGTCACATTGAATAATGATTGGGGACAGCCAACATGTTCTGTTTTTTCTCGTTCCGGTTATTCATAAAAATCATTTTGAACAGCTATGCATACGCCTTTTCAGTCAAAGATCACAGTAATCACAAAAATAACACCAAAGAATATTCAGTTCGTTTACAAATTGCCATCTCCAACCATCGTCACATTGAATATTGATTGGAGACAGCCAACATGTTCTGTTTTCTCTCGTTCCGGTTATTTATAAATCATTTTAAACAGCTATGCATACGCCTTTTCAGTCAAAGATCACAGTAATCACAAAAATAACATCAAAGAATATTCGGTTCGTTTACAAATTGCCATCTCCAACCATCGTCACATTAAATATTGATTGGAGACAGCCAACATGTTCTGTTTTCTCTCGTTCCGGTTATTTATAAATCATTTTGAACAGCTATGCATACGCCTTTTCAGTCAAAGATCACAGTAATCACAAAAATAACATCAAAGAATATTCGGTTCGTTTACAAATTGCCATCTCCAACCATCGTCACATTAAATATTGATTGGAGACAGGCAACATGTTCTGTTTTCTCTCGTTCCGGTTATTTATAAATCATTTTGAACAGCTATGCATACGCCTTTTCAGTCAAAGATCACAGTAATCACAAAAATAACACCAAAGAATATTCAGTTCGTTTACAAATTGCCATCTCCAACCATCGTCACATTGAATAATGATTGGGGACAGCCAACATGTTCTGTTTTTTCTCGTTCCGGTTATTCATAAAAATCATTTTGAACAGCTATGCATACGCCTTTTCAGTCAAAGATCACAGTAATCACAAAAATAACACCAAAGAATATTCAGTTCGTTTACAAATTGCCATCTCCAACCATCGTCACATTAAATATTGATTGGAGACAGCCAACATGTTCTGTTTTCTCTCGTTCCGGTTATTTATAAATCATTTTAAACAGCTATGCATACGCCTTTTCAGTCAAAGATCACAGTAATCACAAAAATAACATCAAAGAATATTCGGTTCGTTTACAAATTGCCATCTCCAACCATCGTCACATTAAATATTGATTGGAGACAGCCAACATGTTCTGTTTTCTCTCGTTCCGGTTATTTATAAATCATTTTGAACAGCTATGCATACGCCTTTTCAGTCAAAGATCACAGTAATCACAAAAATAACATCAAAGAATATTCGGTTCGTTTACAAATTGCCATCTCCAACCATCGTCACATTAAATATTGATTGGAGACAGCCAACATGTTCTGTTTTCTCTCGTTCCGGTTATTTATAAATCATTTTGAACAGCTATGCATACGCCTTTTCAGTCAAAGATCACAGTAATCACAAAAATAACACCAAAGAATATTCAGTTCGTTTACAAATTGCCATCTCCAACCATCGTCACATTGAATATTGATTGGAGACAGCCAACATGTTTTGTTTTTTCTCGTTCCGGTTATTTATAAATCATTTTAAACAGCTATGCATACGCCTTTTCAGTCAAAGATCACAGTAATCACAAAAATAACACCAAAGAATATTCGGTTCGTTTACAAATTGCCATCTCCAACCATCGTCACATTGAATATTGATTGGAGACAGCCAACATGTTCTGTTTTTTCTCGTTCCGGTTATTCATAAAATCATTTTGAACAGCTATGCATACGCCTTTTCAGTCAAAGATCACAGTAATCACAAAAATAACACCAAAGAATATTCGGTTCGTTTACAAATTGCCATCTCCAACCATCGTCACATTGAATATTGATTGGAGACAGCCAACATGTTCTGTTTTTTCTCGTTCCGGTTATTCTAAAAATCATTTTGAACAGCTATGCATACGCCTTTTCAGTCAAAGATCACAGTAATCACAAAAATAACACCAAAGAATATTCGGTTCGTTTACAAATTGCCATCTCCAACCATCGTCACATTGAATATTGATTGGAGACAGCCAACATGTTCTGTTTTTCTCGTTCCGGTTATTCATAAAAACATTTTGAACAGCTATGCATACGCCTTTTCAGTCAAAGATCACAGTAATCACAAAAATAACACCAAAGAATATTCGGTTCGTTTACAAATTGCCATCTCCAACCATCGTCACATTGAATATTGATTGGAGACAGCCAACATGTTCTGTTTTTTCTCGTTCCGGTTATTTATTAAACCAAAGGGAGTGCATAAGCAGCACCAAATGCAATGGGAGTGAATAAGCAGCACCAAAAGCAAAGGGAGGCAGCACCAAAAGCAAAGGGAGTGCATAAGCAGCACCAAAATGAAAGGGAGTGAATAAGCAGCACCAAAGGAAAGGGAAGCAGCACCAAAAGCAAAAGGAGTGCATAAGCAGCACCAAAAGCAAAGGGAGAGCCTGAGCAGCACCAAAAGAAAAGGGAGTGAATAAGCAGCACCAAAAGCAAAGGGAAGCAGCACCAAAAACAAAGGGAGTGCATAAGCATCACCAAAAGCAAAAGGAGTGCAGAAGCAGCACCAAAATGAAAGGGAGTGAATAAGCAGCACCAAAAGCAAAGGGAGGCAGCACCAAAAGAAAGGGGAGAGCCTGAGCAGCACCAAAAGCAAAGGGAGTTCATAAGCTGCACCAAAAGCAAAAGGAGTGCATAAGCAGCACCAAAAGCAAAGGGAAGCAGCACCAAAAGCAAAGGGAGTGCATGAGCAGCACCAAAGGAAAGGGAAGCAGCACCAAAAGCAAAAGGAGTGCATAAGCAGCACCAAAGGAAAGGGAAGCAGCACCAAAAGCAAAAGGAGTGCATAAGCAGCACCAAAAGCAAAGGGAGGCAGCAACAAAAGCAAAGGGAGTGCATGAGCAGCACCAAAAGCAAAGGGAGAGCCTGAGCAGCACCAAAAGAAAAGGGAGTGAATAAGCAGCACCAAAAGCAAAGGGAAGCAGCACCAAAAACAAAGGGAGTGCATAAGCAGCACCAAAAGCAAAAAGAGTGCATAAGCAGCACCAAAAGCAAAGGGAGGCAGCAACAAAAGCAAAGGGAGTGCATAAGCAGCACCAAAAGCAAAGGGAAGCAGCACCAAAAGCAAAGGGAAGCAGCACCAAAAGCAAAAGGAGTGCATAAGGAGCTCCAAAAGCAAAGGGAGTGCATAAGCAGCACCAAAAGCAAAAGGAGTGCATAAGCAGCACCAAAAGCAAAGGGAAGCAGCACCAAAAGCAAAGGGAGTGCATAAGCATCACCAAAAGCAAAAGGAGTGCATAAGCAGCACCAAAATGAAAGGGAGTGAATAAGCAGCACCAAAATGAAAGGGAGTGAATAAGCAGCACCAAAAGCAAAGGGAAGCGGCACCAAAAGCAAAGGGAGTGCATAAACAGCACCAAAAGCAAAAGGAGTGCATAAGCAGCACCAAAAGCAAAGGGAGGCCGCAACAAAAGCAAAGGGAGTGCATGAGCAGCACCAAAAGCAAAGGGAGAGCCTGAGCAGCACCAAAAGAAAAGGGAGTGAATAAGCAGCACCAAAAGCAAAGGGAAGCAGCACCAAAAACAAAGGGAGTGCATAAGCAGCACCAAAAGCAAAAGGAGTGCATATGCAGCACCAAAAGCAAAGGGAGTGCATAAGCAGCACCAAAAGCAAAGGGAGTGCATAAGCAGCACCAAAAGCAAAGGGAGTGCATAAGCAGCACCAAAAGCAAAGGGAAGCAGCACCAAAAGCAAAGGGAAGCAGCACCAAAAGCAAAATGAGTGCATAAGGAGCTCCAAAAGCAAAGGGAAGCAGCACCAAAAGCAAAGGGAGTGCATAAGCAGCACCAAAAGCAAAAGGAGTGCATAAGCAGCACCAAAAGCAAAAGGAAGCAGCACCAAAAGCAAAGGGAGTGCATGAGCAGCACCAAAAGCAAAAGGAGTGCATAAGCAGCACCAAAGGAAAGGGAAGCAGCACCAAAAGCAAAAGGAGTGCATAAGCAGCACCAAAAGCAAAGGGAGGCCGCAACAAAAGCAAAGGGAGTGCATGAGCAGCACCAAAAGCAAAGGGAGAGCCTGAGCAGCACCAAAAGAAAAGGGAGTGAATAAGCAGCACCAAAAGCAAAGGGAAGCAGCACCAAAAACAAAGGGAGTGCATAAGCAGCACCAAAAGCAAAAGGAGTGCATATGCAGCACCAAAAGCAAAGGGAGTGCATAAGCAGCACCAAAAGCAAAGGGAGTGCATAAGCAGCACCAAAAGCAAAGGGAGTGCATAAGCAGCACCAAAAGCAAAGGGAAGCAGCACCAAAAGCAAAGGGAAGCAGCACCAAAAGCAAAATGAGTGCATAAGGAGCTCCAAAAGCAAAGGGAAGCAGCACCAAAAGCAAAGGGAGTGCATAAGCAGCACCAAAAGCAAAAGGAGTGCATAAGCAGCACCAAAAGCAAAAGGAAGCAGCACCAAAAGCAAAGGGAGTGCATGAGCAGCACCAAAAGCAAAAGGAGTGCATAGGCAGCACCAAAGGAAAGGGAAGCAGCACCAAAAGCAAAAGGAGTGCATAAGCAGCACCAAAAGCAAAGGGAGGCAGCAACAAAAGCAAAGGGAGTGCATGAGCAGCACCAAAAGCAAAGGGAGAGCCTGAGCAGCACCAAAAGAAAAGGGAGTGAATAAGCAGCACCAAAAGCAAAGGGAAGCAGCACCAAAAACAAAGGGAGTGCATAAGCAGCACCAAAAGCAAAAAGAGTGCATAAGCAGCACCAAAAGCAAAGGGAGGCAGCAACAAAAGCAAAGGGAGTGCATAAGCAGCACCAAAAGCAAAGGGAAGCAGCACCAAAAGCAAAGGGAAGCAGCACCAAAAGCAAAAGGAGTGCATATGGAGCTCCAAAAGCAAAAGGAGTGCATAAGCAGCACCAAAAGCAAAGGGAAGCAGCACCAAAAGCAAAGGGAGTGCATAAGCATCACCAAAAGCAAAAGGAGTGCATAAGCAGCACCAAAATGAAAGGGAGTGAATAAGCAGCACCAAAAGCAAAGGGAGGCAGCACCAAAAGCAAAGGGAGTTCATAAGCAGCACCAAAATGAAAGGGAGTGAATAAGCAGCACCAAAAGCAAAGGGAAGCAGCACCAAAAGCAAAGGGAGTGCATAAACAGCACCAAAAGCAAAAGGAGTGCATAAGCAGCACCAAAAGCAAAGGGAGGCCGCAACAAAAGCAAAGGGAGTGCATGAGCAGCACCAAAAGCAAAGGGAGAGCCTGAGCAGCACCAAAAGAAAAGGGAGTGAATAAGCAGCACCAAAAGCAAAGGGAAGCAGCACCAAAAACAAAGGGAGTGCATAAGCAGCACCAAAAGCAAAAGGAGTGCATAAGCAGCACCAAAAGCAAAGGGAGGCAGCAACAAAAGCAAAGGGAGTGCATAAGCAGCACCAAAAGCAAAGGGAGAGCCTGAGCAGCACCAAAAGCAAAGGGAGTGCATAAGCAGCACCAAAAGCAAAGGGAATCAGCACCAAAAGCAAAGGGAGTGCATAAGCAGCACCAAAAGCAAAGGGAAGCAGCACCAAAAGCAAAGGGAAGCAGCACCAAAAGCAAAAGGAGTGCATAAGGAGCTCCAAAAGCAAAGGGAAGCAGCACCAAAAGCAAAGGGAGTGCATAAGCAGCACCAAAAGCAAAAGGAGTGCATAAGCAGCACCAAAAGCAAAGGGAAGCAGCACCAAAAGCAAAGGGAGCATAAGCATCACCAAAAGCAAAAGGAGTGCATAAGCAGCACCAAAAGCAAAGGGAGGCAGCAACAAAAGCAAAGGGAGTGCATGAGCATCACCAAAAGCAAAAGGAGTGCATAAGCAGCACCAAAATGAAAGGGAGTGAATAAGCAGCACCAAAAGCAAAGGGAAGCAGCACCAAAAGCGAAGGGAGTGCATAAGCAGCACCAAAAGCAAAGGGAGTGCATAAGCAGCACCAAAATGAAAGGGAGTGAATAAGCAGCACCAAAGGAAAGGGAAGCAGCACCAAAAGCAAAAGGAGTGCATAAGCAGCACCAAAAGCAAAGGGAGCATAAGCATCACCAAAAGCAAAAGGAGTGCATAAGCAGCACCAAAAGCAAAGGGAGGCAGCAACAAAAGCAAAGGGAGTGCATGAGCATCACCAAAAGCAAAAGGAGTGCATAAGCAGCACCAAAATGAAAGGGAGTGAATAAGCAGCACCAAAAGCAAAGGGAAACAGCACCAAAAGCAAAGGGAAACAGCATTAAAACCAAAGGGAGTGCATAAGCAGCACCAAATGCAATGGGAGGCAGCAACAAAAGCAAAGGGAGTGCATGAGCAGCACCAAATGCAAAGGGAGGCAGCACCAAAAGCAGAGGGAGTGCATAAGCAGCACAGAAATGAAAGGGAGTGCATAAGCAGCACCAAAATGAAAGGGAGTGAATAAGCAGTACCAAAGGAAAGGGAAGCAGCACCAAAAGCAAAAGGAGTGCATGAGCAGCACCTAAAGCAAAGGGAGTGCATAAGCAGCACCAAAAACAAAGGGAAACAGCACCAAAACCAAAGGGAGTGCATAAGCAGCACCAAAAGCAAAGGGAGGCAGCACCAAAAGCAAAGGGAGAGCCTGAGCAGCACCAAAAGCAAAGGGAGTGCATAAGCAGCACCAAAAGCAAAGGGAAGCAGCACCAAAAACAGAGGGAGTGCATAAGCAGCACCAAAAGCAAAGGGAGGCAGCACCAAAAGCAGAGGGAGTGCATAAGCAGCACCAAAATGAAAGGGAGTGAATAAGCAGCACCAAAAGCAAAGGGAAGCAGCACCAAAAGCGAAGGGAGTGCATAAGCAGCACCAAAAGCAAAAGGAGTGCATATGCAGCACCAAAAGCAAAGGGAGTGCATAAGCAGCACCAAAATGAAAGGGAGTGAATAAGCAGCACCAAAGGAAAGGGAAGCAGCACGAAAAGCAAAAGGAGTGCATAAGCAGCACCAAAAGCAAAGGGAAGCAGCACCAAAATGAAAGGGAGTGAATAAGCAGCACCAAAGGAAAGGGAAGCAGCACCAAAAGCGAAGGGAGTGCATAAGCAGCACCAAAAGCAAAGGGAGTGCATAAGCAGCACCAAAATGAAAGGGAGTGAATAAGCAGCACCAAAGGAAAGGGAAGCAGCACGAAAAGCAAAAGGAGTGCATAAGCAGCACCAAAAGCAAAGGGAAGCAGCACCAAAATGAAAGGGAGTGAATAAGCAGCACCAAAGGAAAGGGAAGCAGCACCAAAAGCAAAAGGAGTGCATAAGCAGCACCAAAAGCAAAGGGAGGCAGCACCAAAAGCAAAGGGAAACAGCATTAAAACCAAAGGGAGTGCATAAGCAGCACCAAATGCAAAGGGAGTGCATAAGCAGCACCAAAATGAAAGGGAGTGAATAAGCAGCACCAAAGGAAAGGGAAGCAGCACCAAAAGCAAAAGGAGTGCAAAAGCAGCACCAAAAGCAAAGGGAGGCAGCAACAAAAGCAAAGGGAGTGCATAAGCAGCACCAAATGCAATGGGAGGCAGCAACAAAAGCAAAGGGAGTGCATGAGCAGCACCAATTGCAAAGGGAGTGCATAAGCAGCACCAAAATGAAAGGGAGTGAATAAGCAGCACCAAAGGAAAGGGAAGCAGCACCAAAAGCAAAAGGAGTGCATGAGCAGCACCAAAAGAAAAGGGAGTGAATAAGCAGCACCAAAAGCAAAGGGAAGCAGCACCAAAAACAGAGGGAGTGCATAAGCAGCACCAAATGCAATGGGAGGCAGCAACAAAAGCAAAGGGAGTGCATGAGCAGCACCAATTGCAAAGGGAGTGCATAAGCAGCACCAAAATGAAAGGGAGTGAATAAGCAGCACCAAAGGAAAGGGAAGCAGCACCAAAAGCAAAAGGAGTGCATGAGCAGCACCAAAAGAAAAGGGAGTGAATAAGCAGCACCAAAAGCAAAGGGAAGCAGCACCAAAAACAGAGGGAGTGAATAAGCAGCACCAAAGGAAAGGGAAGCAGCACCAAAAGCAAAAGGAGTGCCTGAGCAGCACCAAAAGCAAAGGGAGTGCATAAGCAGCACCAAAAACAAAGGGAAGCAGCACCAAAAGCAAAGGGAGTGCATAAGCAGCACCAAAAGCAAATGGAAGCAGCACCAAAATGAAAGGGAGTGAATAAGCAGCACCAAAGGAAAGGGAAGCAGCACCAAAAGCAAAAGGAGTGCATAAGCAGCACCAAAAGCAAAGGGAGGCAGCACCAAAAGCAAAGGGAAACAGCATTAAAACCAAAGGGAGTGCATAAGCAGCACCAAATGCAATGGGAGGCAGCAACAAAAGCAAAGGGAGTGCATAAGCAGCACCAAAATGAAAGGGAGTGAATAAGCAGCACCAAAAGCAAAGGGAAGCAGCACCAAAAGCGAAGGGAGTGCATAAGCAGCACCAAAAGCAAAGGGAGTGCATAAGCAGCACCAAAATGAAAGGGAGTGAATAAGCAGCACCAAAGGAAAGGGAAGCAGCACGAAAAGCAAAAGGAGTGCATAAGCAGCACCAAAAGCAAAGGGAAGCAGCACCAAAATGAAAGGGAGTGAATAAGCAGCACCAAAGGAAAGGGAAGCAGCACCAAAAGCGAAGGGAGTGCATAAGCAGCACCAAAAGCAAAGGGAGTGCATAAGCAGCACCAAAATGAAAGGGAGTGAATAAGCAGCACCAAAGGAAAGGGAAGCAGCACGAAAAGCAAAAGGAGTGCATAAGCAGCACCAAAAGCAAAGGGAAGCAGCACCAAAATGAAAGGGAGTGAATAAGCAGCACCAAAGGAAAGGGAAGCAGCACCAAAAGCAAAAGGAGTGCATAAGCAGCACCAAAAGCAAAGGGAGGCAGCACCAAAAGCAAAGGGAAACAGCATTAAAACCAAAGGGAGTGCATAAGCAGCACCAAATGCAAAGGGAGTGCATAAGCAGCACCAAAATGAAAGGGAGTGAATAAGCAGCACCAAAGGAAAGGGAAGCAGCACCAAAAGCAAAAGGAGTGCATAAGCAGCACCAAAAGCAAAGGGAGGCAGCAACAAAAGCAAAGGGAGTGCATAAGCAGCACCAAATGCAATGGGAGGCAGCAACAAAAGCAAAGGGAGTGCATGAGCAGCACCAATTGCAAAGGGAGTGCATAAGCAGCACCAAAATGAAAGGGAGTGAATAAGCAGCACCAAAGGAAAGGGAAGCAGCACCAAAAGCAAAAGGAGTGCATGAGCAGCACCAAAAGAAAAGGGAGTGAATAAGCAGCACCAAAAGCAAAGGGAAGCAGCACCAAAAACAGAGGGAGTGCATAAGCAGCACCAAATGCAATGGGAGGCAGCAACAAAAGCAAAGGGAGTGCATGAGCAGCACCAATTGCAAAGGGAGTGCATAAGCAGCACCAAAATGAAAGGGAGTGAATAAGCAGCACCAAAGGAAAGGGAAGCAGCACCAAAAGCAAAAGGAGTGCATGAGCAGCACCAAAAGAAAAGGGAGTGAATAAGCAGCACCAAAAGCAAAGGGAAGCAGCACCAAAAACAGAGGGAGTGAATAAGCAGCACCAAAGGAAAGGGAAGCAGCACCAAAAGCAAAAGGAGTGCCTGAGCAGCACCAAAAGCAAAGGGAGTGCATAAGCAGCACCAAAAACAAAGGGAAGCAGCACCAAAAGCAAAGGGAGTGCATAAGCAGCACCAAAAGCAAAGGGAAGCAGCACCAAAATGAAAGGGAGTGAATAAGCAGCACCAAAGGAAAGGGAAGCAGCACCAAAAGCAAAAGGAGTGCATAAGCAGCACCAAAAGCAAAGGGAGGCAGCACCAAAAGCAAAGGGAAACAGCATTAAAACCAAAGGGAGTGCATAAGCAGCACCAAATGCAATGGGAGGCAGCAACAAAAGCAAAGGGAGTGCATGAGCAGCACCAAATGCAAAGGGAGTGCATAAGCAGCACCAAAAGCAAAGGGAGGCAGCAACAAAAGCAAAGGGAGTGCATAAGCAGCACCAAATGCAATGGGAGGCAGCAACAAAAGCAAAGGGAGTGCATGAGCAGCACCAATTGCAAAGGGAGTGCATAAGCAGCACCAAAATGAAAGGGAGTGAATAAGCAGCACCAAAGGAAAGGGAAGCAGCACCAAAAGCAAAAGGAGTGCATGAGCAGCACCAAAAGAAAAGGGAGTGAATAAGCAGCACCAAAAGCAAAGGGAAGCAGCACCAAAAACAGAGGGAGTGCATAAGCAGCACCAAATGCAATGGGAGGCAGCAACAAAAGCAAAGGGAGTGCATAAGCAGCACCAAATGCAATGGGAGGCAGCAACAAAAGCAAAGGGAGTGCATGAGCAGCACCAATTGCAAAGGGAGTGCATAAGCAGCACCAAAATGAAAGGGAGTGAATAAGCAGCACCAAAGGAAAGGGAAGCAGCACCAAAAGCAAAAGGAGTGCATGAGCAGCACCAAAAGAAAAGGGAGTGAATAAGCAGCACCAAAAGCAAAGGGAAGCAGCACCAAAAACAGAGGGAGTGCATAAGCAGCACCAAATGCAATGGGAGGCAGCAACAAAAGCAAAGGGAGTGCATGAGCAGCACCAATTGCAAAGGGAGTGCATAAGCAGCACCAAAATGAAAGGGAAGCAGCACCAAAAGCAAAGGGAAGCAGCACCAAAAGCAAAAGGAGTGCATAAGGAGCTCCAAAAGCAAAGGGAAGCAGCACCAAAAGCAAAGGGAGTGCATAAGCAGCACCAAAAGCAAAAGGAGTGCATAAGCAGCACCAAAAGCAAAGGGAAGCAGCACCAAAAGCAAAGGGAGCATAAGCATCACCAAAAGCAAAAGGAGTGCATAAGCAGCACCAAAAGCAAAGGGAGGCAGCAACAAAAGCAAAGGGAGTGCATGAGCATCACCAAAAGCAAAAAGAGTGCATAAGCAGCACCAAAATGAAAGGGAGTGAATAAGCAGCACCAAAAGCAAAGGGAAGCAGCACCAAAAGCGAAGGGAGTGCATAAGCAGCACCAAAAGCAAAGGGAGTGCATAAGCAGCACCAAAATGAAAGGGAGTGAATAAGCAGCACCAAAGGAAAGGGAAGCAGCACCAAAAGCAAAAGGAGTGCATAAGCAGCACCAAAAGCAAAGGGAGCATAAGCATCACCAAAAGCAAAAGGAGTGCATAAGCAGCACCAAAAGCAAAGGGAGGCAGCAACAAAAGCAAAGGGAGTGCATGAGCATCACCAAAAGCAAAAGGAGTGCATAAGCAGCACCAAAATGAAAGGGAGTGAATAAGCAGCACCAAAATGAAAGGGAGTGAATAAGCAGCACCAAAAGCAAAGGGAAGCGGCACCAAAAGCAAAGGGAGTGCATAAACAGCACCAAAAGCAAAAGGAGTGCATAAGCAGCACCAAAAGCAAAGGGAGGCCGCAACAAAAGCAAAGGGAGTGCATGAGCAGCACCAAAAGCAAAGGGAGAGCCTGAGCAGCACCAAAAGAAAAGGGAGTGAATAAGCAGCACCAAAAGCAAAGGGAAGCAGCACCAAAAACAAAGGGAGTGCATAAGCAGCACCAAAAGCAAAAGGAGTGCATATGCAGCACCAAAAGCAAAGGGAGTGCATAAGCAGCACCAAAAGCAAAGGGAGTGCATAAGCAGCACCAAAAGCAAAGGGAGTGCATAAGCAGCACCAAAAGCAAAGGGAAGCAGCACCAAAAGCAAAGGGAAGCAGCACCAAAAGCAAAATGAGTGCATAAGGAGCTCCAAAAGCAAAGGGAAGCAGCACCAAAAGCAAAGGGAGTGCATAAGCAGCACCAAAAGCAAAAGGAGTGCATAAGCAGCACCAAAAGCAAAAGGAAGCAGCACCAAAAGCAAAGGGAGTGCATGAGCAGCACCAAAAGCAAAAGGAGTGCATAAGCAGCACCAAAGGAAAGGGAAGCAGCACCAAAAGCAAAAGGAGTGCATAAGCAGCACCAAAAGCAAAGGGAGGCCGCAACAAAAGCAAAGGGAGTGCATGAGCAGCACCAAAAGCAAAGGGAGAGCCTGAGCAGCACCAAAAGAAAAGGGAGTGAATAAGCAGCACCAAAAGCAAAGGGAAGCAGCACCAAAAACAAAGGGAGTGCATAAGCAGCACCAAAAGCAAAAGGAGTGCATATGCAGCACCAAAAGCAAAGGGAGTGCATAAGCAGCACCAAAAGCAAAGGGAGTGCATAAGCAGCACCAAAAGCAAAGGGAGTGCATAAGCAGCACCAAAAGCAAAGGGAAGCAGCACCAAAAGCAAAGGGAAGCAGCACCAAAAGCAAAATGAGTGCATAAGGAGCTCCAAAAGCAAAGGGAAGCAGCACCAAAAGCAAAGGGAGTGCATAAGCAGCACCAAAAGCAAAAGGAGTGCATAAGCAGCACCAAAAGCAAAAGGAAGCAGCACCAAAAGCAAAGGGAGTGCATGAGCAGCACCAAAAGCAAAAGGAGTGCATAGGCAGCACCAAAGGAAAGGGAAGCAGCACCAAAAGCAAAAGGAGTGCATAAGCAGCACCAAAAGCAAAGGGAGGCAGCAACAAAAGCAAAGGGAGTGCATGAGCAGCACCAAAAGCAAAGGGAGAGCCTGAGCAGCACCAAAAGAAAAGGGAGTGAATAAGCAGCACCAAAAGCAAAGGGAAGCAGCACCAAAAACAAAGGGAGTGCATAAGCAGCACCAAAAGCAAAAAGAGTGCATAAGCAGCACCAAAAGCAAAGGGAGGCAGCAACAAAAGCAAAGGGAGTGCATAAGCAGCACCAAAAGCAAAGGGAAGCAGCACCAAAAGCAAAGGGAAGCAGCACCAAAAGCAAAAGGAGTGCATATGGAGCTCCAAAAGCAAAAGGAGTGCATAAGCAGCACCAAAAGCAAAGGGAAGCAGCACCAAAAGCAAAGGGAGTGCATAAGCATCACCAAAAGCAAAAGGAGTGCATAAGCAGCACCAAAATGAAAGGGAGTGAATAAGCAGCACCAAAAGCAAAGGGAGGCAGCACCAAAAGCAAAGGGAGTTCATAAGCAGCACCAAAATGAAAGGGAGTGAATAAGCAGCACCAAAAGCAAAGGGAAGCAGCACCAAAAGCAAAGGGAGTGCATAAACAGCACCAAAAGCAAAAGGAGTGCATAAGCAGCACCAAAAGCAAAGGGAGGCCGCAACAAAAGCAAAGGGAGTGCATGAGCAGCACCAAAAGCAAAGGGAGAGCCTGAGCAGCACCAAAAGAAAAGGGAGTGAATAAGCAGCACCAAAAGCAAAGGGAAGCAGCACCAAAAACAAAGGGAGTGCATAAGCAGCACCAAAAGCAAAAGGAGTGCATAAGCAGCACCAAAAGCAAAGGGAGGCAGCAACAAAAGCAAAGGGAGTGCATAAGCAGCACCAAAAGCAAAGGGAGAGCCTGAGCAGCACCAAAAGCAAAGGGAGTGCATAAGCAGCACCAAAAGCAAAGGGAATCAGCACCAAAAGCAAAGGGAGTGCATAAGCAGCACCAAAAGCAAAGGGAAGCAGCACCAAAAGCAAAGGGAAGCAGCACCAAAAGCAAAAGGAGTGCATAAGGAGCTCCAAAAGCAAAGGGAAGCAGCACCAAAAGCAAAGGGAGTGCATAAGCAGCACCAAAAGCAAAAGGAGTGCATAAGCAGCACCAAAAGCAAAGGGAAGCAGCACCAAAAGCAAAGGGAGCATAAGCATCACCAAAAGCAAAAGGAGTGCATAAGCAGCACCAAAAGCAAAGGGAGGCAGCAACAAAAGCAAAGGGAGTGCATGAGCATCACCAAAAGCAAAAGGAGTGCATAAGCAGCACCAAAATGAAAGGGAGTGAATAAGCAGCACCAAAAGCAAAGGGAAGCAGCACCAAAAGCGAAGGGAGTGCATAAGCAGCACCAAAAGCAAAGGGAGTGCATAAGCAGCACCAAAATGAAAGGGAGTGAATAAGCAGCACCAAAGGAAAGGGAAGCAGCACCAAAAGCAAAAGGAGTGCATAAGCAGCACCAAAAGCAAAGGGAGCATAAGCATCACCAAAAGCAAAAGGAGTGCATAAGCAGCACCAAAAGCA
This sequence comes from Caenorhabditis macrosperma, assembly GCA_963932285.1. Classification (NCBI taxonomy): domain Eukaryota; kingdom Metazoa; phylum Nematoda; class Chromadorea; order Rhabditida; family Rhabditidae; genus Caenorhabditis; species Caenorhabditis macrosperma. The sequence goes on from OZ010618.1 coordinate 4,293,691, forward strand.
AAGGGAGGCAGCAACAAAAGCAAAGGGAGTGCATGAGCATCACCAAAAGCAAAAGGAGTGCATAAGCAGCACCAAAATGAAAGGGAGTGAATAAGCAGCACCAAAAGCAAAGGGAAACAGCACCAAAAGCAAAGGGAAACAGCATTAAAACCAAAGGGAGTGCATAAGCAGCACCAAATGCAATGGGAGGCAGCAACAAAAGCAAAGGGAGTGCATGAGCAGCACCAAATGCAAAGGGAGGCAGCACCAAAAGCAGAGGGAGTGCATAAGCAGCACAGAAATGAAAGGGAGTGCATAAGCAGCACCAAAATGAAAGGGAGTGAATAAGCAGTACCAAAGGAAAGGGAAGCAGCACCAAAAGCAAAAGGAGTGCATGAGCAGCACCTAAAGCAAAGGGAGTGCATAAGCAGCACCAAAAACAAAGGGAAACAGCACCAAAACCAAAGGGAGTGCATAAGCAGCACCAAAAGCAAAGGGAGGCAGCACCAAAAGCAAAGGGAGAGCCTGAGCAGCACCAAAAGCAAAGGGAGTGCATAAGCAGCACCAAAAGCAAAGGGAAGCAGCACCAAAAACAGAGGGAGTGCATAAGCAGCACCAAAAGCAAAGGGAGGCAGCACCAAAAGCAGAGGGAGTGCATAAGCAGCACCAAAAGCAAAGGGAGTGCATAAGCAGCACCAAAATGAAAGGGAGTGAATAAGCAGCACCAAAGGAAAGGGAAGCAGCACGAAAAGCAAAAGGAGTGCATAAGCAGCACCAAAAGCAAAGGGAAGCAGCACCAAAATGAAAGGGAGTGAATAAGCAGCACCAAAGGAAAGGGAAGCAGCACCAAAAGCGAAGGGAGTGCATAAGCAGCACCAAAAGCAAAGGGAGTGCATAAGCAGCACCAAAATGAAAGGGAGTGAATAAGCAGCACCAAAGGAAAGGGAAGCAGCACGAAAAGCAAAAGGAGTGCATAAGCAGCACCAAAAGCAAAGGGAAGCAGCACCAAAATGAAAGGGAGTGAATAAGCAGCACCAAAGGAAAGGGAAGCAGCACCAAAAGCAAAAGGAGTGCATAAGCAGCACCAAAAGCAAAGGGAGGCAGCACCAAAAGCAAAGGGAAACAGCATTAAAACCAAAGGGAGTGCATAAGCAGCACCAAATGCAAAGGGAGTGCATAAGCAGCACCAAAATGAAAGGGAGTGAATAAGCAGCACCAAAGGAAAGGGAAGCAGCACCAAAAGCAAAAGGAGTGCAAAAGCAGCACCAAAAGCAAAGGGAGGCAGCAACAAAAGCAAAGGGAGTGCATAAGCAGCACCAAATGCAATGGGAGGCAGCAACAAAAGCAAAGGGAGTGCATGAGCAGCACCAATTGCAAAGGGAGTGCATAAGCAGCACCAAAATGAAAGGGAGTGAATAAGCAGCACCAAAGGAAAGGGAAGCAGCACCAAAAGCAAAAGGAGTGCATGAGCAGCACCAAAAGAAAAGGGAGTGAATAAGCAGCACCAAAAGCAAAGGGAAGCAGCACCAAAAACAGAGGGAGTGCATAAGCAGCACCAAATGCAATGGGAGGCAGCAACAAAAGCAAAGGGAGTGCATGAGCAGCACCAATTGCAAAGGGAGTGCATAAGCAGCACCAAAATGAAAGGGAGTGAATAAGCAGCACCAAAGGAAAGGGAAGCAGCACCAAAAGCAAAAGGAGTGCATGAGCAGCACCAAAAGAAAAGGGAGTGAATAAGCAGCACCAAAAGCAAAGGGAAGCAGCACCAAAAACAGAGGGAGTGAATAAGCAGCACCAAAGGAAAGGGAAGCAGCACCAAAAGCAAAAGGAGTGCCTGAGCAGCACCAAAAGCAAAGGGAGTGCATAAGCAGCACCAAAAACAAAGGGAAGCAGCACCAAAAGCAAAGGGAGTGCATAAGCAGCACCAAAAGCAAAGGGAAGCAGCACCAAAATGAAAGGGAGTGAATAAGCAGCACCAAAGGAAAGGGAAGCAGCACCAAAAGCAAAAGGAGTGCATAAGCAGCACCAAAAGCAAAGGGAGGCAGCACCAAAAGCAAAGGGAAACAGCATTAAAACCAAAGGGAGTGCATAAGCAGCACCAAATGCAATGGGAGGCAGCAACAAAAGCAAAGGGAGTGCATAAGCAGCACCAAAATGAAAGGGAGTGAATAAGCAGCACCAAAAGCAAAGGGAAGCAGCACCAAAAGCGAAGGGAGTGCATAAGCAGCACCAAAAGCAAAGGGAGTGCATAAGCAGCACCAAAATGAAAGGGAGTGAATAAGCAGCACCAAAGGAAAGGGAAGCAGCACGAAAAGCAAAAGGAGTGCATAAGCAGCACCAAAAGCAAAGGGAAGCAGCACCAAAATGAAAGGGAGTGAATAAGCAGCACCAAAGGAAAGGGAAGCAGCACCAAAAGCGAAGGGAGTGCATAAGCAGCACCAAAAGCAAAGGGAGTGCATAAGCAGCACCAAAATGAAAGGGAGTGAATAAGCAGCACCAAAGGAAAGGGAAGCAGCACGAAAAGCAAAAGGAGTGCATAAGCAGCACCAAAAGCAAAGGGAAGCAGCACCAAAATGAAAGGGAGTGAATAAGCAGCACCAAAGGAAAGGGAAGCAGCACCAAAAGCGAAGGGAGTGCATAAGCAGCACCAAAAGCAAAGGGAGTGCATAAGCAGCACCAAAATGAAAGGGAGTGAATAAGCAGCACCAAAGGAAAGGGAAGCAGCACGAAAAGCAAAAGGAGTGCATAAGCAGCACCAAAAGCAAAGGGAGCATAAGCATCACCAAAAGCAAAAGGAGTGCATAAGCAGCACCAAAAGCAAAGGGAGGCAGCAACAAAAGCAAAGGGAGTGCATGAGCATCACCAAAAGCAAAAGGAGTGCATAAGCAGCACCAAAATGAAAGGGAGTGAATAAGCAGCACCAAAAGCAAAGGGAAACAGCACCAAAAGCAAAGGGAAACAGCATTAAAACCAAAGGGAGTGCATAAGCAGCACCAAATGCAATGGGAGGCAGCAACAAAAGCAAAGGGAGTGCATGAGCAGCACCAAATGCAAAGGGAGGCAGCACCAAAAGCAGAGGGAGTGCATAAGCAGCACAGAAATGAAAGGGAGTGCATAAGCAGCACCAAAATGAAAGGGAGTGAATAAGCAGTACCAAAGGAAAGGGAAGCAGCACCAAAAGCAAAAGGAGTGCATGAGCAGCACCTAAAGCAAAGGGAGTGCATAAGCAGCACCAAAAACAAAGGGAAACAGCACCAAAACCAAAGGGAGTGCATAAGCAGCACCAAAAGCAAAGGGAGGCAGCACCAAAAGCAAAGGGAGAGCCTGAGCAGCACCAAAAGCAAAGGGAGTGCATAAGCAGCACCAAAAGCAAAGGGAAGCAGCACCAAAAACAGAGGGAGTGCATAAGCAGCACCAAAAGCAAAGGGAGGCAGCACCAAAAGCAGAGGGAGTGCATAAGCAGCACCAAAAGCAAAGGGAGTGCATAAGCAGCACCAAAATGAAAGGGAGTGAATAAGCAGCACCAAAGGAAAGGGAAGCAGCACGAAAAGCAAAAGGAGTGCATAAGCAGCACCAAAAGCAAAGGGAAGCAGCACCAAAATGAAAGGGAGTGAATAAGCAGCACCAAAGGAAAGGGAAGCAGCACCAAAAGCGAAGGGAGTGCATAAGCAGCACCAAAAGCAAAGGGAGTGCATAAGCAGCACCAAAATGAAAGGGAGTGAATAAGCAGCACCAAAGGAAAGGGAAGCAGCACGAAAAGCAAAAGGAGTGCATAAGCAGCACCAAAAGCAAAGGGAAGCAGCACCAAAATGAAAGGGAGTGAATAAGCAGCACCAAAGGAAAGGGAAGCAGCACCAAAAGCAAAAGGAGTGCATAAGCAGCACCAAAAGCAAAGGGAGGCAGCACCAAAAGCAAAGGGAAACAGCATTAAAACCAAAGGGAGTGCATAAGCAGCACCAAATGCAAAGGGAGTGCATAAGCAGCACCAAAATGAAAGGGAGTGAATAAGCAGCACCAAAGGAAAGGGAAGCAGCACCAAAAGCAAAAGGAGTGCAAAAGCAGCACCAAAAGCAAAGGGAGGCAGCAACAAAAGCAAAGGGAGTGCATAAGCAGCACCAAATGCAATGGGAGGCAGCAACAAAAGCAAAGGGAGTGCATGAGCAGCACCAATTGCAAAGGGAGTGCATAAGCAGCACCAAAATGAAAGGGAGTGAATAAGCAGCACCAAAGGAAAGGGAAGCAGCACCAAAAGCAAAAGGAGTGCATGAGCAGCACCAAAAGAAAAGGGAGTGAATAAGCAGCACCAAAAGCAAAGGGAAGCAGCACCAAAAACAGAGGGAGTGCATAAGCAGCACCAAATGCAATGGGAGGCAGCAACAAAAGCAAAGGGAGTGCATGAGCAGCACCAATTGCAAAGGGAGTGCATAAGCAGCACCAAAATGAAAGGGAGTGAATAAGCAGCACCAAAGGAAAGGGAAGCAGCACCAAAAGCAAAAGGAGTGCATGAGCAGCACCAAAAGAAAAGGGAGTGAATAAGCAGCACCAAAAGCAAAGGGAAGCAGCACCAAAAACAGAGGGAGTGAATAAGCAGCACCAAAGGAAAGGGAAGCAGCACCAAAAGCAAAAGGAGTGCCTGAGCAGCACCAAAAGCAAAGGGAGTGCATAAGCAGCACCAAAAACAAAGGGAAGCAGCACCAAAAGCAAAGGGAGTGCATAAGCAGCACCAAAAGCAAAGGGAAGCAGCACCAAAATGAAAGGGAGTGAATAAGCAGCACCAAAGGAAAGGGAAGCAGCACCAAAAGCAAAAGGAGTGCATAAGCAGCACCAAAAGCAAAGGGAGGCAGCACCAAAAGCAAAGGGAAACAGCATTAAAACCAAAGGGAGTGCATAAGCAGCACCAAATGCAATGGGAGGCAGCAACAAAAGCAAAGGGAGTGCATAAGCAGCACCAAAATGAAAGGGAGTGAATAAGCAGCACCAAAAGCAAAGGGAAGCAGCACCAAAAGCGAAGGGAGTGCATAAGCAGCACCAAAAGCAAAGGGAGTGCATAAGCAGCACCAAAATGAAAGGGAGTGAATAAGCAGCACCAAAGGAAAGGGAAGCAGCACGAAAAGCAAAAGGAGTGCATAAGCAGCACCAAAAGCAAAGGGAAGCAGCACCAAAATGAAAGGGAGTGAATAAGCAGCACCAAAGGAAAGGGAAGCAGCACCAAAAGCGAAGGGAGTGCATAAGCAGCACCAAAAGCAAAGGGAGTGCATAAGCAGCACCAAAATGAAAGGGAGTGAATAAGCAGCACCAAAGGAAAGGGAAGCAGCACGAAAAGCAAAAGGAGTGCATAAGCAGCACCAAAAGCAAAGGGAAGCAGCACCAAAATGAAAGGGAGTGAATAAGCAGCACCAAAGGAAAGGGAAGCAGCACCAAAAGCAAAAGGAGTGCATAAGCAGCACCAAAAGCAAAGGGAGGCAGCACCAAAAGCAAAGGGAAACAGCATTAAAACCAAAGGGAGTGCATAAGCAGCACCAAATGCAAAGGGAGTGCATAAGCAGCACCAAAATGAAAGGGAGTGAATAAGCAGCACCAAAGGAAAGGGAAGCAGCACCAAAAGCAAAAGGAGTGCATAAGCAGCACCAAAAGCAAAGGGAGGCAGCAACAAAAGCAAAGGGAGTGCATAAGCAGCACCAAATGCAATGGGAGGCAGCAACAAAAGCAAAGGGAGTGCATGAGCAGCACCAATTGCAAAGGGAGTGCATAAGCAGCACCAAAATGAAAGGGAGTGAATAAGCAGCACCAAAGGAAAGGGAAGCAGCACCAAAAGCAAAAGGAGTGCATGAGCAGCACCAAAAGAAAAGGGAGTGAATAAGCAGCACCAAAAGCAAAGGGAAGCAGCACCAAAAACAGAGGGAGTGAATAAGCAGCACCAAAGGAAAGGGAAGCAGCACCAAAAGCAAAAGGAGTGCCTGAGCAGCACCAAAAGCAAAGGGAGTGCATAAGCAGCACCAAAAACAAAGGGAAGCAGCACCAAAAGCAAAGGGAGTGCATAAGCAGCACCAAAAGCAAAGGGAGGCAGCAACAAAAGCAAAGGGAGTGCATAAGCAGCACCAAATGCAATGGGAGGCAGCAACAAAAGCAAAGGGAGTGCATGAGCAGCACCAATTGCAAAGGGAGTGCATAAGCAGCACCAAAATGAAAGGGAGTGAATAAGCAGCACCAAAGGAAAGGGAAGCAGCACCAAAAGCAAAAGGAGTGCATGAGCAGCACCAAAAGAAAAGGGAGTGAATAAGCAGCACCAAAAGCAAAGGGAAGCAGCACCAAAAACAGAGGGAGTGAATAAGCAGCACCAAAGGAAAGGGAAGCAGCACCAAAAGCAAAAGGAGTGCCTGAGCAGCACCAAAAGCAAAGGGAGTGCATAAGCAGCACCAAAAACAAAGGGAAGCAGCACCAAAAGCAAAGGGAGTGCATAAGCAGCACCAAAAGCAAAGGGAAGCAGCACCAAAATGAAAGGGAGTGAATAAGCAGCACCAAAGGAAAGGGAAGCAGCACCAAAAGCAAAAGGAGTGCATAAGCAGCACCAAAAGCAAAGGGAGGCAGCACCAAAAGCAAAGGGAAACAGCATTAAAACCAAAGGGAGTGCATAAGCAGCACCAAATGCAATGGGAGGCAGCAACAAAAGCAAAGGGAGTGCATGAGCAGCACCAAATGCAAAGGGAGTGCATAAGCAGCACCAAAAGCAAAGGGAGGCAGCAACAAAAGCAAAGGGAGTGCATAAGCAGCACCAAATGCAATGGGAGGCAGCAACAAAAGCAAAGGGAGTGCATGAGCAGCACCAATTGCAAAGGGAGTGCATAAGCAGCACCAAAATGAAAGGGAGTGAATAAGCAGCACCAAAGGAAAGGGAAGCAGCACCAAAAGCAAAAGGAGTGCATGAGCAGCACCAAAAGAAAAGGGAGTGAATAAGCAGCACCAAAAGCAAAGGGAAGCAGCACCAAAAACAGAGGGAGTGCATAAGCAGCACCAAATGCAATGGGAGGCAGCAACAAAAGCAAAGGGAGTGCATAAGCAGCACCAAATGCAATGGGAGGCAGCAACAAAAGCAAAGGGAGTGCATGAGCAGCACCAATTGCAAAGGGAGTGCATAAGCAGCACCAAAATGAAAGGGAGTGAATAAGCAGCACCAAAGGAAAGGGAAGCAGCACCAAAAGCAAAAGGAGTGCATGAGCAGCACCAAAAGAAAAGGGAGTGAATAAGCAGCACCAAAAGCAAAGGGAAGCAGCACCAAAAACAGAGGGAGTGCATAAGCAGCACCAAATGCAATGGGAGGCAGCAACAAAAGCAAAGGGAGTGCATGAGCAGCACCAATTGCAAAGGGAGTGCATAAGCAGCACCAAAATGAAAGGGAAGCAGCACCAAAAGCAAAGGGAAGCAGCACCAAAAGCAAAAGGAGTGCATAAGGAGCTCCAAAAGCAAAGGGAAGCAGCACCAAAAGCAAAGGGAGTGCATAAGCAGCACCAAAAGCAAAAGGAGTGCATAAGCAGCACCAAAAGCAAAGGGAAGCAGCACCAAAAGCAAAGGGAGCATAAGCATCACCAAAAGCAAAAGGAGTGCATAAGCAGCACCAAAAGCAAAGGGAGGCAGCAACAAAAGCAAAGGGAGTGCATGAGCATCACCAAAAGCAAAAAGAGTGCATAAGCAGCACCAAAATGAAAGGGAGTGAATAAGCAGCACCAAAAGCAAAGGGAAGCAGCACCAAAAGCGAAGGGAGTGCATAAGCAGCACCAAAAGCAAAGGGAGTGCATAAGCAGCACCAAAATGAAAGGGAGTGAATAAGCAGCACCAAAGGAAAGGGAAGCAGCACCAAAAGCAAAAGGAGTGCATAAGCAGCACCAAAAGCAAAGGGAGCATAAGCATCACCAAAAGCAAAAGGAGTGCATAAGCAGCACCAAAAGCAAAGGGAGGCAGCAACAAAAGCAAAGGGAGTGCATGAGCATCACCAAAAGCAAAAGGAGTGCATAAGCAGCACCAAAATGAAAGGGAGTGAATAAGCAGCACCAAAAGCAAAGGGAAACAGCACCAAAAGCAAAGGGAAACAGCATTAAAACCAAAGGGAGTGCATAAGCAGCACCAAATGCAAAGGGAGTGCATAAGCAGCACCAAAATGAAAGGGAGTGAATAAGCAGCACCAAAGGAAAGGGAAGCAGCACCAAAAGAAAAGGGAGTGAATAAGCAGCACCAAAAGCAAAGGGAAGCAGCACCAAAAACAGAGGGAGTGCATAAGCAGCACCAAATGCAATGGGAGGCAGCAACAAAAGCAAAGGGAGTGCATGAGCAGCACCAATTGCAAAGGGAGTGCATAAGCAGCACCAAAATGAAAGGGAGTGAATAAGCAGCACCAAAGGAAAGGGAAGCAGCACCAAAAGCAAAAGGAGTGCATGAGCAGCACCAAAAGAAAAGGGAGTGAATAAGCAGCACCAAAAGCAAAGGGAAGCAGCACCAAAAACAGAGGGAGTGAATAAGCAGCACCAAAGGAAAGGGAAGCAGCACCAAAAGCAAAAGGAGTGCCTGAGCAGCACCAAAAGCAAAGGGAGTGCATAAGCAGCACCAAAAACAAAGGGAAGCAGCACCAAAAGCAAAGGGAGTGCATAAGCAGCACCAAAAGCAAAGGGAAGCAGCACCAAAATGAAAGGGAGTGAATAAGCAGCACCAAAGGAAAGGGAAGCAGCACCAAAAGCAAAAGGAGTGCATAAGCAGCACCAAAAGCAAAGGGAGGCAGCACCAAAAGCAAAGGGAAACAGCATTAAAACCAAAGGGAGTGCATAAGCAGCACCAAATGCAATGGGAGGCAGCAACAAAAGCAAAGGGAGTGCATGAGCAGCACCAAATGCAAAGGGAGTGCATAAGCAGCACCAAAAGCAAAGGGAGGCAGCAACAAAAGCAAAGGGAGTGCATAAGCAGCACCAAATGCAATGGGAGGCAGCAACAAAAGCAAAGGGAGTGCATGAGCAGCACCAATTGCAAAGGGAGTGCATAAGCAGCACCAAAATGAAAGGGAGTGAATAAGCAGCACCAAAGGAAAGGGAAGCAGCACCAAAAGCAAAAGGAGTGCATGAGCAGCACCAAAAGAAAAGGGAGTGAATAAGCAGCACCAAAAGCAAAGGGAAGCAGCACCAAAAACAGAGGGAGTGCATAAGCAGCACCAAATGCAATGGGAGGCAGCAACAAAAGCAAAGGGAGTGCATAAGCAGCACCAAATGCAATGGGAGGCAGCAACAAAAGCAAAGGGAGTGCATGAGCAGCACCAATTGCAAAGGGAGTGCATAAGCAGCACCAAAATGAAAGGGAGTGAATAAGCAGCACCAAAGGAAAGGGAAGCAGCACCAAAAGCAAAAGGAGTGCATGAGCAGCACCAAAAGAAAAGGGAGTGAATAAGCAGCACCAAAAGCAAAGGGAAGCAGCACCAAAAACAGAGGGAGTGCATAAGCAGCACCAAATGCAATGGGAGGCAGCAACAAAAGCAAAGGGAGTGCATGAGCAGCACCAAATGCAAAGGGAGTGCATAAGCAGCACCAAAAGCAAAGGGAGGCAGCAACAAAAGCAAAGGGAGTGCATAAGCAGCACCAAATGCAATGGGAGGCAGCAACAAAAGCAAAGGGAGTGCATGAGCAGCACCAAATGCAATGGGAGGCAGCACCAAAAGCAAAGGGAGTGCATAAGCAGCACCAAAAGCAAAAGGAGTGCATAAGCAGCACCAAAAGCAAAGGGAAGCAGCACCAAAAGCAAAGGGAGCATAAGCATCACCAAAAGCAAAAGGAGTGCATAAGCAGCACCAAAAGCAAAGGGAGGCAGCAACAAAAGCAAAGGGAGTGCATGAGCATCACCAAAAGCAAAAAGAGTGCATAAGCAGCACCAAAATGAAAGGGAGTGAATAAGCAGCACCAAAAGCAAAGGGAAGCAGCACCAAAAGCGAAGGGAGTGCATAAGCAGCACCAAAAGCAAAGGGAGTGCATAAGCAGCACCAAAATGAAAGGGAGTGAATAAGCAGCACCAAAGGAAAGGGAAGCAGCACCAAAAGCAAAAGGAGTGCATAAGCAGCACCAAAAGCAAAGGGAGCATAAGCATCACCAAAAGCAAAAGGAGTGCATAAGCAGCACCAAAAGCAAAGGGAGGCAGCAACAAAAGCAAAGGGAGTGCATGAGCATCACCAAAAGCAAAAGGAGTGCATAAGCAGCACCAAAATGAAAGGGAGTGAATAAGCAGCACCAAAAGCAAAGGGAAACAGCACCAAAAGCAAAGGGAAACAGCATTAAAACCAAAGGGAGTGCATAAGCAGCACCAAATGCAAAGGGAGTGCATAAGCAGCACCAAAATGAAAGGGAGTGAATAAGCAGCACCAAAGGAAAGGGAAGCAGCACCAAAAGAAAAGGGAGTGAATAAGCAGCACCAAAAGCAAAGGGAAGCAGCACCAAAAACAGAGGGAGTGCATAAGCAGCACCAAATGCAATGGGAGGCAGCAACAAAAGCAAAGGGAGTGCATGAGCAGCACCAATTGCAAAGGGAGTGCATAAGCAGCACCAAAATGAAAGGGAGTGAATAAGCAGCACCAAAGGAAAGGGAAGCAGCACCAAAAGCAAAAGGAGTGCATGAGCAGCACCAAAAGAAAAGGGAGTGAATAAGCAGCACCAAAAGCAAAGGGAAGCAGCACCAAAAACAGAGGGAGTGAATAAGCAGCACCAAAGGAAAGGGAAGCAGCACCAAAAGCAAAAGGAGTGCCTGAGCAGCACCAAAAGCAAAGGGAGTGCATAAGCAGCACCAAAAACAAAGGGAAGCAGCACCAAAAGCAAAGGGAGTGCATAAGCAGCACCAAAAGCAAAGGGAAGCAGCACCAAAATGAAAGGGAGTGAATAAGCAGCACCAAAGGAAAGGGAAGCAGCACCAAAAGCAAAAGGAGTGCATAAGCAGCACCAAAAGCAAAGGGAGGCAGCACCAAAAGCAAAGGGAAACAGCATTAAAACCAAAGGGAGTGCATAAGCAGCACCAAATGCAATGGGAGGCAGCAACAAAAGCAAAGGGAGTGCATGAGCAGCACCAAATGCAAAGGGAGTGCATAAGCAGCACCAAAAGCAAAGGGAGGCAGCAACAAAAGCAAAGGGAGTGCATAAGCAGCACCAAATGCAATGGGAGGCAGCAACAAAAGCAAAGGGAGTGCATGAGCAGCACCAATTGCAAAGGGAGTGCATAAGCAGCACCAAAATGAAAGGGAGTGAATAAGCAGCACCAAAGGAAAGGGAAGCAGCACCAAAAGCAAAAGGAGTGCATGAGCAGCACCAAAAGAAAAGGGAGTGAATAAGCAGCACCAAAAGCAAAGGGAAGCAGCACCAAAAACAGAGGGAGTGCATAAGCAGCACCAAATGCAATGGGAGGCAGCAACAAAAGCAAAGGGAGTGCATAAGCAGCACCAAATGCAATGGGAGGCAGCAACAAAAGCAAAGGGAGTGCATGAGCAGCACCAATTGCAAAGGGAGTGCATAAGCAGCACCAAAATGAAAGGGAGTGAATAAGCAGCACCAAAGGAAAGGGAAGCAGCACCAAAAGCAAAAGGAGTGCATGAGCAGCACCAAAAGAAAAGGGAGTGAATAAGCAGCACCAAAAGCAAAGGGAAGCAGCACCAAAAACAGAGGGAGTGCATAAGCAGCACCAAATGCAATGGGAGGCAGCAACAAAAGCAAAGGGAGTGCATGAGCAGCACCAATTGCAAAGGGAGTGCATAAGCAGCACCAAAATGAAAGGGAAGCAGCACCAAAAGCAAAGGGAAGCAGCACCAAAAGCAAAAGGAGTGCATAAGGAGCTCCAAAAGCAAAGGGAAGCAGCACCAAAAGCAAAGGGAGTGCATAAGCAGCACCAAAAGCAAAGGGAAGCAGCACCAAAAGCAAAGGGAGCATAAGCATCACCAAAAGCAAAAGGAGTGCATAAGCAGCACCAAAAGCAAAGGGAGGCAGCAACAAAAGCAAAGGGAGTGCATGAGCATCACCAAAAGCAAAAAGAGTGCATAAGCAGCACCAAAATGAAAGGGAGTGAATAAGCAGCACCAAAAGCAAAGGGAAGCAGCACCAAAAGCGAAGGGAGTGCATAAGCAGCACCAAAAGCAAAGGGAGTGCATAAGCAGCACCAAAATGAAAGGGAGTGAATAAGCAGCACCAAAGGAAAGGGAAGCAGCACCAAAAGCAAAAGGAGTGCATAAGCAGCACCAAAAGCAAAGGGAGCATAAGCATCACCAAAAGCAAAAGGAGTGCATAAGCAGCACCAAAAGCAAAGGGAGGCAGCAACAAAAGCAAAGGGAGTGCATGAGCATCACCAAAAGCAAAAGGAGTGCATAAGCAGCACCAAAATGAAAGGGAGTGAATAAGCAGCACCAAAAGCAAAGGGAAACAGCACCAAAAGCAAAGGGAAACAGCATTAAAACCAAAGGGAGTGCATAAGCAGCACCAAATGCAATGGGAGGCAGCAACAAAAGCAAAGGGAGTGCATGAGCAGCACCAAATGCAAAGGGAGGCAGCACCAAAAGCAGAGGGAGTGCATAAGCAGCACAGAAATGAAAGGGAGTGCATAAGCAGCACCAAAATGAAAGGGAGTGAATAAGCAGTACCAAAGGAAAGGGAAGCAGCACCAAAAGCAAAAGGAGTGCATGAGCAGCACCTAAAGCAAAGGGAGTGCATAAGCAGCACCAAAAACAAAGGGAAACAGCACCAAAACCAAAGGGAGTGCATAAGCAGCACCAAAAGCAAAGGGAGGCAGCACCAAAAGCAAAGGGAGAGCCTGAGCAGCACCAAAAGCAAAGGGAGTGCATAAGCAGCACCAAAAGCAAAGGGAAGCAGCACCAAAAACAGAGGGAGTGCATAAGCAGCACCAAAAGCAAAGGGAGGCAGCACCAAAAGCAGAGGGAGTGCATAAGCAGCACCAAAATGAAAGGGAGTGAATAAGCAGCACCAAAAGCAAAGGGAAGCAGCACCAAAAGCGAAGGGAGTGCATAAGCAGCACCAAAAGCAAAGGGAGTGCATTAGCAGCACCAAAATGAAAGGGAGTGAATAAGCAGCACCAAATGAAAGGGAAGCAGCACGAAAAGCAAAAGGAGTGCATAAGCAGCACCAAAAGCAAAGGGAAGCAGCACCAAAATGAAAGGGAGTGAATAAGCAGCACCAAAGGAAAGGGAAGCAGCACCAAAAGCGAAGGGAGTGCATAAGCAGCACCAAAAGCAAAGGGAGTGCATAAGCAGCACCAAAATGAAAGGGAGTGAATAAGCAGCACCAAAGGAAAGGGAAGCAGCACGAAAAGCAAAAGGAGTGCATAAGCAGCACCAAAAGCAAAGGGAAGCAGCACCAAAATGAAAGGGAGTGAATAAGCAGCACCAAAGGAAAGGGAAGCAGCACCAAAAGCAAAAGGAGTGCATAAGCAGCACCAAAAGCAAAGGGAGGCAGCACCAAAAGCAAAGGGAAACAGCATTAAAACCAAAGGGAGTGCATAAGCAGCACCAAATGCAAAGGGAGTGCATAAGCAGCACCAAAATGAAAGGGAGTGAATAAGCAGCACCAAAGGAAAGGGAAGCAGCACCAAAAGCAAAAGGAGTGCATGAGCAGCACCAAAAGAAAAGGGAGTGAATAAGCAGCACCAAAAGCAAAGGGAAGCAGCACCAAAAACAGAGGGAGTGCATAAGCAGCACCAAATGCAATGGGAGGCAGCAACAAAAGCAAAGGGAGTGCATGAGCAGCACCAATTGCAAAGGGAGTGCATAAGCAGCACCAAAATGAAAGGGAGTGAATAAGCAGCACCAAAGGAAAGGGAAGCAGCACCAAAAGCAAAAGGAGTGCATGAGCAGCACCAAAAGAAAAGGGAGTGAATAAGCAGCACCAAAAGCAAAGGGAAGCAGCACCAAAAACAGAGGGAGTGAATAAGCAGCACCAAAGGAAAGGGAAGCAGCACCAAAAGCAAAAGGAGTGCCTGAGCAGCACCAAAAGCAAAGGGAGTGCATAAGCAGCACCAAAAACAAAGGGAAGCAGCACCAAAAGCAAAGGGAGTGCATAAGCAGCACCAAAAGCAAAGGGAAGCAGCACCAAAATGAAAGGGAGTGAATAAGCAGCACCAAAGGAAAGGGAAGCAGCACCAAAAGCAAAAGGAGTGCATAAGCAGCACCAAAAGCAAAGGGAGGCAGCACCAAAAGCAAAGGGAAACAGCATTAAAACCAAAGGGAGTGCATAAGCAGCACCAAATGCAATGGGAGGCAGCAACAAAAGCAAAGGGAGTGCATAAGCAGCACCAAAATGAAAGGGAGTGAATAAGCAGCACCAAAAGCAAAGGGAAGCAGCACCAAAAGCGAAGGGAGTGCATAAGCAGCACCAAAAGCAAAGGGAGTGCATAAGCAGCACCAAAATGAAAGGGAGTGAATAAGCAGCACCAAAGGAAAGGGAAGCAGCACGAAAAGCAAAAGGAGTGCATAAGCAGCACCAAAAGCAAAGGGAAGCAGCACCAAAATGAAAGGGAGTGAATAAGCAGCACCAAAGGAAAGGGAAGCAGCACCAAAAGCGAAGGGAGTGCATAAGCAGCACCAAAAGCAAAGGGAGTGCATAAGCAGCACCAAAATGAAAGGGAGTGAATAAGCAGCACCAAAGGAAAGGGAAGCAGCACGAAAAGCAAAAGGAGTGCATAAGCAGCACCAAAAGCAAAGGGAAGCAGCACCAAAATGAAAGGGAGTGAATAAGCAGCACCAAAGGAAAGGGAAGCAGCACCAAAAGCAAAAGGAGTGCATAAGCAGCACCAAAAGCAAAGGGAGGCAGCACCAAAAGCAAAGGGAAACAGCATTAAAACCAAAGGGAGTGCATAAGCAGCACCAAATGCAAAGGGAGTGCATAAGCAGCACCAAAATGAAAGGGAGTGAATAAGCAGCACCAAAGGAAAGGGAAGCAGCACCAAAAGCAAAAGGAGTGCATAAGCAGCACCAAAAGCAAAGGGAGGCAGCAACAAAAGCAAAGGGAGTGCATAAGCAGCACCAAATGCAATGGGAGGCAGCAACAAAAGCAAAGGGAGTGCATGAGCAGCACCAATTGCAAAGGGAGTGCATAAGCAGCACCAAAATGAAAGGGAGTGAATAAGCAGCACCAAAGGAAAGGGAAGCAGCACCAAAAGCAAAAGGAGTGCATGAGCAGCACCAAAAGAAAAGGGAGTGAATAAGCAGCACCAAAAGCAAAGGGAAGCAGCACCAAAAACAGAGGGAGTGCATAAGCAGCACCAAATGCAATGGGAGGCAGCAACAAAAGCAAAGGGAGTGCATGAGCAGCACCAATTGCAAAGGGAGTGCATAAGCAGCACCAAAATGAAAGGGAGTGAATAAGCAGCATCAAAGGAAAGGGAAGCAGCACCAAAAGCAAAAGGAGTGCATGAGCAGCACCAAAAGAAAAGGGAGTGAATAAGCAGCACCAAAAGCAAAGGGAAGCAGCACCAAAAACAGAGGGAGTGAATAAGCAGCACCAAAGGAAAGGGAAGCAGCACCAAAAGCAAAAGGAGTGCCTGAGCAGCACCAAAAGCAAAGGGAGTGCATAAGCAGCACCAAAAACAAAGGGAAGCAGCACCAAAAGCAAAGGGAGTGCATAAGCAGCACCAAAAGCAAAGGGAAGCAGCACCAAAATGAAAGGGAGTGAATAAGCAGCACCAAAGGAAAGGGAAGCAGCACCAAAAGCAAAAGGAGTGCATAAGCAGCACCAAAAGCAAAGGGAGGCAGCACCAAAAGCAAAGGGAAACAGCATTAAAACCAAAGGGAGTGCATAAGCAGCACCAAATGCAATGGGAGGCAGCAACAAAAGCAAAGGGAGTGCATAAGCAGCACCAAAAACAAAGGGAAGCAGCACCAAAAGCAAAGGGAGTGCATAAGCAGCACCAAAAGCAAAAGGAGTGCATAAGCAGCACCAAAAGCAAAGGGAAGCAGCACCAAAAGCAAAGAGAGTGCATAAGCAGCACCAAATGCAAAGGGAGTGAATAAGCAGCACTAAAATGAAAGGGAGTGAATAAGCAGCACCAAAGGAAAGGGAAGCAGCACCAAAAGCAAAAGGAGTGCATGAGCAGCACCAAAAGAAAAGGAAGTGAATAAGCAGCACCAAAAGCAAAGGGAAGCAGCACTAAAAACAGAGGGAGTGCATAGGCAGCACCAAAAGCAAAGGGAGGCAGCACCAAAAGCAAAGTTAGTGCATAAGCAGCACCAAAATCAAAGGGAGTGCATAAGCAGCACCAATATGAAAGGGAGTGAATAAGCAGCACCAAAGGAAAGGGAAGCAGCACCAAAAGCAAAAGGAGTGCCTGAGCAGCACCAAAAGCAAAGGGAGGCAGCAACAAAAGCAAAGGGAGTGCATGAGCAGCACCAAATGCAAAGGGAGTGCATAAGCAGCACCAAAATGAAAGGGAGTGAATAAGCAGCACCAAAGGAAAGGGAAGCAGCACCAAAAGCAAAAGGAGTGCATAAGCAGCACCAAAAGCAAAGGGAGGCAGCAACAAAAGCAAAGGGAGTGCATGAGCAGCACCAAAAGAAAAGGGAGTGCATAAGCAGCACCAAAGGAAAGGGAAGCAGCACCAAAAGCAAAAGGAGTGCCTGAGCAGCACCAAAAGCAAAGGGAGTGCATAAGCAGCACCAAAAACAAAGGGAAGCAGCACCAAAAGCAAAGGGAGTGCATAAGCAGCACCAAAAGCAAAAGGAGTGCATAAGCAGCACCAAAAGCAAAGGGAAGCAGCACCAACAGCAAAGAGAGTGCATAAGCAGCACCAAATGCAAAGGGAGTGAATAAGCAGCACCAAAAGCAAAGGGAAGCAGCACCAAAAGCAAAAGGAGTGCATAAGCAGCACCAAATGCAAAGGGAGTGAATAAGCAGCACCGAAAGCAAAGGGAAGCAGCACCAAAAGCAAAGGGAGTGCATAAGCA
The DNA here is from genome assembly GCA_963932285.1 of Caenorhabditis macrosperma. Lineage (NCBI taxonomy): Eukaryota > Metazoa > Nematoda > Chromadorea > Rhabditida > Rhabditidae > Caenorhabditis > Caenorhabditis macrosperma. Next base: position 4,310,618 of record OZ010618.1, read on the forward strand.
GCACCAAAATGAAAGGGAGTGAATAAACAGCACCAAAAGCAAAGGGAAGCAGCACCAAAAGCAAAGGGAGTGCAAAAGCAGCTCCAAAAGCAAAAGGTGTGCATAAGCAGCACCAAAAGCAAAGGGAGGCAGCAACAAAAGCAAAGGGAGTGCATGAGCAGCACCAAATGCAAAGGGAGTGCATAAGCAGCACCAAAGGAAAGGGAGTGAATAAGCAGCACCAAAGGAAAGGGAAGCAGCACCAAAAGCAAAAGGAGTGCATAAGCAGCACCAAAAGCAAAGGGAGGCAGCAACAAAAGCAAAGGGAGTGCATGAGCAGCACTAAAATGAAAGGGAGTGCATAAGCAGCACCAAAAGCAAAGGGAGGCAGCAACAAAAGCAAAGGGAGTGCATGAGCAGCACCAAAAGAAAAGGGAGTGCATAAGCAGCACCAAAGGAAAGGGAAGCAGCACCAAAAGCAAAAGGAGTGCCTGAGCAGCACCAAAAGCAAAGGGAGTGCATGAGCAGCACCAAATGCAAAGGGAGTGCATAAGCAGCACCAAAATGAAAGGGAGTGAATAAGCAGCACCAAAGGAAAGGGAAGCAGCACCAAAAGCAAAAGGAGTGCATAAGCAGCACCAAAAGCAAAGGGAGGCAGCAACAAAAGCAAAGGGAGTGCATGAGCAGCACCAAAAGAAAAGGGAGTGCATAAGCAGCACCAAAGGAAAGGGAAGCAGCACCAAAAGCAAAAGGAGTGCCTGAGCAGCACCAAAAGCAAAGGGAGTGCATAAGCAGCACCAAAAACAAAGGGAAGCAGCACCAAAAGCAAAGGGAGTGCATAAGCAGCACCAAAAGCAAAGAGAGTGCATAAGCAGCACCAAATGCAAAGGGAGTGAATAAGCAGCACCAAAAGCAAAGGGAAGCAGCACCAAAAGCAAAAGGAGTGCATAAGCAGCACCAAATGCAAAGGGAGTGAATAAGCAGCACCGAAAGCAAAGGGAAGCAGCACCAAAAGCAAAGGGAGTGCATAAGCAGCACCAAAATGAAAGGGAGTGAATAAACAGCACCAAAAGCAAAGGGAAGCAGCACCAAAAGCAAAGGGAGTGCAAAAGCAGCACCAAAAGCAAAAGGAGTGCATAAGCAGCACCAAAAGCAAAGGGAGGCAGCAACAAAAGCAAAGGGAGTGCATGAGCAGCACCAAATGCAAAGGGAGTGCATAAGCAGCACCAAAGGAAAGGGAGTGAATAAGCAGCACCAAAGGAAAGGGAAGCAGCACCAAAAGCAAAAGGAGTGCATAAGCAGCACCAAAAGCAAAGGGAGGCAGCAACAAAAGCAAAGGGAGTGCATGAGCAGCACTAAAATGAAAGGGAGTGCATAAGCAGCACCAAAAGCAAAGGGAGGCAGCAACAAAAGCAAAGGGAGTGCATGAGCAGCACCAAAAGAAAAGGGAGTGCATAAGCAGCACCAAAGGAAAGGGAAGCAGCACCAAAAGCAAAAGGAGTGCCTGAGCAGCACCAAAAGCAAAGGGAGTGCATAAGCAGCACCAAAAACAAAGGGAAGCAGCACCAAAAGCAAAGGGAGTGCATAAGCAGCACCAAAAGCAAAAGGAGTGCATAAGCAGCACCAAAAGCAAAGGGAAGCAGCACCAACAGCAAAGAGAGTGCATAAGCAGCACCAAATGCAAAGGGAGTGAATAAGCAGCACCAAAAGCAAAGGGAAGCAGCACCAAAAGCAAAAGGAGTGCATAAGCAGCACCAAATGCAAAGGGAGTGAATAAGCAGCACCGAAAGCAAAGGGAAGCAGCACCAAAAGCAAAGGGAGTGCATAAGCAGCACTAAAATGAAAGGGAGTGAATAAACAGCACCAAAAGCAAAGGGAAGCAGCACCAAAAGCAAAGGGAGTGCATAAGCAGCACCAAAAGCAAAAGGAGTGCATAAGCAGCACCAAAAGCAAAGGGAGGCAGCAACAAAAGCAAAGGGAGTGCATGAGCAGCACCAAATGCAAAGGGAGTGCATAAGCAGCACCAAAGGAAAGGGAGTGAATAAGCAGCACCAAAGGAAAGGGAAGCAGCACCAAAAGCAAAAGGAGTGCATAAGCAGCACCAAAAGCAAAGGGAGGCAGCAACAAAAGCAAAGGGAGTGCATGAGCAGCACTAAAATGAAAGGGAGTGAATAAGCAGCACCAAAGGAAAGGGAAGCAGCACCAAAAGCAAAAGGAGTGCATGAGCAGCACCAAAAGAAAAGGAAGTGAATAAGCAGCACCAAAAGCAAAGGGAAGCAGTACTAAAAACAGAGGGAGTGCATAAGCAGCAGCAAAAGCAAAGGGAGGCAGCACCAAAAGCAAAGGGAGTTCATAAGCAGCACCAAAATCAAAGGGAGTGCATAAGCAGCACCAAAATGAAAGGGAGTGAATAAGCAGCACCGAAAGCAAAGGGAAGCAGCACCAACAGCAAAGAGAGTGCATAAGCAGCACCAAATGCAAAGGGAGTGAATAAGCAGCACCAAAAGCAAAGGGAAGCAGCACCAAAAGCAAAAGGAGTGCATAAGCAGCACCAAATGCAAAGGGAGTGAATAAACAGCACCAAAAGCAAAGGGAAGCAGCACCAAAAGCAAAGGGAGTGCATAAGCAGCACCAAAAGCAAAAGGAGTGCATAAGCAGCACCAAAAGCAAAGGGAGGCAGCAACAAAAGCAAAGGGAGTGCATGAGCAGCACCAATTGCAAAGGGAGTGCATAAGCAGCACCAAAGGAAAGGGAGTGAATAAGCAGCACCAAAGGAAAGGGAAGCAGCACCAAAAGCAAAAGGAGTGCATAAGCAGCACCAAAAGCAAAGGGAGGCAGCAACAAAAGCAAAGGGAGTGCATGAGCAGCACTAAAATGAAAGGGAGTGAATAAGCAGCACCAAAGGAAAGGGAAGCAGCACCAAAAGCAAAAGGAGTGCATGAGCAGCACCAAAATAAAAGGAAGTGAATAAGCAGCACCAAAAGCAAAGGGAAGCAGTACTAAAAACAGAGGGAGTGCATAAGCAGCACCAAAAGCAAAGGGAGGCAGCAACAAAAGCAAAGGGAGTGCATGAGCAGCACTAAAATGAAAGGGAGTGAATAAGCAGCACCAAAGGAAAGGGAAGCAGCACCAAAAGCAAAAGGAGTGCATGAGCAGCACCAAAAGAAAAGGGAGTGCATAAGCAGCACCAAAGGAAAGGGAAGCAGCACCAAAAGCAAAAGGAGTGCCTGAGCAGCACCAAAAGCAAAGGGAGTGCATAAGCAGCACCAAAAACAAAGGGAAGCAGCACCAAAAGCAAAGGGAGTGCATAAGCAGCACCAAAAGCAAAAGGAGTGCATAAGCAGCACCAAAAGCAAAGGGAAGCAGCACCAACAGCAAAGAGAGTGCATAAGCAGCACCAAATGCAAAGGGAGTGAATAAGCAGCACCAAGAGCAAAGGGAAGCAGCACCAAAAGCAAAAGGAGTGCATAAGCAGCACCAAATGCAAAGGGAGTGAATAAGCAGCACCGAAAGCAAAGGGAAGCAGCACCAAAAGCAAAGGGAGTGCATAAGCAGCACCAAAATGAAAGGGAGTGAATAAACAGCACCAAAAGCAAAGGGAAGCAGCACCAAAAGCAAAGGGAGTGCATAAGCAGCACCAAAAGCAAAAGGAGTGCATAAGCAGCACCAAAAGCAAAGGGAGGCAGCAACAAAAGCAAAGGGAGTGCATGAGCAGCACCAAATGCAAAGGGAGTGCATAAGCAGCACCAAAGGAAAGGGAGTGAATAAGCAGCACCAAAGGAAAGGGAAGCAGCACCAAAAGCAAAAGGAGTGCATAAGCAGCACCAAAAGCAAAGGGAGGCAGCAACAAAAGCAAAGGGAGTGCATGAGCAGCACTAAAATGAAAGGGAGTGAATAAGCAGCACCAAAGGAAAGGGAAGCAGCACCAAAAGCAAAAGGAGTGCATGAGCAGCACCAAAAGAAAAGGAAGTGAATAAGCAGCACCAAAAGCAAAGGGAAGCAGTACTAAAAACAGAGGGAGTGCATAAGCAGCACCAAAAGCAAAGGGAGGCAGCACCAAAAGCAAAGGGAGTTCATAAGCAGCACCAAAATCAAAGGGAGTGCATAAGCAGCACCAAAATGAAAGGGAGTGAATAAGCAGCACCGAAAGCAAAGGGAAGCAGCACCAACAGCAAAGAGAGTGCATAAGCAGCACCAAATGCAAAGGGAGTGAATAAGCAGCACCAAAAGCAAAGGGAAGCAGCACCAAAAGCAAAAGGAGTGCATAAGCAGCACCAAATGCAAAGGGAGTGAATAAGCAGCACCGAAAGCAAAGGGAAGCAGCACCAAAAGCAAAGGGAGTGCATAAGCAGCACCAAAATGAAAGGGAGTGAATAAACAGCACCAAAAGCAAAGGGAAGCAGCACCAAAAGCAAAGGGAGTGCATAAGCAGCACCAAAAGCAAAAGGAGTGCATAAGCAGCACCAAAAGCAAAGGGAGGCAGCAACAAAAGCAAAGGGAGTGCATGAGCAGCACCAATTGCAAAGGGAGTGCATAAGCAGCACCGAAGGAAAGGGAGTGAATAAGCAGCACCAAAGGAAAGGGAAGCAGCACCAAAAGCAAAAGGAGTGCATAAGCAGCACCAAAAGCAAAGGGAGGCAGCAACAAAAGCAAAGGGAGTGCATGAGCAGCACTAAAATGAAAGGGAGTGAATAAGCAGCACCAAAGGAAAGGGAAGCAGCACCAAAAGCAAAAGGAGTGCATGAGCAGCACCAAAATAAAAGGAAGTGAATAAGCAGCACCAAAAGCAAAGGGAAGCAGTACTAAAAACAGAGGGAGTGCATAAGCAGCACCAAAAGCAAAGGGAGGCAGCACCAAAAGCAAAGGGAGTTCATAAGCAGCACCAAAATCAAAGGGAGTGCATAAGTAGCACCAAAATGAAAGGGAGTGAATAAGCAGCACCAAAGGAAAGGGAAGCAGCACCAAAAGCAAAAGGAGTGCCTGAGCAGCACCAAAAGCAAAGGGAGTGCATAAGCAGCACCAAAAGCAAAGGGAAGCAGCACCAAAAGCAAAGAGAGTGCATAAGCAGCACCAAATGCAAAGGGAGTGGATAAGCAGCACCGAAAGCAAAGGGAAGCAGCACCAAAAGCAAAGGGAGTGCATAAGCAGCACCAAAATGAAAGGGAGTGAATAAATAGCACCAAAAGCAAAGGGAAGCAGCACCAAAAGCAAAGGGAGTGCATAAGCAGCACCAAAAGCAAAGGGAGTGCATAAGCAGCACCAAAAGCAAAGGGAAGCAGCACCAAAAGCAAAGAGAGTGCATAAGCAGCACCAAATGCAAAGGGAGTGAATAAGCAGCACCGAAAGCAAAGGGAAGCAGCACCAAAAGCAAAGGGAGTGCATAAGCAGCACCAAAATGAAAGGGAGTGAATAAACAGCACCAAAAGCAAAGGGAAGCAGCACCAAACGCAAAGGGAGTGCATAAGCAGCACCAAAAGCAAAAGGAGTGCATAAGCAGCACCAAAAGCAAAGGGAGGCAGCAACAAAAGCAAAGGGAGTTCATGAGCAGCACCAAATGCAAAGGGAGTGCATAAGCAGCACCAAAATGAAAGGGAGTGAATAAGCAGCACCAAAGGAAAGGGAAGCAGCACCAAAAGCAAAAGGAGTGCATAAGCAGCACCACAAGCAAAGGGAGGCAGCAACAAAAGCAAAGGGAGTGCATGAGCAGCACTAAAATGAAAGGGAGTGAATAAGCAGCACCAAAGGAAAGGGAAGCAGCACCAAAAGCAAAAGGAGTGCATGAGCAGCACCAAAAGAAAAGGGAGTGAATAAGCAGCACCAAAAGCAAAGGGAAGCAGCACCAAAAACAGAGGGAGTGCATAAGCAGCACCAAAAGCAAAGGGAGTGCATAAGCAGCACCAAAATGAAAGGGAGTGAATAAGCAGCACCAAAGGAAAGGGAAGTAGCACCAAAGGAAAGGGAAGCAGCACCAAAAGCAAAAGGAGTGCCTGAGCAGCACCAAAAGCAAAGGGAGTGCATGAGCAGCACCAAAATGAAAGGGGGTGAATAAGCAGCACCGAAAGCAAAGGGAAGCAGCACCAAAAGCAAAAGGAGTGCATGAGCAGCACCAAAATGAAAGGGGGTGAATAAGCAGCACCAAAAGCAAAGGGAAGCAGCACCAAAAGCAAAGGGAGTGCATAAGCAGCACCAAAAGCAAAAGGAGTGCATAAGCAGCACCAAAAGCAAAGGGAAGCAGCACCAAAAGCAAAGGGAGTGCATAAGCAGCACCAAAAGCAAAAGGAAAGCATAAGCAGCACCAAAAGCAAAGGGAGGCAGCAACAAAAGCAAAGGGAGTGCATGAGCAGCACCAAATGCAAAGGGAGTGAATAAGCAGCACCAAAAGCAAAGGGAAGCAGCACCAAAAGCAAAAGGAGTGCATAAGCAGCACCAAATGCGAAGGGAGTGAATAAGCAGCACCGAAAGCAAAGGGAAGCAGCACCAAAAGCAAAGGGAGTGCATAAGCAGCACCAAAATGAAAGGGAGTGAATAAGCAGCACCAAAAGCAAAGGGAAGCAGCACCAAAAGCAAAAGGAGTGCATAAGCAGCACCACAAGCAAAGGGAGGCAGCAACAAAAGCAAAGGGAGTGCATGAGCAGCACTAAAATGAAAGGGAGTGAATAAGCAGCACCAAAGGAAAGGGAAGCAGCACCAAAAGCAAAAGGAGTGCATGAGCAGCACCAAAAGAAAAGGGAGTGAATAAGCAGCACCAAAAGCAAAGGGAAGCAGCACCAAAAACAGAGGGAGTGCATAAGCAGCACCAAAAGCAAAGGGAGTGCATAAGCAGCACCAAAATGAAAGGGAGTGAATAAGCAGCACCAAAGGAAAGGGAAGTAGCACCAAAGGAAAGGGAAGCAGCACCAAAAGCAAAAGGAGTGCCTGAGCAGCACCAAAAGCAAAGGGAGTGCATGAGCAGCACCAAAATGAAAGGGGGTGAATAAGCAGCACCGAAAGCAAAGGGAAGCAGCACCAAAAGCAAAAGGAGTGCATGAGCAGCACCAAAATGAAAGGGGGTGAATAAGCAGCACCAAAAGCAAAGGGAAGCAGCACCAAAAGCAAAGGGAGTGCATAAGCAGCACCAAAAGCAAAAGGAGTGCATAAGCAGCACCAAAAGCAAAGGGAAGCAGCACCAAAAGCAAAGAGAGTGCATAAGCAGCACCAAATGCAAAGGGAGTGAATAAGCAGCACCAAAAGCAAAGGGAAGCAGCACCAAAAGCAAAAGGAGTGCATAAGCAGCACCAAATGCGAAGGGAGTGAATAAGCAGCACCGAAAGCAAAGGGAAGCAGCACCAAAAGCAAAGGGAGTGCATAAGCAGCACCAAAATGAAAGGGAGTGAATAAGCAGCACCAAAAGCAAAGGGAAGCAGCACCAAAAGCAAAGGGAGTGCATAAGCAGCACCAAAAGCAAAAGGAAAGCATAAGCAGCACCAAAAGCAAAGGGAGGCAGCAACAAAAGCAAAGGGAGTGCATGAGCAGCACCAAATGCAAAGGGAGTGCATAAGCAGCACACAAATGAAAGGGAGTGAATAAGCAGCACCAAAGGAAAGGGAAGCAGCACCAAAAGCAAAAGGAGTGCATAAGCAGCACCAAAAGCAAAGGGAGGCAGCAACAAAAGCAAAGGGAGTGCATGAGCAGCACTAAAATGAAAGGGGGTGAATAAGCAGCACCAAAGGAAAGGGAAGCAGCACCAAAAGCAAAAGGAGTGCATGAGCAGCACGAAAAGAAAAGGGAGTGAATAAGCAGCACCAAAAGCAAAGGGAAGCAGCACCAAAAACAGAGGGAGTGCATAAGCAGCACCAAAAGCAAAGGGAGTGCATAAGCAGCACCAAAATGAAAGGGAGTGAATAAGCAGCACCAAAGGAAAGGGAAGCAGCACCAAAAGCAAAAGGAGTGCCTGAGCAGCACCAAAAGCAAAGGGAGTGCATGAGCAGCACCAAAATGAAAGGGGGTGAATAAGCAGCACCGAAAGCAAAGGGAAGCAGCACCAAAAGCAAAAGGAGTGCATGAGCAGCACCAAAATGAAAGGGGGTGAATAAGCAGCACCAAAAGCAAAGGGAAGCAGCACCAAAAGCAAAGGGAGTGCATAAGCAGCACCAAAAGCAAAAGGAAGCAGCACCAAAAGCAAAGAGAGTGCATAAGCAGCACCAAATGCAAAGGGAGTGAATAAGCAGCACCAAAAGCAAAGGGAAGCAGCACCAAAAGCAAAAGGAGTGCATAAGCAGCACCAAATGCGAAGGGAGTGAATAAGCAGCACCAAAAGCAAAGGGAAGCAGCACCAAAAGCAAAAGGAGTGCATAAGCAGCACCAAAAACAGAGGGAGTGCATAAGCAGCACCAAAAGCAAAGGGAGTGCATAAGCAGCACCAAAATGAAAGGGAGTGAATAAGCAGCACCAAAGGAAAGGGAAGCAGCACCAAAGGAAAGGGAAGCAGCACCAAAAGCAAAAGGAGTGCCTGAGCAGCACCAAAAGCAAAGGGAGTGCATGAGCAGCACCAAAATGAAAGGGGGTGAATAAGCAGCACCGAAAGCAAAGGGAAGCAGCACCAAAAGCAAAAGGAGTGCATGAGCAGCACCAAAATGAAAGGGGGTGAATAAGCAGCACCAAAAGCAAAGGGAAGCAGCACCAAAAGCAAAGGGAGTGCATAAGCAGCACCAAAAGCAAAAGGAGTGCATAAGCAGCACCAAAAGCAAAGGGAAGCAGCACCAAAAGCAAAGAGAGTGCATAAGCAGCACCAAATGCAAAGGGAGTGAATAAGCAGCACCAAAAGCAAAGGGAAGCAGCACCAAAAGCAAAAGGAGTGCATAAGCAGCACCAAATGCGAAGGGAGTGAATAAGCAGCACCGAAAGCAAAGGGAAGCAGCACCAAAAGCAAAGGGAGTGCATAAGCAGCACCAAAATGAAAGGGAGTGAATAAGCAGCACCAAAAGCAAAGGGAAGCAGCACCAAAAGCAAAGGGAGTGCATAAGCAGCACCAAAAGCAAAAGGAAAGCATAAGCAGCACCAAAAGCAAAGGGAGGCAGCAACAAAAGCAAAGGGAGTGCATGAGCAGCACCAAAAGCAAAGGGAGTGCATAAGCAGCACCAAAATGAAAGGGAGTGAATAAGCAGCACCAAAGGAAAGGGAAGCAGCACCAAAAGCAAAAGGAGTGCATAAGCAGCACCAAAAGCAAAGGGAGGCAGCAACAAAAGCAAAGGGAGTGCATGAGCAGCACTAAAATGAAAGGGAGTGAATAAGCAGCACCAAAGGAAAGGGAAGCAGCACCAAAAGCAAAAGGAGTGCATAAGCAGCACCAAAAGCAAAGGGAGGCAGCAACAAAAGCAAAGGGAGTGCATGAGCAGCACCAAATGCAAAGGGAGTGCATAAGCAGCACCAAAAGAAAAGGAAGTGAATAAGCAGCACCAAAATGAAAGGGAGTGAATAAGCAGCACCAAAGGAAAGGAAAGCAGCACCAAAAGCAAAAGGAGTGCCTGAGCAGCACCAAAAGCAAAGGGAGTGCATAAGCAGCACCAAAAACAAAGGGAAGCAGCACCAAAAGCAAAGGGAGTGCATAAGCAGCACCAAAAGCAAAAGGAGTGCATAAGCAGCACCAAAAGCAAAGGGAAGCAGCACCAAAAGCAAAGAGAGTGCATAAGCAGCACCAAAATGAAAGGGAGTGAATAAGCAGCACCAAAGGAAAGGGAAGCAGCACCAAAAGCAAAAGGAGTGCCTGAGCAGCACCAAAAGCAAAGGGAGTGCATAAGCAGCACCAAAAACAAAGGGAAGCAGCACCAAAAGCAAAGGGAGTGCATAAGCAGCACCAAAAGCAAAAGGAGTGCATAAGCAGCACCAAAAGCAAAGGGAAGCAGCACCAAAAGCAAAGAGAGTGCATAAGCAGCACCAAATGCAAAGGGAGTGAATAAGCAGCACCAAAGGAAAGGGAAGCAGCACCAAAAGCAAAAGGAGTGCATGAGCAGCACCAAAAGAAAAGGGAGTGATTAAGCAGCACCAAAAGCAAAGGGAAGCAGCACCAAAAACAGAGGGAGTGCATAAGCAGCACCAAAAGCAAAGGGAGTGCATAAGCAGCACCAAAAGCAAAGGGAGGCAGCAACAAAAGCAAAGGGAGTGCATGAGAAGCACCAAATGCAAAGGGAGTGCATAAGCAGCACCAAAATGAAAGGGAGTGAATAAGCAGCACCAAAAGCAAAGGGAAGCAGCACCAAAAGCAAAGAGAGTGCATAAGCAGCACCAAAAGCAAAAGGAGTGCATAAGCAGCACCAAAAGCAAAGGGAGGCAGCAACAAACGCAAAGGGAGTGCATGAGCAGCACCAAATGCAAAGGGAGTGCATAAGCAGCACCAAAATGAAAGGGAGTGCATAAGCAGCACCAAAATGAAAGGGAGTGAATAAGCAGCACCAAAGGAAAGGGAAGCAGCACCAAAGGAAAGGGAAGCAGCACCAAAAGCAATAGGAGTGCCTGAGCAGCACCAAAAGCAAAGGGAGTGCATGAGCAGCACCAAAATGAAAGGGGGTGAATAAGCAGCACCGAAAGCAAAGGGAAGCAGCACCAAAAGCAAAAGGAGTGCCTGAGCAGCACCAAAAGCAAAGGGAGTGCATGAGCAGCACCAAAATGAAAGGGGGTGAATAAGCAGCACCGAAAGCAAAGGGAAGCAGCACCAAAAGCAAAAGGAGTGCATGAGCAGCACCAAAATGAAAGGGGGTGAATAAGCAGCACCAAAAGCAAAGGGAAGCAGCACCAAAAGCAAAGGGAGTGCATAAGCAGCACCAAAAGCAAAAGGAGTGCATAAGCAGCACCAAAAGCAAAGGGAAGCAGCACCAAAAGCAAAGAGAGTGCATAAGCAGCACCAAATGCAAAGGGAGTGAATAAGCAGCACCAAAAGCAAAGGGAAGCAGCACCAAAAGCAAAAGGAGTGCATAAGCAGCACCAAATGCGAAGGGAGTGAATAAGCAGCACCGAAAGCAAAGGGAAGCAGCACCAAAAGCAAAGGGAGTGCATAAGCAGCACCAAAATGAAAGGGAGTGAATAAGCAGCACCAAAAGCAAAGGGAAGCAGCACCAAAAGCAAAGGGAGTGCATAAGCAGCACCAAAAGCAAAAGGAAAGCATAAGCAGCACCAAAAGCAAAGGGAGGCAGCAACAAAAGCAAAGGGAGTGCATGAGCAGCACCAAAAGCAAAGGGAGTGCATAAGCAGCACCAAAATGAAAGGGAGTGAATAAGCAGCACCAAAGGAAAGGGAAGCAGCACCAAAAGCAAAAGGAGTGCATAAGCAGCACCAAAAGCAAAGGGAGGCAGCAACAAAAGCAAAGGGAGTGCATGAGCAGCACTAAAATGAAAGGGAGTGAATAAGCAGCACCAAAGGAAAGGGAAGCAGCACCAAAAGCAAAAGGAGTGCATAAGCAGCACCAAAAGCAAAGGGAGGCAGCAACAAAAGCAAAGGGAGTGCATGAGCAGCACCAAATGCAAAGGGAGTGCATAAGCAGCACCAAAAGAAAAGGAAGTGAATAAGCAGCACCAAAATGAAAGGGAGTGAATAAGCAGCACCAAAGGAAAGGAAAGCAGCACCAAAAGCAAAAGGAGTGCCTGAGCAGCACCAAAAGCAAAGGGAGTGCATAAGCAGCACCAAAAACAAAGGGAAGCAGCACCAAAAGCAAAGGGAGTGCATAAGCAGCACCAAAAGCAAAAGGAGTGCATAAGCAGCACCAAAAGCAAAGGGAAGCAGCACCAAAAGCAAAGAGAGTGCATAAGCAGCACCAAAATGAAAGGGAGTGAATAAGCAGCACCAAAGGAAAGGGAAGCAGCACCAAAAGCAAAAGGAGTGCCTGAGCAGCACCAAAAGCAAAGGGAGTGCATAAGCAGCACCAAAAACAAAGGGAAGCAGCACCAAAAGCAAAGGGAGTGCATAAGCAGCACCAAAAGCAAAAGGAGTGCATAAGCAGCACCAAAAGCAAAGGGAAGCAGCACCAAAAGCAAAGAGAGTGCATAAGCAGCACCAAATGCAAAGGGAGTGAATAAGCAGCACCAAAGGAAAGGGAAGCAGCACCAAAAGCAAAAGGAGTGCATGAGCAGCACCAAAAGAAAAGGGAGTGATTAAGCAGCACCAAAAGCAAAGGGAAGCAGCACCAAAAACAGAGGGAGTGCATAAGCAGCACCAAAAGCAAAGGGAGTGCATAAGCAGCACCAAAAGCAAAGGGAGGCAGCAACAAAAGCAAAGGGAGTGCATGAGAAGCACCAAATGCAAAGGGAGTGCATAAGCAGCACCAAAATGAAAGGGAGTGAATAAGCAGCACCAAAAGCAAAGGGAAGCAGCACCAAAAGCAAAGAGAGTGCATAAGCAGCACCAAAAGCAAAAGGAGTGCATAAGCAGCACCAAAAGCAAAGGGAGGCAGCAACAAACGCAAAGGGAGTGCATGAGCAGCACCAAATGCAAAGGGAGTGCATAAGCAGCACCAAAATGAAAGGGAGTGCATAAGCAGCACCAAAATGAAAGGGAGTGAATAAGCAGCACCAAAGGAAAGGGAAGCAGCACCAAAGGAAAGGGAAGCAGCACCAAAAGCAATAGGAGTGCCTGAGCAGCACCAAAAGCAAAGGGAGTGCATGAGCAGCACCAAAATGAAAGGGGGTGAATAAGCAGCACCGAAAGCAAAGGGAAGCAGCACCAAAAGCAAAAGGAGTGCATGAGCAGCACCAAAATAAAAGGGGGTGAATAAGCAGCACCAAAAGCAAAGGGAAGCAGCACCAAAAGCAAAGGGAGTGCATAAGCAGCACCAAAAGCAAAAGGAGTGCATAAGCAGCACCAAAAGCAAAGGGAAGCAGCACCAAAAGCAAAGAGAGTGCATAAGCAGCACCAAATGCAAAGGGAGTGAATAAGCAGCACCAAAAGCAAAGGGAAGCAGCACCAAAAGCAAAAGGAGTGCATAAGCAGCACCAAATGCGAAGGGAGTGAATAAGCAGCACCGAAAGCAAAGGGAAGCAGCACCAAAAGCAAAGGGAGTGCATAAGCAGCACCAAAATGAAAGGGAGTGAATAAGCAGCACCAAAAGCAAAGGGAAGCAGCACCAAAAGCAAAGGGAGTGCATAAGCAGCACCAGAAGCAAAAGGAAAGCATAAGCAGCACCAAAAGCAAAGGGAGGCAGCAACAAAAGCAAAGGGAGTGCATGAGCAGCACCAAATGCAAAGGGAGTGCATAAGCAGCACCAAAATGAAAGGGAGTGAATAAGCAGCACCAAAGGAAAGGGAAGCAGCACCAAAAGCAAAAGGAGTGCAAAAGCAGCACCAAAAGCAAAGGGAGGCAGCAACAAAAGCAAAGGGAGTGAATGAGCAGCACTAAAATGAAAGGGAGTGAATAAGCAGCACCAAAGGAAAGGGAAGCAGCACCAAAAGCAAAAGGAGTGCATGAGCAGCACCAAAAGAAAAGGAAGTGAATAAGCAGCACCAAAAGCAAAGGGAAGCAGCACTAAAAACAGAGGGAGTGCATAAGCAGCACCAAAAGCAAAGGGAGTGCATAAGCAGCACCAAAAGCAAAGGGAGTGCATAAGCAGCACCAAAATGAAAGGGAGTGAATAAGCAGCACCAAAGGAAAGGAAAGCAGCACCAAAAGCAAAAGGAGTGCCTGAGCAGCACCAAAAGCAAAGGGAGTGCATAAGCAGCACCAAAAACAAAGGGAAGCAGCACCAAAAGCAAAGGGAGTGCATAAGCAGCACCAAAAGCAAAAGGAGTGCATAAGCAGCACCAAAAGCAAAGGGAAGCAGCACCAAAAGCAAAGAGAGTGCATAAGCAGCACCAAATGCAAAGGGAGTGAATAAGCAGCACCAAAAGCAAAGGGAAGCAGCACCAAAAGCAAAAGGAGTGCATAAGCAGCACCAAATGCAAAGGGAGTGAATAAGCAGCACCGAAAGCAAAGGGAAGCAGCACCAAAAGCAAAGGGAGTGCATAAGCAGCACCAAAATGAAAGGGAGTGAATAAACAGCACCAAAAGCAAAGGGAAGCAGCACCAAAAGCAAAGGGAGTGCATAAGCAGCACCAAAAGCAAAAGGAGTGCATAAGCAGCACCAAAAGCAAAGGGAGGCAGCAACAAAAGCAAAGGGAGTGCATGAGCAGCACCAAATGCAAAGGGAAGCAGCACCAAAAGCAAAAGGAGTGCATAAGCAGCACCAAAAGCAAAGGGAGGCAGCAACAAAAGCAAAGGGAGTGCATGAGCAGAACTAAAATGAAAGGGAGTGAATAAGCAGCACCAAAGGAAAGGGAAGCAGCACCAAAAGCAAAGGGAAGCAGCACTAAAAACAGAGGGAGTGCATAAGCAGCACCAAAAGCAAAGGGAGGCAGCACCAAAAGCAAAGGGAGTGCATAAGCAGCACCAAAATCAAAGGGAGTGCATAAGCAGCACCAAAATGAAAGGGAGTGAATAAGCAGCACCAAAGGAAAGGGAAGCAGCACCAAAAGCAAAAGGAGTGCCTGAGCAGCACCAAAAGCAAAGGGAGTGCATAAGCAGCACCAAAAACAAAGGGAAGCAGCACCAAAAGCAAAGGGAAGCAGCACCAAAAGCAAAGGGAGTGCATAAGCAGCACCAGAAGCAAAAGGAAAGCATAAGCAGCACCAAAAGCAAAGGGAGGCAGCAACAAAAGCAAAGGGAGTGCATAAGCAGCACCAAAATGAAAGGGAGTGAATAAGCAGCACCAAAGGAAAGGGAAGCAGCACCAAAAGCAAAAGGAGTGCATAAGCAGCACCAAAAGCAAAGGGAGGCAGCAACAAAAGCAAAGGGAAGCAGCACCAAAAGCAAAAGGAGTGCATAAGCAGCACCAAATGCAAAGGGAGTGAATAAGCAGCACCGAAAGCAAAGGGAAGCAGCACCAAAAGCAAAGGGAGTGCATAAGCAGCACCAAAATGAAAGGGAGTGAATAAACAGCACCAAAAGCAAAGGGAAGCAGCACCAAACGCAAAGGGAGTGCATAAGCAGCACCAAAAGCAAAAGGAGTGCATAAGCAGCACCAAAAGCAAAGGGAGGCAGCAACAAAAGCAAAGGGAGTTCATGAGCAGCACCAAACGCAAAGGGAGTGCATAAGAAGCACCAAAATGAAAGGGAGTGAATAAGCAGCACCAAAGGAAAGGGAAGCAGCACCAAAAGCAAAAGGAGTGCATAAGCAGCACCACAAGCAAAGGGAGGCAGCAACAAAAGCAAAGGGAGTGCATGAGCAGCACTAAAATGAAAGGGAGTGAATAAGCAGCACCAAAGGAAAGGGAAGCAGCACCAAAAGCAAAAGGAGTGCATGAGCAGCACCAAAAGAAAAGGGAGTGAATAAGCAGCACCAAAAGCAAAGGGAAGCAGCACCAAAAACAGAGGGAGTGCATAAGCAGCACCAAAAGCAAAGGGAGTGCATAAGCAGCACCAAAATGAAAGGGAGTGAATAAGCAGCACCAAAGGAAAGGGAAGCAGCACCAAAGGAAAGGGAAGCAGCACCAAAAGCAAAAGGAGTGCCTGAGCAGCACCAAAAGCAAAGGGAGTGCATGAGCAGCACCAAAATGAAAGGGGGTGAATAAGCAGCACCGAAAGCAAAAGGAGTGCATAAGCAGCACCAAAAGCAAAGGGAAGCAGCACCAAAAGCAAAGAGAGTGCATAAGCAGCACCAAATGCAAAGGGAGTGAATAAGCAGCACCAAAAGCAAAGGGAAGCAGCACCAAAAGCAAAAGGAGTGCATGAGCAGCACCAAAATGAAAGGGGGTGAATATGCAGCACCAAAAGCAAAGGGAAGCAGCACCAAAAGCAAAGGGAGTGCATAAGCAGCACCAAAAGCAAAAGGAGTGCATAAGCAGCACCAAAAGCAAAGGGAAGCAGCACCAAAAGCAAAGAGAGTGCATAAGCAGCACCAAATGCAAAGGGAGTGAATAAGCAGCACCAAAAGCAAAGGGAAGCAGCACCAAAAGCAAAAGGAGTGCATAAGCAGCACCAAATGCGAAGGGAGTGAATAAGCAGCACCGAAAGCAAAGGGAAGCAGCACCAAAAGCAAAGGGAGTGCATAAGCAGCACCAAAATGAAAGGGAGTGAATAAGCAGCACCAAAAGCAAAGGGAAGCAGCACCAAAAGCAAAGGGAGTGCATAAGCAGCACCAAAAGCAAAAGGAAAGCATAAGCAGCACCAAAAGCAAAGGGAGGCAGCAACAAAAGCAAAGGGAGTGCATGAGCAGCACCAAATGCAAAGGGAGTGCATAAGCAGCACCAAAATGAAAGGGAGTGAATAAGCAGCACCAAAGGAAAGGGAAGCAGCACCAAAAGCAAAAGGAGTGCATAAGCAGCACCAAAAGCAAAGGGAGGCAGCAACAAAAGCAAAGGGAGTGCATGAGCAGCACTAAAATGAAAGGGAGTGAATAAGCAGCACCAAAGGAAAGGGAAGCAGCACCAAAAGCAAAAGGAGTGCATGAGCAGCACCAAAATAAAAGGAAGTGAATAAGCAGCACCAAAAGCAAAGGGAAGCAGTACTAAAAACAGAGGGAGTGCATAAGCAGCACCAAAAGCAAAGGGAGGCAGCACCAAAAGCAAAGGGAGTTCATAAGCAGCACCAAAATCAAAGGGAGTGCATAAGTAGCACCAAAATGAAAGGGAGTGAATAAGCAGCACCAAAGGAAAGGGAAGCAGCACCAAAAGCAAAAGGAGTGCCTGAGCAGCACCAAAAGCAAAGGGAGTGCATAAGCAGCACCAAAAGCAAAGGGAAGCAGCACCAAAAGCAAAGAGAGTGCATAAGCAGCACCAAATGCAAAGGGAGTGGATAAGCAGCACCGAAAGCAAAGGGAAGCAGCACCAAAAGCAAAGGGAGTGCATAAGCAGCACCAAAATGAAAGGGAGTGAATAAATAGCACCAAAAGCAAAGGGAAGCAGCACCAAAAGCAAAGGGAGTGCATAAGCAGCACCAAAAGCAAAGGGAGTGCATAAGCAGCACCAAAAGCAAAGGGAAGCAGCACCAAAAGCAAAGAGAGTGCATAAGCAGCACCAAATGCAAAGGGAGTGAATAAGCAGCACCGAAAGCAAAGGGAAGCAGCACCAAAAGCAAAGGGAGTGCATAAGCAGCACCAAAATGAAAGGGAGTGAATAAACAGCACCAAAAGCAAAGGGAAGCAGCACCAAACGCAAAGGGAGTGCATAAGCAGCACCAAAAGCAAAAGGAGTGCATAAGCAGCACCAAAAGCAAAGGGAGGCAGCAACAAAAGCAAAGGGAGTTCATGAGCAGCACCAAATGCAAAGGGAGTGCATAAGCAGCACCAAAATGAAAGGGAGTGAATAAGCAGCACCAAAGGAAAGGGAAGCAGCACCAAAAGCAAAAGGAGTGCATAAGCAGCACCACAAGCAAAGGGAGGCAGCAACAAAAGCAAAGGGAGTGCATGAGCAGCACTAAAATGAAAGGGAGTGAATAAGCAGCACCAAAGGAAAGGGAAGCAGCACCAAAAGCAAAAGGAGTGCATGAGCAGCACCAAAAGAAAAGGGAGTGAATAAGCAGCACCAAAAGCAAAGGGAAGCAGCACCAAAAACAGAGGGAGTGCATAAGCAGCACCAAAAGCAAAGGGAGTGCATAAGCAGCACCAAAATGAAAGGGAGTGAATAAGCAGCACCAAAGGAAAGGGAAGTAGCACCAAAGGAAAGGGAAGCAGCACCAAAAGCAAAAGGAGTGCCTGAGCAGCACCAAAAGCAAAGGGAGTGCATGAGCAGCACCAAAATGAAAGGGGGTGAATAAGCAGCACCGAAAG
Source organism: Caenorhabditis macrosperma (assembly GCA_963932285.1). Lineage (NCBI taxonomy): Eukaryota > Metazoa > Nematoda > Chromadorea > Rhabditida > Rhabditidae > Caenorhabditis > Caenorhabditis macrosperma. Next base: position 4,328,358 of record OZ010618.1, read on the forward strand.
CAAAGGGAAGCAGCACCAAAAGCAAAAGGAGTGCATGAGCAGCACCAAAATGAAAGGGGGTGAATAAGCAGCACCAAAAGCAAAGGGAAGCAGCACCAAAAGCAAAGGGAGTGCATAAGCAGCACCAAAAGCAAAAGGAGTGCATAAGCAGCACCAAAAGCAAAGGGAAGCAGCACCAAAAGCAAAGAGAGTGCATAAGCAGCACCAAATGCAAAGGGAGTGAATAAGCAGCACCAAAAGCAAAGGGAAGCAGCACCAAAAGCAAAAGGAGTGCATAAGCAGCACCAAATGCGAAGGGAGTGAATAAGCAGCACCGAAAGCAAAGGGAAGCAGCACCAAAAGCAAAGGGAGTGCATAAGCAGCACCAAAATGAAAGGGAGTGAATAAGCAGCACCAAAAGCAAAGGGAAGCAGCACCAAAAGCAAAGGGAGTGCATAAGCAGCACCAAAAGCAAAAGGAAAGCATAAGCAGCACCAAAAGCAAAGGGAGGCAGCAACAAAAGCAAAGGGAGTGCATGAGCAGCACCAAATGCAAAGGGAGTGCATAAGCAGCACACAAATGAAAGGGAGTGAATAAGCAGCACCAAAGGAAAGGGAAGCAGCACCAAAAGCAAAAGGAGTGCATAAGCAGCACCAAAAGCAAAGGGAGGCAGCAACAAAAGCAAAGGGAGTGCATGAGCAGCACTAAAATGAAAGGGGGTGAATAAGCAGCACCAAAAGCAAAGGGAAGCAGCACCAAAAACAGAGGGAGTGCATAAGCAGCACCAAAAGCAAAGGGAGTGCATAAGCAGCACCAAAATGAAAGGGAGTGAATAAGCAGCACCAAAGGAAAGGGAAGCAGCACCAAAAGCAAAAGGAGTGCCTGAGCAGCACCAAAAGCAAAGGGAGTGCATGAGCAGCACCAAAATGAAAGGGGGTGAATAAGCAGCACCGAAAGCAAAGGGAAGCAGCACCAAAAGCAAAAGGAGTGCATGAGCAGCACCAAAATGAAAGGGGGTGAATAAGCAGCACCAAAAGCAAAGGGAAGCAGCACCAAAAGCAAAGGGAGTGCATAAGCAGCACCAAAAGCAAAAGGAAGCAGCACCAAAAGCAAAGAGAGTGCATAAGCAGCACCAAATGCAAAGGGAGTGAATAAGCAGCACCAAAAGCAAAGGGAAGCAGCACCAAAAGCAAAAGGAGTGCATAAGCAGCACCAAATGCGAAGGGAGTGAATAAGCAGCACCAAAAGCAAAGGGAAGCAGCACCAAAAGCAAAAGGAGTGCATAAGCAGCACCAAAAACAGAGGGAGTGCATAAGCAGCACCAAAAGCAAAGGGAGTGCATAAGCAGCACCAAAATGAAAGGGAGTGAATAAGCAGCACCAAAGGAAAGGGAAGCAGCACCAAAGGAAAGGGAAGCAGCACCAAAAGCAAAAGGAGTGCCTGAGCAGCACCAAAAGCAAAGGGAGTGCATGAGCAGCACCAAAATGAAAGGGGGTGAATAAGCAGCACCGAAAGCAAAGGGAAGCAGCACCAAAAGCAAAAGGAGTGCATGAGCAGCACCAAAATGAAAGGGGGTGAATAAGCAGCACCAAAAGCAAAGGGAAGCAGCACCAAAAGCAAAGGGAGTGCATAAGCAGCACCAAAAGCAAAAGGAGTGCATAAGCAGCACCAAATGCGAAGGGAGTGAATAAGCAGCACCGAAAGCAAAGGGAAGCAGCACCAAAAGCAAAGGGAGTGCATAAGCAGCACCAAAATGAAAGGGAGTGAATAAGCAGCACCAAAAGCAAAGGGAAGCAGCACCAAAAGCAAAGGGAGTGCATAAGCAGCACCAAAAGCAAAAGGAAAGCATAAGCAGCACCAAAAGCAAAGGGAGGCAGCAACAAAAGCAAAGGGAGTGCATGAGCAGCACCAAAAGCAAAGGGAGTGCATAAGCAGCACCAAAATGAAAGGGAGTGAATAAGCAGCACCAAAGGAAAGGGAAGCAGCACCAAAAGCAAAAGGAGTGCATAAGCAGCACCAAAAGCAAAGGGAGGCAGCAACAAAAGCAAAGGGAGTGCATGAGCAGCACTAAAATGAAAGGGAGTGAATAAGCAGCACCAAAGGAAAGGGAAGCAGCACCAAAAGCAAAAGGAGTGCATAAGCAGCACCAAAAGCAAAGGGAGGCAGCAACAAAAGCAAAGGGAGTGCATGAGCAGCACCAAATGCAAAGGGAGTGCATAAGCAGCACCAAAAGAAAAGGAAGTGAATAAGCAGCACCAAAATGAAAGGGAGTGAATAAGCAGCACCAAAGGAAAGGAAAGCAGCACCAAAAGCAAAAGGAGTGCCTGAGCAGCACCAAAAGCAAAGGGAGTGCATAAGCAGCACCAAAAACAAAGGGAAGCAGCACCAAAAGCAAAGGGAGTGCATAAGCAGCACCAAAAGCAAAAGGAGTGCATAAGCAGCACCAAAAGCAAAGGGAAGCAGCACCAAAAGCAAAGAGAGTGCATAAGCAGCACCAAAATGAAAGGGAGTGAATAAGCAGCACCAAAGGAAAGGGAAGCAGCACCAAAAGCAAAAGGAGTGCCTGAGCAGCACCAAAAGCAAAGGGAGTGCATAAGCAGCACCAAAAACAAAGGGAAGCAGCACCAAAAGCAAAGGGAGTGCATAAGCAGCACCAAAAGCAAAAGGAGTGCATAAGCAGCACCAAAAGCAAAGGGAAGCAGCACCAAAAGCAAAGAGAGTGCATAAGCAGCACCAAATGCAAAGGGAGTGAATAAGCAGCACCAAAGGAAAGGGAAGCAGCACCAAAAGCAAAAGGAGTGCATGAGCAGCACCAAAAGAAAAGGGAGTGATTAAGCAGCACCAAAAGCAAAGGGAAGCAGCACCAAAAACAGAGGGAGTGCATAAGCAGCACCAAAAGCAAAGGGAGTTCATAAGCAGCACCAAAAGCAAAGGGAGGCAGCAACAAAAGCAAAGGGAGTGCATGAGAAGCACCAAATGCAAAGGGAGTGCATAAGCAGCACCAAAATGAAAGGGAGTGAATAAGCAGCACCAAAAGCAAAGGGAAGCAGCACCAAAAGCAAAGAGAGTGCATAAGCAGCACCAAAAGCAAAAGGAGTGCATAAGCAGCACCAAAAGCAAAGGGAGGCAGCAACAAACGCAAAGGGAGTGCATGAGCAGCACCAAATGCAAAGGGAGTGCATAAGCAGCACCAAAATGAAAGGGAGTGCATAAGCAGCACCAAAATGAAAGGGAGTGAATAAGCAGCACCAAAGGAAAGGGAAGCAGCACCAAAGGAAAGGGAAGCAGCACCAAAAGCAAAAGGAGTGCCTGAGCAGCACCAAAAGCAAAGGGAGTGCATGAGCAGCACCAAAATGAAAGGGGGTGAATAAGCAGCACCGAAAGCAAAGGGAAGCAGCACCAAAAGCAAAAGGAGTGCATGAGCAGCACCAAAATAAAAGGGGGTGAATAAGCAGCACCAAAAGCAAAGGGAAGCAGCACCAAAAGCAAAGGGAGTGCATAAGCAGCACCAAAAGCAAAAGGAGTGCATAAGCAGCACCAAAAGCAAAGGGAAGCAGCACCAAAAGCAAAGAGAGTGCATAAGCAGCACCAAATGCAAAGGGAGTGAATAAGCAGCACCAAAAGCAAAGGGAGCATAAGCATCACCAAAAGCAAAAGGAGTGCATAAGCAGCACCAAAAGCAAAGGGAGGCAGCAACAAAAGCAAAGGGAGTGCATGAGCATCACCAAAAGCAAAAGGAGTGCATAAGCAGCACCAAAATGAAAGGGAGTGAATAAGCAGCACCAAAAGCAAAGGGAAACAGCACCAAAAGCAAAGGGAAACAGCATTAAAACCAAAGGGAGTGCATAAGCAGCACCAAATGCAAAGGGAGTGCATAAGCAGCACCAAAATGAAAGGGAGTGAATAAGCAGCACCAAAGGAAAGGGAAGCAGCACCAAAAGAAAAGGGAGTGAATAAGCAGCACCAAAAGCAAAGGGAAGCAGCACCAAAAACAGAGGGAGTGCATAAGCAGCACCAAATGCAATGGGAGGCAGCAACAAAAGCAAAGGGAGTGCATGAGCAGCACCAATTGCAAAGGGAGTGCATAAGCAGCACCAAAATGAAAGGGAGTGAATAAGCAGCACCAAAGGAAAGGGAAGCAGCACCAAAAGCAAAAGGAGTGCATGAGCAGCACCAAAAGAAAAGGGAGTGAATAAGCAGCACCAAAAGCAAAGGGAAGCAGCACCAAAAACAGAGGGAGTGAATAAGCAGCACCAAAGGAAAGGGAAGCAGCACCAAAAGCAAAAGGAGTGCCTGAGCAGCACCAAAAGCAAAGGGAGTGCATAAGCAGCACCAAAAACAAAGGGAAGCAGCACCAAAAGCAAAGGGAGTGCATAAGCAGCACCAAAAGCAAAGGGAAGCAGCACCAAAATGAAAGGGAGTGAATAAGCAGCACCAAAGGAAAGGGAAGCAGCACCAAAAGCAAAAGGAGTGCATAAGCAGCACCAAAAGCAAAGGGAGGCAGCACCAAAAGCAAAGGGAAACAGCATTAAAACCAAAGGGAGTGCATAAGCAGCACCAAATGCAATGGGAGGCAGCAACAAAAGCAAAGGGAGTGCATGAGCAGCACCAAATGCAAAGGGAGTGCATAAGCAGCACCAAAAGCAAAGGGAGGCAGCAACAAAAGCAAAGGGAGTGCATAAGCAGCACCAAATGCAATGGGAGGCAGCAACAAAAGCAAAGGGAGTGCATGAGCAGCACCAATTGCAAAGGGAGTGCATAAGCAGCACCAAAATGAAAGGGAGTGAATAAGCAGCACCAAAGGAAAGGGAAGCAGCACCAAAAGCAAAAGGAGTGCATGAGCAGCACCAAAAGAAAAGGGAGTGAATAAGCAGCACCAAAAGCAAAGGGAAGCAGCACCAAAAACAGAGGGAGTGCATAAGCAGCACCAAATGCAATGGGAGGCAGCAACAAAAGCAAAGGGAGTGCATAAGCAGCACCAAATGCAATGGGAGGCAGCAACAAAAGCAAAGGGAGTGCATGAGCAGCACCAATTGCAAAGGGAGTGCATAAGCAGCACCAAAATGAAAGGGAGTGAATAAGCAGCACCAAAGGAAAGGGAAGCAGCACCAAAAGCAAAAGGAGTGCATGAGCAGCACCAAAAGAAAAGGGAGTGAATAAGCAGCACCAAAAGCAAAGGGAAGCAGCACCAAAAACAGAGGGAGTGCATAAGCAGCACCAAATGCAATGGGAGGCAGCAACAAAAGCAAAGGGAGTGCATGAGCAGCACCAAATGCAAAGGGAGTGCATAAGCAGCACCAAAAGCAAAGGGAGGCAGCAACAAAAGCAAAGGGAGTGCATAAGCAGCACCAAATGCAATGGGAGGCAGCAACAAAAGCAAAGGGAGTGCATGAGCAGCACCAAATGCAATGGGAGGCAGCACCAAAAGCAAAGGGAGTGCATAAGCAGCACCAAAAGCAAAAGGAGTGCATAAGCAGCACCAAAAGCAAAGGGAAGCAGCACCAAAAGCAAAGGGAGCATAAGCATCACCAAAAGCAAAAGGAGTGCATAAGCAGCACCAAAAGCAAAGGGAGGCAGCAACAAAAGCAAAGGGAGTGCATGAGCATCACCAAAAGCAAAAAGAGTGCATAAGCAGCACCAAAATGAAAGGGAGTGAATAAGCAGCACCAAAAGCAAAGGGAAGCAGCACCAAAAGCGAAGGGAGTGCATAAGCAGCACCAAAAGCAAAGGGAGTGCATAAGCAGCACCAAAATGAAAGGGAGTGAATAAGCAGCACCAAAGGAAAGGGAAGCAGCACCAAAAGCAAAAGGAGTGCATAAGCAGCACCAAAAGCAAAGGGAGCATAAGCATCACCAAAAGCAAAAGGAGTGCATAAGCAGCACCAAAAGCAAAGGGAGGCAGCAACAAAAGCAAAGGGAGTGCATGAGCATCACCAAAAGCAAAAGGAGTGCATAAGCAGCACCAAAATGAAAGGGAGTGAATAAGCAGCACCAAAAGCAAAGGGAAACAGCACCAAAAGCAAAGGGAAACAGCATTAAAACCAAAGGGAGTGCATAAGCAGCACCAAATGCAAAGGGAGTGCATAAGCAGCACCAAAATGAAAGGGAGTGAATAAGCAGCACCAAAGGAAAGGGAAGCAGCACCAAAAGAAAAGGGAGTGAATAAGCAGCACCAAAAGCAAAGGGAAGCAGCACCAAAAACAGAGGGAGTGCATAAGCAGCACCAAATGCAATGGGAGGCAGCAACAAAAGCAAAGGGAGTGCATGAGCAGCACCAATTGCAAAGGGAGTGCATAAGCAGCACCAAAATGAAAGGGAGTGAATAAGCAGCACCAAAGGAAAGGGAAGCAGCACCAAAAGCAAAAGGAGTGCATGAGCAGCACCAAAAGAAAAGGGAGTGAATAAGCAGCACCAAAAGCAAAGGGAAGCAGCACCAAAAACAGAGGGAGTGAATAAGCAGCACCAAAGGAAAGGGAAGCAGCACCAAAAGCAAAAGGAGTGCCTGAGCAGCACCAAAAGCAAAGGGAGTGCATAAGCAGCACCAAAAACAAAGGGAAGCAGCACCAAAAGCAAAGGGAGTGCATAAGCAGCACCAAAAGCAAAGGGAAGCAGCACCAAAATGAAAGGGAGTGAATAAGCAGCACCAAAGGAAAGGGAAGCAGCACCAAAAGCAAAAGGAGTGCATAAGCAGCACCAAAAGCAAAGGGAGGCAGCACCAAAAGCAAAGGGAAACAGCATTAAAACCAAAGGGAGTGCATAAGCAGCACCAAATGCAATGGGAGGCAGCAACAAAAGCAAAGGGAGTGCATGAGCAGCACCAAATGCAAAGGGAGTGCATAAGCAGCACCAAAAGCAAAGGGAGGCAGCAACAAAAGCAAAGGGAGTGCATAAGCAGCACCAAATGCAATGGGAGGCAGCAACAAAAGCAAAGGGAGTGCATGAGCAGCACCAATTGCAAAGGGAGTGCATAAGCAGCACCAAAATGAAAGGGAGTGAATAAGCAGCACCAAAGGAAAGGGAAGCAGCACCAAAAGCAAAAGGAGTGCATGAGCAGCACCAAAAGAAAAGGGAGTGAATAAGCAGCACCAAAAGCAAAGGGAAGCAGCACCAAAAACAGAGGGAGTGCATAAGCAGCACCAAATGCAATGGGAGGCAGCAACAAAAGCAAAGGGAGTGCATAAGCAGCACCAAATGCAATGGGAGGCAGCAACAAAAGCAAAGGGAGTGCATGAGCAGCACCAATTGCAAAGGGAGTGCATAAGCAGCACCAAAATGAAAGGGAGTGAATAAGCAGCACCAAAGGAAAGGGAAGCAGCACCAAAAGCAAAAGGAGTGCATGAGCAGCACCAAAAGAAAAGGGAGTGAATAAGCAGCACCAAAAGCAAAGGGAAGCAGCACCAAAAACAGAGGGAGTGCATAAGCAGCACCAAATGCAATGGGAGGCAGCAACAAAAGCAAAGGGAGTGCATGAGCAGCACCAATTGCAAAGGGAGTGCATAAGCAGCACCAAAATGAAAGGGAAGCAGCACCAAAAGCAAAGGGAAGCAGCACCAAAAGCAAAAGGAGTGCATAAGGAGCTCCAAAAGCAAAGGGAAGCAGCACCAAAAGCAAAGGGAGTGCATAAGCAGCACCAAAAGCAAAGGGAAGCAGCACCAAAAGCAAAGGGAGCATAAGCATCACCAAAAGCAAAAGGAGTGCATAAGCAGCACCAAAAGCAAAGGGAGGCAGCAACAAAAGCAAAGGGAGTGCATGAGCATCACCAAAAGCAAAAAGAGTGCATAAGCAGCACCAAAATGAAAGGGAGTGAATAAGCAGCACCAAAAGCAAAGGGAAGCAGCACCAAAAGCGAAGGGAGTGCATAAGCAGCACCAAAAGCAAAGGGAGTGCATAAGCAGCACCAAAATGAAAGGGAGTGAATAAGCAGCACCAAAGGAAAGGGAAGCAGCACCAAAAGCAAAAGGAGTGCATAAGCAGCACCAAAAGCAAAGGGAGCATAAGCATCACCAAAAGCAAAAGGAGTGCATAAGCAGCACCAAAAGCAAAGGGAGGCAGCAACAAAAGCAAAGGGAGTGCATGAGCATCACCAAAAGCAAAAGGAGTGCATAAGCAGCACCAAAATGAAAGGGAGTGAATAAGCAGCACCAAAAGCAAAGGGAAACAGCACCAAAAGCAAAGGGAAACAGCATTAAAACCAAAGGGAGTGCATAAGCAGCACCAAATGCAATGGGAGGCAGCAACAAAAGCAAAGGGAGTGCATGAGCAGCACCAAATGCAAAGGGAGGCAGCACCAAAAGCAGAGGGAGTGCATAAGCAGCACAGAAATGAAAGGGAGTGCATAAGCAGCACCAAAATGAAAGGGAGTGAATAAGCAGTACCAAAGGAAAGGGAAGCAGCACCAAAAGCAAAAGGAGTGCATGAGCAGCACCTAAAGCAAAGGGAGTGCATAAGCAGCACCAAAAACAAAGGGAAACAGCACCAAAACCAAAGGGAGTGCATAAGCAGCACCAAAAGCAAAGGGAGGCAGCACCAAAAGCAAAGGGAGAGCCTGAGCAGCACCAAAAGCAAAGGGAGTGCATAAGCAGCACCAAAAGCAAAGGGAAGCAGCACCAAAAACAGAGGGAGTGCATAAGCAGCACCAAAAGCAAAGGGAGGCAGCACCAAAAGCAGAGGGAGTGCATAAGCAGCACCAAAATGAAAGGGAGTGAATAAGCAGCACCAAAAGCAAAGGGAAGCAGCACCAAAAGCGAAGGGAGTGCATAAGCAGCACCAAAAGCAAAGGGAGTGCATTAGCAGCACCAAAATGAAAGGGAGTGAATAAGCAGCACCAAATGAAAGGGAAGCAGCACGAAAAGCAAAAGGAGTGCATAAGCAGCACCAAAAGCAAAGGGAAGCAGCACCAAAATGAAAGGGAGTGAATAAGCAGCACCAAAGGAAAGGGAAGCAGCACCAAAAGCGAAGGGAGTGCATAAGCAGCACCAAAAGCAAAGGGAGTGCATAAGCAGCACCAAAATGAAAGGGAGTGAATAAGCAGCACCAAAGGAAAGGGAAGCAGCACGAAAAGCAAAAGGAGTGCATAAGCAGCACCAAAAGCAAAGGGAAGCAGCACCAAAATGAAAGGGAGTGAATAAGCAGCACCAAAGGAAAGGGAAGCAGCACCAAAAGCAAAAGGAGTGCATAAGCAGCACCAAAAGCAAAGGGAGGCAGCACCAAAAGCAAAGGGAAACAGCATTAAAACCAAAGGGAGTGCATAAGCAGCACCAAATGCAAAGGGAGTGCATAAGCAGCACCAAAATGAAAGGGAGTGAATAAGCAGCACCAAAGGAAAGGGAAGCAGCACCAAAAGCAAAAGGAGTGCATGAGCAGCACCAAAAGAAAAGGGAGTGAATAAGCAGCACCAAAAGCAAAGGGAAGCAGCACCAAAAACAGAGGGAGTGCATAAGCAGCACCAAATGCAATGGGAGGCAGCAACAAAAGCAAAGGGAGTGCATGAGCAGCACCAATTGCAAAGGGAGTGCATAAGCAGCACCAAAATGAAAGGGAGTGAATAAGCAGCACCAAAGGAAAGGGAAGCAGCACCAAAAGCAAAAGGAGTGCATGAGCAGCACCAAAAGAAAAGGGAGTGAATAAGCAGCACCAAAAGCAAAGGGAAGCAGCACCAAAAACAGAGGGAGTGAATAAGCAGCACCAAAGGAAAGGGAAGCAGCACCAAAAGCAAAAGGAGTGCCTGAGCAGCACCAAAAGCAAAGGGAGTGCATAAGCAGCACCAAAAACAAAGGGAAGCAGCACCAAAAGCAAAGGGAGTGCATAAGCAGCACCAAAAGCAAAGGGAAGCAGCACCAAAATGAAAGGGAGTGAATAAGCAGCACCAAAGGAAAGGGAAGCAGCACCAAAAGCAAAAGGAGTGCATAAGCAGCACCAAAAGCAAAGGGAGGCAGCACCAAAAGCAAAGGGAAACAGCATTAAAACCAAAGGGAGTGCATAAGCAGCACCAAATGCAATGGGAGGCAGCAACAAAAGCAAAGGGAGTGCATAAGCAGCACCAAAATGAAAGGGAGTGAATAAGCAGCACCAAAAGCAAAGGGAAGCAGCACCAAAAGCGAAGGGAGTGCATAAGCAGCACCAAAAGCAAAGGGAGTGCATAAGCAGCACCAAAATGAAAGGGAGTGAATAAGCAGCACCAAAGGAAAGGGAAGCAGCACGAAAAGCAAAAGGAGTGCATAAGCAGCACCAAAAGCAAAGGGAAGCAGCACCAAAATGAAAGGGAGTGAATAAGCAGCACCAAAGGAAAGGGAAGCAGCACCAAAAGCGAAGGGAGTGCATAAGCAGCACCAAAAGCAAAGGGAGTGCATAAGCAGCACCAAAATGAAAGGGAGTGAATAAGCAGCACCAAAGGAAAGGGAAGCAGCACGAAAAGCAAAAGGAGTGCATAAGCAGCACCAAAAGCAAAGGGAAGCAGCACCAAAATGAAAGGGAGTGAATAAGCAGCACCAAAGGAAAGGGAAGCAGCACCAAAAGCAAAAGGAGTGCATAAGCAGCACCAAAAGCAAAGGGAGGCAGCACCAAAAGCAAAGGGAAACAGCATTAAAACCAAAGGGAGTGCATAAGCAGCACCAAATGCAAAGGGAGTGCATAAGCAGCACCAAAATGAAAGGGAGTGAATAAGCAGCACCAAAGGAAAGGGAAGCAGCACCAAAAGCAAAAGGAGTGCATAAGCAGCACCAAAAGCAAAGGGAGGCAGCAACAAAAGCAAAGGGAGTGCATAAGCAGCACCAAATGCAATGGGAGGCAGCAACAAAAGCAAAGGGAGTGCATGAGCAGCACCAATTGCAAAGGGAGTGCATAAGCAGCACCAAAATGAAAGGGAGTGAATAAGCAGCACCAAAGGAAAGGGAAGCAGCACCAAAAGCAAAAGGAGTGCATGAGCAGCACCAAAAGAAAAGGGAGTGAATAAGCAGCACCAAAAGCAAAGGGAAGCAGCACCAAAAACAGAGGGAGTGCATAAGCAGCACCAAATGCAATGGGAGGCAGCAACAAAAGCAAAGGGAGTGCATGAGCAGCACCAATTGCAAAGGGAGTGCATAAGCAGCACCAAAATGAAAGGGAGTGAATAAGCAGCATCAAAGGAAAGGGAAGCAGCACCAAAAGCAAAAGGAGTGCATGAGCAGCACCAAAAGAAAAGGGAGTGAATAAGCAGCACCAAAAGCAAAGGGAAGCAGCACCAAAAACAGAGGGAGTGAATAAGCAGCACCAAAGGAAAGGGAAGCAGCACCAAAAGCAAAAGGAGTGCCTGAGCAGCACCAAAAGCAAAGGGAGTGCATAAGCAGCACCAAAAACAAAGGGAAGCAGCACCAAAAGCAAAGGGAGTGCATAAGCAGCACCAAAAGCAAAGGGAAGCAGCACCAAAATGAAAGGGAGTGAATAAGCAGCACCAAAGGAAAGGGAAGCAGCACCAAAAGCAAAAGGAGTGCATAAGCAGCACCAAAAGCAAAGGGAGGCAGCACCAAAAGCAAAGGGAAACAGCATTAAAACCAAAGGGAGTGCATAAGCAGCACCAAATGCAATGGGAGGCAGCAACAAAAGCAAAGGGAGTGCATAAGCAGCACCAAAAACAAAGGGAAGCAGCACCAAAAGCAAAGGGAGTGCATAAGCAGCACCAAAAGCAAAAGGAGTGCATAAGCAGCACCAAAAGCAAAGGGAAGCAGCACCAAAAGCAAAGAGAGTGCATAAGCAGCACCAAATGCAAAGGGAGTGAATAAGCAGCACTAAAATGAAAGGGAGTGAATAAGCAGCACCAAAGGAAAGGGAAGCAGCACCAAAAGCAAAAGGAGTGCATGAGCAGCACCAAAAGAAAAGGAAGTGAATAAGCAGCACCAAAAGCAAAGGGAAGCAGCACTAAAAACAGAGGGAGTGCATAGGCAGCACCAAAAGCAAAGGGAGGCAGCACCAAAAGCAAAGTTAGTGCATAAGCAGCACCAAAATCAAAGGGAGTGCATAAGCAGCACCAATATGAAAGGGAGTGAATAAGCAGCACCAAAGGAAAGGGAAGCAGCACCAAAAGCAAAAGGAGTGCCTGAGCAGCACCAAAAGCAAAGGGAGGCAGCAACAAAAGCAAAGGGAGTGCATGAGCAGCACCAAATGCAAAGGGAGTGCATAAGCAGCACCAAAATGAAAGGGAGTGAATAAGCAGCACCAAAGGAAAGGGAAGCAGCACCAAAAGCAAAAGGAGTGCATAAGCAGCACCAAAAGCAAAGGGAGGCAGCAACAAAAGCAAAGGGAGTGCATGAGCAGCACCAAAAGAAAAGGGAGTGCATAAGCAGCACCAAAGGAAAGGGAAGCAGCACCAAAAGCAAAAGGAGTGCCTGAGCAGCACCAAAAGCAAAGGGAGTGCATAAGCAGCACCAAAAACAAAGGGAAGCAGCACCAAAAGCAAAGGGAGTGCATAAGCAGCACCAAAAGCAAAAGGAGTGCATAAGCAGCACCAAAAGCAAAGGGAAGCAGCACCAACAGCAAAGAGAGTGCATAAGCAGCACCAAATGCAAAGGGAGTGAATAAGCAGCACCAAAAGCAAAGGGAAGCAGCACCAAAAGCAAAAGGAGTGCATAAGCAGCACCAAATGCAAAGGGAGTGAATAAGCAGCACCGAAAGCAAAGGGAAGCAGCACCAAAAGCAAAGGGAGTGCATAAGCAGCACCAAAATGAAAGGGAGTGAATAAACAGCACCAAAAGCAAAGGGAAGCAGCACCAAAAGCAAAGGGAGTGCAAAAGCAGCTCCAAAAGCAAAAGGTGTGCATAAGCAGCACCAAAAGCAAAGGGAGGCAGCAACAAAAGCAAAGGGAGTGCATGAGCAGCACCAAATGCAAAGGGAGTGCATAAGCAGCACCAAAGGAAAGGGAGTGAATAAGCAGCACCAAAGGAAAGGGAAGCAGCACCAAAAGCAAAAGGAGTGCATAAGCAGCACCAAAAGCAAAGGGAGGCAGCAACAAAAGCAAAGGGAGTGCATGAGCAGCACTAAAATGAAAGGGAGTGCATAAGCAGCACCAAAAGCAAAGGGAGGCAGCAACAAAAGCAAAGGGAGTGCATGAGCAGCACCAAAAGAAAAGGGAGTGCATAAGCAGCACCAAAGGAAAGGGAAGCAGCACCAAAAGCAAAAGGAGTGCCTGAGCAGCACCAAAAGCAAAGGGAGTGCATGAGCAGCACCAAATGCAAAGGGAGTGCATAAGCAGCACCAAAATGAAAGGGAGTGAATAAGCAGCACCAAAGGAAAGGGAAGCAGCACCAAAAGCAAAAGGAGTGCATAAGCAGCACCAAAAGCAAAGGGAGGCAGCAACAAAAGCAAAGGGAGTGCATGAGCAGCACCAAAAGAAAAGGGAGTGCATAAGCAGCACCAAAGGAAAGGGAAGCAGCACCAAAAGCAAAAGGAGTGCCTGAGCAGCACCAAAAGCAAAGGGAGTGCATAAGCAGCACCAAAAACAAAGGGAAGCAGCACCAAAAGCAAAGGGAGTGCATAAGCAGCACCAAAAGCAAAGAGAGTGCATAAGCAGCACCAAATGCAAAGGGAGTGAATAAGCAGCACCAAAAGCAAAGGGAAGCAGCACCAAAAGCAAAAGGAGTGCATAAGCAGCACCAAATGCAAAGGGAGTGAATAAGCAGCACCGAAAGCAAAGGGAAGCAGCACCAAAAGCAAAGGGAGTGCATAAGCAGCACCAAAATGAAAGGGAGTGAATAAACAGCACCAAAAGCAAAGGGAAGCAGCACCAAAAGCAAAGGGAGTGCAAAAGCAGCACCAAAAGCAAAAGGAGTGCATAAGCAGCACCAAAAGCAAAGGGAGGCAGCAACAAAAGCAAAGGGAGTGCATGAGCAGCACCAAATGCAAAGGGAGTGCATAAGCAGCACCAAAGGAAAGGGAGTGAATAAGCAGCACCAAAGGAAAGGGAAGCAGCACCAAAAGCAAAAGGAGTGCATAAGCAGCACCAAAAGCAAAGGGAGGCAGCAACAAAAGCAAAGGGAGTGCATGAGCAGCACTAAAATGAAAGGGAGTGCATAAGCAGCACCAAAAGCAAAGGGAGGCAGCAACAAAAGCAAAGGGAGTGCATGAGCAGCACCAAAAGAAAAGGGAGTGCATAAGCAGCACCAAAGGAAAGGGAAGCAGCACCAAAAGCAAAAGGAGTGCCTGAGCAGCACCAAAAGCAAAGGGAGTGCATAAGCAGCACCAAAAACAAAGGGAAGCAGCACCAAAAGCAAAGGGAGTGCATAAGCAGCACCAAAAGCAAAAGGAGTGCATAAGCAGCACCAAAAGCAAAGGGAAGCAGCACCAACAGCAAAGAGAGTGCATAAGCAGCACCAAATGCAAAGGGAGTGAATAAGCAGCACCAAAAGCAAAGGGAAGCAGCACCAAAAGCAAAAGGAGTGCATAAGCAGCACCAAATGCAAAGGGAGTGAATAAGCAGCACCGAAAGCAAAGGGAAGCAGCACCAAAAGCAAAGGGAGTGCATAAGCAGCACTAAAATGAAAGGGAGTGAATAAACAGCACCAAAAGCAAAGGGAAGCAGCACCAAAAGCAAAGGGAGTGCATAAGCAGCACCAAAAGCAAAAGGAGTGCATAAGCAGCACCAAAAGCAAAGGGAGGCAGCAACAAAAGCAAAGGGAGTGCATGAGCAGCACCAAATGCAAAGGGAGTGCATAAGCAGCACCAAAGGAAAGGGAGTGAATAAGCAGCACCAAAGGAAAGGGAAGCAGCACCAAAAGCAAAAGGAGTGCATAAGCAGCACCAAAAGCAAAGGGAGGCAGCAACAAAAGCAAAGGGAGTGCATGAGCAGCACTAAAATGAAAGGGAGTGAATAAGCAGCACCAAAGGAAAGGGAAGCAGCACCAAAAGCAAAAGGAGTGCATGAGCAGCACCAAAAGAAAAGGAAGTGAATAAGCAGCACCAAAAGCAAAGGGAAGCAGTACTAAAAACAGAGGGAGTGCATAAGCAGCAGCAAAAGCAAAGGGAGGCAGCACCAAAAGCAAAGGGAGTTCATAAGCAGCACCAAAATCAAAGGGAGTGCATAAGCAGCACCAAAATGAAAGGGAGTGAATAAGCAGCACCGAAAGCAAAGGGAAGCAGCACCAACAGCAAAGAGAGTGCATAAGCAGCACCAAATGCAAAGGGAGTGAATAAGCAGCACCAAAAGCAAAGGGAAGCAGCACCAAAAGCAAAAGGAGTGCATAAGCAGCACCAAATGCAAAGGGAGTGAATAAACAGCACCAAAAGCAAAGGGAAGCAGCACCAAAAGCAAAGGGAGTGCATAAGCAGCACCAAAAGCAAAAGGAGTGCATAAGCAGCACCAAAAGCAAAGGGAGGCAGCAACAAAAGCAAAGGGAGTGCATGAGCAGCACCAATTGCAAAGGGAGTGCATAAGCAGCACCAAAGGAAAGGGAGTGAATAAGCAGCACCAAAGGAAAGGGAAGCAGCACCAAAAGCAAAAGGAGTGCATAAGCAGCACCAAAAGCAAAGGGAGGCAGCAACAAAAGCAAAGGGAGTGCATGAGCAGCACTAAAATGAAAGGGAGTGAATAAGCAGCACCAAAGGAAAGGGAAGCAGCACCAAAAGCAAAAGGAGTGCATGAGCAGCACCAAAATAAAAGGAAGTGAATAAGCAGCACCAAAAGCAAAGGGAAGCAGTACTAAAAACAGAGGGAGTGCATAAGCAGCACCAAAAGCAAAGGGAGGCAGCAACAAAAGCAAAGGGAGTGCATGAGCAGCACTAAAATGAAAGGGAGTGAATAAGCAGCACCAAAGGAAAGGGAAGCAGCACCAAAAGCAAAAGGAGTGCATGAGCAGCACCAAAAGAAAAGGGAGTGCATAAGCAGCACCAAAGGAAAGGGAAGCAGCACCAAAAGCAAAAGGAGTGCCTGAGCAGCACCAAAAGCAAAGGGAGTGCATAAGCAGCACCAAAAACAAAGGGAAGCAGCACCAAAAGCAAAGGGAGTGCATAAGCAGCACCAAAAGCAAAAGGAGTGCATAAGCAGCACCAAAAGCAAAGGGAAGCAGCACCAACAGCAAAGAGAGTGCATAAGCAGCACCAAATGCAAAGGGAGTGAATAAGCAGCACCAAGAGCAAAGGGAAGCAGCACCAAAAGCAAAAGGAGTGCATAAGCAGCACCAAATGCAAAGGGAGTGAATAAGCAGCACCGAAAGCAAAGGGAAGCAGCACCAAAAGCAAAGGGAGTGCATAAGCAGCACCAAAATGAAAGGGAGTGAATAAACAGCACCAAAAGCAAAGGGAAGCAGCACCAAAAGCAAAGGGAGTGCATAAGCAGCACCAAAAGCAAAAGGAGTGCATAAGCAGCACCAAAAGCAAAGGGAGGCAGCAACAAAAGCAAAGGGAGTGCATGAGCAGCACCAAATGCAAAGGGAGTGCATAAGCAGCACCAAAGGAAAGGGAGTGAATAAGCAGCACCAAAGGAAAGGGAAGCAGCACCAAAAGCAAAAGGAGTGCATAAGCAGCACCAAAAGCAAAGGGAGGCAGCAACAAAAGCAAAGGGAGTGCATGAGCAGCACTAAAATGAAAGGGAGTGAATAAGCAGCACCAAAGGAAAGGGAAGCAGCACCAAAAGCAAAAGGAGTGCATGAGCAGCACCAAAAGAAAAGGAAGTGAATAAGCAGCACCAAAAGCAAAGGGAAGCAGTACTAAAAACAGAGGGAGTGCATAAGCAGCACCAAAAGCAAAGGGAGGCAGCACCAAAAGCAAAGGGAGTTCATAAGCAGCACCAAAATCAAAGGGAGTGCATAAGCAGCACCAAAATGAAAGGGAGTGAATAAGCAGCACCGAAAGCAAAGGGAAGCAGCACCAACAGCAAAGAGAGTGCATAAGCAGCACCAAATGCAAAGGGAGTGAATAAGCAGCACCAAAAGCAAAGGGAAGCAGCACCAAAAGCAAAAGGAGTGCATAAGCAGCACCAAATGCAAAGGGAGTGAATAAGCAGCACCGAAAGCAAAGGGAAGCAGCACCAAAAGCAAAGGGAGTGCATAAGCAGCACCAAAATGAAAGGGAGTGAATAAACAGCACCAAAAGCAAAGGGAAGCAGCACCAAAAGCAAAGGGAGTGCATAAGCAGCACCAAAAGCAAAAGGAGTGCATAAGCAGCACCAAAAGCAAAGGGAGGCAGCAACAAAAGCAAAGGGAGTGCATGAGCAGCACCAATTGCAAAGGGAGTGCATAAGCAGCACCGAAGGAAAGGGAGTGAATAAGCAGCACCAAAGGAAAGGGAAGCAGCACCAAAAGCAAAAGGAGTGCATAAGCAGCACCAAAAGCAAAGGGAGGCAGCAACAAAAGCAAAGGGAGTGCATGAGCAGCACTAAAATGAAAGGGAGTGAATAAGCAGCACCAAAGGAAAGGGAAGCAGCACCAAAAGCAAAAGGAGTGCATGAGCAGCACCAAAATAAAAGGAAGTGAATAAGCAGCACCAAAAGCAAAGGGAAGCAGTACTAAAAACAGAGGGAGTGCATAAGCAGCACCAAAAGCAAAGGGAGGCAGCACCAAAAGCAAAGGGAGTTCATAAGCAGCACCAAAATCAAAGGGAGTGCATAAGTAGCACCAAAATGAAAGGGAGTGAATAAGCAGCACCAAAGGAAAGGGAAGCAGCACCAAAAGCAAAAGGAGTGCCTGAGCAGCACCAAAAGCAAAGGGAGTGCATAAGCAGCACCAAAAGCAAAGGGAAGCAGCACCAAAAGCAAAGAGAGTGCATAAGCAGCACCAAATGCAAAGGGAGTGGATAAGCAGCACCGAAAGCAAAGGGAAGCAGCACCAAAAGCAAAGGGAGTGCATAAGCAGCACCAAAATGAAAGGGAGTGAATAAATAGCACCAAAAGCAAAGGGAAGCAGCACCAAAAGCAAAGGGAGTGCATAAGCAGCACCAAAAGCAAAGGGAGTGCATAAGCAGCACCAAAAGCAAAGGGAAGCAGCACCAAAAGCAAAGAGAGTGCATAAGCAGCACCAAATGCAAAGGGAGTGAATAAGCAGCACCGAAAGCAAAGGGAAGCAGCACCAAAAGCAAAGGGAGTGCATAAGCAGCACCAAAATGAAAGGGAGTGAATAAACAGCACCAAAAGCAAAGGGAAGCAGCACCAAACGCAAAGGGAGTGCATAAGCAGCACCAAAAGCAAAAGGAGTGCATAAGCAGCACCAAAAGCAAAGGGAGGCAGCAACAAAAGCAAAGGGAGTTCATGAGCAGCACCAAATGCAAAGGGAGTGCATAAGCAGCACCAAAATGAAAGGGAGTGAATAAGCAGCACCAAAGGAAAGGGAAGCAGCACCAAAAGCAAAAGGAGTGCATAAGCAGCACCACAAGCAAAGGGAGGCAGCAACAAAAGCAAAGGGAGTGCATGAGCAGCACTAAAATGAAAGGGAGTGAATAAGCAGCACCAAAGGAAAGGGAAGCAGCACCAAAAGCAAAAGGAGTGCATGAGCAGCACCAAAAGAAAAGGGAGTGAATAAGCAGCACCAAAAGCAAAGGGAAGCAGCACCAAAAACAGAGGGAGTGCATAAGCAGCACCAAAAGCAAAGGGAGTGCATAAGCAGCACCAAAATGAAAGGGAGTGAATAAGCAGCACCAAAGGAAAGGGAAGTAGCACCAAAGGAAAGGGAAGCAGCACCAAAAGCAAAAGGAGTGCCTGAGCAGCACCAAAAGCAAAGGGAGTGCATGAGCAGCACCAAAATGAAAGGGGGTGAATAAGCAGCACCGAAAGCAAAGGGAAGCAGCACCAAAAGCAAAAGGAGTGCATGAGCAGCACCAAAATGAAAGGGGGTGAATAAGCAGCACCAAAAGCAAAGGGAAGCAGCACCAAAAGCAAAGGGAGTGCATAAGCAGCACCAAAAGCAAAAGGAGTGCATAAGCAGCACCAAAAGCAAAGGGAAGCAGCACCAAAAGCAAAGGGAGTGCATAAGCAGCACCAAAAGCAAAAGGAAAGCATAAGCAGCACCAAAAGCAAAGGGAGGCAGCAACAAAAGCAAAGGGAGTGCATGAGCAGCACCAAATGCAAAGGGAGTGAATAAGCAGCACCAAAAGCAAAGGGAAGCAGCACCAAAAGCAAAAGGAGTGCATAAGCAGCACCAAATGCGAAGGGAGTGAATAAGCAGCACCGAAAGCAAAGGGAAGCAGCACCAAAAGCAAAGGGAGTGCATAAGCAGCACCAAAATGAAAGGGAGTGAATAAGCAGCACCAAAAGCAAAGGGAAGCAGCACCAAAAGCAAAAGGAGTGCATAAGCAGCACCACAAGCAAAGGGAGGCAGCAACAAAAGCAAAGGGAGTGCATGAGCAGCACTAAAATGAAAGGGAGTGAATAAGCAGCACCAAAGGAAAGGGAAGCAGCACCAAAAGCAAAAGGAGTGCATGAGCAGCACCAAAAGAAAAGGGAGTGAATAAGCAGCACCAAAAGCAAAGGGAAGCAGCACCAAAAACAGAGGGAGTGCATAAGCAGCACCAAAAGCAAAGGGAGTGCATAAGCAGCACCAAAATGAAAGGGAGTGAATAAGCAGCACCAAAGGAAAGGGAAGTAGCACCAAAGGAAAGGGAAGCAGCACCAAAAGCAAAAGGAGTGCCTGAGCAGCACCAAAAGCAAAGGGAGTGCATGAGCAGCACCAAAATGAAAGGGGGTGAATAAGCAGCACCGAAAGCAAAGGGAAGCAGCACCAAAAGCAAAAGGAGTGCATGAGCAGCACCAAAATGAAAGGGGGTGAATAAGCAGCACCAAAAGCAAAGGGAAGCAGCACCAAAAGCAAAGGGAGTGCATAAGCAGCACCAAAAGCAAAAGGAGTGCATAAGCAGCACCAAAAGCAAAGGGAAGCAGCACCAAAAGCAAAGAGAGTGCATAAGCAGCACCAAATGCAAAGGGAGTGAATAAGCAGCACCAAAAGCAAAGGGAAGCAGCACCAAAAGCAAAAGGAGTGCATAAGCAGCACCAAATGCGAAGGGAGTGAATAAGCAGCACCGAAAGCAAAGGGAAGCAGCACCAAAAGCAAAGGGAGTGCATAAGCAGCACCAAAATGAAAGGGAGTGAATAAGCAGCACCAAAAGCAAAGGGAAGCAGCACCAAAAGCAAAGGGAGTGCATAAGCAGCACCAAAAGCAAAAGGAAAGCATAAGCAGCACCAAAAGCAAAGGGAGGCAGCAACAAAAGCAAAGGGAGTGCATGAGCAGCACCAAATGCAAAGGGAGTGCATAAGCAGCACACAAATGAAAGGGAGTGAATAAGCAGCACCAAAGGAAAGGGAAGCAGCACCAAAAGCAAAAGGAGTGCATAAGCAGCACCAAAAGCAAAGGGAGGCAGCAACAAAAGCAAAGGGAGTGCATGAGCAGCACTAAAATGAAAGGGGGTGAATAAGCAGCACCAAAGGAAAGGGAAGCAGCACCAAAAGCAAAAGGAGTGCATGAGCAGCACGAAAAGAAAAGGGAGTGAATAAGCAGCACCAAAAGCAAAGGGAAGCAGCACCAAAAACAGAGGGAGTGCATAAGCAGCACCAAAAGCAAAGGGAGTGCATAAGCAGCACCAAAATGAAAGGGAGTGAATAAGCAGCACCAAAGGAAAGGGAAGCAGCACCAAAAGCAAAAGGAGTGCCTGAGCAGCACCAAAAGCAAAGGGAGTGCATGAGCAGCACCAAAATGAAAGGGGGTGAATAAGCAGCACCGAAAGCAAAGGGAAGCAGCACCAAAAGCAAAAGGAGTGCATGAGCAGCACCAAAATGAAAGGGGGTGAATAAGCAGCACCAAAAGCAAAGGGAAGCAGCACCAAAAGCAAAGGGAGTGCATAAGCAGCACCAAAAGCAAAAGGAAGCAGCACCAAAAGCAAAGAGAGTGCATAAGCAGCACCAAATGCAAAGGGAGTGAATAAGCAGCACCAAAAGCAAAGGGAAGCAGCACCAAAAGCAAAAGGAGTGCATAAGCAGCACCAAATGCGAAGGGAGTGAATAAGCAGCACCAAAAGCAAAGGGAAGCAGCACCAAAAGCAAAAGGAGTGCATAAGCAGCACCAAAAACAGAGGGAGTGCATAAGCAGCACCAAAAGCAAAGGGAGTGCATAAGCAGCACCAAAATGAAAGGGAGTGAATAAGCAGCACCAAAGGAAAGGGAAGCAGCACCAAAGGAAAGGGAAGCAGCACCAAAAGCAAAAGGAGTGCCTGAGCAGCACCAAAAGCAAAGGGAGTGCATGAGCAGCACCAAAATGAAAGGGGGTGAATAAGCAGCACCGAAAGCAAAGGGAAGCAGCACCAAAAGCAAAAGGAGTGCATGAGCAGCACCAAAATGAAAGGGGGTGAATAAGCAGCACCAAAAGCAAAGGGAAGCAGCACCAAAAGCAAAGGGAGTGCATAAGCAGCACCAAAAGCAAAAGGAGTGCATAAGCAGCACCAAAAGCAAAGGGAAGCAGCACCAAAAGCAAAGAGAGTGCATAAGCAGCACCAAATGCAAAGGGAGTGAATAAGCAGCACCAAAAGCAAAGGGAAGCAGCACCAAAAGCAAAAGGAGTGCATAAGCAGCACCAAATGCGAAGGGAGTGAATAAGCAGCACCGAAAGCAAAGGGAAGCAGCACCAAAAGCAAAGGGAGTGCATAAGCAGCACCAAAATGAAAGGGAGTGAATAAGCAGCACCAAAAGCAAAGGGAAGCAGCACCAAAAGCAAAGGGAGTGCATAAGCAGCACCAAAAGCAAAAGGAAAGCATAAGCAGCACCAAAAGCAAAGGGAGGCAGCAACAAAAGCAAAGGGAGTGCATGAGCAGCACCAAAAGCAAAGGGAGTGCATAAGCAGCACCAAAATGAAAGGGAGTGAATAAGCAGCACCAAAGGAAAGGGAAGCAGCACCAAAAGCAAAAGGAGTGCATAAGCAGCACCAAAAGCAAAGGGAGGCAGCAACAAAAGCAAAGGGAGTGCATGAGCAGCACTAAAATGAAAGGGAGTGAATAAGCAGCACCAAAGGAAAGGGAAGCAGCACCAAAAGCAAAAGGAGTGCATAAGCAGCACCAAAAGCAAAGGGAGGCAGCAACAAAAGCAAAGGGAGTGCATGAGCAGCACCAAATGCAAAGGGAGTGCATAAGCAGCACCAAAAGAAAAGGAAGTGAATAAGCAGCACCAAAATGAAAGGGAGTGAATAAGCAGCACCAAAGGAAAGGAAAGCAGCACCAAAAGCAAAAGGAGTGCCTGAGCAGCACCAAAAGCAAAGGGAGTGCATAAGCAGCACCAAAAACAAAGGGAAGCAGCACCAAAAGCAAAGGGAGTGCATAAGCAGCACCAAAAGCAAAAGGAGTGCATAAGCAGCACCAAAAGCAAAGGGAAGCAGCACCAAAAGCAAAGAGAGTGCATAAGCAGCACCAAAATGAAAGGGAGTGAATAAGCAGCACCAAAGGAAAGGGAAGCAGCACCAAAAGCAAAAGGAGTGCCTGAGCAGCACCAAAAGCAAAGGGAGTGCATAAGCAGCACCAAAAACAAAGGGAAGCAGCACCAAAAGCAAAGGGAGTGCATAAGCAGCACCAAAAGCAAAAGGAGTGCATAAGCAGCACCAAAAGCAAAGGGAAGCAGCACCAAAAGCAAAGAGAGTGCATAAGCAGCACCAAATGCAAAGGGAGTGAATAAGCAGCACCAAAGGAAAGGGAAGCAGCACCAAAAGCAAAAGGAGTGCATGAGCAGCACCAAAAGAAAAGGGAGTGATTAAGCAGCACCAAAAGCAAAGGGAAGCAGCACCAAAAACAGAGGGAGTGCATAAGCAGCACCAAAAGCAAAGGGAGTGCATAAGCAGCACCAAAAGCAAAGGGAGGCAGCAACAAAAGCAAAGGGAGTGCATGAGAAGCACCAAATGCAAAGGGAGTGCATAAGCAGCACCAAAATGAAAGGGAGTGAATAAGCAGCACCAAAAGCAAAGGGAAGCAGCACCAAAAGCAAAGAGAGTGCATAAGCAGCACCAAAAGCAAAAGGAGTGCATAAGCAGCACCAAAAGCAAAGGGAGGCAGCAACAAACGCAAAGGGAGTGCATGAGCAGCACCAAATGCAAAGGGAGTGCATAAGCAGCACCAAAATGAAAGGGAGTGCATAAGCAGCACCAAAATGAAAGGGAGTGAATAAGCAGCACCAAAGGAAAGGGAAGCAGCACCAAAGGAAAGGGAAGCAGCACCAAAAGCAATAGGAGTGCCTGAGCAGCACCAAAAGCAAAGGGAGTGCATGAGCAGCACCAAAATGAAAGGGGGTGAATAAGCAGCACCGAAAGCAAAGGGAAGCAGCACCAAAAGCAAAAGGAGTGCCTGAGCAGCACCAAAAGCAAAGGGAGTGCATGAGCAGCACCAAAATGAAAGGGGGTGAATAAGCAGCACCGAAAGCAAAGGGAAGCAGCACCAAAAGCAAAAGGAGTGCATGAGCAGCACCAAAATGAAAGGGGGTGAATAAGCAGCACCAAAAGCAAAGGGAAGCAGCACCAAAAGCAAAGGGAGTGCATAAGCAGCACCAAAAGCAAAAGGAGTGCATAAGCAGCACCAAAAGCAAAGGGAAGCAGCACCAAAAGCAAAGAGAGTGCATAAGCAGCACCAAATGCAAAGGGAGTGAATAAGCAGCACCAAAAGCAAAGGGAAGCAGCACCAAAAGCAAAAGGAGTGCATAAGCAGCACCAAATGCGAAGGGAGTGAATAAGCAGCACCGAAAGCAAAGGGAAGCAGCACCAAAAGCAAAGGGAGTGCATAAGCAGCACCAAAATGAAAGGGAGTGAATAAGCAGCACCAAAAGCAAAGGGAAGCAGCACCAAAAGCAAAGGGAGTGCATAAGCAGCACCAAAAGCAAAAGGAAAGCATAAGCAGCACCAAAAGCAAAGGGAGGCAGCAACAAAAGCAAAGGGAGTGCATGAGCAGCACCAAAAGCAAAGGGAGTGCATAAGCAGCACCAAAATGAAAGGGAGTGAATAAGCAGCACCAAAGGAAAGGGAAGCAGCACCAAAAGCAAAAGGAGTGCATAAGCAGCACCAAAAGCAAAGGGAGGCAGCAACAAAAGCAAAGGGAGTGCATGAGCAGCACTAAAATGAAAGGGAGTGAATAAGCAGCACCAAAGGAAAGGGAAGCAGCACCAAAAGCAAAAGGAGTGCATAAGCAGCACCAAAAGCAAAGGGAGGCAGCAACAAAAGCAAAGGGAGTGCATGAGCAGCACCAAATGCAAAGGGAGTGCATAAGCAGCACCAAAAGAAAAGGAAGTGAATAAGCAGCACCAAAATGAAAGGGAGTGAATAAGCAGCACCAAAGGAAAGGAAAGCAGCACCAAAAGCAAAAGGAGTGCCTGAGCAGCACCAAAAGCAAAGGGAGTGCATAAGCAGCACCAAAAACAAAGGGAAGCAGCACCAAAAGCAAAGGGAGTGCATAAGCAGCACCAAAAGCAAAAGGAGTGCATAAGCAGCACCAAAAGCAAAGGGAAGCAGCACCAAAAGCAAAGAGAGTGCATAAGCAGCACCAAAATGAAAGGGAGTGAATAAGCAGCACCAAAGGAAAGGGAAGCAGCACCAAAAGCAAAAGGAGTGCCTGAGCAGCACCAAAAGCAAAGGGAGTGCATAAGCAGCACCAAAAACAAAGGGAAGCAGCACCAAAAGCAAAGGGAGTGCATAAGCAGCACCAAAAGCAAAAGGAGTGCATAAGCAGCACCAAAAGCAAAGGGAAGCAGCACCAAAAGCAAAGAGAGTGCATAAGCAGCACCAAATGCAAAGGGAGTGAATAAGCAGCACCAAAGGAAAGGGAAGCAGCACCAAAAGCAAAAGGAGTGCATGAGCAGCACCAAAAGAAAAGGGAGTGATTAAGCAGCACCAAAAGCAAAGGGAAGCAGCACCAAAAACAGAGGGAGTGCATAAGCAGCACCAAAAGCAAAGGGAGTGCATAAGCAGCACCAAAAGCAAAGGGAGGCAGCAACAAAAGCAAAGGGAGTGCATGAGAAGCACCAAATGCAAAGGGAGTGCATAAGCAGCACCAAAATGAAAGGGAGTGAATAAGCAGCACCAAAAGCAAAGGGAAGCAGCACCAAAAGCAAAGAGAGTGCATAAGCAGCACCAAAAGCAAAAGGAGTGCATAAGCAGCACCAAAAGCAAAGGGAGGCAGCAACAAACGCAAAGGGAGTGCATGAGCAGCACCAAATGCAAAGGGAGTGCATAAGCAGCACCAAAATGAAAGGGAGTGCATAAGCAGCACCAAAATGAAAGGGAGTGAATAAGCAGCACCAAAGGAAAGGGAAGCAGCACCAAAGGAAAGGGAAGCAGCACCAAAAGCAATAGGAGTGCCTGAGCAGCACCAAAAGCAAAGGGAGTGCATGAGCAGCACCAAAATGAAAGGGGGTGAATAAGCAGCACCGAAAGCAAAGGGAAGCAGCACCAAAAGCAAAAGGAGTGCATGAGCAGCACCAAAATAAAAGGGGGTGAATAAGCAGCACCAAAAGCAAAGGGAAGCAGCACCAAAAGCAAAGGGAGTGCATAAGCAGCACCAAAAGCAAAAGGAGTGCATAAGCAGCACCAAAAGCAAAGGGAAGCAGCACCAAAAGCAAAGAGAGTGCATAAGCAGCACCAAATGCAAAGGGAGTGAATAAGCAGCACCAAAAGCAAAGGGAAGCAGCACCAAAAGCAAAAGGAGTGCATAAGCAGCACCAAATGCGAAGGGAGTGAATAAGCAGCACCGAAAGCAAAGGGAAGCAGCACCAAAAGCAAAGGGAGTGCATAAGCAGCACCAAAATGAAAGGGAGTGAATAAGCAGCACCAAAAGCAAAGGGAAGCAGCACCAAAAGCAAAGGGAGTGCATAAGCAGCACCAGAAGCAAAAGGAAAGCATAAGCAGCACCAAAAGCAAAGGGAGGCAGCAACAAAAGCAAAGGGAGTGCATGAGCAGCACCAAATGCAAAGGGAGTGCATAAGCAGCACCAAAATGAAAGGGAGTGAATAAGCAGCACCAAAGGAAAGGGAAGCAGCACCAAAAGCAAAAGGAGTGCAAAAGCAGCACCAAAAGCAAAGGGAGGCAGCAACAAAAGCAAAGGGAGTGAATGAGCAGCACTAAAATGAAAGGGAGTGAATAAGCAGCACCAAAGGAAAGGGAAGCAGCACCAAAAGCAAAAGGAGTGCATGAGCAGCACCAAAAGAAAAGGAAGTGAATAAGCAGCACCAAAAGCAAAGGGAAGCAGCACTAAAAACAGAGGGAGTGCATAAGCAGCACCAAAAGCAAAGGGAGTGCATAAGCAGCACCAAAAGCAAAGGGAGTGCATAAGCAGCACCAAAATGAAAGGGAGTGAATAAGCAGCACCAAAGGAAAGGAAAGCAGCACCAAAAGCAAAAGGAGTGCCTGAGCAGCACCAAAAGCAAAGGGAGTGCATAAGCAGCACCAAAAACAAAGGGAAGCAGCACCAAAAGCAAAGGGAGTGCATAAGCAGCACCAAAAGCAAAAGGAGTGCATAAGCAGCACCAAAAGCAAAGGGAAGCAGCACCAAAAGCAAAGAGAGTGCATAAGCAGCACCAAATGCAAAGGGAGTGAATAAGCAGCACCAAAAGCAAAGGGAAGCAGCACCAAAAGCAAAAGGAGTGCATAAGCAGCACCAAATGCAAAGGGAGTGAATAAGCAGCACCGAAAGCAAAGGGAAGCAGCACCAAAAGCAAAGGGAGTGCATAAGCAGCACCAAAATGAAAGGGAGTGAATAAACAGCACCAAAAGCAAAGGGAAGCAGCACCAAAAGCAAAGGGAGTGCATAAGCAGCACCAAAAGCAAAAGGAGTGCATAAGCAGCACCAAAAGCAAAGGGAGGCAGCAACAAAAGCAAAGGGAGTGCATGAGCAGCACCAAATGCAAAGGGAAGCAGCACCAAAAGCAAAAGGAGTGCATAAGCAGCACCAAAAGCAAAGGGAGGCAGCAACAAAAGCAAAGGGAGTGCATGAGCAGAACTAAAATGAAAGGGAGTGAATAAGCAGCACCAAAGGAAAGGGAAGCAGCACCAAAAGCAAAGGGAAGCAGCACTAAAAACAGAGGGAGTGCATAAGCAGCACCAAAAGCAAAGGGAGGCAGCACCAAAAGCAAAGGGAGTGCATAAGCAGCACCAAAATCAAAGGGAGTGCATAAGCAGCACCAAAATGAAAGGGAGTGAATAAGCAGCACCAAAGGAAAGGGAAGCAGCACCAAAAGCAAAAGGAGTGCCTGAGCAGCACCAAAAGCAAAGGGAGTGCATAAGCAGCACCAAAAACAAAGGGAAGCAGCACCAAAAGCAAAGGGAAGCAGCACCAAAAGCAAAGGGAGTGCATAAGCAGCACCAGAAGCAAAAGGAAAGCATAAGCAGCACCAAAAGCAAAGGGAGGCAGCAACAAAAGCAAAGGGAGTGCATAAGCAGCACCAAAATGAAAGGGAGTGAATAAGCAGCACCAAAGGAAAGGGAAGCAGCACCAAAAGCAAAAGGAGTGCATAAGCAGCACCAAAAGCAAAGGGAGGCAGCAACAAAAGCAAAGGGAAGCAGCACCAAAAGCAAAAGGAGTGCATAAGCAGCACCAAATGCAAAGGGAGTGAATAAGCAGCACCGAAAGCAAAGGGAAGCAGCACCAAAAGCAAAGGGAGTGCATAAGCAGCACCAAAATGAAAGGGAGTGAATAAACAGCACCAAAAGCAAAGGGAAGCAGCACCAAACGCAAAGGGAGTGCATAAGCAGCACCAAAAGCAAAAGGAGTGCATAAGCAGCACCAAAAGCAAAGGGAGGCAGCAACAAAAGCAAAGGGAGTTCATGAGCAGCACCAAACGCAAAGGGAGTGCATAAGAAGCACCAAAATGAAAGGGAGTGAATAAGCAGCACCAAAGGAAAGGGAAGCAGCACCAAAAGCAAAAGGAGTGCATAAGCAGCACCACAAGCAAAGGGAGGCAGCAACAAAAGCAAAGGGAGTGCATGAGCAGCACTAAAATGAAAGGGAGTGAATAAGCAGCACCAAAGGAAAGGGAAGCAGCACCAAAAGCAAAAGGAGTGCATGAGCAGCACCAAAAGAAAAGGGAGTGAATAAGCAGCACCAAAAGCAAAGGGAAGCAGCACCAAAAACAGAGGGAGTGCATAAGCAGCACCAAAAGCAAAGGGAGTGCATAAGCAGCACCAAAATGAAAGGGAGTGAATAAGCAGCACCAAAGGAAAGGGAAGCAGCACCAAAGGAAAGGGAAGCAGCACCAAAAGCAAAAGGAGTGCCTGAGCAGCACCAAAAGCAAAGGGAGTGCATGAGCAGCACCAAAATGAAAGGGGGTGAATAAGCAGCACCGAAAGCAAAAGGAGTGCATAAGCAGCACCAAAAGCAAAGGGAAGCAGCACCAAAAGCAAAGAGAGTGCATAAGCAGCACCAAATGCAAAGGGAGTGAATAAGCAGCACCAAAAGCAAAGGGAAGCAGCACCAAAAGCAAAAGGAGTGCATGAGCAGCACCAAAATGAAAGGGGGTGAATATGCAGCACCAAAAGCAAAGGGAAGCAGCACCAAAAGCAAAGGGAGTGCATAAGCAGCACCAAAAGCAAAAGGAGTGCATAAGCAGCACCAAAAGCAAAGGGAAGCAGCACCAAAAGCAAAGAGAGTGCATAAGCAGCACCAAATGCAAAGGGAGTGAATAAGCAGCACCAAAAGCAAAGGGAAGCAGCACCAAAAGCAAAAGGAGTGCATAAGCAGCACCAAATGCGAAGGGAGTGAATAAGCAGCACCGAAAGCAAAGGGAAGCAGCACCAAAAGCAAAGGGAGTGCATAAGCAGCACCAAAATGAAAGGGAGTGAATAAGCAGCACCAAAAGCAAAGGGAAGCAGCACCAAAAGCAAAGGGAGTGCATAAGCAGCACCAAAAGCAAAAGGAAAGCATAAGCAGCACCAAAAGCAAAGGGAGGCAGCAACAAAAGCAAAGGGAGTGCATGAGCAGCACCAAATGCAAAGGGAGTGCATAAGCAGCACCAAAATGAAAGGGAGTGAATAAGCAGCACCAAAGGAAAGGGAAGCAGCACCAAAAGCAAAAGGAGTGCATAAGCAGCACCAAAAGCAAAGGGAGGCAGCAACAAAAGCAAAGGGAGTGCATGAGCAGCACTAAAATGAAAGGGAGTGAATAAGCAGCACCAAAGGAAAGGGAAGCAGCACCAAAAGCAAAAGGAGTGCATGAGCAGCACCAAAATAAAAGGAAGTGAATAAGCAGCACCAAAAGCAAAGGGAAGCAGTACTAAAAACAGAGGGAGTGCATAAGCAGCACCAAAAGCAAAGGGAGGCAGCACCAAAAGCAAAGGGAGTTCATAAGCAGCACCAAAATCAAAGGGAGTGCATAAGTAGCACCAAAATGAAAGGGAGTGAATAAGCAGCACCAAAGGAAAGGGAAGCAGCACCAAAAGCAAAAGGAGTGCCTGAGCAGCACCAAAAGCAAAGGGAGTGCATAAGCAGCACCAAAAGCAAAGGGAAGCAGCACCAAAAGCAAAGAGAGTGCATAAGCAGCACCAAATGCAAAGGGAGTGGATAAGCAGCACCGAAAGCAAAGGGAAGCAGCACCAAAAGCAAAGGGAGTGCATAAGCAGCACCAAAATGAAAGGGAGTGAATAAATAGCACCAAAAGCAAAGGGAAGCAGCACCAAAAGCAAAGGGAGTGCATAAGCAGCACCAAAAGCAAAGGGAGTGCATAAGCAGCACCAAAAGCAAAGGGAAGCAGCACCAAAAGCAAAGAGAGTGCATAAGCAGCACCAAATGCAAAGGGAGTGAATAAGCAGCACCGAAAGCAAAGGGAAGCAGCACCAAAAGCAAAGGGAGTGCATAAGCAGCACCAAAATGAAAGGGAGTGAATAAACAGCACCAAAAGCAAAGGGAAGCAGCACCAAACGCAAAGGGAGTGCATAAGCAGCACCAAAAGCAAAAGGAGTGCATAAGCAGCACCAAAAGCAAAGGGAGGCAGCAACAAAAGCAAAGGGAGTTCATGAGCAGCACCAAATGCAAAGGGAGTGCATAAGCAGCACCAAAATGAAAGGGAGTGAATAAGCAGCACCAAAGGAAAGGGAAGCAGCACCAAAAGCAAAAGGAGTGCATAAGCAGCACCACAAGCAAAGGGAGGCAGCAACAAAAGCAAAGGGAGTGCATGAGCAGCACTAAAATGAAAGGGAGTGAATAAGCAGCACCAAAGGAAAGGGAAGCAGCACCAAAAGCAAAAGGAGTGCATGAGCAGCACCAAAAGAAAAGGGAGTGAATAAGCAGCACCAAAAGCAAAGGGAAGCAGCACCAAAAACAGAGGGAGTGCATAAGCAGCACCAAAAGCAAAGGGAGTGCATAAGCAGCACCAAAATGAAAGGGAGTGAATAAGCAGCACCAAAGGAAAGGGAAGTAGCACCAAAGGAAAGGGAAGCAGCACCAAAAGCAAAAGGAGTGCCTGAGCAGCACCAAAAGCAAAGGGAGTGCATGAGCAGCACCAAAATGAAAGGGGGTGAATAAGCAGCACCGAAAGCAAAGGGAAGCAGCACCAAAAGCAAAAGGAGTGCATGAGCAGCACCAAAATGAAAGGGGGTGAATAAGCAGCACCAAAAGCAAAGGGAAGCAGCACCAAAAGCAAAGGGAGTGCATAAGCAGCACCAAAAGCAAAAGGAGTGCATAAGCAGCACCAAAAGCAAAGGGAAGCAGCACCAAAAGCAAAGAGAGTGCATAAGCAGCACCAAATGCAAAGGGAGTGAATAAGCAGCACCAAAAGCAAAGGGAAGCAGCACCAAAAGCAAAAGGAGTGCATAAGCAGCACCAAATGCGAAGGGAGTGAATAAGCAGCACCGAAAGCAAAGGGAAGCAGCACCAAAAGCAAAGGGAGTGCATAAGCAGCACCAAAATGAAAGGGAGTGAATAAGCAGCACCAAAAGCAAAGGGAAGCAGCACCAAAAGCAAAGGGAGTGCATAAGCAGCACCAAAAGCAAAAGGAAAGCATAAGCAGCACCAAAAGCAAAGGGAGGCAGCAACAAAAGCAAAGGGAGTGCATGAGCAGCACCAAATGCAAAGGGAGTGCATAAGCAGCACACAAATGAAAGGGAGTGAATAAGCAGCACCAAAGGAAAGGGAAGCAGCACCAAAAGCAAAAGGAGTGCATAAGCAGCACCAAAAGCAAAGGGAGGCAGCAACAAAAGCAAAGGGAGTGCATGAGCAGCACTAAAATGAAAGGGGGTGAATAAGCAGCACCAAAAGCAAAGGGAAGCAGCACCAAAAACAGAGGGAGTGCATAAGCAGCACCAAAAGCAAAGGGAGTGCATAAGCAGCACCAAAATGAAAGGGAGTGAATAAGCAGCACCAAAGGAAAGGGAAGCAGCACCAAAAGCAAAAGGAGTGCCTGAGCAGCACCAAAAGCAAAGGGAGTGCATGAGCAGCACCAAAATGAAAGGGGGTGAATAAGCAGCACCGAAAGCAAAGGGAAGCAGCACCAAAAGCAAAAGGAGTGCATGAGCAGCACCAAAATGAAAGGGGGTGAATAAGCAGCACCAAAAGCAAAGGGAAGCAGCACCAAAAGCAAAGGGAGTGCATAAGCAGCACCAAAAGCAAAAGGAAGCAGCACCAAAAGCAAAGAGAGTGCATAAGCAGCACCAAATGCAAAGGGAGTGAATAAGCAGCACCAAAAGCAAAGGGAAGCAGCACCAAAAGCAAAAGGAGTGCATAAGCAGCACCAAATGCGAAGGGAGTGAATAAGCAGCACCAAAAGCAAAGGGAAGCAGCACCAAAAGCAAAAGGAGTGCATAAGCAGCACCAAAAACAGAGGGAGTGCATAAGCAGCACCAAAAGCAAAGGGAGTGCATAAGCAGCACCAAAATGAAAGGGAGTGAATAAGCAGCACCAAAGGAAAGGGAAGCAGCACCAAAGGAAAGGGAAGCAGCACCAAAAGCAAAAGGAGTGCCTGAGCAGCACCAAAAGCAAAGGGAGTGCATGAGCAGCACCAAAATGAAAGGGGGTGAATAAGCAGCACCGAAAGCAAAGGGAAGCAGCACCAAAAGCAAAAGGAGTGCATGAGCAGCACCAAAATGAAAGGGGGTGAATAAGCAGCACCAAAAGCAAAGGGAAGCAGCACCAAAAGCAAAGGGAGTGCATAAGCAGCACCAAAAGCAAAAGGAGTGCATAAGCAGCACCAAATGCGAAGGGAGTGAATAAGCAGCACCGAAAGCAAAGGGAAGCAGCACCAAAAGCAAAGGGAGTGCATAAGCAGCACCAAAATGAAAGGGAGTGAATAAGCAGCACCAAAAGCAAAGGGAAGCAGCACCAAAAGCAAAGGGAGTGCATAAGCAGCACCAAAAGCAAAAGGAAAGCATAAGCAGCACCAAAAGCAAAGGGAGGCAGCAACAAAAGCAAAGGGAGTGCATGAGCAGCACCAAAAGCAAAGGGAGTGCATAAGCAGCACCAAAATGAAAGGGAGTGAATAAGCAGCACCAAAGGAAAGGGAAGCAGCACCAAAAGCAAAAGGAGTGCATAAGCAGCACCAAAAGCAAAGGGAGGCAGCAACAAAAGCAAAGGGAGTGCATGAGCAGCACTAAAATGAAAGGGAGTGAATAAGCAGCACCAAAGGAAAGGGAAGCAGCACCAAAAGCAAAAGGAGTGCATAAGCAGCACCAAAAGCAAAGGGAGGCAGCAACAAAAGCAAAGGGAGTGCATGAGCAGCACCAAATGCAAAGGGAGTGCATAAGCAGCACCAAAAGAAAAGGAAGTGAATAAGCAGCACCAAAATGAAAGGGAGTGAATAAGCAGCACCAAAGGAAAGGAAAGCAGCACCAAAAGCAAAAGGAGTGCCTGAGCAGCACCAAAAGCAAAGGGAGTGCATAAGCAGCACCAAAAACAAAGGGAAGCAGCACCAAAAGCAAAGGGAGTGCATAAGCAGCACCAAAAGCAAAAGGAGTGCATAAGCAGCACCAAAAGCAAAGGGAAGCAGCACCAAAAGCAAAGAGAGTGCATAAGCAGCACCAAAATGAAAGGGAGTGAATAAGCAGCACCAAAGGAAAGGGAAGCAGCACCAAAAGCAAAAGGAGTGCCTGAGCAGCACCAAAAGCAAAGGGAGTGCATAAGCAGCACCAAAAACAAAGGGAAGCAGCACCAAAAGCAAAGGGAGTGCATAAGCAGCACCAAAAGCAAAAGGAGTGCATAAGCAGCACCAAAAGCAAAGGGAAGCAGCACCAAAAGCAAAGAGAGTGCATAAGCAGCACCAAATGCAAAGGGAGTGAATAAGCAGCACCAAAGGAAAGGGAAGCAGCACCAAAAGCAAAAGGAGTGCATGAGCAGCACCAAAAGAAAAGGGAGTGATTAAGCAGCACCAAAAGCAAAGGGAAGCAGCACCAAAAACAGAGGGAGTGCATAAGCAGCACCAAAAGCAAAGGGAGTTCATAAGCAGCACCAAAAGCAAAGGGAGGCAGCAACAAAAGCAAAGGGAGTGCATGAGAAGCACCAAATGCAAAGGGAGTGCATAAGCAGCACCAAAATGAAAGGGAGTGAATAAGCAGCACCAAAAGCAAAGGGAAGCAGCACCAAAAGCAAAGAGAGTGCATAAGCAGCACCAAAAGCAAAAGGAGTGCATAAGCAGCACCAAAAGCAAAGGGAGGCAGCAACAAACGCAAAGGGAGTGCATGAGCAGCACCAAATGCAAAGGGAGTGCATAAGCAGCACCAAAATGAAAGGGAGTGCATAAGCAGCACCAAAATGAAAGGGAGTGAATAAGCAGCACCAAAGGAAAGGGAAGCAGCACCAAAGGAAAGGGAAGCAGCACCAAAAGCAAAAGGAGTGCCTGAGCAGCACCAAAAGCAAAGGGAGTGCATGAGCAGCACCAAAATGAAAGGGGGTGAATAAGCAGCACCGAAAGCAAAGGGAAGCAGCACCAAAAGCAAAAGGAGTGCATGAGCAGCACCAAAATAAAAGGGGGTGAATAAGCAGCACCAAAAGCAAAGGGAAGCAGCACCAAAAGCAAAGGGAGTGCATAAGCAGCACCAAAAGCAAAAGGAGTGCATAAGCAGCACCAAAAGCAAAGGGAAGCAGCACCAAAAGCAAAGAGAGTGCATAAGCAGCACCAAATGCAAAGGGAGTGAATAAGCAGCACCAAAAGCAAAGGGAAGCAGCACCAAAAGCAAAAGGAGTGCATAAGCAGCACCAAATGCGAAGGGAGTGAATAAGCAGCACCGAAAGCAAAGGGAAGCAGCACCAAAAGCAAAGGGAGTGCATAAGCAGCACCAAAATGAAAGGGAGTGAATAAGCAGCACCAAAAGCAAAGGGAAGCAGCACCAAAAGCAAAGGGAGTGCATAAGCAGCACCAGAAGCAAAAGGAAAGCATAAGCAGCACCAAAAGCAAAGGGAGGCAGCAACAAAAGCAAAGGGAGTGCATGAGCAGCACCAAATGCAAAGGGAGTGCATAAGCAGCACCAAAATGAAAGGGAGTGAATAAGCAGCACCAAAGGAAAGGGAAGCAGCACCAAAAGCAAAAGGAGTGCAAAAGCAGCACCAAAAGCAAAGGGAGGCAGCAACAAAAGCAAAGGGAGTGCATGAGCAGCACTAAAATGAAAGGGAGTGAATAAGCAGCACCAAAGGAAAGGGAAGCAGCACCAAAAGCAAAAGGAGTGCATGAGCAGCACCAAAAGAAAAGGAAGTGAATAAGCAGCACCAAAAGCAAAGGGAAGCAGCACTAAAAACAGAGGGAGTGCATAAGCAGCACCAAAAGCAAAGGGAGTGCATAAGCAGCACCAAAAGCAAAGGGAGTGCATAAGCAGCACCAAAATGAAAGGGAGTGAATAAGCAGCACCAAAGGAAAGGAAAGCAGCACCAAAAGCAAAAGGAGTGCCTGAGCAGCACCAAAAGCAAAGGGAGTGCATAAGCAGCACCAAAAACAAAGGGAAGCAGCACCAAAAGCAAAGGGAGTGCATAAGCAGCACCAAAAGCAAAAGGAGTGCATAAGCAGCACCAAAAGCAAAGGGAAGCAGCACCAAAAGCAAAGAGAGTGCATAAGCAGCACCAAATGCAAAGGGAGTGAATAAGCAGCACCAAAAGCAAAGGGAAGCAGCACCAAAAGCAAAAGGAGTGCATAAGCAGCACCAAATGCAAAGGGAGTGAATAAGCAGCACCGAAAGCAAAGGGAAGCAGCACCAAAAGCAAAGGGAGTGCATAAGCAGCACCAAAATGAAAGGGAGTGAATAAACAGCACCAAAAGCAAAGGGAAGCAGCACCAAAAGCAAAGGGAGTGCATAAGCAGCACCAAAAGCAAAAGGAGTGCATAAGCAGCACCAAAAGCAAAGGGAGGCAGCAACAAAAGCAAAGGGAGTGCATGAGCAGCACCAAATGCAAAGGGAAGCAGCACCAAAAGCAAAAGGAGTGCATAAGCAGCACCAAAAGCAAAGGGAGGCAGCAACAAAAGCAAAGGGAGTGCATGAGCAGCACTAAAATGAAAGGGAGTGAATAAGCAGCACCAAAGGAAAGGGAAGCAGCACCAAAAGCAAAGGGAAGCAGCACTAAAAGCAAAGGGAGTGCATAAGCAGCACCAAAATGAAAGGGAGTGAATAAACAGCACCAAAAGCAAAGGGAAGCAGCACCAAACGCAAAGGGAGTGCATAAGCAGCACCAAAAGCAAAAGGAGTGCATAAGCAGCACCAAAAGCAAAGGGAGGCAGCAACAAAAGCAAAGGGAGTTCATGAGCAGCACCAAATGCAAAGGGAGTGCATAAGAAGCACCAAAATGAAAGGGAGTGAATAAGCAGCACCAAAGGAAAGGGAAGCAGCACCAAAAGCAAAAGGAGTGCATAAGCAGCACCACAAGCAAAGGGAGGCAGCAACAAAAGCAAAGGGAGTGCATGAGCAGCACTAAAATGAAAGGGAGTGAATAAGCAGCACCAAAGGAAAGGGAAGCAGCACCAAAAGCAAAAGGAGTGCATGAGCAGCACCAAAAGAAAAGGGAGTGAATAAGCAGCACCAAAAGCAAAGGGAAGCAGCACCAAAAACAGAGGGAGTGCATAAGCAGCACCAAAAGCAAAGGGAGTGCATAAGCAGCACCAAAATGAAAGGGAGTGAATAAGCAGCACCAAAGGAAAGGGAAGCAGCACCAAAGGAAAGGGAAGCAGCACCAAAAGCAAAAGGAGTGCCTGAGCAGCACCAAAAGCAAAGGGAGTGCATGAGCAGCACCAAAATGAAAGGGGGTGAATAAGCAGCACCGAAAGCAAAAGGAGTGCATAAGCAGCACCAAAAGCAAAGGGAAGCAGCACCAAAAGCAAAGAGAGTGCATAAGCAGCACCAAATGCAAAGGGAGTGAATAAGCAGCACCAAAAGCAAAGGGAAGCAGCACCAAAAGCAAAAGGAGTGCATGAGCAGCACCAAAATGAAAGGGGGTGAATATGCAGCACCAAAAGCAAAGGGAAGCAGCACCAAAAGCAAAGGGAGTGCATAAGCAGCACCAAAAGCAAAAGGAGTGCATAAGCAGCACCAAAAGCAAAGGGAAGCAGCACCAAAAGCAAAGAGAGTGCATAAGCAGCACCAAATGCAAAGGGAGTGAATAAGCAGCACCAAAAGCAAAGGGAAGCAGCATCAAAAGCAAAAGGAGTGCATAAGCAGCACCAAATGCGAAGGGAGTGAATAAGCAGCACCGAAAGCAAAGGGAAGCAGCACCAAAAGCAAAGGGAGTGCATAAGCAGCACCAAAATGAAAGGGAGTGAATAAGCAGCACCAAAAGCAAAGGGAAGCAGCACCAAAAGCAAAGGGAGTGCATAAGCAGCACCAAAAGCAAAAGGAAAGCATAAGCAGCACCAAAAGCAAAGGGAGGCAGCAACAAAAGCAAAGGGAGTGCATGAGCAGCACCAAATGCAAAGGGAGTGCATAAGCAGCACCAAAATGAAAGGGAGTGAATAAGCAGCACCAAAGGAAAGGGAAGCAGCACCAAAAGCAAAAGGAGTGCATAAGCAGCACCAAAAGCAAAGGGAGGCAGCAACAAAAGCAAAGGGAGTGCATGAGCAGCACTAAAATGAAAGGGAGTGAATAAGCAGCACCAAAGGAAAGGGAAGCAGCACCAAAAGCAAAAGGAGTGCATGAGCAGCACCAAAAGAAAAGGGAGTGAATAAGCAGCACCAAAAGCAAAGGGAAGCAGCACCAAAAACAGAGGGAGTGCATAAGCAGCACCAAAAGCAAAGGGAGTGCATAAGCAGCACCAAAATGAAAGGGAGTGAATAAGCAGCACCAAAGGAAAGGGAAGCAGCACCAAAGGAAAGGGAAGCAGCACCAAAAGCAAAAGGAGTGCCTGAGCAGCACCAAAAGCAAAGGGAGTGCATGAGCAGCACCAAAATGAAAGGGGGTGAATAAGCAGCACCGAAAGCAAAGGGAAGCAGCACCAAAAGCAAAAGGAGTGCATGAGCAGCACCAAAATGAATGGGGGTGAATAAGCAGCACCAAAAGCAAAGGGAAGCAGCACCAAAAGCAAAGGGAGTGCATAAGCAGCACCAAAAGCAAAAGGAGTGCATAAGCAGCACCAAAAGCAAAGGGAAGCAGCACCAAAAGCAAAGAGAGTGCATAAGCAGCACCAAATGCAAAGGGAGTGAATAAGCAGCACCAAAAGCAAAGGGAAGCAGCACCAAAAGCAAAAGGAGTGCATAAGCAGCACCAAATGCGAAGGGAGTGAATAAGCAGCACCAAAAGCAAAGGGAAGCAGCACCAAAAGCAAAAGGAGTGCATAAGCAGCACCAAAAACAGAGGGAGTGCATAAGCAGCACCAAAAGCAAAGGGAGTGCATAAGCAGCACCAAAATGAAAGGGAGTGAATAAGCAGCACCAAAGGAAAGGGAAGCAGCACCAAAGGAAAGGGAAGCAGCACCAAAAGCAAAAGGAGTGCCTGAGCAGCACCAAAAGCAAAGGGAGTGCATGAGCAGCACCAAAATGAAAGGGGGTGAATAAGCAGCACCGAAAGCAAAGGGAAGCAGCACCAAAAGCAAAAGGAGTGCATGAGCAGCACCAAAATGAAAGGGGGTGAATAAGCAGCACCAAAAGCAAAGGGAAGCAGCACCAAAAGCAAAGGGAGTGCATAAGCAGCACCAAAAGCAAAAGGAGTGCATAAGCAGCACCAAAAGCAAAGGGAAGCAGCACCAAAAGCAAAGAGAGTGTATAAGCAGCACCAAATGCAAAGGGAGTGAATAAGCAGCACCAAAAGCAAAGGGAAGCAGCACCAAAAGCAAAAGGAGTGCATAAGCAGCACCAAAAGCAAAGGGAAGCAGCACTAAAAACAGAGGGAGTGCATAAGCAGCACCAAAAGCAAAGGGAGTGAATAAGCAGCACCAAAAGCAAAGGGAAGCAGCACCAAAAGCAAAAGGAGTGCATAAGCAGCACCAAATGCAAAGGGAAGCAGCACCAAAAGCAAAGAGAGTGCATAAGCAGCACCAAATGCAAAGGGAGTGAATAAGCAGCACCAAAAGCAAAGGGAAGCAGCACCAAAAGCAAAAGGAGTGCATAAGCAGCACCAAATGCAAAGGGAGTGAATAAGCAGCACCGAAAGCAAAGGGAAGCAGCACCAAAAGCAAAGGGAGTGCATAAGCAGCACCAAAATGAAAGGGAGTGAATAAACAGCACCAAAAGCAAAGGGAAGCAGCACCAAACGCAAAGGGAGTGCATAAGCAGCACCAAAAGCAAAAGGAGTGCATAAGCAGCACCAAAAGCAAAGGGAGGCAGCAACAAAAGCAAAGGGAGTTCATGAGCAGCACCAAATGCAAAGGGAGTGCATAAGCAGCACCAAAATGAAAGGGAGTGAATAAGCAGCACCAAAGGAAAGGGAAGCAGCACCAAAAGCAAAAGGAGTGCATAAGCAGCACCACAAGCAAAGGGAGGCAGCAACAAAAGCAAAGGGAGTGCATGAGCAGCACTAAAATGAAAGGGAGTGAATAAGCAGCACCAAAGGAAAGGGAAGCAGCACCAAAAGCAAAAGGAGTGCATGAGCAGCACCAAAAGAAAAGGGAGTGAATAAGCAGCACCAAAAGCAAAGGGAAGCAGCACCAAAAACAGAGGGAGTGCATAAGCAGCACCAAAAGCAAAGGGAGTGCATAAGCAGCACCAAAATGAAAGGGAGTGAATAAGCAGCACCAAAGGAAAGGGAAGCAGCACCAAAGGAAAGGGAAGCAGCACCAAAAGCAAAAGGAGTGCCTGAGCAGCACCAAAAGCAAAGGGAGTGCATGAGCAGCACCAAAATGAAAGGGGGTGAATAAGCAGCACCGAAAGCAAAAGGAGTGCATAAGCAGCACCAAAAGCAAAGGGAAGCAGCACCAAAAGCAAAGAGAGTGCATAAGCAGCACCAAATGCAAAGGGAGTGAATAAGCAGCACCAAAAGCAAAGGGAAGCAGCACCAAAAGCAAAAGGAGTGCATGAGCAGCACCAAAATGAAAGGGGGTGAATAAGCAGCACCAAAAGCAAAGGGAAGCAGCACCAAAAGCAAAGGGAGTGCATAAGCAGCACCAAAAGCAAAAGGAGTGCATAAGCAGCACCAAAAGCAAAGGGAAGCAGCACCAAAAGCAAAGAGAGTGCATAAGCAGCACCAAATGCAAAGGGAGTGAATAAGCAGCACCAAAAGCAAAGGGAAGCAGCACCAAAAGCAAAAGGAGTGCATAAGCAGCACCAAATGCGAAGGGAGTGAATAAGCAGCACCGAAAGCAAAGGGAAGCAGCACCAAAAGCAAAGGGAGTGCATAAGCAGCACCAAAATGAAAGGGAGTGAATAAGCAGCACCAAAAGCAAAGGGAAGCAGCACCAAAAGCAAAGGGAGTGCATAAGCAGCACCAAAAGCAAAAGGAAAGCATAAGCAGCACCAAAAGCAAAGGGAGGCAGCAACAAAAGCAAAGGGAGTGCATGAGCAGCACCAAATGCAAAGGGAGTGCATAAGCAGCACCAAAATGAAAGGGAGTGAATAAGCAGCACCAAAGGAAAGGGAAGCAGCACCAAAAGCAAAAGGAGTGCATAAGCAGCACCAAAAGCAAAGGGAGGCAGCAACAAAAGCAAAGGGAGTGCATGAGCAGCACTAAAATGAAAGGGAGTGAATAAGCAGCACCAAAGGAAAGGGAAGCAGCACCAAAAGCAAAAGGAGTGCATGAGCAGCACCAAAAGAAAAGGGAGTGAATAAGCAGCACCAAAAGCAAAGGGAAGCAGCACCAAAAACAGAGGGAGTGCATAAGCAGCACCAAAAGCAAAGGGAGTGCATAAGCAGCACCAAAATGAAAGGGAGTGAATAAGCAGCACCAAAGGAAAGGGAAGCAGCACCAAAGGAAAGGGAAGCAGCACCAAAAGCAAAAGGAGTGCCTGAGCAGCACCAAAAGCAAAGGGAGTGCATGAGCAGCACCAAAATGAAAGGGGGTGAATAAGCAGCACCGAAAGCAAAGGGAAGCAGCACCAAAAGCAAAAGGAGTGCATGAGCAGCACCAAAATGAAAGGGGGTGAATAAGCAGCACCAAAAGCAAAGGGAAGCAGCACCAAAAGCAAAGGGAGTGCATAAGCAGCACCAAAAGCAAAAGGAGTGCATAAGCAGCACCAAAAGCAAAGGGAAGCAGCACCAAAAGCAAAGAGAGTGCATAAGCAGCACCAAATGCAAAGGGAGTGAATAAGCAGCACCAAAAGCAAAGGGAAGCAGCACCAAAAGCAAAAGGAGTGCATAAGCAGCACCAAATGCGAAGGGAGTGAATAAGCAGCACCAAAAGCAAAGGGAAGCAGCACCAAAAGCAAAAGGAGTGCATAAGCAGCACCAAAAACAGAGGGAGTGCATAAGCAGCACCAAAAGCAAAGGGAGTGCATAAGCAGCACCAAAATGAAAGGGAGTGAATAAGCAGCACCAAAGGAAAGGGAAGCAGCACCAAAGGAAAGGGAAGCAGCACCAAAAGCAAAAGGAGTGCCTGAGCAGCACCAAAAGCAAAGGGAGTGCATGAGCAGCACCAAAATGAAAGGGGGTGAATAAGCAGCACCGAAAGCA
Source organism: Caenorhabditis macrosperma (assembly GCA_963932285.1). Lineage (NCBI taxonomy): Eukaryota > Metazoa > Nematoda > Chromadorea > Rhabditida > Rhabditidae > Caenorhabditis > Caenorhabditis macrosperma. Next base: position 4,369,223 of record OZ010618.1, read on the forward strand.
AAGGGAAGCAGCACCAAAAGCAAAAGGAGTGCATGAGCAGCACCAAAATGAAAGGGGGTGAATAAGCAGCACCAAAAGCAAAGGGAAGCAGCACCAAAAGCAAAGGGAGTGCATAAGCAGCACCAAAAGCAAAAGGAGTGCATAAGCAGCACCAAAAGCAAAGGGAAGCAGCACCAAAAGCAAAGAGAGTGCATAAGCAGCACCAAATGCAAAGGGAGTGAATAAGCAGCACCAAAAGCAAAGGGAAGCAGCACCAAAAGCAAAAGGAGTGCATAAGCAGCACCAAATGCGAAGGGAGTGAATAAGCAGCACCGAAAGCAAAGGGAAGCAGCACCAAAAGCAAAGGGAGTGCATAAGCAGCACCAAAATGAAAGGGAGTGAATAAGCAGCACCAAAAGCAAAGGGAAGCAGCACCAAAAGCAAAGGGAGTGCATAAGCAGCACCAAAAGCAAAAGGAAAGCATAAGCAGCACCAAAAGCAAAGGGAGGCAGCAACAAAAGCAAAGGGAGTGCATGAGCAGCACCAAAAGCAAAGGGAGTGCATAAGCAGCACCAAAATGAAAGGGAGTGAATAAGCAGCACCAAAGGAAAGGGAAGCAGCACCAAAAGCAAAAGGAGTGCATAAGCAGCACCAAAAGCAAAGGGAGGCAGCAACAAAAGCAAAGGGAGTGCATGAGCAGCACTAAAATGAAAGGGAGTGAATAAGCAGCACCAAAGGAAAGGGAAGCAGCACCAAAAGCAAAAGGAGTGCATAAGCAGCACCAAAAGCAAAGGGAGGCAGCAACAAAAGCAAAGGGAGTGCATGAGCAGCACCAAATGCAAAGGGAGTGCATAAGCAGCACCAAAAGAAAAGGAAGTGAATAAGCAGCACCAAAAGCAAAGGGAAGCAGCACTAAAAACAGAGGGAGTGCATAAGCAGCACCAAAAGCAAAGGGAGTGCATAAGCAGCACCAAAAGCAAAGGGAGTGCATAAGCAGCACCAAAATGAAAGGGAGTGAATAAGCAGCACCAAAGGAAAGGGAAGCAGCACCAAAAGCAAAAGGAGTGCCTGAGCAGCACCAAAAGCAAAGGGAGTGCATAAGCAGCACCAAAAACAAAGGGAAGCAGCACCAAAAGCAAAGGGAGTGCATAAGCAACACCAAAAGCAAAAGGAGTGCATAAGCAGCACCAAAAGCAAAGGGAAGCAGCACCAAAAGCAAAGAGAGTGCATAAGCAGCACCAAATGCAAAGGGAGTGAATAAGCAGCACCAAAGGAAAGGGAAGCAGCACCAAAAGCAAAAGGAGTGCATGAGCAGCACCAAAAGAAAAGGGAGTGATTAAGCAGCACCAAAAGCAAAGGGAAGCAGCACCAAAAACAGAGGGAGTGCATAAGCAGCACCAAAAGCAAAGGGAGTGCATAAGCAGCACCAAAAGCAAAGGGAGGCAGCAACAAAAGCAAAGGGAGTGCATGAGAAGCACCAAATGCAAAGGGAGTGCATAAGCAGCACCAAAATGAAAGGGAGTGAATAAGCAGCACCAAAAGCAAAGGGAAGCAGCACCAAAAGCAAAGAGAGTGCATAAGCAGCACCAAAAGCAAAAGGAGTGCATAAGCAGCACCAAAAGCAAAGGGAGGCAGCAACAAACGCAAAGGGAGTGCATGAGCAGCACCAAATGCAAAGGGAGTGCATAAGCAGCACCAAAATGAAAGGGAGTGCATAAGCAGCACCAAAATGAAAGGGAGTGAATAAGCAGCACCAAAGGAAAGGGAAGCAGCACCAAAGGAAAGGGAAGCAGCACCAAAAGCAAAAGGAGTGCCTGAGCAGCACCAAAAGCAAAGGGAGTGCATGAGCAGCACCAAAATAAAAGGGGGTGAATAAGCAGCACCAAAAGCAAAGGGAAGCAGCACCAAAAGCAAAGGGAGTGCATAAGCAGCACCAAAAGCAAAAGGAGTGCATAAGCAGCACCAAAAGCAAAGGGAAGCAGCACCAAAAGCAAAGAGAGTGCATAAGCAGCACCAAATGCAAAGGGAGTGAATAAGCAGCACCAAAGGAAAGGGAAGCAGCACCAAAAGCAAAAGGAGTGCATGAGCAGCACCAAAAGAAAAGGAAGTGAATAAGCAGCACCAAAAGCAAAGGGAAGCAGCACTAAAAACAGAGGGAGTGCATAAGCAGCACCAAAAGCAAAGGGAGTGCATAAGCAGCACCAAAAGCAAAGGGAGTGCATAAGCAGCACCAAAATGAAAGGGAGTGAATAAGCAGCACCAAAGGAAAGGGAAGCAGCACCAAAAGCAAAAGGAGTGCCTGAGCAGCACCAAAAGCAAAGGGAGTGCATAAGCAGCACCAAAAACAAAGGGAAGCAGCACCAAAAGCAAAGGGAGTGCATAAGCAGCACCAAAAGCAAAAGGAGTGCATAAGCAGCACCAAAAGCAAAGGGAAGCAGCACCAAAAGCAAAGAGAGTGCATAAGCAGCACCAAATGCAAAGGGAGTGAATAAGCAGCACCAAAAGCAAAGGGAAGCAGCACCAAAAGCAAAAGGAGTGCATAAGCAGCACCAAATGCAAAGGGAGTGAATAAGCAGCACCGAAAGCAAAGGGAAGCAGCACCAAAAGCAAAGGGAGTGCATAAGCAGCACCAAAATGAAAGGGAGTGAATAAACAGCACCAAAAGCAAAGGGAAGCAGCACCAAAAGCAAAGGGAGTGCATAAGCAGCACCAAAAGCAAAAGGAGTGCATAAGCAGCACCAAAAGCAAAGGGAGGCAGCAACAAAAGCAAAGGGAGTGCATGAGCAGCACCAAATGCAAAGGGAAGCAGCACCAAAAGCAAAAGGAGTGCATAAGCAGCACCAAAAGCAAAGGGAGGCAGCAACAAAAGCAAAGGGAGTGCATGAGCAGCACTAAAATGAAAGGGAGTGAATAAGCAGCACCAAAGGAAAGGGAAGCAGCACCAAAAGCAAAGGGAAGCAGCACTAAAAACAGAGGGAGTGCATAAGCAGCACCAAAAGCAAAGGGAGGCAGCACCAAAAGCAAAGGGAGTGCATAAGCAGCACCAAAATCAAAGGGAGTGCATAAGCAGCACCAAAATGAAAGGGAGTGAATAAGCAGCACCAAAGGAAAGGGAAGCAGCACCAAAAGCAAAAGGAGTGCCTGAGCAGCACCAAAAGCAAAAGGAGTGCATAAGCAGCACCAAAAACAAAGGGAAGCAGCACCAAAAGCAAAGGGAAGCAGCACCAAAAGCAAAGGGAGTGCATAAGCAGCACCAGAAGCAAAAGGAAAGCATAAGCAGCACCAAAAGCAAAGGGAGGCAGCAACAAAAGCAAAGGGAGTGCATGAGCAGCACCAAATGCAAAGGGAGTGCATAAGCAGCACCAAAATGAAAGGGAGTGAATAAGCAGCACCAAAGGAAAGGGAAGCAGCACCAAAAGCAAAAGGAGTGCATAAGCAGCACCAAAAGCAAAGGGAGGCAGCAACAAAAGCAAAGGGAGTGCATGAGCAGCACTAAAATGAAAGGGAGTGAATAAGCAGCACCAAAGGAAAGGGAAGCAGCACCAAAAGCAAAAGGAGTGCATGAGCAGCACCAAAAGAAAAGGAAGTGAATAAGCAGCACCAAAAGCAAAGGGAAGCAGCACTAAAAACAGAGGGAGTGCATAAGCAGCACCAAAAGCAAAGGGAGTGAATAAGCAGCACCAAAAGCAAAGGGAAGCAGCACCAAAAGCAAAAGGAGTGAATAAGCAGCACCAAAAGCAAAGGGAAGCAGCACCAAAAGCAAAAGGAGTGCATAAGCAGCACCAAATGCAAAGGGAGTGAATAAGCAGCACCGAAAGCAAAGGGAAGCAGCACCAAAAGCAAAGGGAGTGCATAAGCAGCACCAAAATGAAAGGGAGTGAATAAACAGCACCAAAAGCAAAGGGAAGCAGCACCAAACGCAAAGGGAGTGCATAAGCAGCACCAAAAGCAAAAGGAGTGCATAAGCAGCACCAAAAGCAAAGGGAGGCAGCAACAAAAGCAAAGGGAGTTCATGAGCAGCACCAAATGCAAAGGGAGTGCATAAGCAGCACCAAAATGAAAGGGAGTGAATAAGCAGCACCAAAGGAAAGGGAAGCAGCACCAAAAGCAAAAGGAGTGCATAAGCAGCACCACAAGCAAAGGGAGGCAGCAACAAAAGCAAAGGGAGTGCATGAGCAGCACTAAAATGAAAGGGAGTGAATAAGCAGCACCAAAGGAAAGGGAAGCAGCACCAAAAGCAAAAGGAGTGCATGAGCAGCACCAAAAGAAAAGGGAGTGAATAAGCAGCACCAAAAGCAAAGGGAAGCAGCACCAAAAACAGAGGGAGTGCATAAGCAGCACCAAAAGCAAAGGGAGTGCATAAGCAGCACCAAAATGAAAGGGAGTGAATAAGCAGCACCAAAGGAAAGGGAAGCAGCACCAAAGGAAAGGGAAGCAGCACCAAAAGCAAAAGGAGTGCCTGAGCAGCACCAAAAGCAAAGGGAGTGCATGAGCAGCACCAAAATGAAAGGGGGTGAATAAGCAGCACCGAAAGCAAAGGGAAGCAGCACCAAAAGCAAAAGGAGTGCATGAGCAGCACCAAAATGAAAGGGGGTGAATAAGCAGCACCAAAAGCAAAGGGAAGCAGCACCAAAAGCAAAGGGAGTGCATAAGCAGCACCAAAAGCAAAAGGAGTGCATAAGCAGCACCAAAAGCAAAGGGAAGCAGCACCAAAAGCAAAGAGAGTGCATAAGCAGCACCAAATGCAAAGGGAGTGAATAAGCAGCACCAAAAGCAAAGGGAAGCAGCACCAAAAGCAAAAGGAGTGTATAAGCAGCACCAAATGCGAAGGGAGTGAATAAGCAGCACCGAAAGCAAAGGGAAGCAGCACCAAAAGCAAAGGGAGTGCATAAGCAGCACCAAAATGAAAGGGAGTGAATAAGCAGCACCAAAAGCAAAGGGAAGCAGCACCAAAAGCAAAGGGAGTGCATAAGCAGCACCAAAAGCAAAAGGAAAGCATAAGCAGCACCAAAAGCAAAGGGAGGCAGCAACAAAAGCAAAGGGAGTGCATGAGCAGCACCAAATGCAAAGGGAGTGCATAAGCAGCACCAAAATGAAAGGGAGTGAATAAGCAGCACCAAAGGAAAGGGAAGCAGCACCAAAAGCAAAAGGAGTGCATAAGCAGCACCAAAAGCAAAGGGAGGCAGCAACAAAAGCAAAGGGAGTGCATGAGCAGCACTAAAATGAAAGGGAGTGAATAAGCAGCACCAAAGGAAAGGGAAGCAGCACCAAAAGCAAAAGGAGTGCATGAGCAGCACCAAAAGAAAAGGGAGTGAATAAGCAGCACCAAAAGCAAAGGGAAGCAGCACCAAAAACAGAGGGAGTGCATAAGCAGCACCAAAAGCAAAGGGAGTGCATAAGCAGCACCAAAAGCAAAGGGAAGCAGCACCAAAAGCAAAGGGAGTGCATAAGCAGCACCAAAAGCAAAAGGAGTGCATAAGCAGCACCAAAAGCAAAGGGAAGCAGCACCAAAAGCAAAGAGAGTGCATAAGCAGCACCAAATGCAAAGGGAGTGAATAAGCAGCACCAAAAGCAAAGGGAAGCAGCACCAAAAGCAAAAGGAGTGCATAAGCAGCACCAAAATGAAAGGGAGTGAATAAGCAGCACCAAAGGAAAGGGAAGCAGCACCAAAGGAAAGGGAAGCAGCACCAAAAGCAAAAGGAGTGCCTGAGCAGCACCAAAAGCAAAGGGAGTGCATGAGCAGCACCAAAATGAAAGGGGGTGAATAAGCAGCACCGAAAGCAAAGGGAAGCAGCACCAAAAGCAAAAGGAGTGCATGAGCAGCACCAAAATGAAAGGGGGTGAATAAGCAGCACCAAAAGCAAAGGGAAGCAGCACCAAAAGCAAAGGGAGTGCATAAGCAGCACCAAAAGCAAAAGGAGTGCATAAGCAGCACCAAAAGCAAAGGGAAGCAGCACCAAAAGCAAAGAGAGTGCATAAGCAGCACCAAATGCAAAGGGAGTGAATAAGCAGCACCAAAAGCAAAGGGAAGCAGCACCAAAAGCAAAAGGAGTGCATAAGCAGCACCAAATGCGAAGGGAGTGAATAAGCAGCACCGAAAGCAAAGGGAAGCAGCACCAAAAGCAAAGGGAGTGCATAAGCAGCACCAAAATGAAAGGGAGTGAATAAGCAGCACCAAAAGCAAAGGGAAGCAGCACCAAAAGCAAAGGGAGTGCATAAGCAGCACCAAAAGCAAAAGGAAAGCATAAGCAGCACCGAAAGCAAAGGGAAGCAGCACCAAAAGCAAAGGGAGTGCATAAGCAGCACCAAAATGAAAGGGAGTGAATAAGCAGCACCAAAAGCAAAGGGAAGCAGCACCAAAAGCAAAGGGAGGCAGCAACAAAAGCAAAGGGAGTGCATGAGCAGCACCAAATGCAAAGGGAGTGCATAAGCAGCACCAAAATGAAAGGGAGTGAATAAGCAGCACCAAAGGAAAGGGAAGCAGCACCAAAAGCAAAAGGAGTGCATAAGCAGCACCAAAAGCAAAGGGAGGCAGCAACAAAAGCAAAGGGAGTGCATGAGCAGCACTAAAATGAAAGGGAGTGAATAAGCAGCACCAAAGGAAAGGGAAGCAGCACCAAAAGCAAAAGGAGTGCATGAGCAGCACCAAAAGAAAAGGGAGTGAATAAGCAGCACCAAAAGCAAAGGGAAGCAGCACCAAAAACAGAGGGAGTGCATAAGCAGCACCAAAAGCAACGGGAGTGCATAAGCAGCACCAAAATGAAAGGGAGTGAATAAGCAGCACCAAAGGAAAGGGAAGCAGCACCAAAGGAAAGGGAAGCAGCACCAAAAGCAAAAGGAGTGCCTGAGCAGCACCAAAAGCAAAGGGAGTGCATGAGCAGCACCAAAATGAAAGGGGGTGAATAAGCAGCACCGAAAGCAAAGGGAAGCAGCACCAAAAGCAAAAGGAGTGCATGAGCAGCACCAAAATGAAAGGGGGTGAATAAGCAGCACCAAAAGCAAAGGGAAGCAGCACCAAAAGCAAAGGGAGTGCATAAGCAGCACCAAAAGCAAAAGGAGTGCATAAGCAGCACCAAAAGCAAAGGGAAGCAGCACCAAAAGCAAAGAGAGTGCATAAGCAGCACCAAATGCAAAGGGAGTGAATAAGCAGCACCAAAAGCAAAGGGAAGCAGCACCAAAAGCAAAAGGAGTGCATAAGCAGCACCAAATGCGAAGGGAGTGAATAAGCAGCACGAAAAGCAAAGGGAAGCAGCACCAAAAGCAAATGGAGTGCATAAGCAGCACCAAAAACAGAGGGAGTGCATAAGCAGCACCAAAAGCAAAGGGAGTGCATAAGCAGCACCAAAATGAAAGGGAGTGAATAAGCAGCACCAAAGGAAAGGGAAGCAGCACCAAAGGAAAGGGAAGCAGCACCAAAAGCAAAAGGAGTGCCTGAGCAGCACCAAAAGCAAAGGGAGTGCATGAGCAGCACCAAAATGAAAGGGGGTGAATAAGCAGCACCGAAAGCAAAGGGAAGCAGCACCAAAAGCAAAAGGAGTGCATGAGCAGCACCAAAATGAAAGGGGGTGAATAAGCAGCACCAAAAGCAAAGGGAAGCAGCACCAAAAGCAAAGGGAGTGCATAAGCAGCACCAAAAGCAAAAGGAGTGCATAAGCAGCACCAAAAGCAAAGGGAAGCAGCACCAAAAGCAAAGAGAGTGCATAAGCAGCACCAAATGCAAAGGGAGTGAATAAGCAGCACCAAAAGCAAAGGGAAGCAGCACCAAAAGCAAAAGGAGTGCATAAGCAGCACCAAATGCGAAGGGAGTGAATAAGCAGCACCGAAAGCAAAGGGAAGCAGCACCAAAAGCAAAGGGAGTGCATAAGCAGCACCAAAATGAAAGGGAGTGAATAAGCAGCACCAAAAGCAAAGGGAAGCAGCACCAAAAGCAAAGGGAGTGCATAAGCAGCACCAAAAGCAAAAGGAAAGCATAAGCAGCACCAAAAGCAAAGGGAAGCAGCACCAAAAGCAAAGGGAGTGCATAAGCAGCACCAAAAGCAAAAGGAAAGCATAAGCAGCACCAAAAGCAAAGGGAGGCAGCAACAAAAGCAAAGGGAGTGCATGAGCAGCACCAAATGCAAAGGGAGTGCATAAGCAGCACCAAAATGAAAGGGAGTGAATAAGCAGCACCAAAGGAAAGGGAAGCAGCACCAAAAGCAAAAGGAGTGCATAAGCAGCACCAAAAGCAAAGGGAGGCAGCAACAAAAGCAAAGGGAGTGCATGAGCAGCACTAAAATGAAAGGGAGTGAATAAGCAGCACCAAAGGAAAGGGAAGCAGCACCAAAAGCAAAAGGAGTGCATAAGCAGCACCAAAAGCAAAGGGAGGCAGCAACAAAAGCAAAGGGAGTGCATGAGCAGCACCAAATGCGAAGGGAGTGAATAAGCAGCACCGAAAGCAAAGGGAAGCAGCACCAAAAGCAAAGGGAGTGCATAAGCAGCACCAAAATGAAAGGGAGTGAATAAGCAGCACCAAAAGCAAAGGGAAGCAGCACCAAAAGCAAAGGGAGTGCATAAGCAGCACCAAAAGCAAAAGGAAAGCATAAGCAGCACCGAAAGCAAAGGGAAGCAGCACCAAAAGCAAAGGGAGTGCATAAGCAGCACCAAAATGAAAGGGAGTGAATAAGCAGCACCAAAAGCAAAGGGAAGCAGCACCAAAAGCAAAGGGAGGCAGCAACAAAAGCAAAGGGTGTGCATGAGCAGCACCAAATGCAAAGGGAGTGCATAAGCAGCACCAAAATGAAAGGGAGTGAATAAGCAGCACCAAAGGAAAGGGAAGCAGCACCAAAAGCAAAAGGAGTGCATAAGCAGCACCAAAAGCAAAGGGAGGCAGCAACAAAAGCAAAGGGAGTGCATGAGCAGCACTAAAATGAAAGGGAGTGAATAAGCAGCACCAAAGGAAAGGGAAGCAGCACCAAAAGCAAAAGGAGTGCATGAGCAGCACCAAAAGAAAAGGGAGTGAATAAGCAGCACCAAAAGCAAAGGGAAGCAGCACCAAAAACAGAGGGAGTGCATAAGCAGCACCAAAAGCAAAGGGAGTGCATAAGCAGCACCAAAATGAAAGGGAGTGAATAAGCAGCACCAAAGGAAAGGGAAGCAGCACCAAAGGAAAGGGAAGCAGCACCAAAAGCAAAAGGAGTGCCTGAGCAGCACCAAAAGCAAAGGGAGTGCATGAGCAGCACCAAAATGAAAGGGGGTGAATAAGCAGCACCGAAAGCAAAGGGAAGCAGCACCAAAAGCAAAAGGAGTGCATGAGCAGCACCAAAATGAAAGGGGGTGAATAAGCAGCACCAAAAGCAAAGGGAAGCAGCACCAAAAGCAAAGGGAGTGCATAAGCAGCACCAAAAGCAAAAGGAGTGCATAAGCAGCACCAAAAGCAAAGGGAAGCAGCACCAAAAGCAAAGAGAGTGCATAAGCAGCACCAAATGCAAAGGGAGTGAATAAGCAGCACCAAAAGCAAAGGGAAGCAGCACCAAAAGCAAAAGGAGTGCATAAGCAGCACCAAATGCGAAGGGAGTGAATAAGCAGCACCAAAAGCAAAGGGAAGCAGCAGCAAAAGCAAAAGGAGTGCATAAGCAGCACCAAAAACAGAGGGAGTGCATAAGCAGCACCAAAAGCAAAGGGAGTGCATGAGCAGCACCAAATGCAAAGGGAGTGAATAAGCAGCACCAAAAGCAAAGGGAAGCAGCACCAAAAGCAAAGGGAGTGCATAAGCAGCACCAAAAGCAAAAGGAAAGCATAAGCAGCACCGAAAGCAAAGGGAAGCAGCACCAAAAGCAAAGGGAGTGCATAAGCAGCACCAAAATGAAAGGGAGTGAATAAGCAGCACCAAAAGCAAAGGGAAGCAGCACCAAAAGCAAAGGGAGGCAGCAACAAAAGCAAAGGGTGTGCATGAGCAGCACCAAATGCAAAGGGAGTGCATAAGCAGCACCAAAATGAAAGGGAGTGAATAAGCAGCACCAAAGGAAAGGGAAGCAGCACCAAAAGCAAAAGGAGTGCATAAGCAGCACCAAAAGCAAAGGGAGGCAGCAACAAAAGCAAAGGGAGTGCATGAGCAGCACTAAAATGAAAGGGAGTGAATAAGCAGCACCAAAGGAAAGGGAAGCAGCACCAAAAGCAAAAGGAGTGCATGAGCAGCACCAAAAGAAAAGGGAGTGAATAAGCAGCACCAAAAGCAAAGGGAAGCAGCACCAAAAACAGAGGGAGTGCATAAGCAGCACCAAAAGCAAAGGGAGTGCATAAGCAGCACCAAAATGAAAGGGAGTGAATAAGCAGCACCAAAGGAAAGGGAAGCAGCACCAAAGGAAAGGGAAGCAGCACCAAAAGCAAAAGGAGTGCCTGAGCAGCACCAAAAGCAAAGGGAGTGCATGAGCAGCACCAAAATGAAAGGGGGTGAATAAGCAGCACCGAAAGCAAAGGGAAGCAGCACCAAAAGCAAAAGGAGTGCATGAGCAGCACCAAAATGAAAGGGGGTGAATAAGCAGCACCAAAAGCAAAGGGAAGCAGCACCAAAAGCAAAGGGAGTGCATAAGCAGCACCAAAAGCAAAAGGAGTGCATAAGCAGCACCAAAAGCAAAGGGAAGCAGCACCAAAAGCAAAGAGAGTGCATAAGCAGCACCAAATGCAAAGGGAGTGAATAAGCAGCACCAAAAGCAAAGGGAAGCAGCACCAAAAGCAAAAGGAGTGCATAAGCAGCACCAAATGCGAAGGGAGTGAATAAGCAGCACCAAAAGCAAAGGGAAGCAGCACCAAAAGCAAAAGGAGTGCATAAGCAGCACCAAAAACAGAGGGAGTGCATAAGCAGCACCAAAAGCAAAGGGAGTGCATGAGCAGCACCAAATGCAAAGGGAGTGAATAAGCAGCACCAAAAGCAAAGGGAAGCAGCACCAAAAGCAAAGGGAGTGCATAAGCAGCACCAAAAGCAAAAGGAAAGCATAAGCAGCACCGAAAGCAAAGGGAAGCAGCACCAAAAGCAAAGGGAGTGCATAAGCAGCACCAAAATGAAAGGGAGTGAATAAGCAGCACCAAAAGCAAAGGGAAGCAGCACCAAAAGCAAAGGGAGGCAGCAACAAAAGCAAAGGGTGTGCATGAGCAGCACCAAATGCAAAGGGAGTGCATAAGCAGCACCAAAATGAAAGGGAGTGAATAAGCAGCACCAAAGGAAAGGGAAGCAGCACCAAAAGCAAAAGGAGTGCATAAGCAGCACCAAAAGCAAAGGGAGGCAGCAACAAAAGCAAAGGGAGTGCATGAGCAGCACTAAAATGAAAGGGAGTGAATAAGCAGCACCAAAGGAAAGGGAAGCAGCACCAAAAGCAAAGGGAAGCAGCACTAAAAACAGAGGGAGTGCATAAGCAGCACCAAAAGCAAAGGGAGGCAGCACCAAAAGCAAAGGGAGTGCATAAGCAGCACCAAAATCAAAGGGAGTGCATAAGCAGCACCAAAATGAAAGGGAGTGAATAAGCAGCACCAAAGGAAAGGGAAGCAGCACCAAAAGCAAAAGGAGTGCCTGAGCAGCACCAAAAGCAAAGGGAGTGCATAAGCAGCACCAAAAACAAAGGGAAGCAGCACCAAAAGCAAAGGGAGTGCATAAGCAGCACCAAAAGCAAAAGGAGTGCATAAGCAGCACCAAAAGCAAAGGGAAGCAGCACCAAAAGCAAAGAGAGTGCATAAGCAGCACCAAATGCAAAGGGAGTGAATAAGCAGCACCAAAAGCAAAGGGAAGCAGCACCAAAAGCAAAAGGAGTGCATAAGCAGCACCAAATGCAAAGGGAGTGAATAAGCAGCACCGAAAGCAAAGGGAAGCAGCACCAAAAGCAAAGGGAGTGCATAAGCAGCACCAAAATGAAAGGGAGTGAATAAACAGCACCAAAAGCAAAGGGAAGCAGCACCAAAAGCAAAGGGAGTGCATAAGCAGCACCAAAAGCAAAAGGAGTGCATAAGCAGCACCAAAAGCAAAGGGAGGCAGCAACAAAAGCAAAGGGAGTGCATGAGCAGCACTAAAATGAAAGGGAGTGAATAAGCAGCACCAAAAGCAAAGGGAAGCAGCACCAAAAGCAAAAGGAGTGCATGAGCAGCACCAAAAGAAAAGGGAGTGATTAAGCAGCACCAAAAGCAAAGGGAAGCAGCACCAAAAACAGAGGGAGTGCATAAGCAGCACCAAAAGCAAAGGGAGTGCATAAGCAGCACCAAAATGAAAGCGAGTGAATAAGCAGCACCAAAGGAAAGGGAAGCAGCACCAAAGGAAAGGGAAGCAGCACCAAAAGCAAAGGGAGGCAGCAACAAAAGCAAAGGGAGTGCATAAGCAGCACCAAAAGAAAAGGAAGTGAATAAGCAGCACCAAAAGCAAAGGGAAGCAGCACTAAAAACAGAGGGAGTGCATAAGCAGCACCAAAAGCAAAGGGAGTGCATAAGCAGCACCAAAAGCAAAGGGAGTGCATAAGCAGCACCAAAATGAAAGGGAGTGAATAAGCAGCACCAAAGGAAAGGGAAGCAGCACCAAAAGCAAAAGGAGTGCCTGAGCAGCACCAAAAGCAAAGGGAGTGCATAAGCAGCACCAAAAACAAAGGGAAGCAGCACCAAAAGCAAAGGGAGTGCATAAGCAGCACCAAAAGCAAAAGGAGTGCATAAGCAGCACCAAAAGCAAAGGGAAGCAGCACCAAAAGCAAAGAGAGTGCATAAGCAGCACCAAATGCAAAGGGAGTGAATAAGCAGCACCAAAGGAAAGGGAAGCAGCACCAAAAGCAAAAGGAGTGCATGAGCAGCACCAAAAGAAAAGGGAGTGATTAAGCAGCACCAAAAGCAAAGGGAAGCAGCACCAAAAACAGAGGGAGTGCATAAGCAGCACCAAAAGCAAAGGGAGTGCATAAGCAGCACCAAAAGCAAAGGGAGGCAGCAACAAAAGCAAAGGGAGTGCATGAGAAGCACCAAATGCAAAGGGAGTGCATAAGCAGCACCAAAATGGAAGGGAGTGAATAAGCAGCACCAAAAGCAAAGGGAAGCAGCACCAAAAGCAAAGAGAGTGCATAAGCAGCACCAAAAGCAAAAGGAGTGCATAAGCAGCACCAAAAGCAAAGGGAGGCAGCAACAAACGCAAAGGGAGTGCATGAGCAGCACCAAATGCAAAGGGAGTGCATAAGCAGCACCAAAATGAAAGGGAGTGCATAAGCAGCACCAAAATGAAAGGGAGTGAATAAGCAGCACCAAAGGAAAGGGAAGCAGCACCAAAGGAAAGGGAAGCAGCACCAAAAGCAAAAGGAGTGCCTGAGCAGCACCAAAAGCAAAGGGAGTGCATGAGCAGCACCAAAATGAAAGGGGGTGAATAAGCAGCACCGAAAGCAAAGGGAAGCAGCACCAAAAGCAAAAGGAGTGCATGAGCAGCACCAAAATAAAAGGGGGTGAATAAGCAGCACCAAAAGCAAAGGGAAGCAGCACCAAAAGCAAAGGGAGTGCATAAGCAGCACCAAAAGCAAAAGGAGTGCATAAGCAGCACCAAAAGCAAAGGGAAGCAGCACCAAAAGCAAAGAGAGTGCATAAGCAGCACCAAATGCAAAGGGAGTGAATAAGCAGCACCAAAAGCAAAGGGAAGCAGCACCAAAAGCAAAAGGAGTGCATAAGCAGCACCAAATGCGAAGGGAGTGAATAAGCAGCACCGAAAGCAAAGGGAAGCAGCACCAAAAGCAAAGGGAGTGCATAAGCAGCACCAAAATGAAAGGGAGTGAATAAGCAGCACCAAAAGCAAAGGGAAGCAGCACCAAAAGCAAAGGGAGTGCATAAGCACCAGAAGCAAAAGGAAAGCATAAGCAGCACCAAAAGCAAAGGGAGGCAGCAACAAAAGCAAAGGGAGTGCATGAGCAGCACCAAATGCAAAGGGAGTGCATAAGCAGCACCAAAATGAAAGGGAGTGCATAAGCAGCACCAAAAGCAAAGGGAGTGCATAAGCAGCACCAAAATGAAAGGGAGTGAATAAGCAGCACCAAAGGAAAGGGAAGCAGCACCAAAAGCAAAAGGAGTGCCTGAGCAGCACCAAAAGCAAAGGGAGTGCATAAGCAGCACCAAAAACAAAGGGAAGCAGCACCAAAAGCAAAGGGAGTGCATAAGCAGCACCAAAAGCAAAAGGAGTGCATAAGCAGCACCAAAAGCAAAGGGAAGCGGCACCAAAAGCAAAGAGAGTGCATAAGCAGCACCAAATGCAAAGGGAGTGAATAAGCAACACCAAAAGCAAAGGGAAGCAGCACCAAAAGCAAAAGGAGTGCATAAGCAGCACCAAATGCAAAGGGAGTGAATAAGCAGCACCGAAAGCAAAGGGAAGCAGCACCAAAAGCAAAGGGAGTGCATAAGCAGCACCAAAATGAAAGGGAGTGAATAAACAGCACCAAAAGCAAAGGGAAGCAGCACCAAAAGCAAAGGGAGTGCATAAGCAGCACCAAAAGCAAAAGGAGTGCATAAGCAGCACCAAAAGCAAAGGGAGGCAGCAACAAAAGCAAAGGGAGTGCATGAGCAGCACCAAATGCAAAGGGAAGCAGCACCAAAAGCAAAAGGAGTGCATAAGCAGCACCAAAAGCAAAGGGAGGCAGCAACAAAAGCAAAGGGAGTGCATGAGCAGCACTAAAATGAAAGGGAGTGAATAAGCAGCACCAAAGGAAAGGGAAGCAGCACCAAAAGCAAAGGGAAGCAGCACTAAAAACAGAGGGAGTGCATAAGCAGCACCAAAAGCAAAGGGAGGCAGCACCAAAAGCAAAGGGAGTGCATAAGCAGCACCAAAATCAAAGGGAGTGCATAAGCAGCACCAAAATGAAAGGGAGTGAATAAGCAGCACCAAAGGAAAGGGAAGCAGCACCAAAAGCAAAAGGAGTGCCTGAGCAGCACCAAAAGCAAAGGGAGTGCATAAGCAGCACCAAAAACAAAGGGAAGCAGCACCAAAAGCAAAGGGAGTGCATAAGCAGCACCAAAAGCAAAAGGAGTGCATAAGCAGCACCAAAAGCAAAGGGAAGCAGCACCAAAAGCAAAGAGAGTGCATAAGCAGCACCAAATGCAAAGGGAGTGAATAAGCAGCACCAAAAGCAAAGGGAAGCAGCACCAAAAGCAAAAGGAGTGCATAAGCAGCACCAAATGCAAAGGGAGTGAATAAGCAGCACCGAAAGCAAAGGGAAGCAGCACCAAAAGCAAAGGGAGTGCATAAGCAGCACCAAAATGAAAGGGAGTGAATAAACAGCACCAAAAGCAAAGGGAAGCAGCACCAAAAGCAAAGGGAGTGCATAAGCAGCACCAAAAGCAAAAGGAGTGCATAAGCAGCACCAAAAGCAAAGGGAGGCAGCAACAAAAGCAAAGGGAGTGCATGAGCAGCACTAAAATGAAAGGGAGTGAATAAGCAGCACCAAAAGCAAAGGGAAGCAGCACCAAAAGCAAAAGGAGTGCATGAGCAGCACCAAAAGAAAAGGGAGTGATTAAGCAGCACCAAAAGCAAAGGGAAGCAGCACCAAAAACAGAGGGAGTGCATAAGCAGCACCAAAAGCAAAGGGAGTGCATAAGCAGCACCAAAATGAAAGCGAGTGAATAAGCAGCACCAAAGGAAAGGGAAGCAGCACCAAAGGAAAGGGAAGCAGCACCAAAAGCAAAGGGAGGCAGCAACAAAAGCAAAGGGAGTGCATAAGCAGCACCAAAAGCAAAGGGAGTGCATAAGCAGCACCAAAAGCAAAGGGAGTGCATAAGCAGCACCAAAATGAAAGGGAGTGAATAAGCAGCACCAAAGGAAAGGGAAGCAGCACCAAAAGCAAAAGGAGTGCCTGAGCAGCACCAAAAGCAAAGGGAGTGCATAAGCAGCACCAAAAACAAAGGGAAGCAGCACCAAAAGCAAAGGGAGTGCATAAGCAGCACCAAAAGCAAAAGGAGTGCATAAGCAGCACCAAAAGCAAAGGGAAGCAGCACCAAAAGCAAAGAGAGTGCATAAGCAGCACCAAATGCAAAGGGAGGCAGCAACAAAAGCAAAGGGAGTGCATGAGAAGCACCAAATGCAAAGGGAGTGCATAAGCAGCACCAAAATGAAAGGGAGTGAATAAGCAGCACCAAAAGCAAAGGGAAGCAGCACCAAAAGCAAAGAGAGTGCATAAGCAGCACCAAAAGCAAAAGGAGTGCATAAGCAGCACCAAAAGCAAAGGGAGGCAGCAACAAACGCAAAGGGAGTGCATGAGCAGCACCAAATGCAAAGGGAGTGCATAAGCAGCACCAAAATGAAAGGGAGTGCATAAGCAGCACCAAAATGAAAGGGAGTGAATAAGCAGCACCAAAGGAAAGGGAAGCAGCACCAAAGGAAAGGGAAGCAGCACCAAAAGCAAAAGGAGTGCCTGAGCAGCACCAAAAGCAAAGGGAGTGCATGAGCAGCACCAAAATGAAAGGGGGTGAATAAGCAGCACCGAAAGCAAAGGGAAGCAGCACCAAAAGCAAAAGGAGTGCATGAGCAGCACCAAAATAAAAGGGGGTGAATAAGCAGCACCAAAAGCAAAGGGAAGCAGCACCAAAAGCAAAGGGAGTGCATAAGCAGCACCAAAAGCAAAAGGAGTGCATAAGCAGCACCAAAAGCAAAGGGAAGCAGCACCAAAAGCAAAGAGAGTGCATAAGCAGCACCAAATGCAAAGGGAGTGAATAAGCAGCACCAAAAGCAAAGGGAAGCAGCACCAAAAGCAAAAGGAGTGCATAAGCAGCACCAAATGCGAAGGGAGTGAATAAGCAGCACCGAAAGCAAAGGGAAGCAGCACCAAAAGCAAAGGGAGTGCATAAGCAGCACCAAAAACAAAGGGAAGCAGCACCAAAAGCAAAGGGAAGCAGCACCAAAAGCAAAGGGAGTGCATATGCAGCACCAGAAGCAAAAGGAAAGCATAAGCAGCACCAAAAGCAAAGGGAGGCAGCAACAAAAGCAAAGGGAGTGCATGAGCAGCACCAAATGCAAAGGGAGTGCATAAGCAGCACCAAAATGAAAGGGAGTGAATAAGCAGCACCAAAAGCAAAGGGAAGCAGCACCAAAAGCAAAGAGAGTGCATAAGCAGCACCAAAAGCAAAAGGAGTGCATAAGCAGCACCAAAAGCAAAGGGAGGCAGCAACAAAAGCAAAGGGAGTGCATGAGCAGCACCAAATGCAAAGGGAGTGCATAAGCAGCACCAAAGGAAAGGGAGTGAATAAGCAGCACCAAAGGAAAGGGAAGCAGCACCAAAAGCAAAAGGAGTGCATAAGCAGCACCAAAAGCAAAGGGAGGCAGCAACAAAAGCAAAGGGAGTGCATGAGCAGCACTAAAATGAAAGGGAGTGAATAAGCAGCACCAAAGGAAAGGGAAGCAGCACCAAAAGCAAAAGGAGTGCATGAGCAGCACCAAAAGAAAAGGAAGTGAATAAGCAGCACCAAAAGCAAAGGGAAGCAGTACTAAAAACAGAGGGAGTGCATAAGCAGCAGCAAAAGCAAAGGGAGGCAGCACCAAAAGCAAAGGGAGTTCATAAGCAGCACCAAAATCAAAGGGAGTGCATAAGCAGCACCAAAATGAAAGGGAGTGAATAAGCAGCACCGAAAGCAAAGGGAAGCAGCACCAACAGCAAAGAGAGTGCATAAGCAGCACCAAATGCAAAGGGAGTGAATAAGCAGCACCAAAAGCAAAGGGAAGCAGCACCAAAAGCAAAAGGAGTGCATAAGCAGCACCAAATGCAAAGGGAGTGAATAAGCAGCACCGAAAGCAAAGGGAAGCAGCACCAAAAGCAAAGGGAGTGCATAAGCAGCACCAAAATGAAAGGGAGTGAATAAACAGCACCAAAAGCAAAGGGAAGCAGCACCAAAAGCAAAGGGAGTGCATAAGCAGCACCAAAAGCAAAAGGAGTGCATAAGCAGCACCAAAAGCAAAGGGAGGCAGCAACAAAAGCAAAGGGAGTGCATGAGCAGCACCAATTGCAAAGGGAGTGCATAAGCAGCACCAAAGGAAAGGGAGTGAATAAGCAGCACCAAAGGAAAGGGAAGCAGCACCAAAAGCAAAAGGAGTGCATAAGCAGCACCAAAAGCAAAGGGAGGCAGCAACAAAAGCAAAGGGAGTGCATGAGCAGCACTAAAATGAAAGGGAGTGAATAAGCAGCACCAAAGGAAAGGGAAGCAGCACCAAAAGCAAAAGGAGTGCATGAGCAGCACCAAAATAAAAGGAAGTGAATAAGCAGCACCAAAAGCAAAGGGAAGCAGTACTAAAAACAGAGGGAGTGCATAAGCAGCACCAAAAGCAAAGGGAGGCAGCAACAAAAGCAAAGGGAGTGCATGAGCAGCACTAAAATGAAAGGGAGTGAATAAGCAGCACCAAAGGAAAGGGAAGCAGCACCAAAAGCAAAAGGAGTGCATGAGCAGCACCAAAAGAAAAGGGAGTGCATAAGCAGCACCAAAGGAAAGGGAAGCAGCACCAAAAGCAAAAGGAGTGCCTGAGCAGCACCAAAAGCAAAGGGAGTGCATAAGCAGCACCAAAAACAAAGGGAAGCAGCACCAAAAGCAAAGGGAGTGCATAAGCAGCACCAAAAGCAAAAGGAGTGCATAAGCAGCACCAAAAGCAAAGGGAAGCAGCACCAACAGCAAAGAGAGTGCATAAGCAGCACCAAATGCAAAGGGAGTGAATAAGCAGCACCAAGAGCAAAGGGAAGCAGCACCAAAAGCAAAAGGAGTGCATAAGCAGCACCAAATGCAAAGGGAGTGAATAAGCAGCACCGAAAGCAAAGGGAAGCAGCACCAAAAGCAAAGGGAGTGCATAAGCAGCACCAAAATGAAAGGGAGTGAATAAACAGCACCAAAAGCAAAGGGAAGCAGCACCAAAAGCAAAGGGAGTGCATAAGCAGCACCAAAAGCAAAAGGAGTGCATAAGCAGCACCAAAAGCAAAGGGAGGCAGCAACAAAAGCAAAGGGAGTGCATGAGCAGCACCAAATGCAAAGGGAGTGCATAAGCAGCACCAAAGGAAAGGGAGTGAATAAGCAGCACCAAAGGAAAGGGAAGCAGCACCAAAAGCAAAAGGAGTGCATAAGCAGCACCAAAAGCAAAGGGAGGCAGCAACAAAAGCAAAGGGAGTGCATGAGCAGCACTAAAATGAAAGGGAGTGAATAAGCAGCACCAAAGGAAAGGGAAGCAGCACCAAAAGCAAAAGGAGTGCATGAGCAGCACCAAAAGAAAAGGAAGTGAATAAGCAGCACCAAAAGCAAAGGGAAGCAGTACTAAAAACAGAGGGAGTGCATAAGCAGCACCAAAAGCAAAGGGAGGCAGCACCAAAAGCAAAGGGAGTTCATAAGCAGCACCAAAATCAAAGGGAGTGCATAAGCAGCACCAAAATGAAAGGGAGTGAATAAGCAGCACCGAAAGCAAAGGGAAGCAGCACCAACAGCAAAGAGAGTGCATAAGCAGCACCAAATGCAAAGGGAGTGAATAAGCAGCACCAAAAGCAAAGGGAAGCAGCACCAAAAGCAAAAGGAGTGCATAAGCAGCACCAAATGCAAAGGGAGTGAATAAGCAGCACCGAAAGCAAAGGGAAGCAGCACCAAAAGCAAAGGGAGTGCATAAGCAGCACCAAAATGAAAGGGAGTGAATAAACAGCACCAAAAGCAAAGGGAAGCAGCACCAAAAGCAAAGGGAGTGCATAAGCAGCACCAAAAGCAAAAGGAGTGCATAAGCAGCACCAAAAGCAAAGGGAGGCAGCAACAAAAGCAAAGGGAGTGCATGAGCAGCACCAATTGCAAAGGAAGTGAATAAGCAGCACCAAAAGCAAAGGGAAGCAGTACTAAAAACAGAGGGAGTGCATAAGCAGCACCAAAAGCAAAGGGAGGCAGCACCAAAAGCAAAGGGAGTTCATAAGCAGCACCAAAATCAAAGGGAGTGCATAAGCAGCACCAAAATGAAAGGGAGTGAATAAGCAGCACCGAAAGCAAAGGGAAGCAGCACCAACAGCAAAGAGAGTGCATAAGCAGCACCAAATGCAAAGGGAGTGAATAAGCAGCACCAAAAGCAAAGGGAAGCAGCACCAAAAGCAAAAGGAGTGCATAAGCAGCACCAAATGCAAAGGGAGTGAATAAGCAGCACCGAAAGCAAAGGGAAGCAGCACCAAAAGCAAAGGGAGTGCATAAGCAGCACCAAAATGAAAGGGAGTGAATAAACAGCACCAAAAGCAAAGGGAAGCAGCACCAAAAGCAAAGGGAGTGCATAAGCAGCACCAAAAGCAAAAGGAGTGCATAAGCAGCACCAAAAGCAAAGGGAGGCAGCAACAAAAGCAAAGGGAGTGCATGAGCAGCACCAATTGCAAAGGGAGTGCATAAGCAGCACCGAAGGAAAGGGAGTGAATAAGCAGCACCAAAGGAAAGGGAAGCAGCACCAAAAGCAAAAGGAGTGCATAAGCAGCACCAAAAGCAAAGGGAGGCAGCAACAAAAGCAAAGGGAGTGCATGAGCAGCACTAAAATGAAAGGGAGTGAATAAGCAGCACCAAAGGAAAGGGAAGCAGCACCAAAAGCAAAAGGAGTGCATGAGCAGCACCAAAATAAAAGGAAGTGAATAAGCAGCACCAAAAGCAAAGGGAAGCAGTACTAAAAACAGAGGGAGTGCATAAGCAGCACCAAAAGCAAAGGGAGGCAGCACCAAAAGCAAAGGGAGTTCATAAGCAGCACCAAAATCAAAGGGAGTGCATAAGTAGCACCAAAATGAAAGGGAGTGAATAAGCAGCACCAAAGGAAAGGGAAGCAGCACCAAAAGCAAAAGGAGTGCCTGAGCAGCACCAAAAGCAAAGGGAGTGCATAAGCAGCACCAAAAGCAAAGGGAAGCAGCACCAAAAGCAAAGAGAGTGCATAAGCAGCACCAAATGCAAAGGGAGTGGATAAGCAGCACCGAAAGCAAAGGGAAGCAGCACCAAAAGCAAAGGGAGTGCATAAGCAGCACCAAAATGAAAGGGAGTGAATAAATAGCACCAAAAGCAAAGGGAAGCAGCACCAAAAGCAAAGGGAGTGCATAAGCAGCACCAAAAGCAAAGGGAGTGCATAAGCAGCACCAAAAGCAAAGGGAAGCAGCACCAAAAGCAAAGAGAGTGCATAAGCAGCACCAAATGCAAAGGGAGTGAATAAGCAGCACCGAAAGCAAAGGGAAGCAGCACCAAAAGCAAAGGGAGTGCATAAGCAGCACCAAAATGAAAGGGAGTGAATAAACAGCACCAAAAGCAAAGGGAAGCAGCACCAAACGCAAAGGGAGTGCATAAGCAGCACCAAAAGCAAAAGGAGTGCATAAGCAGCACCAAAAGCAAAGGGAGGCAGCAACAAAAGCAAAGGGAGTTCATGAGCAGCACCAAATGCAAAGGGAGTGCATAAGCAGCACCAAAATGAAAGGGAGTGAATAAGCAGCACCAAAGGAAAGGGAAGCAGCACCAAAAGCAAAAGGAGTGCATAAGCAGCACCACAAGCAAAGGGAGGCAGCAACAAAAGCAAAGGGAGTGCATGAGCAGCACTAAAATGAAAGGGAGTGAATAAGCAGCACCAAAGGAAAGGGAAGCAGCACCAAAAGCAAAAGGAGTGCATGAGCAGCACCAAAAGAAAAGGGAGTGAATAAGCAGCACCAAAAGCAAAGGGAAGCAGCACCAAAAACAGAGGGAGTGCATAAGCAGCACCAAAAGCAAAGGGAGTGCATAAGCAGCACCAAAATGAAAGGGAGTGAATAAGCAGCACCAAAGGAAAGGGAAGTAGCACCAAAGGAAAGGGAAGCAGCACCAAAAGCAAAAGGAGTGCCTGAGCAGCACCAAAAGCAAAGGGAGTGCATGAGCAGCACCAAAATGAAAGGGGGTGAATAAGCAGCACCGAAAGCAAAGGGAAGCAGCACCAAAAGCAAAAGGAGTGCATGAGCAGCACCAAAATGAAAGGGGGTGAATAAGCAGCACCAAAAGCAAAGGGAAGCAGCACCAAAAGCAAAGGGAGTGCATAAGCAGCACCAAAAGCAAAAGGAGTGCATAAGCAGCACCAAAAGCAAAGGGAAGCAGCACCAAAAGCAAAGAGAGTGCATAAGCAGCACCAAATGCAAAGGGAGTGAATAAGCAGCACCAAAAGCAAAGGGAAGCAGCACCAAAAGCAAAAGGAGTGCATAAGCAGCACCAAATGCGAAGGGAGTGAATAAGCAGCACCGAAAGCAAAGGGAAGCAGCACCAAAAGCAAAGGGAGTGCATAAGCAGCACCAAAATGAAAGGGAGTGAATAAGCAGCACCAAAAGCAAAGGGAAGCAGCACCAAAAGCAAAGGGAGTGCATAAGCAGCACCAAAAGCAAAAGGAAAGCATAAGCAGCACCAAAAGCAAAGGGAGGCAGCAACAAAAGCAAAGGGAGTGCATGAGCAGCACCAAATGCAAAGGGAGTGCATAAGCAGCACACAAATGAAAGGGAGTGAATAAGCAGCACCAAAGGAAAGGGAAGCAGCACCAAAAGCAAAAGGAGTGCATAAGCAGCACCAAAAGCAAAGGGAGGCAGCAACAAAAGCAAAGGGAGTGCATGAGCAGCACTAAAATGAAAGGGAGTGAATAAGCAGCACCAAAGGAAAGGGAAGCAGCACCAAAAGCAAAAGGAGTGCATGAGCAGCACGAAAAGAAAAGGGAGTGAATAAGCAGCACCAAAAGCAAAGGGAAGCAGCACCAAAAACAGAGGGAGTGCATAAGCAGCACCAAAAGCAAAGGGAGTGCATAAGCAGCACCAAAATGAAAGGGAGTGAATAAGCAGCACCAAAGGAAAGGGAAGCAGCACCAAAAGCAAAAGGAGTGCCTGAGCAGCACCAAAAGCAAAGGGAGTGCATGAGCAGCACCAAAATGAAAGGGGGTGAATAAGCAGCACCGAAAGCAAAGGGAAGCAGCACCAAAAGCAAAAGGAGTGCATGAGCAGCACCAAAATGAAAGGGGGTGAATAAGCAGCACCAAAAGCAAAGGGAAGCAGCACCAAAAGCAAAGGGAGTGCATAAGCAGCACCAAAAGCAAAAGGAAGCAGCACCAAAAGCAAAGAGAGTGCATAAGCAGCACCAAATGCAAAGGGAGTGAATAAGCAGCACCAAAAGCAAAGGGAAGCAGCACCAAAAGCAAAAGGAGTGCATAAGCAGCACCAAATGCGAAGGGAGTGAATAAGCAGCACCAAAAGCAAAGGGAAGCAGCACCAAAAGCAAAAGGAGTGCATAAGCAGCACCAAAAACAGAGGGAGTGCATAAGCAGCACCAAAAGCAAAGGGAGTGCATAAGCAGCACCAAAATGAAAGGGAGTGAATAAGCAGCACCAAAGGAAAGGGAAGCAGCACCAAAGGAAAGGGAAGCAGCACCAAAAGCAAAAGGAGTGCCTGAGCAGCACCAAAAGCAAAGGGAGTGCATGAGCAGCACCAAAATGAAAGGGGGTGAATAAGCAGCACCGAAAGCAAAGGGAAGCAGCACCAAAAGCAAAAGGAGTGCATGAGCAGCACCAAAATGAAAGGGGGTGAATAAGCAGCACCAAAAGCAAAGGGAAGCAGCACCAAAAGCAAAGGGAGTGCATAAGCAGCACCAAAAGCAAAAGGAGTGCATAAGCAGCACCAAAAGCAAAGGGAAGCAGCACCAAAAGCAAAGAGAGTGCATAAGCAGCACCAAATGCAAAGGGAGTGAATAAGCAGCACCAAAAGCAAAGGGAAGCAGCACCAAAAGCAAAAGGAGTGCATAAGCAGCACCAAATGCGAAGGGAGTGAATAAGCAGCACCGAAAGCAAAGGGAAGCAGCACCAAAAGCAAAGGGAGTGCATAAGCAGCACCAAAATGAAAGGGAGTGAATAAGCAGCACCAAAAGCAAAGGGAAGCAGCACCAAAAGCAAAGGGAGTGCATAAGCAGCACCAAAAGCAAAAGGAAAGCATAAGCAGCACCAAAAGCAAAGGGAGGCAGCAACAAAAGCAAAGGGAGTGCATGAGCAGCACCAAAAGCAAAGGGAGTGCATAAGCAGCACCAAAATGAAAGGGAGTGAATAAGCAGCACCAAAGGAAAGGGAAGCAGCACCAAAAGCAAAAGGAGTGCATAAGCAGCACCAAAAGCAAAGGGAGGCAGCAACAAAAGCAAAGGGAGTGCATGAGCAGCACTAAAATGAAAGGGAGTGAATAAGCAGCACCAAAGGAAAGGGAAGCAGCACCAAAAGCAAAAGGAGTGCATAAGCAGCACCAAAAGCAAAGGGAGGCAGCAACAAAAGCAAAGGGAGTGCATGAGCAGCACCAAATGCAAAGGGAGTGCATAAGCAGCACCAAAAGAAAAGGAAGTGAATAAGCAGCACCAAAATGAAAGGGAGTGAATAAGCAGCACCAAAGGAAAGGAAAGCAGCACCAAAAGCAAAAGGAGTGCCTGAGCAGCACCAAAAGCAAAGGGAGTGCATAAGCAGCACCAAAAACAAAGGGAAGCAGCACCAAAAGCAAAGGGAGTGCATAAGCAGCACCAAAAGCAAAAGGAGTGCATAAGCAGCACCAAAAGCAAAGGGAAGCAGCACCAAAAGCAAAGAGAGTGCATAAGCAGCACCAAAATGAAAGGGAGTGAATAAGCAGCACCAAAGGAAAGGGAAGCAGCACCAAAAGCAAAAGGAGTGCCTGAGCAGCACCAAAAGCAAAGGGAGTGCATAAGCAGCACCAAAAACAAAGGGAAGCAGCACCAAAAGCAAAGGGAGTGCATAAGCAGCACCAAAAGCAAAAGGAGTGCATAAGCAGCACCAAAAGCAAAGGGAAGCAGCACCAAAAGCAAAGAGAGTGCATAAGCAGCACCAAATGCAAAGGGAGTGAATAAGCAGCACCAAAGGAAAGGGAAGCAGCACCAAAAGCAAAAGGAGTGCATGAGCAGCACCAAAAGAAAAGGGAGTGATTAAGCAGCACCAAAAGCAAAGGGAAGCAGCACCAAAAACAGAGGGAGTGCATAAGCAGCACCAAAAGCAAAGGGAGTGCATAAGCAGCACCAAAAGCAAAGGGAGGCAGCAACAAAAGCAAAGGGAGTGCATGAGAAGCACCAAATGCAAAGGGAGTGCATAAGCAGCACCAAAATGAAAGGGAGTGAATAAGCAGCACCAAAAGCAAAGGGAAGCAGCACCAAAAGCAAAGGGAGTGCATAAGCAGCACCAAAAGCAAAAGGAGTGCATAAGCAGCACCAAAAGCAAAGGGAAGCAGCACCAAAAGCAAAGAGAGTGCATAAGCAGCACCAAATGCAAAGGGAGTGAATAAGCAGCACCAAAAGCAAAGGGAAGCAGCACCAAAAGCAAAAGGAGTGCATAAGCAGCACCAAATGCGAAGGGAGTGAATAAGCAGCACCGAAAGCAAAGGGAAGCAGCACCAAAAGCAAAGGGAGTGCATAAGCAGCACCAAAATGAAAGGGAGTGAATAAGCAGCACCAAAAGCAAAGGGAAGCAGCACCAAAAGCAAAGGGAGTGCATAAGCAGCACCAGAAGCAAAAGGAAAGCATAAGCAGCACCAAAAGCAAAGGGAGGCAGCAACAAAAGCAAAGGGAGTGCATGAGCAGCACCAAATGCAAAGGGAGTGCATAAGCAGCACCAAAATGAAAGGGAGTGAATAAGCAGCACCAAAGGAAAGGGAAGCAGCACCAAAAGCAAAAGGAGTGCAAAAGCAGCACCAAAAGCAAAGGGAGGCAGCAACAAAAGCAAAGGGAGTGCATGAGCAGCACTAAAATGAAAGGGAGTGAATAAGCAGCACCAAAGGAAAGGGAAGCAGCACCAAAAGCAAAAGGAGTGCATGAGCAGCACCAAAAGAAAAGGAAGTGAATAAGCAGCACCAAAAGCAAAGGGAAGCAGCACTAAAAACAGAGGGAGTGCATAAGCAGCACCAAAAGCAAAGGGAGTGCATAAGCAGCACCAAAAGCAAAGGGAGTGCATAAGCAGCACCAAAATGAAAGGGAGTGAATAAGCAGCACCAAAGGAAAGGAAAGCAGCACCAAAAGCAAAAGGAGTGCCTGAGCAGCACCAAAAGCAAAGGGAGTGCATAAGCAGCACCAAAAACAAAGGGAAGCAGCACCAAAAGCAAAGGGAGTGCATAAGCAGCACCAAAAGCAAAAGGAGTGCATAAGCAGCACCAAAAGCAAAGGGAAGCAGCACCAAAAGCAAAGAGAGTGCATAAGCAGCACCAAATGCAAAGGGAGTGAATAAGCAGCACCAAAAGCAAAGGGAAGCAGCACCAAAAGCAAAAGGAGTGCATAAGCAGCACCAAATGCAAAGGGAGTGAATAAGCAGCACCGAAAGCAAAGGGAAGCAGCACCAAAAGCAAAGGGAGTGCATAAGCAGCACCAAAATGAAAGGGAGTGAATAAACAGCACCAAAAGCAAAGGGAAGCAGCACCAAAAGCAAAGGGAGTGCATAAGCAGCACCAAAAGCAAAAGGAGTGCATAAGCAGCACCAAAAGCAAAGGGAGGCAGCAACAAAAGCAAAGGGAGTGCATGAGCAGCACCAAATGCAAAGGGAAGCAGCACCAAAAGCAAAAGGAGTGCATAAGCAGCACCAAAAGCAAAGGGAGGCAGCAACAAAAGCAAAGGGAGTGCATGAGCAGCACTAAAATGAAAGGGAGTGAATAAGCAGCACCAAAGGAAAGGGAAGCAGCACCAAAAGCAAAGGGAAGCAGCACTAAAAACAGAGGGAGTGCATAAGCAGCACCAAAAGCAAAGGGAGGCAGCACCAAAAGCAAAGGGAGTGCATAAGCAGCACCAAAATCAAAGGGAGTGCATAAGCAGCACCAAAATGAAAGGGAGTGAATAAGCAGCACCAAAGGAAAGGGAAGCAGCACCAAAAGCAAAAGGAGTGCCTGAGCAGCACCAAAAGCAAAGGGAGTGCATAAGCAGCACCAAAAACAAAGGGAAGCAGCACCAAAAGCAAAGGGAAGCAGCACCAAAAGCAAAGGGAGTGCATAAGCAGCACCAGAAGCAAAAGGAAAGCATAAGCAGCACCAAAAGCAAAGGGAGGCAGCAACAAAAGCAAAGGGAGTGCATAAGCAGCACCAAAATGAAAGGGAGTGAATAAGCAGCACCAAAGGAAAGGGAAGCAGCACCAAAAGCAAAAGGAGTGCATAAGCAGCACCAAAAGCAAAGGGAGGCAGCAACAAAAGCAAAGGGAGTGCATGAGCAGCACTAAAATGAAAGGGAGTGAATAAGCAGCACCAAAGGAAAGGGAAGCAGCACCAAAAGCAAAAGGAGTGCATGAGCAGCACCAAAAGAAAAGGAAGTGAATAAGCAGCACCAAAAGCAAAGGGAAGCAGCACTAAAAACAGAGGGAGTGCATAAGCAGCACCAAAAGCAAAGGGAGTGAATAAGCAGCACCAAAAGCAAAGGGAAGCAGCACCAAAAGCAAAAGGAGTGCATAAGCAGCACCAAATGCAAAGGGAAGCAGCACCAAAAGCAAAGAGAGTGCATAAGCAGCACCAAATGCAAAGGGAGTGAATAAGCAGCACCAAAAGCAAAGGGAAGCAGCACCAAAAGCAAAAGGAGTGCATAAGCAGCACCAAATGCAAAGGGAGTGAATAAGCAGCACCGAAAGCAAAGGGAAGCAGCACCAAAAGCAAAGGGAGTGCATAAGCAGCACCAAAATGAAAGGGAGTGAATAAACAGCACCAAAAGCAAAGGGAAGCAGCACCAAACGCAAAGGGAGTGCATAAGCAGCACCAAAAGCAAAAGGAGTGCATAAGCAGCACCAAAAGCAAAGGGAGGCAGCAACAAAAGCAAAGGGAGTTCATGAGCAGCACCAAATGCAAAGGGAGTGCATAAGAAGCACCAAAATGAAAGGGAGTGAATAAGCAGCACCAAAGGAAAGGGAAGCAGCACCAAAAGCAAAAGGAGTGCATAAGCAGCACCACAAGCAAAGGGAGGCAGCAACAAAAGCAAAGGGAGTGCATGAGCAGCACTAAAATGAAAGGGAGTGAATAAGCAGCACCAAAGGAAAGGGAAGCAGCACCAAAAGCAAAAGGAGTGCATGAGCAGCACCAAAAGAAAAGGGAGTGAATAAGCAGCACCAAAAGCAAAGGGAAGCAGCACCAAAAACAGAGGGAGTGCATAAGCAGCACCAAAAGCAAAGGGAGTGCATAAGCAGCACCAAAATGAAAGGGAGTGAATAAGCAGCACCAAAGGAAAGGGAAGCAGCACCAAAGGAAAGGGAAGCAGCACCAAAAGCAAAAGGAGTGCCTGAGCAGCACCAAAAGCAAAGGGAGTGCATGAGCAGCACCAAAATGAAAGGGGGTGAATAAGCAGCACCGAAAGCAAAAGGAGTGCATAAGCAGCACCAAAAGCAAAGGGAAGCAGCACCAAAAGCAAAGAGAGTGCATAAGCAGCACCAAATGCAAAGGGAGTGAATAAGCAGCACCAAAAGCAAAGGGAAGCAGCACCAAAAGCAAAAGGAGTGCATGAGCAGCACCAAAATGAAAGGGGGTGAATATGCAGCACCAAAAGCAAAGGGAAGCAGCACCAAAAGCAAAGGGAGTGCATAAGCAGCACCAAAAGCAAAAGGAGTGCATAAGCAGCACCAAAAGCAAAGGGAAGCAGCACCAAAAGCAAAGAGAGTGCATAAGCAGCACCAAATGCAAAGGGAGTGAATAAGCAGCACCAAAAGCAAAGGGAAGCAGCACCAAAAGCAAAAGGAGTGCATAAGCAGCACCAAATGCGAAGGGAGTGAATAAGCAGCACCGAAAGCAAAGGGAAGCAGCACCAAAAGCAAAGGGAGTGCATAAGCAGCACCAAAATGAAAGGGAGTGAATAAGCAGCACCAAAAGCAAAGGGAAGCAGCACCAAAAGCAAAGGGAGTGCATAAGCAGCACCAAAAGCAAAAGGAAAGCATAAGCAGCACCAAAAGCAAAGGGAGGCAGCAACAAAAGCAAAGGGAGTGCATGAGCAGCACCAAATGCAAAGGGAGTGCATAAGCAGCACCAAAATGAAAGGGAGTGAATAAGCAGCACCAAAGGAAAGGGAAGCAGCACCAAAAGCAAAAGGAGTGCATAAGCAGCACCAAAAGCAAAGGGAGGCAGCAACAAAAGCAAAGGGAGTGCATGAGCAGCACTAAAATGAAAGGGAGTGAATAAGCAGCACCAAAGGAAAGGGAAGCAGCACCAAAAGCAAAAGGAGTGCATGAGCAGCACCAAAAGAAAAGGGAGTGAATAAGCAGCACCAAAAGCAAAGGGAAGCAGCACCAAAAACAGAGGGAGTGCATAAGCAGCACCAAAAGCAAAGGGAGTGCATAAGCAGCACCAAAATGAAAGGGAGTGAATAAGCAGCACCAAAGGAAAGGGAAGCAGCACCAAAGGAAAGGGAAGCAGCACCAAAAGCAAAAGGAGTGCCTGAGCAGCACCAAAAGCAAAGGGAGTGCATGAGCAGCACCAAAATGAAAGGGGGTGAATAAGCAGCACCGAAAGCAAAGGGAAGCAGCACCAAAAGCAAAAGGAGTGCATGAGCAGCACCAAAATGAATGGGGGTGAATAAGCAGCACCAAAAGCAAAGGGAAGCAGCACCAAAAGCAAAGGGAGTGCATAAGCAGCACCAAAAGCAAAAGGAGTGCATAAGCAGCACCAAAAGCAAAGGGAAGCAGCACCAAAAGCAAAGAGAGTGCATAAGCAGCACCAAATGCAAAGGGAGTGAATAAGCAGCACCAAAAGCAAAGGGAAGCAGCACCAAAAGCAAAAGGAGTGCATCAGCAGCACCAAATGCGAAGGGAGTGAATAAGCAGCACCAAAAGCAAAGGGAAGCAGCACCAAAAGCAAAAGGAGTGCATAAGCAGCACCAAAAGCAAAGGGAAACAGCACCAAAAGCAAAGGGAAACAGCATTAAAACCAAAGGGAGTGCATAAGCAGCACCAAATGCAATGGGAGGCAGCAACAAAAGCAAAGGGAGTGCATGAGCAGCACCAAATGCAAAGGGAGGCAGCACCAAAAGCAGAGGGAGTGCATAAGCAGCACAGAAATGAAAGGGAGTGCATAAGCAGCACCAAAATGAAAGGGAGTGAATAAGCAGTACCAAAGGAAAGGGAAGCAGCACCAAAAGCAAAAGGAGTGCATGAGCAGCACCTAAAGCAAAGGGAGTGCATAAGCAGCACCAAAAACAAAGGGAAACAGCACCAAAACCAAAGGGAGTGCATAAGCAGCACCAAAAGCAAAGGGAGGCAGCACCAAAAGCAAAGGGAGAGCCTGAGCAGCACCAAAAGCAAAGGGAGTGCATAAGCAGCACCAAAAGCAAAGGGAAGCAGCACCAAAAACAGAGGGAGTGCATAAGCAGCACCAAAAGCAAAGGGAGGCAGCACCAAAAGCAGAGGGAGTGCATAAGCAGCACCAAAATGAAAGGGAGTGAATAAGCAGCACCAAAAGCAAAGGGAGTGAATAAGCAGCACCAAAAGCAAAGGGAAGCAGCACCAAAAGCAAAAGGAGTGCATGAGCAGCACCAAAATGAAAGGGGGTGAATATGCAGCACCAAAAGCAAAGGGAAGCAGCACCAAAAGCAAAGGGAGTGCATAAGCAGCACCAAAAGCAAAAGGAGTGCATAAGCAGCACCAAAAGCAAAGGGAAGCAGCACCAAAAGCAAAGAGAGTGCATAAGCAGCACCAAAAGCAAAAGGAGTGCATAAGCAGCACCAAATGCAAAGGGAGTGAATAAGCAGCACCGAAAGCAAAGGGAAGCAGCACCAAAAGCAAAGGGAGTGCATAAGCAGCACCAAAATGAAAGGGAGTGAATAAACAGCACCAAAAGCAAAGGGAAGCAGCACCAAACGCAAAGGGAGTGCATAAGCAGCACCAAAAGCAAAAGGAGTGCATAAGCAGCACCAAAAGCAAAGGGAGGCAGCAACAAAAGCAAAGGGAGTTCATGAGCAGCACCAAATGCAAAGGGAGTGCATAAGAAGCACCAAAATGAAAGGGAGTGAATAAGCAGCACCAAAGGAAAGGGAAGCAGCACCAAAAGCAAAAGGAGTGCATAAGCAGCACCACAAGCAAAGGGAGGCAGCAACAAAAGCAAAGGGAGTGCATGAGCAGCACTAAAATGAAAGGGAGTGAATAAGCAGCACCAAAGGAAAGGGAAGCAGCACCAAAAGCAAAAGGAGTGCATGAGCAGCACCAAAAGAAAAGGGAGTGAATAAGCAGCACCAAAAGCAAAGGGAAGCAGCACCAAAAACAGAGGGAGTGCATAAGCAGCACCAAAAGCAAAGGGAGTGCATAAGCAGCACCAAAATGAAAGGGAGTGAATAAGCAGCACCAAAGGAAAGGGAAGCAGCACCAAAGGAAAGGGAAGCAGCACCAAAAGCAAAAGGAGTGCCTGAGCAGCACCAAAAGCAAAGGGAGTGCATGAGCAGCACCAAAATGAAAGGGGGTGAATAAGCAGCACCGAAAGCAAAAGGAGTGCATAAGCAGCACCAAAAGCAAAGGGAAGCAGCACCAAAAGCAAAGAGAGTGCATAAGCAGCACCAAATGCAAAGGGAGTGAATAAGCAGCACCAAAAGCAAAGGGAAGCAGCACCAAAAGCAAAAGGAGTGCATGAGCAGCACCAAAATGAAAGGGGGTGAATATGCAGCACCAAAAGCAAAGGGAAGCAGCACCAAAAGCAAAGGGAGTGCATAAGCAGCACCAAAAGCAAAAGGAGTGCATAAGCAGCACCAAAAGCAAAGGGAAGCAGCACCAAAAGCAAAGAGAGTGCATAAGCAGCACCAAATGCAAAGGGAGTGAATAAGCAGCACCAAAAGCAAAGGGAAGCAGCACCAAAAGCAAAAGGAGTGCATAAGCAGCACCAAATGCGAAGGGAGTGAATAAGCAGCACCGAAAGCAAAGGGAAGCAGCACCAAAAGCAAAGGGAGTGCATAAGCAGCACCAAAATGAAAGGGAGTGAATAAGCAGCACCAAAAGCAAAGGGAAGCAGCACCAAAAGCAAAGGGAGTGCATAAGCAGCACCAAAAGCAAAAGGAAAGCATAAGCAGCACCAAAAGCAAAGGGAGGCAGCAACAAAAGCAAAGGGAGTGCATGAGCAGCACCAAATGCAAAGGGAGTGCATAAGCAGCACCAAAATGAAAGGGAGTGAATAAGCAGCACCAAAGGAAAGGGAAGCAGCACCAAAAGCAAAAGGAGTGCATAAGCAGCACCAAAAGCAAAGGGAGGCAGCAACAAAAGCAAAGGGAGTGCATGAGCAGCACTAAAATGAAAGGGAGTGAATAAGCAGCACCAAAGGAAAGGGAAGCAGCACCAAAAGCAAAAGGAGTGCATGAGCAGCACCAAAAGAAAAGGGAGTGAATAAGCAGCACCAAAAGCAAAGGGAAGCAGCACCAAAAACAGAGGGAGTGCATAAGCAGCACCAAAAGCAAAGGGAGTGCATAAGCAGCACCAAAATGAAAGGGAGTGAATAAGCAGCACCAAAGGAAAGGGAAGCAGCACCAAAGGAAAGGGAAGCAGCACCAAAAGCAAAAGGAGTGCCTGAGCAGCACCAAAAGCAAAGGGAGTGCATGAGCAGCACCAAAATGAAAGGGGGTGAATAAGCAGCACCGAAAGCAAAGGGAAGCAGCACCAAAAGCAAAAGGAGTGCATGAGCAGCACCAAAATGAATGGGGGTGAATAAGCAGCACCAAAAGCAAAGGGAAGCAGCACCAAAAGCAAAGGGAGTGCATAAGCAGCACCAAAAGCAAAAGGAGTGCATAAGCAGCACCAAAAGCAAAGGGAAGCAGCACCAAAAGCAAAGAGAGTGCATAAGCAGCACCAAATGCAAAGGGAGTGAATAAGCAGCACCAAAAGCAAAGGGAAGCAGCACCAAAAGCAAAAGGAGTGCATCAGCAGCACCAAATGCGAAGGGAGTGAATAAGCAGCACCAAAAGCAAAGGGAAGCAGCACCAAAAGCAAAAGGAGTGCATAAGCAGCACCAAAAGCAAAGGGAAACAGCACCAAAAGCAAAGGGAAACAGCATTAAAACCAAAGGGAGTGCATAAGCAGCACCAAATGCAATGGGAGGCAGCAACAAAAGCAAAGGGAGTGCATGAGCAGCACCAAATGCAAAGGGAGGCAGCACCAAAAGCAGAGGGAGTGCATAAGCAGCACAGAAATGAAAGGGAGTGCATAAGCAGCACCAAAATGAAAGGGAGTGAATAAGCAGTACCAAAGGAAAGGGAAGCAGCACCAAAAGCAAAAGGAGTGCATGAGCAGCACCTAAAGCAAAGGGAGTGCATAAGCAGCACCAAAAACAAAGGGAAACAGCACCAAAACCAAAGGGAGTGCATAAGCAGCACCAAAAGCAAAGGGAGGCAGCACCAAAAGCAAAGGGAGAGCCTGAGCAGCACCAAAAGCAAAGGGAGTGCATAAGCAGCACCAAAAGCAAAGGGAAGCAGCACCAAAAACAGAGGGAGTGCATAAGCAGCACCAAAAGCAAAGGGAGGCAGCACCAAAAGCAGAGGGAGTGCATAAGCAGCACCAAAATGAAAGGGAGTGAATAAGCAGCACCAAAAGCAAAGGGAAGCAGCACCAAAAGCGAAGGGAGTGCATAAGCAGCACCAAAAGCAAAGGGAGTGCATTAGCAGCACCAAAATGAAAGGGAGTGAATAAGCAGCACCAAATGAAAGGGAAGCAGCACGAAAAGCAAAAGGAGTGCATAAGCAGCACCAAAAGCAAAGGGAAGCAGCACCAAAATGAAAGGGAGTGAATAAGCAGCACCAAAGGAAAGGGAAGCAGCACCAAAAGCGAAGGGAGTGCATAAGCAGCACCAAAAGCAAAGGGAGTGCATAAGCAGCACCAAAATGAAAGGGAGTGAATAAGCAGCACCAAAGGAAAGGGAAGCAGCACGAAAAGCAAAAGGAGTGCATAAGCAGCACCAAAAGCAAAGGGAAGCAGCACCAAAATGAAAGGGAGTGAATAAGCAGCACCAAAGGAAAGGGAAGCAGCACCAAAAGCAAAAGGAGTGCATAAGCAGCACCAAAAGCAAAGGGAGGCAGCACCAAAAGCAAAGGGAAACAGCATTAAAACCAAAGGGAGTGCATAAGCAGCACCAAATGCAAAGGGAGTGCATAAGCAGCACCAAAATGAAAGGGAGTGAATAAGCAGCACCAAAGGAAAGGGAAGCAGCACCAAAAGCAAAAGGAGTGCATGAGCAGCACCAAAAGAAAAGGGAGTGAATAAGCAGCACCAAAAGCAAAGGGAAGCAGCACCAAAAACAGAGGGAGTGCATAAGCAGCACCAAATGCAATGGGAGGCAGCAACAAAAGCAAAGGGAGTGCATGAGCAGCACCAATTGCAAAGGGAGTGCATAAGCAGCACCAAAATGAAAGGGAGTGAATAAGCAGCACCAAAGGAAAGGGAAGCAGCACCAAAAGCAAAAGGAGTGCATGAGCAGCACCAAAAGAAAAGGGAGTGAATAAGCAGCACCAAAAGCAAAGGGAAGCAGCACCAAAAACAGAGGGAGTGAATAAGCAGCACCAAAGGAAAGGGAAGCAGCACCAAAAGCAAAAGGAGTGCCTGAGCAGCACCAAAAGCAAAGGGAGTGCATAAGCAGCACCAAAAACAAAGGGAAGCAGCACCAAAAGCAAAGGGAGTGCATAAGCAGCACCAAAAGCAAAGGGAAGCAGCACCAAAATGAAAGGGAGTGAATAAGCAGCACCAAAGGAAAGGGAAGCAGCACCAAAAGCAAAAGGAGTGCATAAGCAGCACCAAAAGCAAAGGGAGGCAGCACCAAAAGCAAAGGGAAACAGCATTAAAACCAAAGGGAGTGCATAAGCAGCACCAAATGCAATGGGAGGCAGCAACAAAAGCAAAGGGAGTGCATAAGCAGCACCAAAATGAAAGGGAGTGAATAAGCAGCACCAAAAGCAAAGGGAAGCAGCACCAAAAGCGAAGGGAGTGCATAAGCAGCACCAAAAGCAAAGGGAGTGCATAAGCAGCACCAAAATGAAAGGGAGTGAATAAGCAGCACCAAAGGAAAGGGAAGCAGCACGAAAAGCAAAAGGAGTGCATAAGCAGCACCAAAAGCAAAGGGAAGCAGCACCAAAATGAAAGGGAGTGAATAAGCAGCACCAAAGGAAAGGGAAGCAGCACCAAAAGCGAAGGGAGTGCATAAGCAGCACCAAAAGCAAAGGGAGTGCATAAGCAGCACCAAAATGAAAGGGAGTGAATAAGCAGCACCAAAGGAAAGGGAAGCAGCACGAAAAGCAAAAGGAGTGCATAAGCAGCACCAAAAGCAAAGGGAAGCAGCACCAAAATGAAAGGGAGTGAATAAGCAGCACCAAAGGAAAGGGAAGCAGCACCAAAAGCAAAAGGAGTGCATAAGCAGCACCAAAAGCAAAGGGAGGCAGCACCAAAAGCAAAGGGAAACAGCATTAAAACCAAAGGGAGTGCATAAGCAGCACCAAATGCAAAGGGAGTGCATAAGCAGCACCAAAATGAAAGGGAGTGAATAAGCAGCACCAAAGGAAAGGGAAGCAGCACCAAAAGCAAAAGGAGTGCATAAGCAGCACCAAAAGCAAAGGGAGGCAGCAACAAAAGCAAAGGGAGTGCATAAGCAGCACCAAATGCAATGGGAGGCAGCAACAAAAGCAAAGGGAGTGCATGAGCAGCACCAATTGCAAAGGGAGTGCATAAGCAGCACCAAAATGAAAGGGAGTGAATAAGCAGCACCAAAGGAAAGGGAAGCAGCACCAAAAGCAAAAGGAGTGCATGAGCAGCACCAAAAGAAAAGGGAGTGAATAAGCAGCACCAAAAGCAAAGGGAAGCAGCACCAAAAACAGAGGGAGTGCATAAGCAGCACCAAATGCAATGGGAGGCAGCAACAAAAGCAAAGGGAGTGCATGAGCAGCACCAATTGCAAAGGGAGTGCATAAGCAGCACCAAAATGAAAGGGAGTGAATAAGCAGCATCAAAGGAAAGGGAAGCAGCACCAAAAGCAAAAGGAGTGCATGAGCAGCACCAAAAGAAAAGGGAGTGAATAAGCAGCACCAAAAGCAAAGGGAAGCAGCACCAAAAACAGAGGGAGTGAATAAGCAGCACCAAAGGAAAGGGAAGCAGCACCAAAAGCAAAAGGAGTGCCTGAGCAGCACCAAAAGCAAAGGGAGTGCATAAGCAGCACCAAAAACAAAGGGAAGCAGCACCAAAAGCAAAGGGAGTGCATAAGCAGCACCAAAAGCAAAGGGAAGCAGCACCAAAATGAAAGGGAGTGAATAAGCAGCACCAAAGGAAAGGGAAGCAGCACCAAAAGCAAAAGGAGTGCATAAGCAGCACCAAAAGCAAAGGGAGGCAGCACCAAAAGCAAAGGGAAACAGCATTAAAACCAAAGGGAGTGCATAAGCAGCACCAAATGCAATGGGAGGCAGCAACAAAAGCAAAGGGAGTGCATAAGCAGCACCAAAAACAAAGGGAAGCAGCACCAAAAGCAAAGGGAGTGCATAAGCAGCACCAAAAGCAAAAGGAGTGCATAAGCAGCACCAAAAGCAAAGGGAAGCAGCACCAAAAGCAAAGAGAGTGCATAAGCAGCACCAAATGCAAAGGGAGTGAATAAGCAGCACTAAAATGAAAGGGAGTGAATAAGCAGCACCAAAGGAAAGGGAAGCAGCACCAAAAGCAAAAGGAGTGCATGAGCAGCACCAAAAGAAAAGGAAGTGAATAAGCAGCACCAAAAGCAAAGGGAAGCAGCACTAAAAACAGAGGGAGTGCATAGGCAGCACCAAAAGCAAAGGGAGGCAGCACCAAAAGCAAAGTTAGTGCATAAGCAGCACCAAAATCAAAGGGAGTGCATAAGCAGCACCAATATGAAAGGGAGTGAATAAGCAGCACCAAAGGAAAGGGAAGCAGCACCAAAAGCAAAAGGAGTGCCTGAGCAGCACCAAAAGCAAAGGGAGGCAGCAACAAAAGCAAAGGGAGTGCATGAGCAGCACCAAATGCAAAGGGAGTGCATAAGCAGCACCAAAATGAAAGGGAGTGAATAAGCAGCACCAAAGGAAAGGGAAGCAGCACCAAAAGCAAAAGGAGTGCATAAGCAGCACCAAAAGCAAAGGGAGGCAGCAACAAAAGCAAAGGGAGTGCATGAGCAGCACCAAAAGAAAAGGGAGTGCATAAGCAGCACCAAAGGAAAGGGAAGCAGCACCAAAAGCAAAAGGAGTGCCTGAGCAGCACCAAAAGCAAAGGGAGTGCATAAGCAGCACCAAAAACAAAGGGAAGCAGCACCAAAAGCAAAGGGAGTGCATAAGCAGCACCAAAAGCAAAAGGAGTGCATAAGCAGCACCAAAAGCAAAGGGAAGCAGCACCAACAGCAAAGAGAGTGCATAAGCAGCACCAAATGCAAAGGGAGTGAATAAGCAGCACCAAAAGCAAAGGGAAGCAGCACCAAAAGCAAAAGGAGTGCATAAGCAGCACCAAATGCAAAGGGAGTGAATAAGCAGCACCGAAAGCAAAGGGAAGCAGCACCAAAAGCAAAGGGAGTGCATAAGCAGCACCAAAATGAAAGGGAGTGAATAAACAGCACCAAAAGCAAAGGGAAGCAGCACCAAAAGCAAAGGGAGTGCAAAAGCAGCACCAAAAGCAAAAGGAGTGCATAAGCAGCACCAAAAGCAAAGGGAGGCAGCAACAAAAGCAAAGGGAGTGCATGAGCAGCACCAAATGCAAAGGGAGTGCATAAGCAGCACCAAAGGAAAGGGAGTGAATAAGCAGCACCAAAGGAAAGGGAAGCAGCACCAAAAGCAAAAGGAGTGCATAAGCAGCACCAAAAGCAAAGGGAGGCAGCAACAAAAGCAAAGGGAGTGCATGAGCAGCACTAAAATGAAAGGGAGTGCATAAGCAGCACCAAAAGCAAAGGGAGGCAGCAACAAAAGCAAAGGGAGTGCATGAGCAGCACCAAAAGAAAAGGGAGTGCATAAGCAGCACCAAAGGAAAGGGAAGCAGCACCAAAAGCAAAAGGAGTGCCTGAGCAGCACCAAAAGCAAAGGGAGTGCATAAGCAGCACCAAAAACAAAGGGAAGCAGCACCAAAAGCAAAGGGAGTGCATAAGCAGCACCAAAAGCAAAAGGAGTGCATAAGCAGCACCAAAAGCAAAGGGAAGCAGCACCAACAGCAAAGAGAGTGCATAAGCAGCACCAAATGCAAAGGGAGTGAATAAGCAGCACCAAAAGCAAAGGGAAGCAGCACCAAAAGCAAAAGGAGTGCATAAGCAGCACCAAATGCAAAGGGAGTGAATAAGCAGCACCGAAAGCAAAGGGAAGCAGCACCAAAAGCAAAGGGAGTGCATAAGCAGCACTAAAATGAAAGGGAGTGAATAAACAGCACCAAAAGCAAAGGGAAGCAGCACCAAAAGCAAAGGGAGTGCATAAGCAGCACCAAAAGCAAAAGGAGTGCATAAGCAGCACCAAAAGCAAAGGGAGGCAGCAACAAAAGCAAAGGGAGTGCATGAGCAGCACCAAATGCAAAGGGAGTGCATAAGCAGCACCAAAGGAAAGGGAGTGAATAAGCAGCACCAAAGGAAAGGGAAGCAGCACCAAAAGCAAAAGGAGTGCATAAGCAGCACCAAAAGCAAAGGGAGGCAGCAACAAAAGCAAAGGGAGTGCATGAGCAGCACTAAAATGAAAGGGAGTGAATAAGCAGCACCAAAGGAAAGGGAAGCAGCACCAAAAGCAAAAGGAGTGCATGAGCAGCACCAAAAGAAAAGGAAGTGAATAAGCAGCACCAAAAGCAAAGGGAAGCAGCACCAAAAACAGAGGGAGTGCATAAGCAGCACCAAAAGCAAAGGGAGTGCATAAGCAGCACCAAAAGCAAAGGGAGGCAGCAACAAAAGCAAAGGGAGTGCATGAGAAGCACCAAATGCAAAGGGAGTGCATAAGCAGCACCAAAATGAAAGGGAGTGAATAAGCAGCACCAAAAGCAAAGGGAAGCAGCACCAAAAGCAAAGGGAGTGCATAAGCAGCACCAAAAGCAAAAGGAGTGCATAAGCAGCACCAAAAGCAAAGGGAAGCAGCACCAAAAGCAAAGAGAGTGCATAAGCAGCACCAAATGCAAAGGGAGTGAATAAGCAGCACCAAAAGCAAAGGGAAGCAGCACCAAAAGCAAAAGGAGTGCATAAGCAGCACCAAATGCGAAGGGAGTGAATAAGCAGCACCGAAAGCAAAGGGAAGCAGCACCAAAAGCAAAGGGAGTGCATAAGCAGCACCAAAATGAAAGGGAGTGAATAAGCAGCACCAAAAGCAAAGGGAAGCAGCACCAAAAGCAAAGGGAGTGCATAAGCAGCACCAGAAGCAAAAGGAAAGCATAAGCAGCACCAAAAGCAAAGGGAGGCAGCAACAAAAGCAAAGGGAGTGCATGAGCAGCACCAAATGCAAAGGGAGTGCATAAGCAGCACCAAAATGAAAGGGAGTGAATAAGCAGCACCAAAGGAAAGGGAAGCAGCACCAAAAGCAAAAGGAGTGCAAAAGCAGCACCAAAA
This sequence comes from Caenorhabditis macrosperma, assembly GCA_963932285.1. Classification (NCBI taxonomy): domain Eukaryota; kingdom Metazoa; phylum Nematoda; class Chromadorea; order Rhabditida; family Rhabditidae; genus Caenorhabditis; species Caenorhabditis macrosperma. The sequence goes on from OZ010618.1 coordinate 4,408,606, forward strand.
GCAAAGGGAGGCAGCAACAAAAGCAAAGGGAGTGCATGAGCAGCACTAAAATGAAAGGGAGTGAATAAGCAGCACCAAAGGAAAGGGAAGCAGCACCAAAAGCAAAAGGAGTGCATGAGCAGCACCAAAAGAAAAGGAAGTGAATAAGCAGCACCAAAAGCAAAGGGAAGCAGCACTAAAAACAGAGGGAGTGCATAAGCAGCACCAAAAGCAAAGGGAGTGCATAAGCAGCACCAAAAGCAAAGGGAGTGCATAAGCAGCACCAAAATGAAAGGGAGTGAATAAGCAGCACCAAAGGAAAGGAAAGCAGCACCAAAAGCAAAAGGAGTGCCTGAGCAGCACCAAAAGCAAAGGGAGTGCATAAGCAGCACCAAAAACAAAGGGAAGCAGCACCAAAAGCAAAGGGAGTGCATAAGCAGCACCAAAAGCAAAAGGAGTGCATAAGCAGCACCAAAAGCAAAGGGAAGCAGCACCAAAAGCAAAGAGAGTGCATAAGCAGCACCAAATGCAAAGGGAGTGAATAAGCAGCACCAAAAGCAAAGGGAAGCAGCACCAAAAGCAAAAGGAGTGCATAAGCAGCACCAAATGCAAAGGGAGTGAATAAGCAGCACCGAAAGCAAAGGGAAGCAGCACCAAAAGCAAAGGGAGTGCATAAGCAGCACCAAAATGAAAGGGAGTGAATAAACAGCACCAAAAGCAAAGGGAAGCAGCACCAAAAGCAAAGGGAGTGCATAAGCAGCACCAAAAGCAAAAGGAGTGCATAAGCAGCACCAAAAGCAAAGGGAGGCAGCAACAAAAGCAAAGGGAGTGCATGAGCAGCACCAAATGCAAAGGGAAGCAGCACCAAAAGCAAAAGGAGTGCATAAGCAGCACCAAAAGCAAAGGGAGGCAGCAACAAAAGCAAAGGGAGTGCATGAGCAGCACTAAAATGAAAGGGAGTGAATAAGCAGCACCAAAGGAAAGGGAAGCAGCACCAAAAGCAAAGGGAAGCAGCACTAAAAACAGAGGGAGTGCATAAGCAGCACCAAAAGCAAAGGGAGGCAGCACCAAAAGCAAAGGGAGTGCATAAGCAGCACCAAAATCAAAGGGAGTGCATAAGCAGCACCAAAATGAAAGGGAGTGAATAAGCAGCACCAAAGGAAAGGGAAGCAGCACCAAAAGCAAAAGGAGTGCCTGAGCAGCACCAAAAGCAAAGGGAGTGCATAAGCAGCACCAAAAACAAAGGGAAGCAGCACCAAAAGCAAAGGGAAGCAGCACCAAAAGCAAAGGGAGTGCATAAGCAGCACCAGAAGCAAAAGGAAAGCATAAGCAGCACCAAAAGCAAAGGGAGGCAGCAACAAAAGCAAAGGGAGTGCATAAGCAGCACCAAAATGAAAGGGAGTGAATAAGCAGCACCAAAGGAAAGGGAAGCAGCACCAAAAGCAAAAGGAGTGCATAAGCAGCACCAAAAGCAAAGGGAGGCAGCAACAAAAGCAAAGGGAGTGCATGAGCAGCACTAAAATGAAAGGGAGTGAATAAGCAGCACCAAAGGAAAGGGAAGCAGCACCAAAAGCAAAAGGAGTGCATGAGCAGCACCAAAAGAAAAGGAAGTGAATAAGCAGCACCAAAAGCAAAGGGAAGCAGCACTAAAAACAGAGGGAGTGCATAAGCAGCACCAAAAGCAAAGGGAGTGAATAAGCAGCACCAAAAGCAAAGGGAAGCAGCACCAAAAGCAAAAGGAGTGCATAAGCAGCACCAAATGCAAAGGGAAGCAGCACCAAAAGCAAAGAGAGTGCATAAGCAGCACCAAATGCAAAGGGAGTGAATAAGCAGCACCAAAAGCAAAGGGAAGCAGCACCAAAAGCAAAAGGAGTGCATAAGCAGCACCAAATGCAAAGGGAGTGAATAAGCAGCACCGAAAGCAAAGGGAAGCAGCACCAAAAGCAAAGGGAGTGCATAAGCAGCACCAAAATGAAAGGGAGTGAATAAACAGCACCAAAAGCAAAGGGAAGCAGCACCAAACGCAAAGGGAGTGCATAAGCAGCACCAAAAGCAAAAGGAGTGCATAAGCAGCACCAAAAGCAAAGGGAGGCAGCAACAAAAGCAAAGGGAGTTCATGAGCAGCACCAAATGCAAAGGGAGTGCATAAGAAGCACCAAAATGAAAGGGAGTGAATAAGCAGCACCAAAGGAAAGGGAAGCAGCACCAAAAGCAAAAGGAGTGCATAAGCAGCACCACAAGCAAAGGGAGGCAGCAACAAAAGCAAAGGGAGTGCATGAGCAGCACTAAAATGAAAGGGAGTGAATAAGCAGCACCAAAGGAAAGGGAAGCAGCACCAAAAGCAAAAGGAGTGCATGAGCAGCACCAAAAGAAAAGGGAGTGAATAAGCAGCACCAAAAGCAAAGGGAAGCAGCACCAAAAACAGAGGGAGTGCATAAGCAGCACCAAAAGCAAAGGGAGTGCATAAGCAGCACCAAAATGAAAGGGAGTGAATAAGCAGCACCAAAGGAAAGGGAAGCAGCACCAAAGGAAAGGGAAGCAGCACCAAAAGCAAAAGGAGTGCCTGAGCAGCACCAAAAGCAAAGGGAGTGCATGAGCAGCACCAAAATGAAAGGGGGTGAATAAGCAGCACCGAAAGCAAAAGGAGTGCATAAGCAGCACCAAAAGCAAAGGGAAGCAGCACCAAAAGCAAAGAGAGTGCATAAGCAGCACCAAATGCAAAGGGAGTGAATAAGCAGCACCAAAAGCAAAGGGAAGCAGCACCAAAAGCAAAAGGAGTGCATGAGCAGCACCAAAATGAAAGGGGGTGAATATGCAGCACCAAAAGCAAAGGGAAGCAGCACCAAAAGCAAAGGGAGTGCATAAGCAGCACCAAAAGCAAAAGGAGTGCATAAGCAGCACCAAAAGCAAAGGGAAGCAGCACCAAAAGCAAAGAGAGTGCATAAGCAGCACCAAATGCAAAGGGAGTGAATAAGCAGCACCAAAAGCAAAGGGAAGCAGCACCAAAAGCAAAAGGAGTGCATAAGCAGCACCAAATGCGAAGGGAGTGAATAAGCAGCACCGAAAGCAAAGGGAAGCAGCACCAAAAGCAAAGGGAGTGCATAAGCAGCACCAAAATGAAAGGGAGTGAATAAGCAGCACCAAAAGCAAAGGGAAGCAGCACCAAAAGCAAAGGGAGTGCATAAGCAGCACCAAAAGCAAAAGGAAAGCATAAGCAGCACCAAAAGCAAAGGGAGGCAGCAACAAAAGCAAAGGGAGTGCATGAGCAGCACCAAATGCAAAGGGAGTGCATAAGCAGCACCAAAATGAAAGGGAGTGAATAAGCAGCACCAAAGGAAAGGGAAGCAGCACCAAAAGCAAAAGGAGTGCATAAGCAGCACCAAAAGCAAAGGGAGGCAGCAACAAAAGCAAAGGGAGTGCATGAGCAGCACTAAAATGAAAGGGAGTGAATAAGCAGCACCAAAGGAAAGGGAAGCAGCACCAAAAGCAAAAGGAGTGCATGAGCAGCACCAAAAGAAAAGGGAGTGAATAAGCAGCACCAAAAGCAAAGGGAAGCAGCACCAAAAACAGAGGGAGTGCATAAGCAGCACCAAAAGCAAAGGGAGTGCATAAGCAGCACCAAAATGAAAGGGAGTGAATAAGCAGCACCAAAGGAAAGGGAAGCAGCACCAAAGGAAAGGGAAGCAGCACCAAAAGCAAAAGGAGTGCCTGAGCAGCACCAAAAGCAAAGGGAGTGCATGAGCAGCACCAAAATGAAAGGGGGTGAATAAGCAGCACCGAAAGCAAAGGGAAGCAGCACCAAAAGCAAAAGGAGTGCATGAGCAGCACCAAAATGAATGGGGGTGAATAAGCAGCACCAAAAGCAAAGGGAAGCAGCACCAAAAGCAAAGGGAGTGCATAAGCAGCACCAAAAGCAAAAGGAGTGCATAAGCAGCACCAAAAGCAAAGGGAAGCAGCACCAAAAGCAAAGAGAGTGCATAAGCAGCACCAAATGCAAAGGGAGTGAATAAGCAGCACCAAAAGCAAAGGGAAGCAGCACCAAAAGCAAAAGGAGTGCATCAGCAGCACCAAATGCGAAGGGAGTGAATAAGCAGCACCAAAAGCAAAGGGAAGCAGCACCAAAAGCAAAAGGAGTGCATAAGCAGCACCAAAAGCAAAGGGAAACAGCACCAAAAGCAAAGGGAAACAGCATTAAAACCAAAGGGAGTGCATAAGCAGCACCAAATGCAATGGGAGGCAGCAACAAAAGCAAAGGGAGTGCATGAGCAGCACCAAATGCAAAGGGAGGCAGCACCAAAAGCAGAGGGAGTGCATAAGCAGCACAGAAATGAAAGGGAGTGCATAAGCAGCACCAAAATGAAAGGGAGTGAATAAGCAGTACCAAAGGAAAGGGAAGCAGCACCAAAAGCAAAAGGAGTGCATGAGCAGCACCTAAAGCAAAGGGAGTGCATAAGCAGCACCAAAAACAAAGGGAAACAGCACCAAAACCAAAGGGAGTGCATAAGCAGCACCAAAAGCAAAGGGAGGCAGCACCAAAAGCAAAGGGAGAGCCTGAGCAGCACCAAAAGCAAAGGGAGTGCATAAGCAGCACCAAAAGCAAAGGGAAGCAGCACCAAAAACAGAGGGAGTGCATAAGCAGCACCAAAAGCAAAGGGAGGCAGCACCAAAAGCAGAGGGAGTGCATAAGCAGCACCAAAATGAAAGGGAGTGAATAAGCAGCACCAAAAGCAAAGGGAGTGAATAAGCAGCACCAAAAGCAAAGGGAAGCAGCACCAAAAGCAAAAGGAGTGCATGAGCAGCACCAAAATGAAAGGGGGTGAATATGCAGCACCAAAAGCAAAGGGAAGCAGCACCAAAAGCAAAGGGAGTGCATAAGCAGCACCAAAAGCAAAAGGAGTGCATAAGCAGCACCAAAAGCAAAGGGAAGCAGCACCAAAAGCAAAGAGAGTGCATAAGCAGCACCAAAAGCAAAAGGAGTGCATAAGCAGCACCAAATGCAAAGGGAGTGAATAAGCAGCACCGAAAGCAAAGGGAAGCAGCACCAAAAGCAAAGGGAGTGCATAAGCAGCACCAAAATGAAAGGGAGTGAATAAACAGCACCAAAAGCAAAGGGAAGCAGCACCAAACGCAAAGGGAGTGCATAAGCAGCACCAAAAGCAAAAGGAGTGCATAAGCAGCACCAAAAGCAAAGGGAGGCAGCAACAAAAGCAAAGGGAGTTCATGAGCAGCACCAAATGCAAAGGGAGTGCATAAGAAGCACCAAAATGAAAGGGAGTGAATAAGCAGCACCAAAGGAAAGGGAAGCAGCACCAAAAGCAAAAGGAGTGCATAAGCAGCACCACAAGCAAAGGGAGGCAGCAACAAAAGCAAAGGGAGTGCATGAGCAGCACTAAAATGAAAGGGAGTGAATAAGCAGCACCAAAGGAAAGGGAAGCAGCACCAAAAGCAAAAGGAGTGCATGAGCAGCACCAAAAGAAAAGGGAGTGAATAAGCAGCACCAAAAGCAAAGGGAAGCAGCACCAAAAACAGAGGGAGTGCATAAGCAGCACCAAAAGCAAAGGGAGTGCATAAGCAGCACCAAAATGAAAGGGAGTGAATAAGCAGCACCAAAGGAAAGGGAAGCAGCACCAAAGGAAAGGGAAGCAGCACCAAAAGCAAAAGGAGTGCCTGAGCAGCACCAAAAGCAAAGGGAGTGCATGAGCAGCACCAAAATGAAAGGGGGTGAATAAGCAGCACCGAAAGCAAAAGGAGTGCATAAGCAGCACCAAAAGCAAAGGGAAGCAGCACCAAAAGCAAAGAGAGTGCATAAGCAGCACCAAATGCAAAGGGAGTGAATAAGCAGCACCAAAAGCAAAGGGAAGCAGCACCAAAAGCAAAAGGAGTGCATGAGCAGCACCAAAATGAAAGGGGGTGAATATGCAGCACCAAAAGCAAAGGGAAGCAGCACCAAAAGCAAAGGGAGTGCATAAGCAGCACCAAAAGCAAAAGGAGTGCATAAGCAGCACCAAAAGCAAAGGGAAGCAGCACCAAAAGCAAAGAGAGTGCATAAGCAGCACCAAATGCAAAGGGAGTGAATAAGCAGCACCAAAAGCAAAGGGAAGCAGCACCAAAAGCAAAAGGAGTGCATAAGCAGCACCAAATGCGAAGGGAGTGAATAAGCAGCACCGAAAGCAAAGGGAAGCAGCACCAAAAGCAAAGGGAGTGCATAAGCAGCACCAAAATGAAAGGGAGTGAATAAGCAGCACCAAAAGCAAAGGGAAGCAGCACCAAAAGCAAAGGGAGTGCATAAGCAGCACCAAAAGCAAAAGGAAAGCATAAGCAGCACCAAAAGCAAAGGGAGGCAGCAACAAAAGCAAAGGGAGTGCATGAGCAGCACCAAATGCAAAGGGAGTGCATAAGCAGCACCAAAATGAAAGGGAGTGAATAAGCAGCACCAAAGGAAAGGGAAGCAGCACCAAAAGCAAAAGGAGTGCATAAGCAGCACCAAAAGCAAAGGGAGGCAGCAACAAAAGCAAAGGGAGTGCATGAGCAGCACTAAAATGAAAGGGAGTGAATAAGCAGCACCAAAGGAAAGGGAAGCAGCACCAAAAGCAAAAGGAGTGCATGAGCAGCACCAAAAGAAAAGGGAGTGAATAAGCAGCACCAAAAGCAAAGGGAAGCAGCACCAAAAACAGAGGGAGTGCATAAGCAGCACCAAAAGCAAAGGGAGTGCATAAGCAGCACCAAAATGAAAGGGAGTGAATAAGCAGCACCAAAGGAAAGGGAAGCAGCACCAAAGGAAAGGGAAGCAGCACCAAAAGCAAAAGGAGTGCCTGAGCAGCACCAAAAGCAAAGGGAGTGCATGAGCAGCACCAAAATGAAAGGGGGTGAATAAGCAGCACCGAAAGCAAAGGGAAGCAGCACCAAAAGCAAAAGGAGTGCATGAGCAGCACCAAAATGAATGGGGGTGAATAAGCAGCACCAAAAGCAAAGGGAAGCAGCACCAAAAGCAAAGGGAGTGCATAAGCAGCACCAAAAGCAAAAGGAGTGCATAAGCAGCACCAAAAGCAAAGGGAAGCAGCACCAAAAGCAAAGAGAGTGCATAAGCAGCACCAAATGCAAAGGGAGTGAATAAGCAGCACCAAAAGCAAAGGGAAGCAGCACCAAAAGCAAAAGGAGTGCATCAGCAGCACCAAATGCGAAGGGAGTGAATAAGCAGCACCAAAAGCAAAGGGAAGCAGCACCAAAAGCAAAAGGAGTGCATAAGCAGCACCAAAAGCAAAGGGAAACAGCACCAAAAGCAAAGGGAAACAGCATTAAAACCAAAGGGAGTGCATAAGCAGCACCAAATGCAATGGGAGGCAGCAACAAAAGCAAAGGGAGTGCATGAGCAGCACCAAATGCAAAGGGAGGCAGCACCAAAAGCAGAGGGAGTGCATAAGCAGCACAGAAATGAAAGGGAGTGCATAAGCAGCACCAAAATGAAAGGGAGTGAATAAGCAGTACCAAAGGAAAGGGAAGCAGCACCAAAAGCAAAAGGAGTGCATGAGCAGCACCTAAAGCAAAGGGAGTGCATAAGCAGCACCAAAAACAAAGGGAAACAGCACCAAAACCAAAGGGAGTGCATAAGCAGCACCAAAAGCAAAGGGAGGCAGCACCAAAAGCAAAGGGAGAGCCTGAGCAGCACCAAAAGCAAAGGGAGTGCATAAGCAGCACCAAAAGCAAAGGGAAGCAGCACCAAAAACAGAGGGAGTGCATAAGCAGCACCAAAAGCAAAGGGAGGCAGCACCAAAAGCAGAGGGAGTGCATAAGCAGCACCAAAATGAAAGGGAGTGAATAAGCAGCACCAAAAGCAAAGGGAAGCAGCACCAAAAGCGAAGGGAGTGCATAAGCAGCACCAAAAGCAAAGGGAGTGCATTAGCAGCACCAAAATGAAAGGGAGTGAATAAGCAGCACCAAATGAAAGGGAAGCAGCACGAAAAGCAAAAGGAGTGCATAAGCAGCACCAAAAGCAAAGGGAAGCAGCACCAAAATGAAAGGGAGTGAATAAGCAGCACCAAAGGAAAGGGAAGCAGCACCAAAAGCGAAGGGAGTGCATAAGCAGCACCAAAAGCAAAGGGAGTGCATAAGCAGCACCAAAATGAAAGGGAGTGAATAAGCAGCACCAAAGGAAAGGGAAGCAGCACGAAAAGCAAAAGGAGTGCATAAGCAGCACCAAAAGCAAAGGGAAGCAGCACCAAAATGAAAGGGAGTGAATAAGCAGCACCAAAGGAAAGGGAAGCAGCACCAAAAGCAAAAGGAGTGCATAAGCAGCACCAAAAGCAAAGGGAGGCAGCACCAAAAGCAAAGGGAAACAGCATTAAAACCAAAGGGAGTGCATAAGCAGCACCAAATGCAAAGGGAGTGCATAAGCAGCACCAAAATGAAAGGGAGTGAATAAGCAGCACCAAAGGAAAGGGAAGCAGCACCAAAAGCAAAAGGAGTGCATGAGCAGCACCAAAAGAAAAGGGAGTGAATAAGCAGCACCAAAAGCAAAGGGAAGCAGCACCAAAAACAGAGGGAGTGCATAAGCAGCACCAAATGCAATGGGAGGCAGCAACAAAAGCAAAGGGAGTGCATGAGCAGCACCAATTGCAAAGGGAGTGCATAAGCAGCACCAAAATGAAAGGGAGTGAATAAGCAGCACCAAAGGAAAGGGAAGCAGCACCAAAAGCAAAAGGAGTGCATGAGCAGCACCAAAAGAAAAGGGAGTGAATAAGCAGCACCAAAAGCAAAGGGAAGCAGCACCAAAAACAGAGGGAGTGAATAAGCAGCACCAAAGGAAAGGGAAGCAGCACCAAAAGCAAAAGGAGTGCCTGAGCAGCACCAAAAGCAAAGGGAGTGCATAAGCAGCACCAAAAACAAAGGGAAGCAGCACCAAAAGCAAAGGGAGTGCATAAGCAGCACCAAAAGCAAAGGGAAGCAGCACCAAAATGAAAGGGAGTGAATAAGCAGCACCAAAGGAAAGGGAAGCAGCACCAAAAGCAAAAGGAGTGCATAAGCAGCACCAAAAGCAAAGGGAGGCAGCACCAAAAGCAAAGGGAAACAGCATTAAAACCAAAGGGAGTGCATAAGCAGCACCAAATGCAATGGGAGGCAGCAACAAAAGCAAAGGGAGTGCATAAGCAGCACCAAAATGAAAGGGAGTGAATAAGCAGCACCAAAAGCAAAGGGAAGCAGCACCAAAAGCGAAGGGAGTGCATAAGCAGCACCAAAAGCAAAGGGAGTGCATAAGCAGCACCAAAATGAAAGGGAGTGAATAAGCAGCACCAAAGGAAAGGGAAGCAGCACGAAAAGCAAAAGGAGTGCATAAGCAGCACCAAAAGCAAAGGGAAGCAGCACCAAAATGAAAGGGAGTGAATAAGCAGCACCAAAGGAAAGGGAAGCAGCACCAAAAGCGAAGGGAGTGCATAAGCAGCACCAAAAGCAAAGGGAGTGCATAAGCAGCACCAAAATGAAAGGGAGTGAATAAGCAGCACCAAAGGAAAGGGAAGCAGCACGAAAAGCAAAAGGAGTGCATAAGCAGCACCAAAAGCAAAGGGAAGCAGCACCAAAATGAAAGGGAGTGAATAAGCAGCACCAAAGGAAAGGGAAGCAGCACCAAAAGCAAAAGGAGTGCATAAGCAGCACCAAAAGCAAAGGGAGGCAGCACCAAAAGCAAAGGGAAACAGCATTAAAACCAAAGGGAGTGCATAAGCAGCACCAAATGCAAAGGGAGTGCATAAGCAGCACCAAAATGAAAGGGAGTGAATAAGCAGCACCAAAGGAAAGGGAAGCAGCACCAAAAGCAAAAGGAGTGCATAAGCAGCACCAAAAGCAAAGGGAGGCAGCAACAAAAGCAAAGGGAGTGCATAAGCAGCACCAAATGCAATGGGAGGCAGCAACAAAAGCAAAGGGAGTGCATGAGCAGCACCAATTGCAAAGGGAGTGCATAAGCAGCACCAAAATGAAAGGGAGTGAATAAGCAGCACCAAAGGAAAGGGAAGCAGCACCAAAAGCAAAAGGAGTGCATGAGCAGCACCAAAAGAAAAGGGAGTGAATAAGCAGCACCAAAAGCAAAGGGAAGCAGCACCAAAAACAGAGGGAGTGCATAAGCAGCACCAAATGCAATGGGAGGCAGCAACAAAAGCAAAGGGAGTGCATGAGCAGCACCAATTGCAAAGGGAGTGCATAAGCAGCACCAAAATGAAAGGGAGTGAATAAGCAGCATCAAAGGAAAGGGAAGCAGCACCAAAAGCAAAAGGAGTGCATGAGCAGCACCAAAAGAAAAGGGAGTGAATAAGCAGCACCAAAAGCAAAGGGAAGCAGCACCAAAAACAGAGGGAGTGAATAAGCAGCACCAAAGGAAAGGGAAGCAGCACCAAAAGCAAAAGGAGTGCCTGAGCAGCACCAAAAGCAAAGGGAGTGCATAAGCAGCACCAAAAACAAAGGGAAGCAGCACCAAAAGCAAAGGGAGTGCATAAGCAGCACCAAAAGCAAAGGGAAGCAGCACCAAAATGAAAGGGAGTGAATAAGCAGCACCAAAGGAAAGGGAAGCAGCACCAAAAGCAAAAGGAGTGCATAAGCAGCACCAAAAGCAAAGGGAGGCAGCACCAAAAGCAAAGGGAAACAGCATTAAAACCAAAGGGAGTGCATAAGCAGCACCAAATGCAATGGGAGGCAGCAACAAAAGCAAAGGGAGTGCATAAGCAGCACCAAAAACAAAGGGAAGCAGCACCAAAAGCAAAGGGAGTGCATAAGCAGCACCAAAAGCAAAAGGAGTGCATAAGCAGCACCAAAAGCAAAGGGAAGCAGCACCAAAAGCAAAGAGAGTGCATAAGCAGCACCAAATGCAAAGGGAGTGAATAAGCAGCACTAAAATGAAAGGGAGTGAATAAGCAGCACCAAAGGAAAGGGAAGCAGCACCAAAAGCAAAAGGAGTGCATGAGCAGCACCAAAAGAAAAGGAAGTGAATAAGCAGCACCAAAAGCAAAGGGAAGCAGCACTAAAAACAGAGGGAGTGCATAGGCAGCACCAAAAGCAAAGGGAGGCAGCACCAAAAGCAAAGTTAGTGCATAAGCAGCACCAAAATCAAAGGGAGTGCATAAGCAGCACCAATATGAAAGGGAGTGAATAAGCAGCACCAAAGGAAAGGGAAGCAGCACCAAAAGCAAAAGGAGTGCCTGAGCAGCACCAAAAGCAAAGGGAGGCAGCAACAAAAGCAAAGGGAGTGCATGAGCAGCACCAAATGCAAAGGGAGTGCATAAGCAGCACCAAAATGAAAGGGAGTGAATAAGCAGCACCAAAGGAAAGGGAAGCAGCACCAAAAGCAAAAGGAGTGCATAAGCAGCACCAAAAGCAAAGGGAGGCAGCAACAAAAGCAAAGGGAGTGCATGAGCAGCACCAAAAGAAAAGGGAGTGCATAAGCAGCACCAAAGGAAAGGGAAGCAGCACCAAAAGCAAAAGGAGTGCCTGAGCAGCACCAAAAGCAAAGGGAGTGCATAAGCAGCACCAAAAACAAAGGGAAGCAGCACCAAAAGCAAAGGGAGTGCATAAGCAGCACCAAAAGCAAAAGGAGTGCATAAGCAGCACCAAAAGCAAAGGGAAGCAGCACCAACAGCAAAGAGAGTGCATAAGCAGCACCAAATGCAAAGGGAGTGAATAAGCAGCACCAAAAGCAAAGGGAAGCAGCACCAAAAGCAAAAGGAGTGCATAAGCAGCACCAAATGCAAAGGGAGTGAATAAGCAGCACCGAAAGCAAAGGGAAGCAGCACCAAAAGCAAAGGGAGTGCATAAGCAGCACCAAAATGAAAGGGAGTGAATAAACAGCACCAAAAGCAAAGGGAAGCAGCACCAAAAGCAAAGGGAGTGCAAAAGCAGCACCAAAAGCAAAAGGAGTGCATAAGCAGCACCAAAAGCAAAGGGAGGCAGCAACAAAAGCAAAGGGAGTGCATGAGCAGCACCAAATGCAAAGGGAGTGCATAAGCAGCACCAAAGGAAAGGGAGTGAATAAGCAGCACCAAAGGAAAGGGAAGCAGCACCAAAAGCAAAAGGAGTGCATAAGCAGCACCAAAAGCAAAGGGAGGCAGCAACAAAAGCAAAGGGAGTGCATGAGCAGCACTAAAATGAAAGGGAGTGCATAAGCAGCACCAAAAGCAAAGGGAGGCAGCAACAAAAGCAAAGGGAGTGCATGAGCAGCACCAAAAGAAAAGGGAGTGCATAAGCAGCACCAAAGGAAAGGGAAGCAGCACCAAAAGCAAAAGGAGTGCCTGAGCAGCACCAAAAGCAAAGGGAGTGCATAAGCAGCACCAAAAACAAAGGGAAGCAGCACCAAAAGCAAAGGGAGTGCATAAGCAGCACCAAAAGCAAAAGGAGTGCATAAGCAGCACCAAAAGCAAAGGGAAGCAGCACCAACAGCAAAGAGAGTGCATAAGCAGCACCAAATGCAAAGGGAGTGAATAAGCAGCACCAAAAGCAAAGGGAAGCAGCACCAAAAGCAAAAGGAGTGCATAAGCAGCACCAAATGCAAAGGGAGTGAATAAGCAGCACCGAAAGCAAAGGGAAGCAGCACCAAAAGCAAAGGGAGTGCATAAGCAGCACTAAAATGAAAGGGAGTGAATAAACAGCACCAAAAGCAAAGGGAAGCAGCACCAAAAGCAAAGGGAGTGCATAAGCAGCACCAAAAGCAAAAGGAGTGCATAAGCAGCACCAAAAGCAAAGGGAGGCAGCAACAAAAGCAAAGGGAGTGCATGAGCAGCACCAAATGCAAAGGGAGTGCATAAGCAGCACCAAAGGAAAGGGAGTGAATAAGCAGCACCAAAGGAAAGGGAAGCAGCACCAAAAGCAAAAGGAGTGCATAAGCAGCACCAAAAGCAAAGGGAGGCAGCAACAAAAGCAAAGGGAGTGCATGAGCAGCACTAAAATGAAAGGGAGTGAATAAGCAGCACCAAAGGAAAGGGAAGCAGCACCAAAAGCAAAAGGAGTGCATGAGCAGCACCAAAAGAAAAGGAAGTGAATAAGCAGCACCAAAAGCAAAGGGAAGCAGTACTAAAAACAGAGGGAGTGCATAAGCAGCAGCAAAAGCAAAGGGAGGCAGCACCAAAAGCAAAGGGAGTTCATAAGCAGCACCAAAATCAAAGGGAGTGCATAAGCAGCACCAAAATGAAAGGGAGTGAATAAGCAGCACCGAAAGCAAAGGGAAGCAGCACCAACAGCAAAGAGAGTGCATAAGCAGCACCAAATGCAAAGGGAGTGAATAAGCAGCACCAAAAGCAAAGGGAAGCAGCACCAAAAGCAAAAGGAGTGCATAAGCAGCACCAAATGCAAAGGGAGTGAATAAACAGCACCAAAAGCAAAGGGAAGCAGCACCAAAAGCAAAGGGAGTGCATAAGCAGCACCAAAAGCAAAAGGAGTGCATAAGCAGCACCAAAAGCAAAGGGAGGCAGCAACAAAAGCAAAGGGAGTGCATGAGCAGCACCAATTGCAAAGGGAGTGCATAAGCAGCACCAAAGGAAAGGGAGTGAATAAGCAGCACCAAAGGAAAGGGAAGCAGCACCAAAAGCAAAAGGAGTGCATAAGCAGCACCAAAAGCAAAGGGAGGCAGCAACAAAAGCAAAGGGAGTGCATGAGCAGCACTAAAATGAAAGGGAGTGAATAAGCAGCACCAAAGGAAAGGGAAGCAGCACCAAAAGCAAAAGGAGTGCATGAGCAGCACCAAAATAAAAGGAAGTGAATAAGCAGCACCAAAAGCAAAGGGAAGCAGTACTAAAAACAGAGGGAGTGCATAAGCAGCACCAAAAGCAAAGGGAGGCAGCAACAAAAGCAAAGGGAGTGCATGAGCAGCACTAAAATGAAAGGGAGTGAATAAGCAGCACCAAAGGAAAGGGAAGCAGCACCAAAAGCAAAAGGAGTGCATGAGCAGCACCAAAAGAAAAGGGAGTGCATAAGCAGCACCAAAGGAAAGGGAAGCAGCACCAAAAGCAAAAGGAGTGCCTGAGCAGCACCAAAAGCAAAGGGAGTGCATAAGCAGCACCAAAAACAAAGGGAAGCAGCACCAAAAGCAAAGGGAGTGCATAAGCAGCACCAAAAGCAAAAGGAGTGCATAAGCAGCACCAAAAGCAAAGGGAAGCAGCACCAACAGCAAAGAGAGTGCATAAGCAGCACCAAATGCAAAGGGAGTGAATAAGCAGCACCAAGAGCAAAGGGAAGCAGCACCAAAAGCAAAAGGAGTGCATAAGCAGCACCAAATGCAAAGGGAGTGAATAAGCAGCACCGAAAGCAAAGGGAAGCAGCACCAAAAGCAAAGGGAGTGCATAAGCAGCACCAAAATGAAAGGGAGTGAATAAACAGCACCAAAAGCAAAGGGAAGCAGCACCAAAAGCAAAGGGAGTGCATAAGCAGCACCAAAAGCAAAAGGAGTGCATAAGCAGCACCAAAAGCAAAGGGAGGCAGCAACAAAAGCAAAGGGAGTGCATGAGCAGCACCAAATGCAAAGGGAGTGCATAAGCAGCACCAAAGGAAAGGGAGTGAATAAGCAGCACCAAAGGAAAGGGAAGCAGCACCAAAAGCAAAAGGAGTGCATAAGCAGCACCAAAAGCAAAGGGAGGCAGCAACAAAAGCAAAGGGAGTGCATGAGCAGCACTAAAATGAAAGGGAGTGAATAAGCAGCACCAAAGGAAAGGGAAGCAGCACCAAAAGCAAAAGGAGTGCATGAGCAGCACCAAAAGAAAAGGAAGTGAATAAGCAGCACCAAAAGCAAAGGGAAGCAGTACTAAAAACAGAGGGAGTGCATAAGCAGCACCAAAAGCAAAGGGAGGCAGCACCAAAAGCAAAGGGAGTTCATAAGCAGCACCAAAATCAAAGGGAGTGCATAAGCAGCACCAAAATGAAAGGGAGTGAATAAGCAGCACCGAAAGCAAAGGGAAGCAGCACCAACAGCAAAGAGAGTGCATAAGCAGCACCAAATGCAAAGGGAGTGAATAAGCAGCACCAAAAGCAAAGGGAAGCAGCACCAAAAGCAAAAGGAGTGCATAAGCAGCACCAAATGCAAAGGGAGTGAATAAGCAGCACCGAAAGCAAAGGGAAGCAGCACCAAAAGCAAAGGGAGTGCATAAGCAGCACCAAAATGAAAGGGAGTGAATAAACAGCACCAAAAGCAAAGGGAAGCAGCACCAAAAGCAAAGGGAGTGCATAAGCAGCACCAAAAGCAAAAGGAGTGCATAAGCAGCACCAAAAGCAAAGGGAGGCAGCAACAAAAGCAAAGGGAGTGCATGAGCAGCACCAATTGCAAAGGGAGTGCATAAGCAGCACCGAAGGAAAGGGAGTGAATAAGCAGCACCAAAGGAAAGGGAAGCAGCACCAAAAGCAAAAGGAGTGCATAAGCAGCACCAAAAGCAAAGGGAGGCAGCAACAAAAGCAAAGGGAGTGCATGAGCAGCACTAAAATGAAAGGGAGTGAATAAGCAGCACCAAAGGAAAGGGAAGCAGCACCAAAAGCAAAAGGAGTGCATGAGCAGCACCAAAATAAAAGGAAGTGAATAAGCAGCACCAAAAGCAAAGGGAAGCAGTACTAAAAACAGAGGGAGTGCATAAGCAGCACCAAAAGCAAAGGGAGGCAGCACCAAAAGCAAAGGGAGTTCATAAGCAGCACCAAAATCAAAGGGAGTGCATAAGTAGCACCAAAATGAAAGGGAGTGAATAAGCAGCACCAAAGGAAAGGGAAGCAGCACCAAAAGCAAAAGGAGTGCCTGAGCAGCACCAAAAGCAAAGGGAGTGCATAAGCAGCACCAAAAGCAAAGGGAAGCAGCACCAAAAGCAAAGAGAGTGCATAAGCAGCACCAAATGCAAAGGGAGTGGATAAGCAGCACCGAAAGCAAAGGGAAGCAGCACCAAAAGCAAAGGGAGTGCATAAGCAGCACCAAAATGAAAGGGAGTGAATAAATAGCACCAAAAGCAAAGGGAAGCAGCACCAAAAGCAAAGGGAGTGCATAAGCAGCACCAAAAGCAAAGGGAGTGCATAAGCAGCACCAAAAGCAAAGGGAAGCAGCACCAAAAGCAAAGAGAGTGCATAAGCAGCACCAAATGCAAAGGGAGTGAATAAGCAGCACCGAAAGCAAAGGGAAGCAGCACCAAAAGCAAAGGGAGTGCATAAGCAGCACCAAAATGAAAGGGAGTGAATAAACAGCACCAAAAGCAAAGGGAAGCAGCACCAAACGCAAAGGGAGTGCATAAGCAGCACCAAAAGCAAAAGGAGTGCATAAGCAGCACCAAAAGCAAAGGGAGGCAGCAACAAAAGCAAAGGGAGTTCATGAGCAGCACCAAATGCAAAGGGAGTGCATAAGCAGCACCAAAATGAAAGGGAGTGAATAAGCAGCACCAAAGGAAAGGGAAGCAGCACCAAAAGCAAAAGGAGTGCATAAGCAGCACCACAAGCAAAGGGAGGCAGCAACAAAAGCAAAGGGAGTGCATGAGCAGCACTAAAATGAAAGGGAGTGAATAAGCAGCACCAAAGGAAAGGGAAGCAGCACCAAAAGCAAAAGGAGTGCATGAGCAGCACCAAAAGAAAAGGGAGTGAATAAGCAGCACCAAAAGCAAAGGGAAGCAGCACCAAAAACAGAGGGAGTGCATAAGCAGCACCAAAAGCAAAGGGAGTGCATAAGCAGCACCAAAATGAAAGGGAGTGAATAAGCAGCACCAAAGGAAAGGGAAGTAGCACCAAAGGAAAGGGAAGCAGCACCAAAAGCAAAAGGAGTGCCTGAGCAGCACCAAAAGCAAAGGGAGTGCATGAGCAGCACCAAAATGAAAGGGGGTGAATAAGCAGCACCGAAAGCAAAGGGAAGCAGCACCAAAAGCAAAAGGAGTGCATGAGCAGCACCAAAATGAAAGGGGGTGAATAAGCAGCACCAAAAGCAAAGGGAAGCAGCACCAAAAGCAAAGGGAGTGCATAAGCAGCACCAAAAGCAAAAGGAGTGCATAAGCAGCACCAAAAGCAAAGGGAAGCAGCACCAAAAGCAAAGAGAGTGCATAAGCAGCACCAAATGCAAAGGGAGTGAATAAGCAGCACCAAAAGCAAAGGGAAGCAGCACCAAAAGCAAAAGGAGTGCATAAGCAGCACCAAATGCGAAGGGAGTGAATAAGCAGCACCGAAAGCAAAGGGAAGCAGCACCAAAAGCAAAGGGAGTGCATAAGCAGCACCAAAATGAAAGGGAGTGAATAAGCAGCACCAAAAGCAAAGGGAAGCAGCACCAAAAGCAAAGGGAGTGCATAAGCAGCACCAAAAGCAAAAGGAAAGCATAAGCAGCACCAAAAGCAAAGGGAGGCAGCAACAAAAGCAAAGGGAGTGCATGAGCAGCACCAAATGCAAAGGGAGTGAATAAGCAGCACCAAAAGCAAAGGGAAGCAGCACCAAAAGCAAAAGGAGTGCATAAGCAGCACCAAATGCGAAGGGAGTGAATAAGCAGCACCGAAAGCAAAGGGAAGCAGCACCAAAAGCAAAGGGAGTGCATAAGCAGCACCAAAATGAAAGGGAGTGAATAAGCAGCACCAAAAGCAAAGGGAAGCAGCACCAAAAGCAAAAGGAGTGCATAAGCAGCACCACAAGCAAAGGGAGGCAGCAACAAAAGCAAAGGGAGTGCATGAGCAGCACTAAAATGAAAGGGAGTGAATAAGCAGCACCAAAGGAAAGGGAAGCAGCACCAAAAGCAAAAGGAGTGCATGAGCAGCACCAAAAGAAAAGGGAGTGAATAAGCAGCACCAAAAGCAAAGGGAAGCAGCACCAAAAACAGAGGGAGTGCATAAGCAGCACCAAAAGCAAAGGGAGTGCATAAGCAGCACCAAAATGAAAGGGAGTGAATAAGCAGCACCAAAGGAAAGGGAAGTAGCACCAAAGGAAAGGGAAGCAGCACCAAAAGCAAAAGGAGTGCCTGAGCAGCACCAAAAGCAAAGGGAGTGCATGAGCAGCACCAAAATGAAAGGGGGTGAATAAGCAGCACCGAAAGCAAAGGGAAGCAGCACCAAAAGCAAAAGGAGTGCATGAGCAGCACCAAAATGAAAGGGGGTGAATAAGCAGCACCAAAAGCAAAGGGAAGCAGCACCAAAAGCAAAGGGAGTGCATAAGCAGCACCAAAAGCAAAAGGAGTGCATAAGCAGCACCAAAAGCAAAGGGAAGCAGCACCAAAAGCAAAGAGAGTGCATAAGCAGCACCAAATGCAAAGGGAGTGAATAAGCAGCACCAAAAGCAAAGGGAAGCAGCACCAAAAGCAAAAGGAGTGCATAAGCAGCACCAAATGCGAAGGGAGTGAATAAGCAGCACCGAAAGCAAAGGGAAGCAGCACCAAAAGCAAAGGGAGTGCATAAGCAGCACCAAAATGAAAGGGAGTGAATAAGCAGCACCAAAAGCAAAGGGAAGCAGCACCAAAAGCAAAGGGAGTGCATAAGCAGCACCAAAAGCAAAAGGAAAGCATAAGCAGCACCAAAAGCAAAGGGAGGCAGCAACAAAAGCAAAGGGAGTGCATGAGCAGCACCAAATGCAAAGGGAGTGCATAAGCAGCACACAAATGAAAGGGAGTGAATAAGCAGCACCAAAGGAAAGGGAAGCAGCACCAAAAGCAAAAGGAGTGCATAAGCAGCACCAAAAGCAAAGGGAGGCAGCAACAAAAGCAAAGGGAGTGCATGAGCAGCACTAAAATGAAAGGGGGTGAATAAGCAGCACCAAAGGAAAGGGAAGCAGCACCAAAAGCAAAAGGAGTGCATGAGCAGCACGAAAAGAAAAGGGAGTGAATAAGCAGCACCAAAAGCAAAGGGAAGCAGCACCAAAAACAGAGGGAGTGCATAAGCAGCACCAAAAGCAAAGGGAGTGCATAAGCAGCACCAAAATGAAAGGGAGTGAATAAGCAGCACCAAAGGAAAGGGAAGCAGCACCAAAAGCAAAAGGAGTGCCTGAGCAGCACCAAAAGCAAAGGGAGTGCATGAGCAGCACCAAAATGAAAGGGGGTGAATAAGCAGCACCGAAAGCAAAGGGAAGCAGCACCAAAAGCAAAAGGAGTGCATGAGCAGCACCAAAATGAAAGGGGGTGAATAAGCAGCACCAAAAGCAAAGGGAAGCAGCACCAAAAGCAAAGGGAGTGCATAAGCAGCACCAAAAGCAAAAGGAAGCAGCACCAAAAGCAAAGAGAGTGCATAAGCAGCACCAAATGCAAAGGGAGTGAATAAGCAGCACCAAAAGCAAAGGGAAGCAGCACCAAAAGCAAAAGGAGTGCATAAGCAGCACCAAATGCGAAGGGAGTGAATAAGCAGCACCAAAAGCAAAGGGAAGCAGCACCAAAAGCAAAAGGAGTGCATAAGCAGCACCAAAAACAGAGGGAGTGCATAAGCAGCACCAAAAGCAAAGGGAGTGCATAAGCAGCACCAAAATGAAAGGGAGTGAATAAGCAGCACCAAAGGAAAGGGAAGCAGCACCAAAGGAAAGGGAAGCAGCACCAAAAGCAAAAGGAGTGCCTGAGCAGCACCAAAAGCAAAGGGAGTGCATGAGCAGCACCAAAATGAAAGGGGGTGAATAAGCAGCACCGAAAGCAAAGGGAAGCAGCACCAAAAGCAAAAGGAGTGCATGAGCAGCACCAAAATGAAAGGGGGTGAATAAGCAGCACCAAAAGCAAAGGGAAGCAGCACCAAAAGCAAAGGGAGTGCATAAGCAGCACCAAAAGCAAAAGGAGTGCATAAGCAGCACCAAAAGCAAAGGGAAGCAGCACCAAAAGCAAAGAGAGTGCATAAGCAGCACCAAATGCAAAGGGAGTGAATAAGCAGCACCAAAAGCAAAGGGAAGCAGCACCAAAAGCAAAAGGAGTGCATAAGCAGCACCAAATGCGAAGGGAGTGAATAAGCAGCACCGAAAGCAAAGGGAAGCAGCACCAAAAGCAAAGGGAGTGCATAAGCAGCACCAAAATGAAAGGGAGTGAATAAGCAGCACCAAAAGCAAAGGGAAGCAGCACCAAAAGCAAAGGGAGTGCATAAGCAGCACCAAAAGCAAAAGGAAAGCATAAGCAGCACCAAAAGCAAAGGGAGGCAGCAACAAAAGCAAAGGGAGTGCATGAGCAGCACCAAAAGCAAAGGGAGTGCATAAGCAGCACCAAAATGAAAGGGAGTGAATAAGCAGCACCAAAGGAAAGGGAAGCAGCACTAAAAGCAAAAGGAGTGCATAAGCAGCACCAAAAGCAAAGGGAGGCAGCAACAAAAGCAAAGGGAGTGCATGAGCAGCACTAAAATGAAAGGGAGTGAATAAGCAGCACCAAAGGAAAGGGAAGCAGCACCAAAAGCAAAAGGAGTGCATAAGCAGCACCAAAAGCAAAGGGAGGCAGCAACAAAAGCAAAGGGAGTGCATGAGCAGCACCAAATGCAAAGGGAGTGCATAAGCAGCACCAAAAGAAAAGGAAGTGAATAAGCAGCACCAAAATGAAAGGGAGTGAATAAGCAGCACCAAAGGAAAGGAAAGCAGCACCAAAAGCAAAAGGAGTGCCTGAGCAGCACCAAAAGCAAAGGGAGTGCATAAGCAGCACCAAAAACAAAGGGAAGCAGCACCAAAAGCAAAGGGAGTGCATAAGCAGCACCAAAAGCAAAAGGAGTGCATAAGCAGCACCAAAAGCAAAGGGAAGCAGCACCAAAAGCAAAGAGAGTGCATAAGCAGCACCAAAATGAAAGGGAGTGAATAAGCAGCACCAAAGGAAAGGGAAGCAGCACCAAAAGCAAAAGGAGTGCCTGAGCAGCACCAAAAGCAAAGGGAGTGCATAAGCAGCACCAAAAACAAAGGGAAGCAGCACCAAAAGCAAAGGGAGTGCATAAGCAGCACCAAAAGCAAAAGGAGTGCATAAGCAGCACCAAAAGCAAAGGGAAGCAGCACCAAAAGCAAAGAGAGTGCATAAGCAGCACCAAATGCAAAGGGAGTGAATAAGCAGCACCAAAGGAAAGGGAAGCAGCACCAAAAGCAAAAGGAGTGCATGAGCAGCACCAAAAGAAAAGGGAGTGATTAAGCAGCACCAAAAGCAAAGGGAAGCAGCACCAAAAACAGAGGGAGTGCATAAGCAGCACCAAAAGCAAAGGGAGTGCATAAGCAGCACCAAAAGCAAAGGGAGGCAGCAACAAAAGCAAAGGGAGTGCATGAGAAGCACCAAATGCAAAGGGAGTGCATAAGCAGCACCAAAATGAAAGGGAGTGAATAAGCAGCACCAAAAGCAAAGGGAAGCAGCACCAAAAGCAAAGAGAGTGCATAAGCAGCACCAAAAGCAAAAGGAGTGCATAAGCAGCACCAAAAGCAAAGGGAGGCAGCAACAAACGCAAAGGGAGTGCATGAGCAGCACCAAATGCAAAGGGAGTGCATAAGCAGCACCAAAATGAAAGGGAGTGCATAAGCAGCACCAAAATGAAAGGGAGTGAATAAGCAGCACCAAAGGAAAGGGAAGCAGCACCAAAGGAAAGGGAAGCAGCACCAAAAGCAAAAGGAGTGCCTGAGCAGCACCAAAAGCAAAGGGAGTGCATGAGCAGCACCAAAATGAAAGGGGGTGAATAAGCAGCACCGAAAGCAAAGGGAAGCAGCACCAAAAGCAAAAGGAGTGCATGAGCAGCACCAAAATAAAAGGGGGTGAATAAGCAGCACCAAAAGCAAAGGGAAGCAGCACCAAAAGCAAAGGGAGTGCATAAGCAGCACCAAAAGCAAAAGGAGTGCATAAGCAGCACCAAAAGCAAAGGGAAGCAGCACCAAAAGCAAAGAGAGTGCATAAGCAGCACCAAATGCAAAGGGAGTGAATAAGCAGCACCAAAAGCAAAGGGAAGCAGCACCAAAAGCAAAAGGAGTGCATAAGCAGCACCAAATGCGAAGGGAGTGAATAAGCAGCACCGAAAGCAAAGGGAAGCAGCACCAAAAGCAAAGGGAGTGCATAAGCAGCACCAAAATGAAAGGGAGTGAATAAGCAGCACCAAAAGCAAAGGGAAGCAGCACCAAAAGCAAAGGGAGTGCATAAGCACCAGAAGCAAAAGGAAAGCATAAGCAGCACCAAAAGCAAAGGGAGGCAGCAACAAAAGCAAAGGGAGTGCATGAGCAGCACCAAATGCAAAGGGAGTGCATAAGCAGCACCAAAATGAAAGGGAGTGCATAAGCAGCACCAAAAGCAAAGGGAGTGCATAAGCAGCACCAAAATGAAAGGGAGTGAATAAGCAGCACCAAAGGAAAGGGAAGCAGCACCAAAAGCAAAAGGAGTGCCTGAGCAGCACCAAAAGCAAAGGGAGTGCATAAGCAGCACCAAAAACAAAGGGAAGCAGCACCAAAAGCAAAGGGAGTGCATAAGCAGCACCAAAAGCAAAAGGAGTGCATAAGCAGCACCAAAAGCAAAGGGAAGCGGCACCAAAAGCAAAGAGAGTGCATAAGCAGCACCAAATGCAAAGGGAGTGAATAAGCAACACCAAAAGCAAAGGGAAGCAGCACCAAAAGCAAAAGGAGTGCATAAGCAGCACCAAATGCAAAGGGAGTGAATAAGCAGCACCGAAAGCAAAGGGAAGCAGCACCAAAAGCAAAGGGAGTGCATAAGCAGCACCAAAATGAAAGGGAGTGAATAAACAGCACCAAAAGCAAAGGGAAGCAGCACCAAAAGCAAAGGGAGTGCATAAGCAGCACCAAAAGCAAAAGGAGTGCATAAGCAGCACCAAAAGCAAAGGGAGGCAGCAACAAAAGCAAAGGGAGTGCATGAGCAGCACCAAATGCAAAGGGAAGCAGCACCAAAAGCAAAAGGAGTGCATAAGCAGCACCAAAAGCAAAGGGAGGCAGCAACAAAAGCAAAGGGAGTGCATGAGCAGCACTAAAATGAAAGGGAGTGAATAAGCAGCACCAAAGGAAAGGGAAGCAGCACCAAAAGCAAAGGGAAGCAGCACTAAAAACAGAGGGAGTGCATAAGCAGCACCAAAAGCAAAGGGAGGCAGCACCAAAAGCAAAGGGAGTGCATAAGCAGCACCAAAATCAAAGGGAGTGCATAAGCAGCACCAAAATGAAAGGGAGTGAATAAGCAGCACCAAAGGAAAGGGAAGCAGCACCAAAAGCAAAAGGAGTGCCTGAGCAGCACCAAAAGCAAAGGGAGTGCATAAGCAGCACCAAAAACAAAGGGAAGCAGCACCAAAAGCAAAGGGAGTGCATAAGCAGCACCAAAAGCAAAAGGAGTGCATAAGCAGCACCAAAAGCAAAGGGAAGCAGCACCAAAAGCAAAGAGAGTGCATAAGCAGCACCAAATGCAAAGGGAGTGAATAAGCAGCACCAAAAGCAAAGGGAAGCAGCACCAAAAGCAAAAGGAGTGCATAAGCAGCACCAAATGCAAAGGGAGTGAATAAGCAGCACCGAAAGCAAAGGGAAGCAGCACCAAAAGCAAAGGGAGTGCATAAGCAGCACCAAAATGAAAGGGAGTGAATAAACAGCACCAAAAGCAAAGGGAAGCAGCACCAAAAGCAAAGGGAGTGCATAAGCAGCACCAAAAGCAAAAGGAGTGCATAAGCAGCACCAAAAGCAAAGGGAGGCAGCAACAAAAGCAAAGGGAGTGCATGAGCAGCACTAAAATGAAAGGGAGTGAATAAGCAGCACCAAAAGCAAAGGGAAGCAGCACCAAAAGCAAAAGGAGTGCATGAGCAGCACCAAAAGAAAAGGGAGTGATTAAGCAGCACCAAAAGCAAAGGGAAGCAGCACCAAAAACAGAGGGAGTGCATAAGCAGCACCAAAAGCAAAGGGAGTGCATAAGCAGCACCAAAATGAAAGCGAGTGAATAAGCAGCACCAAAGGAAAGGGAAGCAGCACCAAAGGAAAGGGAAGCAGCACCAAAAGCAAAGGGAGGCAGCAACAAAAGCAAAGGGAGTGCATAAGCAGCACCAAAAGCAAAGGGAGTGCATAAGCAGCACCAAAAGCAAAGGGAGTGCATAAGCAGCACCAAAATGAAAGGGAGTGAATAAGCAGCACCAAAGGAAAGGGAAGCAGCACCAAAAGCAAAAGGAGTGCCTGAGCAGCACCAAAAGCAAAGGGAGTGCATAAGCAGCACCAAAAACAAAGGGAAGCAGCACCAAAAGCAAAGGGAGTGCATAAGCAGCACCAAAAGCAAAAGGAGTGCATAAGCAGCACCAAAAGCAAAGGGAAGCAGCACCAAAAGCAAAGAGAGTGCATAAGCAGCACCAAATGCAAAGGGAGGCAGCAACAAAAGCAAAGGGAGTGCATGAGAAGCACCAAATGCAAAGGGAGTGCATAAGCAGCACCAAAATGAAAGGGAGTGAATAAGCAGCACCAAAAGCAAAGGGAAGCAGCACCAAAAGCAAAGAGAGTGCATAAGCAGCACCAAAAGCAAAAGGAGTGCATAAGCAGCACCAAAAGCAAAGGGAGGCAGCAACAAACGCAAAGGGAGTGCATGAGCAGCACCAAATGCAAAGGGAGTGCATAAGCAGCACCAAAATGAAAGGGAGTGCATAAGCAGCACCAAAATGAAAGGGAGTGAATAAGCAGCACCAAAGGAAAGGGAAGCAGCACCAAAGGAAAGGGAAGCAGCACCAAAAGCAAAAGGAGTGCCTGAGCAGCACCAAAAGCAAAGGGAGTGCATGAGCAGCACCAAAATGAAAGGGGGTGAATAAGCAGCACCGAAAGCAAAGGGAAGCAGCACCAAAAGCAAAAGGAGTGCATGAGCAGCACCAAAATAAAAGGGGGTGAATAAGCAGCACCAAAAGCAAAGGGAAGCAGCACCAAAAGCAAAGGGAGTGCATAAGCAGCACCAAAAGCAAAAGGAGTGCATAAGCAGCACCAAAAGCAAAGGGAAGCAGCACCAAAAGCAAAGAGAGTGCATAAGCAGCACCAAATGCAAAGGGAGTGAATAAGCAGCACCAAAAGCAAAGGGAAGCAGCACCAAAAGCAAAAGGAGTGCATAAGCAGCACCAAATGCGAAGGGAGTGAATAAGCAGCACCGAAAGCAAAGGGAAGCAGCACCAAAAGCAAAGGGAGTGCATAAGCAGCACCAAAAACAAAGGGAAGCAGCACCAAAAGCAAAGGGAAGCAGCACCAAAAGCAAAGGGAGTGCATATGCAGCACCAGAAGCAAAAGGAAAGCATAAGCAGCACCAAAAGCAAAGGGAGGCAGCAACAAAAGCAAAGGGAGTGCATGAGCAGCACCAAATGCAAAGGGAGTGCATAAGCAGCACCAAAATGAAAGGGAGTGAATAAGCAGCACCAAAAGCAAAGGGAAGCAGCACCAAAAGCAAAGAGAGTGCATAAGCAGCACCAAAAGCAAAAGGAGTGCATAAGCAGCACCAAAAGCAAAGGGAGGCAGCAACAAAAGCAAAGGGAGTGCATGAGCAGCACCAAATGCAAAGGGAGTGCATAAGCAGCACCAAAGGAAAGGGAGTGAATAAGCAGCACCAAAGGAAAGGGAAGCAGCACCAAAAGCAAAAGGAGTGCATAAGCAGCACCAAAAGCAAAGGGAGGCAGCAACAAAAGCAAAGGGAGTGCATGAGCAGCACTAAAATGAAAGGGAGTGAATAAGCAGCACCAAAGGAAAGGGAAGCAGCACCAAAAGCAAAAGGAGTGCATGAGCAGCACCAAAAGAAAAGGAAGTGAATAAGCAGCACCAAAAGCAAAGGGAAGCAGTACTAAAAACAGAGGGAGTGCATAAGCAGCAGCAAAAGCAAAGGGAGGCAGCACCAAAAGCAAAGGGAGTTCATAAGCAGCACCAAAATCAAAGGGAGTGCATAAGCAGCACCAAAATGAAAGGGAGTGAATAAGCAGCACCGAAAGCAAAGGGAAGCAGCACCAACAGCAAAGAGAGTGCATAAGCAGCACCAAATGCAAAGGGAGTGAATAAGCAGCACCAAAAGCAAAGGGAAGCAGCACCAAAAGCAAAAGGAGTGCATAAGCAGCACCAAATGCAAAGGGAGTGAATAAGCAGCACCGAAAGCAAAGGGAAGCAGCACCAAAAGCAAAGGGAGTGCATAAGCAGCACCAAAATGAAAGGGAGTGAATAAACAGCACCAAAAGCAAAGGGAAGCAGCACCAAAAGCAAAGGGAGTGCATAAGCAGCACCAAAAGCAAAAGGAGTGCATAAGCAGCACCAAAAGCAAAGGGAGGCAGCAACAAAAGCAAAGGGAGTGCATGAGCAGCACCAATTGCAAAGGGAGTGCATAAGCAGCACCAAAGGAAAGGGAGTGAATAAGCAGCACCAAAGGAAAGGGAAGCAGCACCAAAAGCAAAAGGAGTGCATAAGCAGCACCAAAAGCAAAGGGAGGCAGCAACAAAAGCAAAGGGAGTGCATGAGCAGCACTAAAATGAAAGGGAGTGAATAAGCAGCACCAAAGGAAAGGGAAGCAGCACCAAAAGCAAAAGGAGTGCATGAGCAGCACCAAAATAAAAGGAAGTGAATAAGCAGCACCAAAAGCAAAGGGAAGCAGTACTAAAAACAGAGGGAGTGCATAAGCAGCACCAAAAGCAAAGGGAGGCAGCAACAAAAGCAAAGGGAGTGCATGAGCAGCACTAAAATGAAAGGGAGTGAATAAGCAGCACCAAAGGAAAGGGAAGCAGCACCAAAAGCAAAAGGAGTGCATGAGCAGCACCAAAAGAAAAGGGAGTGCATAAGCAGCACCAAAGGAAAGGGAAGCAGCACCAAAAGCAAAAGGAGTGCCTGAGCAGCACCAAAAGCAAAGGGAGTGCATAAGCAGCACCAAAAACAAAGGGAAGCAGCACCAAAAGCAAAGGGAGTGCATAAGCAGCACCAAAAGCAAAAGGAGTGCATAAGCAGCACCAAAAGCAAAGGGAAGCAGCACCAACAGCAAAGAGAGTGCATAAGCAGCACCAAATGCAAAGGGAGTGAATAAGCAGCACCAAGAGCAAAGGGAAGCAGCACCAAAAGCAAAAGGAGTGCATAAGCAGCACCAAATGCAAAGGGAGTGAATAAGCAGCACCGAAAGCAAAGGGAAGCAGCACCAAAAGCAAAGGGAGTGCATAAGCAGCACCAAAATGAAAGGGAGTGAATAAACAGCACCAAAAGCAAAGGGAAGCAGCACCAAAAGCAAAGGGAGTGCATAAGCAGCACCAAAAGCAAAAGGAGTGCATAAGCAGCACCAAAAGCAAAGGGAGGCAGCAACAAAAGCAAAGGGAGTGCATGAGCAGCACCAAATGCAAAGGGAGTGCATAAGCAGCACCAAAGGAAAGGGAGTGAATAAGCAGCACCAAAGGAAAGGGAAGCAGCACCAAAAGCAAAAGGAGTGCATAAGCAGCACCAAAAGCAAAGGGAGGCAGCAACAAAAGCAAAGGGAGTGCATGAGCAGCACTAAAATGAAAGGGAGTGAATAAGCAGCACCAAAGGAAAGGGAAGCAGCACCAAAAGCAAAAGGAGTGCATGAGCAGCACCAAAAGAAAAGGAAGTGAATAAGCAGCACCAAAAGCAAAGGGAAGCAGTACTAAAAACAGAGGGAGTGCATAAGCAGCACCAAAAGCAAAGGGAGGCAGCACCAAAAGCAAAGGGAGTTCATAAGCAGCACCAAAATCAAAGGGAGTGCATAAGCAGCACCAAAATGAAAGGGAGTGAATAAGCAGCACCGAAAGCAAAGGGAAGCAGCACCAACAGCAAAGAGAGTGCATAAGCAGCACCAAATGCAAAGGGAGTGAATAAGCAGCACCAAAAGCAAAGGGAAGCAGCACCAAAAGCAAAAGGAGTGCATAAGCAGCACCAAATGCAAAGGGAGTGAATAAGCAGCACCGAAAGCAAAGGGAAGCAGCACCAAAAGCAAAGGGAGTGCATAAGCAGCACCAAAATGAAAGGGAGTGAATAAACAGCACCAAAAGCAAAGGGAAGCAGCACCAAAAGCAAAGGGAGTGCATAAGCAGCACCAAAAGCAAAAGGAGTGCATAAGCAGCACCAAAAGCAAAGGGAGGCAGCAACAAAAGCAAAGGGAGTGCATGAGCAGCACCAATTGCAAAGGAAGTGAATAAGCAGCACCAAAAGCAAAGGGAAGCAGTACTAAAAACAGAGGGAGTGCATAAGCAGCACCAAAAGCAAAGGGAGGCAGCACCAAAAGCAAAGGGAGTTCATAAGCAGCACCAAAATCAAAGGGAGTGCATAAGCAGCACCAAAATGAAAGGGAGTGAATAAGCAGCACCGAAAGCAAAGGGAAGCAGCACCAACAGCAAAGAGAGTGCATAAGCAGCACCAAATGCAAAGGGAGTGAATAAGCAGCACCAAAAGCAAAGGGAAGCAGCACCAAAAGCAAAAGGAGTGCATAAGCAGCACCAAATGCAAAGGGAGTGAATAAGCAGCACCGAAAGCAAAGGGAAGCAGCACCAAAAGCAAAGGGAGTGCATAAGCAGCACCAAAATGAAAGGGAGTGAATAAACAGCACCAAAAGCAAAGGGAAGCAGCACCAAAAGCAAAGGGAGTGCATAAGCAGCACCAAAAGCAAAAGGAGTGCATAAGCAGCACCAAAAGCAAAGGGAGGCAGCAACAAAAGCAAAGGGAGTGCATGAGCAGCACCAATTGCAAAGGGAGTGCATAAGCAGCACCGAAGGAAAGGGAGTGAATAAGCAGCACCAAAGGAAAGGGAAGCAGCACCAAAAGCAAAAGGAGTGCATAAGCAGCACCAAAAGCAAAGGGAGGCAGCAACAAAAGCAAAGGGAGTGCATGAGCAGCACTAAAATGAAAGGGAGTGAATAAGCAGCACCAAAGGAAAGGGAAGCAGCACCAAAAGCAAAAGGAGTGCATGAGCAGCACCAAAATAAAAGGAAGTGAATAAGCAGCACCAAAAGCAAAGGGAAGCAGTACTAAAAACAGAGGGAGTGCATAAGCAGCACCAAAAGCAAAGGGAGGCAGCACCAAAAGCAAAGGGAGTTCATAAGCAGCACCAAAATCAAAGGGAGTGCATAAGTAGCACCAAAATGAAAGGGAGTGAATAAGCAGCACCAAAGGAAAGGGAAGCAGCACCAAAAGCAAAAGGAGTGCCTGAGCAGCACCAAAAGCAAAGGGAGTGCATAAGCAGCACCAAAAGCAAAGGGAAGCAGCACCAAAAGCAAAGAGAGTGCATAAGCAGCACCAAATGCAAAGGGAGTGGATAAGCAGCACCGAAAGCAAAGGGAAGCAGCACCAAAAGCAAAGGGAGTGCATAAGCAGCACCAAAATGAAAGGGAGTGAATAAATAGCACCAAAAGCAAAGGGAAGCAGCACCAAAAGCAAAGGGAGTGCATAAGCAGCACCAAAAGCAAAGGGAGTGCATAAGCAGCACCAAAAGCAAAGGGAAGCAGCACCAAAAGCAAAGAGAGTGCATAAGCAGCACCAAATGCAAAGGGAGTGAATAAGCAGCACCGAAAGCAAAGGGAAGCAGCACCAAAAGCAAAGGGAGTGCATAAGCAGCACCAAAATGAAAGGGAGTGAATAAACAGCACCAAAAGCAAAGGGAAGCAGCACCAAACGCAAAGGGAGTGCATAAGCAGCACCAAAAGCAAAAGGAGTGCATAAGCAGCACCAAAAGCAAAGGGAGGCAGCAACAAAAGCAAAGGGAGTTCATGAGCAGCACCAAATGCAAAGGGAGTGCATAAGCAGCACCAAAATGAAAGGGAGTGAATAAGCAGCACCAAAGGAAAGGGAAGCAGCACCAAAAGCAAAAGGAGTGCATAAGCAGCACCACAAGCAAAGGGAGGCAGCAACAAAAGCAAAGGGAGTGCATGAGCAGCACTAAAATGAAAGGGAGTGAATAAGCAGCACCAAAGGAAAGGGAAGCAGCACCAAAAGCAAAAGGAGTGCATGAGCAGCACCAAAAGAAAAGGGAGTGAATAAGCAGCACCAAAAGCAAAGGGAAGCAGCACCAAAAACAGAGGGAGTGCATAAGCAGCACCAAAAGCAAAGGGAGTGCATAAGCAGCACCAAAATGAAAGGGAGTGAATAAGCAGCACCAAAGGAAAGGGAAGTAGCACCAAAGGAAAGGGAAGCAGCACCAAAAGCAAAAGGAGTGCCTGAGCAGCACCAAAAGCAAAGGGAGTGCATGAGCAGCACCAAAATGAAAGGGGGTGAATAAGCAGCACCGAAAGCAAAGGGAAGCAGCACCAAAAGCAAAAGGAGTGCATGAGCAGCACCAAAATGAAAGGGGGTGAATAAGCAGCACCAAAAGCAAAGGGAAGCAGCACCAAAAGCAAAGGGAGTGCATAAGCAGCACCAAAAGCAAAAGGAGTGCATAAGCAGCACCAAAAGCAAAGGGAAGCAGCACCAAAAGCAAAGAGAGTGCATAAGCAGCACCAAATGCAAAGGGAGTGAATAAGCAGCACCAAAAGCAAAGGGAAGCAGCACCAAAAGCAAAAGGAGTGCATAAGCAGCACCAAATGCGAAGGGAGTGAATAAGCAGCACCGAAAGCAAAGGGAAGCAGCACCAAAAGCAAAGGGAGTGCATAAGCAGCACCAAAATGAAAGGGAGTGAATAAGCAGCACCAAAAGCAAAGGGAAGCAGCACCAAAAGCAAAGGGAGTGCATAAGCAGCACCAAAAGCAAAAGGAAAGCATAAGCAGCACCAAAAGCAAAGGGAGGCAGCAACAAAAGCAAAGGGAGTGCATGAGCAGCACCAAATGCAAAGGGAGTGCATAAGCAGCACACAAATGAAAGGGAGTGAATAAGCAGCACCAAAGGAAAGGGAAGCAGCACCAAAAGCAAAAGGAGTGCATAAGCAGCACCAAAAGCAAAGGGAGGCAGCAACAAAAGCAAAGGGAGTGCATGAGCAGCACTAAAATGAAAGGGAGTGAATAAGCAGCACCAAAGGAAAGGGAAGCAGCACCAAAAGCAAAAGGAGTGCATGAGCAGCACGAAAAGAAAAGGGAGTGAATAAGCAGCACCAAAAGCAAAGGGAAGCAGCACCAAAAACAGAGGGAGTGCATAAGCAGCACCAAAAGCAAAGGGAGTGCATAAGCAGCACCAAAATGAAAGGGAGTGAATAAGCAGCACCAAAGGAAAGGGAAGCAGCACCAAAAGCAAAAGGAGTGCCTGAGCAGCACCAAAAGCAAAGGGAGTGCATGAGCAGCACCAAAATGAAAGGGGGTGAATAAGCAGCACCGAAAGCAAAGGGAAGCAGCACCAAAAGCAAAAGGAGTGCATGAGCAGCACCAAAATGAAAGGGGGTGAATAAGCAGCACCAAAAGCAAAGGGAAGCAGCACCAAAAGCAAAGGGAGTGCATAAGCAGCACCAAAAGCAAAAGGAAGCAGCACCAAAAGCAAAGAGAGTGCATAAGCAGCACCAAATGCAAAGGGAGTGAATAAGCAGCACCAAAAGCAAAGGGAAGCAGCACCAAAAGCAAAAGGAGTGCATAAGCAGCACCAAATGCGAAGGGAGTGAATAAGCAGCACCAAAAGCAAAGGGAAGCAGCACCAAAAGCAAAAGGAGTGCATAAGCAGCACCAAAAACAGAGGGAGTGCATAAGCAGCACCAAAAGCAAAGGGAGTGCATAAGCAGCACCAAAATGAAAGGGAGTGAATAAGCAGCACCAAAGGAAAGGGAAGCAGCACCAAAGGAAAGGGAAGCAGCACCAAAAGCAAAAGGAGTGCCTGAGCAGCACCAAAAGCAAAGGGAGTGCATGAGCAGCACCAAAATGAAAGGGGGTGAATAAGCAGCACCGAAAGCAAAGGGAAGCAGCACCAAAAGCAAAAGGAGTGCATGAGCAGCACCAAAATGAAAGGGGGTGAATAAGCAGCACCAAAAGCAAAGGGAAGCAGCACCAAAAGCAAAGGGAGTGCATAAGCAGCACCAAAAGCAAAAGGAGTGCATAAGCAGCACCAAAAGCAAAGGGAAGCAGCACCAAAAGCAAAGAGAGTGCATAAGCAGCACCAAATGCAAAGGGAGTGAATAAGCAGCACCAAAAGCAAAGGGAAGCAGCACCAAAAGCAAAAGGAGTGCATAAGCAGCACCAAATGCGAAGGGAGTGAATAAGCAGCACCGAAAGCAAAGGGAAGCAGCACCAAAAGCAAAGGGAGTGCATAAGCAGCACCAAAATGAAAGGGAGTGAATAAGCAGCACCAAAAGCAAAGGGAAGCAGCACCAAAAGCAAAGGGAGTGCATAAGCAGCACCAAAAGCAAAAGGAAAGCATAAGCAGCACCAAAAGCAAAGGGAGGCAGCAACAAAAGCAAAGGGAGTGCATGAGCAGCACCAAAAGCAAAGGGAGTGCATAAGCAGCACCAAAATGAAAGGGAGTGAATAAGCAGCACCAAAGGAAAGGGAAGCAGCACCAAAAGCAAAAGGAGTGCATAAGCAGCACCAAAAGCAAAGGGAGGCAGCAACAAAAGCAAAGGGAGTGCATGAGCAGCACTAAAATGAAAGGGAGTGAATAAGCAGCACCAAAGGAAAGGGAAGCAGCACCAAAAGCAAAAGGAGTGCATAAGCAGCACCAAAAGCAAAGGGAGGCAGCAACAAAAGCAAAGGGAGTGCATGAGCAGCACCAAATGCAAAGGGAGTGCATAAGCAGCACCAAAAGAAAAGGAAGTGAATAAGCAGCACCAAAATGAAAGGGAGTGAATAAGCAGCACCAAAGGAAAGGAAAGCAGCACCAAAAGCAAAAGGAGTGCCTGAGCAGCACCAAAAGCAAAGGGAGTGCATAAGCAGCACCAAAAACAAAGGGAAGCAGCACCAAAAGCAAAGGGAGTGCATAAGCAGCACCAAAAGCAAAAGGAGTGCATAAGCAGCACCAAAAGCAAAGGGAAGCAGCACCAAAAGCAAAGAGAGTGCATAAGCAGCACCAAAATGAAAGGGAGTGAATAAGCAGCACCAAAGGAAAGGGAAGCAGCACCAAAAGCAAAAGGAGTGCCTGAGCAGCACCAAAAGCAAAGGGAGTGCATAAGCAGCACCAAAAACAAAGGGAAGCAGCACCAAAAGCAAAGGGAGTGCATAAGCAGCACCAAAAGCAAAAGGAGTGCATAAGCAGCACCAAAAGCAAAGGGAAGCAGCACCAAAAGCAAAGAGAGTGCATAAGCAGCACCAAATGCAAAGGGAGTGAATAAGCAGCACCAAAGGAAAGGGAAGCAGCACCAAAAGCAAAAGGAGTGCATGAGCAGCACCAAAAGAAAAGGGAGTGATTAAGCAGCACCAAAAGCAAAGGGAAGCAGCACCAAAAACAGAGGGAGTGCATAAGCAGCACCAAAAGCAAAGGGAGTGCATAAGCAGCACCAAAAGCAAAGGGAGGCAGCAACAAAAGCAAAGGGAGTGCATGAGAAGCACCAAATGCAAAGGGAGTGCATAAGCAGCACCAAAATGAAAGGGAGTGAATAAGCAGCACCAAAAGCAAAGGGAAGCAGCACCAAAAGCAAAGGGAGTGCATAAGCAGCACCAAAAGCAAAAGGAGTGCATAAGCAGCACCAAAAGCAAAGGGAAGCAGCACCAAAAGCAAAGAGAGTGCATAAGCAGCACCAAATGCAAAGGGAGTGAATAAGCAGCACCAAAAGCAAAGGGAAGCAGCACCAAAAGCAAAAGGAGTGCATAAGCAGCACCAAATGCGAAGGGAGTGAATAAGCAGCACCGAAAGCAAAGGGAAGCAGCACCAAAAGCAAAGGGAGTGCATAAGCAGCACCAAAATGAAAGGGAGTGAATAAGCAGCACCAAAAGCAAAGGGAAGCAGCACCAAAAGCAAAGGGAGTGCATAAGCAGCACCAGAAGCAAAAGGAAAGCATAAGCAGCACCAAAAGCAAAGGGAGGCAGCAACAAAAGCAAAGGGAGTGCATGAGCAGCACCAAATGCAAAGGGAGTGCATAAGCAGCACCAAAATGAAAGGGAGTGAATAAGCAGCACCAAAGGAAAGGGAAGCAGCACCAAAAGCAAAAGGAGTGCAAAAGCAGCACCAAAAGCAAAGGGAGGCAGCAACAAAAGCAAAGGGAGTGCAT
Source organism: Caenorhabditis macrosperma (assembly GCA_963932285.1). Lineage (NCBI taxonomy): Eukaryota > Metazoa > Nematoda > Chromadorea > Rhabditida > Rhabditidae > Caenorhabditis > Caenorhabditis macrosperma. The sequence continues at coordinate 4,442,465 of OZ010618.1, forward strand.
GAGCAGCACTAAAATGAAAGGGAGTGAATAAGCAGCACCAAAGGAAAGGGAAGCAGCACCAAAAGCAAAAGGAGTGCATGAGCAGCACCAAAAGAAAAGGAAGTGAATAAGCAGCACCAAAAGCAAAGGGAAGCAGCACTAAAAACAGAGGGAGTGCATAAGCAGCACCAAAAGCAAAGGGAGTGCATAAGCAGCACCAAAAGCAAAGGGAGTGCATAAGCAGCACCAAAATGAAAGGGAGTGAATAAGCAGCACCAAAGGAAAGGAAAGCAGCACCAAAAGCAAAAGGAGTGCCTGAGCAGCACCAAAAGCAAAGGGAGTGCATAAGCAGCACCAAAAACAAAGGGAAGCAGCACCAAAAGCAAAGGGAGTGCATAAGCAGCACCAAAAGCAAAAGGAGTGCATAAGCAGCACCAAAAGCAAAGGGAAGCAGCACCAAAAGCAAAGAGAGTGCATAAGCAGCACCAAATGCAAAGGGAGTGAATAAGCAGCACCAAAAGCAAAGGGAAGCAGCACCAAAAGCAAAAGGAGTGCATAAGCAGCACCAAATGCAAAGGGAGTGAATAAGCAGCACCGAAAGCAAAGGGAAGCAGCACCAAAAGCAAAGGGAGTGCATAAGCAGCACCAAAATGAAAGGGAGTGAATAAACAGCACCAAAAGCAAAGGGAAGCAGCACCAAAAGCAAAGGGAGTGCATAAGCAGCACCAAAAGCAAAAGGAGTGCATAAGCAGCACCAAAAGCAAAGGGAGGCAGCAACAAAAGCAAAGGGAGTGCATGAGCAGCACCAAATGCAAAGGGAAGCAGCACCAAAAGCAAAAGGAGTGCATAAGCAGCACCAAAAGCAAAGGGAGGCAGCAACAAAAGCAAAGGGAGTGCATGAGCAGCACTAAAATGAAAGGGAGTGAATAAGCAGCACCAAAGGAAAGGGAAGCAGCACCAAAAGCAAAGGGAAGCAGCACTAAAAACAGAGGGAGTGCATAAGCAGCACCAAAAGCAAAGGGAGGCAGCACCAAAAGCAAAGGGAGTGCATAAGCAGCACCAAAATCAAAGGGAGTGCATAAGCAGCACCAAAATGAAAGGGAGTGAATAAGCAGCACCAAAGGAAAGGGAAGCAGCACCAAAAGCAAAAGGAGTGCCTGAGCAGCACCAAAAGCAAAGGGAGTGCATAAGCAGCACCAAAAACAAAGGGAAGCAGCACCAAAAGCAAAGGGAAGCAGCACCAAAAGCAAAGGGAGTGCATAAGCAGCACCAGAAGCAAAAGGAAAGCATAAGCAGCACCAAAAGCAAAGGGAGGCAGCAACAAAAGCAAAGGGAGTGCATAAGCAGCACCAAAATGAAAGGGAGTGAATAAGCAGCACCAAAGGAAAGGGAAGCAGCACCAAAAGCAAAAGGAGTGCATAAGCAGCACCAAAAGCAAAGGGAGGCAGCAACAAAAGCAAAGGGAGTGCATGAGCAGCACTAAAATGAAAGGGAGTGAATAAGCAGCACCAAAGGAAAGGGAAGCAGCACCAAAAGCAAAAGGAGTGCATGAGCAGCACCAAAAGAAAAGGAAGTGAATAAGCAGCACCAAAAGCAAAGGGAAGCAGCACTAAAAACAGAGGGAGTGCATAAGCAGCACCAAAAGCAAAGGGAGTGAATAAGCAGCACCAAAAGCAAAGGGAAGCAGCACCAAAAGCAAAAGGAGTGCATAAGCAGCACCAAATGCAAAGGGAAGCAGCACCAAAAGCAAAGAGAGTGCATAAGCAGCACCAAATGCAAAGGGAGTGAATAAGCAGCACCAAAAGCAAAGGGAAGCAGCACCAAAAGCAAAAGGAGTGCATAAGCAGCACCAAATGCAAAGGGAGTGAATAAGCAGCACCGAAAGCAAAGGGAAGCAGCACCAAAAGCAAAGGGAGTGCATAAGCAGCACCAAAATGAAAGGGAGTGAATAAACAGCACCAAAAGCAAAGGGAAGCAGCACCAAACGCAAAGGGAGTGCATAAGCAGCACCAAAAGCAAAAGGAGTGCATAAGCAGCACCAAAAGCAAAGGGAGGCAGCAACAAAAGCAAAGGGAGTTCATGAGCAGCACCAAATGCAAAGGGAGTGCATAAGAAGCACCAAAATGAAAGGGAGTGAATAAGCAGCACCAAAGGAAAGGGAAGCAGCACCAAAAGCAAAAGGAGTGCATAAGCAGCACCACAAGCAAAGGGAGGCAGCAACAAAAGCAAAGGGAGTGCATGAGCAGCACTAAAATGAAAGGGAGTGAATAAGCAGCACCAAAGGAAAGGGAAGCAGCACCAAAAGCAAAAGGAGTGCATGAGCAGCACCAAAAGAAAAGGGAGTGAATAAGCAGCACCAAAAGCAAAGGGAAGCAGCACCAAAAACAGAGGGAGTGCATAAGCAGCACCAAAAGCAAAGGGAGTGCATAAGCAGCACCAAAATGAAAGGGAGTGAATAAGCAGCACCAAAGGAAAGGGAAGCAGCACCAAAGGAAAGGGAAGCAGCACCAAAAGCAAAAGGAGTGCCTGAGCAGCACCAAAAGCAAAGGGAGTGCATGAGCAGCACCAAAATGAAAGGGGGTGAATAAGCAGCACCGAAAGCAAAAGGAGTGCATAAGCAGCACCAAAAGCAAAGGGAAGCAGCACCAAAAGCAAAGAGAGTGCATAAGCAGCACCAAATGCAAAGGGAGTGAATAAGCAGCACCAAAAGCAAAGGGAAGCAGCACCAAAAGCAAAAGGAGTGCATGAGCAGCACCAAAATGAAAGGGGGTGAATATGCAGCACCAAAAGCAAAGGGAAGCAGCACCAAAAGCAAAGGGAGTGCATAAGCAGCACCAAAAGCAAAAGGAGTGCATAAGCAGCACCAAAAGCAAAGGGAAGCAGCACCAAAAGCAAAGAGAGTGCATAAGCAGCACCAAATGCAAAGGGAGTGAATAAGCAGCACCAAAAGCAAAGGGAAGCAGCACCAAAAGCAAAAGGAGTGCATAAGCAGCACCAAATGCGAAGGGAGTGAATAAGCAGCACCGAAAGCAAAGGGAAGCAGCACCAAAAGCAAAGGGAGTGCATAAGCAGCACCAAAATGAAAGGGAGTGAATAAGCAGCACCAAAAGCAAAGGGAAGCAGCACCAAAAGCAAAGGGAGTGCATAAGCAGCACCAAAAGCAAAAGGAAAGCATAAGCAGCACCAAAAGCAAAGGGAGGCAGCAACAAAAGCAAAGGGAGTGCATGAGCAGCACCAAATGCAAAGGGAGTGCATAAGCAGCACCAAAATGAAAGGGAGTGAATAAGCAGCACCAAAGGAAAGGGAAGCAGCACCAAAAGCAAAAGGAGTGCATAAGCAGCACCAAAAGCAAAGGGAGGCAGCAACAAAAGCAAAGGGAGTGCATGAGCAGCACTAAAATGAAAGGGAGTGAATAAGCAGCACCAAAGGAAAGGGAAGCAGCACCAAAAGCAAAAGGAGTGCATGAGCAGCACCAAAAGAAAAGGGAGTGAATAAGCAGCACCAAAAGCAAAGGGAAGCAGCACCAAAAACAGAGGGAGTGCATAAGCAGCACCAAAAGCAAAGGGAGTGCATAAGCAGCACCAAAATGAAAGGGAGTGAATAAGCAGCACCAAAGGAAAGGGAAGCAGCACCAAAGGAAAGGGAAGCAGCACCAAAAGCAAAAGGAGTGCCTGAGCAGCACCAAAAGCAAAGGGAGTGCATGAGCAGCACCAAAATGAAAGGGGGTGAATAAGCAGCACCGAAAGCAAAGGGAAGCAGCACCAAAAGCAAAAGGAGTGCATGAGCAGCACCAAAATGAATGGGGGTGAATAAGCAGCACCAAAAGCAAAGGGAAGCAGCACCAAAAGCAAAGGGAGTGCATAAGCAGCACCAAAAGCAAAAGGAGTGCATAAGCAGCACCAAAAGCAAAGGGAAGCAGCACCAAAAGCAAAGAGAGTGCATAAGCAGCACCAAATGCAAAGGGAGTGAATAAGCAGCACCAAAAGCAAAGGGAAGCAGCACCAAAAGCAAAAGGAGTGCATCAGCAGCACCAAATGCGAAGGGAGTGAATAAGCAGCACCAAAAGCAAAGGGAAGCAGCACCAAAAGCAAAAGGAGTGCATAAGCAGCACCAAAAGCAAAGGGAAACAGCACCAAAAGCAAAGGGAAACAGCATTAAAACCAAAGGGAGTGCATAAGCAGCACCAAATGCAATGGGAGGCAGCAACAAAAGCAAAGGGAGTGCATGAGCAGCACCAAATGCAAAGGGAGGCAGCACCAAAAGCAGAGGGAGTGCATAAGCAGCACAGAAATGAAAGGGAGTGCATAAGCAGCACCAAAATGAAAGGGAGTGAATAAGCAGTACCAAAGGAAAGGGAAGCAGCACCAAAAGCAAAAGGAGTGCATGAGCAGCACCTAAAGCAAAGGGAGTGCATAAGCAGCACCAAAAACAAAGGGAAACAGCACCAAAACCAAAGGGAGTGCATAAGCAGCACCAAAAGCAAAGGGAGGCAGCACCAAAAGCAAAGGGAGAGCCTGAGCAGCACCAAAAGCAAAGGGAGTGCATAAGCAGCACCAAAAGCAAAGGGAAGCAGCACCAAAAACAGAGGGAGTGCATAAGCAGCACCAAAAGCAAAGGGAGGCAGCACCAAAAGCAGAGGGAGTGCATAAGCAGCACCAAAATGAAAGGGAGTGAATAAGCAGCACCAAAAGCAAAGGGAGTGAATAAGCAGCACCAAAAGCAAAGGGAAGCAGCACCAAAAGCAAAAGGAGTGCATGAGCAGCACCAAAATGAAAGGGGGTGAATATGCAGCACCAAAAGCAAAGGGAAGCAGCACCAAAAGCAAAGGGAGTGCATAAGCAGCACCAAAAGCAAAAGGAGTGCATAAGCAGCACCAAAAGCAAAGGGAAGCAGCACCAAAAGCAAAGAGAGTGCATAAGCAGCACCAAAAGCAAAAGGAGTGCATAAGCAGCACCAAATGCAAAGGGAGTGAATAAGCAGCACCGAAAGCAAAGGGAAGCAGCACCAAAAGCAAAGGGAGTGCATAAGCAGCACCAAAATGAAAGGGAGTGAATAAACAGCACCAAAAGCAAAGGGAAGCAGCACCAAACGCAAAGGGAGTGCATAAGCAGCACCAAAAGCAAAAGGAGTGCATAAGCAGCACCAAAAGCAAAGGGAGGCAGCAACAAAAGCAAAGGGAGTTCATGAGCAGCACCAAATGCAAAGGGAGTGCATAAGAAGCACCAAAATGAAAGGGAGTGAATAAGCAGCACCAAAGGAAAGGGAAGCAGCACCAAAAGCAAAAGGAGTGCATAAGCAGCACCACAAGCAAAGGGAGGCAGCAACAAAAGCAAAGGGAGTGCATGAGCAGCACTAAAATGAAAGGGAGTGAATAAGCAGCACCAAAGGAAAGGGAAGCAGCACCAAAAGCAAAAGGAGTGCATGAGCAGCACCAAAAGAAAAGGGAGTGAATAAGCAGCACCAAAAGCAAAGGGAAGCAGCACCAAAAACAGAGGGAGTGCATAAGCAGCACCAAAAGCAAAGGGAGTGCATAAGCAGCACCAAAATGAAAGGGAGTGAATAAGCAGCACCAAAGGAAAGGGAAGCAGCACCAAAGGAAAGGGAAGCAGCACCAAAAGCAAAAGGAGTGCCTGAGCAGCACCAAAAGCAAAGGGAGTGCATGAGCAGCACCAAAATGAAAGGGGGTGAATAAGCAGCACCGAAAGCAAAAGGAGTGCATAAGCAGCACCAAAAGCAAAGGGAAGCAGCACCAAAAGCAAAGAGAGTGCATAAGCAGCACCAAATGCAAAGGGAGTGAATAAGCAGCACCAAAAGCAAAGGGAAGCAGCACCAAAAGCAAAAGGAGTGCATGAGCAGCACCAAAATGAAAGGGGGTGAATATGCAGCACCAAAAGCAAAGGGAAGCAGCACCAAAAGCAAAGGGAGTGCATAAGCAGCACCAAAAGCAAAAGGAGTGCATAAGCAGCACCAAAAGCAAAGGGAAGCAGCACCAAAAGCAAAGAGAGTGCATAAGCAGCACCAAATGCAAAGGGAGTGAATAAGCAGCACCAAAAGCAAAGGGAAGCAGCACCAAAAGCAAAAGGAGTGCATAAGCAGCACCAAATGCGAAGGGAGTGAATAAGCAGCACCGAAAGCAAAGGGAAGCAGCACCAAAAGCAAAGGGAGTGCATAAGCAGCACCAAAATGAAAGGGAGTGAATAAGCAGCACCAAAAGCAAAGGGAAGCAGCACCAAAAGCAAAGGGAGTGCATAAGCAGCACCAAAAGCAAAAGGAAAGCATAAGCAGCACCAAAAGCAAAGGGAGGCAGCAACAAAAGCAAAGGGAGTGCATGAGCAGCACCAAATGCAAAGGGAGTGCATAAGCAGCACCAAAATGAAAGGGAGTGAATAAGCAGCACCAAAGGAAAGGGAAGCAGCACCAAAAGCAAAAGGAGTGCATAAGCAGCACCAAAAGCAAAGGGAGGCAGCAACAAAAGCAAAGGGAGTGCATGAGCAGCACTAAAATGAAAGGGAGTGAATAAGCAGCACCAAAGGAAAGGGAAGCAGCACCAAAAGCAAAAGGAGTGCATGAGCAGCACCAAAAGAAAAGGGAGTGAATAAGCAGCACCAAAAGCAAAGGGAAGCAGCACCAAAAACAGAGGGAGTGCATAAGCAGCACCAAAAGCAAAGGGAGTGCATAAGCAGCACCAAAATGAAAGGGAGTGAATAAGCAGCACCAAAGGAAAGGGAAGCAGCACCAAAGGAAAGGGAAGCAGCACCAAAAGCAAAAGGAGTGCCTGAGCAGCACCAAAAGCAAAGGGAGTGCATGAGCAGCACCAAAATGAAAGGGGGTGAATAAGCAGCACCGAAAGCAAAGGGAAGCAGCACCAAAAGCAAAAGGAGTGCATGAGCAGCACCAAAATGAATGGGGGTGAATAAGCAGCACCAAAAGCAAAGGGAAGCAGCACCAAAAGCAAAGGGAGTGCATAAGCAGCACCAAAAGCAAAAGGAGTGCATAAGCAGCACCAAAAGCAAAGGGAAGCAGCACCAAAAGCAAAGAGAGTGCATAAGCAGCACCAAATGCAAAGGGAGTGAATAAGCAGCACCAAAAGCAAAGGGAAGCAGCACCAAAAGCAAAAGGAGTGCATCAGCAGCACCAAATGCGAAGGGAGTGAATAAGCAGCACCAAAAGCAAAGGGAAGCAGCACCAAAAGCAAAAGGAGTGCATAAGCAGCACCAAAAGCAAAGGGAAACAGCACCAAAAGCAAAGGGAAACAGCATTAAAACCAAAGGGAGTGCATAAGCAGCACCAAATGCAATGGGAGGCAGCAACAAAAGCAAAGGGAGTGCATGAGCAGCACCAAATGCAAAGGGAGGCAGCACCAAAAGCAGAGGGAGTGCATAAGCAGCACAGAAATGAAAGGGAGTGCATAAGCAGCACCAAAATGAAAGGGAGTGAATAAGCAGTACCAAAGGAAAGGGAAGCAGCACCAAAAGCAAAAGGAGTGCATGAGCAGCACCTAAAGCAAAGGGAGTGCATAAGCAGCACCAAAAACAAAGGGAAACAGCACCAAAACCAAAGGGAGTGCATAAGCAGCACCAAAAGCAAAGGGAGGCAGCACCAAAAGCAAAGGGAGAGCCTGAGCAGCACCAAAAGCAAAGGGAGTGCATAAGCAGCACCAAAAGCAAAGGGAAGCAGCACCAAAAACAGAGGGAGTGCATAAGCAGCACCAAAAGCAAAGGGAGGCAGCACCAAAAGCAGAGGGAGTGCATAAGCAGCACCAAAATGAAAGGGAGTGAATAAGCAGCACCAAAAGCAAAGGGAAGCAGCACCAAAAGCGAAGGGAGTGCATAAGCAGCACCAAAAGCAAAGGGAGTGCATTAGCAGCACCAAAATGAAAGGGAGTGAATAAGCAGCACCAAATGAAAGGGAAGCAGCACGAAAAGCAAAAGGAGTGCATAAGCAGCACCAAAAGCAAAGGGAAGCAGCACCAAAATGAAAGGGAGTGAATAAGCAGCACCAAAGGAAAGGGAAGCAGCACCAAAAGCGAAGGGAGTGCATAAGCAGCACCAAAAGCAAAGGGAGTGCATAAGCAGCACCAAAATGAAAGGGAGTGAATAAGCAGCACCAAAGGAAAGGGAAGCAGCACGAAAAGCAAAAGGAGTGCATAAGCAGCACCAAAAGCAAAGGGAAGCAGCACCAAAATGAAAGGGAGTGAATAAGCAGCACCAAAGGAAAGGGAAGCAGCACCAAAAGCAAAAGGAGTGCATAAGCAGCACCAAAAGCAAAGGGAGGCAGCACCAAAAGCAAAGGGAAACAGCATTAAAACCAAAGGGAGTGCATAAGCAGCACCAAATGCAAAGGGAGTGCATAAGCAGCACCAAAATGAAAGGGAGTGAATAAGCAGCACCAAAGGAAAGGGAAGCAGCACCAAAAGCAAAAGGAGTGCATGAGCAGCACCAAAAGAAAAGGGAGTGAATAAGCAGCACCAAAAGCAAAGGGAAGCAGCACCAAAAACAGAGGGAGTGCATAAGCAGCACCAAATGCAATGGGAGGCAGCAACAAAAGCAAAGGGAGTGCATGAGCAGCACCAATTGCAAAGGGAGTGCATAAGCAGCACCAAAATGAAAGGGAGTGAATAAGCAGCACCAAAGGAAAGGGAAGCAGCACCAAAAGCAAAAGGAGTGCATGAGCAGCACCAAAAGAAAAGGGAGTGAATAAGCAGCACCAAAAGCAAAGGGAAGCAGCACCAAAAACAGAGGGAGTGAATAAGCAGCACCAAAGGAAAGGGAAGCAGCACCAAAAGCAAAAGGAGTGCCTGAGCAGCACCAAAAGCAAAGGGAGTGCATAAGCAGCACCAAAAACAAAGGGAAGCAGCACCAAAAGCAAAGGGAGTGCATAAGCAGCACCAAAAGCAAAGGGAAGCAGCACCAAAATGAAAGGGAGTGAATAAGCAGCACCAAAGGAAAGGGAAGCAGCACCAAAAGCAAAAGGAGTGCATAAGCAGCACCAAAAGCAAAGGGAGGCAGCACCAAAAGCAAAGGGAAACAGCATTAAAACCAAAGGGAGTGCATAAGCAGCACCAAATGCAATGGGAGGCAGCAACAAAAGCAAAGGGAGTGCATAAGCAGCACCAAAATGAAAGGGAGTGAATAAGCAGCACCAAAAGCAAAGGGAAGCAGCACCAAAAGCGAAGGGAGTGCATAAGCAGCACCAAAAGCAAAGGGAGTGCATAAGCAGCACCAAAATGAAAGGGAGTGAATAAGCAGCACCAAAGGAAAGGGAAGCAGCACGAAAAGCAAAAGGAGTGCATAAGCAGCACCAAAAGCAAAGGGAAGCAGCACCAAAATGAAAGGGAGTGAATAAGCAGCACCAAAGGAAAGGGAAGCAGCACCAAAAGCGAAGGGAGTGCATAAGCAGCACCAAAAGCAAAGGGAGTGCATAAGCAGCACCAAAATGAAAGGGAGTGAATAAGCAGCACCAAAGGAAAGGGAAGCAGCACGAAAAGCAAAAGGAGTGCATAAGCAGCACCAAAAGCAAAGGGAAGCAGCACCAAAATGAAAGGGAGTGAATAAGCAGCACCAAAGGAAAGGGAAGCAGCACCAAAAGCAAAAGGAGTGCATAAGCAGCACCAAAAGCAAAGGGAGGCAGCACCAAAAGCAAAGGGAAACAGCATTAAAACCAAAGGGAGTGCATAAGCAGCACCAAATGCAAAGGGAGTGCATAAGCAGCACCAAAATGAAAGGGAGTGAATAAGCAGCACCAAAGGAAAGGGAAGCAGCACCAAAAGCAAAAGGAGTGCATAAGCAGCACCAAAAGCAAAGGGAGGCAGCAACAAAAGCAAAGGGAGTGCATAAGCAGCACCAAATGCAATGGGAGGCAGCAACAAAAGCAAAGGGAGTGCATGAGCAGCACCAATTGCAAAGGGAGTGCATAAGCAGCACCAAAATGAAAGGGAGTGAATAAGCAGCACCAAAGGAAAGGGAAGCAGCACCAAAAGCAAAAGGAGTGCATGAGCAGCACCAAAAGAAAAGGGAGTGAATAAGCAGCACCAAAAGCAAAGGGAAGCAGCACCAAAAACAGAGGGAGTGCATAAGCAGCACCAAATGCAATGGGAGGCAGCAACAAAAGCAAAGGGAGTGCATGAGCAGCACCAATTGCAAAGGGAGTGCATAAGCAGCACCAAAATGAAAGGGAGTGAATAAGCAGCATCAAAGGAAAGGGAAGCAGCACCAAAAGCAAAAGGAGTGCATGAGCAGCACCAAAAGAAAAGGGAGTGAATAAGCAGCACCAAAAGCAAAGGGAAGCAGCACCAAAAACAGAGGGAGTGAATAAGCAGCACCAAAGGAAAGGGAAGCAGCACCAAAAGCAAAAGGAGTGCCTGAGCAGCACCAAAAGCAAAGGGAGTGCATAAGCAGCACCAAAAACAAAGGGAAGCAGCACCAAAAGCAAAGGGAGTGCATAAGCAGCACCAAAAGCAAAGGGAAGCAGCACCAAAATGAAAGGGAGTGAATAAGCAGCACCAAAGGAAAGGGAAGCAGCACCAAAAGCAAAAGGAGTGCATAAGCAGCACCAAAAGCAAAGGGAGGCAGCACCAAAAGCAAAGGGAAACAGCATTAAAACCAAAGGGAGTGCATAAGCAGCACCAAATGCAATGGGAGGCAGCAACAAAAGCAAAGGGAGTGCATAAGCAGCACCAAAAACAAAGGGAAGCAGCACCAAAAGCAAAGGGAGTGCATAAGCAGCACCAAAAGCAAAAGGAGTGCATAAGCAGCACCAAAAGCAAAGGGAAGCAGCACCAAAAGCAAAGAGAGTGCATAAGCAGCACCAAATGCAAAGGGAGTGAATAAGCAGCACTAAAATGAAAGGGAGTGAATAAGCAGCACCAAAGGAAAGGGAAGCAGCACCAAAAGCAAAAGGAGTGCATGAGCAGCACCAAAAGAAAAGGAAGTGAATAAGCAGCACCAAAAGCAAAGGGAAGCAGCACTAAAAACAGAGGGAGTGCATAGGCAGCACCAAAAGCAAAGGGAGGCAGCACCAAAAGCAAAGTTAGTGCATAAGCAGCACCAAAATCAAAGGGAGTGCATAAGCAGCACCAATATGAAAGGGAGTGAATAAGCAGCACCAAAGGAAAGGGAAGCAGCACCAAAAGCAAAAGGAGTGCCTGAGCAGCACCAAAAGCAAAGGGAGGCAGCAACAAAAGCAAAGGGAGTGCATGAGCAGCACCAAATGCAAAGGGAGTGCATAAGCAGCACCAAAATGAAAGGGAGTGAATAAGCAGCACCAAAGGAAAGGGAAGCAGCACCAAAAGCAAAAGGAGTGCATAAGCAGCACCAAAAGCAAAGGGAGGCAGCAACAAAAGCAAAGGGAGTGCATGAGCAGCACCAAAAGAAAAGGGAGTGCATAAGCAGCACCAAAGGAAAGGGAAGCAGCACCAAAAGCAAAAGGAGTGCCTGAGCAGCACCAAAAGCAAAGGGAGTGCATAAGCAGCACCAAAAACAAAGGGAAGCAGCACCAAAAGCAAAGGGAGTGCATAAGCAGCACCAAAAGCAAAAGGAGTGCATAAGCAGCACCAAAAGCAAAGGGAAGCAGCACCAACAGCAAAGAGAGTGCATAAGCAGCACCAAATGCAAAGGGAGTGAATAAGCAGCACCAAAAGCAAAGGGAAGCAGCACCAAAAGCAAAAGGAGTGCATAAGCAGCACCAAATGCAAAGGGAGTGAATAAGCAGCACCGAAAGCAAAGGGAAGCAGCACCAAAAGCAAAGGGAGTGCATAAGCAGCACCAAAATGAAAGGGAGTGAATAAACAGCACCAAAAGCAAAGGGAAGCAGCACCAAAAGCAAAGGGAGTGCAAAAGCAGCACCAAAAGCAAAAGGAGTGCATAAGCAGCACCAAAAGCAAAGGGAGGCAGCAACAAAAGCAAAGGGAGTGCATGAGCAGCACCAAATGCAAAGGGAGTGCATAAGCAGCACCAAAGGAAAGGGAGTGAATAAGCAGCACCAAAGGAAAGGGAAGCAGCACCAAAAGCAAAAGGAGTGCATAAGCAGCACCAAAAGCAAAGGGAGGCAGCAACAAAAGCAAAGGGAGTGCATGAGCAGCACTAAAATGAAAGGGAGTGCATAAGCAGCACCAAAAGCAAAGGGAGGCAGCAACAAAAGCAAAGGGAGTGCATGAGCAGCACCAAAAGAAAAGGGAGTGCATAAGCAGCACCAAAGGAAAGGGAAGCAGCACCAAAAGCAAAAGGAGTGCCTGAGCAGCACCAAAAGCAAAGGGAGTGCATAAGCAGCACCAAAAACAAAGGGAAGCAGCACCAAAAGCAAAGGGAGTGCATAAGCAGCACCAAAAGCAAAAGGAGTGCATAAGCAGCACCAAAAGCAAAGGGAAGCAGCACCAACAGCAAAGAGAGTGCATAAGCAGCACCAAATGCAAAGGGAGTGAATAAGCAGCACCAAAAGCAAAGGGAAGCAGCACCAAAAGCAAAAGGAGTGCATAAGCAGCACCAAATGCAAAGGGAGTGAATAAGCAGCACCGAAAGCAAAGGGAAGCAGCACCAAAAGCAAAGGGAGTGCATAAGCAGCACTAAAATGAAAGGGAGTGAATAAACAGCACCAAAAGCAAAGGGAAGCAGCACCAAAAGCAAAGGGAGTGCATAAGCAGCACCAAAAGCAAAAGGAGTGCATAAGCAGCACCAAAAGCAAAGGGAGGCAGCAACAAAAGCAAAGGGAGTGCATGAGCAGCACCAAATGCAAAGGGAGTGCATAAGCAGCACCAAAGGAAAGGGAGTGAATAAGCAGCACCAAAGGAAAGGGAAGCAGCACCAAAAGCAAAAGGAGTGCATAAGCAGCACCAAAAGCAAAGGGAGGCAGCAACAAAAGCAAAGGGAGTGCATGAGCAGCACTAAAATGAAAGGGAGTGAATAAGCAGCACCAAAGGAAAGGGAAGCAGCACCAAAAGCAAAAGGAGTGCATGAGCAGCACCAAAAGAAAAGGAAGTGAATAAGCAGCACCAAAAGCAAAGGGAAGCAGCACCAAAAACAGAGGGAGTGCATAAGCAGCACCAAAAGCAAAGGGAGTGCATAAGCAGCACCAAAAGCAAAGGGAGGCAGCAACAAAAGCAAAGGGAGTGCATGAGAAGCACCAAATGCAAAGGGAGTGCATAAGCAGCACCAAAATGAAAGGGAGTGAATAAGCAGCACCAAAAGCAAAGGGAAGCAGCACCAAAAGCAAAGGGAGTGCATAAGCAGCACCAAAAGCAAAAGGAGTGCATAAGCAGCACCAAAAGCAAAGGGAAGCAGCACCAAAAGCAAAGAGAGTGCATAAGCAGCACCAAATGCAAAGGGAGTGAATAAGCAGCACCAAAAGCAAAGGGAAGCAGCACCAAAAGCAAAAGGAGTGCATAAGCAGCACCAAATGCGAAGGGAGTGAATAAGCAGCACCGAAAGCAAAGGGAAGCAGCACCAAAAGCAAAGGGAGTGCATAAGCAGCACCAAAATGAAAGGGAGTGAATAAGCAGCACCAAAAGCAAAGGGAAGCAGCACCAAAAGCAAAGGGAGTGCATAAGCAGCACCAGAAGCAAAAGGAAAGCATAAGCAGCACCAAAAGCAAAGGGAGGCAGCAACAAAAGCAAAGGGAGTGCATGAGCAGCACCAAATGCAAAGGGAGTGCATAAGCAGCACCAAAATGAAAGGGAGTGAATAAGCAGCACCAAAGGAAAGGGAAGCAGCACCAAAAGCAAAAGGAGTGCAAAAGCAGCACCAAAAGCAAAGGGAGGCAGCAACAAAAGCAAAGGGAGTGCATGAGCAGCACTAAAATGAAAGGGAGTGAATAAGCAGCACCAAAGGAAAGGGAAGCAGCACCAAAAGCAAAAGGAGTGCATGAGCAGCACCAAAAGAAAAGGAAGTGAATAAGCAGCACCAAAAGCAAAGGGAAGCAGCACTAAAAACAGAGGGAGTGCATAAGCAGCACCAAAAGCAAAGGGAGTGCATAAGCAGCACCAAAAGCAAAGGGAGTGCATAAGCAGCACCAAAATGAAAGGGAGTGAATAAGCAGCACCAAAGGAAAGGAAAGCAGCACCAAAAGCAAAAGGAGTGCCTGAGCAGCACCAAAAGCAAAGGGAGTGCATAAGCAGCACCAAAAACAAAGGGAAGCAGCACCAAAAGCAAAGGGAGTGCATAAGCAGCACCAAAAGCAAAAGGAGTGCATAAGCAGCACCAAAAGCAAAGGGAAGCAGCACCAAAAGCAAAGAGAGTGCATAAGCAGCACCAAATGCAAAGGGAGTGAATAAGCAGCACCAAAAGCAAAGGGAAGCAGCACCAAAAGCAAAAGGAGTGCATAAGCAGCACCAAATGCAAAGGGAGTGAATAAGCAGCACCGAAAGCAAAGGGAAGCAGCACCAAAAGCAAAGGGAGTGCATAAGCAGCACCAAAATGAAAGGGAGTGAATAAACAGCACCAAAAGCAAAGGGAAGCAGCACCAAAAGCAAAGGGAGTGCATAAGCAGCACCAAAAGCAAAAGGAGTGCATAAGCAGCACCAAAAGCAAAGGGAGGCAGCAACAAAAGCAAAGGGAGTGCATGAGCAGCACCAAATGCAAAGGGAAGCAGCACCAAAAGCAAAAGGAGTGCATAAGCAGCACCAAAAGCAAAGGGAGGCAGCAACAAAAGCAAAGGGAGTGCATGAGCAGCACTAAAATGAAAGGGAGTGAATAAGCAGCACCAAAGGAAAGGGAAGCAGCACCAAAAGCAAAGGGAAGCAGCACTAAAAACAGAGGGAGTGCATAAGCAGCACCAAAAGCAAAGGGAGGCAGCACCAAAAGCAAAGGGAGTGCATAAGCAGCACCAAAATCAAAGGGAGTGCATAAGCAGCACCAAAATGAAAGGGAGTGAATAAGCAGCACCAAAGGAAAGGGAAGCAGCACCAAAAGCAAAAGGAGTGCCTGAGCAGCACCAAAAGCAAAGGGAGTGCATAAGCAGCACCAAAAACAAAGGGAAGCAGCACCAAAAGCAAAGGGAAGCAGCACCAAAAGCAAAGGGAGTGCATAAGCAGCACCAGAAGCAAAAGGAAAGCATAAGCAGCACCAAAAGCAAAGGGAGGCAGCAACAAAAGCAAAGGGAGTGCATAAGCAGCACCAAAATGAAAGGGAGTGAATAAGCAGCACCAAAGGAAAGGGAAGCAGCACCAAAAGCAAAAGGAGTGCATAAGCAGCACCAAAAGCAAAGGGAGGCAGCAACAAAAGCAAAGGGAGTGCATGAGCAGCACTAAAATGAAAGGGAGTGAATAAGCAGCACCAAAGGAAAGGGAAGCAGCACCAAAAGCAAAAGGAGTGCATGAGCAGCACCAAAAGAAAAGGAAGTGAATAAGCAGCACCAAAAGCAAAGGGAAGCAGCACTAAAAACAGAGGGAGTGCATAAGCAGCACCAAAAGCAAAGGGAGTGAATAAGCAGCACCAAAAGCAAAGGGAAGCAGCACCAAAAGCAAAAGGAGTGCATAAGCAGCACCAAATGCAAAGGGAAGCAGCACCAAAAGCAAAGAGAGTGCATAAGCAGCACCAAATGCAAAGGGAGTGAATAAGCAGCACCAAAAGCAAAGGGAAGCAGCACCAAAAGCAAAAGGAGTGCATAAGCAGCACCAAATGCAAAGGGAGTGAATAAGCAGCACCGAAAGCAAAGGGAAGCAGCACCAAAAGCAAAGGGAGTGCATAAGCAGCACCAAAATGAAAGGGAGTGAATAAACAGCACCAAAAGCAAAGGGAAGCAGCACCAAACGCAAAGGGAGTGCATAAGCAGCACCAAAAGCAAAAGGAGTGCATAAGCAGCACCAAAAGCAAAGGGAGGCAGCAACAAAAGCAAAGGGAGTTCATGAGCAGCACCAAATGCAAAGGGAGTGCATAAGAAGCACCAAAATGAAAGGGAGTGAATAAGCAGCACCAAAGGAAAGGGAAGCAGCACCAAAAGCAAAAGGAGTGCATAAGCAGCACCACAAGCAAAGGGAGGCAGCAACAAAAGCAAAGGGAGTGCATGAGCAGCACTAAAATGAAAGGGAGTGAATAAGCAGCACCAAAGGAAAGGGAAGCAGCACCAAAAGCAAAAGGAGTGCATGAGCAGCACCAAAAGAAAAGGGAGTGAATAAGCAGCACCAAAAGCAAAGGGAAGCAGCACCAAAAACAGAGGGAGTGCATAAGCAGCACCAAAAGCAAAGGGAGTGCATAAGCAGCACCAAAATGAAAGGGAGTGAATAAGCAGCACCAAAGGAAAGGGAAGCAGCACCAAAGGAAAGGGAAGCAGCACCAAAAGCAAAAGGAGTGCCTGAGCAGCACCAAAAGCAAAGGGAGTGCATGAGCAGCACCAAAATGAAAGGGGGTGAATAAGCAGCACCGAAAGCAAAAGGAGTGCATAAGCAGCACCAAAAGCAAAGGGAAGCAGCACCAAAAGCAAAGAGAGTGCATAAGCAGCACCAAATGCAAAGGGAGTGAATAAGCAGCACCAAAAGCAAAGGGAAGCAGCACCAAAAGCAAAAGGAGTGCATGAGCAGCACCAAAATGAAAGGGGGTGAATATGCAGCACCAAAAGCAAAGGGAAGCAGCACCAAAAGCAAAGGGAGTGCATAAGCAGCACCAAAAGCAAAAGGAGTGCATAAGCAGCACCAAAAGCAAAGGGAAGCAGCACCAAAAGCAAAGAGAGTGCATAAGCAGCACCAAATGCAAAGGGAGTGAATAAGCAGCACCAAAAGCAAAGGGAAGCAGCACCAAAAGCAAAAGGAGTGCATAAGCAGCACCAAATGCGAAGGGAGTGAATAAGCAGCACCGAAAGCAAAGGGAAGCAGCACCAAAAGCAAAGGGAGTGCATAAGCAGCACCAAAATGAAAGGGAGTGAATAAGCAGCACCAAAAGCAAAGGGAAGCAGCACCAAAAGCAAAGGGAGTGCATAAGCAGCACCAAAAGCAAAAGGAAAGCATAAGCAGCACCAAAAGCAAAGGGAGGCAGCAACAAAAGCAAAGGGAGTGCATGAGCAGCACCAAATGCAAAGGGAGTGCATAAGCAGCACCAAAATGAAAGGGAGTGAATAAGCAGCACCAAAGGAAAGGGAAGCAGCACCAAAAGCAAAAGGAGTGCATAAGCAGCACCAAAAGCAAAGGGAGGCAGCAACAAAAGCAAAGGGAGTGCATGAGCAGCACTAAAATGAAAGGGAGTGAATAAGCAGCACCAAAGGAAAGGGAAGCAGCACCAAAAGCAAAAGGAGTGCATGAGCAGCACCAAAAGAAAAGGGAGTGAATAAGCAGCACCAAAAGCAAAGGGAAGCAGCACCAAAAACAGAGGGAGTGCATAAGCAGCACCAAAAGCAAAGGGAGTGCATAAGCAGCACCAAAATGAAAGGGAGTGAATAAGCAGCACCAAAGGAAAGGGAAGCAGCACCAAAGGAAAGGGAAGCAGCACCAAAAGCAAAAGGAGTGCCTGAGCAGCACCAAAAGCAAAGGGAGTGCATGAGCAGCACCAAAATGAAAGGGGGTGAATAAGCAGCACCGAAAGCAAAGGGAAGCAGCACCAAAAGCAAAAGGAGTGCATGAGCAGCACCAAAATGAATGGGGGTGAATAAGCAGCACCAAAAGCAAAGGGAAGCAGCACCAAAAGCAAAGGGAGTGCATAAGCAGCACCAAAAGCAAAAGGAGTGCATAAGCAGCACCAAAAGCAAAGGGAAGCAGCACCAAAAGCAAAGAGAGTGCATAAGCAGCACCAAATGCAAAGGGAGTGAATAAGCAGCACCAAAAGCAAAGGGAAGCAGCACCAAAAGCAAAAGGAGTGCATCAGCAGCACCAAATGCGAAGGGAGTGAATAAGCAGCACCAAAAGCAAAGGGAAGCAGCACCAAAAGCAAAAGGAGTGCATAAGCAGCACCAAAAGCAAAGGGAAACAGCACCAAAAGCAAAGGGAAACAGCATTAAAACCAAAGGGAGTGCATAAGCAGCACCAAATGCAATGGGAGGCAGCAACAAAAGCAAAGGGAGTGCATGAGCAGCACCAAATGCAAAGGGAGGCAGCACCAAAAGCAGAGGGAGTGCATAAGCAGCACAGAAATGAAAGGGAGTGCATAAGCAGCACCAAAATGAAAGGGAGTGAATAAGCAGTACCAAAGGAAAGGGAAGCAGCACCAAAAGCAAAAGGAGTGCATGAGCAGCACCTAAAGCAAAGGGAGTGCATAAGCAGCACCAAAAACAAAGGGAAACAGCACCAAAACCAAAGGGAGTGCATAAGCAGCACCAAAAGCAAAGGGAGGCAGCACCAAAAGCAAAGGGAGAGCCTGAGCAGCACCAAAAGCAAAGGGAGTGCATAAGCAGCACCAAAAGCAAAGGGAAGCAGCACCAAAAACAGAGGGAGTGCATAAGCAGCACCAAAAGCAAAGGGAGGCAGCACCAAAAGCAGAGGGAGTGCATAAGCAGCACCAAAATGAAAGGGAGTGAATAAGCAGCACCAAAAGCAAAGGGAGTGAATAAGCAGCACCAAAAGCAAAGGGAAGCAGCACCAAAAGCAAAAGGAGTGCATGAGCAGCACCAAAATGAAAGGGGGTGAATATGCAGCACCAAAAGCAAAGGGAAGCAGCACCAAAAGCAAAGGGAGTGCATAAGCAGCACCAAAAGCAAAAGGAGTGCATAAGCAGCACCAAAAGCAAAGGGAAGCAGCACCAAAAGCAAAGAGAGTGCATAAGCAGCACCAAAAGCAAAAGGAGTGCATAAGCAGCACCAAATGCAAAGGGAGTGAATAAGCAGCACCGAAAGCAAAGGGAAGCAGCACCAAAAGCAAAGGGAGTGCATAAGCAGCACCAAAATGAAAGGGAGTGAATAAACAGCACCAAAAGCAAAGGGAAGCAGCACCAAACGCAAAGGGAGTGCATAAGCAGCACCAAAAGCAAAAGGAGTGCATAAGCAGCACCAAAAGCAAAGGGAGGCAGCAACAAAAGCAAAGGGAGTTCATGAGCAGCACCAAATGCAAAGGGAGTGCATAAGAAGCACCAAAATGAAAGGGAGTGAATAAGCAGCACCAAAGGAAAGGGAAGCAGCACCAAAAGCAAAAGGAGTGCATAAGCAGCACCACAAGCAAAGGGAGGCAGCAACAAAAGCAAAGGGAGTGCATGAGCAGCACTAAAATGAAAGGGAGTGAATAAGCAGCACCAAAGGAAAGGGAAGCAGCACCAAAAGCAAAAGGAGTGCATGAGCAGCACCAAAAGAAAAGGGAGTGAATAAGCAGCACCAAAAGCAAAGGGAAGCAGCACCAAAAACAGAGGGAGTGCATAAGCAGCACCAAAAGCAAAGGGAGTGCATAAGCAGCACCAAAATGAAAGGGAGTGAATAAGCAGCACCAAAGGAAAGGGAAGCAGCACCAAAGGAAAGGGAAGCAGCACCAAAAGCAAAAGGAGTGCCTGAGCAGCACCAAAAGCAAAGGGAGTGCATGAGCAGCACCAAAATGAAAGGGGGTGAATAAGCAGCACCGAAAGCAAAAGGAGTGCATAAGCAGCACCAAAAGCAAAGGGAAGCAGCACCAAAAGCAAAGAGAGTGCATAAGCAGCACCAAATGCAAAGGGAGTGAATAAGCAGCACCAAAAGCAAAGGGAAGCAGCACCAAAAGCAAAAGGAGTGCATGAGCAGCACCAAAATGAAAGGGGGTGAATATGCAGCACCAAAAGCAAAGGGAAGCAGCACCAAAAGCAAAGGGAGTGCATAAGCAGCACCAAAAGCAAAAGGAGTGCATAAGCAGCACCAAAAGCAAAGGGAAGCAGCACCAAAAGCAAAGAGAGTGCATAAGCAGCACCAAATGCAAAGGGAGTGAATAAGCAGCACCAAAAGCAAAGGGAAGCAGCACCAAAAGCAAAAGGAGTGCATAAGCAGCACCAAATGCGAAGGGAGTGAATAAGCAGCACCGAAAGCAAAGGGAAGCAGCACCAAAAGCAAAGGGAGTGCATAAGCAGCACCAAAATGAAAGGGAGTGAATAAGCAGCACCAAAAGCAAAGGGAAGCAGCACCAAAAGCAAAGGGAGTGCATAAGCAGCACCAAAAGCAAAAGGAAAGCATAAGCAGCACCAAAAGCAAAGGGAGGCAGCAACAAAAGCAAAGGGAGTGCATGAGCAGCACCAAATGCAAAGGGAGTGCATAAGCAGCACCAAAATGAAAGGGAGTGAATAAGCAGCACCAAAGGAAAGGGAAGCAGCACCAAAAGCAAAAGGAGTGCATAAGCAGCACCAAAAGCAAAGGGAGGCAGCAACAAAAGCAAAGGGAGTGCATGAGCAGCACTAAAATGAAAGGGAGTGAATAAGCAGCACCAAAGGAAAGGGAAGCAGCACCAAAAGCAAAAGGAGTGCATGAGCAGCACCAAAAGAAAAGGGAGTGAATAAGCAGCACCAAAAGCAAAGGGAAGCAGCACCAAAAACAGAGGGAGTGCATAAGCAGCACCAAAAGCAAAGGGAGTGCATAAGCAGCACCAAAATGAAAGGGAGTGAATAAGCAGCACCAAAGGAAAGGGAAGCAGCACCAAAGGAAAGGGAAGCAGCACCAAAAGCAAAAGGAGTGCCTGAGCAGCACCAAAAGCAAAGGGAGTGCATGAGCAGCACCAAAATGAAAGGGGGTGAATAAGCAGCACCGAAAGCAAAGGGAAGCAGCACCAAAAGCAAAAGGAGTGCATGAGCAGCACCAAAATGAATGGGGGTGAATAAGCAGCACCAAAAGCAAAGGGAAGCAGCACCAAAAGCAAAGGGAGTGCATAAGCAGCACCAAAAGCAAAAGGAGTGCATAAGCAGCACCAAAAGCAAAGGGAAGCAGCACCAAAAGCAAAGAGAGTGCATAAGCAGCACCAAATGCAAAGGGAGTGAATAAGCAGCACCAAAAGCAAAGGGAAGCAGCACCAAAAGCAAAAGGAGTGCATCAGCAGCACCAAATGCGAAGGGAGTGAATAAGCAGCACCAAAAGCAAAGGGAAGCAGCACCAAAAGCAAAAGGAGTGCATAAGCAGCACCAAAAGCAAAGGGAAACAGCACCAAAAGCAAAGGGAAACAGCATTAAAACCAAAGGGAGTGCATAAGCAGCACCAAATGCAATGGGAGGCAGCAACAAAAGCAAAGGGAGTGCATGAGCAGCACCAAATGCAAAGGGAGGCAGCACCAAAAGCAGAGGGAGTGCATAAGCAGCACAGAAATGAAAGGGAGTGCATAAGCAGCACCAAAATGAAAGGGAGTGAATAAGCAGTACCAAAGGAAAGGGAAGCAGCACCAAAAGCAAAAGGAGTGCATGAGCAGCACCTAAAGCAAAGGGAGTGCATAAGCAGCACCAAAAACAAAGGGAAACAGCACCAAAACCAAAGGGAGTGCATAAGCAGCACCAAAAGCAAAGGGAGGCAGCACCAAAAGCAAAGGGAGAGCCTGAGCAGCACCAAAAGCAAAGGGAGTGCATAAGCAGCACCAAAAGCAAAGGGAAGCAGCACCAAAAACAGAGGGAGTGCATAAGCAGCACCAAAAGCAAAGGGAGGCAGCACCAAAAGCAGAGGGAGTGCATAAGCAGCACCAAAATGAAAGGGAGTGAATAAGCAGCACCAAAAGCAAAGGGAAGCAGCACCAAAAGCGAAGGGAGTGCATAAGCAGCACCAAAAGCAAAGGGAGTGCATTAGCAGCACCAAAATGAAAGGGAGTGAATAAGCAGCACCAAATGAAAGGGAAGCAGCACGAAAAGCAAAAGGAGTGCATAAGCAGCACCAAAAGCAAAGGGAAGCAGCACCAAAATGAAAGGGAGTGAATAAGCAGCACCAAAGGAAAGGGAAGCAGCACCAAAAGCGAAGGGAGTGCATAAGCAGCACCAAAAGCAAAGGGAGTGCATAAGCAGCACCAAAATGAAAGGGAGTGAATAAGCAGCACCAAAGGAAAGGGAAGCAGCACGAAAAGCAAAAGGAGTGCATAAGCAGCACCAAAAGCAAAGGGAAGCAGCACCAAAATGAAAGGGAGTGAATAAGCAGCACCAAAGGAAAGGGAAGCAGCACCAAAAGCAAAAGGAGTGCATAAGCAGCACCAAAAGCAAAGGGAGGCAGCACCAAAAGCAAAGGGAAACAGCATTAAAACCAAAGGGAGTGCATAAGCAGCACCAAATGCAAAGGGAGTGCATAAGCAGCACCAAAATGAAAGGGAGTGAATAAGCAGCACCAAAGGAAAGGGAAGCAGCACCAAAAGCAAAAGGAGTGCATGAGCAGCACCAAAAGAAAAGGGAGTGAATAAGCAGCACCAAAAGCAAAGGGAAGCAGCACCAAAAACAGAGGGAGTGCATAAGCAGCACCAAATGCAATGGGAGGCAGCAACAAAAGCAAAGGGAGTGCATGAGCAGCACCAATTGCAAAGGGAGTGCATAAGCAGCACCAAAATGAAAGGGAGTGAATAAGCAGCACCAAAGGAAAGGGAAGCAGCACCAAAAGCAAAAGGAGTGCATGAGCAGCACCAAAAGAAAAGGGAGTGAATAAGCAGCACCAAAAGCAAAGGGAAGCAGCACCAAAAACAGAGGGAGTGAATAAGCAGCACCAAAGGAAAGGGAAGCAGCACCAAAAGCAAAAGGAGTGCCTGAGCAGCACCAAAAGCAAAGGGAGTGCATAAGCAGCACCAAAAACAAAGGGAAGCAGCACCAAAAGCAAAGGGAGTGCATAAGCAGCACCAAAAGCAAAGGGAAGCAGCACCAAAATGAAAGGGAGTGAATAAGCAGCACCAAAGGAAAGGGAAGCAGCACCAAAAGCAAAAGGAGTGCATAAGCAGCACCAAAAGCAAAGGGAGGCAGCACCAAAAGCAAAGGGAAACAGCATTAAAACCAAAGGGAGTGCATAAGCAGCACCAAATGCAATGGGAGGCAGCAACAAAAGCAAAGGGAGTGCATAAGCAGCACCAAAATGAAAGGGAGTGAATAAGCAGCACCAAAAGCAAAGGGAAGCAGCACCAAAAGCGAAGGGAGTGCATAAGCAGCACCAAAAGCAAAGGGAGTGCATAAGCAGCACCAAAATGAAAGGGAGTGAATAAGCAGCACCAAAGGAAAGGGAAGCAGCACGAAAAGCAAAAGGAGTGCATAAGCAGCACCAAAAGCAAAGGGAAGCAGCACCAAAATGAAAGGGAGTGAATAAGCAGCACCAAAGGAAAGGGAAGCAGCACCAAAAGCGAAGGGAGTGCATAAGCAGCACCAAAAGCAAAGGGAGTGCATAAGCAGCACCAAAATGAAAGGGAGTGAATAAGCAGCACCAAAGGAAAGGGAAGCAGCACGAAAAGCAAAAGGAGTGCATAAGCAGCACCAAAAGCAAAGGGAAGCAGCACCAAAATGAAAGGGAGTGAATAAGCAGCACCAAAGGAAAGGGAAGCAGCACCAAAAGCAAAAGGAGTGCATAAGCAGCACCAAAAGCAAAGGGAGGCAGCACCAAAAGCAAAGGGAAACAGCATTAAAACCAAAGGGAGTGCATAAGCAGCACCAAATGCAAAGGGAGTGCATAAGCAGCACCAAAATGAAAGGGAGTGAATAAGCAGCACCAAAGGAAAGGGAAGCAGCACCAAAAGCAAAAGGAGTGCATAAGCAGCACCAAAAGCAAAGGGAGGCAGCAACAAAAGCAAAGGGAGTGCATAAGCAGCACCAAATGCAATGGGAGGCAGCAACAAAAGCAAAGGGAGTGCATGAGCAGCACCAATTGCAAAGGGAGTGCATAAGCAGCACCAAAATGAAAGGGAGTGAATAAGCAGCACCAAAGGAAAGGGAAGCAGCACCAAAAGCAAAAGGAGTGCATGAGCAGCACCAAAAGAAAAGGGAGTGAATAAGCAGCACCAAAAGCAAAGGGAAGCAGCACCAAAAACAGAGGGAGTGCATAAGCAGCACCAAATGCAATGGGAGGCAGCAACAAAAGCAAAGGGAGTGCATGAGCAGCACCAATTGCAAAGGGAGTGCATAAGCAGCACCAAAATGAAAGGGAGTGAATAAGCAGCATCAAAGGAAAGGGAAGCAGCACCAAAAGCAAAAGGAGTGCATGAGCAGCACCAAAAGAAAAGGGAGTGAATAAGCAGCACCAAAAGCAAAGGGAAGCAGCACCAAAAACAGAGGGAGTGAATAAGCAGCACCAAAGGAAAGGGAAGCAGCACCAAAAGCAAAAGGAGTGCCTGAGCAGCACCAAAAGCAAAGGGAGTGCATAAGCAGCACCAAAAACAAAGGGAAGCAGCACCAAAAGCAAAGGGAGTGCATAAGCAGCACCAAAAGCAAAGGGAAGCAGCACCAAAATGAAAGGGAGTGAATAAGCAGCACCAAAGGAAAGGGAAGCAGCACCAAAAGCAAAAGGAGTGCATAAGCAGCACCAAAAGCAAAGGGAGGCAGCACCAAAAGCAAAGGGAAACAGCATTAAAACCAAAGGGAGTGCATAAGCAGCACCAAATGCAATGGGAGGCAGCAACAAAAGCAAAGGGAGTGCATAAGCAGCACCAAAAACAAAGGGAAGCAGCACCAAAAGCAAAGGGAGTGCATAAGCAGCACCAAAAGCAAAAGGAGTGCATAAGCAGCACCAAAAGCAAAGGGAAGCAGCACCAAAAGCAAAGAGAGTGCATAAGCAGCACCAAATGCAAAGGGAGTGAATAAGCAGCACTAAAATGAAAGGGAGTGAATAAGCAGCACCAAAGGAAAGGGAAGCAGCACCAAAAGCAAAAGGAGTGCATGAGCAGCACCAAAAGAAAAGGAAGTGAATAAGCAGCACCAAAAGCAAAGGGAAGCAGCACTAAAAACAGAGGGAGTGCATAGGCAGCACCAAAAGCAAAGGGAGGCAGCACCAAAAGCAAAGTTAGTGCATAAGCAGCACCAAAATCAAAGGGAGTGCATAAGCAGCACCAATATGAAAGGGAGTGAATAAGCAGCACCAAAGGAAAGGGAAGCAGCACCAAAAGCAAAAGGAGTGCCTGAGCAGCACCAAAAGCAAAGGGAGGCAGCAACAAAAGCAAAGGGAGTGCATGAGCAGCACCAAATGCAAAGGGAGTGCATAAGCAGCACCAAAATGAAAGGGAGTGAATAAGCAGCACCAAAGGAAAGGGAAGCAGCACCAAAAGCAAAAGGAGTGCATAAGCAGCACCAAAAGCAAAGGGAGGCAGCAACAAAAGCAAAGGGAGTGCATGAGCAGCACCAAAAGAAAAGGGAGTGCATAAGCAGCACCAAAGGAAAGGGAAGCAGCACCAAAAGCAAAAGGAGTGCCTGAGCAGCACCAAAAGCAAAGGGAGTGCATAAGCAGCACCAAAAACAAAGGGAAGCAGCACCAAAAGCAAAGGGAGTGCATAAGCAGCACCAAAAGCAAAAGGAGTGCATAAGCAGCACCAAAAGCAAAGGGAAGCAGCACCAACAGCAAAGAGAGTGCATAAGCAGCACCAAATGCAAAGGGAGTGAATAAGCAGCACCAAAAGCAAAGGGAAGCAGCACCAAAAGCAAAAGGAGTGCATAAGCAGCACCAAATGCAAAGGGAGTGAATAAGCAGCACCGAAAGCAAAGGGAAGCAGCACCAAAAGCAAAGGGAGTGCATAAGCAGCACCAAAATGAAAGGGAGTGAATAAACAGCACCAAAAGCAAAGGGAAGCAGCACCAAAAGCAAAGGGAGTGCAAAAGCAGCACCAAAAGCAAAAGGAGTGCATAAGCAGCACCAAAAGCAAAGGGAGGCAGCAACAAAAGCAAAGGGAGTGCATGAGCAGCACCAAATGCAAAGGGAGTGCATAAGCAGCACCAAAGGAAAGGGAGTGAATAAGCAGCACCAAAGGAAAGGGAAGCAGCACCAAAAGCAAAAGGAGTGCATAAGCAGCACCAAAAGCAAAGGGAGGCAGCAACAAAAGCAAAGGGAGTGCATGAGCAGCACTAAAATGAAAGGGAGTGCATAAGCAGCACCAAAAGCAAAGGGAGGCAGCAACAAAAGCAAAGGGAGTGCATGAGCAGCACCAAAAGAAAAGGGAGTGCATAAGCAGCACCAAAGGAAAGGGAAGCAGCACCAAAAGCAAAAGGAGTGCCTGAGCAGCACCAAAAGCAAAGGGAGTGCATAAGCAGCACCAAAAACAAAGGGAAGCAGCACCAAAAGCAAAGGGAGTGCATAAGCAGCACCAAAAGCAAAAGGAGTGCATAAGCAGCACCAAAAGCAAAGGGAAGCAGCACCAACAGCAAAGAGAGTGCATAAGCAGCACCAAATGCAAAGGGAGTGAATAAGCAGCACCAAAAGCAAAGGGAAGCAGCACCAAAAGCAAAAGGAGTGCATAAGCAGCACCAAATGCAAAGGGAGTGAATAAGCAGCACCGAAAGCAAAGGGAAGCAGCACCAAAAGCAAAGGGAGTGCATAAGCAGCACTAAAATGAAAGGGAGTGAATAAACAGCACCAAAAGCAAAGGGAAGCAGCACCAAAAGCAAAGGGAGTGCATAAGCAGCACCAAAAGCAAAAGGAGTGCATAAGCAGCACCAAAAGCAAAGGGAGGCAGCAACAAAAGCAAAGGGAGTGCATGAGCAGCACCAAATGCAAAGGGAGTGCATAAGCAGCACCAAAGGAAAGGGAGTGAATAAGCAGCACCAAAGGAAAGGGAAGCAGCACCAAAAGCAAAAGGAGTGCATAAGCAGCACCAAAAGCAAAGGGAGGCAGCAACAAAAGCAAAGGGAGTGCATGAGCAGCACTAAAATGAAAGGGAGTGAATAAGCAGCACCAAAGGAAAGGGAAGCAGCACCAAAAGCAAAAGGAGTGCATGAGCAGCACCAAAAGAAAAGGAAGTGAATAAGCAGCACCAAAAGCAAAGGGAAGCAGTACTAAAAACAGAGGGAGTGCATAAGCAGCAGCAAAAGCAAAGGGAGGCAGCACCAAAAGCAAAGGGAGTTCATAAGCAGCACCAAAATCAAAGGGAGTGCATAAGCAGCACCAAAATGAAAGGGAGTGAATAAGCAGCACCGAAAGCAAAGGGAAGCAGCACCAACAGCAAAGAGAGTGCATAAGCAGCACCAAATGCAAAGGGAGTGAATAAGCAGCACCAAAAGCAAAGGGAAGCAGCACCAAAAGCAAAAGGAGTGCATAAGCAGCACCAAATGCAAAGGGAGTGAATAAACAGCACCAAAAGCAAAGGGAAGCAGCACCAAAAGCAAAGGGAGTGCATAAGCAGCACCAAAAGCAAAAGGAGTGCATAAGCAGCACCAAAAGCAAAGGGAGGCAGCAACAAAAGCAAAGGGAGTGCATGAGCAGCACCAATTGCAAAGGGAGTGCATAAGCAGCACCAAAGGAAAGGGAGTGAATAAGCAGCACCAAAGGAAAGGGAAGCAGCACCAAAAGCAAAAGGAGTGCATAAGCAGCACCAAAAGCAAAGGGAGGCAGCAACAAAAGCAAAGGGAGTGCATGAGCAGCACTAAAATGAAAGGGAGTGAATAAGCAGCACCAAAGGAAAGGGAAGCAGCACCAAAAGCAAAAGGAGTGCATGAGCAGCACCAAAATAAAAGGAAGTGAATAAGCAGCACCAAAAGCAAAGGGAAGCAGTACTAAAAACAGAGGGAGTGCATAAGCAGCACCAAAAGCAAAGGGAGGCAGCAACAAAAGCAAAGGGAGTGCATGAGCAGCACTAAAATGAAAGGGAGTGAATAAGCAGCACCAAAGGAAAGGGAAGCAGCACCAAAAGCAAAAGGAGTGCATGAGCAGCACCAAAAGAAAAGGGAGTGCATAAGCAGCACCAAAGGAAAGGGAAGCAGCACCAAAAGCAAAAGGAGTGCCTGAGCAG
Organism: Caenorhabditis macrosperma; assembly: GCA_963932285.1. NCBI lineage: Eukaryota > Metazoa > Nematoda > Chromadorea > Rhabditida > Rhabditidae > Caenorhabditis > Caenorhabditis macrosperma. The sequence continues at coordinate 4,470,159 of OZ010618.1, forward strand.
CACCAAAAGCAAAGGGAGTGCATAAGCAGCACCAAAAACAAAGGGAAGCAGCACCAAAAGCAAAGGGAGTGCATAAGCAGCACCAAAAGCAAAAGGAGTGCATAAGCAGCACCAAAAGCAAAGGGAAGCAGCACCAACAGCAAAGAGAGTGCATAAGCAGCACCAAATGCAAAGGGAGTGAATAAGCAGCACCAAGAGCAAAGGGAAGCAGCACCAAAAGCAAAAGGAGTGCATAAGCAGCACCAAATGCAAAGGGAGTGAATAAGCAGCACCGAAAGCAAAGGGAAGCAGCACCAAAAGCAAAGGGAGTGCATAAGCAGCACCAAAATGAAAGGGAGTGAATAAACAGCACCAAAAGCAAAGGGAAGCAGCACCAAAAGCAAAGGGAGTGCATAAGCAGCACCAAAAGCAAAAGGAGTGCATAAGCAGCACCAAAAGCAAAGGGAGGCAGCAACAAAAGCAAAGGGAGTGCATGAGCAGCACCAAATGCAAAGGGAGTGCATAAGCAGCACCAAAGGAAAGGGAGTGAATAAGCAGCACCAAAGGAAAGGGAAGCAGCACCAAAAGCAAAAGGAGTGCATAAGCAGCACCAAAAGCAAAGGGAGGCAGCAACAAAAGCAAAGGGAGTGCATGAGCAGCACTAAAATGAAAGGGAGTGAATAAGCAGCACCAAAGGAAAGGGAAGCAGCACCAAAAGCAAAAGGAGTGCATGAGCAGCACCAAAAGAAAAGGAAGTGAATAAGCAGCACCAAAAGCAAAGGGAAGCAGTACTAAAAACAGAGGGAGTGCATAAGCAGCACCAAAAGCAAAGGGAGGCAGCACCAAAAGCAAAGGGAGTTCATAAGCAGCACCAAAATCAAAGGGAGTGCATAAGCAGCACCAAAATGAAAGGGAGTGAATAAGCAGCACCGAAAGCAAAGGGAAGCAGCACCAACAGCAAAGAGAGTGCATAAGCAGCACCAAATGCAAAGGGAGTGAATAAGCAGCACCAAAAGCAAAGGGAAGCAGCACCAAAAGCAAAAGGAGTGCATAAGCAGCACCAAATGCAAAGGGAGTGAATAAGCAGCACCGAAAGCAAAGGGAAGCAGCACCAAAAGCAAAGGGAGTGCATAAGCAGCACCAAAATGAAAGGGAGTGAATAAACAGCACCAAAAGCAAAGGGAAGCAGCACCAAAAGCAAAGGGAGTGCATAAGCAGCACCAAAAGCAAAAGGAGTGCATAAGCAGCACCAAAAGCAAAGGGAGGCAGCAACAAAAGCAAAGGGAGTGCATGAGCAGCACCAATTGCAAAGGGAGTGCATAAGCAGCACCGAAGGAAAGGGAGTGAATAAGCAGCACCAAAGGAAAGGGAAGCAGCACCAAAAGCAAAAGGAGTGCATAAGCAGCACCAAAAGCAAAGGGAGGCAGCAACAAAAGCAAAGGGAGTGCATGAGCAGCACTAAAATGAAAGGGAGTGAATAAGCAGCACCAAAGGAAAGGGAAGCAGCACCAAAAGCAAAAGGAGTGCATGAGCAGCACCAAAATAAAAGGAAGTGAATAAGCAGCACCAAAAGCAAAGGGAAGCAGTACTAAAAACAGAGGGAGTGCATAAGCAGCACCAAAAGCAAAGGGAGGCAGCACCAAAAGCAAAGGGAGTTCATAAGCAGCACCAAAATCAAAGGGAGTGCATAAGTAGCACCAAAATGAAAGGGAGTGAATAAGCAGCACCAAAGGAAAGGGAAGCAGCACCAAAAGCAAAAGGAGTGCCTGAGCAGCACCAAAAGCAAAGGGAGTGCATAAGCAGCACCAAAAGCAAAGGGAAGCAGCACCAAAAGCAAAGAGAGTGCATAAGCAGCACCAAATGCAAAGGGAGTGGATAAGCAGCACCGAAAGCAAAGGGAAGCAGCACCAAAAGCAAAGGGAGTGCATAAGCAGCACCAAAATGAAAGGGAGTGAATAAATAGCACCAAAAGCAAAGGGAAGCAGCACCAAAAGCAAAGGGAGTGCATAAGCAGCACCAAAAGCAAAGGGAGTGCATAAGCAGCACCAAAAGCAAAGGGAAGCAGCACCAAAAGCAAAGAGAGTGCATAAGCAGCACCAAATGCAAAGGGAGTGAATAAGCAGCACCGAAAGCAAAGGGAAGCAGCACCAAAAGCAAAGGGAGTGCATAAGCAGCACCAAAATGAAAGGGAGTGAATAAACAGCACCAAAAGCAAAGGGAAGCAGCACCAAACGCAAAGGGAGTGCATAAGCAGCACCAAAAGCAAAAGGAGTGCATAAGCAGCACCAAAAGCAAAGGGAGGCAGCAACAAAAGCAAAGGGAGTTCATGAGCAGCACCAAATGCAAAGGGAGTGCATAAGCAGCACCAAAATGAAAGGGAGTGAATAAGCAGCACCAAAGGAAAGGGAAGCAGCACCAAAAGCAAAAGGAGTGCATAAGCAGCACCACAAGCAAAGGGAGGCAGCAACAAAAGCAAAGGGAGTGCATGAGCAGCACTAAAATGAAAGGGAGTGAATAAGCAGCACCAAAGGAAAGGGAAGCAGCACCAAAAGCAAAAGGAGTGCATGAGCAGCACCAAAAGAAAAGGGAGTGAATAAGCAGCACCAAAAGCAAAGGGAAGCAGCACCAAAAACAGAGGGAGTGCATAAGCAGCACCAAAAGCAAAGGGAGTGCATAAGCAGCACCAAAATGAAAGGGAGTGAATAAGCAGCACCAAAGGAAAGGGAAGTAGCACCAAAGGAAAGGGAAGCAGCACCAAAAGCAAAAGGAGTGCCTGAGCAGCACCAAAAGCAAAGGGAGTGCATGAGCAGCACCAAAATGAAAGGGGGTGAATAAGCAGCACCGAAAGCAAAGGGAAGCAGCACCAAAAGCAAAAGGAGTGCATGAGCAGCACCAAAATGAAAGGGGGTGAATAAGCAGCACCAAAAGCAAAGGGAAGCAGCACCAAAAGCAAAGGGAGTGCATAAGCAGCACCAAAAGCAAAAGGAGTGCATAAGCAGCACCAAAAGCAAAGGGAAGCAGCACCAAAAGCAAAGAGAGTGCATAAGCAGCACCAAATGCAAAGGGAGTGAATAAGCAGCACCAAAAGCAAAGGGAAGCAGCACCAAAAGCAAAAGGAGTGCATAAGCAGCACCAAATGCGAAGGGAGTGAATAAGCAGCACCGAAAGCAAAGGGAAGCAGCACCAAAAGCAAAGGGAGTGCATAAGCAGCACCAAAATGAAAGGGAGTGAATAAGCAGCACCAAAAGCAAAGGGAAGCAGCACCAAAAGCAAAGGGAGTGCATAAGCAGCACCAAAAGCAAAAGGAAAGCATAAGCAGCACCAAAAGCAAAGGGAGGCAGCAACAAAAGCAAAGGGAGTGCATGAGCAGCACCAAATGCAAAGGGAGTGAATAAGCAGCACCAAAAGCAAAGGGAAGCAGCACCAAAAGCAAAAGGAGTGCATAAGCAGCACCAAATGCGAAGGGAGTGAATAAGCAGCACCGAAAGCAAAGGGAAGCAGCACCAAAAGCAAAGGGAGTGCATAAGCAGCACCAAAATGAAAGGGAGTGAATAAGCAGCACCAAAAGCAAAGGGAAGCAGCACCAAAAGCAAAAGGAGTGCATAAGCAGCACCACAAGCAAAGGGAGGCAGCAACAAAAGCAAAGGGAGTGCATGAGCAGCACTAAAATGAAAGGGAGTGAATAAGCAGCACCAAAGGAAAGGGAAGCAGCACCAAAAGCAAAAGGAGTGCATGAGCAGCACCAAAAGAAAAGGGAGTGAATAAGCAGCACCAAAAGCAAAGGGAAGCAGCACCAAAAACAGAGGGAGTGCATAAGCAGCACCAAAAGCAAAGGGAGTGCATAAGCAGCACCAAAATGAAAGGGAGTGAATAAGCAGCACCAAAGGAAAGGGAAGTAGCACCAAAGGAAAGGGAAGCAGCACCAAAAGCAAAAGGAGTGCCTGAGCAGCACCAAAAGCAAAGGGAGTGCATGAGCAGCACCAAAATGAAAGGGGGTGAATAAGCAGCACCGAAAGCAAAGGGAAGCAGCACCAAAAGCAAAAGGAGTGCATGAGCAGCACCAAAATGAAAGGGGGTGAATAAGCAGCACCAAAAGCAAAGGGAAGCAGCACCAAAAGCAAAGGGAGTGCATAAGCAGCACCAAAAGCAAAAGGAGTGCATAAGCAGCACCAAAAGCAAAGGGAAGCAGCACCAAAAGCAAAGAGAGTGCATAAGCAGCACCAAATGCAAAGGGAGTGAATAAGCAGCACCAAAAGCAAAGGGAAGCAGCACCAAAAGCAAAAGGAGTGCATAAGCAGCACCAAATGCGAAGGGAGTGAATAAGCAGCACCGAAAGCAAAGGGAAGCAGCACCAAAAGCAAAGGGAGTGCATAAGCAGCACCAAAATGAAAGGGAGTGAATAAGCAGCACCAAAAGCAAAGGGAAGCAGCACCAAAAGCAAAGGGAGTGCATAAGCAGCACCAAAAGCAAAAGGAAAGCATAAGCAGCACCAAAAGCAAAGGGAGGCAGCAACAAAAGCAAAGGGAGTGCATGAGCAGCACCAAATGCAAAGGGAGTGCATAAGCAGCACACAAATGAAAGGGAGTGAATAAGCAGCACCAAAGGAAAGGGAAGCAGCACCAAAAGCAAAAGGAGTGCATAAGCAGCACCAAAAGCAAAGGGAGGCAGCAACAAAAGCAAAGGGAGTGCATGAGCAGCACTAAAATGAAAGGGGGTGAATAAGCAGCACCAAAGGAAAGGGAAGCAGCACCAAAAGCAAAAGGAGTGCATGAGCAGCACGAAAAGAAAAGGGAGTGAATAAGCAGCACCAAAAGCAAAGGGAAGCAGCACCAAAAACAGAGGGAGTGCATAAGCAGCACCAAAAGCAAAGGGAGTGCATAAGCAGCACCAAAATGAAAGGGAGTGAATAAGCAGCACCAAAGGAAAGGGAAGCAGCACCAAAAGCAAAAGGAGTGCCTGAGCAGCACCAAAAGCAAAGGGAGTGCATGAGCAGCACCAAAATGAAAGGGGGTGAATAAGCAGCACCGAAAGCAAAGGGAAGCAGCACCAAAAGCAAAAGGAGTGCATGAGCAGCACCAAAATGAAAGGGGGTGAATAAGCAGCACCAAAAGCAAAGGGAAGCAGCACCAAAAGCAAAGGGAGTGCATAAGCAGCACCAAAAGCAAAAGGAAGCAGCACCAAAAGCAAAGAGAGTGCATAAGCAGCACCAAATGCAAAGGGAGTGAATAAGCAGCACCAAAAGCAAAGGGAAGCAGCACCAAAAGCAAAAGGAGTGCATAAGCAGCACCAAATGCGAAGGGAGTGAATAAGCAGCACCAAAAGCAAAGGGAAGCAGCACCAAAAGCAAAAGGAGTGCATAAGCAGCACCAAAAACAGAGGGAGTGCATAAGCAGCACCAAAAGCAAAGGGAGTGCATAAGCAGCACCAAAATGAAAGGGAGTGAATAAGCAGCACCAAAGGAAAGGGAAGCAGCACCAAAGGAAAGGGAAGCAGCACCAAAAGCAAAAGGAGTGCCTGAGCAGCACCAAAAGCAAAGGGAGTGCATGAGCAGCACCAAAATGAAAGGGGGTGAATAAGCAGCACCGAAAGCAAAGGGAAGCAGCACCAAAAGCAAAAGGAGTGCATGAGCAGCACCAAAATGAAAGGGGGTGAATAAGCAGCACCAAAAGCAAAGGGAAGCAGCACCAAAAGCAAAGGGAGTGCATAAGCAGCACCAAAAGCAAAAGGAGTGCATAAGCAGCACCAAAAGCAAAGGGAAGCAGCACCAAAAGCAAAGAGAGTGCATAAGCAGCACCAAATGCAAAGGGAGTGAATAAGCAGCACCAAAAGCAAAGGGAAGCAGCACCAAAAGCAAAAGGAGTGCATAAGCAGCACCAAATGCGAAGGGAGTGAATAAGCAGCACCGAAAGCAAAGGGAAGCAGCACCAAAAGCAAAGGGAGTGCATAAGCAGCACCAAAATGAAAGGGAGTGAATAAGCAGCACCAAAAGCAAAGGGAAGCAGCACCAAAAGCAAAGGGAGTGCATAAGCAGCACCAAAAGCAAAAGGAAAGCATAAGCAGCACCAAAAGCAAAGGGAGGCAGCAACAAAAGCAAAGGGAGTGCATGAGCAGCACCAAAAGCAAAGGGAGTGCATAAGCAGCACCAAAATGAAAGGGAGTGAATAAGCAGCACCAAAGGAAAGGGAAGCAGCACTAAAAGCAAAAGGAGTGCATAAGCAGCACCAAAAGCAAAGGGAGGCAGCAACAAAAGCAAAGGGAGTGCATGAGCAGCACTAAAATGAAAGGGAGTGAATAAGCAGCACCAAAGGAAAGGGAAGCAGCACCAAAAGCAAAAGGAGTGCATAAGCAGCACCAAAAGCAAAGGGAGGCAGCAACAAAAGCAAAGGGAGTGCATGAGCAGCACCAAATGCAAAGGGAGTGCATAAGCAGCACCAAAAGAAAAGGAAGTGAATAAGCAGCACCAAAATGAAAGGGAGTGAATAAGCAGCACCAAAGGAAAGGAAAGCAGCACCAAAAGCAAAAGGAGTGCCTGAGCAGCACCAAAAGCAAAGGGAGTGCATAAGCAGCACCAAAAACAAAGGGAAGCAGCACCAAAAGCAAAGGGAGTGCATAAGCAGCACCAAAAGCAAAAGGAGTGCATAAGCAGCACCAAAAGCAAAGGGAAGCAGCACCAAAAGCAAAGAGAGTGCATAAGCAGCACCAAAATGAAAGGGAGTGAATAAGCAGCACCAAAGGAAAGGGAAGCAGCACCAAAAGCAAAAGGAGTGCCTGAGCAGCACCAAAAGCAAAGGGAGTGCATAAGCAGCACCAAAAACAAAGGGAAGCAGCACCAAAAGCAAAGGGAGTGCATAAGCAGCACCAAAAGCAAAAGGAGTGCATAAGCAGCACCAAAAGCAAAGGGAAGCAGCACCAAAAGCAAAGAGAGTGCATAAGCAGCACCAAATGCAAAGGGAGTGAATAAGCAGCACCAAAGGAAAGGGAAGCAGCACCAAAAGCAAAAGGAGTGCATGAGCAGCACCAAAAGAAAAGGGAGTGATTAAGCAGCACCAAAAGCAAAGGGAAGCAGCACCAAAAACAGAGGGAGTGCATAAGCAGCACCAAAAGCAAAGGGAGTGCATAAGCAGCACCAAAAGCAAAGGGAGGCAGCAACAAAAGCAAAGGGAGTGCATGAGAAGCACCAAATGCAAAGGGAGTGCATAAGCAGCACCAAAATGAAAGGGAGTGAATAAGCAGCACCAAAAGCAAAGGGAAGCAGCACCAAAAGCAAAGAGAGTGCATAAGCAGCACCAAAAGCAAAAGGAGTGCATAAGCAGCACCAAAAGCAAAGGGAGGCAGCAACAAACGCAAAGGGAGTGCATGAGCAGCACCAAATGCAAAGGGAGTGCATAAGCAGCACCAAAATGAAAGGGAGTGCATAAGCAGCACCAAAATGAAAGGGAGTGAATAAGCAGCACCAAAGGAAAGGGAAGCAGCACCAAAGGAAAGGGAAGCAGCACCAAAAGCAAAAGGAGTGCCTGAGCAGCACCAAAAGCAAAGGGAGTGCATGAGCAGCACCAAAATGAAAGGGGGTGAATAAGCAGCACCGAAAGCAAAGGGAAGCAGCACCAAAAGCAAAAGGAGTGCATGAGCAGCACCAAAATAAAAGGGGGTGAATAAGCAGCACCAAAAGCAAAGGGAAGCAGCACCAAAAGCAAAGGGAGTGCATAAGCAGCACCAAAAGCAAAAGGAGTGCATAAGCAGCACCAAAAGCAAAGGGAAGCAGCACCAAAAGCAAAGAGAGTGCATAAGCAGCACCAAATGCAAAGGGAGTGAATAAGCAGCACCAAAAGCAAAGGGAAGCAGCACCAAAAGCAAAAGGAGTGCATAAGCAGCACCAAATGCGAAGGGAGTGAATAAGCAGCACCGAAAGCAAAGGGAAGCAGCACCAAAAGCAAAGGGAGTGCATAAGCAGCACCAAAATGAAAGGGAGTGAATAAGCAGCACCAAAAGCAAAGGGAAGCAGCACCAAAAGCAAAGGGAGTGCATAAGCAGCACCAGAAGCAAAAGGAAAGCATAAGCAGCACCAAAAGCAAAGGGAGGCAGCAACAAAAGCAAAGGGAGTGCATGAGCAGCACCAAATGCAAAGGGAGTGCATAAGCAGCACCAAAATGAAAGGGAGTGAATAAGCAGCACCAAAGGAAAGGGAAGCAGCACCAAAAGCAAAAGGAGTGCAAAAGCAGCACCAAAAGCAAAGGGAGGCAGCAACAAAAGCAAAGGGAGTGCATGAGCAGCACTAAAATGAAAGGGAGTGAATAAGCAGCACCAAAGGAAAGGGAAGCAGCACCAAAAGCAAAAGGAGTGCATGAGCAGCACCAAAAGAAAAGGAAGTGAATAAGCAGCACCAAAAGCAAAGGGAAGCAGCACTAAAAACAGAGGGAGTGCATAAGCAGCACCAAAAGCAAAGGGAGTGCATAAGCAGCACCAAAAGCAAAGGGAGTGCATAAGCAGCACCAAAATGAAAGGGAGTGAATAAGCAGCACCAAAGGAAAGGAAAGCAGCACCAAAAGCAAAAGGAGTGCCTGAGCAGCACCAAAAGCAAAGGGAGTGCATAAGCAGCACCAAAAACAAAGGGAAGCAGCACCAAAAGCAAAGGGAGTGCATAAGCAGCACCAAAAGCAAAAGGAGTGCATAAGCAGCACCAAAAGCAAAGGGAAGCAGCACCAAAAGCAAAGAGAGTGCATAAGCAGCACCAAATGCAAAGGGAGTGAATAAGCAGCACCAAAAGCAAAGGGAAGCAGCACCAAAAGCAAAAGGAGTGCATAAGCAGCACCAAATGCAAAGGGAGTGAATAAGCAGCACCGAAAGCAAAGGGAAGCAGCACCAAAAGCAAAGGGAGTGCATAAGCAGCACCAAAATGAAAGGGAGTGAATAAACAGCACCAAAAGCAAAGGGAAGCAGCACCAAAAGCAAAGGGAGTGCATAAGCAGCACCAAAAGCAAAAGGAGTGCATAAGCAGCACCAAAAGCAAAGGGAGGCAGCAACAAAAGCAAAGGGAGTGCATGAGCAGCACCAAATGCAAAGGGAAGCAGCACCAAAAGCAAAAGGAGTGCATAAGCAGCACCAAAAGCAAAGGGAGGCAGCAACAAAAGCAAAGGGAGTGCATGAGCAGAACTAAAATGAAAGGGAGTGAATAAGCAGCACCAAAGGAAAGGGAAGCAGCACCAAAAGCAAAGGGAAGCAGCACTAAAAACAGAGGGAGTGCATAAGCAGCACCAAAAGCAAAGGGAGGCAGCACCAAAAGCAAAGGGAGTGCATAAGCAGCACCAAAATCAAAGGGAGTGCATAAGCAGCACCAAAATGAAAGGGAGTGAATAAGCAGCACCAAAGGAAAGGGAAGCAGCACCAAAAGCAAAAGGAGTGCCTGAGCAGCACCAAAAGCAAAGGGAGTGCATAAGCAGCACCAAAAACAAAGGGAAGCAGCACCAAAAGCAAAGGGAAGCAGCACCAAAAGCAAAGGGAGTGCATAAGCAGCACCAGAAGCAAAAGGAAAGCATAAGCAGCACCAAAAGCAAAGGGAGGCAGCAACAAAAGCAAAGGGAGTGCATAAGCAGCACCAAAATGAAAGGGAGTGAATAAGCAGCACCAAAGGAAAGGGAAGCAGCACCAAAAGCAAAAGGAGTGCATAAGCAGCACCAAAAGCAAAGGGAGGCAGCAACAAAAGCAAAGGGAAGCAGCACCAAAAGCAAAAGGAGTGCATAAGCAGCACCAAATGCAAAGGGAGTGAATAAGCAGCACCGAAAGCAAAGGGAAGCAGCACCAAAAGCAAAGGGAGTGCATAAGCAGCACCAAAATGAAAGGGAGTGAATAAGCAGCACCAAAAGCAAAGGGAAGCAGCACCAAAAGCAAAGGGAGTGCATAAGCAGCACCAAAAGCAAAAGGAAAGCATAAGCAGCACCAAAAGCAAAGGGAGGCAGCAACAAAAGCAAAGGGAGTGCATGAGCAGCACCAAATGCAAAGGGAGTGCATAAGCAGCACCAAAATGAAAGGGAGTGAATAAGCAGCACCAAAGGAAAGGGAAGCAGCACCAAAAGCAAAAGGAGTGCATAAGCAGCACCAAAAGCAAAGGGAGGCAGCAACAAAAGCAAAGGGAGTGCATGAGCAGCACTAAAATGAAAGGGAGTGAATAAGCAGCACCAAAGGAAAGGGAAGCAGCACCAAAAGCAAAAGGAGTGCATGAGCAGCACCAAAATAAAAGGAAGTGAATAAGCAGCACCAAAAGCAAAGGGAAGCAGTACTAAAAACAGAGGGAGTGCATAAGCAGCACCAAAAGCAAAGGGAGGCAGCACCAAAAGCAAAGGGAGTTCATAAGCAGCACCAAAATCAAAGGGAGTGCATAAGTAGCACCAAAATGAAAGGGAGTGAATAAGCAGCACCAAAGGAAAGGGAAGCAGCACCAAAAGCAAAAGGAGTGCCTGAGCAGCACCAAAAGCAAAGGGAGTGCATAAGCAGCACCAAAAGCAAAGGGAAGCAGCACCAAAAGCAAAGAGAGTGCATAAGCAGCACCAAATGCAAAGGGAGTGGATAAGCAGCACCGAAAGCAAAGGGAAGCAGCACCAAAAGCAAAGGGAGTGCATAAGCAGCACCAAAATGAAAGGGAGTGAATAAATAGCACCAAAAGCAAAGGGAAGCAGCACCAAAAGCAAAGGGAGTGCATAAGCAGCACCAAAAGCAAAGGGAGTGCATAAGCAGCACCAAAAGCAAAGGGAAGCAGCACCAAAAGCAAAGAGAGTGCATAAGCAGCACCAAATGCAAAGGGAGTGAATAAGCAGCACCGAAAGCAAAGGGAAGCAGCACCAAAAGCAAAGGGAGTGCATAAGCAGCACCAAAATGAAAGGGAGTGAATAAACAGCACCAAAAGCAAAGGGAAGCAGCACCAAACGCAAAGGGAGTGCATAAGCAGCACCAAAAGCAAAAGGAGTGCATAAGCAGCACCAAAAGCAAAGGGAGGCAGCAACAAAAGCAAAGGGAGTTCATGAGCAGCACCAAATGCAAAGGGAGTGCATAAGCAGCACCAAAATGAAAGGGAGTGAATAAGCAGCACCAAAGGAAAGGGAAGCAGCACCAAAAGCAAAAGGAGTGCATAAGCAGCACCACAAGCAAAGGGAGGCAGCAACAAAAGCAAAGGGAGTGCATGAGCAGCACTAAAATGAAAGGGAGTGAATAAGCAGCACCAAAGGAAAGGGAAGCAGCACCAAAAGCAAAAGGAGTGCATGAGCAGCACCAAAAGAAAAGGGAGTGAATAAGCAGCACCAAAAGCAAAGGGAAGCAGCACCAAAAACAGAGGGAGTGCATAAGCAGCACCAAAAGCAAAGGGAGTGCATAAGCAGCACCAAAATGAAAGGGAGTGAATAAGCAGCACCAAAGGAAAGGGAAGTAGCACCAAAGGAAAGGGAAGCAGCACCAAAAGCAAAAGGAGTGCCTGAGCAGCACCAAAAGCAAAGGGAGTGCATGAGCAGCACCAAAATGAAAGGGGGTGAATAAGCAGCACCGAAAGCAAAGGGAAGCAGCACCAAAAGCAAAAGGAGTGCCTGAGCAGCACCAAAAGCAAAGGGAGTGCATAAGCAGCACCAAAAGCAAAAGGAGTGCATAAGCAGCACCAAAAGCAAAGGGAAGCAGCACCAAAAGCAAAGAGAGTGCATAAGCAGCACCAAATGCAAAGGGAGTGAATAAGCAGCACCAAAGGAAAGGGAAGCAGCACCAAAAGCAAAAGGAGTGCATGAGCAGCACCAAAAGAAAAGGGAGTGATTAAGCAGCACCAAAAGCATAGGGAAGCAGCACCAAAAACAGAGGGAGTGCATAAGCAGCACCAAAAGCAAAGGGAGTGCATAAGCAGCACCAAAAGCAAAGGGAGGCAGCAACAAAAGCAAAGGGAGTGCATGAGAAGCACCAAATGCAAAGGGAGTGCATAAGCAGCACCAAAATGAAAGGGAGTGAATAAGCAGCACCAAAAGCAAAGGGAAGCAGCACCAAAAGCAAAGAGAGTGCATAAGCAGCACCAAAAGCAAAAGGAGTGCATAAGCAGCACCAAAAGCAAAGGGAGGCAGCAACAAACGCAAAGGGAGTGCATGAGCAGCACCAAATGCAAAGGGAGTGCATAAGCAGCACCAAAATGAAAGGGAGTGCATAAGCAGCACCAAAATGAAAGGGAGTGAATAAGCAGCACCAAAGGAAAGGGAAGCAGCACCAAAGGAAAGGGAAGCAGCACCAAAAGCAAAAGGAGTGCCTGAGCAGCACCAAAAGCAAAGGGAGTGCATGAGCAGCACCAAAATGAAAGGGGGTGAATAAGCAGCACCGAAAGCAAAGGGAAGCAGCACCAAAAGCAAAAGGAGTGCATGAGCAGCACCAAAATAAAAGGGGGTGAATAAGCAGCACCAAAAGCAAAGGGAAGCAGCACCAAAAGCAAAGGGAGTGCATAAGCAGCACCAAAAGCAAAAGGAGTGCATAAGCAGCACCAAAAGCAAAGGGAAGCAGCACCAAAAGCAAAGAGAGTGCATAAGCAGCACCAAATGCAAAGGGAGTGAATAAGCAGCACCAAAAGCAAAGGGAAGCAGCACCAAAAGCAAAAGGAGTGCATAAGCAGCACCAAATGCGAAGGGAGTGAATAAGCAGCACCGAAAGCAAAGGGAAGCAGCACCAAAAGCAAAGGGAGTGCATAAGCAGCACCAAAATGAAAGGGAGTGAATAAGCAGCACCAAAAGCAAAGGGAAGCAGCACCAAAAGCAAAGGGAGTGCATAAGCAGCACCAGAAGCAAAAGGAAAGCATAAGCAGCACCAAAAACAAAGGGAGGCAGCAACAAAAGCAAAGGGAGTGCATGAGCAGCACCAAATGCAAAGGGAGTGCATAAGCAGCACCAAAATGAAAGGGAGTGAATAAGCAGCACCAAAGGAAAGGGAAGCAGCACCAAAAGCAAAAGGAGTGCATAAGCAGCACCAAAAGCAAAGGGAGGCAGCAACAAAAGCAAAGGGAGTGCATGAGCAGCACCAAATGCAAAGGGAGTGCATAAGCAGCACCAAAATGAAAGGGAGTGAATAAGCAGCACCAAAGGAAAGGGAAGCAGCACCAAAAGCAAAAGGAGTGCATAAGCAGCACCAAAAGCAAAGGGAGTGCATAAGCAGCACCAAAATGAAAGGGAGTGAATAAGCAGCACCAAAGGAAAGGGAAGCAGCACCAAAGGAAAGGGAAGCAGCACCAAAAACAAAGGGAAGCAGCACCAAAAGCAAAGGGAGTGCATAAGCAGCACCAAAAGCAAAAGGAGTGCATAAGCAGCACCAAAAGCAAAGGGAAGCAGCACCAAAAGCAAAGAGAGTGCATAAGCAGCACCAAATGCAAAGGGAGTGAATAAGCAGCACCAAAAGCAAAGGGAAGCAGCACCAAAAGCAAAAGGAGTGCATAAGCAGCACCAAATGCAAAGGGAGTGAATAAGCAGCACCGAAAGCATAGGGAAGCAGCACCAAAAGCAAAGGGAGTGCATAAGCAGCACCAAAATGAAAGGGAGTGAATAAACAGCACCAAAAGCAAAGGGAAGCAGCACCAAAAGCAAAGGGAGTGCCTGAGCAGCACCAAAAGCAAAGAGAGTGCATGAGCAGCACCAAAATGAAAGGGGGTGAATAAGCAGCATCGAAAGCAAAGGGAAGCAGCACCAAAAGCAAAAGGAGTGCATGAGCAGCACCAAAATGAAAGGGGGTGAATAAGCAGCACCAAAAGCAAAGGGAAGCAGCACCAAAAGCAAAGGGAAGCAGCACCAAAAGCAAAGGGAGTGCATAAGCAGCACCAAAAGCAAAGGGAAGCAGCACCAAAAGCAAAGAGAGTGCATAAGCAGCACCAAATGCAAAGGGAGTGAATAAGCAGCACCAAAAGCAAAAGGAGTGTATAAGCAGCACCAAATGCGAAGGGAGTGAATAAGCAGCACCGAAAGCAAAGGGAAGCAGCACCAAAAGCAAAGGGAGTGCATAAGCAGCACCAAAATGAAAGGGAGTGAATAAGCAGCACCAAAAGCAAAGGGAAGCAGCACCAAAAGCAAAGGGAGTGCATAAGCAGCACCAAAAGCAAAAGGAAAGCATAAGCAGCACCAAAAGCAAAGGGAGGCAGCAACAAAAGCAAAGGGAGTGCATGAGCAGCACTAAAATGAAAGGGAGTGAATAAGCAGCACCAAAGGAAAGGGAAGCAGCACCAAAAGCAAAAGGAGTGCATGAGCAGCACCAAAAGAAAAGGAAGTGAATAAGCAGCACCAAAAGCAAAGGGAAGCAGCACTAAAAACAGAGGGAGTGCATAAGCAGCACCAAAAGCAAAGGGAGTGCATAAGCAGCACAAAAAGCAAAGGGAGTGCATAAGCAGCACCAAAATGAAAGGGAGTGAATAAGCAGCACCAAAGGAAAGGGAAGCAGCACCAAAAGCAAAAGGAGTGCCTGAGCAGCACCAAAAGCAAAGGGAGTGCATAAGCAGCACCAAAAACAAAGGGAAGCAGCACCAAAAGCAAAGGGAGTGCAAAAGCAGCACCAAATGCAAAGGGAGTGCATAAGCAGCACCAAAAGCAAAGGGAAGCAGCACCAAAAGCAAAAGGAGTGCCTGAGCAGCACCAAAAGCAAAGGGAGTGCATAAGCAGCACCAAAAACAAAGGGAAGCAGGACCAAAAGCAAAGGGAGTGCATAAGCAGCACCAAAAGCAAAAGGAGTGCATAAGCAGCACCAAAAGCAAAGGGAAGCAGCACCAAAAGCAAAGAGAGTGCATAAGCAGCACCAAATGCAAAGGGAGTGAATAAGCAGCACCAAAAGCAAAGGGAAGCAGCACCAAATGCAAAGGGAGTGAATAAGCAGCACCGAAAGCAAAGGGAAGCAGCACCAAAAGCAAAGGGAGTGCATAAGCAGCACCAAAATGAAAGGGAGTGAATAAACAGCACCAAAAGCAAAGGGAAGCAGCACCAAAAGCAAAGGGAGTGCATAAGCAGCACCAAAAGCAAAAGGAGTGCATAAGCAGCACCAAAAGCAAAGGGAGGCAGCAACAAAAGCAAAGGGAGTGCATGAGCAGCACCAAATGCAAAGGGAAGCAGCACCAAAAGCAAAAGGAGTGCATAAGCAGCACCAAAAGCAAAGGGAGGCAGCAACAAAAGCAAAGGGAGTGCATGAGCAGCACTAAAATGAAAGGGAGTGAATAAGCAGCACCAAAGGAAAGGGAAGCAGCACCAAAAGCAAAGGGAAGCAGCACTAAAAACAGAGGGAGTGCATAAGCAGCACCAAAAGCAAAGGGAGGCAGCACCAAAAGCAAAGGGAGTGCATAAGCAGCACCAAAATGAAAGGGAGTGCATAAGCAGCACCAAAATGAAAGGGAGTGAATAAACAGCACCAAAAGCAAAGGGAAGCAGCACCAAAAGCAAAGGGAGTGCATAAGCAGCACCAAAAGCAAAAGGAGTGCATAAGCAGCACCAAAAGCAAAGGGAGGCAGCAACAAAAGCAAAGGGAGTGCATGAGCAGCACCAAATGCAAAGGGAGTGCATAAGCAGCACCAAAATGCAAAGGGAGGCAGCAACAAAAGCAAAGGGAGTGCATGAGCAGCACCAAATGCAAAGGGAGTGCATAAGCAGCACCAAAATGAAAGGGAGTGAATAAGCAGCACCAAAGGAAAGGGAAGCAGCACCAAAAGCAAAAGGAGTGCATAAGCAGCACCAAAAGCAAAGGGAGGCAGCAACAAAAGCAAAGGGAGTGCATGAGCAGCACTAAAATGAAAGGGAGTGAATAAGCAGCACCAAAAGCAAAGGGAAGCAGCACCAAAAGCAAAAGGAGTGCATAAGCAGCACCAAATGCAAAGGGAGTGAATAAGCAGCACCGAAAGCAAAGGGAAGCAGCACCAAAAGCAAAGGGAGTGCATAAGCAGCACCAAAATGAAAGGGAGTGAATAAACAGCACCAAAAGCAAAGGGAAGCAGCACCAAAAGCAAAGGGAGTGCATAAGCAGCACCAAAAGCAGAAGGAGTGCATAAGCAGCACCAAAAGCAAAGGGAGGCAGCAACAAAAGCAAAGGGAGTGCATGAGCAGTACCAAATGCAAAGGGAGTGCATAAGCAGCACCAAAATGAAAGGGAGTGAATAAGCAGCACCAAAGGAAAGGGAAGCAGCACCAAAAGCAAAAGGAGTGCATAAGCAGCACCAAAAGCAAAGGGAGGCAGCAACAAAAGCAAAGGGAGTGCATGAGCAGCACTAAAATGAAAGGGAGTGAATAAGCAGCACCAAAAGCAAAGGGAAGCAGCACCAAAAGCAAAGGGAAGCAGCACCAAAAACAGAGGGAGTGCATAAGCAGCACCAAAAGCAAAGGGAGTGCATAAGCAGCACCAAAATGAAAGCGAGTGAATAAGCAGCACCAAAGGAAAGGGAAGCAGCACCAAAGGAAAGGGAAGCAGCACCAAAAGCAAAGGGAGGCAGCAACAAAAGCAAAGGGAGTGCATAAGCAGCACCAAAAGCAAAAGGAAAGCATAAGCAGCACCAAAAGCAAAGGGAGGCAGCAACAAAAGCAAAGGGAGTGCATGAGCAGCACCAAAAGCAAAAGGAGTGCATAAGCAGCACCAAAAGCAAAGGGAAGCAGCACCAAAAGCAAAGAGAGTGCATAAGCAGCACCAAAAGCAAAAGGAGTGCATAAGCAGCACCAAAAGCAAAGGGAAGCAGCACCAAAAGCAAAGAGAGTGCATAAGCAGCACCAAATGCAAAGGGAGTGAATAAGCAGCACCAAAAGCAAAGGGAAGCAGCACCAAATGCAAAGGGAGTGAATAAGCAGCACCGAAAGCAAAGGGAAGCAGCACCAAAAGCAAAGGGAGTGCATAAGCAGCACCAAAATGAAAGGGAGTGAATAAACAGCACCAAAAGCAAAGGGAAGCAGCACCAAAAGCAAAGGGAGTGCATAAGCAGCACCAAAAGCAAAAGGAGTGCATAAGCAGCACCAAAAGCAAAGGGAGGCAGCAACAAAAGCAAAGGGAGTGCATGAGCAGCACCAAATGCAAAGGGAAGCAGCACCAAAAGCAAAAGGAGTGCATAAGCAGCACCAAAAGCAAAGGGAGGCAGCAACAAAAGCAAAGGGAGTGCATGAGCAGCACTAAAATGAAAGGGAGTGAATAAGCAGCACCAAAGGAAAGGGAAGCAGCACCAAAAGCAAAGGGAAGCAGCACTAAAAACAGAGGGAGTGCATAAGCAGCACCAAAAGCAAAGGGAGGCAGCACCAAAAGCAAAGGGAGTGCATAAGCAGCACCAAAATGAAAGGGAGTGCATAAGCAGCACCAAAATGAAAGGGAGTGAATAAACAGCACCAAAAGCAAAGGGAAGCAGCAACAAAAGCAAAGGGAGTGCATGAGCAGCACCAAATGCAAAGGGAGTGCATAAGCAGCACCAAAATGCAAAGGGAGGCAGCAACAAAAGCAAAGGGAGTGCATGAGCAGCACCAAATGCAAAGGGAGTGCATAAGCAGCACCAAAATGAAAGGGAGTGAATAAGCAGCACCAAAGGAAAGGGAAGCAGCACCAAAAGCAAAAGGAGTGCATAAGCAGCACCAAAAGCAAAGGGAGGCAGCAACAAAAGCAAAGGGAGTGCATGAGCAGCACTAAAATGAAAGGGAGTGAATAAGCAGCACCAAAAGCAAAGGGAAGCAGCACCAAAAGCAAAAGGAGTGCATAAGCAGCACCAAATGCAAAGGGAGTGAATAAGCAGCACCAAAAGCAAAGGGAAGCAGCACCAAAAGCAAAGGGAGTGCATAAGCAGCACCAAAAGCAAAAGGAGTGCATAAGCAGCACCAAAAGCAAAGGGAGGCAGCAACAAAAGCAAAAGGAGTGCATGAGCAGCACCAAATGCAAAGGGAAGCAGCACCAAAAGCAAAAGGAGTGCATAAGCAGCACCAAAAGCAAAGGGAGGCAGCAACAAAAGCAAAGGGAGTGCATGAGCAGCACTAAAATGAAAGGGAGTGAATAAGCAGCACCAAAGGAAAGGGAAGCAGCACCAAAAGCAAAGGGAAGCAGCACTAAAAACAGAGGGAGTGCATAAGCAGCACCAAAAGCAAAGGGAGGCAGCACCAAAAGCAAAGGGAGTGCATAAGCAGCACCAAAATCAAAGGGAGTGCATAAGCAGCACCAAAATGAAAGGGAGTGAATAAGCAGCACCAAAAGCAAAAGGAGTGCCTGAGCAGCACCAAAAGCAAAGGGAGTGCATAAGCAGCACCAAAAACAAAGGGAAGCAGCACCAAAAGCAAAGGGAGTGCATAAGCAGCACCAAAAGCAAAAGGAGTGCATAAGCAGCACCAAAAGCAAAGGGAAGCAGCACCAAAAGCAAAGAGAGTGCATAAGCAGCACCAAATGCAAAGGGAGTGAATAAGCAGCACCAAAAGCAAAGGGAAGCAGCACTAAAAGCAAAAGGAGTGCATAAGCAGCACCAAATGCAAAGGGAGTGAATAAGCAGCACCGAAAGCAAAGGGAAGCAGCACCAAAAGCAAAGGGAGTGCATAAGCAGCACCAAAATGAAAGGGAGTGAATAAACAGCACCAAAAGCAAAGGGAAGCAGCACCAAAAGCAAAGGGAGTGCATAAGCAGCACCAAAAGCAAAAGGAGTGCATAAGCAGCACCAAAAGCAAAGGGAGGCAGCAACAAAAGCAAAGGGAGTGCATGAGCAGCACCAAATGCAAAGGGAGTGCATAAGCAGCACCAAAATGAAAGGGAGTGAATAAGCAGCACCAAAAGAAAAGGAAGTGAATAAGCAGCACCAAAAGCAAAGGGAAGCAGCACTAAAAACAGAGGGAGTGCATAAGCAGCACCAAAAGCAAAGGGAGTGCATAAGCAGCACCAAAAGCAAAGGGAGTGCATAAGCAGCACCAAAATGAAAGGGAGTGAATAAGCAGCACCAAAGGAAAGGGAAGCAGCACCAAAAGCAAAAGGAGTGCCTGAGCAGCACCAAAAGCAAAGGGAGTGCATAAGCAGCACCAAAAACAAAGGGAAGCAGCACCAAAAGCAAAGGGAGTGCATAAGCAGCACCAAAAGCAAAAGGAGTGCATAAGCAGCACCAAAAGCAAAGGGAAGCGGCACCAAAAGCAAAGAGAGTGCATAAGCAGCACCAAATGCAAAGGGAGTGAATAAGCAACACCAAAAGCAAAGGGAAGCAGCACCAAAAGCAAAAGGAGTGCATAAGCAGCACCAAATGCAAAGGGAGTGAATAAGAAGCACCGAAAGCAAAGGGAAGCAGCACCAAAAGCAAAGGGAGTGCATAAGCAGCACCAAAATGAAAGGGAGTGAATAAACAGCACCAAAAGCAAAGGGAAGCAGCACCAAAAGCAAAGGGAGTGCATAAGCAGCACCAAAAGCAAAAGGAGTGCATAAGCAGCACCAAAAGCAAAGGGAGGCAGCAACAAAAGCAAAGGGAGTGCATGAGCAGCACCAAATGCAAAGGGAAGCAGCACCAAAAGCAAAAGGAGTGCATAAGCAGCACCAAAAGCAAAGGGAGGCAGCAACAAAAGCAAAGGGAGTGCATGAGCAGCACTAAAATGAAAGGGAGTGAATAAGCAGCACCAAAGGAAAGGGAAGCAGCACCAAAAGCAAAGGGAAGCAGCACTAAAAACAGAGGGAGTGCATAAGCAGCACCAAAAGCAAAGGGAGGCAGCACCAAAAGCAAAGGGAGTGCATAAGCAGCACCAAAATCAAAGGGAGTGCATAAGCAGCACCAAAATGAAAGGGAGTGAATAAGCAGCACCAAAGGAAAGGGAAGCAGCACCAAAAGCAAAAGGAGTGCCTGAGCAGCACCAAAAGCAAAGGGAGTGCATAAGCAGCACCAAAAACAAAGGGAAGCAGCACCAAAAGCAAAGGGAGTGCATAAGCAGCACCAAAAGCAAAAGGAGTGCATAAGCAGCACCAAAAGCAAAGGGAAGCGGCACCAAAAGCAAAGAGAGTGCATAAGCAGCACCAAATGCAAAGGGAGTGAATAAGCAACACCAAAAGCAAAGGGAAGCAGCACCAAAAGCAAAAGGAGTGCATAAGCAGCACCAAATGCAAAGGGAGTGAATAAGAAGCACCGAAAGCAAAGGGAAGCAGCACCAAAAGCAAAGGGAGTGCATAAGCAGCACCAAAATGAAAGGGAGTGAATAAACAGCACCAAAAGCAAAGGGAAGCAGCACCAAAAGCAAAGGGAGTGCATAAGCAGCACCAAAAGCAAAAGGAGTGCATAAGCAGCACCAAAAGCAAAGGGAGGCAGCAACAAAAGCAAAGGGAGTGCATGAGCAGCACCAAATGCAAAGGGAAGCAGCACCAAAAGCAAAAGGAGTGCATAAGCAGCACCAAAAGCAAAGGGAGGCAGCAACAAAAGCAAAGGGAGTGCATGAGCAGCACTAAAATGAAAGGGAGTGAATAAGCAGCACCAAAGGAAAGGGAAGCAGCACCAAAAGCAAAGGGAAGCAGCACTAAAAACAGAGGGAGTGCATAAGCAGCACCAAAAGCAAAGGGAGGCAGCACCAAAAGCAAAGGGAGTGCATAAGCAGCACCAAAATCAAAGGGAGTGCATAAGCAGCACCAAAATGAAAGGGAGTGAATAAGCAGCACCAAAGGAAAGGGAAGCAGCACCAAAAGCAAAAGGAGTGCCTGAGCAGCACCAAAAGCAAAGGGAGTGCATAAGCAGCACCAAAAACAAAGGGAAGCAGCACCAAAAGCAAAGGGAGTGCATAAGCAGCACCAAAAGCAAAAGGAGTGCATAAGCAGCACCAAAAGCAAAGGGAAGCAGCACCAAAAGCAAAGAGAGTGCATAAGCAGCACCAAATGCAAAGGGAGTGAATAAGCAGCACCAAAAGCAAAGGGAAGCAGCACCAAAAGCAAAAGGAGTGCATAAGCAGCACCAAATGCAAAGGGAGTGAATAAGCAGCA
The DNA here is from genome assembly GCA_963932285.1 of Caenorhabditis macrosperma. NCBI lineage: Eukaryota > Metazoa > Nematoda > Chromadorea > Rhabditida > Rhabditidae > Caenorhabditis > Caenorhabditis macrosperma. Next base: position 4,491,042 of record OZ010618.1, read on the forward strand.
CCGAAAGCAAAGGGAAGCAGCACCAAAAGCAAAGGGAGTGCATAAGCAGCACCAAAATGAAAGGGAGTGAATAAACAGCACCAAAAGCAAAGGGAAGCAGCACCAAAAGCAAAGGGAGTGCATAAGCAGCACCAAAAGCAAAAGGAGTGCATAAGCAGCACCAAAAGCAAAGGGAGGCAGCAACAAAAGCAAAGGGAGTGCATGAGCAGCACTAAAATGAAAGGGAGTGAATAAGCAGCACCAAAAGCAAAGGGAAGCAGCACCAAAAGCAAAAGGAGTGCATGAGCAGCACCAAAAGAAAAGGGAGTGATTAAGCAGCACCAAAAGCAAAGGGAAGCAGCACCAAAAACAGAGGGAGTGCATAAGCAGCACCAAAAGCAAAGGGAGTGCATAAGCAGCACCAAAATGAAAGCGAGTGAATAAGCAGCACCAAAGGAAAGGGAAGCAGCACCAAAGGAAAGGGAAGCAGCACCAAAAGCAAAGGGAGGCAGCAACAAAAGCAAAGGGAGTGCATAAGCAGCACCAAAAGAAAAGGAAGTGAATAAGCAGCACCAAAAGCAAAGGGAAGCAGCACTAAAAACAGAGGGAGTGCATAAGCAGCACCAAAAGCAAAGGGAGTGCATAAGCAGCACCAAAAGCAAAGGGAGTGCATAAGCAGCACCAAAATGAAAGGGAGTGAATAAGCAGCACCAAAGGAAAGGGAAGCAGCACCAAAAGCAAAAGGAGTGCCTGAGCAGCACCAAAAGCAAAGGGAGTGCATAAGCAGCACCAAAAACAAAGGGAAGCAGCACCAAAAGCAAAGGGAGTGCATAAGCAGCACCAAAAGCAAAAGGAGTGCATAAGCAGCACCAAAAGCAAAGGGAAGCAGCACCAAAAGCAAAGAGAGTGCATAAGCAGCACCAAATGCAAAGGGAGTGAATAAGCAGCACCAAAGGAAAGGGAAGCAGCACCAAAAGCAAAAGGAGTGCATGAGCAGCACCAAAAGAAAAGGGAGTGATTAAGCAGCACCAAAAGCAAAGGGAAGCAGCACCAAAAACAGAGGGAGTGCATAAGCAGCACCAAAAGCAAAGGGAGTGCATAAGCAGCACCAAAAGCAAAGGGAGGCAGCAACAAAAGCAAAGGGAGTGCATGAGAAGCACCAAATGCAAAGGGAGTGCATAAGCAGCACCAAAATGAAAGGGAGTGAATAAGCAGCACCAAAAGCAAAGGGAAGCAGCACCAAAAGCAAAGAGAGTGCATAAGCAGCACCAAAAGCAAAAGGAGTGCATAAGCAGCACCAAAAGCAAAGGGAGGCAGCAACAAACGCAAAGGGAGTGCATGAGCAGCACCAAATGCAAAGGGAGTGCATAAGCAGCACCAAAATGAAAGGGAGTGCATAAGCAGCACCAAAATGAAAGGGAGTGAATAAGCAGCACCAAAGGAAAGGGAAGCAGCACCAAAGGAAAGGGAAGCAGCACCAAAAGCAAAAGGAGTGCCTGAGCAGCACCAAAAGCAAAGGGAGTGCATGAGCAGCACCAAAATCGAAGGGGGTGAATAGGCAGCACCGAAAGCAAAGGGAAGCAGCACCAAAAGCAAAAGGAGTGCATGAGCAGCACCAAAATAAAAGGGGGTGAATAAGCAGCACCAAAAGCAAAGGGAAGCAGCACCAAAAGCAAAGGGAGTGCATAAGCAGCACCAAAAGCAAAAGGAGTGCATAAGCAGCACCAAAAGCAAAGGGAAGCAGCACCAAAAGCAAAGAGAGTGCATAAGCAGCACCAAATGCAGAGGGAGTGAATAAGCAGCACCAAAAGCAAAGGGAAGCAGCACCAAAAGCAAAAGGAGTGCATAAGCAGCACCAAATGCGAAGGGAGTGAATAAGCAGCACCGAAAGCAAAGGGAAGCAGCACCAAAAGCAAAGGGAGTGCATAAGCAGCACCAAAATGAAAGGGAGTGAATAAGCAGCACCAAAAGCAAAGGGAAGCAGCACCAAAAGCAAAGGGAGTGCATAAGCACCAGAAGCAAAAGGAAAGCATAAGCAGCACCAAAAGCAAAGGGAGGCAGCAACAAAAGCAAAGGGAGTGCATGAGCAGCACCAAATGCAAAGGGAGTGCATAAGCAGCACCAAAATGAAAGGGAGTGCATAAGCAGCACCAAAAGCAAAGGGAGTGCATAAGCAGCACCAAAATGAAAGGGAGTGAATAAGCAGCACCAAAGGAAAGGGAAGCAGCACCAAAAGCAAAAGGAGTGCCTGAGCAGCACCAAAAGCAAAGGGAGTGCATAAGCAGCACCAAAAACAAAGGGAAGCAGCACCAAAAGCAAAGGGAGTGCATAAGCAGCACCAAAAGCAAAAGGAGTGCATAAGCAGCACCAAAAGCAAAGGGAAGCGGCACCAAAAGCAAAGAGAGTGCATAAGCAGCACCAAATGCAAAGGGAGTGAATAAGCAACACCAAAAGCAAAGGGAAGCAGCACCAAAAGCAAAAGGAGTGCATAAGCAGCACCAAATGCAAAGGGAGTGAATAAGCAGCACCGAAAGCAAAGGGAAGCAGCACCAAAAGCAAAGGGAGTGCATAAGCAGCACCAAAATGAAAGGGAGTGAATAAACAGCACCAAAAGCAAAGGGAAGCAGCACCAAAAGCAAAGGGAGTGCATAAGCAGCACCAAAAGCAAAAGGAGTGCATAAGCAGCACCAAAAGCAAAGGGAGGCAGCAACAAAAGCAAAGGGAGTGCATGAGCAGCACCAAATGCAAAGGGAAGCAGCACCAAAAGCAAAAGGAGTGCATAAGCAGCACCAAAAGCAAAGGGAGGCAGCAACAAAAGCAAAGGGAGTGCATGAGCAGCACTAAAATGAAAGGGAGTGAATAAGCAGCACCAAAGGAAAGGGAAGCAGCACCAAAAGCAAAGGGAAGCAGCACTAAAAACAGAGGGAGTGCATAAGCAGCACCAAAAGCAAAGGGAGGCAGCACCAAAAGCAAAGGGAGTGCATAAGCAGCACCAAAATCAAAGGGAGTGCATAAGCAGCACCAAAATGAAAGGGAGTGAATAAGCAGCACCAAAGGAAAGGGAAGCAGCACCAAAAGCAAAAGGAGTGCCTGAGCAGCACCAAAAGCAAAGGGAGTGCATAAGCAGCACCAAAAACAAAGGGAAGCAGCACCAAAAGCAAAGGGAGTGCATAAGCAGCACCAAAAGCAAAAGGAGTGCATAAGCAGCACCAAAAGCAAAGGGAAGCAGCACCAAAAGCAAAGAGAGTGCATAAGCAGCACCAAATGCAAAGGGAGTGAATAAGCAGCACCAAAAGCAAAGGGAAGCAGCACCAAAAGCAAAAGGAGTGCATAAGCAGCACCAAATGCAAAGGGAGTGAATAAGCAGCACCGAAAGCAAAGGGAAGCAGCACCAAAAGCAAAGGGAGTGCATAAGCAGCACCAAAATGAAAGGGAGTGAATAAACAGCACCAAAAGCAAAGGGAAGCAGCACCAAAAGCAAAGGGAGTGCATAAGCAGCACCAAAAGCAAAAGGAGTGCATAAGCAGCACCAAAAGCAAAGGGAGGCAGCAACAAAAGCAAAGGGAGTGCATGAGCAGCACTAAAATGAAAGGGAGTGAATAAGCAGCACCAAAAGCAAAGGGAAGCAGCACCAAAAGCAAAAGGAGTGCATGAGCAGCACCAAAAGAAAAGGGAGTGATTAAGCAGCACCAAAAGCAAAGGGAAGCAGCACCAAAAACAGAGGGAGTGCATAAGCAGCACCAAAAGCAAAGGGAGTGCATAAGCAGCACCAAAATGAAAGCGAGTGAATAAGCAGCACCAAAGGAAAGGGAAGCAGCACCAAAGGAAAGGGAAGCAGCACCAAAAGCAAAGGGAGGCAGCAACAAAAGCAAAGGGAGTGCATAAGCAGCACCAAAAGCAAAGGGAGTGCATAAGCAGCACCAAAAGCAAAGGGAGTGCATAAGCAGCACCAAAATGAAAGGGAGTGAATAAGCAGCACCAAAGGAAAGGGAAGCAGCACCAAAAGCAAAAGGAGTGCCTGAGCAGCACCAAAAGCAAAGGGAGTGCATAAGCAGCACCAAAAACAAAGGGAAGCAGCACCAAAAGCAAAGGGAGTGCATAAGCAGCACCAAAAGCAAAAGGAGTGCATAAGCAGCACCAAAAGCAAAGGGAAGCAGCACCAAAAGCAAAGAGAGTGCATAAGCAGCACCAAATGCAAAGGGAGTGAATAAGCAGCACCAAAGGAAAGGGAAGCAGCACCAAAAGCAAAAGGAGTGCATGAGCAGCACCAAAAGAAAAGGGAGTGATTAAGCAGCACCAAAAGCAAAGGGAAGCAGCACCAAAAACAGAGGGAGTGCATAAGCAGCACCAAAAGCAAAGGGAGTGCATAAGCAGCACCAAAAGCAAAGGGAGGCAGCAACAAAAGCAAAGGGAGTGCATGAGAAGCACCAAATGCAAAGGGAGTGCATAAGCAGCACCAAAATGAAAGGGAGTGAATAAGCAGCACCAAAAGCAAAGGGAAGCAGCACCAAAAGCAAAGAGAGTGCATAAGCAGCACCAAAAGCAAAAGGAGTGCATAAGCAGCACCAAAAGCAAAGGGAGGCAGCAACAAACGCAAAGGGAGTGCATGAGCAGCACCAAATGCAAAGGGAGTGCATAAGCAGCACCAAAATGAAAGGGAGTGCATAAGCAGCACCAAAATGAAAGGGAGTGAATAAGCAGCACCAAAGGAAAGGGAAGCAGCACCAAAGGAAAGGGAAGCAGCACCAAAAGCAAAAGGAGTGCCTGAGCAGCACCAAAAGCAAAGGGAGTGCATGAGCAGCACCAAAATGAAAGGGGGTGAATAAGCAGCACCGAAAGCAAAGGGAAGCAGCACCAAAAGCAAAAGGAGTGCATGAGCAGCACCAAAATAAAAGGGGGTGAATAAGCAGCACCAAAAGCAAAGGGAAGCAGCACCAAAAGCAAAGGGAGTGCATAAGCAGCACCAAAAGCAAAAGGAGTGCATAAGCAGCACCAAAAGCAAAGGGAAGCAGCACCAAAAGCAAAGAGAGTGCATAAGCAGCACCAAATGCAAAGGGAGTGAATAAGCAGCACCAAAAGCAAAGGGAAGCAGCACCAAAAGCAAAAGGAGTGCATAAGCAGCACCAAATGCGAAGGGAGTGAATAAGCAGCACCGAAAGCAAAGGGAAGCAGCACCAAAAGCAAAGGGAGTGCATAAGCAGCACCAAAAACAAAGGGAAGCAGCACCAAAAGCAAAGGGAAGCAGCACCAAAAGCAAAGGGAGTGCATATGCAGCACCAGAAGCAAAAGGAAAGCATAAGCAGCACCAAAAGCAAAGGGAGGCAGCAACAAAAGCAAAGGGAGTGCATGAGCAGCACCAAATGCAAAGGGAGTGCATAAGCAGCACCAAAATGAAAGGGAGTGAATAAGCAGCACCAAAGGAAAGGGAAGCAGCACCAAAAGCAAAAGGAGTGCATAAGCAGCACCAAAAGCAAAGGGAGGCAGCAACAAAAGCAAAGGGAGTGCATGAGCAGCACTAAAATGAAAGGGAGTGAATAAGCAGCACCAAAGGAAAGGGAAGCAGCACCAAAAGCAAAAGGAGTGCATGAGCAGCACCAAAAGAAAAGGAAGTGAATAAGCAGCACCAAAAGCAAAGGGAAGCAGCACTAAAAACAGAGGGAGTGCATAAGCAGCACCAAAAGCAAAGGGAGTGCATAAGCAGCACCAAAAGCAAAGGGAGTGCATAAGCAGCACCAAAATGAAAGGGAGTGAATAAGCAGCACCAAAGGAAAGGGAAGCAGCACCAAAAGCAAAAGGAGTGCCTGAGCAGCACCAAAAGCAAAGGGAGTGCATAAGCAGCACCAAAAACAAAGGGAAGCAGCACCAAAAGCAAAGGGAGTGCATAAGCAGCACCAAAAGCAAAAGGAGTGCATAAGCAGCACCAAAAGCAAAGGGAAAGCATAAGCAGCACCAAAAGCAAAGGGAGGCAGCAACAAAAGCAAAGGGAGTGCATAAGCAGCACCAAAATGAAAGGGAGTGAATAAGCAGCACCAAAGGAAAGGGAAGCAGCACCAAAAGCAAAAGGAGTGCATAAGCAGCACCAAAAGCAAAGGGAGGCAGCAACAAAAGCAAAGGGAGTGCATGAGCAGCACTAAAATGAAAGGGAGTGAATAAGCAGCACCAAAGGAAAGGGAAGCAGCACCAAAACCAAAAGGAGTGCATGAGCAGCACCAAAAGAAAAGGAAGTGAATAAGCAGCACCAAAAGCAAAGGGAAGCAGCACTAAAAACAGAGGGAGTGCATAAGCAGCACCAAAAGCAAAGGGAGTGCATAAGCAGCACCAAAATGAAAGGGAGTGAATAAGCAGCACCAAAGGAAAGGGAAGCAGCACCAAAAGCAAAAGGAGTGCCTGAGCAGCACCAAAAACAAAGGGAGTGCATAAGCAGCACCAAAAACAAAGGGAAGCAGCACCAAAAGCAAAGGGAGTGCATAAGCAGCACCAAAAGCAAAAGGAGTGCATAAGCAGCACCAAAAGCAAAGGGAAGCAGCACCAAAAGCAAAGAGAGTGCATAAGCAGCACCAAATGCAAAGGGAGTGAATAAGCAGCACCAAAAGCAAAGGGAAGCAGCACCAAAAGCAAAAGGAGTGCATAAGCAGCACCAAAAACAGAGGGAGTGCATAAGCAGCACCAAAAGCAAAGGGAGTGCATAAGCAGCACCAAAATGAAAGGGAGTGAATAAGCAGCACCAAAGGAAAGGGAAGCAGCACCAAAGGAAAGGGAAGCAGCACCAAAAGCAAAAGGAGTGCCTGAGCAGCACCAAAAGCAAAGGGAGTGCATGAGCAGCACCAAAATGAAAGGGGGTGAATAAGCAGCACCGAAAGCAAAGGGAAGCAGCACCAAAAGCAAAAGGAGTGCATGAGCAGCACCAAAATGAAAGGGGGTGAATAAGCAGCACCAAAAGCAAAGGGAAGCAGCACCAAAAGCAAAGGGAGTGCATAAGCAGCACCAAAAGCAAAAGGAGTGCATAAGCAGCACCAAAAGCAAAGGGAAGCAGCACCAAAAGCAAAGAGAGTGCATAAGCAGCACCAAATGCGAAGGGAGTGAATAAGCAGCACCAAAAGCAAAGGGAAGCAGCACCAAAAGCAAAAGGAGTGCATAAGCAGCACCAAAAACAGAGGGAGTGCATAAGCAGCACCAAAAGCAAAGGGAGTGCATAAGCAGCACCAAAATGAAAGGGAGTGAATAAGCAGCACCAAAGGAAAGGGAAGCAGCACCAAAGGAAAGGGAAGCAGCACCAAAAGCAAAAGGAGTGCCTGAGCAGCACCAAAAGCAAAGGGAGTGCATGAGCAGCACCAAAATGAAAGGGGGTGAATAAGCAGCACCGAAAGCAAAGGGAAGCAGCACCAAAAGCAAAAGGAGTGCATGAGCAGCACCAAAATGAAAGGGGGTGAATAAGCAGCACCAAAAGCAAAGGGAAGCAGCACCAAAAGCAAAGGGAGTGCATAAGCAGCACCAAAAGCAAAAGGAGTGCATAAGCAGCACCAAAAGCAAAGGGAAGCAGCACCAAAAGCAAAGAGAGTGCATAAGCAGCACCAAATGCAAAGGGAGTGAATAAGCAGCACCAAAAGCAAAGGGCAGCAGCACCAAAAGCAAAAGGAGTGCATAAGCAGCACCAAATGCGAAGGGAGTGAATAAGCAGCACCGAAAGCAAAGGGAAGCAGCACCAAAAGCAAAGGGAGTGCATAAGCAGCACCAAAATGAAAGGGAGTGAATAAGCAGCACCAAAAGCAAAGGGAAGCAGCACCAAAAGCAAAGGGAGTGCATAAGCAGCACCAAAAGCAAAAGGAAAGCATAAGCAGCACCAAAAGCAAAGGGAGGCAGCAACAAAAGGAAAGGGAGTGCATGAGCAGCACCAAATGCAAAGGGAGTGCATAAGCAGCACCAAAATGAAAGGGAGTGAATAAGCAGCACCAAAGGAAAGGGAAGCAGCACCAAAAGCAAAAGGAGTGCATAAGCAGCACCAAAAGCAAAGGGAGGCAGCAACAAAAGCAAAGGGAGTGCATGAGCAGCACTAAAATGAAAGGGAGTGAATAAGCAGCACCAAAGGAAAGGGAAGCAGCACCAAAAGCAAAAGGAGTGCATAAGCAGCACCAAAAGCAAAGGGAGGCAACAACAAAAGCAAAGGGAGTGCATGAGCAGCACCAAATGCAAAGGGAGTGCATAAGCAGCACCAAAAGAAAAGGAAGTGAATAAGCAGCACCAAAAGCAAAGGGAAGCAGCACTAAAAACAGAGGGAGTGCATAAGCAGCACCAAAAGCAAAGGGAGTGCATAAGCAGCACCAAAATGAAAGGGAGTGAATAAGCAGCACCAAAGGAAAGGGAAGCAGCACCAAAAGCAAAAGGAGTGCCTGAGCAGCACCAAAAGCAAAGGGAGTGCATAAGCAGCACCAAAAGCAAAAGGAGTGCATAAGCAGCACCAAAAGCAAAGGGAAGCAGCACCAAAAGCAAAGAGAGTGCATAAGCAGCACCAAATGCAAAGGGAGTGAATAAGCAGCACCAAAGGAAAGGGAAGCAGCACCAAAAGCAAAAGGAGTGCATGAGCAGCACCAAAAGAAAAGGGAGTGATTAAGCAGCACCAAAAGCATAGGGAAGCAGCACCAAAAACAGAGGGAGTGCATAAGCAGCACCAAAAGCAAAGGGAGTGCATAAGCAGCACCAAAAGCAAAGGGAGGCAGCAACAAAAGCAAAGGGAGTGCATGAGAAGCACCAAATGCAAAGGGAGTGCATAAGCAGCACCAAAATGAAAGGGAGTGAATAAGCAGCACCAAAAGCAAAGGGAAGCAGCACCAAAAGCAAAGAGAGTGCATAAGCAGCACCAAAAGCAAAAGGAGTGCATAAGCAGCACCAAAAGCAAAGGGAGGCAGCAACAAACGCAAAGGGAGTGCATGAGCAGCACCAAATGCAAAGGGAGTGCATAAGCAGCACCAAAATGAAAGGGAGTGCATAAGCAGCACCAAAATGAAAGGGAGTGAATAAGCAGCACCAAAGGAAAGGGAAGCAGCACCAAAGGAAAGGGAAGCAGCACCAAAAGCAAAAGGAGTGCCTGAGCAGCACCAAAAGCAAAGGGAGTGCATGAGCAGCACCAAAATGAAAGGGGGTGAATAAGCAGCACCGAAAGCAAAGGGAAGCAGCACCAAAAGCAAAAGGAGTGCATGAGCAGCACCAAAATAAAAGGGGGTGAATAAGCAGCACCAAAAGCAAAGGGAAGCAGCACCAAAAGCAAAGGGAGTGCATAAGCAGCACCAAAAGCAAAAGGAGTGCATAAGCAGCACCAAAAGCAAAGGGAAGCAGCACCAAAAGCAAAGAGAGTGCATAAGCAGCACCAAATGCAAAGGGAGTGAATAAGCAGCACCAAAAGCAAAGGGAAGCAGCACCAAAAGCAAAAGGAGTGCATAAGCAGCACCAAATGCGAAGGGAGTGAATAAGCAGCACCGAAAGCAAAGGGAAGCAGCACCAAAAGCAAAGGGAGTGCATAAGCAGCACCAAAATGAAAGGGAGTGAATAAGCAGCACCAAAAGCAAAGGGAAGCAGCACCAATAGCAAAGGGAGTGCATAAGCAGCACCAGAAGCAAAAGGAAAGCATAAGCAGCACCAAAAGCAAAGGGAGGCAGCAACAAAAGCAAAGGGAGTGCATGAGCAGCACCAAATGCAAAGGGAGTGCATAAGCAGCACCAAAATGAAAGGAAGTGAATAAGCAGCACCAAAGGAAAGGGAAGCAGCACCAAAAGCAAAAGGAGTGCATAAGCAGCACCAAAAGCAAAGGGAGGCAGCAACAAAAGCAAAGGGAGTGCATGAGCAGCACTAAAATGAAAGGGAGTGAATAAGCAGCACCAAAGGAAAGGGAAGCAGCACCAAAAGCAAAAGGAGTGCATGAGCAGCACCAAAAGAAAAGGAAGTGAATAAGCAGCACCAAAAGCAAAGGGAAGCAGCACTAAAAACAGAGGGAGTGCATAAGCAGCACCAAAAGCAAAGGGAGTGCATAAGCAGCACCAAAAGCAAAGGGAGTGCATAAGCAGCACCAAAATGAAAGGGAGTGAATAAGCAGCACCAAAGGAAAGGGAAGCAGCACCAAAAGCAAAAGGAGTGCCTGAGCAGCACCAAAAGCAAAGGGAGTGCATAAGCAGCACCAAAAGCAAAGGGAAGCAGCACCAAAAGCAAAGGGAGTGCATAAGCAGCACCAGAAGCAAAAGGAAAGCATAAGCAGCACCAAAAGCAAAGGGAGGCAGCAACAAAAGCAAAGGGAGTGCATGAGCAGCACCAAATGCGAAGGGAGTGCATAAGCAGCACCAAAATGAAAGGGAGTGAATAAGCAGCACCAAAGGAAAGGGAAGCAGCACCAAAAGCAAAAGGAGTGCCTGAGCAGCACCAAAAGCAAAGGGAGTGCATGAGCAGCACCAAAATGAAAGGGGGTGAATAAGCAGCACCGAAAGCAAAGGGAAGCAGCACCAAAAGCAAAAGGAGTGCATGAGCAGCACCAAAATGAAAGGGGGTGAATAAGCAGCACCAAAAGCAAAGGGAAGCAGCACCAAAAGCAAAGGGAGTGCATAAGCAGCACCAAAAGCAAAAGGAGTGCATAAGCAGCACCAAAAGCAAAGGGAAGCAGCACCAAAAGCAAAGAGAGTGCATAAGCAGCACCAAATGCAAAGGGAGTGAATAAGCAGCACCAAAAGCAAAGGGAAGCAGCACCAAAAGCAAAGGGAGTGCATGAGCAGCACCAAAATGAAAGGGGGTGAATAAGCAGCACCGAAAGCAAAGGGAAGCAGCACCAAAAGCAAAAGGAGTGCATGAGCAGCACCAAAATGAAAGGGGGTGAATAAGCAGCACCAAAAGCAAAGGGAAGCAGCACCAAAAGCAAAGGGAGTGCATAAGCAGCACCAAAAGCAAAAGGAGTGCATAAGCAGCACCAAAAGCAAAGGGAAGCAGCACCAAAAGCAAAGAGAGTGCATAAGCAGCACCAAATGCGAAGGGAGTGAATAAGCAGCACCGAAAGCAAAGGGAAGCAGCACCAAAAGCAAAGGGAGTGCATAAGCAGCACCAAAATGAAAGGGAGTGAATAAGCAGCACCAAAAGCAAAGGGAAGCAGCACCAAAAGCAAAGGGAGTGCATAAGCAGCACCAAAAGCAAAAGGAAAGCATAAGCAGCACCAAAAGCAAAGGGAGGCAGCAACAAAAGCAAAGGGAGTGCATGAGCAGCACCAAATGCAAAGGGAGTGCATAAGCAGCACCAAAATGAAAGGGAGTGAATAAGCAGCACCAAAGGAAAGGGAAGCAGCACCAAAAGCAAAAGGAGTGCATAAGCAGCACCAAAAGCAAAGGGAGGCAGCAACAAAAGCAAAGGGAGTGCATGAGCAGCACTAAAATGAAAGGGAGTGAATAAGCAGCACCAAAGGAAAGGGAAGCAGCACCAAAAGCAAAAGGAGTGCATAAGCAGCACCAAAAGCAAAGGGAGGCAGCAACAAAAGCAAAGGGAGTGCATGAGCAGCACCAAATGCAAAGGGAGTGCATAAGCAGCACCAAAAGAAAAGGAAGTGAATAAGCAGCACCAAAAGCAAAGGGAGTGCATAAGCAGCACCAAAAGCAAAGGGAGTGCATAAGCAGCACCAAAATGAAAGGGAGTGAATAAGCAGCACCAAAGGAAAGGGAAGCAGCACCAAAAGCAAAAGGAGTGCCTGAGCAGCACCAAAAGCAAAGGGAGTGCATAAGCAGCACCAAAAGCAAAAGGAGTGCATAAGCAGCACCAAAAGCAAAGGGAAGCAGCACCAAAAGCAAAGAGAGTGCATAAGCAGCACCAAATGCAAAGGGAGTGAATAAGCAGCACCAAAGGAAAGGGAAGCAGCACCAAAAGCAAAAGGAGTGCATGAGCAGCACCAAAAGAAAAGGGAGTGATTAAGCAGCACCAAAAGCATAGGGAAGCAGCACCAAAAACAGAGGGAGTGCATAAGCAGCACCAAAAGCAAAGGGAGTGCATAAGCAGCACCAAAAGCAAAGGGAGGCAGCAACAAAAGCAAAGGGAGTGCATGAGAAGCACCAAATGCAAAGGGAGTGCATAAGCAGCACCAAAATGAAAGGGAGTGAATAAGCAGCACCAAAAGCAAAGGGAAGCAGCACCAAAAGCAAAGAGAGTGCATAAGCAGCACCAAAAGCAAAAGGAGTGCATAAGCAGCACCAAAAGCAAAGGGAGGCAGCAACAAACGCAAAGGGAGTGCATGAGCAGCACCAAATGCAAAGGGAGTGCATAAGCAGCACCAAAATGAAAGGGAGTGCATAAGCAGCACCAAATTGAAAGGGAGTGAATAAGCAGCACCAAAGGAAAGGGAAGCAGCACCAAAGGAAAGGGAAGCAGCACCAAAAGCAAAAGGAGTGCCTGAGCAGCACCAAAAGCAAAGGGAGTGCATGAGCAGCACCAAAATGAAAGGGGGTGAATAAGCAGCACCGAAAGCAAAGGGAAGCAGCACCAAAAGCAAAAGGAGTGCATGAGCAGCACCAAAATAAAAGGGGGTGAATAAGCAGCACCAAAAGCAAAGGGAAGCAGCACCAAAAGCAAAGGGAGTGCATAAGCAGCACCAAAAGCAAAAGGAGTGCATAAGCAGCACCAAAAGCAAAGGGAAGCAGCACCAAAAGCAAAGAGAGTGCATAAGCAGCACCAAATGCAAAGGGAGTGAATAAGCAGCACCAAAAGCAAAGGGAAGCAGCACCAAAAGCAAAAGGAGTGCATAAGCAGCACCAAATGCGAAGGGAGTGAATAAGCAGCACCGAAAGCAAAGGGAAGCAGCACCAAAAGCAAAGGGAGTGCATAAGCAGCACCAAAATGAAAGGGAGTGAATAAGCAGCACCAAAAGCAAAGGGAAGCAGCACCAAAAGCAAAGGGAGTGCATAAGCAGCACCAGAAGCAAAAGGAAAGCATAAGCAGCACCAAAAACAAAGGGAGGCAGCAACAAAAGCAAAGGGAGTGCATGAGCAGCACCAAATGCAAAGGGAGTGCATAAGCAGCACCAAAATGAAAGGGTGTGAATAAGCAGCACCAAAGGAAAGGGAAGCAGCACCAAAAGCAAAAGGAGTGCATAAGCAGCACCAAAAGCAAAGGGAGGCAGCAACAAAAGCAAAGGGAGTGCATGAGCAGCACTAAAATGAAAGGGAGTGAATAAGCAGCACCAAAGGAAAGGGAAGCAGCACCAAAAGCAAAAGGAGTGCATGAGCAGCACCAAAAGAAAAGGAAGTGAATAAGCAGCACCAAAAGCAAAGGGAAGCAGCACTAAAAACAGAGGGAGTGCATAAGCAGCACCAAAAGCAAAGGGAGTGCATAAGCAGCACCAAAAGCAAAGGGAGTGCATAAGCAGCACCAAAATGAAAGGGAGTGAATAAGCAGCACCAAAGGAAAGGGAAGCAGCACCAAAAGCAAAAGGAGTGCCTGAGCAGCACCAAAAGCAAAGGGAGTGCATAAGCAGCACCAAAAGCAAAGGGAAGCAGCACCAAAAGCAAAGGGAGTGCATAAGCAGCACCAGAAGCAAAAGGAAAGCATAAGCAGCACCAAAAGCAAAGGGAGGCAGCAACAAAAGCAAAGGGAGTGCATGAGCAGCACCAAATGCAAAGGGAGTGCATAAGCAGCACCAAAATGAAAGGGAGTGAATAAGCAGCACCAAAGGAAAGGGAAGCAGCACCAAAAGCAAAAGGAGTGCATAAGCAGCACCAAAAGCAAAGGGAGGCAGCAACAAAAGCAAAGGGAGTGCATGAGCAGCACTAAAATGAAAGGGAGTGAATAAGCAGCACCAAAGGAAAGGGAAGCAGCACCAAAAGCAAAAGGAGTGCATAAGCAGCACCAAAAGCAAAGGGAGGCAGCAACAAAAGCAAAGGGAGTGCATGAGCAGCACCAAATGCAAAGGGAGTGCATAAGCAGCACCAAAAGAAAAGGAAGTGAATAAGCAGCACCAAAAGCAAAGGGAAGCAGCACTAAAAACAGAGGGAGTGCATAAGCAGCACCAAAAGCAAAGGGAGTGCATAAGCAGCACCAAAATGAAAGGGAGTGAATAAGCAGCACCAAAGGAAAGGGAAGCAGCACCAAAAGCAAAAGGAGTGCCTGAGCAGCACCAAAAGCAAAGGGAGTGCATAAGCAGCACCAAAAGCAAAAGGAGTGCATAAGCAGCACCAAAAGCAAAGGGAAGCAGCACCAAAAGCAAAGAGAGTGCATAAGCAGCACCAAATGCAAAGGGAGTGAATAAGCAGCACCAAAGGAAAGGGAAGCAGCACCAAAAGCAAAAGGAGTGCATGAGCAGCACCAAAAGAAAAGGGAGTGATTAAGCAGCACCAAAAGCATAGGGAAGCAGCACCAAAAACAGAGGGAGTGCATAAGCAGCACCAAAAGCAAAGGGAGTGAATAAGCAGCACCGAAAGCAAAGGGAAGCAGCACCAAAAGCAAAGGGAGTGCATAAGCAGCACCAAAATGAAAGGGAGTGAATAAACAGCACCAAAAGCAAAGGGAAGCAGCACCAAAAGCAAAGGGAGTGCATAAGCAGCACCAAAAGCAAAAGGAGTGCATAAGCAGCACCAAAAGCAAAGGGAGGCAGCAACAAAAGCAAAGGGAGTGCATGAGCAGCACCAAATGCAAAGGGAAGCAGCACCAAAAGCAAAAGGAGTGCATAAGCAGCACCAAAAGCAAAGGGAGGCAGCAACAAAAGCAAAGGGAGTGCATGAGCAGCACTAAAATGAAAGGGAGTGAATAAGCAGCACCAAAGGAAAGGGAAGCAGCACCAAAAGCAAAGGGAAGCAGCACTAAAAACAGAGGGAGTGCATAAGCAGCACCAAAAGCAAAGGGAGGCAGCACCAAAAGCAAAGGGAGTGCATAAGCAGCACCAAAATCAAAGGGAGTGCATAAGCAGCACCAAAATGAAAGGGAGTGAATAAGCAGCACCAAAGGAAAGGGAGGCAGCAACAAAAGCAAAGGGAGTGCATGAGCAGCACTGAAATGAAAGGGAGTGAATAAGCAGCACCAAAGGAAAGGGAAGCAGCACCAAAAGCAAAGGGGAGTGCATAAGCAGCACCAAAATGAAAGGGAGTGAATAAACAGCACCAAAAGCAAAGGGAAGCAGCACCAAAAGCAAAGGGAAGCAGCACCAAAAGCAAAGGGAGTGCATAAGCAGCACCAGAAGCAAAAGGAAAGCATAAGCAGCACCAAAAACAAAGGGAGGCAGCAACAAAAGCAAAGGGAGTGCATGAGCAGCACCAAATGCAAAGGGAGTGCATAAGCAGCACCAAAATGAAAGGGAGTGAATAAGCAGCACCAAAGGAAAGGGAAGCAGCACCAAAAGCAAAAGGAGTGCATAAGCAGCACCAAAAGCAAAGGGAGTGCATGAGCAGCACTAAAATGAAAGGGAGTGAATAAGCAGCACCAAAGGAAAGGGAAGCAGCACCAAAAGCAAAAGGAGTGCATGAGCAGCACCAAAAGAAAAGGAAGTGAATAAGCAGCACCAAAAGCAAAGGGAAGCAGCACTAAAAACAGAGGGAGTGCATAAGCAGCACCAAAAGCAAAGGGAGTGCATAAGCAGCACCAAAAGCAAAGGGAGTGCATAAGCAGCACCAAAAGCAAAGGGAGGCAGCAACAAAAGCAAAGGGAGTGCATGAGAAGCACCAAATGCAAAGGGAGTGCATAAGCAGCACCAAAATGAAAGGGAGTGAATAAGCAGCACCAAAAGCAAAGGGAAGCAGCACCAAAAGCAAAGAGAGTGCATAAGCAGCACCAAAAGCAAAAGGAGTGCATAAGCAGCACCAAAAGCAAAGGGAGGCAGCAACAAACGCAAAGGGAGTGCATGAGCAGCACCAAATGCAAAGGGAGTGCATAAGCAGCACCAAAATGAAAGGGAGTGCATAAGCAGCACCAAATTGAAAGGGAGTGAATAAGCAGCACCAAAGGAAAGGGAAGCAGCACCAAAGGAAAGGGAAGCAGCACCAAAAGCAAAAGGAGTGCCTGAGCAGCACCAAAAGCAAAGGGAGTGCATGAGCAGCACCAAAATGAAAGGGGGTGAATAAGCAGCACCGAAAGCAAAGGGAAGCAGCACCAAAAGCAAAAGGAGTGCATGAGCAGCACCAAAATAAAAGGGGGTGAATAAGCAGCACCAAAAGCAAAGGGAAGCAGCACCAAAAGCAAAGGGAGTGCATAAGCAGCACCAAAAGCAAAAGGAGTGCATAAGCAGCACCAAAAGCAAAGGGAAGCAGCACCAAAAGCAAAGAGAGTGCATAAGCAGCACCAAATGCAAAGGGAGTGAATAAGCAGCACCAAAAGCAAAGGGAAGCAGCACCAAAAGCAAAAGGAGTGCATAAGCAGCACCAAATGCGAAGGGAGTGAATAAGCAGCACCGAAAGCAAAGGGAAGCAGCACCAAAAGCAAAGGGAGTGCATAAGCAGCACCAAAATGAAAGGGAGTGAATAAGCAGCACCAAAAGCAAAGGGAAGCAGCACCAAAAGCAAAGGGAGTGCATAAGCAGCACCAGAAGCAAAAGGAAAGCATAAGCAGCACCAAAAACAAAGGGAGGCAGCAACAAAAGCAAAGGGAGTGCATGAGCAGCACCAAATGCAAAGGGAGTGCATAAGCAGCACCAAAATGAAAGGGAGTGAATAAGCAGCACCAAAGGAAAGGGAAGCAGCACCAAAAGCAAAAGGAGTGCATAAGCAGCACCAAAAGCAAAGGGAGGCAGCAACAAAAGCAAAGGGAGTGCATGAGCAGCACTAAAATGAAAGGGAGTGAATAAGCAGCACCAAAGGAAAGGGAAGCAGCACCAAAAGCAAAAGGAGTGCATGAGCAGCACCAAAAGAAAAGGAAGTGAATAAGCAGCACCAAAAGCAAAGGGAAGCAGCACTAAAAACAGAGGGAGTGCATAAGCAGCACCAAAAGCAAAGGGAGTGCATAAGCAGCACCAAAAGCAAAGGGAGTGCATAAGCAGCACCAAAATGAAAGGGAGTGAATAAGCAGCACCAAAGGAAAGGGAAGCAGCACCAAAAGCAAAAGGAGTGCCTGAGCAGCACCAAAAGCAAAGGGAGTGCATAAGCAGCACCAAAAGCAAAGGGAAGCAGCACCAAAAGCAAAGGGAGTGCATAAGCAGCACCAGAAGCAAAAGGAAAGCATAAGCAGCACCAAAAGCAAAGGGAGGCAGCAACAAAAGCAAAGGGAGTGCATGAGCAGCACCAAATGCAAAGGGAGTGCATAAGCAGCACCAAAATGAAAGGGAGTGAATAAGCAGCACCAAAGGAAAGGGAAGCAGCACCAAAAGCAAAAGGAGTGCATAAGCAGCACCAAAAGCAAAGGGAGGCAGCAACAAAAGCAAAGGGAGTGCATGAGCAGCACTAAAATGAAAGGGAGTGAATAAGCAGCACCAAAGGAAAGGGAAGCAGCACCAAAAGCAAAAGGAGTGCATAAGCAGCACCAAAAGCAAAGGGAGGCAGCAACAAAAGCAAAGGGAGTGCATGAGCAGCACCAAATGCAAAGGGAGTGCATAAGCAGCACCAAAAGAAAAGGAAGTGAATAAGCAGCACCAAAAGCAAAGGGAAGCAGCACTAAAAACAGAGGGAGTGCATAAGCAGCACCAAAAGCAAAGGGAGTGCATAAGCAGCACCAAAATGAAAGGGAGTGAATAAGCAGCACCAAAGGAAAGGGAAGCAGCACCAAAAGCAAAAGGAGTGCCTGAGCAGCACCAAAAGCAAAGGGAGTGCATAAGCAGCACCAAAAGCAAAAGGAGTGCATAAGCAGCACCAAAAGCAAAGGGAAGCAGCACCAAAAGCAAAGAGAGTGCATAAGCAGCACCAAATGCAAAGGGAGTGAATAAGCAGCACCAAAGGAAAGGGAAGCAGCACCAAAAGCAAAAGGAGTGCATGAGCAGCACCAAAAGAAAAGGGAGTGATTAAGCAGCACCAAAAGCATAGGGAAGCAGCACCAAAAACAGAGGGAGTGCATAAGCAGCACCAAAAGCAAAGGGAGTGAATAAGCAGCACCGAAAGCAAAGGGAAGCAGCACCAAAAGCAAAGGGAGTGCATAAGCAGCACCAAAATGAAAGGGAGTGAATAAACAGCACCAAAAGCAAAGGGAAGCAGCACCAAAAGCAAAGGGAGTGCATAAGCAGCACCAAAAGCAAAAGGAGTGCATAAGCAGCACCAAAAGCAAAGGGAGGCAGCAACAAAAGCAAAGGGAGTGCATGAGCAGCACCAAATGCAAAGGGAAGCAGCACCAAAAGCAAAAGGAGTGCATAAGCAGCACCAAAAGCAAAGGGAGGCAGCAACAAAAGCAAAGGGAGTGCATGAGCAGCACTAAAATGAAAGGGAGTGAATAAGCAGCACCAAAGGAAAGGGAAGCAGCACCAAAAGCAAAGGGAAGCAGCACTAAAAACAGAGGGAGTGCATAAGCAGCACCAAAAGCAAAGGGAGGCAGCACCAAAAGCAAAGGGAGTGCATAAGCAGCACCAAAATCAAAGGGAGTGCATAAGCAGCACCAAAATGAAAGGGAGTGAATAAGCAGCACCAAAGGAAAGGGAGGCAGCAACAAAAGCAAAGGGAGTGCATGAGCAGCACTGAAATGAAAGGGAGTGAATAAGCAGCACCAAAGGAAAGGGAAGCAGCACCAAAAGCAAAGGGGAGTGCATAAGCAGCACCAAAATGAAAGGGAGTGAATAAACAGCACCAAAAGCAAAGGGAAGCAGCACCAAAAGCAAAGGGAAGCAGCACCAAAAGCAAAGGGAGTGCATAAGCAGCACCAGAAGCAAAAGGAAAGCATAAGCAGCACCAAAAACAAAGGGAGGCAGCAACAAAAGCAAAGGGAGTGCATGAGCAGCACCAAATGCAAAGGGAGTGCATAAGCAGCACCAAAATGAAAGGGAGTGAATAAGCAGCACCAAAGGAAAGGGAAGCAGCACCAAAAGCAAAAGGAGTGCATAAGCAGCACCAAAAGCAAAGGGAGTGCATGAGCAGCACTAAAATGAAAGGGAGTGAATAAGCAGCACCAAAGGAAAGGGAAGCAGCACCAAAAGCAAAAGGAGTGCATGAGCAGCACCAAAAGAAAAGGAAGTGAATAAGCAGCACCAAAAGCAAAGGGAAGCAGCACTAAAAACAGAGGGAGTGCATAAGCAGCACCAAAAGCAAAGGGAGTGCATAAGCAGCACCAAAAGCAAAGGGAGTGCATAAGCAGCACCAAAATGAAAGGGAGTGAATAAGCAGCACCAAAGGAAAGGGAAGCAGCACCAAAAGCAAAAGGAGTGCCTGAGCAGCACCAAAAGCAAAGGGAGTGCATAAGCAGCACCAAAAGCAAAGGGAAGCAGCACCAAAAGCAAAGGGAGTGCATAAGCAGCACCAGAAGCAAAAGGAAAGCATAAGCAGCACCAAAAGCAAAGGGAGGCAGCAACAAAAGCAAAGGGAGTGCATGAGCAGCACCAAATGCAAAGGGAGTGCATAAGCAGCACCAAAATGAAAGGGAGTGAATAAGCAGCACCAAAGGAAAGGGAAGCAGCACCAAAAGCAAAAGGAGTGCATAAGCAGCACCAAAAGCAGAGGGAGGCAGCAACAAAAGCAAAGGGAGTGCATGAGCAGCACTAAAATGAAAGGGAGTGAATAAGCAGCACCAAAGGAAAGGGAAGCAGCACCAAAAGCAAAAGGAGTGCATGAGCAGCACCAAAAGAAAAGGAAGTGAATAAGCAGCACCAAAAGCAAAGGGAAGCAGCACTAAAAACAGAGGGAGTGCATAAGCAGCACCAAAAGCAAAGGGAGTGAATAAGCAGCACCGAAAGCAAAGGGAAGCAGCACCAAAAGCAAAGGGAGTGCATAAGCAGCACCAAAATGAAAGGGAGTGAATAAACAGCACCAAAAGCAAAGGGAAGCAGCACCAAAAGCAAAGGGAGTGCATAAGCAGCACCAAAAGCAAAAGGAGTGCATAAGCAGCACCAAAAGCAAAGGGAGGCAGCAACAAAAGCAAAGGGAGTGCATGAGCAGCACCAAATGCAAAGGGAAGCAGCACCAAAAGCAAAAGGAGTGCATAAGCAGCACCAAAAGCAAAGGGAGGCAGCAACAAAAGCAAAGGGAGTGCATGAGCAGCACTAAAATGAAAGGGAGTGAATAAGCAGCACCAAAGGAAAGGGAAGCAGCACCAAAAGCAAAGGGAAGCAGCACTAAAAACAGAGGGAGTGCATAAGCAGCACCAAAAGCAAAGGGAGGCAGCACCAAAAGCAAAGGGAGTGCATAAGCAGCACCAAAATCAAAGGGAGTGCATAAGCAGCACCAAAATGAAAGGGAGTGAATAAGCAGCACCAAAGGAAAGGGAGGCAGCAACAAAAGCAAAGGGAGTGCATGAGCAGCACTGAAATGAAAGGGAGTGAATAAGCAGCACCAAAGGAAAGGGAAGCAGCACCAAAAGCAAAGGGGAGTGCATAAGCAGCACCAAAATGAAAGGGAGTGAATAAACAGCACCAAAAGCAAAGGGAAGCAGCACCAAAAGCAAAGGGAGTGCATAAGCAGCACCAAAAGCAAAGGGAGTGCATAAGCAGCACCAAAATGAAAGGGAGTGAATAAGCAGCACCAAAGGAAAGGGAAGCAGCACCAAAGGAAAGGGAAGCAGCACCAAAAACAAAGGGAAGCAGCACCAAAAGCAAAGGGAGTGCATAAGCAGCACCAAAAGCAAAAGGAGTGCATAAGCAGCACCAAAAGCAAAGGGAAGCAGCACCAAAAGCAAAGAGAGTGCATAAGCAGCACCAAATGCAAAGGGAGTGAATAAGCAGCACCAAAAGCAAAGGGAAGCAGCACCAAAAGCAAAAGGAGTGCATAAGCAGCACCAAATGCAAAGGGAGTGAATAAGCAGCACCGAAAGCAAAGGGAAGCAGCACCAAAAGCAAAGGGAGTGCATAAGCAGCACCAAAATGAAAGGGAGTGAATAAACAGCACCAAAAGCAAAGGGAAGCAGCACCAAAAGCAAAGGGAGTGCCTGAGCAGCACCAAAAGCAAAGAGAGTGCATGAGCAGCACCAAAATGAAAGGGGGTGAATAAGCAGCACCAAAAGCAAAGGGAAGCAGCACCAAAAGCAAAGGGAGTGCATAAGCAGCACCAAAAGCAAAAGGAGTGCATAAGCAGCACCAAAAGCAAAGGGAAGCAGCACCAAAAGCAAAGAGAGTGCATAAGCAGCACCAAATGCAAAGGGAGTGAATAAGCAGCACCAAAAGCAAAGGGAAGCAGCACCAAAAGCAAAAGGAGTGCATAAGCAGCACCAAATGCGAAGGGAGTGAATAAGCAGCACCGAAAGCAAAGGGAAGCAGCACCAAAAGCAAAGGGAGTGCATAAGCAGCACCAAAATGAAAGGGAGTGAATAAGCAGCACCAAAAGCAAAGGGAAGCAGCACCAAAAGCAAAGGGAGTGCATAAGCAGCACCAGAAGCAAAAGGAAAGCATAAGCAGCACCAAAAGCAAAGGGAGGCAGCAACAAAAGCAAAGGGAGTGCATGAGCAGCACCAAATGCAAAGGGAGTGCATAAGCAGCACCAAAATGAAAGGGAGTGAATAAGCAGCACCAAAGGAAAGGGAAGCAGCACCAAAAGCAAAAGGAGTGCAAAAGCAGCACCAAAAGCAAAGGGAGGCAGCAACAAAAGCAAAGGGAGTGCATGAGCAGCACTAAAATGAAAGGGAGTGAATAAGCAGCACCAAAGGAAAGGGAAGCAGCACCAAAAGCAAAAGGAGTGCATGAGCAGCACCAAAAGAAAAGGAAGTGAATAAGCAGCACCAAAAGCAAAGGGAAGCAGCACTAAAAACAGAAGGAGTGCATAAGCAGCACCAAAAGCAAAGGGAGTGCATAAGCAGCACCAAAAGCAAAGGGAGTGCATAAGCAGCACCAAAATGAAAGGGAGTGAATAAGCAGCACCAAAGGAAAGGGAAGCAGCACCAAAAGCAAAAGGAGTGCCTGAGCAGCACCAAAAGCAAAGGGAGTGCATAAGCAGCACCAAAAACAAAGGGAAGCAGCACCAAAAGCAAAGGGAGTGCATAAGCAGCACCAAAAGCAAAAGGAGTGCATAAGCAGCACCAAAAGCAAAGGGAAGCAGCACCAAAAGCAAAGAGAGTGCATAAGCAGCACCAAATGCAAAGGGAGTGAATAAGCAGCACCAAAAGCAAAGGGAAGCAGCACCAAAAGCAAAAGGAGTGCATAAGCAGCACCAAATGCAAAGGGAGTGAATAAGCAGCACCGAAAGCAAAGGGAAGCAGCACCAAAAGCAAAGGGAGTGCATAAGCAGCACCAAAATGAAAGGGAGTGAATAAACAGCACCAAAAGCAAAGGGAAGCAGCACCAAAAGCAAAGGGAGTGCATAAGCAGCACCAAAAGCAAAAGGAGTGCATAAGCAGCACCAAAAGCAAAGGGAGGCAGCAACAAAAGCAAAGGGAGTGCATGAGCAGCACCAAATGCAAAGGGAAGCAGCACCAAAAGCAAAAGGAGTGCATAAGCAGCACCAAAAGCAAAGGGAGGCAGCAACAAAAGCAAAGGGAGTGCATGAGCAGCACTAAAATGAAAGGGAGTGAATAAGCAGCACCAAAGGAAAGGGAAGCAGCACCAAAAGCAAAGGGAAGCAGCACTAAAAACAGAGGGAGTGCATAAGCAGCACCAAAAGCAAAGGGAGGCAGCACCAAAAGCAAAGGGAGTGCATAAGCAGCACCAAAATCAAAGGGAGTGCATAAGCAGCACCAAAATGAAAGGGAGTGAATAAGCAGCACCAAAGGAAAGGGAAGCAGCACCAAAAGCAAAAGGAGTGCCTGAGCAGCACCAAAAGCAAAAGGAGTGCATAAGCAGCACCAAAAACAAAGGGAAGCAGCACCAAAAGCAAAGGGAAGCAGCACCAAAAGCAAAGGGAGTGCATAAGCAGCACCAGAAGCAAAAGGAAAGCATAAGCAGCACCAAAAGCAAAGGGAGGCAGCAACAAAAGCAAAGGGAGTGCATGAGCAGCACCAAATGCAAAGGGAGTGCATAAGCAGCACCAAAATGAAAGGGAGTGAAAAGGAAAGGGAAGCAGCACCAAAAGCAAAAGGAGTGCATAAGCAGCACCAAAAGCAAAGGGAGGCAGCAACAAAAGCAAAGGGAGTGCATGAGCAGCACTAAAATGAAAGGGAGTGAATAAGCAGCACCAAAGGAAAGGGAAGCAGCACCAAAAGCAAAAGGAGTGCATGAGCAGCACCAAAAGAAAAGGAAGTGAATAAGCAGCACCAAAAGCAAAGGGAAGCAGCACTAAAAACAGAGGGAGTGCATAAGCAGCACCAAAAGCAAAGGGAGTGAATAAGCAGCACCAAAAGCAAAGGGAAGCAGCACCAAAAGCAAAAGGAGTGCATAAGCAGCACCAAATGCAAAGGGAAGCAGCACCAAAAGCAAAGAGAGTGCATAAGCAGCACCAAATGCAAAGGGAGTGAATAAGCAGCACCAAAAGCAAAGGGAAGCAGCACCAAAAGCAAAGGGAAGCAGCACCAAAAGCAAAAGGAGTGCATAAGCAGCACCAAAAGCAAAAGGAGTGCATAAGCAGCACCAAAAGCAAAGGGAAGCAGCACCAAAAGCAAAGAGAGTGCATAAGCAGCACCAAATGCAAAGGGAGTGAATAAGCAGCACCAAAAGCAAAGGGAAGCAGCACCAAAAGCAAAGGGAGTGCATGAGCAGCACCAAAATGAAAGGGGGTGAATAAGCAGCACCGAAAGCAAAGGGAAGCAGCACCAAAAGCAAAAGGAGTGCATGAGCAGCACCAAAATGAAAGGGGGTGAATAAGCAGCACCAAAAGCAAAGGGAAGCAGCACCAAAAGCAAAGGGAGTGCATAAGCAGCACCAAAAGCAAAAGGAGTGCATAAGCAGCACCAAAAGCAAAGGGAAGCAGCACCAAAAGCAAAGAGAGTGCATAAGCAGCACCAAATGCGAAGGGAGTGAATAAGCAGCACCGAAAGCAAAGGGAAGCAGCACCAAAAGCAAAGGGAGTGCATAAGCAGCACCAAAATGAAAGGGAGTGAATAAGCAGCACCAAAAGCAAAGGGAAGCAGCACCAAAAGCAAAGGGAGTGCATAAGCAGCACCAAAAGCAAAAGGAAAGCATAAGCAGCACCAAAAGCAAAGGGAGGCAGCAACAAAAGCAAAGGGAGTGCATGAGCAGCACCAAATGCAAAGGGAGTGCATAAGCAGCACCAAAATGAAAGGGAGTGAATAAGCAGCACCAAAGGAAAGGGAAGCAGCACCAAAAGCAAAAGGAGTGCATAAGCAGCACCAAAAGCAAAGGGAGGCAGCAACAAAAGCAAAGGGAGTGCATGAGCAGCACTAAAATGAAAGGGAGTGAATAAGCAGCACCAAAGGAAAGGGAAGCAGCACCAAAAGCAAAAGGAGTGCATAAGCAGCACCAAAAGCAAAGGGAGGCAGCAACAAAAGCAAAGGGAGTGCATGAGCAGCACCAAATGCAAAGGGAGTGCATAAGCAGCACCAAAAGAAAAGGAAGTGAATAAGCAGCACCAAAAGCAAAGGGAGTGCATAAGCAGCACCAAAAGCAAAGGGAGTGCATAAGCAGCACCAAAATGAAAGGGAGTGAATAAGCAGCACCAAAGGAAAGGGAAGCAGCACCAAAAGCAAAAGGAGTGCCTGAGCAGCACCAAAAGCAAAGGGAGTGCATAAGCAGCACCAAAAGCAAAAGGAGTGCATAAGCAGCACCAAAAGCAAAGGGAAGCAGCACCAAAAGCAAAGAGAGTGCATAAGCAGCACCAAATGCAAAGGGAGTGAATAAGCAGCACCAAAGGAAAGGGAAGCAGCACCAAAAGCAAAAGGAGTGCATGAGCAGCACCAAAAGAAAAGGGAGTGATTAAGCAGCACCAAAAGCATAGGGAAGCAGCACCAAAAACAGAGGGAGTGCATAAGCAGCACCAAAAGCAAAGGGAGTGCATAAGCAGCACCAAAAGCAAAGGGAGGCAGCAACAAAAGCAAAGGGAGTGCATGAGAAGCACCAAATGCAAAGGGAGTGCATAAGCAGCACCAAAATGAAAGGGAGTGAATAAGCAGCACCAAAAGCAAAGGGAAGCAGCACCAAAAGCAAAGAGAGTGCATAAGCAGCACCAAAAGCAAAAGGAGTGCATAAGCAGCACCAAAAGCAAAAGGAGTGCATAAGCAGCACCAAAAGCAAAGGGAAGCAGCACCAAAAGCAAAGAGAGTGCATAAGCAGCACCAAAAGCAAAAGGAGTGCATAAGCAGCACCAAAAGCAAAGGGAAGCAGCACCAAAAGCAAAGAGAGTGCATAAGCAGCACCAAATGCAAAGGGAGTGAATAAGCAGCACCAAAAGCAAAGGGAAGCAGCACCAAAAGCAAAAGGAGTGCATAAGCAGCACCAAATGCGAAGGGAGTGAATAAGCAGCACCGAAAGCAAAGGGAAGCAGCACCAAAAGCAAAGGGAGTGCATAAGCAGCACCAAAATGAAAGGGAGTGAATAAGCAGCACCAAAAGCAAAGGGAAGCAGCACCAAAAGCAAAGGGAGTGCATAAGCAGCACCAGAAGCAAAAGGAAAGCATAAGCAGCACCAAAAACAAAGGGAGGCAGCAACAAAAGCAAAGGGAGTGCATGAGCAGCACCAAATGCAAAGGGAGTGCATAAGCAGCACCAAAATGAAAGGGAGTGAATAAGCAGCACCAAAGGAAAGGGAAGCAGCACCAAAAGCAAAAGGAGTGCATAAGCAGCACCAAAAGCAAAGGGAGGCAGCAACAAAAGCAAAGGGAGTGCATGAGCAGCACTAAAATGAAAGGGAGTGAATAAGCAGCACCAAAGGAAAGGGAAGCAGCACCAAAAGCAAAAGGAGTGCATGAGCAGCACCAAAAGAAAAGGAAGTGAATAAGCAGCACCAAAAGCAAAGGGAAGCAGCACTAAAAACAGAGGGAGTGCATAAGCAGCACCAAAAGCAAAGGGAGTGCATAAGCAGCACCAAAAGCAAAGGGAGTGCATAAGCAGCACCAAAATGAAAGGGAGTGAATAAGCAGCACCAAAGGAAAGGGAAGCAGCACCAAAAGCAAAAGGAGTGCCTGAGCAGCACCAAAAGCAAAGGGAGTGCATAAGCAGCACCAAAAGCAAAGGGAAGCAGCACCAAAAGCAAAGGGAGTGCATAAGCAGCACCAGAAGCAAAAGGAAAGCATAAGCAGCACCAAAAGCAAAGGGAGGCAGCAACAAAAGCAAAGGGAGTGCATGAGCAGCACCAAATGCAAAGGGAGTGCATAAGCAGCACCAAAATGAAAGGGAGTGAATAAGCAGCACCAAAGGAAAGGGAAGCAGCACCAAAAGCAAAAGGAGTGCATAAGCAGCACCAAAAGCAAAGGGAGGCAGCAACAAAAGCAAAGGGAGTGCATGAGCAGCACTAAAATGAAAGGGAGTGAATAAGCAGCACCAAAGGAAAGGGAAGCAGCACCAAAAGCAAAAGGAGTGCATAAGCAGCACCAAAAGCAAAGGGAGGCAGCAACAAAAGCAAAGGGAGTGCATGAGCAGCACCAAATGCAAAGGGAGTGCATAAGCAGCACCAAAAGAAAAGGAAGTGAATAAGCAGCACCAAAAGCAAAGGGAAGCAGCACTAAAAACAGAGGGAGTGCATAAGCAGCACCAAAAGCAAAGGGAGTGCATAAGCAGCACCAAAATGAAAGGGAGTGAATAAGCAGCACCAAAGGAAAGGGAAGCAGCACCAAAAGCAAAAGGAGTGCCTGAGCAGCACCAAAAGCAAAGGGAGTGCATAAGCAGCACCAAAAGCAAAAGGAGTGCATAAGCAGCACCAAAAGCAAAGGGAAGCAGCACCAAAAGCAAAGAGAGTGCATAAGCAGCACCAAATGCAAAGGGAGTGAATAAGCAGCACCAAAGGAAAGGGAAGCAGCACCAAAAGCAAAAGGAGTGCATGAGCAGCACCAAAAGAAAAGGGAGTGATTAAGCAGCACCAAAAGCATAGGGAAGCAGCACCAAAAACAGAGGGAGTGCATAAGCAGCACCAAAAGCAAAGGGAGTGAATAAGCAGCACCGAAAGCAAAGGGAAGCAGCACCAAAAGCAAAGGGAGTGCATAAGCAGCACCAAAATGAAAGGGAGTGAATAAACAGCACCAAAAGCAAAGGGAAGCAGCACCAAAAGCAAAGGGAGTGCATAAGCAGCACCAAAAGCAAAAGGAGTGCATAAGCAGCACCAAAAGCAAAGGGAGGCAGCAACAAAAGCAAAGGGAGTGCATGAGCAGCACCAAATGCAAAGGGAAGCAGCACCAAAAGCAAAAGGAGTGCATAAGCAGCACCAAAAGCAAAGGGAGGCAGCAACAAAAGCAAAGGGAGTGCATGAGCAGCACTAAAATGAAAGGGAGTGAATAAGCAGCACCAAAGGAAAGGGAAGCAGCACCAAAAGCAAAGGGAAGCAGCACTAAAAACAGAGGGAGTGCATAAGCAGCACCAAAAGCAAAGGGAGGCAGCACCAAAAGCAAAGGGAGTGCATAAGCAGCACCAAAATCAAAGGGAGTGCATAAGCAGCACCAAAATGAAAGGGAGTGAATAAGCAGCACCAAAGGAAAGGGAGGCAGCAACAAAAGCAAAGGGAGTGCATGAGCAGCACTGAAATGAAAGGGAGTGAATAAGCAGCACCAAAGGAAAGGGAAGCAGCACCAAAAGCAAAGGGGAGTGCATAAGCAGCACCAAAATGAAAGGGAGTGAATAAACAGCACCAAAAGCAAAGGGAAGCAGCACCAAAAGCAAAGGGAAGCAGCACCAAAAGCAAAGGGAGTGCATAAGCAGCACCAGAAGCAAAAGGAAAGCATAAGCAGCACCAAAAACAAAGGGAGGCAGCAACAAAAGCAAAGGGAGTGCATGAGCAGCACCAAATGCAAAGGGAGTGCATAAGCAGCACCAAAATGAAAGGGAGTGAATAAGCAGCACCAAAGGAAAGGGAAGCAGCACCAAAAGCAAAAGGAGTGCATAAGCAGCACCAAAAGCAAAGGGAGTGCATGAGCAGCACTAAAATGAAAGGGAGTGAATAAGCAGCACCAAAGGAAAGGGAAGCAGCACCAAAAGCAAAAGGAGTGCATGAGCAGCACCAAAAGAAAAGGAAGTGAATAAGCAGCACCAAAAGCAAAGGGAAGCAGCACTAAAAACAGAGGGAGTGCATAAGCAGCACCAAAAGCAAAGGGAGTGCATAAGCAGCACCAAAAGCAAAGGGAGTGCATAAGCAGCACCAAAATGAAAGGGAGTGAATAAGCAGCACCAAAGGAAAGGGAAGCAGCACCAAAAGCAAAAGGAGTGCCTGAGCAGCACCAAAAGCAAAGGGAGTGCATAAGCAGCACCAAAAGCAAAGGGAAGCAGCACCAAAAGCAAAGGGAGTGCATAAGCAGCACCAGAAGCAAAAGGAAAGCATAAGCAGCACCAAAAGCAAAGGGAGGCAGCAACAAAAGCAAAGGGAGTGCATGAGCAGCACCAAATGCAAAGGGAGTGCATAAGCAGCACCAAAATGAAAGGGAGTGAATAAGCAGCACCAAAGGAAAGGGAAGCAGCACCAAAAGCAAAAGGAGTGCATAAGCAGCACCAAAAGCAAAGGGAGGCAGCAACAAAAGCAAAGGGAGTGCATGAGCAGCACTAAAATGAAAGGGAGTGAATAAGCAGCACCAAAGGAAAGGGAAGCAGCACCAAAAGCAAAAGGAGTGCATGAGCAGCACCAAAAGAAAAGGAAGTGAATAAGCAGCACCAAAAGCAAAGGGAAGCAGCACTAAAAACAGAGGGAGTGCATAAGCAGCACCAAAAGCAAAGGGAGTGAATAAGCAGCACCGAAAGCAAAGGGAAGCAGCACCAAAAGCAAAGGGAGTGCATAAGCAGCACCAAAATGAAAGGGAGTGAATAAACAGCACCAAAAGCAAAGGGAAGCAGCACCAAAAGCAAAGGGAGTGCATAAGCAGCACCAAAAGCAAAAGGAGTGCATAAGCAGCACCAAAAGCAAAGGGAGGCAGCAACAAAAGCAAAGGGAGTGCATGAGCAGCACCAAATGCAAAGGGAAGCAGCACCAAAAGCAAAAGGAGTGCATAAGCAGCACCAAAAGCAAAGGGAGGCAGCAACAAAAGCAAAGGGAGTGCATGAGCAGCACTAAAATGAAAGGGAGTGAATAAGCAGCACCAAAGGAAAGGGAAGCAGCACCAAAAGCAAAGGGAAGCAGCACTAAAAACAGAGGGAGTGCATAAGCAGCACCAAAAGCAAAGGGAGGCAGCACCAAAAGCAAAGGGAGTGCATAAGCAGCACCAAAATCAAAGGGAGTGCATAAGCAGCACCAAAATGAAAGGGAGTGAATAAGCAGCACCAAAGGAAAGGGAGGCAGCAACAAAAGCAAAGGGAGTGCATGAGCAGCACTGAAATGAAAGGGAGTGAATAAGCAGCACCAAAGGAAAGGGAAGCAGCACCAAAAGCAAAGGGGAGTGCATAAGCAGCACCAAAATGAAAGGGAGTGAATAAACAGCACCAAAAGCAAAGGGAAGCAGCACCAAAAGCAAAGGGAGTGCATAAGCAGCACCAAAAGCAAAGGGAGTGCATAAGCAGCACCAAAATGAAAGGGAGTGAATAAGCAGCACCAAAGGAAAGGGAAGCAGCACCAAAGGAAAGGGAAGCAGCACCAAAAACAAAGGGAAGCAGCACCAAAAGCAAAGGGAGTGCATAAGCAGCACCAAAAGCAAAAGGAGTGCATAAGCAGCACCAAAAGCAAAGGGAAGCAGCACCAAAAGCAAAGAGAGTGCATAAGCAGCACCAAATGCAAAGGGAGTGAATAAGCAGCACCAAAAGCAAAGGGAAGCAGCACCAAAAGCAAAAGGAGTGCATAAGCAGCACCAAATGCAAAGGGAGTGAATAAGCAGCACCGAAAGCAAAGGGAAGCAGCACCAAAAGCAAAGGGAGTGCATAAGCAGCACCAAAATGAAAGGGAGTGAATAAACAGCACCAAAAGCAAAGGGAAGCAGCACCAAAAGCAAAGGGAGTGCCTGAGCAGCACCAAAAGCAAAGAGAGTGCATGAGCAGCACCAAAATGAAAGGGGGTGAATAAGCAGCACCAAAAGCAAAGGGAAGCAGCACCAAAAGCAAAGGGAGTGCATAAGCAGCACCAAAAGCAAAAGGAGTGCATAAGCAGCACCAAAAGCAAAGGGAAGCAGCACCAAAAGCAAAGAGAGTGCATAAGCAGCACCAAATGCAAAGGGAGTGAATAAGCAGCACCAAAAGCAAAGGGAAGCAGCACCAAAAGCAAAAGGAGTGCATAAGCAGCACCAAATGCGAAGGGAGTGAATAAGCAGCACCGAAAGCAAAGGGAAGCAGCACCAAAAGCAAAGGGAGTGCATAAGCAGCACCAAAATGAAAGGGAGTGAATAAGCAGCACCAAAAGCAAAGGGAAGCAGCACCAAAAGCAAAGGGAGTGCATAAGCAGCACCAGAAGCAAAAGGAAAGCATAAGCAGCACCAAAAGCAAAGGGAGGCAGCAACAAAAGCAAAGGGAGTGCATGAGCAGCACCAAATGCAAAGGGAGTGCATAAGCAGCACCAAAATGAAAGGGAGTGAATAAGCAGCACCAAAGGAAAGGGAAGCAGCACCAAAAGCAAAAGGAGTGCAAAAGCAGCACCAAAAGCAAAGGGAGGCAGCAACAAAAGCAAAGGGAGTGCATGAGCAGCACTAAAATGAAAGGGAGTGAATAAGCAGCACCAAAGGAAAGGGAAGCAGCACCAAAAGCAAAAGGAGTGCATGAGCAGCACCAAAAGAAAAGGAAGTGAATAAGCAGCACCAAAAGCAAAGGGAAGCAGCACTAAAAACAGAAGGAGTGCATAAGCAGCACCAAAAGCAAAGGGAGTGCATAAGCAGCACCAAAAGCAAAGGGAGTGCATAAGCAGCACCAAAATGAAAGGGAGTGAATAAGCAGCACCAAAGGAAAGGGAAGCAGCACCAAAAGCAAAAGGAGTGCCTGAGCAGCACCAAAAGCAAAGGGAGTGCATAAGCAGCACCAAAAACAAAGGGAAGCAGCACCAAAAGCAAAGGGAGTGCATAAGCAGCACCAAAAGCAAAAGGAGTGCATAAGCAGCACCAAAAGCAAAGGGAAGCAGCACCAAAAGCAAAGAGAGTGCATAAGCAGCACCAAATGCAAAGGGAGTGAATAAGCAGCACCAAAAGCAAAGGGAAGCAGCACCAAAAGCAAAAGGAGTGCATAAGCAGCACCAAATGCAAAGGGAGTGAATAAGCAGCACCGAAAGCAAAGGGAAGCAGCACCAAAAGCAAAGGGAGTGCATAAGCAGCACCAAAATGAAAGGGAGTGAATAAACAGCACCAAAAGCAAAGGGAAGCAGCACCAAAAGCAAAGGGAGTGCATAAGCAGCACCAAAAGCAAAAGGAGTGCATAAGCAGCACCAAAAGCAAAGGGAGGCAGCAACAAAAGCAAAGGGAGTGCATGAGCAGCACCAAATGCAAAGGGAAGCAGCACCAAAAGCAAAAGGAGTGCATAAGCAGCACCAAAAGCAAAGGGAGGCAGCAACAAAAGCAAAGGGAGTGCATGAGCAGCACTAAAATGAAAGGGAGTGAATAAGCAGCACCAAAGGAAAGGGAAGCAGCACCAAAAGCAAAGGGAAGCAGCACTAAAAACAGAGGGAGTGCATAAGCAGCACCAAAAGCAAAGGGAGGCAGCACCAAAAGCAAAGGGAGTGCATAAGCAGCACCAAAATCAAAGGGAGTGCATAAGCAGCACCAAAATGAAAGGGAGTGAATAAGCAGCACCAAAGGAAAGGGAAGCAGCACCAAAAGCAAAAGGAGTGCCTGAGCAGCACCAAAAGCAAAAGGAGTGCATAAGCAGCACCAAAAACAAAGGGAAGCAGCACCAAAAGCAAAGGGAAGCAGCACCAAAAGCAAAGGGAGTGCATAAGCAGCACCAGAAGCAAAAGGAAAGCATAAGCAGCACCAAAAGCAAAGGGAGGCAGCAACAAAAGCAAAGGGAGTGCATGAGCAGCACCAAATGCAAAGGGAGTGCATAAGCAGCACCAAAATGAAAGGGAGTGAAAAGGAAAGGGAAGCAGCACCAAAAGCAAAAGGAGTGCATAAGCAGCACCAAAAGCAAAGGGAGGCAGCAACAAAAGCAAAGGGAGTGCATGAGCAGCACTAAAATGAAAGGGAGTGAATAAGCAGCACCAAAGGAAAGGGAAGCAGCACCAAAAGCAAAAGGAGTGCATGAGCAGCACCAAAAGAAAAGGAAGTGAATAAGCAGCACCAAAAGCAAAGGGAAGCAGCACTAAAAACAGAGGGAGTGCATAAGCAGCACCAAAAGCAAAGGGAGTGAATAAGCAGCACCAAAAGCAAAGGGAAGCAGCACCAAAAGCAAAAGGAGTGCATAAGCAGCACCAAATGCAAAGGGAAGCAGCACCAAAAGCAAAGAGAGTGCATAAGCAGCACCAAATGCAAAGGGAGTGAATAAGCAGCACCAAAAGCAAAGGGAAGCAGCACCAAAAGCAAAGGGAAGCAGCACCAAAAGCAAAAGGAGTGCATAAGCAGCACCAAATGCAAAGGGAGTGAATAAGCAGCACCGAAAGCAAAGGGAAGCAGCACCAAAAGCAAAGGGAGTGCATAAGCAGCACCAAAATGAAAGGGAGTGAATAAACAGCACCAAAAGCAAAGGGAAGCAGCACCAAACGCAAAAGGAGTGCATAAGCAGCACCAAATGCAAAGGGAAGCAGCACCAAAAGCAAAGAGAGTGCATAAGCAGCACCAAATGCAAAGGGAGTGAATAAGCAGCACCAAAAGCAAAGGGAAGCAGCACCAAAAGCAAAGGGAAGCAGCACCAAAAGCAAAAGGAGTGCATAAGCAGCACCAAATGCAAAGGGAGTGAATAAGCAGCACCGAAAGCAAAGGGAAGCAGCACCAAAAGCAAAGGGAGTGCATAAGCAGCACCAAAATGAAAGGGAGTGAATAAACAGCACCAAAAGCAAAGGGAAGCAGCACCAAACGCAAAGGGAGTGCATAAGCAGCACCAAAAGCAAAAGGAGTCTGAAAGCGGGAATCGTTTCAGCTAAAAATTTGGGTCCGGAAAACATATAGCATGGGCGGATTCCGGACACTTTTTTTTTCGTCCGGAAAATGCACATTTTCAGCCATATCTCGGCTCCTGAGCATAATTTCTTAATTCTGAAAGCGGGAATCGTTTCAGCTAAAAATTTCCGTCCGGAAAACATATAGCATGGGCGGATTCCGGACACTTTTTTTTTCGTCCGGAAAATGCACATTTTCAGCCATATCTCGGCTCCTGAGCATAATATCTTAATTCTGAAAGCGGGAATCGTTTCAGCTAAAAATTTCCGTCCGGAAAACATATAGCATGGGCAGATTCCGGACACTTTTTTTTCGTCCGGAAAATGCACATTTTCAGCCATATCTCGGCTCCTGAGCACAATTTCTTAATTCTGAAAGCGGGAATCGTTTCAGCTAAAAATTTGGGTCCGGAAAACATATAGAATTGGCAGATTCCGGACACTTTTTTTTCGTCCGGAAAATGCACATTTTCAGCCATATCTCGGCTCCTGAGCACAATTTCTTAATTCTGAAAGCGGGAATCGTTTCAGCTAAAAATTTGGGTCCGGAAAACATATAGCATGGGCGGATTCCGGACACTTTTTTTTTCGTCCGGAAAATGCACATTTTCAGCCATATCTCAGCTCCTGAGCACAATTTCTTAATTCTGAAAGCGGGAATCGTTTCAGCTAAAAATTTGGGTCCGGAAAACATATAGGCTTTCAGAATTAAGAAATTGTGCTCAGGAGCTGAGATATGGCTGAAAATGTGCATTTTCCGGACGAAAAAAAAAGTGTCCGGAATCCGCCCATGCTATATGTTTTCCGGACCCAAATTTTTAGCTGAAACGATTCCCGCTTTCAGAATTAAGAAATTGTGCTCAGGAGCCGAGATATGGCTGAAAATGTGCATTTTCCGGACGAAAAAAAAGTGTCCGGAATCTGCCAATTCTATATGTTTTCCGGACCCAAATTTTTAGCTGAAACGATTCCCGCTTTCAGAATTAAGAAATTGTGCTCAGGAGCCGAGATATGGCTGAAAATGTGCATTTTCCGGACGAAAAAAAAGTGTCCGGAATCTGCCCATGCTATATGTTTTCCGGACGGAAATTTTTAGCTGAAACGATTCCCGCTTTCAGAATTAAGATATTATGCTCAGGAGCCGAGATATGGCTGAAAATGTGCATTTTCCGGACGAAAAAAAAAGTGTCCGGAATCCGCCCATGCTATATGTTTTCCGGACGGAAATTTTTAGCTGAAACGATTCCCGCTTTCAGAATTAAGAAATTATGCTCAGGAGCCGAGATATGGCTGAAAATGTGCATTTTCCGGACGAAAAAAAAAGTGTCCGGAATCCGCCCATGCTATATGTTTTCCGGACCCAAATTTTTAGCTGAAACGATTCCCGCTTTCAGAATTGAGAAATTGTGCTCGGGAGCCGAGATATGGCTGAAAATGTGCATTTTCCGGACGAAAAAAAAAGTGTCCGGAATCCGCCCATGCTATATGTTTTCCGGACCCAAATTTTTAGCTGAAACGATTCATGCTTTCAGAATTAAGAAATTATGCTCAGGAGCCGAGATATGGCTGAAAATGTGCATTTTCCGGACGAAAAAAAAAGTGTCCGGAATCCGCCCATGCTATATGTTATCCGGACCCAAATTTTTAGCTGAAACGATTCCCGCTTTCAGAATTAAGAAATTATGCTCAGGAGCCGAGATATGGCTGAAAATGTGCATTTTCCGGACGAAAAAAAAGTGTCCGGAATCCGCCCATGCTATATGTTTTCCGGACGGAAATTTTTAGCTGAAACGATTCCCGTTTTCAGAATTAAGAAATTATGCTCAGGAGCCGAGATATGGCTGAAAATGTGCATTTTCCGGACGAAAAAAAAAGTGTCCGGAATCCGCCCATGCTATATGTTTTCCGGACCCAAATTTTTAGCTGAAACGATTCCCGCTTTCAGAATTAAGAAATTGTGCTCAGGAGCCGAGATATGGCTGAAAATGTGCATTTTCCGGACGAAAAAAAAGTGTCCGGAATCTGCCCATGCTATATGTTTTCCGGACGGAAATTTTTAGCTGAAACGATTCCCGCTTTCAGAATTAAGAAATTGTGCTCAGGAGCCGAGATATGGCTGAAAATGTGCATTTTCCGGACGAAAAAAAAAGTGTCCGGAATCCGCCCATGCTATATGTTTTCCGGACGGAAATTTTTAGCTGAAACGATTCCCGCTTTCAGAATTAAGAAATTGTGCTCAGGAGCCGAGATATGGCTGAAAATGTGCATTTTCCGGACGAAAAAAAAAGTGTCCGGAATCCGCCCATGCTATATGTTATCCGGACCCAAATTTTTAGCTGAAACGATTCCCGCTTTCAGAATTAAGAAATTATGCTCAGGAGCCGAGATATGGCTGAAAATGTGCATTTTCCGGACGAAAAAAAAGTGTCCGGAATCCGCCCATGCTATATGTTTTCCGGACGGAAATTTTTAGCTGAAACGATTCCCGCTTTCAGAATTAAGAAATTATGCTCAGGAGCCGAGATATGGCTGAAAATGTGCATTTTCCGGACGAAAAAAAAAGTGTCCGGAATCCGCCCATGCTATATGTTTTCCGGACCCAAATTTTTAGCTGAAACGATTCCCGCTTTCAGAATTGAGAAATTGTGCTCGGGAGCCGAGATATGGCTGCAAATGTGCATTTTCCGGACGAAAAAAAAGTGTCCGGAATCTGCCCATCCTATATGTTTTCCGGACGGAAATTTTTAGCTGAAACGATTCCCGCTTTCAGAATTAAGAAATTGTGCTCAGGAGCCGAGATATGGCTGAAAATGTGCATTTTCCGGACGAAAAAAAAAGTGTCCGGAATCCGCCCATGCTATATGTTTTCCGGACCCAAATTTTTAGCTGAAACGATTCCCGCTTTCAGAATTAAGAAATTGTGCTCAGGAGCCGAGATATGGCTGAAAATGTGCATTTTCCGGACGAAAAAAAAGTGTCCGGAATCTGCCCATGCTATATGTTTTCCGGACGGAAATTTTTAGCTGAAACGATTCCCGCTTTCAGAATTAAGAAATTGTGCTCAGGAGCCGAGATATGGCTGAAAATGTGCATTTTCCGGACGAAAAAAAAAGTGTCCGGAATCCGCCCATGCTATATGTTTTCCGGACGGAAATTTTTAGCTGAAACGATTCCCGCTTTCAGAATTAAGAAATTGTGCTCAGGAGCCGAGATATGGCTG
The DNA here is from genome assembly GCA_963932285.1 of Caenorhabditis macrosperma. Lineage (NCBI taxonomy): Eukaryota > Metazoa > Nematoda > Chromadorea > Rhabditida > Rhabditidae > Caenorhabditis > Caenorhabditis macrosperma. The sequence continues at coordinate 4,527,305 of OZ010618.1, forward strand.
AAAATGTGCATTTTCCGGACGAAAAAAAAAGTGTCCGGAATCCGCCCATGCTATATGTTTTCCGGACGGAAATTTTTAGCTGAAACGATTCCCGCTTTCAGAATTAAGAAATTATGCTCAGGAGCCGAGATATGGCTGAAAATGTGCATTTTCCGGACGAAAAAAAAAGTGTCCGGAATCCGCCCATGCTATATGTTTTCCGGACCCAAATTTTTAGCTGAAACGATTCCCGCTTTCAGAATTAAGAAATTATGCTCAGGAGCCGAGATATGGCTGAAAATGTGCATTTTCCGGACGAAAAAAAAGTGTCCGGAATCCGCCCATGCTATATGTTTTCCGGACGGAAATTTTTAGCTGAAACGATTCCCGCTTTCAGAATTAAGAAATTATGCTCAGGAGCCGAGATATGGCTGAAAATGTGCATTTTCCGGACGAAAAAAAAAGTGTCCGGAATCCGCCCATGCTATATGTTTTCCGGACCCAAATTTTTAGCTGAAACGATTCCCGCTTTCAGAATTAAGAAATTGTGCTCAGGAGCCGAGATATGGCTGAAAATGTGCATTTTCCGGACGAAAAAAAAGTGTCCGGAATCTGCCCATGCTATATGTTTTCCGGACGGAAATTTTTAGCTGAAACGATTCCCGCTTTCAGAATTAAGAAATTGTGCTCAGGAGCCGAGATATGGCTGAAAATGTGCATTTTCCGGACGAAAAAAAAAGTGTCCGGAATCCGCCCATGCTATATGTTTTCCGGACGGAAATTTTTAGCTGAAACGATTCCCGCTTTCAGAATTAAGAAATTGTGCTCAGGAGCCGAGATATGGCTGAAAATGTGCATTTTCCGGACGAAAAAAAAAGTGTCCGGAATCCGCCCATGCTATATGTTTTCCGGACGGAAATTTTTAGCTGAAACGATTCCCGCTTTCAGAATTAAGAAATTATGCTCAGGAGCCGAGATATGGCTGAAAATGTGCATTTTCCGGACGAAAAAAAAAGTGTCCGGAATCCGCCCATGCTATATGTTTTCCGGACCCAAATTTTTAGCTGAAACGATTCCCGCTTTCAGAATTGAGAAATTGTGCTCGGGAGCCGAGATATGGCTGAAAATGTGCATTTTCCGGACGAAAAAAAAAGTGTCCGGAATCCGCCCATGCTATATGTTTTCCGGACCCAAATTTTTAGCTGAAACGATTCCCGCTTTCAGAATTAAGAAATTATGCTCAGGAGCCGAGATATGGCTGAAAATGTGCATTTTCCGGACGAAAAAAAAAGTGTCCGGAATCCGCCCATGCTATATGTTATCCGGACCCAAATTTTTAGCTGAAACGATTCCCGCTTTCAGAATTAAGAAATTATGCTCAGGAGCCGAGATATGGCTGAAAATGTGCATTTTCCGGACGAAAAAAAAGTGTCCGGAATCCGCCCATGCTATATGTTTTCCGGACGGAAATTTTTAGCTGAAACGATTCCCGCTTTCAGAATTAAGAAATTATGCTCAGGAGCCGAGATATGGCTGAAAATGTGCATTTTCCGGACGAAAAAAAAAGTGTCCGGAATCCGCCCATGCTATATGTTTTCCGGACCCAAATTTTTAGCTGAAACGATTCCCGCTTTCAGAATTAAGAAATTGTGCTCAGGAGCCGAGATATGGCTGAAAATGTGCATTTTCCGGACGAAAAAAAAAGTGTCCGGAATCCGCCCATGCTATATGTTTTCCGGACCCAAATTTTTAGCTGAAACGATTCCCGCTTTCAGAATTAAGAAATTGTGCTCAGGAGCCGAGATATGGCTGAAAATGTGCATTTTCCGGACGAAAAAAAAGTGTCCGGAATCTGCCCATGCTATATGTTTTCCGGACGGAAATTTTTAGCTGAAACGATTCCCGCTTTCAGAATTAAGAAATTGTGCTCAGGAGCCGAGATATGGCTGAAAATGTGCATTTTCCGGACGAAAAAAAAAGTGTCCGGAATCCGCCCATGCTATATGTTTTCCGGACGGAAATTTTTAGCTGAAACGATTCCCGCTTTCAGAATTAAGAAATTGTGCTCAGGAGCCGAGATATGGCTGAAAATGTGCATTTTCCGGACGAAAAAAAAAGTGTCCGGAATCCGCCCATGCTATATGTTTTCCGGACGGAAATTTTTAGCTGAAACGATTCCCGCTTTCAGAATTAAGAAATTGTGCTCAGGAGCCGAGATATGGCTGAAAATGTGCATTTTCCGGACGAAAAAAAAGTGTCCGGAATCTGCCCATCCTATATGTTTTCCGGACGGAAATTTTTAGCTGAAACGATTCCCGCTTTCAGAATTAAGAAATTGTGCTCAGGAGCCGAGATATGGCTGAAAATGTGCATTTTCCGGATTTTTTAATTCTGAAAGCGGGAATCGTTTCAGCTAAAAATTTCCGTCCGGAAAACATATAGGATGGGCAGATTCCGGACACTTTTTTTTCGTCCGGAAAATGCACATTTTCAGCCATATCTCGGCTCCTGAGCATAATTTCTTAATTCTGAAAGCGGGAATCGTTTCAGCTAAAAATTTCCGTCCGGAAAACATATAGCATGGGCGGATTCCGGACACTTTTTTTTCGTCCGGAAAATGCACATTTTCAGCCATATCTCGGCTCCTGAGCACAATTTCTTAATTCTGAAAGCGGGAATCGTTTCAGCTAAAAATTTGGGTCCGGAAAACATATAGAATTGGCAGATTCCGGACACTTTTTTTTCGTCCGGAAAATGCACATTTTCAGCCATATCTCGGCTCATGAGCATAATTTCTTAATTCTGAAAGCGGGAATCGTTTCAGCTAAAAATTTCCGTCCGGAAAACATATAGCATGGGCAGATTCCGGACACTTTTTTTTCGTCCGGAAAATGCACATTTTCAGCCATATCTCGGCTCCTGAGCACAATTTCTTAATTCTGAAAGCGGGAATCGTTTCAGCTAAAAATTTCCGTCCGGAAAACATATAGGATGGGCAGATTCCGGACACTTTTTTTTCGTCCGGAAAATGCACATTTTCAGCCATATCTCGGCTCCTGAGCACAATTTCTTAATTCTGAAAGCGGGAATCGTTTCAGCTAAAAATTTCCGTCCGGAAAACATATAGCATGGGCGGATTCCGGACACTTTTTTTTTCGTCCGGAAAATGCACATTTTCAGCCATATCTCGGCTCCTGAGCACAATTTCTTAATTCTGAAAGCGGGAATCGTTTCAGCTAAAAATTTCCGTCCGGAAAACATATAGCATGGGCGGATTCCGGACACTTTTTTTTTCGTCCGGAAAATGCACATTTTCAGCCATATCTCGGCTCCTGAGCACAATTTCTTAATTCTGAAAGCGGGAATCGTTTCAGCTAAAAATTTCCGTCCGGAAAACATATAGCATGGGCAGATTCCGGACACTTTTTTTTCGTCCGGAAAATGCACATTTTCAGCCATATCTCGGCTCCTGAGCACAATTTCTTAATTCTGAAAGCGGGAATCGTTTCAGCTAAAAATTTGGGTCCGGAAAACATATAGCATGGGCGGATTCCGGACACTTTTTTTTTCGTCCGGAAAATGCACATTTTCAGCCATATCTCGGCTCCTGAGCACAATTTCTTAATTCTGAAAGCGGGAATCGTTTCAGCTAAAAATTTCCGTCCGGAAAACATATAGGATGGGCAGATTCCGGACACTTTTTTTTCGTCCGGAAAATGCACATTTTCAGCCATATCTCGGCTCCTGAGCACAATTTCTTAATTCTGAAAGCGGGAATCGTTTCAGCTAAAAATTTCCGTCCGGAAAACATATAGCATGGGCGGATTCCGGACACTTTTTTTTTCGTCCGGAAAATGCACATTTTCAGCCATATCTCGGCTCCCGAGCACAATTTCTCAATTCTGAAAGCGGGAATCGTTTCAGCTAAAAATTTGGGTCCGGAAAACATATAGCATGGGCGGATTCCGGACACTTTTTTTTTCGTCCGGAAAATGCACATTTTCAGCCATATCTCGGCTCCTGAGCATAATTTCTTAATTCTGAAAGCGGGAATCGTTTCAGCTAAAAATTTCCGTCCGGAAAACATATAGCATGGGCGGATTCCGGACACTTTTTTTTCGTCCGGAAAATGCACATTTTCAGCCATATCTCGGCTCCTGAGCATAATTTCTTAATTCTGAAAGCGGGAATCGTTTCAGCTAAAAATTTGGGTCCGGATAACATATAGCATGGGCGGATTCCGGACACTTTTTTTTTCGTCCGGAAAATGCACATTTTCAGCCATATCTCGGCTCCTGAGCACAATTTCTTAATTCTGAAAGCGGGAATCGTTTCAGCTAAAAATTTCCGTCCGGAAAACATATAGCATGGGCGGATTCCGGACACTTTTTTTTTCGTCCGGAAAATGCACATTTTCAGCCATATCTCGGCTCCTGAGCACAATTTCTTAATTCTGAAAGCGGGAATCGTTTCAGCTAAAAATTTCCGTCCGGAAAACATATAGCATGGGCAGATTCCGGACACTTTTTTTTCGTCCGGAAAATGCACATTTTCAGCCATATCTCGGCTCCTGAGCACAATTTCTTAATTCTGAAAGCGGGAATCGTTTCAGCTAAAAAATTGGGTCCGGAAAACATATAGCATGGGCGGATTCCGGACACTTTTTTTTTCGTCCGGAAAATGCACATTTTCAGCCATATCTCGGCTCCTGAGCATAATTTCTTAATTCTGAAAGCGGGAATCGTTTCAGCTAAAAATTTCCGTCCGGAAAACATATAGCATGGGCGGATTCCGGACACTTTTTTTTCGTCCGGAAAATGCACATTTTCAGCCATATCTCGGCTCCTGAGCATAATTTCTTAATTCTGAAAGCGGGAATCGTTTCAGCTAAAAATTTGGGTCCGGATAACATATAGCATGGGCGGATTCCGGACACTTTTTTTTTCGTCCGGAAAATGCACATTTTCAGCCATATCTCGGCTCCTGAGCATAATTTCTTAATTCTGAATGCGGGAATCGTTTCAGCTAAAAATTTGGGTCCGGAAAACATATAGCATGGGCGGATTCCGGACACTTTTTTTTTCGTCCGGAAAATGCACATTTTCAGCCATATCTCGGCTCCCGAGCACAATTTCTCAATTCTGAAAGCGGGAATCGTTTCAGCTAAAAATTTGGGTCCGGAAAACATATAGCATGGGCGGATTCCGGACACTTTTTTTTTCGTCCGGAAAATGCACATTTTCAGCCATATCTCGGCTCCTGAGCATAATTTCTTAATTCTGAAAGCGGGAATCGTTTCAGCTAAAAATTTCCGTCCGGAAAACATATAGCATGGGCGGATTCCGGACACTTTTTTTTTCGTCCGGAAAATGCACATTTTCAGCCATATCTCGGCTCCTGAGCACAATTTCTTAATTCTGAAAGCGGGAATCGTTTCAGCTAAAAATTTCCGTCCGGAAAACATATAGCATGGGCGGATTCCGGACACTTTTTTTTCGTCCGGAAAATGCACATTTTCAGCCATATCTCGGCTCCTGAGCACAATTTCTTAATTCTGAAAGCGGGAATCGTTTCAGCTAAAAATTTCCGTCCGGAAAACATATAGCATGGGCAGATTCCGGACACTTTTTTTTCGTCCGGAAAATGCACATTTTCGCCGAGATATGGAGATCCGGAATCTATATGTTTTCCGGACGGAAATTTTTAGCTGAAACGATTCCCGCTTTCAGAATTAAGAAATTGTGCTCAGGAGCCGAGATATGGCTGAAAATGTGCATTTTCCGGACGAAAAAAAAAGTGTCCGGAATCCGCCCATGCTATATGTTTTCCGGACGGAAATTTTTAGCTGAAACGATTCCCGCTTTCAGAATTAAGAAATTGTGCTCAGGAGCCGAGATATGGCTGAAAATGTGCATTTTCCGGACGAAAAAAAAAGTGTCCGGAATCCGCCCATGCTATATGTTATCCGGACCCAAATTTTTAGCTGAAACGATTCCCGCTTTCAGAATTAAGAAATTATGCTCAGGAGCCGAGATATGGCTGAAAATGTGCATTTTCCGGACGAAAAAAAAGTGTCCGGAATCCGCCCATGCTATATGTTTTCCGGACGGAAATTTTTAGCTGAAACGATTCCCGCTTTCAGAATTAAGAAATTATGCTCAGGAGCCGAGATATGGCTGAAAATGTGCATTTTCCGGACGAAAAAAAAAGTGTCCGGAATCCGCCCATGCTATATGTTTTCCGGACCCAAATTTTTAGCTGAAACGATTCCCGCTTTCAGAATTGAGAAATTGTGCTCGGGAGCCGAGATATGGCTGAAAATGTGCATTTTCCGGACGAAAAAAAAAGTGTCCGGAATCCGCCCATGCTATATGTTTTCCGGACGGAAATTTTTAGCTGAAACGATTCCCGCTTTCAGAATTAAGAAATTGTGCTCAGGAGCCGAGATATGGCTGAAAATGTGCATTTTCCGGACGAAAAAAAAGTGTCCGGAATCTGCCCATCCTATATGTTTTCCGGACGGAAATTTTTAGCTGAAACGATTCCCGCTTTCAGAATTAAGAAATTGTGCTCAGGAGCCGAGATATGGCTGAAAATGTGCATTTTCCGGACGAAAAAAAAAGTGTCCGGAATCCGCCCATGCTATATGTTTTCCGGACCCAAATTTTTAGCTGAAACGATTCCCGCTTTCAGAATTAAGAAATTGTGCTCAGGAGCCGAGATATGGCTGAAAATGTGCATTTTCCGGACGAAAAAAAAGTGTCCGGAATCTGCCCATGCTATATGTTTTCCGGACGGAAATTTTTAGCTGAAACGATTCCCGCTTTCAGAATTAAGAAATTGTGCTCAGGAGCCGAGATATGGCTGAAAATGTGCATTTTCCGGACGAAAAAAAAAGTGTCCGGAATCCGCCCATGCTATATGTTTTCCGGACGGAAATTTTTAGCTGAAACGATTCCCGCTTTCAGAATTAAGAAATTGTGCTCAGGAGCCGAGATATGGCTGAAAATGTGCATTTTCCGGACGAAAAAAAAAGTGTCCGGAATCCGCCCATGCTATATGTTTTCCGGACGGAAATTTTTAGCTGAAACGATTCCCGCTTTCAGAATTAAGAAATTATGCTCAGGAGCCGAGATATGGCTGAAAATGTGCATTTTCCGGACGAAAAAAAAAGTGTCCGGAATCCGCCCATGCTATATGTTTTCCGGACCCAAATTTTTAGCTGAAACGATTCCCGCTTTCAGAATTGAGAAATTGTGCTCGGGAGCCGAGATATGGCTGAAAATGTGCATTTTCCGGACGAAAAAAAAAGTGTCCGGAATCCGCCCATGCTATATGTTTTCCGGACCCAAATTTTTAGCTGAAACGATTCCCGCTTTCAGAATTAAGAAATTATGCTCAGGAGCCGAGATATGGCTGAAAATGTGCATTTTCCGGACGAAAAAAAAAGTGTCCGGAATCCGCCCATGCTATATGTTATCCGGACCCAAATTTTTAGCTGAAACGATTCCCGCTTTCAGAATTAAGAAATTATGCTCAGGAGCCGAGATATGGCTGAAAATGTGCATTTTCCGGACGAAAAAAAAGTGTCCGGAATCCGCCCATGCTATATGTTTTCCGGACGGAAATTTTTAGCTGAAACGATTCCCGCTTTCAGAATTAAGAAATTATGCTCAGGAGCCGAGATATGGCTGAAAATGTGCATTTTCCGGACGAAAAAAAAAGTGTCCGGAATCCGCCCATGCTATATGTTTTCCGGACCCAAATTTTTAGCTGAAACGATTCCCGCTTTCAGAATTAAGAAATTGTGCTCAGGAGCCGAGATATGGCTGAAAATGTGCATTTTCCGGACGAAAAAAAAGTGTCCGGAATCTGCCCATGCTATATGTTTTCCGGACGGAAATTTTTAGCTGAAACGATTCCCGCTTTCAGAATTAAGAAATTGTGCTCAGGAGCCGAGATATGGCTGAAAATGTGCATTTTCCGGACGAAAAAAAAAGTGTCCGGAATCCGCCCATGCTATATGTTTTCCGGACGGAAATTTTTAGCTGAAACGATTCCCGCTTTCAGAATTAAGAAATTGTGCTCAGGAGCCGAGATATGGCTGAAAATGTGCATTTTCCGGACGAAAAAAAAAGTGTCCGGAATCCGCCCATGCTATATGTTATCCGGACCCAAATTTTTAGCTGAAACGATTCCCGCTTTCAGAATTAAGAAATTATGCTCAGGAGCCGAGATATGGCTGAAAATGTGCATTTTCCGGACGAAAAAAAAGTGTCCGGAATCCGCCCATGCTATATGTTTTCCGGACGGAAATTTTTAGCTGAAACGATTCCCGCTTTCAGAATTAAGAAATTATGCTCAGGAGCCGAGATATGGCTGAAAATGTGCATTTTCCGGACGAAAAAAAAAGTGTCCGGAATCCGCCCATGCTATATGTTTTCCGGACCCAAATTTTTAGCTGAAACGATTCCCGCTTTCAGAATTGAGAAATTGTGCTCGGGAGCCGAGATATGGCTGAAAATGTGCATTTTCCGGACGAAAAAAAAAGTGTCCGGAATCCGCCCATGCTATATGTTTTCCGGACGGAAATTTTTAGCTGAAACGATTCCCGCTTTCAGAATTAAGAAATTGTGCTCAGGAGCCGAGATATGGCTGAAAATGTGCATTTTCCGGACGAAAAAAAAGTGTCCGGAATCTGCCCATGCTATATGTTTTCCGGACGGAAATTTTTAGCTGAAACGATTCCCGCTTTCAGAATTAAGAAATTGTGCTCAGGAGCCGAGATATGGCTGAAAATGTGCATTTTCCGGACGAAAAAAAAAGTGTCCGGAATCCGCCCATGCTATATGTTTTCCGGACGGAAATTTTTAGCTGAAACGATTCCCGCTTTCAGAATTAAGAAATTGTGCTCAGGAGCCGAGATATGGCTGAAAATGTGCATTTTCCGGACGAAAAAAAAAGTGTCCGGAATCCGCCCATGCTATATGTTATCCGGACCCAAATTTTTAGCTGAAACGATTCCCGCTTTCAGAATTAAGAAATTATGCTCAGGAGCCGAGATATGGCTGAAAATGTGCATTTTCCGGACGAAAAAAAAGTGTCCGGAATCCGCCCATGCTATATGTTTTCCGGACGGAAATTTTTAGCTGAAACGATTCCCGCTTTCAGAATTAAGAAATTATGCTCAGGAGCCGAGATATGGCTGAAAATGTGCATTTTCCGGACGAAAAAAAAAGTGTCCGGAATCCGCCCATGCTATATGTTTTCCGGACCCAAATTTTTAGCTGAAACGATTCCCGCTTTCAGAATTGAGAAATTGTGCTCGGGAGCCGAGATATGGCTGAAAATGTGCATTTTCCGGACGAAAAAAAAAGTGTCCGGAATCCGCCCATGCTATATGTTTTCCGGACGGAAATTTTTAGCTGAAACGATTCCCGCTTTCAGAATTAAGAAATTGTGCTCAGGAGCCGAGATATGGCTGAAAATGTGCATTTTCCGGACGAAAAAAAAGTGTCCGGAATCTGCCCATCCTATATGTTTTCCGGACGGAAATTTTTAGCTGAAACGATTCCCGCTTTCAGAATTAAGAAATTGTGCTCAGGAGCCGAGATATGGCTGAAAATGTGCATTTTCCGGACGAAAAAAAAAGTGTCCGGAATCCGCCCATGCTATATGTTTTCCGGACCCAAATTTTTAGCTGAAACGATTCCCGCTTTCAGAATTAAGAAATTGTGCTCAGGAGCCGAGATATGGCTGAAAATGTGCATTTTCCGGACGAAAAAAAAGTGTCCGGAATCTGCCCATGCTATATGTTTTCCGGACGGAAATTTTTAGCTGAAACGATTCCCGCTTTCAGAATTAAGAAATTGTGCTCAGGAGCCGAGATATGGCTGAAAATGTGCATTTTCCGGACGAAAAAAAAAGTGTCCGGAATCCGCCCATGCTATATGTTTTCCGGACGGAAATTTTTAGCTGAAACGATTCCCGCTTTCAGAATTAAGAAATTGTGCTCAGGAGCCGAGATATGGCTGAAAATGTGCATTTTCCGGACGAAAAAAAAAGTGTCCGGAATCCGCCCATGCTATATGTTTTCCGGACGGAAATTTTTAGCTGAAACGATTCCCGCTTTCAGAATTAAGAAATTATGCTCAGGAGCCGAGATATGGCTGAAAATGTGCATTTTCCGGACGAAAAAAAAAGTGTCCGGAATCCGCCCATGCTATATGTTTTCCGGACCCAAATTTTTAGCTGAAACGATTCCCGCTTTCAGAATTGAGAAATTGTGCTCGGGAGCCGAGATATGGCTGAAAATGTGCATTTTCCGGACGAAAAAAAAAGTGTCCGGAATCCGCCCATGCTATATGTTTTCCGGACCCAAATTTTTAGCTGAAACGATTCCCGCTTTCAGAATTAAGAAATTATGCTCAGGAGCCGAGATATGGCTGAAAATGTGCATTTTCCGGACGAAAAAAAAAGTGTCCGGAATCCGCCCATGCTATATGTTATCCGGACCCAAATTTTTAGCTGAAACGATTCCCGCTTTCAGAATTAAGAAATTATGCTCAGGAGCCGAGATATGGCTGAAAATGTGCATTTTCCGGACGAAAAAAAAGTGTCCGGAATCCGCCCATGCTATATGTTTTCCGGACGGAAATTTTTAGCTGAAACGATTCCCGCTTTCAGAATTAAGAAATTATGCTCAGGAGCCGAGATATGGCTGAAAATGTGCATTTTCCGGACGAAAAAAAAAGTGTCCGGAATCCGCCCATGCTATATGTTTTCCGGACCCAAATTTTTAGCTGAAACGATTCCCGCTTTCAGAATTAAGAAATTGTGCTCAGGAGCCGAGATATGGCTGAAAATGTGCATTTTCCGGACGAAAAAAAAGTGTCCGGAATCTGCCCATGCTATATGTTTTCCGGACGGAAATTTTTAGCTGAAACGATTCCCGCTTTCAGAATTAAGAAATTGTGCTCAGGAGCCGAGATATGGCTGAAAATGTGCATTTTCCGGACGAAAAAAAAAGTGTCCGGAATCCGCCCATGCTATATGTTTTCCGGACGGAAATTTTTAGCTGAAACGATTCCCGCTTTCTGAATTAAGAAATTGTGCTCAGGAGCCGAGATATGGCTGAAAATGTGCATTTTCCGGACGAAAAAAAAAGTGTCCGGAATCCGCCCATGCTATATGTTATCCGGACCCAAATTTTTAGCTGAAACGATTCCCGCTTTCAGAATTAAGAAATTATGCTCAGGAGCCGAGATATGGCTGAAAATGTGCATTTTCCGGACGAAAAAAAAGTGTCCGGAATCCGCCCATGCTATATGTTTTCCGGACGGAAATTTTTAGCTGAAACGATTCCCGCTTTCAGAATTAAGAAATTATGCTCAGGAGCCGAGATATGGCTGAAAATGTGCATTTTCCGGACGAAAAAAAAAGTGTCCGGAATCCGCCCATGCTATATGTTTTCCGGACCCAAATTTTTAGCTGAAACGATTCCCGCTTTCAGAATTGAGAAATTGTGCTCGGGAGCCGAGATATGGCTGAAAATGTGCATTTTCCGGACGAAAAAAAAAGTGTCCGGAATCCGCCCATGCTATATGTTTTCCGGACGGAAATTTTTAGCTGAAACGATTCCCGCTTTCAGAATTAAGAAATTGTGCTCAGGAGCCGAGATATGGCTGAAAATGTGCATTTTCCGGACGAAAAAAAAGTGTCCGGAATCTGCCCATCCTATATGTTTTCCGGACGGAAATTTTTAGCTGAAACGATTCCCGCTTTCAGAATTAAGAAATTGTGCTCAGGAGCCGAGATATGGCTGAAAATGTGCATTTTCCGGACGAAAAAAAAAGTGTCCGGAATCCGCCCATGCTATATGTTTTCCGGACCCAAATTTTTAGCTGAAACGATTCCCGCTTTCAGAATTAAGAAATTGTGCTCAGGAGCCGAGATATGGCTGAAAATGTGCATTTTCCGGACGAAAAAAAAGTGTCCGGAATCTGCCCATGCTATATGTTTTCCGGACGGAAATTTTTAGCTGAAACGATTCCCGCTTTCAGAATTAAGAAATTGTGCTCAGGAGCCGAGATATGGCTGAAAATGTGCATTTTCCGGACGAAAAAAAAAGTGTCCGGAATCCGCCCATGCTATATGTTTTCCGGACGGAAATTTTTAGCTGAAACGATTCCCGCTTTCAGAATTAAGAAATTGTGCTCAGGAGCCGAGATATGGCTGAAAATGTGCATTTTCCGGACGAAAAAAAAAGTGTCCGGAATCCGCCCATGCTATATGTTTTCCGGACGGAAATTTTTAGCTGAAACGATTCCCGCTTTCAGAATTAAGAAATTGTGCTCAGGAGCCGAGATATGGCTGAAAATGTGCATTTTCCGGACGAAAAAAAAGTGTCCGGAATCTGCCCATGCTATATGTTTTCCGGACGGAAATTTTTAGCTGAAACGATTCCCGCTTTCAGAATTAAGAAATTGTGCTCAGGAGCCGAGATATGGCTGAAAATGTGCATTTTCCGGACGAAAAAAAAAGTGTCCGGAATCCGCCCATGCTATATGTTTTCCGGACGGAAATTTTTAGCTGAAACGATTCCCGCTTTCAGAATTAAGAAATTGTGCTCAGGAGCCGAGATATGGCTGAAAATGTGCATTTTCCGGACGAAAAAAAAAGTGTCCGGAATCCGCCCATGCTATATGTTATCCGGACCCAAATTTTTAGCTGAAACGATTCCCGCTTTCAGAATTAAGAAATTGTGCTCAGGAGCCGAGATATGGCTGAAAATGTGCATTTTCCGGACGAAAAAAAAAGTGTCCGGAATCCGCCCATGCTATATGTTATCCGGACCCAAATTTTTAGCTGAAACGATTCCCGCTTTCAGAATTAAGAAATTATGCTCAGGAGCCGAGATATGGCTGAAAATGTGCATTTTCCGGACGAAAAAAAAGTGTCCGGAATCCGCCCATGCTATATGTTTTCCGGACGGAAATTTTTAGCTGAAACGATTCCCGCTTTCAGAATTAAGAAATTATGCTCAGGAGCCGAGATATGGCTGAAAATGTGCATTTTCCGGACGAAAAAAAAAGTGTCCGGAATCCGCCCATGCTATATGTTTTCCGGACCCAAATTTTTAGCTGAAACGATTCCCGCTTTCAGAATTGAGAAATTGTGCTCGGGAGCCGAGATATGGCTGAAAATGTGCATTTTCCGGACGAAAAAAAAAGTGTCCGGAATCCGCCCATGCTATATGTTTTCCGGACGGAAATTTTTAGCTGAAACGATTCCCGCTTTCAGAATTAAGAAATTGTGCTCAGGAGCCGAGATATGGCTGAAAATGTGCATTTTCCGGACGAAAAAAAAGTGTCCGGAATCTGCCCATCCTATATGTTTTCCGGACGGAAATTTTTAGCTGAAACGATTCCCGCTTTCAGAATTAAGAAATTGTGCTCAGGAGCCGAGATATGGCTGAAAATGTGCATTTTCCGGACGAAAAAAAAGTGTCCGGAATCTGCCCATCCTATATGTTTTCCGGACGGAAATTTTTAGCTGAAACGATTCCCGCTTTCAGAATTAAGAAATTGTGCTCAGGAGCCGAGATATGGCTGAAAATGTGCATTTTCCGGACGAAAAAAAAGTGTCCGGAATCTGCCCATGCTATATGTTTTCCGGACGGAAATTTTTAGCTGAAACGATTCCCGCTTTCAGAATTAAGAAATTGTGCTCAGGAGCCGAGATATGGCTGAAAATGTGCATTTTCCGGACGAAAAAAAAAGTGTCCGGAATCCGCCCGTGCTATATGTTTTCCGGACGGAAATTTTTAGCTGAAACGATTCCCGCTTTCAGAATTAAGAAATTGTGCTCAGGAGCCGAGATATGGCTGAAAATGTGCATTTTCCGGACGAAAAAAAAAGTGTCCGGAATCCGCCCATGCTATATGTTTTCCGGACGGAAATTTTTAGCTGAAACGATTCCCGCTTTCAGAATTAAGAAATTGTGCTCAGGAGCCGAGATATGGCTGAAAATGTGCATTTTCCGGACGAAAAAAAAGTGTCCGGAATCTGCCCATCCTATATGTTTTCCGGACGGAAATTTTTAGCTGAAACGATTCCCGCTTTCAGAATTAAGAAATTGTGCTCAGGAGCCGAGATATGGCTGAAAATGTGCATTTTCCGGATTTTTTAATTCTGAAAGCGGGAATCGTTTCAGCTAAAAATTTGGGTCCGGAAAACATATAGAATTGGCAGATTCCGGACACTTTTTTTTCGTCCGGAAAATGCACATTTTCAGCCATATCTCGGCTCCTGAGCACAATTTCTTAATTCTGAAAGCGGGAATCGTTTCAGCTAAAAATTTCCGTCCGGAAAACATATAGCATGGGCAGATTCCGGACACTTTTTTTTCGTCCGGAAAATGCACATTTTCAGCCATATCTCGGCTCCTGAGCACAATTTCTTAATTCTGAAAGCGGGAATCGTTTCAGCTAAAAATTTGGGTCCGGAAAACATATAGAATTGGCAGATTCCGGACACTTTTTTTTCGTCCGGAAAATGCACATTTTCAGCCATATCTCGGCTCCTGAGCACAATTTCTTAATTCTGAAAGCGGGAATCGTTTCAGCTAAAAATTTGGGTCCGGAAAGCATATAGCATGGGCGGATTCCGGACACTTTTTTTTTCGTCCGGAAAATGCACATTTTCAGCCATATCTCAGCTCCTGAGCACAATTTCTTAATTCTGAAAGCGGGAATCGTTTCAGCTAAAAATTTGGGTCCGGAAAACATATAGCATGGGCGGATTCCGGACACTTTTTTTTCGTCCGGAAAATGCACATTTTCAGCCATATCTCGGCTCCTGAGCACAATTTCTTAATTCTGAAAGCGGGAATCGTTTCAGCTAAAAATTTCCGTCCGGAAAACATATAGGATGGGCAGATTCCGGACACTTTTTTTTCGTCCGGAAAATGCACATTTTCAGCCATATCTCGGCTCCTGAGCACAATTTCTTAATTCTGAAAGCGGGAATCGTTTCAGCTAAAAATTTGGGTCCGGAAAACATATAGAATTGGCAGATTCCGGACACTTTTTTTTCGTCCGGAAAATGCACATTTTCAGCCATATCTCGGCTCCTGAGCATAATTTCTTAATTCTGAAAGCGGGAATCGTTTCAGCTAAAAATTTCCGTCCGGAAAACATATAGCATGGGCAGATTCCGGACACTTTTTTTTTCGTCCGGAAAATGCACATTTTCAGCCATATCTCGGCTCCTGAGCATAATTTCTTAATTCTGAAAGCGGGAATCGTTTCAGCTAAAAATTTCCGTCCGGAAAACATATAGGATGGGCAGATTCCGGACACTTTTTTTTCGTCCGGAAAATGCACATTTTCAGCCATATCTCAGCTCCTGAGCACAATTTCTTAATTCTGAAAGCGGGAATCGTTTCAGCTAAAAATTTGGGTCCGGAAAACATATAGCATGGGCGGATTCCGGACACTTTTTTTTCGTCCGGAAAATGCACATTTTCAGCCATATCTCGGCTCCTGAGCACAATTTCTTAATTCTGAAAGCGGGAATCGTTTCAGCTAAAAATTTCCGTCCGGAAAACATATAGGATGGGCAGATTCCGGACACTTTTTTTTCGTCCGGAAAATGCACATTTTCAGCCATATCTCGGCTCCTGAGCACAATTTCTTAATTCTGAAAGCGGGAATCGTTTCAGCTAAAAATTTCCGTCCGGAAAACATATAGCATGGGCAGATTCCGGACACTTTTTTTTCGTCCGGAAAATGCACATTTTCAGCCATATCTCGGCTCCTGAGCACAATTTCTTAATTCTGAAAGCGGGAATCGTTTCAGCTAAAAATTTGGGTCCGGAAAACATATAGAATTGGCAGATTCCGGACACTTTTTTTTCGTCCGGAAAATGCACATTTTCAGCCATATCTCGGCTCCTGAGCATAATTTCTTAATTCTGAAAGCGGGAATCGTTTCAGCTAAAAATTTCCGTCCGGAAAACATATAGCATGGGCAGATTCCGGACACTTTTTTTTTCGTCCGGAAAATGCACATTTTCAGCCATATCTCGGCTCCTGAGCACAATTTCTTAATTCTGAAAGCGGGAATCGTTTCAGCTAAAAATTTGGGTCCGGAAAACATATAGCATGGGCGGATTCCGGACACTTTTTTTTTCGTCCGGAAAATGCACATTTTCAGCCATATCTCAGCTCCTGAGCACAATTTCTTAATTCTGAAAGCGGGAATCGTTTCAGCTAAAAATTTGGGTCCGGAAAACATATAGCATGGGCGGATTCCGGACACTTTTTTATCGTCCGGAAAATGCACATTTTCAGCCATATCTCGGCTCCTGAGCACAATTTCTTAATTCTGAAAGCGGGAATCGTTTCAGCTAAAAATTTCCGTCCGGAAAACATATAGGATGGACAGATTCCGGACACTTTTTTTTTCGTCCGGAAAATGCACATTTTCAGCCATATCTCAGCTCCTGAGCACAATTTCTTAATTCTGAAAGCGGGAATCGTTTCAGCTAAAAATTTGGGTCCGGAAAACATATAGCATGGGCGGATTCCGGACACTTTTTTTTCGTCCGGAAAATGCACATTTTCAGCCATATCTCGGCTCCTGAGCACAATTTCTTAATTCTGAAAGCGGGAATCGTTTCAGCTAAAAATTTGGGTCCGGAAAACATATAGCATGGGCGGATTCCGGACACTTTTTTTTCGTCCGGAAAATGCACATTTTCAGCCATATCTCGGCTCCTGAGCACAATTTCTTAATTCTGAAAGCGGGAATCGTTTCAGCTAAAAATTTGGGTCCGGAAAACATATAGAATTGGCAGATTCCGGACACTTTTTTTTCGTCCGGAAAATGCACATTTTCAGCCATATCTCGGCTCCTGAGCATAATTTCTTAATTCTGAAAGCGGGAATCGTTTCAGCTAAAAATTTCCGTCCGGAAAACATATAGCATGGGCAGATTCCGGACACTTTTTTTTTCGTCCGGAAAATGCACATTTTCAGCCATATCTCGGCTCCTGAGCACAATTTCTTAATTCTGAAAGCGGGAATCGTTTCAGCTAAAAATTTGGGTCCGGAAAACATATAGCATGGGCGGATTCCGGACACTTTTTTTTTCGTCCGGAAAATGCACATTTTCAGCCATATCTCGGCTCCTGAGCATAATTTCTTAATTCTGAAAGCGGGAATCGTTTCAGCTAAAAATTTGGGTCCGGATAACATATAGCATGGGCGGATTCCGGACACTTTTTTTTTCGTCCGGAAAATGCACATTTTCAGCCATATCTCGGCTCCTGAGCATAATTTCTTAATTCTGAAAGCGGGAATCGTTTCAGCTAAAAATTTGGGTCCGGAAAACATATAGCATGGGCGGATTCCGGACACTTTTTTTTCGTCCGGAAAATGCACATTTTCAGCCATATCTCGGCTCCTGAGCATAATATCTTAATTCTGAAAGCGGGAATCGTTTCAGCTAAAAATTTCCGTCCGGAAAACATATAGCATGGGCAGATTCCGGACACTTTTTTTTCGTCCGGAAAATGCACATTTTCAGCCATATCTCGGCTCCTGAGCATAATATCTTAATTCTGAAAGCGGGAATCGTTTCAGCTAAAAATTTCCGTCCGGAAAACATATAGCATGGGCAGATTCCGGACACTTTTTTTTCGTCCGGAAAATGCACATTTTCAGCCATATCTCGGCTCCTGAGCACAATTTCTTAATTCTGAAAGCGGGAATCGTTTCAGCTAAAAATTTGGGTCCGGAAAACATATAGAATTGGCAGATTCCGGACACTTTTTTTTCGTCCGGAAAATGCACATTTTCAGCCATATCTCGGCTCCTGAGCACAATTTCTTAATTCTGAAAGCGGGAATCGTTTCAGCTAAAAATTTGGGTCCGGAAAACATATAGCATGGGCGGATTCCGGACACTTTTTTTTTCGTCCGGAAAATGCACATTTTCAGCCATATCTCAGCTCCTGAGCACAATTTCCTAATTCTGAAAGCGGGAATCGTTTCAGCTAAAAATTTGGGTCCGGAAAACATATAGCATGGGCGGATTCCGGACACTTTTTTTTCGTCCGGAAAATGCACATTTTCAGCCATATCTCGGCTCCTGAGCACAATTTCTTAATTCTGAAAGCGGGAATCGTTTCAGCTAAAAATTTCCGTCCGGAAAACATATAGCATGGGCAGATTCCGGACACTTTTTTTTTCGTCCGGAAAATGCACATTTTCAGCCATATCTCGGCTCCTGAGCATAATTTCTTAATTCTGAAAGCGGGAATCGTTTCAGCTAAAAATTTGGGTCCGGAAAACATATAGCATGGGCGGATTCCGGACACTTTTTTTTCGTCCGGAAAATGCACATTTTCAGCCATATCTCGGCTCCTGAGCACAATTTCTTAATTCTGAAAGCGGGAATCGTTTCAGCTAAAAATTTGGGTCCGGAAAACATATAGCATGGGCGGATTCCGGACACTTTTTTTTCGTCCGGAAAATGCACATTTTCAGCCATATCTCGGCTCCTGAGCATAATTTCTTAATTCTGAAAGCGGGAATCGTTTCAGCTAAAAATTTCCGTCCGGAAAACATATAGCATGGGCAGATTCCGGACACTTTTTTTTTCGTCCGGAAAATGCACATTTTCAGCCATATCTCGGCTCCTGAGCATAATTTCTTAATTCTGAAAGCGGGAATCGTTTCAGCTAAAAATTTCCGTCCGGAAAACATATAGGATGGGCAGATTCCGGACACTTTTTTTTTCGTCCGGAAAATGCACATTTTCAGCCATATCTCAGCTCCTGAGCACAATTTCTTAATTCTGAAAGCGGGAATCGTTTCAGCTAAAAATTTGGGTCCGGATAACATATAGCATGGGCGGATTCCGGACACTTTTTTTTCGTCCGGAAAATGCACATTTTCAGCCATATCTCGGCTCCTGAGCACAATTTCTTAATTCTGAAAGCGGGAATCGTTTCAGCTAAAAATTTGGGTCCGGAAAACATATAGAATTGGCAGATTCCGGACACTTTTTTTTCGTCCGGAAAATGCACATTTTCAGCCATATCTCGGCTCCTGAGCATAATTTCTTAATTCTGAAAGCGGGAATCGTTTCAGCTAAAAATTTCCGTCCGGAAAACATATAGGATGGGCAGATTCCGGACACTTTTTTTTTCGTCCGGAAAATGCACATTTTCAGCCATATCTCAGCTCCTGAGCACAATTTCTTAATTCTGAAAGCGGGAATCGTTTCAGCTAAAAATTTGGGTCCGGATAACATATAGCATGGGCGGATTCCGGACACTTTTTTTTCGTCCGGAAAATGCACATTTTCAGCCATATCTCGGCTCCTGAGCACAATTTCTTAATTCTGAAAGCGGGAATCGTTTCAGCTAAAAATTTGGGTCCGGAAAACATATAGAATTGGCAGATTCCGGACACTTTTTTTTCGTCCGGAAAATGCACATTTTCAGCCATATCTCGGCTCCTGAGCATAATTTCTTAATTCTGAAAGCGGGAATCGTTTCAGCTAAAAATTTCCGTCCGGAAAACATATAGCATGGGCAGATTCCGGACACTTTTTTTTTCGTCCGGAAAATGCACATTTTCAGCCATATCTCGGCTCCTGAGCATAATTTCTTAATTCTGAAAGCGGGAATCGTTTCAGCTAAAAATTTGGGTCCGGATAACATATAGCATGGGCGGATTCCGGACACTTTTTTTTTCGTCCGGAAAATGCACATTTTCAGCCATATCTCGGCTCCTGAGCATAATTTCTTAATTCTGAAAGCGGGAATCGTTTCAGCTAAAAATTTGGGTCCGGAAAACATATAGCATGGGCGGATTCCGGACACTTTTTTTTCGTCCGGAAAATGCACATTTTCAGCCATATCTCAGCTCCTGAGCACAATTTCTTAATTCTGAAAGCGGGAATCGTTTCAGCTAAAAATTTGGGTCCGGAAAACATATAGCATGGGCAGATTCCGGACACTTTTTTTTTCGTCCGGAAAATGCACATTTTCAGCCATATCTCGGCTCCTGAGCATAATTTCTTAATTCTGAAAGCGGGAATCGTTTCAGCTAAAAATTTGGGTCCGGATAACATATAGCATGGGCGGATTCCGGACACTTTTTTTTTCGTCCGGAAAATGCACATTTTCAGCCATATCTCGGCTCCTGAGCATAATTTCTTAATTCTGAAAGCGGGAATCGTTTCAGCTAAAAATTTGGGTCCGGAAAACATATAGCATGGGCGGATTCCGGACACTTTTTTTTCGTCCGGAAAATGCACATTTTCAGCCATATCTCGGCTCCTGAGCATAATATCTTAATTCTGAAAGCGGGAATCGTTTCAGCTAAAAATTTCCGTCCGGAAAACATATAGCATGGGCAGATTCCGGACACTTTTTTTTCGTCCGGAAAATGCACATTTTCAGCCATATCTCGGCTCCTGAGCATAATATCTTAATTCTGAAAGCGGGAATCGTTTCAGCTAAAAATTTCCGTCCGGAAAACATATAGCATGGGCAGATTCCGGACACTTTTTTTTCGTCCGGAAAATGCACATTTTCAGCCATATCTCGGCTCCTGAGCACAATTTCTTAATTCTGAAAGCGGGAATCGTTTCAGCTAAAAATTTGGGTCCGGAAAACATATAGAATTGGCAGATTCCGGACACTTTTTTTTCGTCCGGAAAATGCACATTTTCAGCCATATCTCGGCTCCTGAGCACAATTTCTTAATTCTGAAAGCGGGAATCGTTTCAGCTAAAAATTTGGGTCCGGAAAACATATAGCATGGGCGGATTCCGGACACTTTTTTTTTCGTCCGGAAAATGCACATTTTCAGCCATATCTCAGCTCCTGAGCACAATTTCCTAATTCTGAAAGCGGGAATCGTTTCAGCTAAAAATTTGGGTCCGGAAAACATATAGCATGGGCGGATTCCGGACACTTTTTTTTCGTCCGGAAAATGCACATTTTCAGCCATATCTCGGCTCCTGAGCACAATTTCTTAATTCTGAAAGCGGGAATCGTTTCAGCTAAAAATTTCCGTCCGGAAAACATATAGCATGGGCAGATTCCGGACACTTTTTTTTTCGTCCGGAAAATGCACATTTTCAGCCATATCTCGGCTCCTGAGCATAATTTCTTAATTCTGAAAGCGGGAATCGTTTCAGCTAAAAATTTGGGTCCGGAAAACATATAGCATGGGCGGATTCCGGACACTTTTTTTTCGTCCGGAAAATGCACATTTTCAGCCATATCTCGGCTCCTGAGCACAATTTCTTAATTCTGAAAGCGGGAATCGTTTCAGCTAAAAATTTGGGTCCGGAAAACATATAGCATGGGCGGATTCCGGACACTTTTTTTTCGTCCGGAAAATGCACATTTTCAGCCATATCTCGGCTCCTGAGCATAATTTCTTAATTCTGAAAGCGGGAATCGTTTCAGCTAAAAATTTCCGTCCGGAAAACATATAGCATGGGCAGATTCCGGACACTTTTTTTTCGTCCGGAAAATGCACATTTTCAGCCATATCTCGGCTCCTGAGCATAATTTCTTAATTCTGAAAGCGGGAATCGTTTCAGCTAAAAATTTCCGTCCGGAAAACATATAGGATGGGCAGATTCCGGACACTTTTTTTTTCGTCCGGAAAATGCACATTTTCAGCCATATCTCAGCTCCTGAGCACAATTTCTTAATTCTGAAAGCGGGAATCGTTTCAGCTAAAAATTTGGGTCCGGATAACATATAGCATGGGCGGATTCCGGACACTTTTTTTTCGTCCGGAAAATGCACATTTTCAGCCATATCTCGGCTCCTGAGCACAATTTCTTAATTCTGAAAGCGGGAATCGTTTCAGCTAAAAATTTGGGTCCGGAAAACATATAGAATTGGCAGATTCCGGACACTTTTTTTTCGTCCGGAAAATGCACATTTTCAGCCATATCTCGGCTCCTGAGCACAATTTCTTAATTCTGAAAGCGGGAATCGTTTCAGCTAAAAATTTCCGTCCGGAAAACATATAGCATGGGCAGATTCCGGACACTTTTTTTTCGTCCGGAAAATGCACATTTTCAGCCATATCTCGGCTCCTGAGCACAATTTCTTAATTCTGAAAGCGGGAATCGTTTCAGCTAAAAATTTGGGTCCGGAAAACATATAGAATTGGCAGATTCCGGACACTTTTTTTTCGTCCGGAAAATGCACATTTTCAGCCATATCTCGGCTCCTGAGCACAATTTCTTAATTCTGAAAGCGGGAATCGTTTCAGCTAAAAATTTGGGTCCGGAAAGCATATAGCATGGGCGGATTCCGGACACTTTTTTTTTCGTCCGGAAAATGCACATTTTCAGCCATATCTCAGCTCCTGAGCACAATTTCTTAATTCTGAAAGCGGGAATCGTTTCAGCTAAAAATTTGGGTCCGGAAAACATATAGCATGGGCGGATTCCGGACACTTTTTTTTCGTCCGGAAAATGCACATTTTCAGCCATATCTCGGCTCCTGAGCACAATTTCTTAATTCTGAAAGCGGGAATCGTTTCAGCTAAAAATTTCCGTCCGGAAAACATATAGGATGGGCAGATTCCGGACACTTTTTTTTCGTCCGGAAAATGCACATTTTCAGCCATATCTCGGCTCCTGAGCACAATTTCTTAATTCTGAAAGCGGGAATCGTTTCAGCTAAAAATTTGGGTCCGGAAAACATATAGAATTGGCAGATTCCGGACACTTTTTTTTCGTCCGGAAAATGCACATTTTCAGCCATATCTCGGCTCCTGAGCATAATTTCTTAATTCTGAAAGCGGGAATCGTTTCAGCTAAAAATTTCCGTCCGGAAAACATATAGCATGGGCAGATTCCGGACACTTTTTTTTTCGTCCGGAAAATGCACATTTTCAGCCATATCTCGGCTCCTGAGCATAATTTCTTAATTCTGAAAGCGGGAATCGTTTCAGCTAAAAATTTCCGTCCGGAAAACATATAGGATGGGCAGATTCCGGACACTTTTTTTTCGTCCGGAAAATGCACATTTTCAGCCATATCTCAGCTCCTGAGCACAATTTCTTAATTCTGAAAGCGGGAATCGTTTCAGCTAAAAATTTGGGTCCGGAAAACATATAGCATGGGCGGATTCCGGACACTTTTTTTTCGTCCGGAAAATGCACATTTTCAGCCATATCTCGGCTCCTGAGCACAATTTCTTAATTCTGAAAGCGGGAATCGTTTCAGCTAAAAATTTCCGTCCGGAAAACATATAGGATGGGCAGATTCCGGACACTTTTTTTTCGTCCGGAAAATGCACATTTTCAGCCATATCTCGGCTCCTGAGCACAATTTCTTAATTCTGAAAGCGGGAATCGTTTCAGCTAAAAATTTCCGTCCGGAAAACATATAGCATGGGCAGATTCCGGACACTTTTTTTTCGTCCGGAAAATGCACATTTTCAGCCATATCTCGGCTCCTGAGCACAATTTCTTAATTCTGAAAGCGGGAATCGTTTCAGCTAAAAATTTGGGTCCGGAAAACATATAGAATTGGCAGATTCCGGACACTTTTTTTTCGTCCGGAAAATGCACATTTTCAGCCATATCTCGGCTCCTGAGCATAATTTCTTAATTCTGAAAGCGGGAATCGTTTCAGCTAAAAATTTGGGTCCGGATAACATATAGCATGGGCAGATTCCGGACACTTTTTTTTCGTCCGGAAAATGCACATTTTCAGCCATATCTCGGCTCCTGAGCACAATTTCTTAATTCTGAAAGCGGGAATCGTTTCAGCTAAAAATTTCCGTCCGGAAAACATATAGGATGGGCAGATTCCGGACACTTTTTTTTCGTCCGGAAAATGCACATTTTCAGCCATATCTCGGCTCCTGAGCATAATTTCTTAATTCTGAAAGCGGGAATCGTTTCAGCTAAAAATTTGGGTCCGGATAACATATAGCATGGGCGGATTCCGGACACTTTTTTTTTCGTCCGGAAAATGCACATTTTCAGCCATATCTCGGCTCCTGAGCATAATTTCTTAATTCTGAAAGCGGGAATCGTTTCAGCTAAAAATTTCCGTCCGGAAAACATATAGCATGGGCAGATTCCGGACACTTTTTTTTTCGTCCGGAAAATGCACATTTTCAGCCATATCTCGGCTCCTGAGCATAATATCTTAATTCTGAAAGCGGGAATCGTTTCAGCTAAAAATTTCCGTCCGGAAAACATATAGCATGGGCAGATTCCGGACACTTTTTTTTCGTCCGGAAAATGCACATTTTCAGCCATATCTCGGCTCCTGAGCATAATATCTTAATTCTGAAAGCGGGAATCGTTTCAGCTAAAAATTTCCGTCCGGAAAACATATAGGATGGGCAGATTCCGGACACTTTTTTTTCGTCCGGAAAATGCACATTTTCAGCCATATCTCAGCTCCTGAGCACAATTTCTTAATTCTGAAAGCGGGAATCGTTTCAGCTAAAAATTTGGGTCCGGAAAACATATAGCATGGGCGGATTCCGGACACTTTTTTTTCGTCCGGAAAATGCACATTTTCAGCCATATCTCGGCTCCTGAGCACAATTTCTTAATTCTGAAAGCGGGAATCGTTTCAGCTAAAAATTTCCGTCCGGAAAACATATAGGATGGGCAGATTCCGGACACTTTTTTTTCGTCCGGAAAATGCACATTTTCAGCCATATCTCGGCTCCTGAGCACAATTTCTTAATTCTGAAAGCGGGAATCGTTTCAGCTAAAAATTTCCGTCCGGAAAACATATAGCATGGGCAGATTCCGGACACTTTTTTTTCGTCCGGAAAATGCACATTTTCAGCCATATCTCGGCTCCTGAGCACAATTTCTTAATTCTGAAAGCGGGAATCGTTTCAGCTAAAAATTTGGGTCCGGAAAACATATAGAATTGGCAGATTCCGGACACTTTTTTTTCGTCCGGAAAATGCACATTTTCAGCCATATCTCGGCTCCTGAGCATAATTTCTTAATTCTGAAAGCGGGAATCGTTTCAGCTAAAAATTTGGGTCCGGAAAACATATAGCATGGGCAGATTCCGGACACTTTTTTTTCGTCCGGAAAATGCACATTTTCAGCCATATCTCGGCTCCTGAGCACAATTTCTTAATTCTGAAAGCGGGAATCGTTTCAGCTAAAAATTTCCGTCCGGAAAACATATAGGATGGGCAGATTCCGGACACTTTTTTTTCGTCCGGAAAATGCACATTTTCAGCCATATCTCGGCTCCTGAGCATAATTTCTTAATTCTGAAAGCGGGAATCGTTTCAGCTAAAAATTTGGGTCCGGATAACATATAGCATGGGCGGATTCCGGACACTTTTTTTTTCGTCCGGAAAATGCACATTTTCAGCCATATCTCGGCTCCTGAGCATAATTTCTTAATTCTGAAAGCGGGAATCGTTTCAGCTAAAAATTTCCGTCCGGAAAACATATAGCATGGGCAGATTCCGGACACTTTTTTTTTCGTCCGGAAAATGCACATTTTCAGCCATATCTCGGCTCCTGAGCACAATTTCTTAATTCTGAAAGCGGGAATCGTTTCAGCTAAAAATTTGGGTCCGGAAAACATATAGCATGGGCGGATTCCGGACACTTTTTTTTTCGTCCGGAAAATGCACATTTTCAGCCATATCTCAGCTCCTGAGCACAATTTCTTAATTCTGAAAGCGGGAATCGTTTCAGCTAAAAATTTGGGTCCGGAAAACATATAGCATGGGCGGATTCCGGACACTTTTTTTTCGTCCGGAAAATGCACATTTTCAGCCATATCTCGGCTCCTGAGCACAATTTCTTAATTCTGAAAGCGGGAATCGTTTCAGCTAAAAATTTCCGTCCGGAAAACATATAGGATGGACAGATTCCGGACACTTTTTTTTTCGTCCGGAAAATGCACATTTTCAGCCATATCTCAGCTCCTGAGCACAATTTCTTAATTCTGAAAGCGGGAATCGTTTCAGCTAAAAATTTGGGTCCGGAAAACATATAGCATGGGCGGATTCCGGACACTTTTTTTTTCGTCCGGAAAATGCACATTTTCAGCCATATCTCGGCTCCTGAGCATAATTTCTTAATTCTGAAAGCGGGAATCGTTTCAGCTAAAAATTTGGGTCCGGAAAACATATAGCATGGGCGGATTCCGGACACTTTTTTTTCGTCCGGAAAATGCACATTTTCAGCCATATCTCGGCTCCTGAGCATAATATCTTAATTCTGAAAGCGGGAATCGTTTCAGCTAAAAATTTCCGTCCGGAAAACATATAGCATGGGCAGATTCCGGACACTTTTTTTTCGTCCGGAAAATGCACATTTTCAGCCATATCTCGGCTCCTGAGCATAATATCTTAATTCTGAAAGCGGGAATCGTTTCAGCTAAAAATTTCCGTCCGGAAAACATATAGCATGGGCAGATTCCGGACACTTTTTTTTCGTCCGGAAAATGCACATTTTCAGCCATATCTCGGCTCCTGAGCACAATTTCTTAATTCTGAAAGCGGGAATCGTTTCAGCTAAAAATTTGGGTCCGGAAAACATATAGAATTGGCAGATTCCGGACACTTTTTTTTCGTCCGGAAAATGCACATTTTCAGCCATATCTCGGCTCCTGAGCACAATTTCTTAATTCTGAAAGCGGGAATCGTTTCAGCTAAAAATTTGGGTCCGGAAAACATATAGCATGGGCGGATTCCGGACACTTTTTTTTTCGTCCGGAAAATGCACATTTTCAGCCATATCTCAGCTCCTGAGCACAATTTCCTAATTCTGAAAGCGGGAATCGTTTCAGCTAAAAATTTGGGTCCGGAAAACATATAGCATGGGCGGATTCCGGACACTTTTTTTTCGTCCGGAAAATGCACATTTTCAGCCATATCTCGGCTCCTGAGCACAATTTCTTAATTCTGAAAGCGGGAATCGTTTCAGCTAAAAATTTCCGTCCGGAAAACATATAGCATGGGCAGATTCCGGACACTTTTTTTTTCGTCCGGAAAATGCACATTTTCAGCCATATCTCGGCTCCTGAGCATAATTTCTTAATTCTGAAAGCGGGAATCGTTTCAGCTAAAAATTTGGGTCCGGAAAACATATAGCATGGGCGGATTCCGGACACTTTTTTTTCGTCCGGAAAATGCACATTTTCAGCCATATCTCGGCTCCTGAGCACAATTTCTTAATTCTGAAAGCGGGAATCGTTTCAGCTAAAAATTTGGGTCCGGAAAACATATAGCATGGGCGGATTCCGGACACTTTTTTTTCGTCCGGAAAATGCACATTTTCAGCCATATCTCGGCTCCTGAGCATAATTTCTTAATTCTGAAAGCGGGAATCGTTTCAGCTAAAAATTTCCGTCCGGAAAACATATAGCATGGGCAGATTCCGGACACTTTTTTTTTCGTCCGGAAAATGCACATTTTCAGCCATATCTCGGCTCCTGAGCATAATTTCTTAATTCTGAAAGCGGGAATCGTTTCAGCTAAAAATTTCCGTCCGGAAAACATATAGGATGGGCAGATTCCGGACACTTTTTTTTTCGTCCGGAAAATGCACATTTTCAGCCATATCTCAGCTCCTGAGCACAATTTCTTAATTCTGAAAGCGGGAATCGTTTCAGCTAAAAATTTGGGTCCGGAAAACATATAGCATGGGCGGATTCCGGACACTTTTTTTTCGTCCGGAAAATGCACATTTTCAGCCATATCTCGGCTCCTGAGCACAATTTCTTAATTCTGAAAGCGGGAATCGTTTCAGCTAAAAATTTCCGTCCGGAAAACATATAGGATGGGCAGATTCCGGACACTTTTTTTTCGTCCGGAAAATGCACATTTTCAGCCATATCTCGGCTCCTGAGCACAATTTCTTAATTCTGAAAGCGGGAATCGTTTCAGCTAAAAATTTCCGTCCGGAAAACATATAGCATGGGCAGATTCCGGACACTTTTTTTTTCGTCCGGAAAATGCACATTTTCAGCCATATCTCGGCTCCTGAGCATAATTTCTTAATTCTGAAAGCGGGAATCGTTTCAGCTAAAAATTTCCGTCCGGAAAACATATAGGATGGGCAGATTCCGGACACTTTTTTTTTCGTCCGGAAAATGCACATTTTCAGCCATATCTCGGCTCCTGAGCATAATTTCTTAATTCTGAAAGCGGGAATCGTTTCAGCTAAAAATTTCCGTCCGGAAAACATATAGGATGGGCAGATTCCGGACACTTTTTTTTTCGTCCGGAAAATGCACATTTTCAGCCATATCTCAGCTCCTGAGCACAATTTCTTAATTCTGAAAGCGGGAATCGTTTCAGCTAAAAATTTGGGTCCGGAAAACATATAGCATGGGCGGATTCCGGACACTTTTTTTTCGTCCGGAAAATGCACATTTTCAGCCATATCTCGGCTCCTGAGCACAATTTCTTAATTCTGAAAGCGGGAATCGTTTCAGCTAAAAATTTGGGTCCGGAAAACATATAGAATTGGCAGATTCCGGACACTTTTTTTTCGTCCGGAAAATGCACATTTTCAGCCATATCTCGGCTCCTGAGCACAATTTCTTAATTCTGAAAGCGGGAATCGTTTCAGCTAAAAATTTCCGTCCGGAAAACATATAGCATGGGCAGATTCCGGACACTTTTTTTTTCGTCCGGAAAATGCACATTTTCAGCCATATCTCGGCTCCTGAGCATAATTTCTTAATTCTGAAAGCGGGAATCGTTTCAGCTAAAAATTTGGGTCCGGAAAACATATAGCATGGGCGGATTCCGGACACTTTTTTTTCGTCCGGAAAATGCACATTTTCAGCCATATCTCGGCTCCTGAGCACAATTTCTTAATTCTGAAAGCGGGAATCGTTTCAGCTAAAAATTTGGGTCCGGAAAACATATAGAATTGGCAGATTCCGGACACTTTTTTTTCGTCCGGAAAATGCACATTTTCAGCCATATCTCGGCTCCTGAGCATAATTTCTTAATTCTGAAAGCGGGAATCGTTTCAGCTAAAAATTTGGGTCCGGATAACATATAGCATGGGCGGATTCCGGACACTTTTTTTTTCGTCCGGAAAATGCACATTTTCAGCCATATCTCGGCTCCTGAGCATAATTTCTTAATTCTGAAAGCGGGAATCGTTTCAGCTAAAAATTTGGGTCCGGAAAACATATAGAATTGGCAGATTCCGGACACTTTTTTTTCGTCCGGAAAATGCACATTTTCAGCCATATCTCGGCTCCTGAGCATAATTTCTTAATTCTGAAAGCGGGAATCGTTTCAGCTAAAAATTTCCGTCCGGAAAACATATAGAATTGGCAGATTCCGGACACTTTTTTTTCGTCCGGAAAATGCACATTTTCAGCCATATCTCGGCTCCTGAGCATAATTTCTTAATTCTGAAAGCGGGAATCGTTTCAGCTAAAAATTTCCGTCCGGAAAACATATAGCATGGGCAGATTCCGGACACTTTTTTTTTCGTCCGGAAAATGCACATTTTCAGCCATATCTCGGCTCCTGAGCATAATTTCTTAATTCTGAAAGCGGGAATCGTTTCAGCTAAAAATTTCCGTCCGGAAAACATATAGGATGGGCAGATTCCGGACACTTTTTTTTTCGTCCGGAAAATGCACATTTTCAGCCATATCTCAGCTCCTGAGCACAATTTCTTAATTCTGAAAGCGGGAATCGTTTCAGCTAAAAATTTGGGTCCGGAAAACATATAGCATGGGCGGATTCCGGACACTTTTTTTTCGTCCGGAAAATGCACATTTTCAGCCATATCTCGGCTCCTGAGCACAATTTCTTAATTCTGAAAGCGGGAATCGTTTCAGCTAAAAATTTGGGTCCGGAAAACATATAGGATGGGCAGATTCCGGACACTTTTTTTTCGTCCGGAAAATGCACATTTTCAGCCATATCTCGGCTCCTGAGCACAATTTCTTAATTCTGAAAGCGGGAATCGTTTCAGCTAAAAATTTCCGTCCGGAAAACATATAGCATGGGCAGATTCCGGACACTTTTTTTTCGTCCGGAAAATGCACATTTTCAGCCATATCTCGGCTCCTGAGCACAATTTCTTAATTCTGAAAGCGGGAATCGTTTCAGCTAAAAATTTGGGTCCGGAAAACATATAGAATTGGCAGATTCCGGACACTTTTTTTTCGTCCGGAAAATGCACATTTTCAGCCATATCTCGGCTCCTGAGCATAATTTCTTAATTCTGAAAGCGGGAATCGTTTCAGCTAAAAATTTCCGTCCGGAAAACATATAGCATGGGCAGATTCCGGACACTTTTTTTTTCGTCCGGAAAATGCACATTTTCAGCCATATCTCGGCTCCTGAGCATAATTTCTTAATTCTGAAAGCGGGAATCGTTTCAGCTAAAAATTTCCGTCCGGAAAACATATAGCATGGGCAGATTCCGGACACTTTTTTTTTCGTCCGGAAAATGCACATTTTCAGCCATATCTCGGCTCCTGAGCATAATTTCTTAATTCTGAAAGCGGGAATCGTTTCAGCTAAAAATTTCCGTCCGGAAAACATATAGGATGGGCAGATTCCGGACACTTTTTTTTTCGTCCGGAAAATGCACATTTTCAGCCATATCTCAGCTCCTGAGCACAATTTCTTAATTCTGAAAGCGGGAATCGTTTCAGCTAAAAATTTGGGTCCGGAAAACATATAGCATGGGCGGATTCCGGACACTTTTTTTTCGTCCGGAAAATGCACATTTTCAGCCATATCTCGGCTCCTGAGCACAATTTCTTAATTCTGAAAGCGGGAATCGTTTCAGCTAAAAATTTGGGTCCGGAAAACATATAGAATTGGCAGATTCCGGACACTTTTTTTTCGTCCGGAAAATGCACATTTTCAGCCATATCTCGGCTCCTGAGCACAATTTCTTAATTCTGAAAGCGGGAATCGTTTCAGCTAAAAATTTCCGTCCGGAAAACATATAGCATGGGCAGATTCCGGACACTTTTTTTTTCGTCCGGAAAATGCACATTTTCAGCCATATCTCGGCTCCTGAGCATAATTTCTTAATTCTGAAAGCGGGAATCGTTTCAGCTAAAAATTTGGGTCCGGAAAACATATAGCATGGGCGGATTCCGGACACTTTTTTTTCGTCCGGAAAATGCACATTTTCAGCCATATCTCGGCTCCTGAGCACAATTTCTTAATTCTGAAAGCGGGAATCGTTTCAGCTAAAAATTTGGGTCCGGAAAACATATAGAATTGGCAGATTCCGGACACTTTTTTTTCGTCCGGAAAATGCACATTTTCAGCCATATCTCGGCTCCTGAGCATAATTTCTTAATTCTGAAAGCGGGAATCGTTTCAGCTAAAAATTTGGGTCCGGATAACATATAGCATGGGCGGATTCCGGACACTTTTTTTTTCGTCCGGAAAATGCACATTTTCAGCCATATCTCGGCTCCTGAGCATAATTTCTTAATTCTGAAAGCGGGAATCGTTTCAGCTAAAAATTTGGGTCCGGAAAACATATAGAATTGGCAGATTCCGGACACTTTTTTTTCGTCCGGAAAATGCACATTTTCAGCCATATCTCGGCTCCTGAGCATAATTTCTTAATTCTGAAAGCGGGAATCGTTTCAGCTAAAAATTTCCGTCCGGAAAACATATAGAATTGGCAGATTCCGGACACTTTTTTTTCGTCCGGAAAATGCACATTTTCAGCCATATCTCGGCTCCTGAGCATAATTTCTTAATTCTGAAAGCGGGAATCGTTTCAGCTAAAAATTTCCGTCCGGAAAACATATAGCATGGGCAGATTCCGGACACTTTTTTTTTCGTCCGGAAAATGCACATTTTCAGCCATATCTCGGCTCCTGAGCATAATTTCTTAATTCTGAAAGCGGGAATCGTTTCAGCTAAAAATTTCCGTCCGGAAAACATATAGGATGGGCAGATTCCGGACACTTTTTTTTTCGTCCGGAAAATGCACATTTTCAGCCATATCTCAGCTCCTGAGCACAATTTCTTAATTCTGAAAGCGGGAATCGTTTCAGCTAAAAATTTGGGTCCGGAAAACATATAGCATGGGCGGATTCCGGACACTTTTTTTTCGTCCGGAAAATGCACATTTTCAGCCATATCTCGGCTCCTGAGCACAATTTCTTAATTCTGAAAGCGGGAATCGTTTCAGCTAAAAATTTGGGTCCGGAAAACATATAGGATGGGCAGATTCCGGACACTTTTTTTTCGTCCGGAAAATGCACATTTTCAGCCATATCTCGGCTCCTGAGCACAATTTCTTAATTCTGAAAGCGGGAATCGTTTCAGCTAAAAATTTCCGTCCGGAAAACATATAGCATGGGCAGATTCCGGACACTTTTTTTTCGTCCGGAAAATGCACATTTTCAGCCATATCTCGGCTCCTGAGCACAATTTCTTAATTCTGAAAGCGGGAATCGTTTCAGCTAAAAATTTGGGTCCGGAAAACATATAGAATTGGCAGATTCCGGACACTTTTTTTTCGTCCGGAAAATGCACATTTTCAGCCATATCTCGGCTCCTGAGCATAATTTCTTAATTCTGAAAGCGGGAATCGTTTCAGCTAAAAATTTCCGTCCGGAAAACATATAGCATGGGCAGATTCCGGACACTTTTTTTTTCGTCCGGAAAATGCACATTTTCAGCCATATCTCGGCTCCTGAGCATAATTTCTTAATTCTGAAAGCGGGAATCGTTTCAGCTAAAAATTTCCGTCCGGAAAACATATAGGATGGGCAGATTCCGGACACTTTTTTTTTCGTCCGGAAAATGCACATTTTCAGCCATATCTCGGCTCCTGAGCACAATTTCTTAATTCTGAAAGCGGGAATCGTTTCAGCTAAAAATTTGGGTCCGGAAAACATATAGAATTGGCAGATTCCGGACACTTTTTTTTCGTCCGGAAAATGCACATTTTCAGCCATATCTCGGCTCCTGAGCATAATTTCTTAATTCTGAAAGCGGGAATCGTTTCAGCTAAAAATTTGGGTCCGGATAACATATAGCATGGGCGGATTCCGGACACTTTTTTTTTCGTCCGGAAAATGCACATTTTCAGCCATATCTCGGCTCCTGAGCATAATTTCTTAATTCTGAAAGCGGGAATCGTTTCAGCTAAAAATTTCCGTCCGGAAAACATATAGCATGGGCGGATTCCGGACACTTTTTTTTTCGTCCGGAAAATGCACATTTTCAGCCATATCTCGGCTCCTGAGCATAATATCTTAATTCTGAAAGCGAGAATCGTTTCAGCTAAAAATTTCCGTCCGGAAAACATATAGCATGGGCAGATTCCGGACACTTTTTTTTCGTCCGGAAAATGCACATTTTCAGCCATATCTCGGCTCCTGAGCATAATTTCTTAATTCTGAAAGCGGGAATCGTTTCAGCTAAAAATTTCCGTCCGGAAAACATATAGCATGGGCGGATTCCGGACACTTTTTTTTTCGTCCGGAAAATGCACATTTTCAGCCATATCTCAGCTCCTGAGCACAATTTCTTAATTCTGAAAGCGGGAATCGTTTCAGCTAAAAATTTGGGTCCGGAAAACATATAGAATTGGCAGATTCCGGACACTTTTTTTTCGTCCGGAAAATGCACATTTTCAGCCATATCTCGGCTCCTGAGCACAATTTCTTAATTCTGAAAGCGGGAATCGTTTCAGCTAAAAATTTGGGTCCGGAAAGCATATAGCATGGGCGGATTCCGGACACTTTTTTTTTCGTCCGGAAAATGCACATTTTCAGCCATATCTCAGCTCCTGAGCACAATTTCTTAATTCTGAAAGCGGGAATCGTTTCAGCTAAAAATTTGGGTCCGGAAAACATATAGCATGGGCGGATTCCGGACACTTTTTTTTCGTCCGGAAAATGCACATTTTCAGCCATATCTCGGCTCCTGAGCACAATTTCTTAATTCTGAAAGCGGGAATCGTTTCAGCTAAAAATTTCCGTCCGGAAAACATATAGGATGGGCAGATTCCGGACACTTTTTTTTCGTCCGGAAAATGCACATTTTCAGCCATATCTCGGCTCCTGAGCACAATTTCTTAATTCTGAAAGCGGGAATCGTTTCAGCTAAAAATTTGGGTCCGGAAAACATATAGAATTGGCAGATTCCGGACACTTTTTTTTCGTCCGGAAAATGCACATTTTCAGCCATATCTCGGCTCCTGAGCATAATTTCTTAATTCTGAAAGCGGGAATCGTTTCAGCTAAAAATTTCCGTCCGGAAAACATATAGCATGGGCAGATTCCGGACACTTTTTTTTTCGTCCGGAAAATGCACATTTTCAGCCATATCTCGGCTCCTGACCATAATTTCTTAATTCTGAAAGCGGGAATCGTTTCAGCTAAAAATTTCCGTCCGGAAAACATATAGGATGGGCAGATTCCGGACACTTTTTTTTCGTCCGGAAAATGCACATTTTCAGCCATATCTCAGCTCCTGAGCACAATTTCTTAATTCTGAAAGCGGGAATCGTTTCAGCTAAAAATTTGGGTCCGGAAAACATATAGCATGGGCGGATTCCGGACACTTTTTTTTCGTCCGGAAAATGCACATTTTCAGCCATATCTCGGCTCCTGAGCACAATTTCTTAATTCTGAAAGCGGGAATCGTTTCAGCTAAAAATTTCCGTCCGGAAAACATATAGGATGGGCAGATTCCGGACACTTTTTTTTCGTCCGGAAAATGCACATTTTCAGCCATATCTCGGCTCCTGAGCACAATTTCTTAATTCTGAAAGCGGGAATCGTTTCAGCTAAAAATTTCCGTCCGGAAAACATATAGCATGGGCAGATTCCGGACACTTTTTTTTCGTCCGGAAAATGCACATTTTCAGCCATATCTCGGCTCCTGAGCACAATTTCTTAATTCTGAAAGCGGGAATCGTTTCAGCTAAAAATTTGGGTCCGGAAAACATATAGAATTGGCAGATTCCGGACACTTTTTTTTCGTCCGGAAAATGCACATTTTCAGCCATATCTCGGCTCCTGAGCATAATTTCTTAATTCTGAAAGCGGGAATCGTTTCAGCTAAAAATTTCCGTCCGGAAAACATATAGCATGGGCAGATTCCGGACACTTTTTTTTTCGTCCGGAAAATGCACATTTTCAGCCATATCTCGGCTCCTGAGCATAATTTCTTAATTCTGAAAGCGGGAATCGTTTCAGCTAAAAATTTCCGTCCGGAAAACATATAGGATGGGCAGATTCCGGACACTTTTTTTTCGTCCGGAAAATGCACATTTTCAGCCATATCTCGGCTCCTGAGCACAATTTCTTAATTCTGAAAGCGGGAATCGTTTCAGCTAAAAATTTGGGTCCGGAAAACATATAGAATTGGCAGATTCCGGACACTTTTTTTTCGTCCGGAAAATGCACATTTTCAGCCATATCTCGGCTCCTGAGCATAATTTCTTAATTCTGAAAGCGGGAATCGTTTCAGCTAAAAATTTGGGTCCGGATAACATATAGCATGGGCGGATTCCGGACACTTTTTTTTTCGTCCGGAAAATGCACATTTTCAGCCATATCTCGGCTCCTGAGCATAATTTCTTAATTCTGAAAGCGGGAATCGTTTCAGCTAAAAATTTGGGTCCGGAAAACATATAGAATTGGCAGATTCCGGACACTTTTTTTTCGTCCGGAAAATGCACATTTTCAGCCATATC
This sequence comes from Caenorhabditis macrosperma, assembly GCA_963932285.1. Classification (NCBI taxonomy): domain Eukaryota; kingdom Metazoa; phylum Nematoda; class Chromadorea; order Rhabditida; family Rhabditidae; genus Caenorhabditis; species Caenorhabditis macrosperma. The sequence continues at coordinate 4,563,014 of OZ010618.1, forward strand.
TCGGCTCCTGAGCATAATTTCTTAATTCTGAAAGCGGGAATCGTTTCAGCTAAAAATTTCCGTCCGGAAAACATATAGAATTGGCAGATTCCGGACACTTTTTTTTCGTCCGGAAAATGCACATTTTCAGCCATATCTCGGCTCCTGAGCATAATTTCTTAATTCTGAAAGCGGGAATCGTTTCAGCTAAAAATTTCCGTCCGGAAAACATATAGCATGGGCAGATTCCGGACACTTTTTTTTTCGTCCGGAAAATGCACATTTTCAGCCATATCTCGGCTCCTGAGCATAATTTCTTAATTCTGAAAGCGGGAATCGTTTCAGCTAAAAATTTCCGTCCGGAAAACATATAGGATGGGCAGATTCCGGACACTTTTTTTTTCGTCCGGAAAATGCACATTTTCAGCCATATCTCAGCTCCTGAGCACAATTTCTTAATTCTGAAAGCGGGAATCGTTTCAGCTAAAAATTTGGGTCCGGAAAACATATAGCATGGGCGGATTCCGGACACTTTTTTTTCGTCCGGAAAATGCACATTTTCAGCCATATCTCGGCTCCTGAGCACAATTTCTTAATTCTGAAAGCGGGAATCGTTTCAGCTAAAAATTTGGGTCCGGAAAACATATAGGATGGGCAGATTCCGGACACTTTTTTTTCGTCCGGAAAATGCACATTTTCAGCCATATCTCGGCTCCTGAGCACAATTTCTTAATTCTGAAAGCGGGAATCGTTTCAGCTAAAAATTTCCGTCCGGAAAACATATAGGATGGGCAGATTCCGGACACTTTTTTTTCGTCCGGAAAATGCACATTTTCAGCCATATCTCGGCTCCTGAGCACAATTTCTTAATTCTGAAAGCGGGAATCGTTTCAGCTAAAAATTTGGGTCCGGAAAACATATAGAATTGGCAGATTCCGGACACTTTTTTTTCGTCCGGAAAATGCACATTTTCAGCCATATCTCGGCTCCTGAGCACAATTTCTTAATTCTGAAAGCGGGAATCGTTTCAGCTAAAAATTTCCGTCCGGAAAACATATAGCATGGGCAGATTCCGGACACTTTTTTTTTCGTCCGGAAAATGCACATTTTCAGCCATATCTCGGCTCCTGAGCACAATTTCTTAATTCTGAAAGCGGGAATCGTTTCAGCTAAAAATTTCCGTCCGGAAAACATATAGGATGGGCAGATTCCGGACACTTTTTTTTCGTCCGGAAAATGCACATTTTCAGCCATATCTCGGCTCCTGAGCACAATTTCTTAATTCTGAAAGCGGGAATCGTTTCAGCTAAAAATTTGGGTCCGGAAAACATATAGAATTGGCAGATTCCGGACACTTTTTTTTCGTCCGGAAAATGCACATTTTCAGCCATATCTCGGCTCCTGAGCATAATTTCTTAATTCTGAAAGCGGGAATCGTTTCAGCTAAAAATTTGGGTCCGGATAACATATAGCATGGGCGGATTCCGGACACTTTTTTTTTCGTCCGGAAAATGCACATTTTCAGCCATATCTCGGCTCCTGAGCATAATTTCTTAATTCTGAAAGCGGGAATCGTTTCAGCTAAAAATTTCCGTCCGGAAAACATATAGCATGGGCGGATTCCGGACACTTTTTTTTTCGTCCGGAAAATGCACATTTTCAGCCATATCTCGGCTCCTGAGCATAATATCTTAATTCTGAAAGCGGGAATCGTTTCAGCTAAAAATTTCCGTCCGGAAAACATATAGCATGGGCAGATTCCGGACACTTTTTTTTCGTCCGGAAAATGCACATTTTCAGCCATATCTCGGCTCCTGAGCACAATTTCTTAATTCTGAAAGCGGGAATCGTTTCAGCTAAAAATTTGGGTCCGGAAAACATATAGAATTGGCAGATTCCGGACACTTTTTTTTCGTCCGGAAAATGCACATTTTCAGCCATATCTCGGCTCCTGAGCACAATTTCTTAATTCTGAAAGCGGGAATCGTTTCAGCTAAAAATTTGGGTCCGGAAAACATATAGCATGGGCGGATTCCGGACACTTTTTTTTTCGTCCGGAAAATGCACATTTTCAGCCATATCTCAGCTCCTGAGCACAATTTCTTAATTCTGAAAGCGGGAATCGTTTCAGCTAAAAATTTGGGTCCGGAAAACATATAGCATGGGCGGATTCCGGACACTTTTTTTTCGTCCGGAAAATGCACATTTTCAGCCATATCTCGGCTCCTGAGCACAATTTCTTAATTCTGAAAGCGGGAATCGTTTCAGCTAAAAATTTCCGTCCGGAAAACATATAGGATGGGCAGATTCCGGACACTTTTTTTTCGTCCGGAAAATGCACATTTTCAGCCATATCTCGGCTCCTGAGCACAATTTCTTAATTCTGAAAGCGGGAATCGTTTCAGCTAAAAATTTGGGTCCGGAAAACATATAGAATTGGCAGATTCCGGACACTTTTTTTTCGTCCGGAAAATGCACATTTTCAGCCATATCTCGGCTCCTGAGCATAATTTCTTAATTCTGAAAGCGGGAATCGTTTCAGCTAAAAATTTCCGTCCGGAAAACATATAGCATGGGCAGATTCCGGACACTTTTTTTTTCGTCCGGAAAATGCACATTTTCAGCCATATCTCGGCTCCTGAGCATAATTTCTTAATTCTGAAAGCGGGAATCGTTTCAGCTAAAAATTTCCGTCCGGAAAACATATAGGATGGGCAGATTCCGGACACTTTTTTTTCGTCCGGAAAATGCACATTTTCAGCCATATCTCGGCTCCTGAGCACAATTTCTTAATTCTGAAAGCGGGAATCGTTTCAGCTAAAAATTTCCGTCCGGAAAACATATAGGATGGGCAGATTCCGGACACTTTTTTTTCGTCCGGAAAATGCACATTTTCAGCCATATCTCGGCTCCTGAGCACAATTTCTTAATTCTGAAAGCGGGAATCGTTTCAGCTAAAAATTTCCGTCCGGAAAACATATAGCATGGGCAGATTCCGGACACTTTTTTTTCGTCCGGAAAATGCACATTTTCAGCCATATCTCGGCTCCTGAGCACAATTTCTTAATTCTGAAAGCGGGAATCGTTTCAGCTAAAAATTTGGGTCCGGAAAACATATAGAATTGGCAGATTCCGGACACTTTTTTTTCGTCCGGAAAATGCACATTTTCAGCCATATCTCGGCTCCTGAGCATAATTTCTTAATTCTGAAAGCGGGAATCGTTTCAGCTAAAAATTTCCGTCCGGAAAACATATAGCATGGGCAGATTCCGGACACTTTTTTTTTCGTCCGGAAAATGCACATTTTCAGCCATATCTCGGCTCCTGAGCATAATTTCTTAATTCTGAAAGCGGGAATCGTTTCAGCTAAAAATTTCCGTCCGGAAAACATATAGGATGGGCAGATTCCAGACACTTTTTTTTCGTCCGGAAAATGCACATTTTCAGCCATATCTCGGCTCCTGAGCACAATTTCTTAATTCTGAAAGCGGGAATCGTTTCAGCTAAAAATTTGGGTCCGGAAAACATATAGAATTGGCAGATTCCGGACACTTTTTTTTCGTCCGGAAAATGCACATTTTCAGCCATATCTCGGCTCCTGAGCACAATTTCTTAATTCTGAAAGCGGGAATCGTTTCAGCTAAAAATTTGGGTCCGGAAAACATATAGCATGGGCGGATTCCGGACACTTTTTTTTTCGTCCGGAAAATGCACATTTTCAGCCATATCTCAGCTCCTGAGCACAATTTCTTAATTCTGAAAGCGGGAATCGTTTCAGCTAAAAATTTGGGTCCGGAAAACATATAGCATGGGCGGATTCCGGACACTTTTTTTTCGTCCGGAAAATGCACATTTTCAGCCATATCTCGGCTCCTGAGCACAATTTCTTAATTCTGAAAGCGGGAATCGTTTCAGCTAAAAATTTCCGTCCGGAAAACATATAGGATGGGCAGATTCCGGACACTTTTTTTTCGTCCGGAAAATGCACATTTTCAGCCATATCTCGGCTCCTGAGCACAATTTCTTAATTCTGAAAGCGGGAATCGTTTCAGCTAAAAATTTGGGTCCGGAAAACATATAGAATTGGCAGATTCCGGACACTTTTTTTTCGTCCGGAAAATGCACATTTTCAGCCATATCTCGGCTCCTGACGAAAAAAAAGTGTCCGGAATCCGCCCATGCTATATGTTTTCCGGACGGAAATTTTTAGCTGAAACGATTCCCGCTTTCAGAATTAAGAAATTATGCTCAGGAGCCGAGATATGGCTGAAAATGTGCATTTTCCGGACGAAAAAAAAAGTGTCCGGAATCCGCCCATGCTATATGTTTTCCGGACCCAAATTTTTAGCTGAAACGATTCCCGCTTTCAGAATTGAGAAATTGTGCTCGGGAGCCGAGATATGGCTGAAAATGTGCATTTTCCGGACGAAAAAAAAAGTGTCCGGAATCCGCCCATGCTATATGTTTTCCGGACGGAAATTTTTAGCTGAAACGATTCCCGCTTTCAGAATTAAAAAATTGTGCTCAGGAGCCGAGATATGGCTGAAAATGTGCATTTTCCGGACGAAAAAAAAGTGTCCGGAATCCGCCCATGCTATATGTTTTCCGCACCCAAATTTTTAGCTGAAACGATTCCCGCTTTCAGAATTAAGAAATTATGCTCAGGAGCCGAGATATGGCTGAAAATGTGCATTTTCCGGACGAAAAAAAAAGTGTCCGGAATCCGCCCATGCTATATGTTTTCCGGACCCAAATTTTTAGCTGAAACGATTCCCGCTTTCAGAATTAAGAAATTGTGCTCAGGAGCCGAGATATGGCTGAAAATGTGCATTTTCCGGACGAAAAAAAAGTGTCCGGAATGCGCCCATGCTATATGTTTTCCGGACCCAAATTTTTAGCTGAAACGATTCCCGCTTTCAGAATTAAGAAATTGTGCTCAGGAGCTGAGATATGGCTGAAAATGTGCATTTTCCGGACGAAAAAAAAAGTGTCCGGAATCCGCCCATGCTATATGTTTTCCTGACGGAAATTTTTAGCTGAAACGATTCCCGCTTTCAGAATTAAGAAATTATGCTCAGGAGCCGAGATATGGCTGAAAATGTGCATTTTCCGGACGAAAAAAAAAGTGTCCGGAATCCGCCCATGCTATATGTTTTCCGGACCCAAATTTTTAGCTGAAACGATTCCCGCTTTCAGAATTAAGAAATTGTGCTCAGGAGCCGAGATATGGCTGAAAATGTGCATTTTCCGGACGAAAAAAAAGTGTCCGGAATGCGCCCATGCTATATGTTTTCCGGACGGAAATTTTTAGCTGAAACGATTCCCGCTTTCAGAATTAAGAAATTATGCTCAGGAGCCGAGATATGGCTGAAAATGTGCATTTTCCGGACGAAAAAAAAAGTGTCCGGAATCCGCCCATGCTATATGTTTTCCGGACCCAAATTTTTAGCTGAAACGATTCCCGCTTTCAGAATTGAGAAATTGTGCTCGGGAGCCGAGATATGGCTGAAAATGTGCATTTTCCGGACGAAAAAAAAAGTGTCCGGAATCCGCCCATGCTATATGTTTTCCGGACGGAAATTTTTAGCTGAAACGATTCCCGCTTTCAGAATTAAGAAATTGTGCTCAGGAGCCGAGATATGGCTGAAAATGTGCATTTTCCGGACGAAAAAAAAGTGTCCGGAATCCGCCCATGCTATATGTTTTCCGGACCCAAATTTTTAGCTGAAACGATTCCCGCTTTCAGAATTAAGAAATTATGCTCAGGAGCCGAGATATGGCTGAAAATGTGCATTTTCCGGACGAAAAAAAAAGTGTCCGGAATCCGCCCATGCTATATGTTTTCCGGACCCAAATTTTTAGCTGAAACGATTCCCGCTTTCAGAATTAAGAAATTGTGCTCAGGAGCCGAGATATGGCTGAAAATGTGCATTTTCCGGACGAAAAAAAAGTGTCCGGAATGCGCCCATGCTATATGTTTTCCGGACCCAAATTTTTAGCTGAAACGATTCCCGCTTTCAGAATTAAGAAATTGTGCTCAGGAGCTGAGATATGGCTGAAAATGTGCATTTTCCGGACGAAAAAAAAAGTGTCCGGAATCCGCCCATGCTATATGTTTTCCTGACGGAAATTTTTAGCTGAAACGATTCCCGCTTTCAGAATTAAGAAATTATGCTCAGGAGCCGAGATATGGCTGAAAATGTGCATTTTCCGGACGAAAAAAAAAGTGTCCGGAATCCGCCCATGCTATATGTTTTCCGGACCCAAATTTTTAGCTGAAACGATTCCCGCTTTCAGAATTAAGAAATTGTGCTCAGGAGCCGAGATATGGCTGAAAATGTGCATTTTCCGGACGAAAAAAAAGTGTCCGGAATGCGCCCATGCTATATGTTTTCCGGACCCAAATTTTTAGCTGAAACGATTCCCGCTTTCAGAATTAAGAAATTGTGCTCAGGAGCTGAGATATGGCTGAAAATGTGCATTTTCCGGACGAAAAAAAAAGTGTCCGGAATCCGCCCATGCTATATGTTTTCCGGACCCAAATTTTTAGCTGAAACGATTCCCGCTTTCAGAATTGAGAAATTGTGCTCGGGAGCCGAGATATGGCTGAAAATGTGCATTTTCCGGACGAAAAAAAAAGTGTCCGGAATCCGCCCATGCTATATGTTTTCCGGACGGAAATTTTTAGCTGAAACGATTCCCGCTTTCAGAATTAAGAAATTGTGCTCAGGAGCCGAGATATGGCTGAAAATGTGCATTTTCCGGACGAAAAAAAAAGTGTCCGGAATCCGCCCATGCTATATGTTTTCCGGACGGAAATGTTTAGCTGAAACGATTCCCGCTTTCAGAATTAAGAAATTATGCTCAGGAGCCGAGATATGGCTGAAAATGTGCATTTTCCGGACGAAAAAAAAAGTGTCCGGAATCCGCCCATGCTATATGTTTTCCGGACGGAAATTTTTAGCTGAAACGATTCCCGCTTTCAGAATTAAGAAATTGTGCTCAGGAGCCGAGATATGGCTGAAAATGTGCATTTTCCGGACGAAAAAAAAAGTGTCCGGAATCCGCCCATGCTATATGTTTTCCGGACGGAAATTTTTAGCTGAAACGATTCCCGCTTTCAGAATTAAGAAATTATGCTCAGGAGCCGAGATATGGCTGAAAATGTGCATTTTCCGGACGAAAAAAAAAGTGTCCGGAATCCGCCCATGCTATATGTTTTCCGGACCCAAATTTTTAGCTGAAACGATTCCCGCTTTCAGAATTAAGAAATTGTGCTCAGGAGCCGAGATATGGCTGAAAATGTGCATTTTCCGGACGAAAAAAAAGTGTCCGGAATCCGCCCATGCTATATGTTTTCCGGACCCAAATTTTTAGCTGAAACAATTCCCGCTTTCAGAATTAAGAAATTGTGCTCAGGAGCTGAGATATGGCTGAAAATGTGCATTTTCCGGACGAAAAAAAAAGTGTCCGGAATCCGCCCATGCTATATGTTTTCCGGACGGAAATTTTTAGCTGAAACGATTCCCGCTTTCAGAATTAAGAAATTATGCTCAGGAGCCGAGATATGGCTGAAAATGTGCATTTTCCGGACGAAAAAAAAAGTGTCCGGAATCCGCCCATGCTATATGTTTTCCGGACCCAAATTTTTAGCTGAAACGATTCCCGCTTTCAGAATTAAGAAATTGTGCTCAGGAGCCGAGATATGGCTGAAAATGTGCATTTTCCGGACGAAAAAAAAGTGTCCGGAATCCGCCCATGCTATATGTTTTCCGGACCCAAATTTTTAGCTGAAACAATTCCCGCTTTCAGAATTAAGAAATTGTGCTCAGGAGCTGAGATATGGCTGAAAATGTGCATTTTCCGGACGAAAAAAAAAGTGTCCGGAATCCGCCCATGCTATATGTTTTCCGGACGGAAATTTTTAGCTGAAACGATTCCCGCTTTCAGAATTAAGAAATTATGCTCAGGAGCCGAGATATGGCTGAAAATGTGCATTTTCCGGACGAAAAAAAAAGTGTCCGGAATCCGCCCATGCTATATGTTTTCCGGACCCAAATTTTTAGCTGAAACGATTCCCGCTTTCAGAATTAAGAAATTGTGCTCAGGAGCCGAGATATGGCTGAAAATGTGCATTTTCCGGACGAAAAAAAAAGTGTCCGGAATCCGCCCATGCTATATGTTTTCCGGACCCAAATTTTTAGCTGAAACGATTCCCGCTTTCAGAATTAAGAAATTGTGCTCAGGAGCCGAGATATGGCTGAAAATGTGCATTTTCCGGACGAAAAAAAAGTGTCCGGAATCCGCCCATGCTATATGTTTTCCGGACCCAAATTTTTAGCTGAAACGATTCCCGCTTTCAGAATTAAGAAATTGTGCTCAGGAGCCGAGATATGGCTGAAAATGTGCATTTTCCGGACGAAAAAAAAGTGTCCGGAATCCGCCCATGCTATATGTTTTCCGGACCCAAATTTTTAGCTGAAACGATTCCCGCTTTCAGAATTAAGAAATTGTGCTCAGGAGCCGAGATATGGCTGAAAATGTGCATTTTCCGGACGAAAAAAAAGTGTCCGGAATCCGCCCATGCTATATGTTTTCCGGACCCAAATTTTTAGCTGAAACGATTCCCGCTTTCAGAATTAAGAAATTGTGCTCAGGAGCTGAGATATGGCTGAAAATGTGCATTTTCCGGACGAAAAAAAAAGTGTCCGGAATCCGCCCATGCTATATGTTTTCCGGACCCAAATTTTTAGCTGAAACGATTCCCGCTTTCAGAATTAAGAAATTGTGCTCAGGAGCCGAGATATGGCTGAAAATGTGCATTTTCCGGACGAAAAAAAAAGTGTCCGGAATCCGCCCATGCTATATGTTTTCCGGACGGAAATTTTTAGCTGAAACGATTCCCGCTTTCAGAATTAAGAAATTATGCTCAGGAGCCGAGATATGGCTGAAAATGTGCATTTTCCGGACGAAAAAAAAAGTGTCCGGAATCCGCCCATGCTATATGTTTTCCGGACGGAAATTTTTAGCTGAAACGATTCCCGCTTTCAGAATTAAGAAATTGTGCTCAGGAGCCGAGATATGGCTAAAAATGTGCATTTTCCGGACGAAAAAAAAGTGTCCGGAATCTGCCCATCCTATATGTTTTCCGGACGGAAATTTTTAGCTGAAACGATTCCCGCTTTCAGAATTAGGAAATTGTGCTCAGGAGCCGAGATATGGCTGAAAATGTGCATTTTCCGGACGAAAAAAAAGTGTCCGGAATCCGCCCATGCTATATGTTTTCCGGACGGAAATTTTTAGCTGAAACGATTCCCGCTTTCAGAATTAAGAAATTGTGCTCAGGAGCCGAGATATGGCTGAAAATGTGCATTTTCCGGACGAAAAAAAAGTGTCCGGAATCTGCCCATCCTATATGTTTTCCGGACGGAAATTTTTAGCTGAAACGATTCCCGCTTTCAGAATTAAGAAATTGTGCTCAGGAGCCGAGATATGGCTGAAAATGTGCATTTTCCGGACGAAAAAAAAGTGTCCGGAATCCGCCCATGCTATATGTTTTCCGGACCCAAATTTTTAGCTGAAACGATTCCCGCTTTCAGAATTAAGAAATTGTGCTCAGGAGCCGAGATATGGCTGAAAATGTGCATTTTCCGGACGAAAAAAAAGTGTCCGGAATCCGCCCATGCTATATGTTTTCCGGACGGAAATTTTTAGCTGAAACGATTCCCGCTTTCAGAATTAAGAAATTGTGCTCAGGAGCCGAGATATGGCTGAAAATGTGCATTTTCCGGACGAAAAAAAAGTGTCCGGAATCTGCCCATCCTATATGTTTTCCGGACGGAAATTTTTAGCTGAAACGATTCCCGCTTTCAGAATTAGGAAATTGTGCTCAGGAGCCGAGATATGGCTGAAAATGTGCATTTTCCGGACGAAAAAAAAGTGTCCGGAATCCGCCCATGCTATATGTTTTCCGGACGGAAATTTTTAGCTGAAACGATTCCCGCTTTCAGAATTAAGAAATTGTGCTCAGGAGCCGAGATATGGCTGAAAATGTGCATTTTCCGGACGAAAAAAAAGTGTCCGGAATCTGCCCATCCTATATGTTTTCCGGACGGAAATTTTTAGCTGAAACGATTCCCGCTTTCAGAATTAAGAAATTGTGCTCAGGAGCCGAGATATGGCTGAAAATGTGCATTTTCCGGACGAAAAAAAAGTGTCCGGAATCTGCCCATCCTATATGTTTTCCGGACCCAAATTTTTAGCTGAAACGATTCCCGCTTTCAGAATTAAGAAATTGTGATCAGGAGCCGAGATATGGCTGAAAATGTGCATTTTCCGGACGAAAAAAAAAGTGTCCGGAATCCGCCCATGCTATATGTTTTCCGGACGGAAATTTTTAGCTGAAACGATTCCCGCTTTCAGAATTAAGAAATTATGCTCAGGAGCCGAGATATGGCTGAAAATGTGCATTTTCCGGACGAAAAAAAAGTGTCCGGAATCTGCCTATTCTATATGTTTTCCGGACCCAAATTTTTAGCTGAAACGATTCCCGCTTTCAGAATTAAGAAATTGTGCTCAGGAGCCGAGATATGGCTGAAAATGTGCATTTTCCGGACGAAAAAAAAGTGTCCGGAATCCGCCCATGCTATATGTTTTCCGGACCCAAATTTTTAGCTGAAACGATTCCCGCTTTCAGAATTAAGAAATTATGCTCAGGAGCCGAGATATGGCTGAAAATGTGCATTTTCCGGACGAAAAAAAAGTGTCCGGAATCTGCCTATTCTATATGTTTTCCGGACCCAAATTTTTAGCTGAAACGATTCCCGCTTTCAGAATTAAGAAATTGTGCTCAGGAGCCGAGATATGGCTGAAAATGTGCATTTTCCGGACGAAAAAAAAGTGTCCGGAATCTGCCCATCCTATATGTTTTCCGGACGGAAATTTTTAGCTGAAACGATTCCCGCTTTCAGAATTAAGAAATTGTGCTCAGGAGCCGAGATATGGCTGAAAATGTGCATTTTCCGGACGAAAAAAAAGTGTCCGGAATCTGCCCATCCTATATGTTTTCCGGACCCAAATTTTTAGCTGAAACGATTCCCGCTTTCAGAATTAAGAAATTGTGCTCAGGAGCCGAGATATGGCTGAAAATGTGCATTTTCCGGACGAAAAAAAAGTGTCCGGAATCCGCCCATGCTATATGTTTTCCGGACGGAAATTTTTAGCTGAAACGATTCCCGCTTTCAGAATTAAGAAATTGTGCTCAGGAGCCGAGATATGGCTGAAAATGTGCATTTTCCGGACGAAAAAAAAGTGTCCGGAATCTGCCCATCCTATATGTTTTCCGGACGGAAATTTTTAGCTGAAACGATTCCCGCTTTCAGAATTAAGAAATTATGCTCAGGAGCCGAGATATGGCTGAAAATGTGCATTTTCCGGACGAAAAAAAAGTGTCCGGAATCTGCCTATTCTATATGTTTTCCGGACCCAAATTTTTAGCTGAAACGATTCCCGCTTTCAGAATTAAGAAATTGTGCTCAGGAGCCGAGATATGGCTGAAAATGTGCATTTTCCGGACGAAAAAAAAGTGTCCGGAATCCGCCCATGCTATATGTTTTCCGGACCCAAATTTTTAGCTGAAACGATTCCCGCTTTCAGAATTAAGAAATTATGCTCAGGAGCCGAGATATGGCTGAAAATGTGCATTTTCCGGACGAAAAAAAAGTGTCCGGAATCTGCCTATTCTATATGTTTTCCGGACCCAAATTTTTAGCTGAAACGATTCCCGCTTTCAGAATTAAGAAATTGTGCTCAGGAGCCGAGATATGGCTGAAAATGTGCATTTTCCGGACGAAAAAAAAGTGTCCGGAATCTGCCCATGCTATATGTTTTCCGGACGGAAATTTTTAGCTGAAACGATTCCCGCTTTCAGAATTAAGAAATTGTGCTCAGGAGCCGAGATATGGCTGAAAATGTGCATTTTCCGGACGAAAAAAAAGTGTCCGGAATCTGCCCATCCTATATGTTTTCCGGACCCAAATTTTTAGCTGAAACGATTCCCGCTTTCAGAATTAAGAAATTGTGCTCAGGAGCCGAGATATGGCTGAAAATGTGCATTTTCCGGACGAAAAAAAAGTGTCCGGAATCCGCCCATGCTATATGTTTTCCGGACGGAAATTTTTAGCTGAAACGATTCCCGCTTTCAGAATTAAGAAATTGTGCTCAGGAGCCGAGATATGGCTGAAAATGTGCATTTTCCGGACGAAAAAAAAGTGTCCGGAATCTGCCCATCCTATATGTTTTCCGGACGGAAATTTTTAGCTGAAACGATTCCCGCTTTCAGAATTAAGAAATTGTGCTCAGGAGCCGAGATATGGCTGAAAATGTGCATTTTCCGGACGAAAAAAAAGTGTCCGGAATCCGCCCATGCTATATGTTTTCCGGACCCAAATTTTTAGCTGAAACGATTCCCGCTTTCAGAATTAAGAAATTGTGCTCAGGAGCCGAGATATGGCTGAAAATGTGCATTTTCCGGACGAAAAAAAAGTGTCCGGAATCCGCCCATGCTATATGTTTTCCGGACGGAAATTTTTAGCTGAAACGATTCCCGCTTTCAGAATTAAGAAATTGTGCTCAGGAGCCGAGATATGGCTGAAAATGTGCATTTTCCGGACGAAAAAAAAGTGTCCGGAATCCGCCCATGCTATATGTTTTCCGGACGGAAATTTTTAGCTGAAACGATTCCCGCTTTCAGAATTAAGAAATTGTGCTCAGGAGCCGAGATATGGCTGAAAATGTGCATTTTCCGGACGAAAAAAAAGTGTCCGGAATCTGCCCATCCTATATGTTTTCCGGACGGAAATTTTTAGCTGAAACGATTCCCGCTTTCAGAATTAAGAAATTGTGCTCAGGAGCCGAGATATGGCTGAAAATGTGCATTTTCCGGACGAAAAAAAAGTGTCCGGAATCTGCCCATCCTATATGTTTTCCGGACCCAAATTTTTAGCTGAAACGATTCCCGCTTTCAGAATTAAGAAATTGTGCTCAGGAGCCGAGATATGGCTGAAAATGTGCATTTTCCGGACGAAAAAAAAAGTGTCCGGAATCCGCCCATGCTATATGTTTTCCGGACGGAAATTTTTAGCTGAAACGATTCCCGCTTTCAGAATTAAGAAATTATGCTCAGGAGCCGAGATATGGCTGAAAATGTGCATTTTCCGGACGAAAAAAAAAGTGTCCGGAATCTGCCCATGCTATATGTTTTCCGGACCCAAATTTTTAGCTGAAACGATTCCCGCTTTCAGAATTAAGAAATTGTGCTCAGGAGCCGAGATATGGCTGAAAATGTGCATTTTCCGGACGAAAAAAAAGTGTCCGGAATCCGCCCATGCTATATGTTTTCCGGACCCAAATTTTTAGCTGAAACGATTCCCGCTTTCAGAATTAAGAAATTATGCTCAGGAGCCGAGATATGGCTGAAAATGTGCATTTTCCGGACGAAAAAAAAGTGTCCGGAATCTGCCTATTCTATATGTTTTCCGGACCCAAATTTTTAGCTGAAACGATTCCCGCTTTCAGAATTAAGAAATTGTGCTCAGGAGCCGAGATATGGCTGAAAATGTGCATTTTCCGGACGAAAAAAAAGTGTCCGGAATCCGCCCATGCTATATGTTTTCCGGACCCAAATTTTTAGCTGAAACGATTCCCGCTTTCAGAATTAAGAAATTATGCTCAGGAGCCGAGATATGGCTGAAAATGTGCATTTTCCGGACGAAAAAAAAGTGTCCGGAATCCGCCCATGCTATATGTTTTCCGGACCCAAATTTTTAGCTGAAACGATTCCCGCTTTCAGAATTAAGAAATTGTGCTCAGGAGCCGAGATATGGCTGAAAATGTGCATTTTCCGGACGAAAAAAAAGTGTCCGGAATCCGCCCATGCTATATGTTTTCCGGACCCAAATTTTTAGCTGAAACGATTCCCGCTTTCAGAATTAAGAAATTATGCTCAGGAGCCGAGATATGGCTGAAAATGTGCATTTTCCGGACGAAAAAAAAGTGTCCGGAATCTGCCTATTCTATATGTTTTCCGGACCCAAATTTTTAGCTGAAACGATTCCCGCTTTCAGAATTAAGAAATTGTGCTCAGGAGCCGAGATATGGCTGAAAATGTGCATTTTCCGGACGAAAAAAAAGTGTCCGGAATCCGCCCATGCTATATGTTTTCCGGACCCAAATTTTTAGCTGAAACGATTCCCGCTTTCAGAATTAAGAAATTATGCTCAGGAGCCGAGATATGGCTGAAAATGTGCATTTTCCGGACGAAAAAAAAGTGTCCGGAATCTGCCTATTCTATATGTTTTCCGGACCCAAATTTTTAGCTGAAACGATTCCCGCTTTCAGAATTAAGAAATTGTGCTCAGGAGCCGAGATATGGCTGAAAATGTGCATTTTCCGGACGAAAAAAAAGTGTCCGGAATCTGCCCATGCTATATGTTTTCCGGACGGAAATTTTTAGCTGAAACGATTCCCGCTTTCAGAATTAAGAAATTGTGCTCAGGAGCCGAGATATGGCTGAAAATGTGCATTTTCCGGACGAAAAAAAAGTGTCCGGAATCCGCCCATGCTATATGTTTTCCGGACGGAAATTTTTAGCTGAAACGATTCCCGCTTTCAGAATTAAGAAATTGTGCTCAGGAGCCGAGATATGGCTGAAAATGTGCATTTTCCGGACGAAAAAAAAGTGTCCGGAATCTGCCCATCCTATATGTTTTCCGGACGGAAATTTTTAGCTGAAACGATTCCCGCTTTCAGAATTAAGAAATTGTGCTCAGGAGCCGAGATATGGCTGAAAATGTGCATTTTCCGGACGAAAAAAAAGTGTCCGGAATCTGCCCATCCTATATGTTTTCCGGACCCAAATTTTTAGCTGAAACGATTCCCGCTTTCAGAATTAAGAAATTGTGCTCAGGAGCCGAGATATGGCTGAAAATGTGCATTTTCCGGACGAAAAAAAAAGTGTCCGGAATCCGCCCATGCTATATGTTTTCCGGACGGAAATTTTTAGCTGAAACGATTCCCGCTTTCAGAATTAAGAAATTATGCTCAGGAGCCGAGATATGGCTGAAAATGTGCATTTTCCGGACGAAAAAAAAAGTGTCCGGAATCTGCCCATGCTATATGTTTTCCGGACCCAAATTTTTAGCTGAAACGATTCCCGCTTTCAGAATTAAGAAATTGTGCTCAGGAGCCGAGATATGGCTGAAAATGTGCATTTTCCGGACGAAAAAAAAGTGTCCGGAATCCGCCCATGCTATATGTTTTCCGGACGGAAATTTTTAGCTGAAACGATTCCCGCTTTCAGAATTAAGAAATTGTGCTCAGGAGCCGAGATATGGCTGAAAATGTGCATTTTCCGGACGAAAAAAAAGTGTCCGGAATCTGCCCATCCTATATGTTTTCCGGACGGAAATTTTTAGCTGAAACGATTCCCGCTTTCAGAATTAAGAAATTGTGCTCAGGAGCCGAGATATGGCTGAAAATGTGCATTTTCCGGACGAAAAAAAAGTGTCCGGAATCTGCCCATCCTATATGTTTTCCGGACGGAAATTTTTAGCTGAAACGATTCCCGCTTTCAGAATTAAGAAATTGTGCTCAGGAGCCGAGATATGGCTGAAAATGTGCATTTTCCGGACGAAAAAAAAGTGTCCGGAATCTGCCCATCCTATATGTTTTCCGGACGGAAATTTTTAGCTGAAACGATTCCCGCTTTCAGAATTAAGAAATTGTGCTCAGGAGCCGAGATATGGCTGAAAATGTGCATTTTCCGGACGAAAAAAAAGTGTCCGGAATCTGCCCATCCTATATGTTTTCCGGACCCAAATTTTTAGCTGAAACGATTCCCGCTTTCAGAATTAAGAAATTGTGCTCAGGAGCCGAGATATGGCTGAAAATGTGCATTTTCCGGACGAAAAAAAAAGTGTCCGGAATCTGCCCATGCTATATGTTTTCCGGACCCAAATTTTTAGCTGAAACGATTCCCGCTTTCAGAATTAAGAAATTGTGCTCAGGAGCCGAGATATGGCTGAAAATGTGCATTTTCCGGACGAAAAAAAAGTGTCCGGAATCCGCCCATGCTATATGTTTTCCGGACGGAAATTTTTAGCTGAAACGATTCCCGCTTTCAGAATTAAGAAATTGTGCTCAGGAGCCGAGATATGGCTGAAAATGTGCATTTTCCGGACGAAAAAAAAGTGTCCGGAATCTGCCCATCCTATATGTTTTCCGGACGGAAATTTTTAGCTGAAACGATTCCCGCTTTCAGAATTAAGAAATTGTGCTCAGGAGCCGAGATATGGCTGAAAATGTGCATTTTCCGGACGAAAAAAAAGTGTCCGGAATCTGCCCATCCTATATGTTTTCCGGACGGAAATTTTTAGCTGAAACGATTCCCGCTTTCAGAATTAAGAAATTGTGCTCAGGAGCCGAGATATGGCTGAAAATGTGCATTTTCCGGACGAAAAAAAAGTGTCCGGAATCTGCCCATCCTATATGTTTTCCGGACGGAAATTTTTAGCTGAAACGATTCCCGCTTTCAGAATTAAGAAATTGTGCTCAGGAGCCGAGATATGGCTGAAAATGTGCATTTTCCGGACGAAAAAAAAGTGTCCGGAATCTGCCCATCCTATATGTTTTCCGGACCCAAATTTTTAGCTGAAACGATTCCCGCTTTCAGAATTAAGAAATTGTGCTCAGGAGCCGAGATATGGCTGAAAATGTGCATTTTCCGGACGAAAAAAAAGTGTCCGGAATCTGCCTATTCTATATGTTTTCCGGACCCAAATTTTTAGCTGAAACGATTCCCGCTTTCAGAATTAAGAAATTGTGCTCAGGAGCCGAGATATGGCTGAAAATGTGCATTTTCCGGACGAAAAAAAAGTGTCCGGAATCCGCCCATGCTATATGTTTTCCGGACCCAAATTTTTAGCTGAAACGATTCCCGCTTTCAGAATTAAGAAATTATGCTCAGGAGCCGAGATATGGCTGAAAATGTGCATTTTCCGGACGAAAAAAAAAGTGTCCGGAATCTGCCCATGCTATATGTTTTCCGGACCCAAATTTTTAGCTGAAACGATTCCCGCTTTCAGAATTAAGAAATTGTGCTCAGGAGCCGAGATATGGCTGAAAATGTGCATTTTCCGGACGAAAAAAAAGTGTCCGGAATCCGCCCATGCTATATGTTTTCCGGACGGAAATTTTTAGCTGAAACGATTCCCGCTTTCAGAATTAAGAAATTGTGCTCAGGAGCCGAGATATGGCTGAAAATGTGCATTTTCCGGACGAAAAAAAAGTGTCCGGAATCTGCCCATCCTATATGTTTTCCGGACGGAAATTTTTAGCTGAAACGATTCCCGCTTTCAGAATTAAGAAATTGTGCTCAGGAGCCGAGATATGGCTGAAAATGTGCATTTTCCGGACGAAAAAAAAGTGTCCGGAATCTGCCCATCCTATATGTTTTCCGGACGGAAATTTTTAGCTGAAACGATTCCCGCTTTCAGAATTAAGAAATTGTGCTCAGGAGCCGAGATATGGCTGAAAATGTGCATTTTCCGGACGAAAAAAAAGTGTCCGGAATCTGCCCATCCTATATGTTTTCCGGACGGAAATTTTTAGCTGAAACGATTCCCGCTTTCAGAATTAAGAAATTGTGCTCAGGAGCCGAGATATGGCTGAAAATGTGCATTTTCCGGACGAAAAAAAAGTGTCCGGAATCTGCCCATCCTATATGTTTTCCGGACCCAAATTTTTAGCTGAAACGATTCCCGCTTTCAGAATTAAGAAATTGTGCTCAGGAGCCGAGATATGGCTGAAAATGTGCATTTTCCGGACGAAAAAAAAGTGTCCGGAATCTGCCTATTCTATATGTTTTCCGGACCCAAATTTTTAGCTGAAACGATTCCCGCTTTCAGAATTAAGAAATTGTGCTCAGGAGCCGAGATATGGCTGAAAATGTGCATTTTCCGGACGAAAAAAAAGTGTCCGGAATCCGCCCATGCTATATGTTTTCCGGACCCAAATTTTTAGCTGAAACGATTCCCGCTTTCAGAATTAAGAAATTATGCTCAGGAGCCGAGATATGGCTGAAAATGTGCATTTTCCGGACGAAAAAAAAGTGTCCGGAATCTGCCTATTCTATATGTTTTCCGGACCCAAATTTTTAGCTGAAACGATTCCCGCTTTCAGAATTAAGAAATTGTGCTCAGGAGCCGAGATATGGCTGAAAATGTGCATTTTCCGGACGAAAAAAAAGTGTCCGGAATCTGCCCATGCTATATGTTTTCCGGACGGAAATTTTTAGCTGAAACGATTCCCGCTTTCAGAATTAAGAAATTGTGCTCAGGAGCCGAGATATGGCTGAAAATGTGCATTTTCCGGACGAAAAAAAAGTGTCCGGAATCCGCCCATGCTATATGTTTTCCGGACGGAAATTTTTAGCTGAAACGATTCCCGCTTTCAGAATTAAGAAATTGTGCTCAGGAGCCGAGATATGGCTGAAAATGTGCATTTTCCGGACGAAAAAAAAGTGTCCGGAATCTGCCCATCCTATATGTTTTCCGGACGGAAATTTTTAGCTGAAACGATTCCCGCTTTCAGAATTAAGAAATTGTGCTCAGGAGCCGAGATATGGCTGAAAATGTGCATTTTCCGGACGAAAAAAAAGTGTCCGGAATCTGCCCATCCTATATGTTTTCCGGACCCAAATTTTTAGCTGAAACGATTCCCGCTTTCAGAATTAAGAAATTGTGCTCAGGAGCCGAGATATGGCTGAAAATGTGCATTTTCCGGACGAAAAAAAAGTGTCCGGAATCCGCCCATGCTATATGTTTTCCGGACGGAAATTTTTAGCTGAAACGATTCCCGCTTTCAGAATTAAGAAATTGTGCTCAGGAGCCGAGATATGGCTGAAAATGTGCATTTTCCGGACGAAAAAAAAGTGTCCGGAATCTGCCCATCCTATATGTTTTCCGGACGGAAATTTTTAGCTGAAACGATTCCCGCTTTCAGAATTAAGAAATTGTGCTCAGGAGCCGAGATATGGCTGAAAATGTGCATTTTCCGGACGAAAAAAAAGTGTCCGGAATCTGCCCATCCTATATGTTTTCCGGACCCAAATTTTTAGCTGAAACGATTCCCGCTTTCAGAATTAAGAAATTGTGCTCAGGAGCCGAGATATGGCTGAAAATGTGCATTTTCCGGACGAAAAAAAAAGTGTCCGGAATCCGCCCATGCTATATGTTTTCCGGACGGAAATTTTTAGCTGAAACGATTCCCGCTTTCAGAATTAAGAAATTATGCTCAGGAGCCGAGATATGGCTGAAAATGTGCATTTTCCGGACGAAAAAAAAAGTGTCCGGAATCTGCCCATGCTATATGTTTTCCGGACCCAAATTTTTAGCTGAAACGATTCCCGCTTTCAGAATTAAGAAATTGTGCTCAGGAGCCGAGATATGGCTGAAAATGTGCATTTTCCGGACGAAAAAAAAGTGTCCGGAATCCGCCCATGCTATATGTTTTCCGGACGGAAATTTTTAGCTGAAACGATTCCCGCTTTCAGAATTAAGAAATTGTGCTCAGGAGCCGAGATATGGCTGAAAATGTGCATTTTCCGGACGAAAAAAAAGTGTCCGGAATCTGCCCATCCTATATGTTTTCCGGACGGAAATTTTTAGCTGAAACGATTCCCGCTTTCAGAATTAAGAAATTGTGCTCAGGAGCCGAGATATGGCTGAAAATGTGCATTTTCCGGACGAAAAAAAAGTGTCCGGAATCTGCCCATCCTATATGTTTTCCGGACGGAAATTTTTAGCTGAAACGATTCCCGCTTTCAGAATTAAGAAATTGTGCTCAGGAGCCGAGATATGGCTGAAAATGTGCATTTTCCGGACGAAAAAAAAGTGTCCGGAATCTGCCCATCCTATATGTTTTCCGGACGGAAATTTTTAGCTGAAACGATTCCCGCTTTCAGAATTAAGAAATTGTGCTCAGGAGCCGAGATATGGCTGAAAATGTGCATTTTCCGGACGAAAAAAAAGTGTCCGGAATCTGCCCATCCTATATGTTTTCCGGACCCAAATTTTTAGCTGAAACGATTCCCGCTTTCAGAATTAAGAAATTGTGCTCAGGAGCCGAGATATGGCTGAAAATGTGCATTTTCCGGACGAAAAAAAAAGTGTCCGGAATCCGCCCATGCTATATGTTTTCCGGACGGAAATTTTTAGCTGAAACGATTCCCGCTTTCAGAATTAAGAAATTATGCTCAGGAGCCGAGATATGGCTGAAAATGTGCATTTTCCGGACGAAAAAAAAAGTGTCCGGAATCTGCCCATGCTATATGTTTTCCGGACCCAAATTTTTAGCTGAAACGATTCCCGCTTTCAGAATTAAGAAATTGTGCTCAGGAGCCGAGATATGGCTGAAAATGTGCATTTTCCGGACGAAAAAAAAGTGTCCGGAATCCGCCCATGCTATATGTTTTCCGGACCCAAATTTTTAGCTGAAACGATTCCCGCTTTCAGAATTAAGAAATTGTGCTCAGGAGCTGAGATATGGCTGAAAATGTGCATTTTCCGGACGAAAAAAAAAGTGTCCGGAATCCGCCCATGCTATATGTTTTCCGGACCCAAATTTTTAGCTGAAACGATTCCCGCTTTCAGAATTAAGAAATTGTGCTCAGGAGCCGAGATATGGCTGAAAATGTGCATTTTCCGGACGAAAAAAAAAGTGTCCGGAATCCGCCCATGCTATATGTTTTCCGGACGGAAATTTTTAGCTGAAACGATTCCCGCTTTCAGAATTAAGAAATTGTGCTCAGGAGCTGAGATATGGCTGAAAATGTGCATTTTCCGGACGAAAAAAAAAGTGTCCGGAATCCGCCCATGCATATGTTTTCCGGACCCAAATTTTTAGCTGAAACGATTCCCGCTTTCAGAATTAAGAAATTGTGCTCAGGAGCCGAGATATGGCTGAAAATGTGCATTTTCCGGACGAAAAAAAAAGTGTCCGGAATCCGCCCATGCTATATGTTTTCCGGACGGAAATTTTTAGCTGAAACGATTCCCGATTTCAGAATTAAGAAATTATGCTCAGGAGCCGAGATATGGCTGAAAATGTGCATTTTCCGGACGAAAAAAAAAGTGTCCGGAATCCGCCCATGCTATATGTTTTCCGGACCCAAATTTTTAGCTGAAACGATTCCCGCTTTCAGAATTAAGAAATTGTGCTCAGGAGCCGAGATATGGCTGAAAATGTGCATTTTCCGGACGAAAAAAAAGTGTCCGGAATCTGCTCATCCTATATGTTTTCCGGACGGAAATTTTTAGCTGAAACGATTCCCGCTTTCAGAATTAAGAAATTGTGCTCAGGAGCCGAGATATGGCTGAAAATGTGCATTTTCCGGACGAAAAAAAAGTGTCCGGAATCTGCCCATCCTATATGTTTTCCGGACGGAAATTTTTAGCTGAAACGATTCCCGCTTTCAGAATTAGGAAATTGTGCTCAGGAGCCGAGATATGGCTGAAAATGTGCATTTTCCGGACGAAAAAAAAGTGTCCGGAATCCGCCCATGCTATATGTTTTCCGGACGGAAATTTTTAGCTGAAACGATTCCCGCTTTCAGAATTAAGAAATTGTGCTCAGGAGCCGAGATATGGCTGAAAATGTGCATTTTCCGGACGAAAAAAAAGTGTCCGGAATCCGCCCATGCTATATGTTTTCCGGACCCAAATTTTTAGCTGAAACGATTCCCGCTTTCAGAATTAAGAAATTGTGCTCAGGAGCCGAGATATGGCTGAAAATGTGCATTTTCCGGACGAAAAAAAAAGTGTCCGGAATCCGCCCATGCTATATGTTTTCCGGACGGAAATTTTTAGCTGAAACGATTCCCGATTTCAGAATTAAGAAATTATGCTCAGGAGCCGAGATATGGCTGAAAATGTGCATTTTCCGGACGAAAAAAAAAGTGTCCGGAATCCGCCCATGCTATATGTTTTCCGGACCCAAATTTTTAGCTGAAACGATTCCCGCTTTCAGAATTAAGAAATTGTGCTCAGGAGCCGAGATATGGCTGAAAATGTGCATTTTCCGGACGAAAAAAAAGTGTCCGGAATCTGCTCATCCTATATGTTTTCCGGACGGAAATTTTTAGCTGAAACGATTCCCGCTTTCAGAATTAAGAAATTGTGCTCAGGAGCCGAGATATGGCTGAAAATGTGCATTTTCCGGACGAAAAAAAAAGTGTCCGGAATCCGCCCATGCTATATGTTTTCCGGACGGAAATTTTTAGCTGAAACGATTCCCGCTTTCAGAATTAAGAAATTATGCTCAGGAGCCGAGATATGGCTGAAAATGTGCATTTTCCGGACGAAAAAAAAAGTGTCCGGAATCTGCCCATGCTATATGTTTTCCGGACCCAAATTTTTAGCTGAAACGATTCCCGCTTTCAGAATTAAGAAATTGTGCTCAGGAGCCGAGATATGGCTGAAAATGTGCATTTTCCGGACGAAAAAAAAGTGTCCGGAATCCGCCCATGCTATATGTTTTCCGGACGGAAATTTTTAGCTGAAACGATTCCCGCTTTCAGAATTAAGAAATTGTGCTCAGGAGCCGAGATATGGCTGAAAATGTGCATTTTCCGGACGAAAAAAAAGTGTCCGGAATCTGCCCATCCTATATGTTTTCCGGACGGAAATTTTTAGCTGAAACGATTCCCGCTTTCAGAATTAAGAAATTGTGCTCAGGAGCCGAGATATGGCTGAAAATGTGCATTTTCCGGACGAAAAAAAAGTGTCCGGAATCTGCCCATCCTATATGTTTTCCGGACGGAAATTTTTAGCTGAAACGATTCCCGCTTTCAGAATTAAGAAATTGTGCTCAGGAGCCGAGATATGGCTGAAAATGTGCATTTTCCGGACGAAAAAAAAGTGTCCGGAATCTGCCCATCCTATATGTTTTCCGGACGGAAATTTTTAGCTGAAACGATTCCCGCTTTCAGAATTAAGAAATTGTGCTCAGGAGCCGAGATATGGCTGAAAATGTGCATTTTCCGGACGAAAAAAAAGTGTCCGGAATCTGCCCATCCTATATGTTTTCCGGACCCAAATTTTTAGCTGAAACGATTCCCGCTTTCAGAATTAAGAAATTGTGCTCAGGAGCCGAGATATGGCTGAAAATGTGCATTTTCCGGACGAAAAAAAAAGTGTCCGGAATCCGCCCATGCTATATGTTTTCCGGACGGAAATTTTTAGCTGAAACGATTCCCGCTTTCAGAATTAAGAAATTATGCTCAGGAGCCGAGATATGGCTGAAAATGTGCATTTTCCGGACGAAAAAAAAAGTGTCCGGAATCTGCCCATGCTATATGTTTTCCGGACCCAAATTTTTAGCTGAAACGATTCCCGCTTTCAGAATTAAGAAATTGTGCTCAGGAGCCGAGATATGGCTGAAAATGTGCATTTTCCGGACGAAAAAAAAGTGTCCGGAATCCGCCCATGCTATATGTTTTCCGGACCCAAATTTTTAGCTGAAACGATTCCCGCTTTCAGAATTAAGAAATTGTGCTCAGGAGCCGAGATATGGCTGAAAATGTGCATTTTCCGGACGAAAAAAAAAGTGTCCGGAATCCGCCCATGCTATATGTTTTCCGGACGGAAATTTTTAGCTGAAACGATTCCCGCTTTCAGAATTAAGAAATTGTGCTCAGGAGCTGAGATATGGCTGAAAATGTGCATTTTCCGGACGAAAAAAAAAGTGTCCGGAATCCGCCCATGCATATGTTTTCCGGACCCAAATTTTTAGCTGAAACGATTCCCGCTTTCAGAATTAAGAAATTGTGCTCAGGAGCCGAGATATGGCTGAAAATGTGCATTTTCCGGACGAAAAAAAAAGTGTCCGGAATCCGCCCATGCTATATGTTTTCCGGACGGAAATTTTTAGCTGAAACGATTCCCGATTTCAGAATTAAGAAATTATGCTCAGGAGCCGAGATATGGCTGAAAATGTGCATTTTCCGGACGAAAAAAAAAGTGTCCGGAATCCGCCCATGCTATATGTTTTCCGGACCCAAATTTTTAGCTGAAACGATTCCCGCTTTCAGAATTAAGAAATTGTGCTCAGGAGCCGAGATATGGCTGAAAATGTGCATTTTCCGGACGAAAAAAAAGTGTCCGGAATCTGCTCATCCTATATGTTTTCCGGACGGAAATTTTTAGCTGAAACGATTCCCGCTTTCAGAATTAAGAAATTGTGCTCAGGAGCCGAGATATGGCTGAAAATGTGCATTTTCCGGACGAAAAAAAAGTGTCCGGAATCTGCCCATCCTATATGTTTTCCGGACGGAAATTTTTAGCTGAAACGATTCCCGCTTTCAGAATTAGGAAATTGTGCTCAGGAGCCGAGATATGGCTGAAAATGTGCATTTTCCGGACGAAAAAAAAGTGTCCGGAATCCGCCCATGCTATATGTTTTCCGGACGGAAATTTTTAGCTGAAACGATTCCCGCTTTCAGAATTAAGAAATTGTGCTCAGGAGCCGAGATATGGCTGAAAATGTGCATTTTCCGGACGAAAAAAAAGTGTCCGGAATCCGCCCATGCTATATGTTTTCCGGACCCAAATTTTTAGCTGAAACGATTCCCGCTTTCAGAATTAAGAAATTGTGCTCAGGAGCCGAGATATGGCTGAAAATGTGCATTTTCCGGACGAAAAAAAAAGTGTCCGGAATCCGCCCATGCTATATGTTTTCCGGACGGAAATTTTTAGCTGAAACGATTCCCGATTTCAGAATTAAGAAATTATGCTCAGGAGCCGAGATATGGCTGAAAATGTGCATTTTCCGGACGAAAAAAAAAGTGTCCGGAATCCGCCCATGCTATATGTTTTCCGGACCCAAATTTTTAGCTGAAACGATTCCCGCTTTCAGAATTAAGAAATTGTGCTCAGGAGCCGAGATATGGCTGAAAATGTGCATTTTCCGGACGAAAAAAAAGTGTCCGGAATCTGCTCATCCTATATGTTTTCCGGACGGAAATTTTTAGCTGAAACGATTCCCGCTTTCAGAATTAAGAAATTGTGCTCAGGAGCCGAGATATGGCTGAAAATGTGCATTTTCCGGACGAAAAAAAAGTGTCCGGAATCTGCCCATCCTATATGTTTTCCGGACGGAAATTTTTAGCTGAAACGATTCCCGCTTTCAGAATTAGGAAATTGTGCTCAGGAGCCGAGATATGGCTGAAAATGTGCATTTTCCGGACGAAAAAAAAGTGTCCGGAATCCGCCCATGCTATATGTTTTCCGGACGGAAATTTTTAGCTGAAACGATTCCCGCTTTCAGAATTAAGAAATTGTGCTCAGGAGCCGAGATATGGCTGAAAATGTGCATTTTCCGGACGAAAAAAAAGTGTCCGGAATCCGCCCATGCTATATGTTTTCCGGACCCAAATTTTTAGCTGAAACGATTCCCGCTTTCAGAATTAAGAAATTGTGCTCAGGAGCCGAGATATGGCTGAAAATGTGCATTTTCCGGACGAAAAAAAAGTGTCCGGAATCTGCCCATGCTATATGTTTTCCGGACGGAAATTTTTAGCTGAAACGATTCCCGCTTTCAGAATTAAGAAATTGTGCTCAGGAGCCGAGATATGGCTGAAAATGTGCATTTTCCGGACGAAAAAAAAGTGTCCGGAATCCGCCCATGCTATATGTTTTCCGGACGGAAATTTTTAGCTGAAACGATTCCCGCTTTCAGAATTAAGAAATTGTGCTCAGGAGCCGAGATATGGCTGAAAATGTGCATTTTCCGGACGAAAAAAAAGTGTCCGGAATCTGCCCATCCTATATGTTTTCCGGACGGAAATTTTTAGCTGAAACGATTCCCGCTTTCAGAATTAAGAAATTGTGCTCAGGAGCCGAGATATGGCTGAAAATGTGCATTTTCCGGACGAAAAAAAAGTGTCCGGAATCTGCCCATCCTATATGTTTTCCGGACCCAAATTTTTAGCTGAAACGATTCCCGC
Source organism: Caenorhabditis macrosperma (assembly GCA_963932285.1). Taxonomy (NCBI): domain Eukaryota; kingdom Metazoa; phylum Nematoda; class Chromadorea; order Rhabditida; family Rhabditidae; genus Caenorhabditis; species Caenorhabditis macrosperma. The sequence goes on from OZ010618.1 coordinate 4,589,052, forward strand.
TTTCAGAATTAAGAAATTGTGCTCAGGAGCCGAGATATGGCTGAAAATGTGCATTTTCCGGACGAAAAAAAAAGTGTCCGGAATCCGCCCATGCTATATGTTTTCCGGACGGAAATTTTTAGCTGAAACGATTCCCGCTTTCAGAATTAAGAAATTGTGCTCAGGAGCCGAGATATGGCTGAAAATGTGCATTTTCCGGACGAAAAAAAAGTGTCCGGAATCTGCCCATCCTATATGTTTTCCGGACGGAAATTTTTAGCTGAAACGATTCCCGCTTTCAGAATTAAGAAATTGTGCTCAGGAGCCGAGATATGGCTGAAAATGTGCATTTTCCGGACGAAAAAAAAGTGTCCGGAATCTGCCCATCCTATATGTTTTCCGGACCCAAATTTTTAGCTGAAACGATTCCCGCTTTCAGAATTAAGAAATTGTGCTCAGGAGCCGAGATATGGCTGAAAATGTGCATTTTCCGGACGAAAAAAAAAGTGTCCGGAATCCGCCCATGCTATATGTTTTCCGGACCCAAATTTTTAGCTGAAACGATTCCCGCTTTCAGAATTAAGAAATTATGCTCAGGAGCCGAGATATGGCTGAAAATGTGCATTTTCCGGACGAAAAAAAAAGTGTCCGGAATCTGCCCATGCTATATGTTTTCCGGACCCAAATTTTTAGCTGAAACGATTCCCGCTTTCAGAATTAAGAAATTGTGCTCAGGAGCCGAGATATGGCTGAAAATGTGCATTTTCCGGACGAAAAAAAAGTGTCCGGAATCCGCCCATGCTATATGTTTTCCGGACCCAAATTTTTAGCTGAAACGATTCCCGCTTTCAGAATTAAGAAATTGTGCTCAGGAGCTGAGATATGGCTGAAAATGTGCATTTTCCGGACGAAAAAAAAAGTGTCCGGAATCCGCCCATGCTATATGTTTTCCGGACCCAAATTTTTAGCTGAAACGATTCCCGCTTTGAGAATTAAGAAATTGTGCTCAGGAGCCGAGATATGGCTGAAAATGTGCATTTTCCGGACGAAAAAAAAGTGTCCGGAATCCGCCCATGCTATATGTTTTCCGGACCCAAATTTTTAGCTGAAACGATTCCCGCTTTCAGAATTAAGAAATTGTGCTCAGGAGCCGAGATATGGCTGAAAATGTGCATTTTCCGGACGAAAAAAAAGTGTCCGGAATCTGCCCATGCTATATGTTTTCCGGACGGAAATTTTTAGCTGAAACGATTCCCGCTTTCAGAATTAAGAAATTGTGCTCAGGAGCCGAGATATGGCTGAAAATGTGCATTTTCCGGACGAAAAAAAAGTGTCCGGAATCTGCCCATCCTATATGTTTTCCGGACGGAAATTTTTAGCTGAAACGATTCCCGCTTTCAGAATTAAGAAATTGTGCTCAGGAGCCGAGATATGGCTGAAAATGTGCATTTTCCGGACGAAAAAAAAGTGTCCGGAATCTGCCCATCCTATATGTTTTCCGGACCCAAATTTTTAGCTGAAACGATTCCCGCTTTCAGAATTAAGAAATTGTGCTCAGGAGCCGAGATATGGCTGAAAATGTGCATTTTCCGGACGAAAAAAAAAGTGTCCGGAATCCGCCCATGCTATATGTTTTCCGGACGGAAATTTTTAGCTGAAACGATTCCCGCTTTCAGAATTAAGAAATTGTGCTCAGGAGCCGAGATATGGCTGAAAATGTGCATTTTCCGGACGAAAAAAAAGTGTCCGGAATCTGCCCATCCTATATGTTTTCCGGACGGAAATTTTTAGCTGAAACGATTCCCGCTTTCAGAATTAAGAAATTGTGCTCAGGAGCCGAGATATGGCTGAAAATGTGCATTTTCCGGACGAAAAAAAAGTGTCCGGAATCTGCCCATCCTATATGTTTTCCGGACCCAAATTTTTAGCTGAAACGATTCCCGCTTTCAGAATTAAGAAATTGTGCTCAGGAGCCGAGATATGGCTGAAAATGTGCATTTTCCGGACGAAAAAAAAAGTGTCCGGAATCCGCCCATGCTATATGTTTTCCGGACCCAAATTTTTAGCTGAAACGATTCCCGCTTTCAGAATTAAGAAATTATGCTCAGGAGCCGAGATATGGCTGAAAATGTGCATTTTCCGGACGAAAAAAAAAGTGTCCGGAATCTGCCCATGCTATATGTTTTCCGGACCCAAATTTTTAGCTGAAACGATTCCCGCTTTCAGAATTAAGAAATTGTGCTCAGGAGCCGAGATATGGCTGAAAATGTGCATTTTCCGGACGAAAAAAAAGTGTCCGGAATCCGCCCATGCTATATGTTTTCCGGACCCAAATTTTTAGCTGAAACGATTCCCCCTTTCAGAATTAAGAAATTGTGCTCAGGAGCTGAGATATGGCTGAAAATGTGCATTTTCCGGACGAAAAAAAAAGTGTCCGGAATCCGCCCATGCTATATGTTTTCCGGACCCAAATTTTTAGCTGAAACGATTCCCGCTTTCAGAATTAAGAAATTGTGCTCAGGAGCCGAGATATGGCTGAAAATGTGCATTTTCCGGACGAAAAAAAAGTGTCCGGAATCCGCCCATGCTATATGTTTTCCGGACCCAAATTTTTAGCTGAAACGATTCCCGCTTTCAGAATTAAGAAATTGTGCTCAGGAGCCGAGATATGGCTGAAAATGTGCATTTTCCGGACGAAAAAAAAGTGTCCGGAATCTGCCCATGCTATATGTTTTCCGGACGGAAATTTTTAGCTGAAACGATTCCCGCTTTCAGAATTAAGAAATTGTGCTCAGGAGCCGAGATATGGCTGAAAATGTGCATTTTCCGGACGAAAAAAAAGTGTCCGGAATCCGCCCATGCTATATGTTTTCCGGACGGAAATTTTTAGCTGAAACGATTCCCGCTTTCAGAATTAAGAAATTGTGCTCAGGAGCCGAGATATGGCTGAAAATGTGCATTTTCCGGACGAAAAAAAAGTGTCCGGAATCTGCCCATCCTATATGTTTTCCGGACGGAAATTTTTAGCTGAAACGATTCCCGCTTTCAGAATTAAGAAATTGTGCTCAGGAGCCGAGATATGGCTGAAAATGTGCATTTTCCGGACGAAAAAAAAGTGTCCGGAATCTGCCCATCCTATATGTTTTCCGGACCCAAATTTTTAGCTGAAACGATTCCCGCTTTCAGAATTAAGAAATTGTGCTCAGGAGCCGAGATATGGCTGAAAATGTGCATTTTCCGGACGAAAAAAAAAGTGTCCGGAATCCGCCCATGCTATATGTTTTCCGGACGGAAATTTTTAGCTGAAACGATTCCCGCTTTCAGAATTAAGAAATTGTGCTCAGGAGCCGAGATATGGCTGAAAATGTGCATTTTCCGGACGAAAAAAAAGTGTCCGGAATCTGCCCATCCTATATGTTTTCCGGACGGAAATTTTTAGCTGAAACGATTCCCGCTTTCAGAATTAAGAAATTGTGCTCAGGAGCCGAGATATGGCTGAAAATGTGCATTTTCCGGACGAAAAAAAAGTGTCCGGAATCTGCCCATCCTATATGTTTTCCGGACCCAAATTTTTAGCTGAAACGATTCCCGCTTTCAGAATTAAGAAATTGTGCTCAGGAGCCGAGATATGGCTGAAAATGTGCATTTTCCGGACGAAAAAAAAAGTGTCCGGAATCCGCCCATGCTATATGTTTTCCGGACCCAAATTTTTAGCTGAAACGATTCCCGCTTTCAGAATTAAGAAATTATGCTCAGGAGCCGAGATATGGCTGAAAATGTGCATTTTCCGGACGAAAAAAAAAGTGTCCGGAATCTGCCCATGCTATATGTTTTCCGGACCCAAATTTTTAGCTGAAACGATTCCCGCTTTCAGAATTAAGAAATTGTGCTCAGGAGCCGAGATATGGCTGAAAATGTGCATTTTCCGGACGAAAAAAAAGTGTCCGGAATCCGCCCATGCTATATGTTTTCCGGACCCAAATTTTTAGCTGAAACGATTCCCGCTTTCAGAATTAAGAAATTGTGCTCAGGAGCTGAGATATGGCTGAAAATGTGCATTTTCCGGACGAAAAAAAAAGTGTCCGGAATCCGCCCATGCTATATGTTTTCCGGACCCAAATTTTTAGCTGAAACGATTCCCGCTTTCAGAATTAAGAAATTGTGCTCAGGAGCCGAGATATGGCTGAAAATGTGCATTTTCCGGACGAAAAAAAAAGTGTCCGGAATCCGCCCATGCTATATGTTTTCCGGACGGAAATTTTTAGCTGAAACGATTCCCGCTTTCAGAATTAAGAAATTGTGCTCAGGAGCTGAGATATGGCTGAAAATGTGCATTTTCCGGACGAAAAAAAAAGTGTCCGGAATCCGCCCATGCATATGTTTTCCGGACCCAAATTTTTAGCTGAAACGATTCCCGCTTTCAGAATTAAGAAATTGTGCTCAGGAGCCGAGATATGGCTGAAAATGTGCATTTTCCGGACGAAAAAAAAAGTGTCCGGAATCCGCCCATGCTATATGTTTTCCGGACGGAAATTTTTAGCTGAAACGATTCCCGATTTCAGAATTAAGAAATTATGCTCAGGAGCCGAGATATGGCTGAAAATGTGCATTTTCCGGACGAAAAAAAAAGTGTCCGGAATCCGCCCATGCTATATGTTTTCCGGACCCAAATTTTTAGCTGAAACGATTCCCGCTTTCAGAATTAAGAAATTGTGCTCAGGAGCCGAGATATGGCTGAAAATGTGCATTTTCCGGACGAAAAAAAAGTGTCCGGAATCTGCTCATCCTATATGTTTTCCGGACGGAAATTTTTAGCTGAAACGATTCCCGCTTTCAGAATTAAGAAATTGTGCTCAGGAGCCGAGATATGGCTGAAAATGTGCATTTTCCGGACGAAAAAAAAGTGTCCGGAATCTGCCCATCCTATATGTTTTCCGGACGGAAATTTTTAGCTGAAACGATTCCCGCTTTCAGAATTAGGAAATTGTGCTCAGGAGCCGAGATATGGCTGAAAATGTGCATTTTCCGGACGAAAAAAAAGTGTCCGGAATCCGCCCATGCTATATGTTTTCCGGACGGAAATTTTTAGCTGAAACGATTCCCGCTTTCAGAATTAAGAAATTGTGCTCAGGAGCCGAGATATGGCTGAAAATGTGCATTTTCCGGACGAAAAAAAAGTGTCCGGAATCCGCCCATGCTATATGTTTTCCGGACCCAAATTTTTAGCTGAAACGATTCCCGCTTTCAGAATTAAGAAATTGTGCTCAGGAGCCGAGATATGGCTGAAAATGTGCATTTTCCGGACGAAAAAAAAGTGTCCGGAATCTGCCCATGCTATATGTTTTCCGGACGGAAATTTTTAGCTGAAACGATTCCCGCTTTCAGAATTAAGAAATTGTGCTCAGGAGCCGAGATATGGCTGAAAATGTGCATTTTCCGGACGAAAAAAAAGTGTCCGGAATCCGCCCATGCTATATGTTTTCCGGACGGAAATTTTTAGCTGAAACGATTCCCGCTTTCAGAATTAAGAAATTGTGCTCAGGAGCCGAGATATGGCTGAAAATGTGCATTTTCCGGACGAAAAAAAAGTGTCCGGAATCTGCCCATCCTATATGTTTTCCGGACGGAAATTTTTAGCTGAAACGATTCCCGCTTTCAGAATTAAGAAATTGTGCTCAGGAGCCGAGATATGGCTGAAAATGTGCATTTTCCGGACGAAAAAAAAGTGTCCGGAATCTGCCCATCCTATATGTTTTCCGGACCCAAATTTTTAGCTGAAACGATTCCCGCTTTCAGAATTAAGAAATTGTGCTCAGGAGCCGAGATATGGCTGAAAATGTGCATTTTCCGGACGAAAAAAAAAGTGTCCGGAATCCGCCCATGCTATATGTTTTCCGGACGGAAATTTTTAGCTGAAACGATTCCCGCTTTCAGAATTAAGAAATTATGCTCAGGAGCCGAGATATGGCTGAAAATGTGCATTTTCCGGACGAAAAAAAAAGTGTCCGGAATCTGCCCATGCTATATGTTTTCCGGACCCAAATTTTTAGCTGAAACGATTCCCGCTTTCAGAATTAAGAAATTGTGCTCAGGAGCCGAGATATGGCTGAAAATGTGCATTTTCCGGACGAAAAAAAAGTGTCCGGAATCCGCCCATGCTATATGTTTTCCGGACCCAAATTTTTAGCTGAAACGATTCCCGCTTTCAGAATTAAGAAATTGTGCTCAGGAGCTGAGATATGGCTGAAAATGTGCATTTTCCGGACGAAAAAAAAAGTGTCCGGAATCCGCCCATGCTATATGTTTTCCGGACCCAAATTTTTAGCTGAAACGATTCCCGCTTTCAGAATTAAGAAATTGTGCTCAGGAGCCGAGATATGGCTGAAAATGTGCATTTTCCGGACGAAAAAAAAAGTGTCCGGAATCCGCCCATGCTATATGTTTTCCGGACGGAAATTTTTAGCTGAAACGATTCCCGCTTTCAGAATTAAGAAATTGTGCTCAGGAGCTGAGATATGGCTGAAAATGTGCATTTTCCGGACGAAAAAAAAAGTGTCCGGAATCCGCCCATGCATATGTTTTCCGGACCCAAATTTTTAGCTGAAACGATTCCCGCTTTCAGAATTAAGAAATTGTGCTCAGGAGCCGAGATATGGCTGAAAATGTGCATTTTCCGGACGAAAAAAAAAGTGTCCGGAATCCGCCCATGCTATATGTTTTCCGGACGGAAATTTTTAGCTGAAACGATTCCCGATTTCAGAATTAAGAAATTATGCTCAGGAGCCGAGATATGGCTGAAAATGTGCATTTTCCGGACGAAAAAAAAAGTGTCCGGAATCCGCCCATGCTATATGTTTTCCGGACCCAAATTTTTAGCTGAAACGATTCCCGCTTTCAGAATTAAGAAATTGTGCTCAGGAGCCGAGATATGGCTGAAAATGTGCATTTTCCGGACGAAAAAAAAGTGTCCGGAATCTGCTCATCCTATATGTTTTCCGGACGGAAATTTTTAGCTGAAACGATTCCCGCTTTCAGAATTAAGAAATTGTGCTCAGGAGCCGAGATATGGCTGAAAATGTGCATTTTCCGGACGAAAAAAAAGTGTCCGGAATCTGCCCATCCTATATGTTTTCCGGACGGAAATTTTTAGCTGAAACGATTCCCGCTTTCAGAATTAGGAAATTGTGCTCAGGAGCCGAGATATGGCTGAAAATGTGCATTTTCCGGACGAAAAAAAAGTGTCCGGAATCCGCCCATGCTATATGTTTTCCGGACGGAAATTTTTAGCTGAAACGATTCCCGCTTTCAGAATTAAGAAATTGTGCTCAGGAGCCGAGATATGGCTGAAAATGTGCATTTTCCGGACGAAAAAAAAGTGTCCGGAATCCGCCCATGCTATATGTTTTCCGGACCCAAATTTTTAGCTGAAACGATTCCCGCTTTCAGAATTAAGAAATTGTGCTCAGGAGCCGAGATATGGCTGAAAATGTGCATTTTCCGGACGAAAAAAAAGTGTCCGGAATCTGCCCATCCTATATGTTTTCCGGACGGAAATTTTTAGCTGAAACGATTCCCGCTTTCAGAATTAGGAAATTGTGCTCAGGAGCCGAGATATGGCTGAAAATGTGCATTTTCCGGACGAAAAAAAAGTGTCCGGAATCCGCCCATGCTATATGTTTTCCGGACGGAAATTTTTAGCTGAAACGATTCCCGCTTTCAGAATTAAGAAATTGTGCTCAGGAGCCGAGATATGGCTGAAAATGTGCATTTTCCGGACGAAAAAAAAGTGTCCGGAATCTGCCCATCCTATATGTTTTCCGGACGGAAATTTTTAGCTGAAACGATTCCCGCTTTCAGAAGTAAGAAATTGTGCTCAGGAGCCGAGATATGGCTGAAAATGTGCATTTTCCGGACGAAAAAAAAGTGTCCGGAATCTGCCCATCCTATATGTTTTCCGGACGGAAATTTTTAGCTGAAACGATTCCCGCTTTCAGAATTAAGAAATTGTGCTCAGGAGCCGAGATATGGCTGAAAATGTGCATTTTCCGGACGAAAAAAAAGTGTCCGGAATCTGCCCATCCTATATGTTTTCCGGACCCAAATTTTTAGCTGAAACGATTCCCGCTTTCAGAATTAAGAAATTGTGCTCAGGAGCCGAGATATGGCTGAAAATGTGCATTTTCCGGACGAAAAAAAAAGTGTCCGGAATCCGCCCATGCTATATGTTTTCCGGACGGAAATTTTTAGCTGAAACGATTCCCGCTTTCAGAATTAAGAAATTATGCTCAGGAGCCGAGATATGGCTGAAAATGTGCATTTTCCGGACGAAAAAAAAGTGTCCGGAATCTGCCTATTCTATATGTTTTCCGGACCCAAATTTTTAGCTGAAACGATTCCCGCTTTCAGAATTAAGAAATTGTGCTCAGGAGCCGAGATATGGCTGAAAATGTGCATTTTCCGGACGAAAAAAAAGTGTCCGGAATCCGCCCATGCTATATGTTTTCCGGACGGAAATTTTTAGCTGAAACGATTCCCGCTTTCAGAATTAAGAAATTATGCTCAGGAGCCGAGATATGGCTGAAAATGTGCATTTTCCGGACGAAAAAAAAGTGTCCGGAATCTGCCTATTCTATATGTTTTCCGGACCCAAATTTTTAGCTGAAACGATTCCCGCTTTCAGAATTAAGAAATTGTGCTCAGGAGCCGAGATATGGCTGAAAATGTGCATTTTCCGGACGAAAAAAAAGTGTCCGGAATCCGCCCATGCTATATGTTTTCCGGACCCAAATTTTTAGCTGAAACGATTCCCGCTTTCAGAATTAAGAAATTATGCTCAGGAGCCGAGATATGGCTGAAAATGTGCATTTTCCGGACGAAAAAAAAGTGTCCGGAATCTGCCTATTCTATATGTTTTCCGGACCCAAATTTTTAGCTGAAACGATTCCCGCTTTCAGAATTAAGAAATTGTGCTCAGGAGCCGCGATATGGCTGAAAATGTGCATTTTCCGGACGAAAAAAAAGTGTCCGGAATCTGCCCATCCTATATGTTTTCCGGACGGAAATTTTTAGCTGAAACGATTCCCGCTTTCAGAATTAAGAAATTGTGCTCAGGAGCCGAGATATGGCTGAAAATGTGCATTTTCCGGACGAAAAAAAAGTGTCCGGAATCCGCCCATGCTATATGTTTTCCGGACCCAAATTTTTAGCTGAAACGATTCCCGCTTTCAGAATTAAGAAATTGTGCTCAGGAGCCGAGATATGGCTGAAAATGTGCATTTTCCGGACGAAAAAAAAGTGTCCGGAATCTGCCCATGCTATATGTTTTCCGGACGGAAATTTTTAGCTGAAACGATTCCCGATTTCAGAATTAAGAAATTATGCTCAGGAGCCGAGATATGGCTGAAAATGTGCATTTTCCGGACGAAAAAAAAAGTGTCCGGAATCCGCCCATGCTATATGTTTTCCGGACCCAAATTTTTAGCTGAAACGATTCCCGCTTTCAGAATTAAGAAATTGTGCTCAGGAGCCGAGATATGGCTGAAAATGTGCATTTTCCGGACGAAAAAAAAGTGTCCGGAATCTGCTCATCCTATATGTTTTCCGGACGGAAATTTTTAGCTGAAACGATTCCCGCTTTCAGAATTAAGAAATTGTGCTCAGGAGCTGAGATATGGCTGAAAATGTGCATTTTCCGGACGAAAAAAAAAGTGTCCGGAATCCGCCCATGCTATATGTTTTCCGGACCCAAATTTTTAGCTGAAACGATTCCCGCTTTCAGAATTAAGAAATTGTGCTCAGGAGCCGAGATATGGCTGAAAATGTGCATTTTCCGGACGAAAAAAAAAGTGTCCGGAATCCGCCCATGCTATATGTTTTCCGGACGGAAATTTTTAGCTGAAACGATTCCCGCTTTCAGAATTAAGAAATTGTGCTCAGGAGCTGAGATATGGCTGAAAATGTGCATTTTCCGGACGAAAAAAAAAGTGTCCGGAATCCGCCCATGCATATGTTTTCCGGACCCAAATTTTTAGCTGAAACGATTCCCGCTTTCAGAATTAAGAAATTGTGCTCAGGAGCCGAGATATGGCTGAAAATGTGCATTTTCCGGACGAAAAAAAAAGTGTCCGGAATCCGCCCATGCTATATGTTTTCCGGACGGAAATTTTTAGCTGAAACGATTCCCGATTTCAGAATTAAGAAATTATGCTCAGGAGCCGAGATATGGCTGAAAATGTGCATTTTCCGGACGAAAAAAAAAGTGTCCGGAATCCGCCCATGCTATATGTTTTCCGGACCCAAATTTTTAGCTGAAACGATTCCCGCTTTCAGAATTAAGAAATTGTGCTCAGGAGCCGAGATATGGCTGAAAATGTGCATTTTCCGGACGAAAAAAAAGTGTCCGGAATCTGCTCATCCTATATGTTTTCCGGACGGAAATTTTTAGCTGAAACGATTCCCGCTTTCAGAATTAAGAAATTGTGCTCAGGAGCCGAGATATGGCTGAAAATGTGCATTTTCCGGACGAAAAAAAAGTGTCCGGAATCTGCCCATCCTATATGTTTTCCGGACGGAAATTTTTAGCTGAAACGATTCCCGCTTTCAGAATTAGGAAATTGTGCTCAGGAGCCGAGATATGGCTGAAAATGTGCATTTTCCGGACGAAAAAAAAGTGTCCGGAATCCGCCCATGCTATATGTTTTCCGGACGGAAATTTTTAGCTGAAACGATTCCCGCTTTCAGAATTAAGAAATTGTGCTCAGGAGCCGAGATATGGCTGAAAATGTGCATTTTCCGGACGAAAAAAAAGTGTCCGGAATCCGCCCATGCTATATGTTTTCCGGACCCAAATTTTTAGCTGAAACGATTCCCGCTTTCAGAATTAAGAAATTGTGCTCAGGAGCCGAGATATGGCTGAAAATGTGCATTTTCCGGACGAAAAAAAAGTGTCCGGAATCTGCCCATCCTATATGTTTTCCGGACGGAAATTTTTAGCTGAAACGATTCCCGCTTTCAGAATTAGGAAATTGTGCTCAGGAGCCGAGATATGGCTGAAAATGTGCATTTTCCGGACGAAAAAAAAGTGTCCGGAATCCGCCCATGCTATATGTTTTCCGGACGGAAATTTTTAGCTGAAACGATTCCCGCTTTCAGAATTAAGAAATTGTGCTCAGGAGCCGAGATATGGCTGAAAATGTGCATTTTCCGGACGAAAAAAAAGTGTCCGGAATCTGCCCATCCTATATGTTTTCCGGACGGAAATTTTTAGCTGAAACGATTCCCGCTTTCAGAAGTAAGAAATTGTGCTCAGGAGCCGAGATATGGCTGAAAATGTGCATTTTCCGGACGAAAAAAAAGTGTCCGGAATCTGCCCATCCTATATGTTTTCCGGACGGAAATTTTTAGCTGAAACGATTCCCGCTTTCAGAATTAAGAAATTGTGCTCAGGAGCCGAGATATGGCTGAAAATGTGCATTTTCCGGACGAAAAAAAAGTGTCCGGAATCTGCCCATCCTATATGTTTTCCGGACCCAAATTTTTAGCTGAAACGATTCCCGCTTTCAGAATTAAGAAATTGTGCTCAGGAGCCGAGATATGGCTGAAAATGTGCATTTTCCGGACGAAAAAAAAAGTGTCCGGAATCCGCCCATGCTATATGTTTTCCGGACGGAAATTTTTAGCTGAAACGATTCCCGCTTTCAGAATTAAGAAATTATGCTCAGGAGCCGAGATATGGCTGAAAATGTGCATTTTCCGGACGAAAAAAAAGTGTCCGGAATCTGCCTATTCTATATGTTTTCCGGACCCAAATTTTTAGCTGAAACGATTCCCGCTTTCAGAATTAAGAAATTGTGCTCAGGAGCCGAGATATGGCTGAAAATGTGCATTTTCCGGACGAAAAAAAAGTGTCCGGAATCCGCCCATGCTATATGTTTTCCGGACCCAAATTTTTAGCTGAAACGATTCCCGCTTTCAGAATTAAGAAATTATGCTCAGGAGCCGAGATATGGCTGAAAATGTGCATTTTCCGGACGAAAAAAAAGTGTCCGGAATCTGCCTATTCTATATGTTTTCCGGACCCAAATTTTTAGCTGAAACGATTCCCGCTTTCAGAATTAAGAAATTGTGCTCAGGAGCCGCGATATGGCTGAAAATGTGCATTTTCCGGACGAAAAAAAAGTGTCCGGAATCTGCCCATCCTATATGTTTTCCGGACGGAAATTTTTAGCTGAAACGATTCCCGCTTTCAGAATTAAGAAATTGTGCTCAGGAGCCGAGATATGGCTGAAAATGTGCATTTTCCGGACGAAAAAAAAGTGTCCGGAATCTGCCCATCCTATATGTTTTCCGGACCCAAATTTTTAGCTGAAACGATTCCCGCTTTCAGAATTAAGAAATTGTGCTCAGGAGCCGAGATATGGCTGAAAATGTGCATTTTCCGGACGAAAAAAAAGTGTCCGGAATCTGCCCATCCTATATGTTTTCCGGACGGAAATTTTTAGCTGAAACGATTCCCGCTTTCAGAATTAAGAAATTGTGCTCAGGAGCCGAGATATGGCTGAAAATGTGCATTTTCCGGACGAAAAAAAAGTGTCCGGAATCTGCCCATCCTATATGTTTTCCGGACCCAAATTTTTAGCTGAAACGATTCCCGCTTTCAGAATTAAGAAATTGTGCTCAGGAGCCGAGATATGGCTGAAAATGTGCATTTTCCGGACGAAAAAAAAGTGTCCGGAATCCGCCCATGCTATATGTTTTCCGGACGGAAATTTTTAGCTGAAACGATTCCCGCTTTCAGAATTAAGAAATTGTGCTCAGGAGCCGAGATATGGCTGAAAATGTGCATTTTCCGGACGAAAAAAAAGTAACCGGAATCTGCCCATCCTATATGTTTTCCGGACGGAAATTTTTAGCTGAAACGATTCCCGCTTTCAGAATTAAGAAATTATGCTCAGGAGCCGAGATATGGCTGAAAATGTGCATTTTCCGGACGAAAAAAAAGTGTCCGGAATCTGCCTATTCTATATGCTTTCCGGACCCAAATTTTTAGCTGAAACGATTCCCGCTTTCAGAATTAAGAAATTGTGCTCAGGAGCCGAGATATGGCTGAAAATGTGCATTTTCCGGACGAAAAAAAAGTGTCCGGAATCCGCCCATGCTATATGTTTTCCGGACCCAAATTTTTAGCTGAAACGATTCCCGCTTTCAGAATTAAGAAATTATGCTCAGGAGCCGAGATATGGCTGAAAATGTGCATTTTCCGGACGAAAAAAAAGTGTCCGGAATCTGCCTATTCTATATGTTTTCCGGACCCAAATTTTTAGCTGAAACGATTCCCGCTTTCAGAATTAAGAAATTGTGCTCAGGAGCCGAGATATGGCTGAAAATGTGCATTTTCCGGACGAAAAAAAAGTGTCCGGAATCTGCCCATGCTATATGTTTTCCGGACGGAAATTTTTAGCTGAAACGATTCCCGCTTTCAGAATTAAGAAATTGTGCTCAGGAGCCGAGATATGGCTGAAAATGTGCATTTTCCGGACGAAAAAAAAGTGTCCGGAATCTGCCCATCCTATATGTTTTCCGGACCGAAATTTTTAGCTGAAACGATTCCCGCTTTCAGAATTAAGAAATTGTGCTCAGGAGCCGAGATATGGCTGAAAATGTGCATTTTCCGGACGAAAAAAAAGTGTCCGGAATCCGCCCATGCTATATGTTTTCCGGACGGAAATTTTTAGCTGAAACGATTCCCGCTTTCAGAATTAAGAAATTGTGCTCAGGAGCCGAGATATGGCTGAAAATGTGCATTTTCCGGACGAAAAAAAAGTGTCCGGAATCTGCCCATCCTATATGTTTTCCGGACGGAAATTTTTAGCTGAAACGATTCCCGCTTTCAGAATTAAGAAATTGTACTCAGGAGCCGAGATATGGCTGAAAATGTGCATTTTCCGGACGAAAAAAAAGTGTCCGGAATCTGCCCATGCTATATGTTTTCCGGACGGAAATTTTTAGCTGAAACGATTCCCGCTTTCAGAATTAAGAAATTATGCTCAGGAGCCGAGATATGGCTGAAAATGTGCATTTTCCGGACGAAAAAAAAAGTGTCCGGAATCCGCCCATGCTATATGTTTTCCGGACGGAAATTGTTAGCTGAAACGATTCCCGCTTTCAGAATTAAGAAATTGTGCTCAGGAGCCGAGATATGGCTGAAAATGTGCATTTTCCGGACGAAAAAAAAGTGTCCGGAATCTGCCCATCCTATATGTTTTCCGGACGGAAATTTTTAGCTGAAACGATTCCCGCTTTCAGAATTAAGAAATTGTACTCAGGAGCCGAGATATGGCTGAAAATGTGCATTTTCCGGACGAAAAAAAAAGTGTCCGGAATCCGCCCATGCTATATGTTTTCCGGACGGAAATTTTTAGCTGAAACGATTCCCGCTTTCAGAATTAAGAAATTATGCTCAGGAGCCGAGATATGGCTGAAAATGTGCATTTTCCGGACGAAAAAAAAAGTGTCCGGAATCCGCCCATGCTATATGTTTTCCGGACCCAAATTTTTAGCTGAAACGATTCCCGCTTTCAGAATTAAGAAATTATGCTCAGGAGCCGAGATATGGCTGAAAATGTGCATTTTCCGGACGAAAAAAAAAGTGTCCGGAATCTGCCCATCCTATATGTTTTCCGGACGGAAATTTTTAGCTGAAACGATTCCCGCTTTCAGAATTAAGAAATTGTGCTCAGGAGCTGAGATATGGCTGAAAATGTGCATTTTCCGGACGAAAAAAAAAGTGTCCGGAATCCGCCCATGCTATATGTTTTCCGGACCCAAATTTTTAGCTGAAACGATTCCCGCTTTCAGAATTAAGAAATTGTGCTCAGGAGCTGAGATATGGCTGAAAATGTGCATTTTCCGGACGAAAAAAAAAGTGTCCGGAATCCGCCCATGCTATATGTTTTCCGGACCCAAATTTTTAGCTGAAACGATTCCCGCTTTCAGAATTAAGAAATTATGCTCAGGAGCCGAGATATGGCTGAAAATGTGCATTTTCCGGACGAAAAAAAAGTGTCCGGAATCTGCCTATTCTATATGTTTTCCGGACCCAAATTTTTAGCTGAAACGATTCCCGCTTTCAGAATTAAGAAATTGTGCTCAGGAGCCGAGATATGGCTGAAAATGTGCATTTTCCGGACGAAAAAAAAGTGTCCGGAATCTGCCCATGCTATATGTTTTCCGGACGGAAATTTTTAGCTGAAACGATTCCCGCTTTCAGAATTAAGAAATTGTGCTCAGGAGCCGAGATATGGCTGAAAATGTGCATTTTCCGGACGAAAAAAAAGTGTCCGGAATCTGCCCATCCTATATGTTTTCCGGACCCAAATTTTTAGCTGAAACGATTCCCGCTTTCAGAATTAAGAAATTGTGCTCAGGAGCCGAGATATGGCTGAAAATGTGCATTTTCCGGACGAAAAAAAAGTGTCCGGAATCCGCCCATGCTATATGTTTTCCGGACGGAAATTTTTAGCTGAAACGATTCCCGCTTTCAGAATTAAGAAATTGTGCTCAGGAGCCGAGATATGGCTGAAAATGTGCATTTTCCGGACGAAAAAAAAGTGTCCGGAATCTGCCCATCCTATATGTTTTCCGGACGGAAATTTTTAGCTGAAACGATTCCCGCTTTCAGAATTAAGAAATTGTACTCAGGAGCCGAGATATGGCTGAAAATGTGCATTTTCCGGACGAAAAAAAAGTGTCCGGAATCTGCCCATGCTATATGTTTTCCGGACGGAAATTTTTAGCTGAAACGATTCCCGCTTTCAGAATTAAGAAATTATGCTCAGGAGCCGAGATATGGCTGAAAATGTGCATTTTCCGGACGAAAAAAAAAGTGTCCGGAATCCGCCCATGCTATATGTTTTCCGGACGGAAATTGTTAGCTGAAACGATTCCCGCTTTCAGAATTAAGAAATTGTGCTCAGGAGCCGAGATATGGCTGAAAATGTGCATTTTCCGGACGAAAAAAAAGTGTCCGGAATCTGCCCATCCTATATGTTTTCCGGACGGAAATTTTTAGCTGAAACGATTCCCGCTTTCAGAATTAAGAAATTGTACTCAGGAGCCGAGATATGGCTGAAAATGTGCATTTTCCGGACGAAAAAAAAAGTGTCCGGAATCCGCCCATGCTATATGTTTTCCGGACGGAAATTTTTAGCTGAAACGATTCCCGCTTTCAGAATTAAGAAATTATGCTCAGGAGCCGAGATATGGCTGAAAATGTGCATTTTCCGGACGAAAAAAAAAGTGTCCGGAATCCGCCCATGCTATATGTTTTCCGGACCCAAATTTTTAGCTGAAACGATTCCCGCTTTCAGAATTAAGAAATTATGCTCAGGAGCCGAGATATGGCTGAAAATGTGCATTTTCCGGACGAAAAAAAAAGTGTCCGGAATCTGCCCATCCTATATGTTTTCCGGACGGAAATTTTTAGCTGAAACGATTCCCGCTTTCAGAATTAAGAAATTGTGCTCAGGAGCTGAGATATGGCTGAAAATGTGCATTTTCCGGACGAAAAAAAAAGTGTCCGGAATCCGCCCATGCTATATGTTTTCCGGACCCAAATTTTTAGCTGAAACGATTCCCGCTTTCAGAATTAAGAAATTGTGCTCAGGAGCTGAGATATGGCTGAAAATGTGCATTTTCCGGACGAAAAAAAAAGTGTCCGGAATCCGCCCATGCTATATGTTTTCCGGACCCAAATTTTTAGCTGAAACGATTCCCGCTTTCAGAATTAAGAAATTGTGCTCAGGAGCCGAGATATGGCTGAAAATGTGCATTTTCCGGACGAAAAAAAAGTGTCCGGAATCTGCCCATGCTATATGTTTTCCGGACCCAAATTTTTAGCTGAAACGATTCCCGCTTTCAGAATTAAGAAATTATGCTCAGGAGCCGAGATATGGCTGAAAATGTGCATTTTCCGGACGAAAAAAAAAGTGTCCGGAATCCGCCCATGCTATATGTTTTCCGGACGGAAATTTTTAGCTGAAACGATTCCCGCTTTCAGAATTAAGAAATTATGCTCAGGAGCCGAGATATGGCTGAAAATGTGCATTTTCCGGACGAAAAAAAAAGTGTCCGGAATCCGCCCATGCTATATGTTTTCCGGACCCAAATTTTTAGCTGAAACGATTCCCGCTTTCAGAATTAAGAAATTGTGCTCAGGAGCCGAGATATGGCTGAAAATGTGCATTTTCCGGACGAAAAAAAAGTGTCCGGAATCTGCCCATGCTATATGTTTTCCGGACCCAAATTTTTAGCTGAAACGATTCCCGCTTTCAGAATTAAGAAATTATGCTCAGGAGCCGAGATATGGCTGAAAATGTGCATTTTCCGGACGAAAAAAAAAGTGTCCGGAATCCGCCCATGCTATATGTTTTCCGGACCCAAATTTTTAGCTGAAACGATTCCCGCTTTCAGAATTAAGAAATTGTGCTCAGGAGCCGAGATATGGCTGAAAATGTGCATTTTCCGGACGAAAAAAAAGTGTCCGGAATCTGCCCATGCTATATGTTTTCCGGACCCAAATTTTTAGCTGAAACGATTCCCGCTTTCAGAATTAAGAAATTATGCTCAGGAGCCGAGATATGGCTGAAAATGTGCATTTTCCGGACGAAAAAAAAAGTGT
Source organism: Caenorhabditis macrosperma (assembly GCA_963932285.1). Taxonomy (NCBI): domain Eukaryota; kingdom Metazoa; phylum Nematoda; class Chromadorea; order Rhabditida; family Rhabditidae; genus Caenorhabditis; species Caenorhabditis macrosperma. Next base: position 4,606,708 of record OZ010618.1, read on the forward strand.
CCGGAATCCGCCCATGCTATATGTTTTCCGGACCCAAATTTTTAGCTGAAACGATTCCCGCTTTCAGAATTAAGAAATTATGCTCAGGAGCCGAGATATGGCTGAAAATGTGCATTTTCCGGACGAAAAAAAAAGTGTCCGGAATCCGCCCATGCTATATGTTTTCCGGACGGAAATTTTTAGCTGAAACGATTCCCGCTTTCAGAATTAAGAAATTATGCTCAGGAGCCGAGATATGGCTGAAAATGTGCATTTTCCGGACGAAAAAAAAAGTGTCCGGAATCCGCCCATGCTATATGTTTTCCGGACCCAAATTTTTAGCTGAAACGATTCCCGCTTTCAGAATTAAGAAATTGTGCTCAGGAGCCGAGATATGGCTGAAAATGTGCATTTTCCGGACGAAAAAAAAGTGTCCGGAATCTGCCCATGCTATATGTTTTCCGGACCCAAATTTTTAGCTGAAACGATTCCCGCTTTCAGAATTAAGAAATTGTGCTCAGGAGCCGAGATATGGCTGAAAATGTGCATTTTCCGGACGAAAAAAAAAGTGTCCGGAATCTGCCTATTCTATATGTTTTCCGGACCCAAATTTTTAGCTGAAACGATTCCCGCTTTCAGAATTAAGAAATTGTGCTCAGGAGCCGAGATATGGCTGAAAATGTGCATTTTCCGGACGAAAAAAAAGTGTCCGGAATCTGCCCATGCTATATGTTTTCCGGACGGAAATTTTTAGCTGAAACGATTCCCGCTTTCAGAATTAAGAAATTATGCTCAGGAGCCGAGATATGGCTGAAAATGTGCATTTTCCGGACGAAAAAAAAAGTGTCCGGAATCCGCCCATGCTATATGTTTTCCGGACGGAAATTGTTAGCTGAAACGATTCCCGCTTTCAGAATTAAGAAATTGTGCTCAGGAGCCGAGATATGGCTGAAAATGTGCATTTTCCGGACGAAAAAAAAGTGTCCGGAATCTGCCCATCCTATATGTTTTCCGGACGGAAATTTTTAGCTGAAACGATTCCCGCTTTCAGAATTAAGAAATTATGCTCAGGAGCCGAGATATGGCTGAAAATGTGCATTTTCCGGACGAAAAAAAAAGTGTCCGGAATCCGCCCATGCTATATGTTTTCCGGACGGAAATTTTTAGCTGAAACGATTCCCGCTTTCAGAATTAAGAAATTGTGCTCAGGAGCTGAGATATGGCTGAAAATGTGCATTTTCCGGACGAAAAAAAAGTGTCCGGAATCCGCCCATGCTATATGTTTTCCGGACGGAAATTTTTAGCTGAAACGATTCCCGCTTTCAGAATTAAGAAATTATGCTCAGGAGCCGAGATATGGCTGAAAATGTGCATTTTCCGGACGAAAAAAAAAGTGTCCGGAATCTGCCCATGCTATATGTTTTCCGGACGGAAATTTTTAGCTGAAACGATTCCCGCTTTCAGAATTAAGAAATTATGCTCAGGAGCCGAGATATGGCTGAAAATGTGCATTTTCCGGACGAAAAAAAAAGTGTCCGGAATCTGCCCATGCTATATGTTTTCCGGACCCAAATTTTTAGCTGAAACGATTCCCGCTTTCAGAATTAAGAAATTGTGCTCAGGAGCCGAGATATGGCTGAAAATGTGCATTTTCCGGACGAAAAAAAAGTGTCCGGAATCCGCCCATGCTATATGTTTTCCGGACCCAAATTTTTAGCTGAAACGATTCCCGCTTTCAGAATTAAGAAATTATGCTCAGGAGCCGAGATATGGCTGAAAATGTGCATTTTCCGGACGAAAAAAAAGTGTCCGGAATCTGCCTATTCTATATGTTTTCCGGACCCAAATTTTTAGCTGAAACGATTCCCGCTTTCAGAATTAAGAAATTGTGCTCAGGAGCCGAGATATGGCTGAAAATGTGCATTTTCCGGACGAAAAAAAAGTGTCCGGAATCCGCCCATGCTATATGTTTTCCGGACCCAAATTTTTAGCTGAAACGATTCCCGCTTTCAGAATTAAGAAATTATGCTCAGGAGCCGAGATATGGCTGAAAATGTGCATTTTCCGGACGAAAAAAAAGTGTCCGGAATCCGCCCATGCTATATGTTTTCCGGACCCAAATTTTTAGCTGAAACGATTCCCGCTTTCAGAATTAAGAAATTGTGCTCAGGAGCCGAGATATGGCTGAAAATGTGCATTTTCCGGACGAAAAAAAAGTGTCCGGAATCCGCCCATGCTATATGTTTTCCGGACCCAAATTTTTAGCTGAAACGATTCCCGCTTTCAGAATTAAGAAATTATGCTCAGGAGCCGAGATATGGCTGAAAATGTGCATTTTCCGGACGAAAAAAAAGTGTCCGGAATCTGCCTATTCTATATGTTTTCCGGACCCAAATTTTTAGCTGAAACGATTCCCGCTTTCAGAATTAAGAAATTGTGCTCAGGAGCCGAGATATGGCTGAAAATGTGCATTTTCCGGACGAAAAAAAAGTGTCCGGAATCCGCCCATGCTATATGTTTTCCGGACCCAAATTTTTAGCTGAAACGATTCCCGCTTTCAGAATTAAGAAATTATGCTCAGGAGCCGAGATATGGCTGAAAATGTGCATTTTCCGGACGAAAAAAAAGTGTCCGGAATCTGCCTATTCTATATGTTTTCCGGACCCAAATTTTTAGCTGAAACGATTCCCGCTTTCAGAATTAAGAAATTGTGCTCAGGAGCCGAGATATGGCTGAAAATGTGCATTTTCCGGACGAAAAAAAAGTGTCCGGAATCTGCCCATGCTATATGTTTTCCGGACGGAAATTTTTAGCTGAAACGATTCCCGCTTTCAGAATTAAGAAATTGTGCTCAGGAGCCGAGATATGGCTGAAAATGTGCATTTTCCGGACGAAAAAAAAGTGTCCGGAATCCGCCCATGCTATATGTTTTCCGGACGGAAATTTTTAGCTGAAACGATTCCCGCTTTCAGAATTAAGAAATTGTGCTCAGGAGCCGAGATATGGCTGAAAATGTGCATTTTCCGGACGAAAAAAAAGTGTCCGGAATCTGCCCATCCTATATGTTTTCCGGACGGAAATTTTTAGCTGAAACGATTCCCGCTTTCAGAATTAAGAAATTGTGCTCAGGAGCCGAGATATGGCTGAAAATGTGCATTTTCCGGACGAAAAAAAAGTGTCCGGAATCTGCCCATCCTATATGTTTTCCGGACCCAAATTTTTAGCTGAAACGATTCCCGCTTTCAGAATTAAGAAATTGTGCTCAGGAGCCGAGATATGGCTGAAAATGTGCATTTTCCGGACGAAAAAAAAAGTGTCCGGAATCCGCCCATGCTATATGTTTTCCGGACGGAAATTTTTAGCTGAAACGATTCCCGCTTTCAGAATTAAGAAATTATGCTCAGGAGCCGAGATATGGCTGAAAATGTGCATTTTCCGGACGAAAAAAAAAGTGTCCGGAATCTGCCCATGCTATATGTTTTCCGGACCCAAATTTTTAGCTGAAACGATTCCCGCTTTCAGAATTAAGAAATTGTGCTCAGGAGCCGAGATATGGCTGAAAATGTGCATTTTCCGGACGAAAAAAAAGTGTCCGGAATCCGCCCATGCTATATGTTTTCCGGACGGAAATTTTTAGCTGAAACGATTCCCGCTTTCAGAATTAAGAAATTGTGCTCAGGAGCCGAGATATGGCTGAAAATGTGCATTTTCCGGACGAAAAAAAAGTGTCCGGAATCTGCCCATCCTATATGTTTTCCGGACGGAAATTTTTAGCTGAAACGATTCCCGCTTTCAGAATTAAGAAATTGTGCTCAGGAGCCGAGATATGGCTGAAAATGTGCATTTTCCGGACGAAAAAAAAGTGTCCGGAATCTGCCCATCCTATATGTTTTCCGGACGGAAATTTTTAGCTGAAACGATTCCCGCTTTCAGAATTAAGAAATTGTGCTCAGGAGCCGAGATATGGCTGAAAATGTGCATTTTCCGGACGAAAAAAAAGTGTCCGGAATCTGCCCATCCTATATGTTTTCCGGACGGAAATTTTTAGCTGAAACGATTCCCGCTTTCAGAATTAAGAAATTGTGCTCAGGAGCCGAGATATGGCTGAAAATGTGCATTTTCCGGACGAAAAAAAAGTGTCCGGAATCTGCCCATCCTATATGTTTTCCGGACCCAAATTTTTAGCTGAAACGATTCCCGCTTTCAGAATTAAGAAATTGTGCTCAGGAGCCGAGATATGGCTGAAAATGTGCATTTTCCGGACGAAAAAAAAAGTGTCCGGAATCCGCCCATGCTATATGTTTTCCGGACGGAAATTTTTAGCTGAAACGATTCCCGCTTTCAGAATTAAGAAATTATGCTCAGGAGCCGAGATATGGCTGAAAATGTGCATTTTCCGGACGAAAAAAAAAGTGTCCGGAATCTGCCCATGCTATATGTTTTCCGGACCCAAATTTTTAGCTGAAACGATTCCCGCTTTCAGAATTAAGAAATTGTGCTCAGGAGCCGAGATATGGCTGAAAATGTGCATTTTCCGGACGAAAAAAAAGTGTCCGGAATCCGCCCATGCTATATGTTTTCCGGACCCAAATTTTTAGCTGAAACGATTCCCGCTTTCAGAATTAAGAAATTGTGCTCAGGAGCTGAGATATGGCTGAAAATGTGCATTTTCCGGACGAAAAAAAAAGTGTCCGGAATCCGCCCATGCTATATGTTTTCCGGACCCAAATTTTTAGCTGAAACGATTCCCGCTTTCAGAATTAAGAAATTGTGCTCAGGAGCCGAGATATGGCTGAAAATGTGCATTTTCCGGACGAAAAAAAAAGTGTCCGGAATCCGCCCATGCTATATGTTTTCCGGACGGAAATTTTTAGCTGAAACGATTCCCGCTTTCAGAATTAAGAAATTGTGCTCAGGAGCTGAGATATGGCTGAAAATGTGCATTTTCCGGACGAAAAAAAAAGTGTCCGGAATCCGCCCATGCATATGTTTTCCGGACCCAAATTTTTAGCTGAAACGATTCCCGCTTTCAGAATTAAGAAATTATGCTCAGGAGCCGAGATATGGCTGAAAATGTGCATTTTCCGGACGAAAAAAAAAGTGTCCGGAATCCGCCCATGCTATATGTTTTCCGGACCCAAATTTTTAGCTGAAACGATTCCCGCTTTCAGAATTAAGAAATTATGCTCAGGAGCCGAGATATGGCTGAAAATGTGCATTTTCCGGACGAAAAAAAAAGTGTCCGGAATCTGCCCATCCTATATGTTTTCCGGACGGAAATTTTTAGCTGAAACGATTCCCGCTTTCAGAATTAAGAAATTGTGCTCAGGAGCTGAGATATGGCTGAAAATGTGCATTTTCCGGACGAAAAAAAAAGTGTCCGGAATCCGCCCATGCTATATGTTTTCCGGACCCAAATTTTTAGCTGAAACGATTCCCGCTTTCAGAATTAAGAAATTGTGCTCAGGAGCTGAGATATGGCTGAAAATGTGCATTTTCCGGACGAAAAAAAAAGTGTCCGGAATCCGCCCATGCTATATGTTTTCCGGACCCAAATTTTTAGCTGAAACGATTCCCGCTTTCAGAATTAAGAAATTGTGCTCAGGAGCCGAGATATGGCTGAAAATGTGCATTTTCCGGACGAAAAAAAAGTGTCCGGAATCTGCCCATGCTATATGTTTTCCGGACCCAAATTTTTAGCTGAAACGATTCCCGCTTTCAGAATTAAGAAATTATGCTCAGGAGCCGAGATATGGCTGAAAATGTGCATTTTCCGGACGAAAAAAAAAGTGTCCGGAATCCGCCCATGCTATATGTTTTCCGGACGGAAATTTTTAGCTGAAACGATTCCCGCTTTCAGAATTAAGAAATTATGCTCAGGAGCCGAGATATGGCTGAAAATGTGCATTTTCCGGACGAAAAAAAAAGTGTCCGGAATCCGCCCATGCTATATGTTTTCCGGACCCAAATTTTTAGCTGAAACGATTCCCGCTTTCAGAATTAAGAAATTGTGCTCAGGAGCCGAGATATGGCTGAAAATGTGCATTTTCCGGACGAAAAAAAAGTGTCCGGAATCTGCCCATGCTATATGTTTTCCGGACCCAAATTTTTAGCTGAAACGATTCCCGCTTTCAGAATTAAGAAATTATGCTCAGGAGCCGAGATATGGCTGAAAATGTGCATTTTCCGGACGAAAAAAAAAGTGTCCGGAATCCGCCCATGCTATATGTTTTCCGGACCCAAATTTTTAGCTGAAACGATTCCCGCTTTCAGAATTAAGAAATTGTGCTCAGGAGCCGAGATATGGCTGAAAATGTGCATTTTCCGGACGAAAAAAAAGTGTCCGGAATCTGCCCATGCTATATGTTTTCCGGACCCAAATTTTTAGCTGAAACGATTCCCGCTTTCAGAATTAAGAAATTATGCTCAGGAGCCGAGATATGGCTGAAAATGTGCATTTTCCGGACGAAAAAAAAAGTGTCCGGAATCCGCCCATGCTATATGTTTTCCGGACCCAAATTTTTAGCTGAAACGATTCCCGCTTTCAGAATTAAGAAATTATGCTCAGGAGCCGAGATATGGCTGAAAATGTGCATTTTCCGGACGAAAAAAAAAGTGTCCGGAATCCGCCCATGCTATATGTTTTCCGGACGGAAATTTTTAGCTGAAACGATTCCCGCTTTCAGAATTAAGAAATTATGCTCAGGAGCCGAGATATGGCTGAAAATGTGCATTTTCCGGACGAAAAAAAAAGTGTCCGGAATCCGCCCATGCTATATGTTTTCCGGACCCAAATTTTTAGCTGAAACGATTCCCGCTTTCAGAATTAAGAAATTGTGCTCAGGAGCCGAGATATGGCTGAAAATGTGCATTTTCCGGACGAAAAAAAAGTGTCCGGAATCTGCCCATGCTATATGTTTTCCGGACCCAAATTTTTAGCTGAAACGATTCCCGCTTTCAGAATTAAGAAATTGTGCTCAGGAGCCGAGATATGGCTGAAAATGTGCATTTTCCGGACGAAAAAAAAAGTGTCCGGAATCTGCCTATTCTATATGTTTTCCGGACCCAAATTTTTAGCTGAAACGATTCCCGCTTTCAGAATTAAGAAATTGTGCTCAGGAGCCGAGATATGGCTGAAAATGTGCATTTTCCGGACGAAAAAAAAGTGTCCGGAATCTGCCCATGCTATATGTTTTCCGGACGGAAATTTTTAGCTGAAACGATTCCCGCTTTCAGAATTAAGAAATTATGCTCAGGAGCCGAGATATGGCTGAAAATGTGCATTTTCCGGACGAAAAAAAAAGTGTCCGGAATCCGCCCATGCTATATGTTTTCCGGACGGAAATTGTTAGCTGAAACGATTCCCGCTTTCAGAATTAAGAAATTGTGCTCAGGAGCCGAGATATGGCTGAAAATGTGCATTTTCCGGACGAAAAAAAAGTGTCCGGAATCTGCCCATCCTATATGTTTTCCGGACGGAAATTTTTAGCTGAAACGATTCCCGCTTTCAGAATTAAGAAATTATGCTCAGGAGCCGAGATATGGCTGAAAATGTGCATTTTCCGGACGAAAAAAAAAGTGTCCGGAATCCGCCCATGCTATATGTTTTCCGGACGGAAATTTTTAGCTGAAACGATTCCCGCTTTCAGAATTAAGAAATTGTGCTCAGGAGCTGAGATATGGCTGAAAATGTGCATTTTCCGGACGAAAAAAAAGTGTCCGGAATCCGCCCATGCTATATGTTTTCCGGACGGAAATTTTTAGCTGAAACGATTCCCGCTTTCAGAATTAAGAAATTATGCTCAGGAGCCGAGATATGGCTGAAAATGTGCATTTTCCGGACGAAAAAAAAAGTGTCCGGAATCTGCCCATGCTATATGTTTTCCGGACGGAAATTTTTAGCTGAAACGATTCCCGCTTTCAGAATTAAGAAATTATGCTCAGGAGCCGAGATATGGCTGAAAATGTGCATTTTCCGGACGAAAAAAAAAGTGTCCGGAATCTGCCCATGCTATATGTTTTCCGGACCCAAATTTTTAGCTGAAACGATTCCCGCTTTCAGAATTAAGAAATTGTGCTCAGGAGCCGAGATATGGCTGAAAATGTGCATTTTCCGGACGAAAAAAAAGTGTCCGGAATCCGCCCATGCTATATGTTTTCCGGACCCAAATTTTTAGCTGAAACGATTCCCGCTTTCAGAATTAAGAAATTATGCTCAGGAGCCGAGATATGGCTGAAAATGTGCATTTTCCGGACGAAAAAAAAGTGTCCGGAATCTGCCTATTCTATATGTTTTCCGGACCCAAATTTTTAGCTGAAACGATTCCCGCTTTCAGAATTAAGAAATTGTGCTCAGGAGCCGAGATATGGCTGAAAATGTGCATTTTCCGGACGAAAAAAAAGTGTCCGGAATCCGCCCATGCTATATGTTTTCCGGACCCAAATTTTTAGCTGAAACGATTCCCGCTTTCAGAATTAAGAAATTATGCTCAGGAGCCGAGATATGGCTGAAAATGTGCATTTTCCGGACGAAAAAAAAGTGTCCGGAATCCGCCCATGCTATATGTTTTCCGGACCCAAATTTTTAGCTGAAACGATTCCCGCTTTCAGAATTAAGAAATTGTGCTCAGGAGCCGAGATATGGCTGAAAATGTGCATTTTCCGGACGAAAAAAAAGTGTCCGGAATCCGCCCATGCTATATGTTTTCCGGACCCAAATTTTTAGCTGAAACGATTCCCGCTTTCAGAATTAAGAAATTATGCTCAGGAGCCGAGATATGGCTGAAAATGTGCATTTTCCGGACGAAAAAAAAGTGTCCGGAATCTGCCTATTCTATATGTTTTCCGGACCCAAATTTTTAGCTGAAACGATTCCCGCTTTCAGAATTAAGAAATTGTGCTCAGGAGCCGAGATATGGCTGAAAATGTGCATTTTCCGGACGAAAAAAAAGTGTCCGGAATCCGCCCATGCTATATGTTTTCCGGACCCAAATTTTTAGCTGAAACGATTCCCGCTTTCAGAATTAAGAAATTATGCTCAGGAGCCGAGATATGGCTGAAAATGTGCATTTTCCGGACGAAAAAAAAGTGTCCGGAATCTGCCTATTCTATATGTTTTCCGGACCCAAATTTTTAGCTGAAACGATTCCCGCTTTCAGAATTAAGAAATTGTGCTCAGGAGCCGAGATATGGCTGAAAATGTGCATTTTCCGGACGAAAAAAAAGTGTCCGGAATCTGCCCATGCTATATGTTTTCCGGACGGAAATTTTTAGCTGAAACGATTCCCGCTTTCAGAATTAAGAAATTGTGCTCAGGAGCCGAGATATGGCTGAAAATGTGCATTTTCCGGACGAAAAAAAAGTGTCCGGAATCCGCCCATGCTATATGTTTTCCGGACGGAAATTTTTAGCTGAAACGATTCCCGCTTTCAGAATTAAGAAATTGTGCTCAGGAGCCGAGATATGGCTGAAAATGTGCATTTTCCGGACGAAAAAAAAGTGTCCGGAATCTGCCCATCCTATATGTTTTCCGGACGGAAATTTTTAGCTGAAACGATTCCCGCTTTCAGAATTAAGAAATTGTGCTCAGGAGCCGAGATATGGCTGAAAATGTGCATTTTCCGGACGAAAAAAAAGTGTCCGGAATCTGCCCATCCTATATGTTTTCCGGACCCAAATTTTTAGCTGAAACGATTCCCGCTTTCAGAATTAAGAAATTGTGCTCAGGAGCCGAGATATGGCTGAAAATGTGCATTTTCCGGACGAAAAAAAAAGTGTCCGGAATCCGCCCATGCTATATGTTTTCCGGACGGAAATTTTTAGCTGAAACGATTCCCGCTTTCAGAATTAAGAAATTATGCTCAGGAGCCGAGATATGGCTGAAAATGTGCATTTTCCGGACGAAAAAAAAAGTGTCCGGAATCTGCCCATGCTATATGTTTTCCGGACCCAAATTTTTAGCTGAAACGATTCCCGCTTTCAGAATTAAGAAATTGTGCTCAGGAGCCGAGATATGGCTGAAAATGTGCATTTTCCGGACGAAAAAAAAGTGTCCGGAATCCGCCCATGCTATATGTTTTCCGGACGGAAATTTTTAGCTGAAACGATTCCCGCTTTCAGAATTAAGAAATTGTGCTCAGGAGCCGAGATATGGCTGAAAATGTGCATTTTCCGGACGAAAAAAAAGTGTCCGGAATCTGCCCATCCTATATGTTTTCCGGACGGAAATTTTTAGCTGAAACGATTCCCGCTTTCAGAATTAAGAAATTGTGCTCAGGAGCCGAGATATGGCTGAAAATGTGCATTTTCCGGACGAAAAAAAAGTGTCCGGAATCTGCCCATCCTATATGTTTTCCGGACGGAAATTTTTAGCTGAAACGATTCCCGCTTTCAGAATTAAGAAATTGTGCTCAGGAGCCGAGATATGGCTGAAAATGTGCATTTTCCGGACGAAAAAAAAGTGTCCGGAATCTGCCCATCCTATATGTTTTCCGGACGGAAATTTTTAGCTGAAACGATTCCCGCTTTCAGAATTAAGAAATTGTGCTCAGGAGCCGAGATATGGCTGAAAATGTGCATTTTCCGGACGAAAAAAAAGTGTCCGGAATCTGCCCATCCTATATGTTTTCCGGACCCAAATTTTTAGCTGAAACGATTCCCGCTTTCAGAATTAAGAAATTGTGCTCAGGAGCCGAGATATGGCTGAAAATGTGCATTTTCCGGACGAAAAAAAAAGTGTCCGGAATCCGCCCATGCTATATGTTTTCCGGACGGAAATTTTTAGCTGAAACGATTCCCGCTTTCAGAATTAAGAAATTATGCTCAGGAGCCGAGATATGGCTGAAAATGTGCATTTTCCGGACGAAAAAAAAAGTGTCCGGAATCTGCCCATGCTATATGTTTTCCGGACCCAAATTTTTAGCTGAAACGATTCCCGCTTTCAGAATTAAGAAATTGTGCTCAGGAGCCGAGATATGGCTGAAAATGTGCATTTTCCGGACGAAAAAAAAGTGTCCGGAATCCGCCCATGCTATATGTTTTCCGGACCCAAATTTTTAGCTGAAACGATTCCCGCTTTCAGAATTAAGAAATTGTGCTCAGGAGCTGAGATATGGCTGAAAATGTGCATTTTCCGGACGAAAAAAAAAGTGTCCGGAATCCGCCCATGCTATATGTTTTCCGGACCCAAATTTTTAGCTGAAACGATTCCCGCTTTCAGAATTAAGAAATTGTGCTCAGGAGCCGAGATATGGCTGAAAATGTGCATTTTCCGGACGAAAAAAAAAGTGTCCGGAATCCGCCCATGCTATATGTTTTCCGGACGGAAATTTTTAGCTGAAACGATTCCCGCTTTCAGAATTAAGAAATTGTGCTCAGGAGCTGAGATATGGCTGAAAATGTGCATTTTCCGGACGAAAAAAAAAGTGTCCGGAATCCGCCCATGCATATGTTTTCCGGACCCAAATTTTTAGCTGAAACGATTCCCGCTTTCAGAATTAAGAAATTGTGCTCAGGAGCCGAGATATGGCTGAAAATGTGCATTTTCCGGACGAAAAAAAAAGTGTCCGGAATCCGCCCATGCTATATGTTTTCCGGACGGAAATTTTTAGCTGAAACGATTCCCGATTTCAGAATTAAGAAATTATGCTCAGGAGCCGAGATATGGCTGAAAATGTGCATTTTCCGGACGAAAAAAAAAGTGTCCGGAATCCGCCCATGCTATATGTTTTCCGGACCCAAATTTTTAGCTGAAACGATTCCCGCTTTCAGAATTAAGAAATTGTGCTCAGGAGCCGAGATATGGCTGAAAATGTGCATTTTCCGGACGAAAAAAAAGTGTCCGGAATCTGCTCATCCTATATGTTTTCCGGACGGAAATTTTTAGCTGAAACGATTCCCGCTTTCAGAATTAAGAAATTGTGCTCAGGAGCCGAGATATGGCTGAAAATGTGCATTTTCCGGACGAAAAAAAAGTGTCCGGAATCTGCCCATCCTATATGTTTTCCGGACGGAAATTTTTAGCTGAAACGATTCCCGCTTTCAGAATTAGGAAATTGTGCTCAGGAGCCGAGATATGGCTGAAAATGTGCATTTTCCGGACGAAAAAAAAGTGTCCGGAATCCGCCCATGCTATATGTTTTCCGGACGGAAATTTTTAGCTGAAACGATTCCCGCTTTCAGAATTAAGAAATTGTGCTCAGGAGCCGAGATATGGCTGAAAATGTGCATTTTCCGGACGAAAAAAAAGTGTCCGGAATCCGCCCATGCTATATGTTTTCCGGACCCAAATTTTTAGCTGAAACGATTCCCGCTTTCAGAATTAAGAAATTGTGCTCAGGAGCCGAGATATGGCTGAAAATGTGCATTTTCCGGACGAAAAAAAAAGTGTCCGGAATCCGCCCATGCTATATGTTTTCCGGACGGAAATTTTTAGCTGAAACGATTCCCGATTTCAGAATTAAGAAATTATGCTCAGGAGCCGAGATATGGCTGAAAATGTGCATTTTCCGGACGAAAAAAAAAGTGTCCGGAATCCGCCCATGCTATATGTTTTCCGGACCCAAATTTTTAGCTGAAACGATTCCCGCTTTCAGAATTAAGAAATTGTGCTCAGGAGCCGAGATATGGCTGAAAATGTGCATTTTCCGGACGAAAAAAAAGTGTCCGGAATCTGCTCATCCTATATGTTTTCCGGACGGAAATTTTTAGCTGAAACGATTCCCGCTTTCAGAATTAAGAAATTGTGCTCAGGAGCCGAGATATGGCTGAAAATGTGCATTTTCCGGACGAAAAAAAAGTGTCCGGAATCTGCCCATCCTATATGTTTTCCGGACGGAAATTTTTAGCTGAAACGATTCCCGCTTTCAGAATTAGGAAATTGTGCTCAGGAGCCGAGATATGGCTGAAAATGTGCATTTTCCGGACGAAAAAAAAGTGTCCGGAATCCGCCCATGCTATATGTTTTCCGGACGGAAATTTTTAGCTGAAACGATTCCCGCTTTCAGAATTAAGAAATTGTGCTCAGGAGCCGAGATATGGCTGAAAATGTGCATTTTCCGGACGAAAAAAAAGTGTCCGGAATCCGCCCATGCTATATGTTTTCCGGACCCAAATTTTTAGCTGAAACGATTCCCGCTTTCAGAATTAAGAAATTGTGCTCAGGAGCCGAGATATGGCTGAAAATGTGCATTTTCCGGACGAAAAAAAAGTGTCCGGAATCTGCCCATGCTATATGTTTTCCGGACGGAAATTTTTAGCTGAAACGATTCCCGCTTTCAGAATTAAGAAATTGTGCTCAGGAGCCGAGATATGGCTGAAAATGTGCATTTTCCGGACGAAAAAAAAGTGTCCGGAATCCGCCCATGCTATATGTTTTCCGGACGGAAATTTTTAGCTGAAACGATTCCCGCTTTCAGAATTAAGAAATTGTGCTCAGGAGCCGAGATATGGCTGAAAATGTGCATTTTCCGGACGAAAAAAAAGTGTCCGGAATCTGCCCATCCTATATGTTTTCCGGACGGAAATTTTTAGCTGAAACGATTCCCGCTTTCAGAATTAAGAAATTGTGCTCAGGAGCCGAGATATGGCTGAAAATGTGCATTTTCCGGACGAAAAAAAAGTGTCCGGAATCTGCCCATCCTATATGTTTTCCGGACCCAAATTTTTAGCTGAAACGATTCCCGCTTTCAGAATTAAGAAATTGTGCTCAGGAGCCGAGATATGGCTGAAAATGTGCATTTTCCGGACGAAAAAAAAAGTGTCCGGAATCCGCCCATGCTATATGTTTTCCGGACGGAAATTTTTAGCTGAAACGATTCCCGCTTTCAGAATTAAGAAATTGTGCTCAGGAGCCGAGATATGGCTGAAAATGTGCATTTTCCGGACGAAAAAAAAGTGTCCGGAATCTGCCCATCCTATATGTTTTCCGGACGGAAATTTTTAGCTGAAACGATTCCCGCTTTCAGAATTAAGAAATTGTGCTCAGGAGCCGAGATATGGCTGAAAATGTGCATTTTCCGGACGAAAAAAAAGTGTCCGGAATCTGCCCATCCTATATGTTTTCCGGACCCAAATTTTTAGCTGAAACGATTCCCGCTTTCAGAATTAAGAAATTGTGCTCAGGAGCCGAGATATGGCTGAAAATGTGCATTTTCCGGACGAAAAAAAAAGTGTCCGGAATCCGCCCATGCTATATGTTTTCCGGACCCAAATTTTTAGCTGAAACGATTCCCGCTTTCAGAATTAAGAAATTATGCTCAGGAGCCGAGATATGGCTGAAAATGTGCATTTTCCGGACGAAAAAAAAAGTGTCCGGAATCTGCCCATGCTATATGTTTTCCGGACCCAAATTTTTAGCTGAAACGATTCCCGCTTTCAGAATTAAGAAATTGTGCTCAGGAGCCGAGATATGGCTGAAAATGTGCATTTTCCGGACGAAAAAAAAGTGTCCGGAATCCGCCCATGCTATATGTTTTCCGGACCCAAATTTTTAGCTGAAACGATTCCCGCTTTCAGAATTAAGAAATTGTGCTCAGGAGCTGAGATATGGCTGAAAATGTGCATTTTCCGGACGAAAAAAAAAGTGTCCGGAATCCGCCCATGCTATATGTTTTCCGGACCCAAATTTTTAGCTGAAACGATTCCCGCTTTCAGAATTAAGAAATTGTGCTCAGGAGCCGAGATATGGCTGAAAATGTGCATTTTCCGGACGAAAAAAAAAGTGTCCGGAATCCGCCCATGCTATATGTTTTCCGGACGGAAATTTTTAGCTGAAACGATTCCCGCTTTCAGAATTAAGAAATTGTGCTCAGGAGCTGAGATATGGCTGAAAATGTGCATTTTCCGGACGAAAAAAAAAGTGTCCGGAATCCGCCCATGCATATGTTTTCCGGACCCAAATTTTTAGCTGAAACGATTCCCGCTTTCAGAATTAAGAAATTGTGCTCAGGAGCCGAGATATGGCTGAAAATGTGCATTTTCCGGACGAAAAAAAAAGTGTCCGGAATCCGCCCATGCTATATGTTTTCCGGACGGAAATTTTTAGCTGAAACGATTCCCGATTTCAGAATTAAGAAATTATGCTCAGGAGCCGAGATATGGCTGAAAATGTGCATTTTCCGGACGAAAAAAAAAGTGTCCGGAATCCGCCCATGCTATATGTTTTCCGGACCCAAATTTTTAGCTGAAACGATTCCCGCTTTCAGAATTAAGAAATTGTGCTCAGGAGCCGAGATATGGCTGAAAATGTGCATTTTCCGGACGAAAAAAAAGTGTCCGGAATCTGCTCATCCTATATGTTTTCCGGACGGAAATTTTTAGCTGAAACGATTCCCGCTTTCAGAATTAAGAAATTGTGCTCAGGAGCCGAGATATGGCTGAAAATGTGCATTTTCCGGACGAAAAAAAAGTGTCCGGAATCTGCCCATCCTATATGTTTTCCGGACGGAAATTTTTAGCTGAAACGATTCCCGCTTTCAGAATTAGGAAATTGTGCTCAGGAGCCGAGATATGGCTGAAAATGTGCATTTTCCGGACGAAAAAAAAGTGTCCGGAATCCGCCCATGCTATATGTTTTCCGGACGGAAATTTTTAGCTGAAACGATTCCCGCTTTCAGAATTAAGAAATTGTGCTCAGGAGCCGAGATATGGCTGAAAATGTGCATTTTCCGGACGAAAAAAAAGTGTCCGGAATCCGCCCATGCTATATGTTTTCCGGACCCAAATTTTTAGCTGAAACGATTCCCGCTTTCAGAATTAAGAAATTGTGCTCAGGAGCCGAGATATGGCTGAAAATGTGCATTTTCCGGACGAAAAAAAAGTGTCCGGAATCTGCCCATGCTATATGTTTTCCGGACGGAAATTTTTAGCTGAAACGATTCCCGCTTTCAGAATTAAGAAATTGTGCTCAGGAGCCGAGATATGGCTGAAAATGTGCATTTTCCGGACGAAAAAAAAGTGTCCGGAATCCGCCCATGCTATATGTTTTCCGGACGGAAATTTTTAGCTGAAACGATTCCCGCTTTCAGAATTAAGAAATTGTGCTCAGGAGCCGAGATATGGCTGAAAATGTGCATTTTCCGGACGAAAAAAAAGTGTCCGGAATCTGCCCATCCTATATGTTTTCCGGACGGAAATTTTTAGCTGAAACGATTCCCGCTTTCAGAATTAAGAAATTGTGCTCAGGAGCCGAGATATGGCTGAAAATGTGCATTTTCCGGACGAAAAAAAAGTGTCCGGAATCTGCCCATCCTATATGTTTTCCGGACCCAAATTTTTAGCTGAAACGATTCCCGCTTTCAGAATTAAGAAATTGTGCTCAGGAGCCGAGATATGGCTGAAAATGTGCATTTTCCGGACGAAAAAAAAAGTGTCCGGAATCCGCCCATGCTATATGTTTTCCGGACGGAAATTTTTAGCTGAAACGATTCCCGCTTTCAGAATTAAGAAATTATGCTCAGGAGCCGAGATATGGCTGAAAATGTGCATTTTCCGGACGAAAAAAAAAGTGTCCGGAATCTGCCCATGCTATATGTTTTCCGGACCCAAATTTTTAGCTGAAACGATTCCCGCTTTCAGAATTAAGAAATTGTGCTCAGGAGCCGAGATATGGCTGAAAATGTGCATTTTCCGGACGAAAAAAAAGTGTCCGGAATCCGCCCATGCTATATGTTTTCCGGACCCAAATTTTTAGCTGAAACGATTCCCGCTTTCAGAATTAAGAAATTGTGCTCAGGAGCTGAGATATGGCTGAAAATGTGCATTTTCCGGACGAAAAAAAAAGTGTCCGGAATCCGCCCATGCTATATGTTTTCCGGACCCAAATTTTTAGCTGAAACGATTCCCGCTTTCAGAATTAAGAAATTGTGCTCAGGAGCCGAGATATGGCTGAAAATGTGCATTTTCCGGACGAAAAAAAAAGTGTCCGGAATCCGCCCATGCTATATGTTTTCCGGACGGAAATTTTTAGCTGAAACGATTCCCGCTTTCAGAATTAAGAAATTGTGCTCAGGAGCTGAGATATGGCTGAAAATGTGCATTTTCCGGACGAAAAAAAAAGTGTCCGGAATCCGCCCATGCATATGTTTTCCGGACCCAAATTTTTAGCTGAAACGATTCCCGCTTTCAGAATTAAGAAATTGTGCTCAGGAGCCGAGATATGGCTGAAAATGTGCATTTTCCGGACGAAAAAAAAAGTGTCCGGAATCCGCCCATGCTATATGTTTTCCGGACGGAAATTTTTAGCTGAAACGATTCCCGATTTCAGAATTAAGAAATTATGCTCAGGAGCCGAGATATGGCTGAAAATGTGCATTTTCCGGACGAAAAAAAAAGTGTCCGGAATCCGCCCATGCTATATGTTTTCCGGACCCAAATTTTTAGCTGAAACGATTCCCGCTTTCAGAATTAAGAAATTGTGCTCAGGAGCCGAGATATGGCTGAAAATGTGCATTTTCCGGACGAAAAAAAAGTGTCCGGAATCTGCTCATCCTATATGTTTTCCGGACGGAAATTTTTAGCTGAAACGATTCCCGCTTTCAGAATTAAGAAATTGTGCTCAGGAGCCGAGATATGGCTGAAAATGTGCATTTTCCGGACGAAAAAAAAGTGTCCGGAATCTGCCCATCCTATATGTTTTCCGGACGGAAATTTTTAGCTGAAACGATTCCCGCTTTCAGAATTAGGAAATTGTGCTCAGGAGCCGAGATATGGCTGAAAATGTGCATTTTCCGGACGAAAAAAAAGTGTCCGGAATCCGCCCATGCTATATGTTTTCCGGACGGAAATTTTTAGCTGAAACGATTCCCGCTTTCAGAATTAAGAAATTGTGCTCAGGAGCCGAGATATGGCTGAAAATGTGCATTTTCCGGACGAAAAAAAAGTGTCCGGAATCCGCCCATGCTATATGTTTTCCGGACCCAAATTTTTAGCTGAAACGATTCCCGCTTTCAGAATTAAGAAATTGTGCTCAGGAGCCGAGATATGGCTGAAAATGTGCATTTTCCGGACGAAAAAAAAAGTGTCCGGAATCCGCCCATGCTATATGTTTTCCGGACGGAAATTTTTAGCTGAAACGATTCCCGCTTTCAGAATTAAGAAATTATGCTCAGGAGCCGAGATATGGCTGAAAATGTGCATTTTCCGGACGAAAAAAAAGTGTCCGGAATCTGCCTATTCTATATGTTTTCCGGACCCAAATTTTTAGCTGAAACGATTCCCGCTTTCAGAATTAAGAAATTGTGCTCAGGAGCCGAGATATGGCTGAAAATGTGCATTTTCCGGACGAAAAAAAAGTGTCCGGAATCCGCCCATGCTATATGTTTTCCGGACCCAAATTTTTAGCTGAAACGATTCCCGCTTTCAGAATTAAGAAATTATGCTCAGGAGCCGAGATATGGCTGAAAATGTGCATTTTCCGGACGAAAAAAAAGTGTCCGGAATCTGCCTATTCTATATGTTTTCCGGACCCAAATTTTTAGCTGAAACGATTCCCGCTTTCAGAATTAAGAAATTGTGCTCAGGAGCCGCGATATGGCTGAAAATGTGCATTTTCCGGACGAAAAAAAAGTGTCCGGAATCTGCCCATCCTATATGTTTTCCGGACGGAAATTTTTAGCTGAAACGATTCCCGCTTTCAGAATTAAGAAATTGTGCTCAGGAGCCGAGATATGGCTGAAAATGTGCATTTTCCGGACGAAAAAAAAGTGTCCGGAATCTGCCCATCCTATATGTTTTCCGGACCCAAATTTTTAGCTGAAACGATTCCCGCTTTCAGAATTAAGAAATTGTGCTCAGGAGCCGAGATATGGCTGAAAATGTGCATTTTCCGGACGAAAAAAAAGTGTCCGGAATCTGCCCATCCTATATGTTTTCCGGACGGAAATTTTTAGCTGAAACGATTCCCGCTTTCAGAATTAAGAAATTGTGCTCAGGAGCCGAGATATGGCTGAAAATGTGCATTTTCCGGACGAAAAAAAAGTGTCCGGAATCTGCCCATCCTATATGTTTTCCGGACCCAAATTTTTAGCTGAAACGATTCCCGCTTTCAGAATTAAGAAATTGTGCTCAGGAGCCGAGATATGGCTGAAAATGTGCATTTTCCGGACGAAAAAAAAGTGTCCGGAATCCGCCCATGCTATATGTTTTCCGGACGGAAATTTTTAGCTGAAACGATTCCCGCTTTCAGAATTAAGAAATTGTGCTCAGGAGCCGAGATATGGCTGAAAATGTGCATTTTCCGGACGAAAAAAAAGTGTCCGGAATCTGCCCATCCTATATGTTTTCCGGACGGAAATTTTTAGCTGAAACGATTCCCGCTTTCAGAATTAAGAAATTATGCTCAGGAGCCGAGATATGGCTGAAAATGTGCATTTTCCGGACGAAAAAAAAGTGTCCGGAATCTGCCTATTCTATATGTTTTCCGGACCCAAATTTTTAGCTGAAACGATTCCCGCTTTCAGAATTAAGAAATTGTGCTCAGGAGCCGAGATATGGCTGAAAATGTGCATTTTCCGGACGAAAAAAAAGTGTCCGGAATCCGCCCATGCTATATGTTTTCCGGACCCAAATTTTTAGCTGAAACGATTCCCGCTTTCAGAATTAAGAAATTATGCTCAGGAGCCGAGATATGGCTGAAAATGTGCATTTTCCGGACGAAAAAAAAGTGTCCGGAATCTGCCTATTCTATATGTTTTCCGGACCCAAATTTTTAGCTGAAACGATTCCCGCTTTCAGAATTAAGAAATTGTGCTCAGGAGCCGAGATATGGCTGAAAATGTGCATTTTCCGGACGAAAAAAAAGTGTCCGGAATCTGCCCATGCTATATGTTTTCCGGACGGAAATTTTTAGCTGAAACGATTCCCGCTTTCAGAATTAAGAAATTGTGCTCAGGAGCCGAGATATGGCTGAAAATGTGCATTTTCCGGACGAAAAAAAAGTGTCCGGAATCTGCCCATCCTATATGTTTTCCGGACCCAAATTTTTAGCTGAAACGATTCCCGCTTTCAGAATTAAGAAATTGTGCTCAGGAGCCGAGATATGGCTGAAAATGTGCATTTTCCGGACGAAAAAAAAGTGTCCGGAATCCGCCCATGCTATATGTTTTCCGGACGGAAATTTTTAGCTGAAACGATTCCCGCTTTCAGAATTAAGAAATTGTGCTCAGGAGCCGAGATATGGCTGAAAATGTGCATTTTCCGGACGAAAAAAAAGTGTCCGGAATCTGCCCATCCTATATGTTTTCCGGACGGAAATTTTTAGCTGAAACGATTCCCGCTTTCAGAATTAAGAAATTGTACTCAGGAGCCGAGATATGGCTGAAAATGTGCATTTTCCGGACGAAAAAAAAGTGTCCGGAATCTGCCCATGCTATATGTTTTCCGGACGGAAATTTTTAGCTGAAACGATTCCCGCTTTCAGAATTAAGAAATTATGCTCAGGAGCCGAGATATGGCTGAAAATGTGCATTTTCCGGACGAAAAAAAAAGTGTCCGGAATCCGCCCATGCTATATGTTTTCCGGACGGAAATTGTTAGCTGAAACGATTCCCGCTTTCAGAATTAAGAAATTGTGCTCAGGAGCCGAGATATGGCTGAAAATGTGCATTTTCCGGACGAAAAAAAAGTGTCCGGAATCTGCCCATCCTATATGTTTTCCGGACGGAAATTTTTAGCTGAA
This sequence comes from Caenorhabditis macrosperma, assembly GCA_963932285.1. Classification (NCBI taxonomy): domain Eukaryota; kingdom Metazoa; phylum Nematoda; class Chromadorea; order Rhabditida; family Rhabditidae; genus Caenorhabditis; species Caenorhabditis macrosperma. The sequence continues at coordinate 4,627,361 of OZ010618.1, forward strand.
ACGATTCCCGCTTTCAGAATTAAGAAATTGTACTCAGGAGCCGAGATATGGCTGAAAATGTGCATTTTCCGGACGAAAAAAAAAGTGTCCGGAATCCGCCCATGCTATATGTTTTCCGGACGGAAATTTTTAGCTGAAACGATTCCCGCTTTCAGAATTAAGAAATTATGCTCAGGAGCCGAGATATGGCTGAAAATGTGCATTTTCCGGACGAAAAAAAAAGTGTCCGGAATCCGCCCATGCTATATGTTTTCCGGACCCAAATTTTTAGCTGAAACGATTCCCGCTTTCAGAATTAAGAAATTATGCTCAGGAGCCGAGATATGGCTGAAAATGTGCATTTTCCGGACGAAAAAAAAAGTGTCCGGAATCTGCCCATCCTATATGTTTTCCGGACGGAAATTTTTAGCTGAAACGATTCCCGCTTTCAGAATTAAGAAATTGTGCTCAGGAGCTGAGATATGGCTGAAAATGTGCATTTTCCGGACGAAAAAAAAAGTGTCCGGAATCCGCCCATGCTATATGTTTTCCGGACCCAAATTTTTAGCTGAAACGATTCCCGCTTTCAGAATTAAGAAATTGTGCTCAGGAGCTGAGATATGGCTGAAAATGTGCATTTTCCGGACGAAAAAAAAAGTGTCCGGAATCCGCCCATGCTATATGTTTTCCGGACCCAAATTTTTAGCTGAAACGATTCCCGCTTTCAGAATTAAGAAATTGTGCTCAGGAGCCGAGATATGGCTGAAAATGTGCATTTTCCGGACGAAAAAAAAGTGTCCGGAATCTGCCCATGCTATATGTTTTCCGGACCCAAATTTTTAGCTGAAACGATTCCCGCTTTCAGAATTAAGAAATTATGCTCAGGAGCCGAGATATGGCTGAAAATGTGCATTTTCCGGACGAAAAAAAAAGTGTCCGGAATCCGCCCATGCTATATGTTTTCCGGACGGAAATTTTTAGCTGAAACGATTCCCGCTTTCAGAATTAAGAAATTATGCTCAGGAGCCGAGATATGGCTGAAAATGTGCATTTTCCGGACGAAAAAAAAAGTGTCCGGAATCCGCCCATGCTATATGTTTTCCGGACCCAAATTTTTAGCTGAAACGATTCCCGCTTTCAGAATTAAGAAATTGTGCTCAGGAGCCGAGATATGGCTGAAAATGTGCATTTTCCGGACGAAAAAAAAGTGTCCGGAATCTGCCCATGCTATATGTTTTCCGGACCCAAATTTTTAGCTGAAACGATTCCCGCTTTCAGAATTAAGAAATTATGCTCAGGAGCCGAGATATGGCTGAAAATGTGCATTTTCCGGACGAAAAAAAAAGTGTCCGGAATCCGCCCATGCTATATGTTTTCCGGACCCAAATTTTTAGCTGAAACGATTCCCGCTTTCAGAATTAAGAAATTATGCTCAGGAGCCGAGATATGGCTGAAAATGTGCATTTTCCGGACGAAAAAAAAAGTGTCCGGAATCCGCCCATGCTATATGTTTTCCGGACGGAAATTTTTAGCTGAAACGATTCCCGCTTTCAGAATTAAGAAATTATGCTCAGGAGCCGAGATATGGCTGAAAATGTGCATTTTCCGGACGAAAAAAAAAGTGTCCGGAATCCGCCCATGCTATATGTTTTCCGGACCCAAATTTTTAGCTGAAACGATTCCCGCTTTCAGAATTAAGAAATTGTGCTCAGGAGCCGAGATATGGCTGAAAATGTGCATTTTCCGGACGAAAAAAAAGTGTCCGGAATCTGCCCATGCTATATGTTTTCCGGACCCAAATTTTTAGCTGAAACGATTCCCGCTTTCAGAATTAAGAAATTGTGCTCAGGAGCCGAGATATGGCTGAAAATGTGCATTTTCCGGACGAAAAAAAAAGTGTCCGGAATCTGCCTATTCTATATGTTTTCCGGACCCAAATTTTTAGCTGAAACGATTCCCGCTTTCAGAATTAAGAAATTGTGCTCAGGAGCCGAGATATGGCTGAAAATGTGCATTTTCCGGACGAAAAAAAAGTGTCCGGAATCTGCCCATGCTATATGTTTTCCGGACGGAAATTTTTAGCTGAAACGATTCCCGCTTTCAGAATTAAGAAATTATGCTCAGGAGCCGAGATATGGCTGAAAATGTGCATTTTCCGGACGAAAAAAAAAGTGTCCGGAATCCGCCCATGCTATATGTTTTCCGGACGGAAATTGTTAGCTGAAACGATTCCCGCTTTCAGAATTAAGAAATTGTGCTCAGGAGCCGAGATATGGCTGAAAATGTGCATTTTCCGGACGAAAAAAAAGTGTCCGGAATCTGCCCATCCTATATGTTTTCCGGACGGAAATTTTTAGCTGAAACGATTCCCGCTTTCAGAATTAAGAAATTATGCTCAGGAGCCGAGATATGGCTGAAAATGTGCATTTTCCGGACGAAAAAAAAAGTGTCCGGAATCCGCCCATGCTATATGTTTTCCGGACGGAAATTTTTAGCTGAAACGATTCCCGCTTTCAGAATTAAGAAATTGTGCTCAGGAGCTGAGATATGGCTGAAAATGTGCATTTTCCGGACGAAAAAAAAGTGTCCGGAATCCGCCCATGCTATATGTTTTCCGGACGGAAATTTTTAGCTGAAACGATTCCCGCTTTCAGAATTAAGAAATTATGCTCAGGAGCCGAGATATGGCTGAAAATGTGCATTTTCCGGACGAAAAAAAAAGTGTCCGGAATCTGCCCATGCTATATGTTTTCCGGACGGAAATTTTTAGCTGAAACGATTCCCGCTTTCAGAATTAAGAAATTATGCTCAGGAGCCGAGATATGGCTGAAAATGTGCATTTTCCGGACGAAAAAAAAAGTGTCCGGAATCCGCCCATGCTATATGTTTTCCGGACGGAAATTGTTAGCTGAAACGATTCCCGCTTTCAGAATTAAGAAATTGTGCTCAGGAGCCGAGATATGGCTGAAAATGTGCATTTTCCGGACGAAAAAAAAAGTGTCCGGAATCTGCCTATTCTATATGTTTTCCGGACCCAAATTTTTAGCTGAAACGATTCCCGCTTTCAGAATTAAGAAATTGTGCTCAGGAGCCGAGATATGGCTGAAAATGTGCATTTTCCGGACGAAAAAAAAGTGTCCGGAATCTGCCCATGCTATATGTTTTCCGGACGGAAATTTTTAGCTGAAACGATTCCCGCTTTCAGAATTAAGAAATTGTGCTCAGGAGCTGAGATATGGCTGAAAATGTGCATTTTCCGGACGAAAAAAAAGTGTCCGGAATCTGCCCATGCTATATGTTTTCCGGACCCAAATTTTTAGCTGAAACGATTCCCGCTTTCAGAATTAAGAAATTGTGCTCAGGAGCCGAGATATGGCTGAAAATGTGCATTTTCCGGACGAAAAAAAAAGTGTCCGGAATCTGCCTATTCTATATGTTTTCCGGACCCAAATTTTTAGCTGAAACGATTCCCGCTTTCAGAATTAAGAAATTGTGCTCAGGAGCCGAGATATGGCTGAAAATGTGCATTTTCCGGACGAAAAAAAAGTGTCCGGAATCTGCCCATGCTATATGTTTTCCGGACGGAAATTTTTAGCTGAAACGATTCCCGCTTTCAGAATTAAGAAATTATGCTCAGGAGCCGAGATATGGCTGAAAATGTGCATTTTCCGGACGAAAAAAAAAGTGTCCGGAATCCGCCCATGCTATATGTTTTCCGGACGGAAATTGTTAGCTGAAACGATTCCCGCTTTCAGAATTAAGAAATTGTGCTCAGGAGCCGAGATATGGCTGAAAATGTGCATTTTCCGGACGAAAAAAAAGTGTCCGGAATCTGCCCATCCTATATGTTTTCCGGACGGAAATTTTTAGCTGAAACGATTCCCGCTTTCAGAATTAAGAAATTATGCTCAGGAGCCGAGATATGGCTGAAAATGTGCATTTTCCGGACGAAAAAAAAAGTGTCCGGAATCCGCCCATGCTATATGTTTTCCGGACGGAAATTTTTAGCTGAAACGATTCCCGCTTTCAGAATTAAGAAATTGTGCTCAGGAGCTGAGATATGGCTGAAAATGTGCATTTTCCGGACGAAAAAAAAGTGTCCGGAATCCGCCCATGCTATATGTTTTCCGGACGGAAATTTTTAGCTGAAACGATTCCCGCTTTCAGAATTAAGAAATTATGCTCAGGAGCCGAGATATGGCTGAAAATGTGCATTTTCCGGACGAAAAAAAAGTGTCCGGAATCCGCCCATGCTATATGTTTTCCGGACGGAAATTTTTAGCTGAAACGATTCCCGCTTTCAGAATTAAGAAATTGTGCTCAGGAGCCGAGATATGGCTGAAAATGTGCATTTTCCGGACGAAAAAAAAGTGTCCGGAATCTGCCCATCCTATATGTTTTCCGGACCCAAATTTTTAGCTGAAACGATTCCCGCTTTCAGAATTAAGAAATTGTGCTCAGGAGCCGAGATATGGCTGAAAATGTGCATTTTCCGGACGAAAAAAAAGTGTCCGGAATCCGCCCATGCTATATGTTTTCCGGACGGAAATTTTTAGCTGAAACGATTCCCGCTTTCAGAATTAAGAAATTGTGCTCAGGAGCCGAGATATGGCTGAAAATGTGCATTTTCCGGACGAAAAAAAAGTGTCCGGAATCTGCCCATCCTATATGTTTTCCGGACGGAAATTTTTAGCTGAAACGATTCCCGCTTTCAGAATTAAGAAATTATGCTCAGGAGCCGAGATATGGCTGAAAATGTGCATTTTCCGGACGAAAAAAAAGTGTCCGGAATCTGCCTATTCTATATGTTTTCCGGACCCAAATTTTTAGCTGAAACGATTCCCGCTTTCAGAATTAAGAAATTGTGCTCAGGAGCCGAGATATGGCTGAAAATGTGCATTTTCCGGACGAAAAAAAAGTGTCCGGAATCCGCCCATGCTATATGTTTTCCGGACCCAAATTTTTAGCTGAAACGATTCCCGCTTTCAGAATTAAGAAATTATGCTCAGGAGCCGAGATATGGCTGAAAATGTGCATTTTCCGGACGAAAAAAAAGTGTCCGGAATCTGCCTATTCTATATGTTTTCCGGACCCAAATTTTTAGCTGAAACGATTCCCGCTTTCAGAATTAAGAAATTGTGCTCAGGAGCCGAGATATGGCTGAAAATGTGCATTTTCCGGACGAAAAAAAAGTGTCCGGAATCTGCCCATGCTATATGTTTTCCGGACGGAAATTTTTAGCTGAAACGATTCCCGCTTTCAGAATTAAGAAATTGTGCTCAGGAGCCGAGATATGGCTGAAAATGTGCATTTTCCGGACGAAAAAAAAGTGTCCGGAATCTGCCCATCCTATATGTTTTCCGGACCCAAATTTTTAGCTGAAACGATTCCCGCTTTCAGAATTAAGAAATTGTGCTCAGGAGCCGAGATATGGCTGAAAATGTGCATTTTCCGGACGAAAAAAAAGTGTCCGGAATCCGCCCATGCTATATGTTTTCCGGACGGAAATTTTTAGCTGAAACGATTCCCGCTTTCAGAATTAAGAAATTGTGCTCAGGAGCCGAGATATGGCTGAAAATGTGCATTTTCCGGACGAAAAAAAAGTGTCCGGAATCTGCCCATCCTATATGTTTTCCGGACGGAAATTTTTAGCTGAAACGATTCCCGCTTTCAGAATTAAGAAATTGTACTCAGGAGCCGAGATATGGCTGAAAATGTGCATTTTCCGGACGAAAAAAAAGTGTCCGGAATCTGCCCATGCTATATGTTTTCCGGACGGAAATTTTTAGCTGAAACGATTCCCGCTTTCAGAATTAAGAAATTATGCTCAGGAGCCGAGATATGGCTGAAAATGTGCATTTTCCGGACGAAAAAAAAAGTGTCCGGAATCCGCCCATGCTATATGTTTTCCGGACGGAAATTGTTAGCTGAAACGATTCCCGCTTTCAGAATTAAGAAATTGTGCTCAGGAGCCGAGATATGGCTGAAAATGTGCATTTTCCGGACGAAAAAAAAGTGTCCGGAATCTGCCCATCCTATATGTTTTCCGGACGGAAATTTTTAGCTGAAACGATTCCCGCTTTCAGAATTAAGAAATTGTACTCAGGAGCCGAGATATGGCTGAAAATGTGCATTTTCCGGACGAAAAAAAAAGTGTCCGGAATCCGCCCATGCTATATGTTTTCCGGACGGAAATTTTTAGCTGAAACGATTCCCGCTTTCAGAATTAAGAAATTATGCTCAGGAGCCGAGATATGGCTGAAAATGTGCATTTTCCGGACGAAAAAAAAAGTGTCCGGAATCCGCCCATGCTATATGTTTTCCGGACCCAAATTTTTAGCTGAAACGATTCCCGCTTTCAGAATTAAGAAATTATGCTCAGGAGCCGAGATATGGCTGAAAATGTGCATTTTCCGGACGAAAAAAAAAGTGTCCGGAATCTGCCCATCCTATATGTTTTCCGGACGGAAATTTTTAGCTGAAACGATTCCCGCTTTCAGAATTAAGAAATTGTGCTCAGGAGCTGAGATATGGCTGAAAATGTGCATTTTCCGGACGAAAAAAAAAGTGTCCGGAATCCGCCCATGCTATATGTTTTCCGGACCCAAATTTTTAGCTGAAACGATTCCCGCTTTCAGAATTAAGAAATTGTGCTCAGGAGCTGAGATATGGCTGAAAATGTGCATTTTCCGGACGAAAAAAAAAGTGTCCGGAATCCGCCCATGCTATATGTTTTCCGGACCCAAATTTTTAGCTGAAACGATTCCCGCTTTCAGAATTAAGAAATTGTGCTCAGGAGCCGAGATATGGCTGAAAATGTGCATTTTCCGGACGAAAAAAAAGTGTCCGGAATCTGCCCATGCTATATGTTTTCCGGACCCAAATTTTTAGCTGAAACGATTCCCGCTTTCAGAATTAAGAAATTATGCTCAGGAGCCGAGATATGGCTGAAAATGTGCATTTTCCGGACGAAAAAAAAAGTGTCCGGAATCCGCCCATGCTATATGTTTTCCGGACGGAAATTTTTAGCTGAAACGATTCCCGCTTTCAGAATTAAGAAATTATGCTCAGGAGCCGAGATATGGCTGAAAATGTGCATTTTCCGGACGAAAAAAAAAGTGTCCGGAATCCGCCCATGCTATATGTTTTCCGGACCCAAATTTTTAGCTGAAACGATTCCCGCTTTCAGAATTAAGAAATTGTGCTCAGGAGCCGAGATATGGCTGAAAATGTGCATTTTCCGGACGAAAAAAAAGTGTCCGGAATCTGCCCATGCTATATGTTTTCCGGACCCAAATTTTTAGCTGAAACGATTCCCGCTTTCAGAATTAAGAAATTATGCTCAGGAGCCGAGATATGGCTGAAAATGTGCATTTTCCGGACGAAAAAAAAAGTGTCCGGAATCCGCCCATGCTATATGTTTTCCGGACCCAAATTTTTAGCTGAAACGATTCCCGCTTTCAGAATTAAGAAATTATGCTCAGGAGCCGAGATATGGCTGAAAATGTGCATTTTCCGGACGAAAAAAAAGTGTCCGGAATCTGCCCATGCTATATGTTTTCCGGACGGAAATTTTTAGCTGAAACGATTCCCGCTTTCAGAATTAAGAAATTATGCTCAGGAGCCGAGATATGGCTGAAAATGTGCATTTTCCGGACGAAAAAAAAAGTGTCCGGAATCCGCCCATGCTATATGTTTTCCGGACGGAAATTGTTAGCTGAAACGATTCCCGCTTTCAGAATTAAGAAATTGTGCTCAGGAGCCGAGATATGGCTGAAAATGTGCATTTTCCGGACGAAAAAAAAGTGTCCGGAATCTGCCCATCCTATATGTTTTCCGGACGGAAATTTTTAGCTGAAACGATTCCCGCTTTCAGAATTAAGAAATTATGCTCAGGAGCCGAGATATGGCTGAAAATGTGCATTTTCCGGACGAAAAAAAAAGTGTCCGGAATCCGCCCATGCTATATGTTTTCCGGACGGAAATTTTTAGCTGAAACGATTCCCGCTTTCAGAATTAAGAAATTGTGCTCAGGAGCTGAGATATGGCTGAAAATGTGCATTTTCCGGACGAAAAAAAAGTGTCCGGAATCCGCCCATGCTATATGTTTTCCGGACGGAAATTTTTAGCTGAAACGATTCCCGCTTTCAGAATTAAGAAATTATGCTCAGGAGCCGAGATATGGCTGAAAATGTGCATTTTCCGGACGAAAAAAAAGTGTCCGGAATCCGCCCATGCTATATGTTTTCCGGACGGAAATTTTTAGCTGAAACGATTCCCGCTTTCAGAATTAAGAAATTGTGCTCAGGAGCCGAGATATGGCTGAAAATGTGCATTTTCCGGACGAAAAAAAAGTGTCCGGAATCTGCCCATCCTATATGTTTTCCGGACCCAAATTTTTAGCTGAAACGATTCCCGCTTTCAGAATTAAGAAATTGTGCTCAGGAGCCGAGATATGGCTGAAAATGTGCATTTTCCGGACGAAAAAAAAGTGTCCGGAATCCGCCCATGCTATATGTTTTCCGGACGGAAATTTTTAGCTGAAACGATTCCCGCTTTCAGAATTAAGAAATTGTGCTCAGGAGCCGAGATATGGCTGAAAATGTGCATTTTCCGGACGAAAAAAAAGTGTCCGGAATCTGCCCATCCTATATGTTTTCCGGACGGAAATTTTTAGCTGAAACGATTCCCGCTTTCAGAATTAAGAAATTATGCTCAGGAGCCGAGATATGGCTGAAAATGTGCATTTTCCGGACGAAAAAAAAGTGTCCGGAATCTGCCTATTCTATATGTTTTCCGGACCCAAATTTTTAGCTGAAACGATTCCCGCTTTCAGAATTAAGAAATTGTGCTCAGGAGCCGAGATATGGCTGAAAATGTGCATTTTCCGGACGAAAAAAAAGTGTCCGGAATCCGCCCATGCTATATGTTTTCCGGACCCAAATTTTTAGCTGAAACGATTCCCGCTTTCAGAATTAAGAAATTATGCTCAGGAGCCGAGATATGGCTGAAAATGTGCATTTTCCGGACGAAAAAAAAGTGTCCGGAATCTGCCTATTCTATATGTTTTCCGGACCCAAATTTTTAGCTGAAACGATTCCCGCTTTCAGAATTAAGAAATTGTGCTCAGGAGCCGAGATATGGCTGAAAATGTGCATTTTCCGGACGAAAAAAAAGTGTCCGGAATCTGCCCATGCTATATGTTTTCCGGACGGAAATTTTTAGCTGAAACGATTCCCGCTTTCAGAATTAAGAAATTGTGCTCAGGAGCCGAGATATGGCTGAAAATGTGCATTTTCCGGACGAAAAAAAAGTGTCCGGAATCTGCCCATCCTATATGTTTTCCGGACCCAAATTTTTAGCTGAAACGATTCCCGCTTTCAGAATTAAGAAATTGTGCTCAGGAGCCGAGATATGGCTGAAAATGTGCATTTTCCGGACGAAAAAAAAGTGTCCGGAATCCGCCCATGCTATATGTTTTCCGGACGGAAATTTTTAGCTGAAACGATTCCCGCTTTCAGAATTAAGAAATTGTGCTCAGGAGCCGAGATATGGCTGAAAATGTGCATTTTCCGGACGAAAAAAAAGTGTCCGGAATCTGCCCATCCTATATGTTTTCCGGACGGAAATTTTTAGCTGAAACGATTCCCGCTTTCAGAATTAAGAAATTGTACTCAGGAGCCGAGATATGGCTGAAAATGTGCATTTTCCGGACGAAAAAAAAGTGTCCGGAATCTGCCCATGCTATATGTTTTCCGGACGGAAATTTTTAGCTGAAACGATTCCCGCTTTCAGAATTAAGAAATTATGCTCAGGAGCCGAGATATGGCTGAAAATGTGCATTTTCCGGACGAAAAAAAAAGTGTCCGGAATCCGCCCATGCTATATGTTTTCCGGACGGAAATTGTTAGCTGAAACGATTCCCGCTTTCAGAATTAAGAAATTGTGCTCAGGAGCCGAGATATGGCTGAAAATGTGCATTTTCCGGACGAAAAAAAAGTGTCCGGAATCTGCCCATCCTATATGTTTTCCGGACGGAAATTTTTAGCTGAAACGATTCCCGCTTTCAGAATTAAGAAATTGTACTCAGGAGCCGAGATATGGCTGAAAATGTGCATTTTCCGGACGAAAAAAAAAGTGTCCGGAATCCGCCCATGCTATATGTTTTCCGGACGGAAATTTTTAGCTGAAACGATTCCCGCTTTCAGAATTAAGAAATTATGCTCAGGAGCCGAGATATGGCTGAAAATGTGCATTTTCCGGACGAAAAAAAAAGTGTCCGGAATCCGCCCATGCTATATGTTTTCCGGACCCAAATTTTTAGCTGAAACGATTCCCGCTTTCAGAATTAAGAAATTATGCTCAGGAGCCGAGATATGGCTGAAAATGTGCATTTTCCGGACGAAAAAAAAAGTGTCCGGAATCTGCCCATCCTATATGTTTTCCGGACGGAAATTTTTAGCTGAAACGATTCCCGCTTTCAGAATTAAGAAATTGTGCTCAGGAGCTGAGATATGGCTGAAAATGTGCATTTTCCGGACGAAAAAAAAAGTGTCCGGAATCCGCCCATGCTATATGTTTTCCGGACCCAAATTTTTAGCTGAAACGATTCCCGCTTTCAGAATTAAGAAATTGTGCTCAGGAGCTGAGATATGGCTGAAAATGTGCATTTTCCGGACGAAAAAAAAAGTGTCCGGAATCCGCCCATGCTATATGTTTTCCGGACCCAAATTTTTAGCTGAAACGATTCCCGCTTTCAGAATTAAGAAATTGTGCTCAGGAGCCGAGATATGGCTGAAAATGTGCATTTTCCGGACGAAAAAAAAGTGTCCGGAATCTGCCCATGCTATATGTTTTCCGGACCCAAATTTTTAGCTGAAACGATTCCCGCTTTCAGAATTAAGAAATTATGCTCAGGAGCCGAGATATGGCTGAAAATGTGCATTTTCCGGACGAAAAAAAAAGTGTCCGGAATCCGCCCATGCTATATGTTTTCCGGACGGAAATTTTTAGCTGAAACGATTCCCGCTTTCAGAATTAAGAAATTATGCTCAGGAGCCGAGATATGGCTGAAAATGTGCATTTTCCGGACGAAAAAAAAAGTGTCCGGAATCCGCCCATGCTATATGTTTTCCGGACCCAAATTTTTAGCTGAAACGATTCCCGCTTTCAGAATTAAGAAATTGTGCTCAGGAGCCGAGATATGGCTGAAAATGTGCATTTTCCGGACGAAAAAAAAGTGTCCGGAATCTGCCCATGCTATATGTTTTCCGGACCCAAATTTTTAGCTGAAACGATTCCCGCTTTCAGAATTAAGAAATTATGCTCAGGAGCCGAGATATGGCTGAAAATGTGCATTTTCCGGACGAAAAAAAAAGTGTCCGGAATCCGCCCATGCTATATGTTTTCCGGACCCAAATTTTTAGCTGAAACGATTCCCGCTTTCAGAATTAAGAAATTATGCTCAGGAGCCGAGATATGGCTGAAAATGTGCATTTTCCGGACGAAAAAAAAAGTGTCCGGAATCCGCCCATGCTATATGTTTTCCGGACGGAAATTTTTAGCTGAAACGATTCCCGCTTTCAGAATTAAGAAATTATGCTCAGGAGCCGAGATATGGCTGAAAATGTGCATTTTCCGGACGAAAAAAAGTGTCCGGAATCTGCCCATGCTATATGTTTTCCGGACCCAAATTTTTAGCTGAAACGATTCCCGCTTTCAGAATTAAGAAATTGTGCTCAGGAGCCGAGATATGGCTGAAAATGTGCATTTTCCGGACGAAAAAAAAAGTGTCCGGAATCTGCCTATTCTATATGTTTTCCGGACCCAAATTTTTAGCTGAAACGATTCCCGCTTTCAGAATTAAGAAATTGTGCTCAGGAGCCGAGATATGGCTGAAAATGTGCATTTTCCGGACGAAAAAAAAGTGTCCGGAATCTGCCCATGCTATATGTTTTCCGGACGGAAATTTTTAGCTGAAACGATTCCCGCTTTCAGAATTAAGAAATTATGCTCAGGAGCCGAGATATGGCTGAAAATGTGCATTTTCCGGACGAAAAAAAAAGTGTCCGGAATCCGCCCATGCTATATGTTTTCCGGACGGAAATTGTTAGCTGAAACGATTCCCGCTTTCAGAATTAAGAAATTGTGCTCAGGAGCCGAGATATGGCTGAAAATGTGCATTTTCCGGACGAAAAAAAAGTGTCCGGAATCTGCCCATCCTATATGTTTTCCGGACGGAAATTTTTAGCTGAAACGATTCCCGCTTTCAGAATTAAGAAATTATGCTCAGGAGCCGAGATATGGCTGAAAATGTGCATTTTCCGGACGAAAAAAAAAGTGTCCGGAATCCGCCCATGCTATATGTTTTCCGGACGGAAATTTTTAGCTGAAACGATTCCCGCTTTCAGAATTAAGAAATTGTGCTCAGGAGCTGAGATATGGCTGAAAATGTGCATTTTCCGGACGAAAAAAAAGTGTCCGGAATCCGCCCATGCTATATGTTTTCCGGACGGAAATTTTTAGCTGAAACGATTCCCGCTTTCAGAATTAAGAAATTATGCTCAGGAGCCGAGATATGGCTGAAAATGTGCATTTTCCGGACGAAAAAAAAAGTGTCCGGAATCTGCCCATGCTATATGTTTTCCGGACGGAAATTTTTAGCTGAAACGATTCCCGCTTTCAGAATTAAGAAATTATGCTCAGGAGCCGAGATATGGCTGAAAATGTGCATTTTCCGGACGAAAAAAAAAGTGTCCGGAATCCGCCCATGCTATATGTTTTCCGGACGGAAATTGTTAGCTGAAACGATTCCCGCTTTCAGAATTAAGAAATTGTGCTCAGGAGCCGAGATATGGCTGAAAATGTGCATTTTCCGGACGAAAAAAAAAGTGTCCGGAATCTGCCTATTCTATATGTTTTCCGGACCCAAATTTTTAGCTGAAACGATTCCCGCTTTCAGAATTAAGAAATTGTGCTCAGGAGCCGAGATATGGCTGAAAATGTGCATTTTCCGGACGAAAAAAAAGTGTCCGGAATCTGCCCATGCTATATGTTTTCCGGACGGAAATTTTTAGCTGAAACGATTCCCGCTTTCAGAATTAAGAAATTATGCTCAGGAGCCGAGATATGGCTGAAAATGTGCATTTTCCGGACGAAAAAAAAAGTGTCCGGAATCCGCCCATGCTATATGTTTTCCGGACGGAAATTTTTAGCTGAAACGATTCCCGCTTTCAGAATTAAGAAATTGTACTCAGGAGCCGAGATATGGCTGAAAATGTGCATTTTCCGGACGAAAAAAAAGTGTCCGGAATCTGCCCATCCTATATGTTTTCCGGACGGAAATTTTTAGCTGAAACGATTCCCGCTTTCAGAATTAAGAAATTGTGCTCAGGAGCCGAGATATGGCTGAAAATGTGCATTTTCCGGACGAAAAAAAAGTGTCCGGAATCTGCCCATGCTATATGTTTTCCGGACCCAAATTTTTAGCTGAAACGATTCCCGCTTTCAGAATTAAGAAATTGTGCTCAGGAGCCGAGATATGGCTGAAAATGTGCATTTTCCGGACGAAAAAAAAAGTGTCCGGAATCTGCCTATTCTATATGTTTTCCGGACCCAAATTTTTAGCTGAAACGATTCCCGCTTTCAGAATTAAGAAATTGTGCTCAGGAGCCGAGATATGGCTGAAAATGTGCATTTTCCGGACGAAAAAAAAGTGTCCGGAATCTGCCCATGCTATATGTTTTCCGGACGGAAATTTTTAGCTGAAACGATTCCCGCTTTCAGAATTAAGAAATTATGCTCAGGAGCCGAGATATGGCTGAAAATGTGCATTTTCCGGACGAAAAAAAAAGTGTCCGGAATCCGCCCATGCTATATGTTTTCCGGACGGAAATTGTTAGCTGAAACGATTCCCGCTTTCAGAATTAAGAAATTGTGCTCAGGAGCCGAGATATGGCTGAAAATGTGCATTTTCCGGACGAAAAAAAAGTGTCCGGAATCTGCCCATCCTATATGTTTTCCGGACGGAAATTTTTAGCTGAAACGATTCCCGCTTTCAGAATTAAGAAATTACGCTCAGGAGCCGAGATATGGCTGAAAATGTGCATTTTCCGGACGAAAAAAAAAGTGTCCGGAATCCGCCCATGCTATATGTTTTCCGGACGGAAATTTTTAGCTGAAACGATTCCCGCTTTCAGAATTAAGAAATTGTGCTCAGGAGCTGAGATATGGCTGAAAATGTGCATTTTCCGGACGAAAAAAAAGTGTCCGGAATCCGCCCATGCTATATGTTTTCCGGACGGAAATTTTTAGCTGAAACGATTCCCGCTTTCAGAATTAAGAAATTATGCTCAGGAGCCGAGATATGGCTGAAAATGTGCATTTTCCGGACGAAAAAAAAAGTGTCCGGAATCTGCCCATGCTATATGTTTTCCGGACGGAAATTTTTAGCTGAAACGATTCCCGCTTTCAGAATTAAGAAATTATGCTCAGGAGCCGAGATATGGCTGAAAATGTGCATTTTCCGGACGAAAAAAAAAGTGTCCGGAATCCGCCCATGCTATATGTTTTCCGGACGGAAATTGTTAGCTGAAACGATTCCCGCTTTCAGAATTAAGAAATTGTGCTCAGGAGCCGAGATATGGCTGAAAATGTGCATTTTCCGGACGAAAAAAAAAGTGTCCGGAATCTGCCTATTCTATATGTTTTCCGGACCCAAATTTTTAGCTGAAACGATTCCCGCTTTCAGAATTAAGAAATTGTGCTCAGGAGCCGAGATATGGCTGAAAATGTGCATTTTCCGGACGAAAAAAAAGTGTCCGGAATCTGCCCATGCTATATGTTTTCCGGACGGAAATTTTTAGCTGAAACGATTCCCGCTTTCAGAATTAAGAAATTATGCTCAGGAGCCGAGATATGGCTGAAAATGTGCATTTTCCGGACGAAAAAAAAAGTGTCCGGAATCCGCCCATGCTATATGTTTTCCGGACGGAAATTTTTAGCTGAAACGATTCCCGCTTTCAGAATTAAGAAATTGTGCTCAGGAGCTGAGATATGGCTGAAAATGTGCATTTTCCGGACGAAAAAAAAGTGTCCGGAATCCGCCCATGCTATATGTTTTCCGGACGGAAATTTTTAGCTGAAACGATTCCCGCTTTCAGAATTAAGAAATTATGCTCAGGAGCCGAGATATGGCTGAAAATGTGCATTTTCCGGACGAAAAAAAAAGTGTCCGGAATCTGCCCATGCTATATGTTTTCCGGACGGAAATTTTTAGCTGAAACGATTCCCGCTTTCAGAATTAAGAAATTATGCTCAGGAGCCGAGATATGGCTGAAAATGTGCATTTTCCGGACGAAAAAAAAGTGTCCGGAATCTGCCCATGCTATATGTTTTCCGGACCCAAATTTTTAGCTGAAACGATTCCCGCTTTCAGAATTAAGAAATTATGCTCAGGAGCCGAGATATGGCTGAAAATGTGCATTTTCCGGACGAAAAAAAAAGTGTCCGGAATCCGCCCATGCTATATGTTTTCCGGACCCAAATTTTTAGCTGAAACGATTCCCGCTTTCAGAATTAAGAAATTATGCTCAGGAGCCGAGATATGGCTGAAAATGTGCATTTTCCGGACGAAAAAAAAAGTGTCCGGAATCCGCCCATGCTATATGTTTTCCGGACGGAAATTTTTAGCTGAAACGATTCCCGCTTTCAGAATTAAGAAATTATGCTCAGGAGCCGAGATATGGCTGAAAATGTGCATTTTCCGGACGAAAAAAAGTGTCCGGAATCTGCCCATGCTATATGTTTTCCGGACCCAAATTTTTAGCTGAAACGATTCCCGCTTTCAGAATTAAGAAATTGTGCTCAGGAGCCGAGATATGGCTGAAAATGTGCATTTTCCGGACGAAAAAAAAAGTGTCCGGAATCTGCCTATTCTATATGTTTTCCGGACCCAAATTTTTAGCTGAAACGATTCCCGCTTTCAGAATTAAGAAATTGTGCTCAGGAGCCGAGATATGGCTGAAAATGTGCATTTTCCGGACGAAAAAAAAGTGTCCGGAATCTGCCCATGCTATATGTTTTCCGGACGGAAATTTTTAGCTGAAACGATTCCCGCTTTCAGAATTAAGAAATTATGCTCAGGAGCCGAGATATGGCTGAAAATGTGCATTTTCCGGACGAAAAAAAAAGTGTCCGGAATCCGCCCATGCTATATGTTTTCCGGACGGAAATTGTTAGCTGAAACGATTCCCGCTTTCAGAATTAAGAAATTGTGCTCAGGAGCCGAGATATGGCTGAAAATGTGCATTTTCCGGACGAAAAAAAAGTGTCCGGAATCTGCCCATCCTATATGTTTTCCGGACGGAAATTTTTAGCTGAAACGATTCCCGCTTTCAGAATTAAGAAATTATGCTCAGGAGCCGAGATATGGCTGAAAATGTGCATTTTCCGGACGAAAAAAAAAGTGTCCGGAATCCGCCCATGCTATATGTTTTCCGGACGGAAATTTTTAGCTGAAACGATTCCCGCTTTCAGAATTAAGAAATTGTGCTCAGGAGCTGAGATATGGCTGAAAATGTGCATTTTCCGGACGAAAAAAAAGTGTCCGGAATCCGCCCATGCTATATGTTTTCCGGACGGAAATTTTTAGCTGAAACGATTCCCGCTTTCAGAATTAAGAAATTATGCTCAGGAGCCGAGATATGGCTGAAAATGTGCATTTTCCGGACGAAAAAAAAAGTGTCCGGAATCTGCCCATGCTATATGTTTTCCGGACGGAAATTTTTAGCTGAAACGATTCCCGCTTTCAGAATTAAGAAATTATGCTCAGGAGCCGAGATATGGCTGAAAATGTGCATTTTCCGGACGAAAAAAAAAGTGTCCGGAATCCGCCCATGCTATATGTTTTCCGGACGGAAATTGTTAGCTGAAACGATTCCCGCTTTCAGAATTAAGAAATTGTGCTCAGGAGCCGAGATATGGCTGAAAATGTGCATTTTCCGGACGAAAAAAAAAGTGTCCGGAATCTGCCTATTCTATATGTTTTCCGGACCCAAATTTTTAGCTGAAACGATTCCCGCTTTCAGAATTAAGAAATTGTGCTCAGGAGCCGAGATATGGCTGAAAATGTGCATTTTCCGGACGAAAAAAAAGTGTCCGGAATCTGCCCATGCTATATGTTTTCCGGACGGAAATTTTTAGCTGAAACGATTCCCGCTTTCAGAATTAAGAAATTATGCTCAGGAGCCGAGATATGGCTGAAAATGTGCATTTTCCGGACGAAAAAAAAAGTGTCCGGAATCCGCCCATGCTATATGTTTTCCGGACGGAAATTTTTAGCTGAAACGATTCCCGCTTTCAGAATTAAGAAATTGTACTCAGGAGCCGAGATATGGCTGAAAATGTGCATTTTCCGGACGAAAAAAAAGTGTCCGGAATCTGCCCATCCTATATGTTTTCCGGACGGAAATTTTTAGCTGAAACGATTCCCGCTTTCAGAATTAAGAAATTGTGCTCAGGAGCCGAGATATGGCTGAAAATGTGCATTTTCCGGACGAAAAAAAAGTGTCCGGAATCTGCCCATGCTATATGTTTTCCGGACCCAAATTTTTAGCTGAAACGATTCCCGCTTTCAGAATTAAGAAATTGTGCTCAGGAGCCGAGATATGGCTGAAAATGTGCATTTTCCGGACGAAAAAAAAAGTGTCCGGAATCTGCCTATTCTATATGTTTTCCGGACCCAAATTTTTAGCTGAAACGATTCCCGCTTTCAGAATTAAGAAATTGTGCTCAGGAGCCGAGATATGGCTGAAAATGTGCATTTTCCGGACGAAAAAAAAGTGTCCGGAATCTGCCCATGCTATATGTTTTCCGGACGGAAATTTTTAGCTGAAACGATTCCCGCTTTCAGAATTAAGAAATTATGCTCAGGAGCCGAGATATGGCTGAAAATGTGCATTTTCCGGACGAAAAAAAAAGTGTCCGGAATCCGCCCATGCTATATGTTTTCCGGACGGAAATTGTTAGCTGAAACGATTCCCGCTTTCAGAATTAAGAAATTGTGCTCAGGAGCCGAGATATGGCTGAAAATGTGCATTTTCCGGACGAAAAAAAAGTGTCCGGAATCTGCCCATCCTATATGTTTTCCGGACGGAAATTTTTAGCTGAAACGATTCCCGCTTTCAGAATTAAGAAATTACGCTCAGGAGCCGAGATATGGCTGAAAATGTGCATTTTCCGGACGAAAAAAAAAGTGTCCGGAATCCGCCCATGCTATATGTTTTCCGGACGGAAATTTTTAGCTGAAACGATTCCCGCTTTCAGAATTAAGAAATTGTGCTCAGGAGCTGAGATATGGCTGAAAATGTGCATTTTCCGGACGAAAAAAAAGTGTCCGGAATCCGCCCATGCTATATGTTTTCCGGACGGAAATTTTTAGCTGAAACGATTCCCGCTTTCAGAATTAAGAAATTATGCTCAGGAGCCGAGATATGGCTGAAAATGTGCATTTTCCGGACGAAAAAAAAAGTGTCCGGAATCTGCCCATGCTATATGTTTTCCGGACGGAAATTTTTAGCTGAAACGATTCCCGCTTTCAGAATTAAGAAATTATGCTCAGGAGCCGAGATATGGCTGAAAATGTGCATTTTCCGGACGAAAAAAAAAGTGTCCGGAATCCGCCCATGCTATATGTTTTCCGGACGGAAATTGTTAGCTGAAACGATTCCCGCTTTCAGAATTAAGAAATTGTGCTCAGGAGCCGAGATATGGCTGAAAATGTGCATTTTCCGGACGAAAAAAAAAGTGTCCGGAATCTGCCTATTCTATATGTTTTCCGGACCCAAATTTTTAGCTGAAACGATTCCCGCTTTCAGAATTAAGAAATTGTGCTCAGGAGCCGAGATATGGCTGAAAATGTGCATTTTCCGGACGAAAAAAAAGTGTCCGGAATCTGCCCATGCTATATGTTTTCCGGACGGAAATTTTTAGCTGAAACGATTCCCGCTTTCAGAATTAAGAAATTATGCTCAGGAGCCGAGATATGGCTGAAAATGTGCATTTTCCGGACGAAAAAAAAAGTGTCCGGAATCCGCCCATGCTATATGTTTTCCGGACGGAAATTTTTAGCTGAAACGATTCCCGCTTTCAGAATTAAGAAATTGTGCTCAGGAGCTGAGATATGGCTGAAAATGTGCATTTTCCGGACGAAAAAAAAGTGTCCGGAATCCGCCCATGCTATATGTTTTCCGGACGGAAATTTTTAGCTGAAACGATTCCCGCTTTCAGAATTAAGAAATTATGCTCAGGAGCCGAGATATGGCTGAAAATGTGCATTTTCCGGACGAAAAAAAAAGTGTCCGGAATCTGCCCATGCTATATGTTTTCCGGACGGAAATTTTTAGCTGAAACGATTCCCGCTTTCAGAATTAAGAAATTATGCTCAGGAGCCGAGATATGGCTGAAAATGTGCATTTTCCGGACGAAAAAAAAAGTGTCCGGAATCCGCCCATGCTATATGTTTTCCGGACGGAAATTGTTAGCTGAAACGATTCCCGCTTTCAGAATTAAGAAATTGTGCTCAGGAGCCGAGATATGGCTGAAAATGTGCATTTTCCGGACGAAAAAAAAGTGTCCGGAATCTGCCCATCCTATATGTTTTCCGGACGGAAATTTTTAGCTGAAACGATTCCCGCTTTCAGAATTAAGAAATTGTACTCAGGAGCCGAGATATGGCTGAAAATGTGCATTTTCCGGACGAAAAAAAAGTGTCCGGAATCTGCCCATCCTATATGTTTTCCGGACGGAAATTTTTAGCTGAAACGATTCCCGCTTTCAGAATTAAGAAATTGTACTCAGGAGCCGAGATATGGCTGAAAATGTGCATTTTCCGGACGAAAAAAAAGTGTCCGGAATCTGCCCATCCTATATGTTTTCCGGACGGAAATTTTTAGCTGAAACGATTCCCGCTTTCAGAATTAAGAAATTGTACTCAGGAGCCGAGATATGGCTGAAAATGTGCATTTTCCGGACGAAAAAAAAAGTGTCCGGAATCCGCCCATGCTATATGTTTTCCGGACGGAAATTTTTAGCTGAAACGATTCCCGCTTTCAGAATTAAGAAATTGTGCTCAGGAGCTGAGATATGGCTGAAAATGTGCATTTTCCGGACGAAAAAAAAGTGTCCGGAATCCGCCCATGCTATATGTTTTCCGGACGGAAATTTTTAGCTGAAACGATTCCCGCTTTCAGAATTAAGAAATTATGCTCAGGAGCCGAGATATGGCTGAAAATGTGCATTTTCCGGACGAAAAAAAAAGTGTCCGGAATCTGCCCATGCTATATGTTTTCCGGACGGAAATTTTTAGCTGAAACGATTCCCGCTTTCAGAATTAAGAAATTATGCTCAGGAGCCGAGATATGGCTGAAAATGTGCATTTTCCGGACGAAAAAAAAAGTGTCCGGAATCCGCCCATGCTATATGTTTTCCGGACGGAAATTGTTAGCTGAAACGATTCCCGCTTTCAGAATTAAGAAATTGTGCTCAGGAGCCGAGATATGGCTGAAAATGTGCATTTTCCGGACGAAAAAAAAGTGTCCGGAATCTGCCCATCCTATATGTTTTCCGGACGGAAATTTTTAGCTGAAACGATTCCCGCTTTCAGAATTAAGAAATTGTGCTCAGGAGCCGAGATATGGCTGAAAATGTGCATTTTCCGGACGAAAAAAAAGTGTCCGGAATCTGCCCATCCTATATGTTTTCCGGACGGAAATTTTTAGCTGAAACGATTCCCGCTTTCAGAATTAAGAAATTGTGCTCAGGAGCCGAGATATGGCTGAAAATGTGCATTTTCCGGACGAAAAAAAAGTGTCCGGAATCTGCCCATCCTATATGTTTTCCGGACGGAAATTGTTAGCTGAAACGATTCCCGCTTTCAGAATTGAGAAATTGTGCTCAGGAGCCGAGATATGGCTGAAAATGTGCATTTTCCGGACGAAAAAAAAGTGTCCGGAATCTGCCC
Organism: Caenorhabditis macrosperma; assembly: GCA_963932285.1. Classification (NCBI taxonomy): domain Eukaryota; kingdom Metazoa; phylum Nematoda; class Chromadorea; order Rhabditida; family Rhabditidae; genus Caenorhabditis; species Caenorhabditis macrosperma. The sequence goes on from OZ010618.1 coordinate 4,648,359, forward strand.
ATCCTATATGTTTTCCGGACGGAAATTTTTAGCTGAAACGATTCCCGCTTTCAGAATTAAGAAATTGTGCTCAGGAGCCGAGATATGGCTGAAAATGTGCATTTTCCGGACGAAAAAAAAGTGTCCGGAATCTGCCCATGCTATATGTTTTCCGGACGGAACTTTTTAGCTGAAACGATTCCCGCTTTCAGAATTAAGAAATTGTGCTCAGGAGCCGAGATATGGCTGAAAATGTGCATTTTCCGGACGAAAAAAAAGTGTCCGGAATCTGCCCATCCTATATGTTTTCCGGACGGAAATTTTTAGCTGAAACGATTCCCGCTTTCAGAATTAAGAAATTGTGCTCAGGAGCCGAGATATGGCTGAAAATGTGCATTTTCCGGACGAAAAAAAAGTGTCCGGAATCTGCCCATGCTGTATGTTTTCCGGACGGAAATTTTTAGCTGAAACGATTCCCGCTTTCAGAATTAAGACATTTTCCGAGCAGTTGTTCCAAGTGAATAAAAAAGAACAATTTCCGTATTGTAACAATTTTATTGGACGAAGAGCGCAACCAAGCGCGCCAAGAAGGCGTAGACGGACAATGGAAAATGTTGCTTCATGTGATTGGTCTCTTCAACTTTTTGTCAACTTTCTATTTAGTACCAATCTCTGGAATTTTGATTTAGAAATCGGTGTTGAAAAAATCTGATCGGGAGTCGCGAAACATTGAAAAACGCAGTATGAATATTTCCACAAATACAAGCGTTTTGAATGCAACATTTATTCAAATAAGGGGACACAATTTAACAGTGCAATCCAAGTGTTCATCAGATTTGAGAAAGTTCCTCGATTGTCGAAATAGCTCGGCCACGAGCTCAAAATGGACTGCTCGTGTAACTAGACATGTGTATATGAGCGCCCATGCTTTTGCTTGTTTCCTGTCCTCTGTTTTGTACAGAAGTGGGCCCATATAATCCAAGCCGACGTGCTGGAACGGCGTGGCTGGAGTGGCTGATCTCCGGGAGTGTTCTGGAGAAGGGATAAGCGTACGGCCTTCCCGTCTGTCTTTTGCAGATTGTGCATCGTTTGACAACTGATCTACATAGTACACCGTCTTGTGGGATCTTATATCACATTCTTAACGCCGAACAGAGGGTGTTTTCTGTTAGGTGATCGTTTATGATATGGGTCTCCATGGCGATCAGCGTTGCGAGCTGGTGTTGCCGAATGATTGTCAGCCCCTTTGTCAGCGAATCCTGATAGTGATCTTTCAGGATATAGAGCCGTGTGAGCTGGCGGCGAGTGATTTCGTCCCTCGCCTCTGCGAAGTTTCGCATCGTCTCACTTTCCCACCCGTGATTTGGGAACGCCTTGATGAGCCACCTGAAGGCTCCGCTGATAATCGATATAAACTTTGCGAAAGAGTTCGTCCGTTCGTAGGGCACGAATGAAGTAAACTCTTCTCTGCTCTGCTCCATCAGGGAGTTGATGAGTGCGTCGCATACGATCGCAAACCGAACCGCTTTGCTTCTGAGATGACTGAAGTCGAAGCTCCAGTATCTACGAGGCCTACTATCTGACTTCCATTTGCTGAGCGGAAGAGGATGTAGGGGAGGTGACTGTCTTCCTCTGCTCTCCTGCTGTACTCGGATTGCAGCGCCGCTGTTAAGACATAATCGAGGTGATTTCTCGTTGAGGGTGATAGGCTGTTATCACTGAACTCTGTGACAGTTGCTGTCACTTCCTTTGAGGGCGGATCAACCCTTTCTTTCTCTAGTAAGCTCTCTGACTCATTGTGTATCTGAGAACCTGTCTCTGTGGGCTCGTCTGGTAAGCTGACAGATATATATGTTTGTTTTAAACCTTTGACCTGTTCAATGAGCACTTTCTGCGGACAGATGCCCGTGTTGTGCCTCTCTTTGCAGAGGAGACAGCTCCACTTCGAAGGACAAGCGCCCACTGCATGAGTCGAGCTGAAGCAGTTCTCACAGAGATTTCTCTGTCTGACCAGCTCCTTCTTCTGCGTTGCTGAAAGAGGACATCTTACTGTGGAGTGATCCTTCGCCTGGTCACAGAGCATACAGTGCGGAGCATGCTGTTGTTTCTGCCCGTTCGGCTTGCCTTGCTGAGTACTGTTTCCGGAGTCGAAGCTTCTCTGATTCGAGTACCCGGAGTTGCGGTACTGCATTGCATTCACGTTTTCTGCCACCGAAATCTCGTTGTTTCCGTCGAAGTATCTCTGAAAAGTAGCCGCTGTTGCTACTTGTTGGAGGCTCAGGATTTTCCTTCGGATAATAGCGGTGACAGTTGTGAAATCGCTGTCGGGATTCTGTTGAAGGTGATCTGCCACCAGCTCATGGATGTTTGCCGACAGTTTGCTAACTATCAGGTTGTCTCACTTCAAATGTGAATATTTTTGGCTCTCATTTTTTTGAGAAGTGCTCGAATTTTTCCGGGTTTGAAATCATATTAACAATGGTATATTAGTATAAAACAAATTGACAATAGCCTTTTCCTCGCGCCCGTACAAAAGTGGAATTATCGCAATTTGTTCACTGCAAATTTTTCGAATATTTTTTTCATGATCTGAACTTGGCTGAAGGTGAGCCAAATCTTTTCTGAATTTATGGATTGTGAGAGGTCACGAGCCGTTCTAGTACACTGTAGCTAGGTTTTGTCCTAATTTACCGGAGACAGAAACTGCAACGTTCAGAACCAGCGATCCGTGGGCAAAAGTCAGTGGCTCGATCTCCTAGACACGTAAAGTTAGGTTCAACCCGATCGTGTGGGGCTTTTACTGGGGTCCTGGGGTACCTATACCAACAGGATCTAATCACTTTCTGAAATTGAGAGAGAGTGAAAAGTTGAATAGAATCGTTCTACTCAAAATAAGCTATGCAAACATAGGTGTCTGTTGGGAAGCCCCTCTTCTTTTGTTCTATAAAAAACGAATGGGTTTTGGGATTCATGATTCTTTCTCACATTAAACGTTACAAAGTTTTCACCTTACTGATAGCTGGGTAAACAAAGGGTCTGTCTTTTGGAAGTCGAGAAAAATAGCACAAAAGTTCAATTTCACTAGTAAAATGAGGTGATCTCAGACAAAACGAATTCTAGAGAAACCTATATTTGGGATTCAGTTCTCAATAACCGAAACAATAGTACAGATGCCTACTACGAACCCCCACAAAAATTAGTTCAACTGTGGCAATCTACTGCGTCAGGGGGAAATTGAAAGCGTCTCTGCTTATACGCTCATGACCAAGCTTGAGTTTGAAGATGGAAAAAAATTCCAATGAGTGGATACCAAGATATCTTTCAAAGCACGAAACAGCCCAACCCTAGCACTCATTAAACGCAAACCTACCTTGTCTGAATATTTTTTTTCCGTCGTGAAATAATTTCACCAAAAACTCATTCAAAATAGGCACCACTGGCAGTTTCACGACCTCTGACCGTGAGAGTTGCCGGATAAAGGTCTGGTTTCTTTTGCATTGTGTTTGCAAGTAGTGGTCAATATGGATGGTGATAACACCGTTTTTTGATTGGCTCCCAATCGGAAGAAAACTGAATTCAAAACAAGGTCAAAAAATTCACATTTGAAGTGAGACAACCTGATAACACCTGTGTGAGAGCTGGGCCGTACGCCTTCTTCCCTCCGATCTCAATTCGGATTGCCTTGCTCACGTGGCTGTTCAAATGCAGCTCCATTTCCTTCCCATCTGTTGTGGAAAATGGCAGCCGTTGATACTCTTGGAAAGGCGACATCGGATTTTCCGGCCGTGCGAAAGCGGAAGCGAGCAACTCTCTGGTGGCTCGATAATCTGCGGCGGCGTTGCCGCTTCTTACAACCATCTTTTCAGCTTTCTCCACGAGTTTACTTTTGAGAACCATGAACTTCTCGTTCTCGTTCAGAGCCGCATTGCAGTGCACTGCTTCATCGAAATCAAGAATAAAGTTCCGGTAACCCTCGTGAGTTGTACCGTTGAACGATGGAATGAGCTTTATGGCGGACTTGTTGAAATTCTGCCAGCCTCCCTCGCTTCCGAAAGACGGTTTTATTTCGGCTGCTTCGCTGACAGAGCGATGTTCTCCTCGAAAACTGGCTGGCCGCTCATCGTGCCGCCGTGTTCCGCTCGCTCTTTCGGCACATTCGTCAACCTTTTTCTCTTCGATATACTGTTGGTCTTCCATAACAGTAACTAGGAGATTGTCTAACTGTTCGGTGACTTTTACAGACACGTCTCCTCTCGCAGTTTGTGCGATCGGATCTACACTCATTTTGGAACGGGGCGTGTCAAGTGTCACTCTTCCCCGCACATCTGGTACCCCTAGTGAGTCGACTCTTTCTTCTCTGAGGGTATCTCCTGGTGTACCGCGTGCTGAGTTTCCGATGAGCGTTGTCTGCTGCATTCGGCGAGCCTGCTCTTCCAGCTCCGCCTCCCGTCTGGCGAGGAGGTGTTGCTGTTTTTGCACTTCGCCTAGCTCTTTCGGAAGATCGCACCATGTTTTCTATTTCAACAACCTCTTTTGTCTACAATGACTAGTGTTCAAAATTCTGTGCCCGACGCCGAAGCCGCCGCCATGGAAGTGGCAGTTCGTCCAACCGTCTCTATCCTCTCCATTCACCCTATTCTCTCTCTCGCACTCTGGCTGTCGGTCTCCAGACTGCACATGTCAGCTGACGGCTAACACCAACATCCATCCATTGTCGTCTTTCCACCTCGCAAAGCAGCGGTCGCCAGTTTATAGCCCTATTGGCGTCTCCCTGAAAAAAGTGACCATCTTTCTGTTTTTGATAAGTAATCAAACTTCATAGATTTTCTGCATCTTCTGATCGGATTTATCGCAAAATGAGCAAAGTGAATACTATTACTCGCGACGACGCGGTTAGACGTGTTTTCCACCTTTTAAAATATGCTGAATTTATTAACATGGACATGAATAACTCTGCGAATTTGTTCTTTTATCTCAAGCAGACTGCCAACGCTGTTGACCTGAAAATCGCGGATATCACTGGTTGTATCGACGAAATCAAAGCGTTCACGACATACACCACTCCTGATGAAGAGTGAGATTGCGTTGCATGAATGAATTGTTCAACAAACTAGTATTTACAGGGCAGCAGGTATTGCCGCCATGGGTAAAAACTATGAGAATTTGACCCGTGAGGTCACCGATTTCTGTTTCCTTTTAGAAGGATTAGAAGGAACTATTGCTTCCTTCCTCTGGCGTCTCTATATGTTCGACGAAGATGTCGCTCACACCAAGGTTCTGGTTGCGAATCTACCAAAGGACGATGTCGTCAAAATCGCGTTCGAGATTGTGAGCTATCTTGATTCCATGACTCCGCTGTTTCGTCACATGGAGAATGAGCTGGAAAATGCTTTAGAGCACATTCTGAAACTGACAAAACACGGATTGCGGATATTGACATCATCGAATCAAATTGGCTGCCATATTCGCAAAATAAGAAGTTCTTTAGAAACGTATTGGTTGTGCGTTCGTTTCAAAATCAACCGGTGAGTAAACACTGTGAAATAATGTTCTTATAAATCATTTTTCAGATCCTGCGAACCGTTGACAGAAACTGAATTTTTTTCGACTATAGCCTCTTTCTCCATTGAAACCGTCGCAGTGTTTGCACCAATGCAAAGATTGAGCTATGACTTTGAAGAGCTTACACGGAATTTCGCAATCATCGAAACGTGGGGGGCAATCACATGTTTCATCTGTGGGGATCGGGGCCGGTGGAAACTGTGGCGAATGTTTCCGCAGAAGAATCGAATGCAGCGAAAGTCCACGTTGATAGTGATGACAGATATGTCCAGGAGTTGGCGGAAGATGACGAGAAGCCGCTGGAGAAGAATAAAAAGGAGTCGTGCTCCGAAGGTGAAAACGCAAAAGAGCGGTGGTCAAGCTCTCAAAAAAGAGACCCAAGTGGAATCAACCCCCACTGGCCTTTTTTTTCCCCAAGGAGGTTCGGGACGAAGTGCCGGAAGCTTCTCGAAGTTTTTCTGACAACGTCGATGCCGAGGTTGAGGAAATAAATGATTAAAAGGGTGACACGAAGGAGTCGAAAATGTCTCAAGAGAATTGAGTCTGTTCTGAGACCACAATCCTCTCTAAATATCACTTCGCTTCTCAATTTGTTCTGTATTGTTGTGTTATGGCATTTCAAATACTCTCTCAATCCCAGCTTTACTGGTGATTTCTCAATTATATCACTCGGAGTTTTCTATACCACCCCCCGCTCCTTTTTTTCCCACTATAAGTTGTATTATTGGTTTTAAACCCAAAATGAAGTATTGAAGGGTACATTGTGTTTTTTACGGAAAACGAGGGAACAATTGTCAGTTCTACTGCCACATTATCTGTCAGAATGTTCAGAAGAAATCAAGTCTTAAAATGATAATGAAGGTTTTCGAAAAGTTTTACATTGGCTTGAAAACCAAAACCAGCACCTTTGGTCTTTTTGTCCCTGTTTGTGCTGAGTCAGAGTAGGTCTGTTTTTTCTCTTCAATGCGACAAATTCGTGTTCTACATATGACAAAGAAGGGTCCCAACTTTCTGAAAACCACAATCTTTTTGAGGGTAGAAGAAGAAAAAGGAAATGATGTTAGCTGTCGGTCCCAATACATGCATTTTGCATTCACTCATTCAGAATGGCTCTGAATGGATCACCGTGAACTGGAACAAAAACAAACAAACAAAGATTGCGCACCAAACAGTTAATTATAGTTACATAACGTCAAAATAGTACGTACAATGATAATGAGTACAATAAACTGCGAGCGATTTTGAGTGTATGGTTAGTTTGGAAAGTTACATGAAAACGAGAGGAATTAGGAGTCTTGAACCCAGTTCTTCTTTCCTTTACAGAGGACGACGAGCATATAGTCCAACTCCCAGCCGGCCAGCTTCTCCGAGTTGATGTTCGAGAGGAACATTGAGTCATAGTGCAACAAGTTACTTTCGTCTTTCGCTTTTATGAGGTACTGATAGAACTCGGCCAAGATCGCCGCCTCGTAGGAAAATCTGACGTTCTTCCGATGCTCCTCCACCTTCTTCCTGAAGAAGTCGATGCCGTCCGACAAGTGAATATCTGCGTGACGCGCTTCCATGGCAAACTGGAAGACAGTCTTCTCATTGGATCGTAGTTTCGAGATATCTGAAATGAGGTTATGATGGTCAATGAAATTTAAAACAGACTCTACCTTGCTTGCCATTCCAGCGCAAGTTGAAGTTCTCCAAATACTCTGCAATTAGCGCCGTGAACTTTTCCTTGAGAAGTTTCTTGAAATCCGGGGAGTACTCGACCGGAAGTCCCAGGTATCTGCAGGTGAGGAACGAGAAGTGATGCCAGCGTTTCTCCTCGCAGACAATATGGTAGTACTTCTTCTCGATATCCTCAAACGAGACGCCCTTCTTGATCGTAGTCATGAGAAAAGAGAAGTCTTCTTGAATGACACTTGCGCAGTGGCCACCGTCATGCATATCGCTGAGAATCAGGTAGAACATGTCAAAGTGCTCCATTCCTTCGATCTTCTTCTGCTTGTGAATCTGCTGACGATTTCGCAAGAAGCTTGAGATCCGATCGGCGTTCTTGAAGTCCAACTGTCTTTCCTCCACATATTCAAGCAGTTCGGAGAGGAACGGCGCCGCGGCGAGACACTCTGAAACCCCTCTTTAAATCCTGTCATTCTTCTGAATGACTCACTCATCGTTGTCAAGCACTCTCGATACTTATTCTGGGCGTGGAAATAAGAAACGATTTTCCCCTTCATAACCTTCATATCCTGATCATACTTCTGCTTCGCCTTCTTGGCCTCTTTCTCTATCTCTTGCTCAGATTTTGCAGACTTTGCGGCTTGCTTGGAATTTCTTCTTGATTGAGATTGAGACTGCGATTGGGATTGAGATGGAGATTGATGTTGTTGCGGAAGAGCAGCAGCTGCGGCTTCCCTCACCTCCGCAGGCACAGTGACTGGTGGCGGAGTTGGAGATCCAGGAGGCAATGGAATGTCTTCTACTCTCAGATCACGCTCATCAGGAAGATTTGCCGGTGGTTCGTGGCTCGGAGACTTTGGACTGCGGGGAGCCACAAATTGAGGAGCTTCCACGATTTGGGGAGCAGCAGCAATTAGGGGAGCTTCCACGATTCGGGGAGCTTCCACGATTCGGGGAGCTTCCACGATTTGAGGAGCGACGGCTTGCGGAGTTTCCACAATTTGGAGAGGAGCCACAGCTTCAGTCTTCTGTTCTTCATGCTCGGAAGCCGTCTCGACAATCTTCTCTTTCCCGATAGAAATCTCCTTATGTCCATGTCCATGTCCATGTCCATGTCCATGTCCATGTCCATGTCCATTGTTATCAGTCACTTTTCCGTCCGACTTCTTAGGCACAGCAGCTTCTGTCTTCGCTGAGTCTTGCTGATCCGAGCCTGCGGCAACCTTCTGAGCTGGAACTTTGTTCGAATCATCGCGGGCCTTATTCTGAGCAGCTTGAGCTGGTGTCTTCGGAGAAGCGCTCTTCTGATTGGGTTGTTTTGCGGCTGGAAGTTGCGGAACCTTGAACAACTGCTGCGCTGGAACCTTCTTGTTCCTATCCCAACTCTGACCGCTGGAAGTTGCCGCTGGACTCTGCACTTGTGAGGGTGAGGGGGTCTTTGGCTTGGCCGACTGCTTTTTCGATCTGGAAAATAAGATTATGTATGCGAAACGCAGTTGATAGTTCTCACGGAGTCATCCACTCGGAGACAGTAGCCTTTGGAGGCTGAGCATTGGGGTTGATTGGCGCTGCAGGTGGAATCTCTGCGGTGACCTTTTTCTCGGCAGTCTTTGGTTTCTCGCCGTTCTTGGCAGCAGGTGAAGTGGTTGGTTTGGCCAATCTGAAATAGGATGTAAATGTCTTCCATATCCCAGCGTAACAGAATTCTCACATTTTGGCATAGGAGACTTCAGAGTTCACGTTTCCAACTGGATGATTCTGCTGCTGCTGACTCGCCGATGGTGGGGGCTTCGCAGCGTGTTGCTCCCTCTGGTTGTCATTGGAAACGTTGTCGACCGCTGCGCTTCGCTGTGCTCTGCGCCTAGCGAAGTCTTCCATGATCTCCGGAAACTGGTCGCTGAAGTCTTGAAGAAGATCGGCGACGTTGCTCATCTCTTGGGAAATGTTGGAGAATGAGTCGCTGATGTAGTCGATTTCGTCAATGAATCGGTTTAACGAGTCGACAAACTCTTTCGGGAACGTTGTGGTTTCACTCATGGTGTCTTCTAAAAAATAAAGGAATTGTAAATGAGAATGAAGAAAGAAAACACAAAGGCGAGACGGCAAACAACATTGACACCATGCAGAGATGGCAAGAACCGATAACTGTGCGTCTATTGATTTTTGTGAAGGTTTTGTGGCTCGGGGAGTGCGCCGGAGTGCGCTGGAGTGCATCTGAGCAAAATGAGATATGTTAAATCAGATGGGGATTATCTCGAGCTCGCGAAGCACAAAATTGCGGTGGATTATAAGGCCTTTTCCGTCTGCTTGTTGACGCGAATCATGCGGAGCTCAAGCACCTGCTCACAGCCGATGATTATCTTTTTTCTCCTCTCTGGCCGAGTTGATAATAACAATGAAATAGACGCAGAAATACTTCAGGTGAAACAACTGAAAATGGCGCTTTTTGAGAAAAAAAAGTTGTGAAATTTTAAATCTCTCGCTGAATCCGAGAAAACGAGCGTAGGAAAGTGTAATGAAAGATGTAGCAGCGCTAAAACAGGGAAGACACCCGGAGGGAGACAAGTGAAAGGTCCAAAAAAGGGCTAGATCGCATCGAGATAAGAGGGACGACTGAATGAGGAACGAGGTGTTCTGGATCGATGGAGGGCAGGACGGTATTCGAGTGCGAGGTGCATGGCTACAATATAGTGTGCGACCATGAGAGAGACGAGACAATTAGACGGACCAGCGGTCAACTGCACATTGTTTTTATGCTCATTGCTCACAAAAGAACCCAGATGTTCTAGTTTTTGGCTCGGCTATTCCACGGCCTCCAGATAGCGAGTTCGATTCTCCGCTCTCCCGTTCCCGAAACAGTTCCAATAACTATCTCTGGAAGCATGCGCAAGATTCCTTTCACGTTATTCATGTTGTTCCTGTTGTTCTTGTAATCGCGGATTTAACCAGCACTGACACCGATTTCTCTGAACTCAATCACCCCAGAATTGCCCGTTGCCTGTGTACAACACGATAAAAATCAGCAATTCGGTCCTTTTTTCTTTCTCCTTTTCCCTTTTCGCTATCTTCCCGAAATCGCACAAAAAATATGCCATCGGGACACTGCTAGCGCATTATTCAAGGCAGTTGAAAACGGAAGGCAACGGCTTTTCGTGACCTTCAGAATCGCGTCTTTGGCTTCTTGCGTCTGCTTTTTACCCTTGACATCACCCTTATCTCGGCGCGCGGGACAAACTATTTGAAGCCGTATCGGTTATTTACTGGAGGAATCTCGTCTATTTTTATGCGATTTGAAACATTTTCTGGAAAAAGGACGCGAGCAAAAAAGGATTTTTCATATGTAAGTCGTTATTTTACTGTTTGAAACTAACGAAAATATGGATTGTAATGAATTTCGAGAATTGCGCTTGGCGCTTTTTGAGGAGTTTGGCAGCCCGAAACGAGATAGTCACAGACAATGACTATTCACACTGAAAAAGGAAGTTCCAGCGAAAAGTTTGTAAATTATTATCTCATTAAAACTACTGAACAAATGTGGATTTTGCAACATTTGACAACGTTGCAATACATTTTCAAACAAAAAAATCGCCAGATTCCATAAGAACGCTTGCTGATTTCGCGCTACATTTTGTGCTGTCAGTTTCCCAAAAAAACGCTAGATTTTGCACTTTTCCCGTGTTTTTTTTTTCGGAATGCACATATTTGGACAACAGCTACATACGACAAACGCAATTTCTAATTGCAGGACGCTGTCAATTTGCTCCGGATGATTGGTATCAACAGCAGAAAATGAGCGACCTCGCGGACATCATCGAAGTCGTCAGATGGTCCGGTGTCCTCGATCTTCAGTCGGAGGTGGATACTGCTCGCTCACTGCTCACTGCTCCGAAGAAAGTTCTGCTCCAAACGAGAACATCCACGCAGCGTCCCGGCGCCATCAAATTACGCACGGCCGGGTGCTGCAGCTGATTCCCAATGCCAACTTTGCTCTTCTCAAACCATAATCCTGGAAACTGAAACCTTACTAACCAGTCTCTTTCCACGAGACCTCGCCGGCTGACCGCAGATAAACGAAATTCAATGGAGAATCAAAATCCAGAAGAAGTGTGCAGAAAAAACCTAAAAAATCGATAATTAATCGTCGCCGCATGAGTTAATTGTCAAGAAACAAGCGCGCCTGCCAGTGCACAGAGCTTGTCGATGTGGTTGCGACAGACAGGGAATCACGAAACAACGAATTGCGCTTCAAATTTGCACACGATTTCCCAATTTCACGGGCCGAGAAACCGAACTCATCCTGAAAATCAATCATGATCGCGGAACCGATCGCCTAATTCGTCATCTCGCTTGGAGTCGCCCAACGAGTGAATCTGGCAACCGTCTCTGGTATCTCGCTCTTCACTGCCTATCCGGAATCGCGAGATACTGTTTTGCACAATAACAAGCCTCATCGAAGGCGACGATTCCACGATAGTAGCGTGTCATGATTACCACTCGTCAAGTTGCAAATGACGGCCAATCAGCGCGGAGAATTCTTGTGTTTGGTCAGTTCTCCGTCAAAAATGCCGTCGGAAGACTCTGCAACGTCGCCTGAGGAAACTCCAAATCCCCGGGATGGTCAACCATTAGAGAAGATGTAAGGTGAGCAGCTTCTGTGCCGATTATGAACCCAAATCGAGGAGGTGTTGGCAGAGAGTCAAAGCTGACTTAATTACAACCAATGAAAGACTGGGTATCCAAGGATACCTCGCATGAAAAGCAATTGCTTATGAGCTATGACGAATCCCGAGCGATGACTAATTGTTTTTCGAAAAAGTAGAGTTGCGAGTCGCTGCCCAACATCGATCGATATATGACTCAACACAGTTTACTTCACAGAAAGTCATTTATTTATTTCATAAAAAAGTAAAAAAGAGAGAAAGGAAGAGAGAAAGAGAGAGAGAAAAAGGAGGTACATAAATATTCAAAATCAGAAAGTGGAATTACAATTTAAAAAAAAAGGATTTTGCAGCAGTGGACACAGCGAAGGATTCAAGCGACCTCGTTGGCAGTTTGGAAGGAGACGGCGTCATCGTTGATGACGATTCTGCTCTCCGTCTCCAACGGGAAGAGAGCGTCGATATCGGCTCGGCAAGCGAAGGTTCCGATGGCTCCGTACGACGGGTCGACGAGTGGTCCCATGTTCCGGCGCTCGAGTTCCTTTCTGCGGATCTCCTTGAACATCTGGTACGCGAGACACAGAAGGCACGCGAAGAGCGAGACGACGAAGTAGAAGAGGACGTGTTCGAACATGACGGATTTCTGAAAGACGAGAAATCGAAGAAGGGTAAGGAATGGGAAAAAAGAGAAGGAAGACGGCCTGGCGTGGCGACTCGCAAGTGCCAAGAATGATGACAAAACAATGAGAGAAGGCGGACTGACTCAGTGTGCATGGGGCGGAGTCTCACAGCACGGTGAGTGTATGCGAGAGAAGCGAGAGAAATTTCGCGGATGATGTATATCTTTTGAAACGGCAAATCGTACACAGTCTCGTGATATCGTGAAAATTTTGAGATTTTCTAGTAAATCAGGAAAGCAATTACAAACAATTAACTGTTAAACGGGCTCTGGGAAACTATTAAACGACACGCTTAATGATTTCTAATTCAGCGGATGTGACGTCGATCATCATTTGGAACAGGCCGCGGATCCGTCTCAATTCGTGCAGCAATTGGAACCCCGGTTTCCCGAGTTTTCTGCACACTGTCAACCTTGCTCCATGCACTCCGTGATGTCCGATTCCCTAATTGGCCCCGATTTTTGCCCATTCACTGTTGGCTCACGTGCTTTGCACGTCAATTGCGACAATCAGGGAATTGCAAAACCACGAGTAGTTTTTCAGTCATGCACAAAATTGCTCAAGTCAGTCGCCGAGGAAGGGAATTCAGCCGCGAGAGCAATCCTGTCCGCAGAATTAGACGGCGATCCTCTAACTTGTCGGCTCGCTTGGTACCGACCACTGAGTAAGATCTAAAAAATGTCTGGGATCTATCGTCACCATCAACTCGGAATCGCAAAAAAGTTGTTCGGTTGTACAACGAGCCGCATCGGAGCCCACGGTTGTCCAAGAGCAGAGTGACATGACGGTCAATCATTTGGAAAAATTGTTGGCTGTCCAATTTCTTGTCAAAAATGCCGTCGCAACACTATGACTTCCAAAATGCCCGATCATATGCGAAGTCTCTGCCGATTATGAACCCAACTCGAGGAGGTGTCGACAGAGAGTCAAAGCTGACTTAATTGCAACCTATGAAAGAATGGGTATCCAAGGATACCTCGCATAAAAAGCAATTGCTCATGAGCTATGGCGAATCCCGAGCGATGACTAATTGTTTTTCGAAAAAGTAGAGTCGCGAGTCGCTGACGAACATCGATCGATATATGACTCAACACAGTTTTCTTCACAGAATGTTTTTTATTAATTATATATCAAAAAGATTACGAGAGAGAGAAAGAGAGAGAGAGAGAGAGAGAGAGAGAGAGAGAAAAAAAGAAGACAATTACTTGTTAAAACCACAGAATGAAATCACAATTACAAAAAACAGAATTTTCAGGCATCAGCAGCCGTGGACACGACTACGGAAGCATTAAACATTCATTGCATCGTCGTTGGTTCCGGCAGAGATGATGTCGTCGGTGATCACGACCCGGATCTCCGGCTCGAGCTGGAAAAGCTCGTGGAGGTCGACTCCGCTGATGTGGGGAGCGTAGGAGCCTCCGTTCGGCTGGTTGATCTCGATGATGGGTTGCTGCCTCTCGATATTCTTGAATGCCCTGCGCATAAAGAACAAGACGATGACGACGGCGAAGAAGACGATCCAGAAAAGAGGGCTATCCAGTATGTCGAGCATTCTCTGAAAGGCGGGAAATGGAAGAAGGAAGACGAATGGGAGAGAGCAAAGGAAAACGGTCTGGCAGAACAACTCACAACTGCCGAGAATGATAAAAAGAAAAACAATGGAAAAAGGCGGAGCCAGCGCCTCGTGCAAGGAGGCGGAGAACTTTTGCGGGTGGTGATTCATTTCTTATCGAATCAACAATTACTGCACAGTTTCGTAAATCGTGAATATTTTGAGATATTCCAGCGAACCGAGCGAGCAATTACGAGAAACTAACTTTAAAACGGATCTCGGAATGTTTATTAACCCATAAGTGTGGCCAACCCAATGGCTTATTCCGGAAAATTACGATCAGAACGCAATGAAAATCCATTTGCATTGTTCTATCACGAACAGCGGCTAAATTGTGAAATTCTTACAATTAGACGAAAAAATGACAAGTTTCATGGAAAACTATGCAGAAGCCGACACGATGTATATTTGTTCCCATCGGGTCGTTTAGTTCCATTCGGGAGCGGAAACTGGCCACTGCTTCATTTTTTACCTCCACTTCTCCATTTTTCAGTGGACTTTCGGAACGGTGAACTAGAAACGGATTTTTTCCATGGTGATAGGCTTTATTTCTCCGAAGACGACTGAAAAGAGCCATCAGTAGTGCGTTCATTGCAGAAAATTATTTTCCCCCTTTCGATTGTCCCATGAGTGAGTCCAGGTTCCGTTTCAGTTGCCTGCATCAGAAATGTTGCGGCAAAGGGAATAACGCGCTAAGTGCTCGTTACTGACGCATTCGCGGTGCACTGACGCAAAATTTGTGTCCCTCATCGTCCTCTCTTCCGTCTTTTTTCGTCGGTTTCACCTGTGCTCGCAGTCGTTTTTTCTTTGTAGAAAAACAATTTTAAAAAAGCTGAAATTCTCTCCGATAAGTGCCTATGCCCGGTCGTGTGGTCATCTTTCTCGCAACAAGATGATCCGCTACCCGGTGTTGGCATGGACTCGAAACTCATTTGAGATGAAGCTCAGGTTTTTTTCAACCCGACAGGAGCGTTTTTGAACTATCCATTTAGAAATTTATTATTCCTTCAGATAACAGACGAAGCCGGACATTCTGAAGTACTTTTGTGCATATTTGTGAGTATTTTGGTGCATTTCCGCTCATTGAGATTCCAAAAGCCATCAGAATCAATCTGAACTGTCGGGACGTTTCCAGGATTCGACTGTTTCGCACCCTCATCGTCTTCTGGCGACGAACGCAATACTCAGAGTCCCTCCTTAACATTTTGACGGTTCATGACCCCTTCTGAATTATCTAAAACATGTTTCGTTTCTTTATACCTCAACGATGATTCCAGGTTTCTTCACTGTTCAACAGTTGCATGGCCGACCGATCTGCCGTTCTTTCTGTTTTCCGCGAAGTTCCTCGTTCAATTCCCAACTTCGGCAGCGACAAAACATCAAACATCGCTTTCATTGTCGTTGTCCCTCGTCTCGCTCTTCTTTCCGCCGGGAGGCACCTGCCATGCCACTGGACCGCTACGCGACCGCGCTCGCAGCAGGCAGGCCCCTCGTCTGCCTTGGCAACCCCCTCCCTCCTCTCCGTCGTTCTGGTCTTATCGATTTTTTGCGAAACTGTTCTTTGATGACTTTTCTTTACTCCCCCTCCGTCTCTTTTCGACAAAAAATCAAAAGCCTAAAAAAATCAGAGTTTAAAGGCGCATGGCGGGTCTCGAAGCGAAAAGGGAGGGCGGAGCATGTCGATTTACGGGAATATTCGCGGAAAAATTACAAAAAAATTTTTTTTCCGATATTTTCTTCGAATTTTCTCGGGAAATCATCAACACGCTATTCATTTTATGATATTTTATTATTTCAGGCGTTCACAATGCACTCAAGATGACTCTACGTTCCACCTGTCCCCTCGAAACGCCTGTGGTTTGCTCCAACGTGGAATAAGAAAAGCGTGAGTATTTTTGCAAATTTTTACGGATAACTGAGTCTTGAGTCGATTTATCGGTCTAGACATCAGATTCTCTGAAATTGCATACAACAAACAAACTATTCGGAAAAAAAAATCGGCCGACCCGTCCGAAGTCGAAGATTTCTGAGCGACATTCGGATCAAATTGATGAACATCACCTTCTGAAGAGCCTCATTCTAGTTTCAATTTTGTCTGCAGAAAGAGAAAACAGAATTTAAATTTTGGTGAAGCGGAAGCGCTTCTCATTATCTTTTCAAGCAGGGACTTTTTAGCATCCAGTTGTTGATTCCAAGAACGAACAAAAAAATTCATTTCAGGTTCATCGGAAGCTGAAGTTCCTCACTGGAATCATGCCGTTCACTACCGACTCTCGCGGAGAAGAGCTGGAAGACATTCTTCTGACCAGCAGCTTTGCTACTCTCAACAACTCCGACACATACACTCGAGCATCCGGCGGCACCCTCAGCTCCCCGGACATCACAGCCATTTCCGACGACATCTTCACCAAAGCCTCCTGGACCACCGGCCCACAAATAGGAACGGACCACCTGCTGCTCCACGACACTCTTCGCTCCCCGCGAAGCCGCCAACGTCTATCACGATTCTTGGTAAACTTCTGGAAGGCCAACTGGACCGAATTCAGGAAGCTCACTGACGACTTCATCTCCAGCATATGGCAACCGGCCTCTGGCATCTCGGTCTCTGCCGGCGCCAAATTGTTGGAAGACGCCGTCCACTTTGTCGACGAACGCTCCATCCCAAGAGGCCGTTTCAAACCGTCCCTGATCCCGGCCCCCGGCGAAATTAGGAAACTGATGAAGGAACGTGACCGCCTGCAAACCAACAATCCCTTGGACCCAGACATCAACGAGCTCAACCGGAAGATCAAGGAGACCTGGAGCCTGGAGCCTGATCCGTAGACTCAATCCAAAAACTGCGAAAAAAGCGCACGGAACTTCGAGGACGGAGCTCCCGCGGCAACCGGTCGGCTTGCAGCCAACAAACTGGTTAGAAAGCTCGTAGCGTCGGGCAACCTGCGATCCAAACGACGGGATCCAAACTGGAAGCGTGCTAAGCTCGAAATGCTGAAGAAGGCACCGAACGACCCGCCCATCGAATTCGATTGGACCGAAGTTGCCGCAGTCGCCAAATCCATGAAAAACTCGAAAGCTTTCGGACCAGACAACATCGCTCATGCCCACGTTTGGAATCTTCCTGCTTCTGCATACAAACTGCTCGCAAGCGTCTTCACCAAGTCAATCAACTGCAACCAGACACCAGCCGCCTGGAAGAAAGCCGGCCAAAAATCCCAGCCTCGCCAGTTCCATGAGGCCCATAACTCTCCTATCTCCAGTCGCCAAACTCCACGAGAAGATGATCCCGAAACTCATCAAACCCGACATCGAGCCTCCACACTTGCAACGCGGTTTCACAAAAGGACGATCCACGACAACTGCATTAGTGGAACTTTTCACCGACCTCGCAACGTCCAGGGTAAACCCGAAAAGCACGAGATGGCTCAATAGCTACCTAAATAAACGAAAAATCAAATGCTTATACGACGGATGCAAATCGAACTGAAGAATACTACACGGCGGAGTCACGCAGGGATCGTCCCTATCTCCACAGCTATTCAATTTCTCCGTTCGTGAAATGCCGACAGCTGGACCAGAAGAACTTCTTTCCTCGACAAGAGAGAGCTAACTGTATATGCGGGCAAATCTGCGACGATGGTCACCTGCACGGATTCCAAAGAATGCGGATCGGACCCGATGTTCACTTGGAACGAAGATTCGATTCCAACAAAAAACTCCATCAAGCTCTTAGGCGTCACCTTCGACACCATGCTTAGCATTAAGGACCACGTCTCCGAAGTGAAACGGAAGATGACAGAGAACATCAACATCATCTGCGCCCTCACGGGAACTACTTGCGGCTGCGCTGAAGAACTGCTAACGACCTTGATCAAGCCGATGTTCCTGTATGCCGCCCCGGGCTGGAGCTCACTGGCATCACCATCTCAATGCGAAGGAATTGACAGAGTGCAACGGAACGCTCGCCACTGCTGCACGTGGCTCCTGAAAAACTCGCCGAGCTCTCACATCTACGCGGAGACACGTTGCCTGCCAGCCTCGGAAGTAATGAAGCTAGCGAGGGAACAGTACGCAGTATCGGCAACGACAGATGCCTCGAATCCCAGCCATCGCCTTATCGGCTCGAGACAATATCCAGGAAAGCCGACGCCAAATTGAATCTGCCCAGAAACCCTCCCACGCTGAGGCCAAAAATTGTCGAAAACGTCAACCTGACCTCGATGGGGAAGAAAGATGCGCAAAGGCTCTCCCACACAATGTTCGTGCAAAGATTCCTCGCCGGTAGCCCTCCGAACAGTCGACTTAACTCCAGACCGCCAAGAATAGCGAGGGAAGAAAAGAAACTCTCTCGTTCCGCGCGCACGGAACTCGCCCGTCTAAGATGCGGCCACTCGACGCTTGTAGGGGCCTGCAACGCAAAGATCCGAGGCACCGGGATCCCGAAGTGCTCAAAATGAGGCGATGTCACCGGCCTGACCGCCCACCTTCTCACCTGTCTCGCCACCCCGCCCATCAATCAATGGGACCTGTGGAAGAGCCCAGGACTATCAGCTGACGCCCTGGGCCTACTCCACACCCCATTCGAGGACAAACAACTGACCAACCTTGACCCCGTTGCAACAACAACAACATGCTCGATGAACTGTCACTGATGAGTCGGTTTTCATTTGATCATTAGAACTGAAACCAAATGTTGACCACGCTGCCATTTCTAAAAACTGCTACTCGTCAAGTGCTTGCATTTCGTCGTGTGTTCATCTGTTCATTAACAAGATGGTCCGCGACGAGGTGTCAGCACGAAATCGGGTCGTTTTTGAGAGGCAGCATGTAAACATCAAGAATGTTATGACTATGATTAAGACACTTTAAGTTCTTTATAAATTTATCCGTCTTTTAGATTTGGAAACAGACGGAAATATGAAATGAACGCAGATGCCACTAGACCATCGAATCAAAAATGCAGTGACGTTCGTCTCTTCTTGAGCATCAAGAATGTATGTGTTTATTGAAGAAATCACTCAAAAAATTCGAAAAAAAATTAAATAGCTGCGATGAAATTGTCGAAAAAATGGATTGGATATTAAATAAAACATGTTTCCTCCGTTCACACTCTTCGTAGATGTTACCACGGTGCCCAGTGCGGTGTTCTCACCGTCGCTCACCTCATCTTCCGACTGGTAGAACAATTTTCCAAAGAAACGTGCGAAGAGTTTGATAATAGGACTGAGAATAAAGATCTATGAGGTTATCAGGAAGAGTCTGGAAAAAAGCGGATAGTTGACAAAAATTGACAGAATCAACGCGCTGAAACGAAAGAAGGAATGGCGTACAATTCCGTCAACCAAAATGAATACTTGACAAGGGGTACTTCTAATTTTTTCGCAATAGGTATATGAATTTTTGCACTAAAAGGTATGAAAAAAGGAGAGAATCAGCAATTGACCGGGGGTTCTCGATGTCGTCGCGCGCTCCTTTTTTTCTGAGTCATCAGGAAATGAACAAATTTTGGAATAAAATCATTATTTTATTGTTAACATTAACAAAGGCTAGAATTCGAAGTCAATTGAAATACGTTTTCTTCAAATACTCCTTCTTCTGAACGAGTTTCATCTGGTCCGCCGTGACGTTCTTCGGCCAGCTTCGCTTCTTTCCGTTGTCTCCCTCTTTGTAGCGAAGCCAGAAGAAAATCATGACGATGAAGGCGCCGCCGACGGACCAAAGCCTGGAAAATTGGAACAAATCACGGAGATCAGTTGAGCTTAAAACGTACAAGTCAGGCAAAGCGTTCGGGTTCCGATCTCTCTTGTACGACATCTCGAGAGTGAGGATGGCAATGAAGAACTCCTCATTGGCACAAGCCTTGATTAGGGTGTTCATTATCCAGGCTGCAAATATGATAGTGATAGTATCTAATGAAATTGAATTGAAAAGGATTTTTGTGGTTTTTTGTACTTTCCACACGAGTAAAAAACGCCAAATAAACAAAAATTCAAATGAAAGTACATGAGATGCAAATAGTGAGGACAGAGAAGAACGCGGCATATGGGAATGGCGAAATAGTAGAACACAGAGAAAGAGAGAGAACGATAGAAATAACGCGAGTTTATGATGGAGCTATCGATTGGTTTTTGGAGATTGAAAAGTGTTGAAGATTATTCTGAGCACGAGGATATATCAAAATAATCAAACTTTCAGAATAGGAGTTTGCTGACTGAAAAATATCAAGTTTCAGCATTTTTCGGAAATAGAGAAAAAAGTACAAAATCACAAAAATCCTTATCAATTCAATTCCATTAGATATTATCATTACCATTTTTGAAGCCTGGACGTCGGGCCGCCTGGTCAAGGCTTGTGTCAATGAGAAGTTCTTCATCGCCATTTTCACTCTCGATGTCGTACAAAAGCAATCGAAGCCCGAACACTCAACTGATCTATGTCTCAACATCGACTGATTCCCGTGATTTTATTTAAATATTCCAGACTCGGGTCCGTCGGCGGCGCGTTCATCATCATGATATTCTTCTGGGTCCGATACATTCCACGTCATTCCCTTTTTCGTATCAGTGAGTTAATTTTGTCAATTTTCATCAGTCATCCGGCATTTTTTCCAGGCTCTTCATAATCTTCCTGATCACCGCCTTGATCTTTATGCTCAGTCAAATGAGCAAAATCTTTGAAAATTTTTTCGGAAAGTACTTCTACCCGTCGGAAGATGGGGTCAACGACGATGAGAATGGCGAGAACCACAATGGGTAACATCGTCAAATATCAGTAATTTTTTTAAAAGTATTTTGTGTAATACTGTCTTGATGCTGCCGTTGTCGTTATCTTCCTTGATTAACCAGAAGGAACGAACGAACGTCACTGCGCTTTCCATTCCGTTGTCTGTCGACATTTGCGTTGCCGAATTCCATATTTGCGTCTATTTTCAAATCTCCATCAATTTTTAGCTGAACAGCGAAAATCCTCGTGAACAAAACATAAATGATTGCTGCCTCTCAAAAACGACCGGATTTCGTGCTGACACCTCGTCGCGGACCATCTTGTTAACGAACAGATGAACACGCGACGAAGTGCAAGCACTTATCAAGTATCAGGTTTTAGAGATGACGGTTCGGTCAACATTTGGTTTCTTATGATAAAATGAAAACCGACTCATCAGTGACAGTTCAGCGAGCATGAGGATCGTCTGTTTGGGAGCCATGCATCCGTCGCCATTTTGAAACCGGGTGATTTTTCCCCATTCCAACAGTGTTCCAAAAACGATGATGCACACACTGCTGTGATTTTGACAATAAATCGCACGTTCCTTGTCGTTCGATGTAAAATTCTGCAAACAACACAGTCGGAATAGGGCAGAGTGCTGGACAGTCGCCATTATCTAATCCGAGTTTCTTAGTTGTCGGTTGATCACGAAATATATCAACGCCACACTGATGAACCCGATAATAGCCTGTTGCTGTCGTCGAGATGTTGCCGGTCCGTCAAGGTAGCAAGCGGGTTGTGAGCTTGAACTGCATGCTTCCTGTGATTCCAGTGACAAACTTCAGTTTCCGATGAATCCGAAATGAATGTTTTTGTTTTTGGAAACAAAAGCTCAAAAAAATGCAGAGTTTAAAGGCGCATGGCGGGTCTCAAAACAAAAAGGGAGGGCGGAGCGTGTCGATTTACGGGAATACTCGCGGGAAAATAATGAAAATAAGAAACATTTTTTTTTCGATATTTGCTTCTAATTTTCTCTAAATAAACAAAACGCGACTCATTTTATGCAATTTAATTTTTTCAGGCGTTCACAATACAATCACACCGACGCTACGGTCCACCTGTCCCCTCGAAACGCCTGTGGTCTGCTCCAACGTGAAAAAAGAAACACGTGAGTATTTTTGCAAATTTTTACAGATAACTGAGTCTTGAGTCGATTTATCGGTCTAGACATCAGATTCTCTGAAATTGCATACAACAAACAAATTATTCGGAAAAAAAATCGGCTGAACCGTCCGAAATCGAAGATTTCTGAGCGACATTCGGATCAAATTGATGAACATCACCTTCTGAAGAGCCTCATTCTAGTTTCAATTTTGCCTGCAGAAAGAGAAAACAGAATTTAAATTTTGGTGAAGCGGAAGCGCTTCTCATTACCTTTTTAAGCAGGGACGTCTTAGCAACCAGTTGTTGTTTCCAAAAACAAAAACATTCATTTCGGATTCATCGGATTCCAGTGACAAACTTCAGTTTCCGATGAATCCGAAATGAATGTTTTTGTTTTTGGAAACAACAACTGGTTGCTAAGACGTCCCTGCTTGAAAAGGTAATGAGAAGCGCTTCCGCTTCACCAAAATTTAAATTCTGTTTTCTCTTTCTGCAGGCAAAATTGAAACTAGAATGAGGCTCTTCAGAAGGTGATGTTCATCAATTTGATCCGAATGTCGCTCAGAAATCTTCGATTTCGGACGGTTCAGCCGATTTTTTTTCCGAATAATTTGTTTGTTGTATGCAATTTCAGAGAATCTGATGTCTAGACCGATAAATCGACTCAAGACTCAGTTATCTGTAAAAATTTGCAAAAATACTCACGTGTTTCTTTTTTCACGTTGGAGCAGACCACAGGCGTTTCGAGGGGACAGGTGGACCGTAGCGTCGGTGTGATTGTATTGTGAACGCCTGAAAAAATTAAATTGCATAAAATGAGTCGCGTTTTGTTTATTTAGAGAAAATTAGAAGCAAATATCGAAAAAAAAATGTTTCTTATTTTCATTATTTTCCCGCGAGTATTCCCGTAAATCGACACGCTCCGCCCTCCCTTTTTGTTTTGAGACCCGCCATGCGCCTTTAAACTCTGCATTTTTTTGAGCTTTTGTTTCCAAAAACAAAAACATTCATTTCGGATTCATCGGAAACTGAAGTTTGTCACTGGAATCACAGGAAGCATGCAGTTCAAGCTCACAACCCGCTTGCTACCTTGACGGACCGGCAACATCTCGACGACAGCAACAGGCTATTATCGGGTTCATCAGTGTGGCGTTGATATATTTCGTGATCAACCGACAACTAAGAAACTCGGATTAGATAATGGCGACTGTCCAGCACTCTGCCCTATTCCGACTGTGTTGTTTGCAGAATTTTACATCGAACGACAAGGAACGTGCGATTTATTGTCAAAATCACAGCAGTGTGTGCATCATCGTTTTTGGAACACTGTTGGAATGGGGAAAAATCACCCGGTTTCAAAATGGCGACGGATGCATGGCTCCCAAACAGACGATCCTCATGCTCGCTGAACTGTCACTGATGAGTCGGTTTTCATTTTATCATAAGAAACCAAATGTTGACCGAACCGTCATCTCTAAAACCTGATACTTGATAAGTGCTTGCACTTCGTCGCGTGTTCATCTGTTCGTTAACAAGATGGTCCGCGACGAGGTGTCAGCACGAAATCCGGTCGTTTTTGAGAGGCAGCAATCATTTATGTTTTGTTCACGAGGATTTTCGCTGTTCAGCTAAAAATTGATGGAGATTTGAAAATAGACGCAAATATGGAATTCGGCAACGCAAATGTCGACAGACAACGGAATGGAAAGCGCAGTGACGTTCGTTCGTTCCTTCTGGTTAATCAAGGAAGATAACGACAACGGCAGCATCAAGACAGTATTACACAAAATACTTTTAAAAAAATTACTGATATTTGACGATGTTACCCATTGTGGTTCTCGCCATTCTCATCGTCGTTGACCCCATCTTCCGACGGGTAGAAGTACTTTCCGAAAAAATTTTCAAAGATTTTGCTCATTTGACTGAGCATAAAGATCAAGGCGGTGATCAGGAAGATTATGAAGAGCCTGGAAAAAATGCCGGATGACTGATGAAAATTGACAAAATTAACTCACTGATACGAAAAAGGGAATGACGTGGAATGTATCGGACCCAGAAGAATATCATGATGATGAACGCGCCGCCGACGGACCCGAGTCTGGAATATTTAAATAAAATCACGGGAATCAGTCGATGTTGAGACATAGATCAGTTGAGTGTTCGGGCTTCGATTGCTTTTGTACGACATCGAGAGTGAAAATGGCGATGAAGAACTTCTCATTGACACAAGCCTTGACCAGGCGGCCCGACGTCCAGGCTTCAAAAATGGTAATGATAATATCTAATGGAATTGAATTGATAAGGATTTTTGTGATTTTGTACTTTTTTCTCTATTTCCGAAAAATGCTGAAACTTGATATTTTTCAGTCAGCAAACTCCTATTCTGAAAGTTTGATTATTTTGATATATCCTCGTGCTCAGAATAATCTTCAACACTTTTCAATCTCCAAAAACCAATCGATAGCTCCATCATAAACTCGCGTTATTTCTATCGTTCTCTCTCTTTCTCTGTGTTCTACTATTTCGCCATTCCCATATGCCGCGTTCTTCTCTGTCCTCACTATTTGCATCTCATGTACTTTCATTTGAATTTTTGTTTATTTGGCGTTTTTTACTCGTGTGGAAAGTACAAAAAACCACAAAAATCCTTTTCAATTCAATTTCATTAGATACTATCACTATCATATTTGCAGCCTGGATAATGAACACCCTAATCAAGGCTTGTGCCAATGAGGAGTTCTTCATTGCCATCCTCACTCTCGAGATGTCGTACAAGAGAGATCGGAACCCGAACGCTTTGCCTGACTTGTACGTTTTAAGCTCAACTGATCTCCGTGATTTGTTCCAATTTTCCAGGCTTTGGTCCGTCGGCGGCGCCTTCATCGTCATGATTTTCTTCTGGCTTCGCTACAAAGAGGGAGACAACGGAAAGAAGCGAAGCTGGCCGAAGAACGTCACGGCGGACCAGATGAAACTCGTTCAGAAGAAGGAGTATTTGAAGAAAACGTATTTCAATTGACTTCGAATTCTAGCCTTTGTTAATGTTAACAATAAAATAATGATTTTATTCCAAAATTTGTTCATTTCCTGATGACTCAGAAAAAAAGGAGCGCGCGACGACATCGAGAACCCCCGGTCAATTGCTGATTCTCTCCTTTTTTCATACCTTTTAGTGCAAAAATTCATATACCTATTGCGAAAAAATTAGAAGTACCCCTTGTCAAGTATTCATTTTGGTTGACGGAATTGTACGCCATTCCTTCTTTCGTTTCAGCGCGTTGATTCTGTCAATTTTTGTCAACTATCCGCTTTTTTCCAGACTCTTCCTGATAACCTCATAGATCTTTATTCTCAGTCCTATTATCAAACTCTTCGCACGTTTCTTTGGAAAATTGTTCTACCAGTCGGAAGATGAGGTGAGCGACGGTGAGAACACCGCACTGGGCACCGTGGTAACATCTACGAAGAGTGTGAACGGAGGAAACATGTTTTATTTAATATCCAATCCATTTTTTCGACAATTTCATCGCAGCTATTTAATTTTTTTTCGAATTTTTTGAGTGATTTCTTCAATAAACACATACATTCTTGATGCTCAAGAAGAGACGAACGTCACTGCATTTTTGATTCGATGGTCTAGTGGCATCTGCGTTCATTTCATATTTCCGTCTGTTTCCAAATCTAAAAGACGGATAAATTTATAAAGAACTTAAAGTGTCTTAATCATAGTCATAACATTCTTGATGTTTACATGCTGCCTCTCAAAAACGACCCGATTTCGTGCTGACACCTCGTCGCGGACCATCTTGTTAATGAACAGATGAACACACGACGAAATGCAAGCACTTGACGAGTAGCAGTTTTTAGAAATGGCAGCGTGGTCAACATTTGGTTTCAGTTCTAATGATCAAATGAAAACCGACTCATCAGTGACAGTTCATCGAGCATGTTGTTGTTGTTGCAACGGGGTCAAGGTTGGTCAGTTGTTTGTCCTCGAATGGGGTGTGGAGTAGGCCCAGGGCGTCAGCTGATAGTCCTGGGCTCTTCCACAGGTCCCATTGATTGATGGGCGGGGTGGCGAGACAGGTGAGAAGGTGGGCGGTCAGGCCGGTGACATCGCCTCATTTTGAGCACTTCGGGATCCCGGTGCCTCGGATCTTTGCGTTGCAGGCCCCTACAAGCGTCGAGTGGCCGCATCTTAGACGGGCGAGTTCCGTGCGCGCGGAACGAGAGAGTTTCTTTTCTTCCCTCGCTATTCTTGGCGGTC
Source organism: Caenorhabditis macrosperma (assembly GCA_963932285.1). Lineage (NCBI taxonomy): Eukaryota > Metazoa > Nematoda > Chromadorea > Rhabditida > Rhabditidae > Caenorhabditis > Caenorhabditis macrosperma. Next base: position 4,674,654 of record OZ010618.1, read on the forward strand.
TGGAGTTAAGTCGACTGTTCGGAGGGCTACCGGCGAGGAATCTTTGCACGAACATTGTGTGGGAGAGCCTTTGCGCATCTTTCTTCCCCATCGAGGTCAGGTTGACGTTTTCGACAATTTTTGGCCTCAGCGTGGGAGGGTTTCTGGGCAGATTCAATTTGGCGTCGGCTTTCCTGGATATTGTCTCGAGCCGATAAGGCGATGGCTGGGATTCGAGGCATCTGTCGTTGCCGATACTGCGTACTGTTCCCTCGCTAGCTTCATTACTTCCGAGGCTGGCAGGCAACGTGTCTCCGCGTAGATGTGAGAGCTCGGCGAGTTTTTCAGGAGCCACGTGCAGCAGTGGCGAGCGTTCCGTTGCACTCTGTCAATTCCTTCGCATTGAGATGGTGATGCCAGTGAGCTCCAGCCCGGGGCGGCATACAGGAACATCGGCTTGATCAAGGTCGTTAGCAGTTCTTCAGCGCAGCCGCAAGTAGTTCCCGTGAGGGCGCAGATGATGTTGATGTTCTCTGTCATCTTCCGTTTCACTTCGGAGACGTGGTCCTTAATGCTAAGCATGGTGTCGAAGGTGACGCCTAAGAGCTTGATGGAGTTTTTTGTTGGAATCGAATCTTCGTTCCAAGTGAACATCGGGTCCGATCCGCATTCTTTGGAATCCGTGCAGGTGACCATCGTCGCAGATTTGCCCGCATATACAGTTAGCTCTCTCTTGTCGAGGAAAGAAGTTCTTCTGGTCCAGCTGTCGGCATTTCACGAACGGAGAAATTGAATAGCTGTGGAGATAGGGACGATCCCTGCGTGACTCCGCCGTGTAGTATTCTTCAGTTCGATTTGCATCCGTCGTATAAGCATTTGATTTTTCGTTTATTTAGGTAGCTATTGAGCCATCTCGTGCTTTTCGGGTTTACCCTGGACGTTGCGAGGTCGGTGAAAAGTTCCACTAATGCAGTTGTCGTGGATCGTCCTTTTGTGAAACCGCGTTGCAAGTGTGGAGGCTCGATGTCGGGTTTGATGAGTTTCGGGATCATCTTCTCGTGGAGTTTGGCGACTGGAGATAGGAGAGTTATGGGCCTCATGGAACTGGCGAGGCTGGGATTTTTGGCCGGCTTTCTTCCAGGCGGCTGGTGTCTGGTTGCAGTTGATTGACTTGGTGAAGACGCTTGCGAGCAGTTTGTATGCAGAAGCAGGAAGATTCCAAACGTGGGCATGAGCGATGTTGTCTGGTCCGAAAGCTTTCGAGTTTTTCATGGATTTGGCGACTGCGGCAACTTCGGTCCAATCGAATTCGATGGGCGGGTCGTTCGGTGCCTTCTTCAGCATTTCGAGCTTAGCACGCTTCCAGTTTGGATCCCGTCGTTTGGATCGCAGGTTGCCCGACGCTACGAGCTTTCTAACCAGTTTGTTGGCTGCAAGCCGACCGGTTGCCGCGGGAGCTCCGTCCTCGAAGTTCCGTGCGCTTTTTTCGCAGTTTTTGGATTGAGTCTACGGATCAGGCTCCAGGCTCCAGGTCTCCTTGATCTTCCGGTTGAGCTCGTTGATGTCTGGGTCCAAGGGATTGTTGGTTTGCAGGCGGTCACGTTCCTTCATCAGTTTCCTAATTTCGCCGGGGGCCGGGATCAGGGACGGTTTGAAACGGCCTCTTGGGATGGAGCGTTCGTCGACAAAGTGGACGGCGTCTTCCAACAATTTGGCGCCGGCAGAGACCGAGATGCCAGAGGCCGGTTGCCATATGCTGGAGATGAAGTCGTCAGTGAGCTTCCTGAATTCGGTCCAGTTGGCCTTCCAGAAGTTTACCAAGAATCGTGATAGACGTTGGCGGCTTCGCGGGGAGCGAAGAGTGTCGTGGAGCAGCAGGTGGTCCGTTCCTATTTGTGGGCCGGTGGTCCAGGAGGCTTTGGTGAAGATGTCGTCGGAAATGGCTGTGATGTCCGGGGAGCTGAGGGTGCCGCCGGATGCTCGAGTGTATGTGTCGGAGTTGTTGAGAGTAGCAAAGCTGCTGGTCAGAAGAATGTCTTCCAGCTCTTCTCCGCGAGAGTCGGTAGTGAACGGCATGATTCCAGTGAGGAACTTCAGCTTCCGATGAACCTGAAATGAATTTTTTTGTTCGTTCTTGGAATCAACAACTGGATGCTAAAAAGTCCCTGCTTGAAAAGATAATGAGAAGCGCTTCCGCTTCACCAAAATTTAAATTCTGTTTTCTCTTTCTGCAGACAAAATTGAAACTAGAATGAGGCTCTTCAGAAGGTGATGTTCATCAATTTGATCCGAATGTCGCTCAGAAATCTTCGACTTCGGACGGGTCGGCCGATTTTTTTTCCGAATAGTTTGTTTGTTGTATGCAATTTCAGAGAATCTGATGTCTAGACCGATAAATCGACTCAAGACTCAGTTATCCGTAAAAATTTGCAAAAATACTCACGCTTTTCTTATTCCACGTTGGAGCAAACCACAGGCGTTTCGAGGGGACAGGTGGAACGTAGAGTCATCTTGAGTGCATTGTGAACGCCTGAAATAATAAAATATCATAAAATGAATAGCGTGTTGATGATTTCCCGAGAAAATTCGAAGAAAATATCGGAAAAAAAATTTTTTTGTAATTTTTCCGCGAATATTCCCGTAAATCGACATGCTCCGCCCTCCCTTTTCGCTTCGAGACCCGCCATGCGCCTTTAAACTCTGATTTTTTTAGGCTTTTGATTTTTTGTCGAAAAGAGACGGAGGGGGAGTAAAGAAAAGTCATCAAAGAACAGTTTCGCAAAAAATCGATGAGACCAGAACAACGGAGAGGAGGGAGGGGGTTGCCAAGGCAGACGAGGGGCCTGCCTGCTGCGAGCGCGGTCGCGTAGCGGTCCAGTGGCATGGCAGGTGCCTCCCAGCGGAAAGAAGAGCGAGACGAGGGACAACGACAATGAAAGCGATGTTTGATGTTTTGTCGCTGCCGAAGTTGGGAGTTGAACGAGGAACTTCGCGGAAAACAGAAAGAACGGCAGATCGGTCGGTCATGCAACTGTTGAAGAGTGAAGAATCCTGGAATCATCGCTTAGGCATAAGGAAACGATCGAAACATGTTTTAGATAATTCAGAAGGGGTCATGAACCGTCAAAATGTTACGGAGGGACTCTGAGTATTGCGTTCGTCGCCAGAAGACGATGAGGGTGCGAAACTTGCCTGTTCTGCAAATTAAATAATCCTTGTCGAGTCTGACATATAGATCTCACTTTCCCGAGACGCCGCCACAAGCGAATTCTGCATTCTCGAGAGATTCTTCTTACCAAGATCGATGTGGTTTTTCATATTTGAAAAAATAAATTTTACCTGAAAATCCCAAAATTTTGTCGAAAACCCAAAGATTTTCGGTTCTAAACACAAATTAATCTATTTAAAAATTTTTGGGAATCAATTTTTTTCGAAAATCGCTTGACAATGCCTTTTTCCAGAAGAAAAACGCATTTTGCATATTAATTGCGAAAACTGTTCGTTTCTATCAGAAAAAGGACGGAATCGGGCGGGAGATATTTTTTGCGAGTATAATTTCACATTGGAAAAATTGAGAAAAAAATTAGAAATCAAAATGAGAACGCTCGAAAATCTTGCTCTCCAAAAACTTCAAAAAATCATAAGTCGCTCAGACTGGACCGAATGTAGCTGAAAATTACATCAAAAGATGCGTCTGAAAATTCTCTATCAGACGATATAGGTTTTTATGCCTGAAACGTCCTGTACTGGAAGATATAAATTTTGTTATGCATATTTCGCAATAGTTGCGTTTGTCGAGACGAGACGTGGCCACCGATTCGTATAAAAATTATCTTATTTTTCTTTGTTTCTGGTCAACGGTTTTCTTGCTTCTCGGAAGGTTCACTTCACTGTTGGAAAAATGTTTGGACAGTAGCAACCGATTAAATTATTTCTGATGAAAAAGTTTGGCTGTCCTGTTGGAACCAGTGCTGAACGCCAAGAATATAATTAATTGAAAAGTTTTCAATGATCTATGATTGAGTGACAAAACATAAAAGCAGGTTAACTTATTTTTGCCCTAATCCGCAGAAAAGGGCTCCAAAAATTGTACACCGGGTCTTAGTTAAGGCCCTGCGATTTTGTGGTTACGATTTGTTCAAAATGCGGCGGTTTTCATACGGGTCGCTGGACCGAAGTCTCACGGGTTCCGCTCCTCGCTATGTTTTCTTCAGGAGGCGGAGCTTTTCACATGAAACTGGAGCTACAAGCCGATGAGATTGTGTAATGCGCTCGGCCCATTCTCACCAGCGGCTTTTTGATTTACTGGCGGAGAACAAGATCGCTGATTGAAAAATCACTATTGAACGTTTGTTTTTTCTCATTAACCTTTTCTACTGATAACGCACTATCAAATGATGCTTTGCGGGAGTTCCGAATTGAATAGGTATAGTTTCCTTGAGTTCAGTATCCTGTCACTGATAAGGTGTGGAACGCAAGGGCAACTATCCGTTCTATTTTCTAAACGTAGCGCCAAAAATATTTTTGAAACCTTACCATCCCGTTGTCGCCTTCTTTTACAAATTCCCAGCCCTTCTGCCGAAGAGCATTCATCTTTGCTTCTTTGCTGCTGTCATGGGGAAAATTTCGCCGATAATTTCGAAACAATTACATTCCAGAGTTCCCAATGCACAGTTGCCGTTTTTGTTTCCGCGTCACGTCTTCAGAGTGCGAATACGATACTGACAGCGATGTAGACAAATGAAGAGTAGTTGGGTTTTTTCTCGGGTATTATATGTTTCAAAAATCTTGGAACCTGCGCAAACGCGCTCCGCTAGACCCGTGTTGGTCTCACCACGACTATTGTCTCTGTCTCGTGTATTCCAAGAGAGACGCAGACAAGAGTCGTGGCGAGACCAACACGGGTCTAGCGGAGCGCGTTTGCGCAGGTTCCAAGATTTTTGAAACATATAATAAATGGTTTGAAATGTAGGGAAACACTCGGAAAACCTGGGGAAGTCTTTATGCGGAGTTGGGAAGTCTTTATGCGGACTTCGGAAGTCTTCCTGCGGAGTTGGGTTTTGCGCCAATAAATCACTATTGGCGCGGGTTTCGTGCTTGCGCATATCTTGATCGACACATTTTATTTTTCAAACCGAATTGTTTTTGAGCGTTTTTTCTCGTTTTTTTCACGATTTTATGTCCATTTTTAACTTTTTCGTGCATGAAAATTAGAAATCAATAAATAGGGAATTTTTTTTCGTATAAAATTTCAAAAAATATTTGGTTGACTTTTTTGCGATATTTTCTTAATTAAAATTCAGTCCGAACTTGAACAAATTCAGTCGATTTTTTCGAACCATTTTCAATCAAATTTTTGTTAACCCCTTTTCGGAAAAGATTAATAATAATCAGTGTGGGTCCCGAAAAACACGAGATGCAACATTTTTGAAAATCGGTTTTTGCTCTCGTTCTCCGCAAAGCGAGATGGAATTTCAAAAACTTTTTTTTAACTCAACGACTTTGAAAGTAACTCATACTCTGAAAATATTCAACGGATTTCACTATTTATCGCTTCCGTCGCGCTACATTTCTCGGGACTTTTCGAGACGTCTCGAGAAATCTTGACAAATAGTTTTCTCGAGACTCGTGTCGTTTTTGTCTCGGAAATTCCGAAAGCTCTCTCTTTCATCCCCGCGGAAAGGCAGAAAAGGTGAGTACATTTCAACGTTTGGTTTGCAGTACTCTGTACGAAACGCCGGCTGTTTCAGATGCTCTAAATTTTTCTGGTTTTCATCAAGAGACGACCCAACTCATCGTTGACAATTGCACTGTCAATCAGTCCACCCTGCGCGTGCAGAATCCAGCCGGTGCCGACATGAGTCCAAACTTCTGCATGAAATACCTATGGACTTATTCAAGTTCCATTTCAATGGCACTTCGCGACGTTTCGCGACGTTTTTTTCCAATTCAAACGACGTCGCGAAACGACGCGAAACTCGAGTTTCACGACATTTCACAACAGTGCAAAAACGCCTTTGGGTAGATTTACGAGCGATCGCTGCGAGACCCACAGTCGCGAAACTATTTAGCACTGTTGTGAAACGTTATGAAACTGGAGTTTCGCGTCGTTTCGCGACGTCGTTTGAATTGGAAAAAAACGTCGCGAAATAGCATCGAAATGGAACTTGAATAAGTCCACTAGAAACTCAGTAGAAAAGGTGGCTTCTGAGTTGGAAAAACTCTTTGGGCGCCATCTCCAAAGTATTCGAAAGGTATGACAAGTTATCAGTTTAAAACTTCCTTCGTATTTTTCAGTTTCTGTCATCAACACCGATTCCAAGAAGAACTGCTGCGAAAACACAAAAGAGGTTAGCGTGCCGTAAATCGCGGAGGTAGATTCAAAATTTTTTAGAAAATCAAAATGCTTGATGTCTTGGAATCTGTGCGCTCTAATCGTTGCGTATTTGCGGAACATTGAAACTATGGGTGAGCAGCTCCAGACTTCTGAAATATTTTTAATGAAAATAATTTTCAGATTCTTCGAGTTAAGAAATCGCGCGTCGCTTGGAAAGACATCGACCGGGAGGATTTCGTCTACAAGGACGGCTTGATAGTCAAATCAGTGTCGGAGGAGAGCGATCAACCGGCAGCTGTTAGAGAAAAAAATTTTAAGATTATTGCTAAATATTTGCATTATTTTTACTTTTTGTTTTGTTTTTGCGTTTTACTCTCACAATAAATGAATGTTTTTTCCATATTTTGGTAGAGTTACTGCGGACTTGAGTAGAGTTACTGCGGAGATTGGTAGAGTTACTGCGGAGATTGGTAGAGTTACTGCGGACTTTGGTAGAGTTACTGCGGACTTTGGTAGAGTTACTGCGGACTTTGGTAGAGTTACTGCGGACTTTGGTAGAGTTACTGCGGACTTTGGAAGTCTACCGGCGTGTCTGCAGGTAGACTTCCCAACTCCGCATGAAGACTTCTCAACTCCGCATAAAGACTTCCCCAGGTTTTCCGAGCACTTACACGACTCGTTCATTGCATTGACTGCTCTCCGTCGACGTGCACTCCCGTAGAAAATGAATGAGTTACCCTGCGAACAGCAACCGAACAGTGCGCACTGACGTCATCACGAGATAGGAGACGTGCTGAACAATAAGCGGTGAGTACATTATAGCGAAATTAGCAGTGATAGATGTGTTATTCGCAGTTTTATGATAACAACACTCTGCGGTTTGGACCGAACAATTTTCTTCGTGCCACCGAATATTTATCGCGAACTTTTAGCGCGCTACCGAAGAAGGAGAAGAACGCGTTGCTGTTTATAGTTTTTGCCCCAAGAAGCTCAAAGCTTACTCTTTCATCAAGCATCGTTGCGATACTGCGCTGGGCGTCCCAAGCCAGTTCGTCCTGAGTCACTCTGTCGAGGATGCATTGGAAGATCCGGACAAACGAAGTTTTAATCAAATTGCGCTGAACATCGATGCGAAATTAGACGAAATCAATCAGGAGCTCGAGTGGTCGGAAAACGGAGAGCCGACAGGTCCGCAGAACTATGTACGCTGGGATAGATATGGGTCACGCGACGAGTAAATCAGGCCTCGACTTTTCCATCGCGTCCATTCTCGCAGGTACGAATGATGGAGCTACCAAGTACCGGGAAATGATTTCGATTATGCAAAAAACGGAAGCAGGGCTGCGATGGTCATCAGGGAATAGACATACGACAGACATTTTTGAAGGAAAGTTATTCAAATTGCTCAAGACATCGTCATCTATCACAGCGGTGTCAGCGATTCGCAGATGCTCCAAAAGTGCAATGACCATCTCATATCGATACAGCTGGAAGTCTACGAGTTTTTGAAGGCAAGAGGAGCACCAGATGACGTCAACCTTCCCAACTACACCTACATCGTTGTGCAGAAAGGTCACAACACACGGTTCTTTCTCAGAATGCCCGCGAGACCGGATCCAAGGAAGGACTCAAAAGGAGCAAAGTTTTGGAATAAGGAGTTCGCGCTAACTGAAGGAAGAGGTCTTACAAATGTGCACTCTGGCACAATTGTAGATAAGACACACGTTTCGAACTACAAGTTCGATTTCTTCCTCGCATCATGGAAATATGGGGACTTCGCGGCCGAGACATTACACTGTGTTGTACGACGACTCGGGACTCACCAAGGATGAAACCTACGTGAGTTTCCACTAGAAATTTTCCCACAAATTCAAACCAATTTTTCTAGAAAATGACATACGGCCTCTGCTTCCTGTACGCTCGCTGCCGGAAGCCCATATCTGTGCCAACGCCATTGATATATGCGTCGTTGTCGTGTGAGAAAGCACGAAAAAACTACATTGCGTACAAGATGCAGTACGCCACTTTGGAACCGGCCAACTCGAGCGAAAGGAGGGATCGCGAAAATATTGCAGCCGCAAGCTGATTTGCCTGGAATGTCGTTTGTCAAAAAATCACGTTGTTTTTCTTTGGTAGCGTCGAATTTTGTTGCTTTTTTTGAATTTTTTTGGCCGATTTTAGGAATTTTTTTTGAATTTTTTTCCAATAAAATCGAATTTTTCACGAAACTTCAAAGCTGACGTCTGCCATTTTTTAATGATGAAGATTACTCGACAACCAGAGTTTGTGTGTTTTTTCAGGCGAATTACCGTAAAAACTCTATTTTAGCGGCATGCCGTTAAATTGTTCAACCTCATTTTTTAAAGTGTCGTTTACTATTTTTTCGGTATCACTGGACATTTTTCCCGGGAAATAAGTAAATCTCAGAAAATGTATCTTGACACCCCTAGGTAACATGTAAAATGTGAAAAAAAATTATTTTTTAAATGAGAAACGACAATATGGAGGATGCCGTTAAATAAGGGGTGCCGTTGAAATAGAGTTTTTACGGTATTTGAAATGTGGGAAAACACTTACAAGACTCGTAGTTTGCAGTAAATGTTATCCGTCGACGTGTAATCCCGTAAAAAATCGATAAGTCTCCCCGTACAACAACCCGACAGTGCGCACCGACGTCATCACGAGAGGAGATGTGTTGTACGATAACATGATGCGTCAGCAGTGTTTTGAAGACGTACTTCGTGTGTGTCTGGTTTTTGACTTGTTGAAGTTTCGCTTGTATCGGGTTGGATGAAGAAATGGGGGATTTACTGAAGGAAACCGTTATCCTGTCATTTTATCTGTTAGAATAGCCAATTTGCTACAGGAACCATTTCGACGGTTGCAAAATGACTTTTTAAAACACGTTTTTCAACAATTGAGTACTTCATTCCGTAAAGACTACATAACAGAACATTTATCATCGGTCTTCTTGTCGTATGTGTTGGTGGTGTTTTTGTTGTCATTGGAAGTGGTTGATTTGCCGAATAGACCTTCTGATTTCTGCGAGTTGCCCTGCAAAAACCTCCCGTTCTCTGAATACTAAGACAATCAAAAACGGGTTTACCTGAGAGAACACCGACTGCTTCTGATTGTTGTCGTCGCGTGACAGTTTGTCGGAATACGTTCTCCAACTGTGACTGTTGGCGATTTCAGGTGCGATGTTCCCTGGACGGTAAATTGACGGCCCAAAACGCTCCCTCTCGCAGTCGCAATCCTAGAAACGCGTTGTTAATGATCGAGTTGAAAATTGAAGAATGGGCTCTTCTTACCGGTCCACTTAGTGTCCGTTTGCAAACGAAGCATTTTGGAACATTGGGGTCAGTGGAACGGCTAGAGGCATTATTCGGAAGATTCGGTGGGCCATGCATGACGAAAATGAAGGTGTTGCGCCGACCCGGAGTGAGAATCGTTCTTCATCGCGGCGTTTTATGTCGAGTGGTTTCCCAGCGAAATTCATTTCTCAGAGAATGTTTGAGAACCATTCCTCACTTCTCATCAATCATTTCACAGTTTTCTTTCATCTTTCCCGACAATATCTCAAATGAAAACTCCGTTACTTTCGTATAGTTCAGTTGAGTGCATGAAATGGATGGAAAAACATTGATGAAAACTGAGAGATGTCTGGCGGAGAAATCGTTGCTTGCTGTTCCAGTTAGAGCTCAGGATTTGAACCAGAACGTCGTTCTCATTCCACTTTGTCAGCCACGTCTTCTGCCACTACTTTCCTCTCCTCACTACAAACTACACAGCGTCGCATCGTGTCTTTTCGCGGCGCCGCCACGCCTCCTGTAGAAAGGACGCCGAGGCGCGGAACCCGCAAGAAGTCGGTACACTCGATTGAATTACACCCCATCGCTTTCCCACCTCAACCATGTCTGTGTGTTACCACAGGGCCTTAGTCAAGACCCGAAGTACAATTTTTGGAGCCCTTTTTTCGAAAAGGGTAAAATGAACTAAACAGAACTGATTTACTTGAGGAAGTGTTCGAGGCTTTTCAACAAATCAGTATATAATCGTTTGAGTTTCACATTTGGCATATAGAACTGAACAAGCATTGTGAGGTAGTGAACATCTTCAAATGTGCGGTTGATGACGTGGCAGAGGGAAAGGAGGTCTGTGTAGCGTGTTGGCCAGTCGTTTTGATATCTTGTTTGACAGTAGAGAACCAAAATGTTGCTATATGACTTCTGATGATTGCTTACTATAACCCGAGACTCGTGGGAGAGATTTAAGAGTGCTGAAAAATCGGGAAATCTGTTGAATACTCAAGGAAGGTAACTCGCCAGGATTCAAGAAGAATATAGCGTTCAGCAGTACGTATTCCTCGTGGGTGACTTTCAATTCCGTTAGACGAGCTGTTAGGGAACTTCGTATTTTTTCAAGAAAATATGGGGAGAATTTGGATAGCCTAGAAGGAAATTGAAATTCGAGTGAAAAAAGAAAGCGTTTGAACCTGTACAAGGTGTCCGGATAAACATCTTTATAGTCTGGAGTCAGCACTTTGTCCCTTCCATCATCCAATGCTCGTTTACCTCCACCGAATAACATAGCTTTCAGGGAAAAGTTGTGGAGAAGGACTGTCTGGAATGCAGTACGTTCAGGGTGTTTCTACTATCGGATGCCATCGAAATGATTATATCTCGAGATTGATAAGAGATATCAAAAAGTTGTCAACAGCAAACTTGTAGTCCTAATGTTGTTCTACAAGTTTTCTGTTAATAACTTTTTGATATTTGTTATCAATCTTGAAACATAATGATTCTCAGAGCTCTCCACGGTCGCGGGGCCATTGCGATGGCATCAGATGTATTTTTACCTTATCTCTGTTTCCCAGCTTTTCCATGATATCGAAGCTCATAAAAAACTCAATTGCTGCCTGGATGCTCATGAACGCCCACTCATGAATGCTATTTTGACGCTCCCCATCCTTCACGGCCATCTTTGACCACTCGGCTTTCTCTATTATCTCCTCAAACGTCGGGTCTTCCGAAGTAAAAAAGTTCATTAGTCTGTGCTGTCTGCGGGTCTCAAGCGCGGCTAAAGACTTGATAACTTCTGGCAAAAGATCCTTTGAGTTCTTCATCTCAAATTCTAGCTTTCCCGGCTGGATGTACTTCATTCCAGCTGACAGACAGCGTTTGAACCGACAAGATTTGCACTGAGGGTGTACAGCACCTAAAAACAAACTTTCTCGGAAATTCCTCTTCAGGTTACCTACCAGGTGAAAAATCCAGACGACACAGATTCCCGTTTTTACATTTATACACCGGTTTGTCCACTTCCACTCGCCGAAAGAACATTTTGCATGAATTACACGACAGGACCTGCAAAAGTGGGATATTGCTGAATCTCATCTAAAATAGAGTCACGTACCCCATAGTTGTAGCAAAACGCCGGTTTTGTGCAAACAGCGCACTTCTCGGTGATGTGCGGTGAGGTCACAACTGGAACCAACTCCCTCGGCGACGTGACGTCCTTTTTTATTGCGAGAGACGTTGACATGGCAACTGGAACAGTTTAGAGTGGGATTGAAGAAGAGAAAACAGGAAGATGGTGATTTTCTGACCAGACGATAGAGGAAGTTCACGTCAGAAAACAAGACTTTGCAAGCGAAACATCACAAAGATACTCTTCCGGTTGAGCAGGTGTAAATGAGTAAACACCCTCACTTCAGGTATCAAAAAGAGAGCAGTAAATCAGAAAAACGTAGTCAGAAAGCAGGTCTCTCGTTTCTCTCGTGAAAACATATGGAAATGAGGGGCGATGAAGCGGGAAGGCGACTAATAATCGCTGCATCTATGTCTGGGGAGTATAATCATTCGGTTTCGAAAGGGAGGGTGGGCTAGAGTGTGCTGTGATACGCATAGAGCCACTGATTGTTTTCGAAACACAGAATCAATTGTTTTAATGAGGAGAGGGGGTTGTTTCCTCTTCTCATGGCTAGCAGGAGTCAACACAAAACTGCTGACATAGAATGAGGGTTGGAAACCTGAAAACTTCAGCTTTCTAAGCTATATGGGCAAAGATCAGAGTCAAATCTACGGCTTTTAACGAGTTGCCTCCGTCATCAAGGTTCTCGCTTCCAAAACTGAGCTGGCTGAAGAGTAAGCGACCATCTATCCTTATCCGATAATCCTAGAATCCAGTGATATGAGCAGAAAATGTGATCTGGTCACAAAAGGAACCAAAGAAGCAGCAATTCTCTCTGGGTGCTGCACAGATGACAGCATAAACTCCAAATTAGGCGCGGTCTGATTTCAGTGACCTTGAAAATGAACGCAAACATATTTGAACATGAAAACTTTATTCCGAACAAAAGAAATTTGGTAACGTGAAAAAGCATAGGGGGAAACTCGGATCAGGGTTATGTAGCGAATGAAATGGTTGAGCAACTTTTTGAGAAAGTTGCATAGTGCAAAAAGACGGACGTTTTTGTTAGCATTGAAACTGTTTACGGGATGAGGTGAGAAATAGGGACAAGGTGTTCTGCCTACTTGGTTCCAGAGTTTTCAGCTTCTTCCAGCTTCTCCTCTTTCCACGTCACCCTGCATTGCACCCTTGCCCAGTATGTTTGATTATGCCGTTTCGTCTGCTCGATTTGAGCCTCCAGCTCTTCCAATCGGCGCTCGAGTTGGTTGTTCTCGACATGCAGTACAACTAACTGCTTGTAGGCTTGGATATGCCATGCTTTCGATTTCCTTTCCGCCTCTTCCATCCGACGCGCCAATTCTCCGTTGTTTCCCCTCCGTCGCTCGTCCGCCGCTCGGAGAGAATTCAAAATTCTTCTCTTTCTCTCGTTGCGATTTCTTCGCATTCGAAGTCGGTTTTCAATAAATTGAACTCGCTCCTCTTCAGCTTCAGCTTGGCGAGGGTTCTCTCGACGAAAAGCTTCTCTCCGAGCGGCCAATCTTTGCGATCTTCGAACGAAATTTCTGAAATGATTTGATACGTTTTTGTTGCTGAGGGAAATGTTATTCTTACTCTGCGCCAACCATAACGAAATGGGAATTGGCTTCAGATGGTCGGCAAAATCGAAAAACGGCAATATCGGCGTCGAAAATCACTTTGTAGATGGGAAGGAAGATGGTTGGGTGAGAGAGAGAGAGAGAGAGAGAGGAGGTTTGGCAAAGATGATATTATCGGCGTCGGCGTCGGCAGCAGGCGTGTAGGCGGTAGATGGAGAGACGGCAGTCGCGGCGCCCAGACAGGGAGGAGGACGACAGTCGGTGGTTGACAAATGAGTAGACGTGGATGGATGTACCTCTTCGCAGCGGATCGGGGTGGGAAAAGGACGAAAAGGTTCTAGTCCGTCAACCCTTTCCGGATACTCCCTGAGAAAAGATCTAGAGAAGAGGAAGACTGCCGAGGAATATGTTTCTTATCTTTGCGTTTCTGATTGATGACAAAGTGATATTGCTGAGAACATATCATTCTGCAACCCTAAACACCATTTTTTCTCATTTCCCATTTGTCTTACCTTCTCCCAATCGGCGTTCTCAGTGTCCTCCTATGAATGTGTACTAGCAGTCAAGCTGCTAGAACCTGTTCTGCGCGACCTTCATTGAGACATCTATTGCGTATGAATCTGAGAACACCTGCCTTGTCACAGCGGAGAAAAATGGGGTGGGGGGGTTGCAAATGACGCGCGAAGATTTGCATCTGAACCGTAAATCATCCTTCGTTGGAACGCAACGTGTTTAAAATCCGAGAAAACTGGTCCATTTTCCGGTTCTGATTGACAAAACATTAATATTCAAAAGGTACGTGGAAATGTGAGTTAACACTTTTCAGAATTCTCTCAAGTGAACAAAGATCTACACAGTTTTATAAAACACTGCTTTATTTTTTTATTAAAATTGATTTGAAATTCAAAAAAGCAAATAACTGAGTCAAAAGAAATGACTACGTTGACCAAGGAAGATTGCCAAGTCTCGCAGACAATTGTTGTCTGCTTTCTTTAACGCCCTCCAGAGCTTCGACAATGTCATTGATCTCATTCTGAATTCTTTCTTGGTCCTCTAACAGATCAACAACTTCTTGCATCGCTCCAGCGCTTTTGCGTGTGAGCATCAACGTCGTCTCCCAGCTCTCTCGCAGCTCCTTCTTCGTTTCCTCGAGCTTAGTGGCGGACCGACGTTGCGCGTCCGCATGAGCTCTCTCCAGTTCCTCGTTCTTCTGCTCCTCGTCTACCACAGCTTCTTTCAGCTTTTTGATTTCCTCCTTCAGCTCCTCCTTCTCTTCCACCTGTCGCTCAATCTTCTTGTTCTTGCGTTCGATCATCGCATTCTTTCTCTTCTCGATCGCTTCGAGTTCGGCGATGCGTCGCTTCAAGGCTGCGACCTCCTTCGTATCGGAGCTCCTCTTTCTGAAATATGTTCCGTGAAATGACTGTCATTTGATGAAACACTCACCGCATTGGTCCGGGCATGTTTCTCCGAGTTTTTTGGAAGAGACGGAAAAAACGAAAACCTGTAAAAAAGTAAGTTAAAACGAATTCTTTCAGTTTCAACATTGAAAATACAAGATAACTCGCTTAGAAAATAGCTGGACTTCGAAAAATAAGCAATACAGTGTCAAATCGGATGAATGAAAGCAGAGAAAAAGTCTCAAAACGGAGCGAACCCCTGAGAAAAGAGTAACAGTCGTACGGAACGCCGGAGCGTCGTTGCCCTTTTTATGCAGAACGCGGCGTGGCGGCCGGTGGGCATTTCTCTCTTTCTCTCTCGATTCTGCTCTCGCATCGAATGGTCGCACGGGAAAGAACTGCTTCGCAAATAATGATGCGTTTGGTGATGACCTGTGAAAAATATGTTCATTGTCTGGTTTCGGTTTACTCGTTATCAGTATTAGTCGAAAAAACGGATGGAATCGGATACTGCTGAAACGCCAGAAAATCCGTTATCTCATTCATCCCCTTCTTCTGAGCTTTTTCTCTACTCCATGTTCACGCCGCGTGCGTCCAATTTACGCCGCGATAATTAATACCTAATAATGGGAGTATTAACCACGCGCCTCAGCTGTGAGTTCACCCATGCCCGTTCTTCAGAGACTTATCCGACTTGTTGCAGCTGCTTCTTGAGCGAAGTGGAGACGCCGCATTGTTTTGCGCTCCATTAAGTAAAACTTTTTGATCTGAAACAGTTTTTTCAGTATGAAAAAAATATTCCAGTGACTGAGATACCGGAAGGAAGCAAAATTGCAAAGGAAACAGTAATTTTTCAGATTCTGAGACATTCTTTCTAATTCCTTGAAACTTTTTTATTTTCTTTTTTTTGTTCTATCTTCAAAGCCCAAATGCTTTCCTTCCTCTTCGTGCAATCCTATTCAAATCCGAGAATCTGATAGTTTACCATTTGTGCGCGACCGCCGCGGAAGGTTCAATTCTGGATGAATCTGTCTGTGGAAATCTGTGAAAATGTCATGTCTGTGCAACATTCGTCGGTCATCCACTATTCGGAGGTTTTGCCTACCTCAGAGAAGCAGAAGACCATATTGTTAACGGATCTACTATCCCAGTTAATCCCCCCTTTTTAATTCCGCCGTTTTATCTCCATCATGTGACCCGAACTGTGAATTCCTAACCAATGAAAGATACAGAAAAGAGAGAAAGAGAGAAAGACAGTCAAAGGTGTTTATTTGTCGCGGCGTATCTCTTTCTTCGTATCTTTCATCTCTCAAGATGAGAAATCAACCGTTTGCGGCAGCGGTGTCTCGCTGGATAACGGAAAAAAAGGCAAAAATCACGTACAACAGAAAAACTGTTATGTTTTTCTCAAAGTCTAACAGTTGAACAGTTTATTCCAGGAAAATTGCAGTGGAAGGTTTAATACTTCGTGGATTGGCCCGGTTTGCCTTTTCCTCCTTGGATCAACTTTGGAAACGAGGTAGAGGGGCTGAACAGTTTTTCGAGTCCCTTTCTCGCACGCTGAAACAGATATTGATATTTGCTACAAGAATCTTTCAAAAAACAAACTCACCTTGATTAGCGGTTGGTTCGTGATCTTCTTCAAAAGCTCCTGGAACTTCTGTTTTTTAGTGTCCTTCCAAAGGATTTGCTTCACGCGCTCCGGGACATACTGGAATCAAATTTCTAGTTTCTAGTTTGAAATATAACGTTCAATACTCACAAAGTAGTCCAGCATTGGGCTGTCCGTTCGGTAAAAGTTCCTGGCGCCTTTCACAAGGCGCTTCCAGTGGCGGAAGTTTTGTTTCTGCATACTTTTGAGATAATGGGTCATCTCCTTATTCCGGAAACAAGGGCAGTGCTGGAAAAGAAAAACTAAGTGTTTTCAAGCGAGACATCTGTTTCAAATAATTGCTTAAACATCCCGATTTCCGGATTTGGTTTCCGGAGATTCCGGAAAGCGAACATTCCGTATTTCCTCTAATAGTGCTGCACTTCAAACACTGCCGGAGAATCATTATATCATAAGATTGATAAGAGATATCAAAAAGTTGTCAACAGTAATGTTGTAGATCACAACTAGAACAATATGTTTACTGTTGTCAACTATTTCATATCTCTTATCAAACTCAAGCTATCATGATTCTCCGTCAGCATTACGACTGCCGATCTATTAGAGGGAATATGAAAATTCAGATATTTGTTTCATATCACTTTAATTGTCATGTGAAAAATCTCACTTTTTGTTGCAATACTTCCAAGCAGTTCATGCAATGGAAGGATATATAATATCCTCCCTTGATCTCATTCTTGATTCGTGGATCGTATCCCTTGGCCAGCAACCCCATCCTCGAGAACGAAGAACTATGTCTGCAAAATGGGTCTGATGAAGGAAAAGGAATAGTAAAGTCAGAAAGTGAGAAGTGAATGGTGTCACACAATAGTGTGTCTTTTCGTTAGACTAACAATCGAAGACTCTCATGATTAGCATAATCACCATCTCCCGGTAGAGATAAGAGCGCTGTGTCGTCTATTAGGGTCAATAGTGGAAGTGGAATTAGGATTCAAGTTGAGCTAATAGAAGAGGAAGATCGAGAAGAAAGACGAATGAATGTTTCTCGAAAATGACCTTCAAAGCCGGGGCGACATTGAACTAACGGGAAGGTGAAGACACTGGGCGCTTCAAAACAAAAGCGCAACTTGCAAGTCGTTGATCGAATGTATCGCTTGTTGATTTCCTTCTGATCAGGTTCCAAATCATGGGTTCATCAAAGTGGGGACGGTTTCGGTGTTTGTACATACCGAAGCGATTTCTCACTTGGCGCCGCGCAGGTAGAGAAATGGGATGCGTCGGGGGAGAAGAACAGAAAAATCGAATAGATTGAGTGAGGGAACGTGAAATAAACAAAGTGATTCGAAGCAAAAGGCTCTCTAAATTGGCCACCAAGAAACATGAACCGGTTCCTCTAATGGTTTGATGGAACAAAGATAACACGTAGGCACGTAGGTCGCATTAGAAATGATGATGATAAGGTAGATAGATAACAGTACAAGGTAGGTATCGTTGATGGCTTAGTTTGGGGTGAACAGGGGAAGCAGGGAATTTCCATTTCTCCCACACGCTTGGAAGATAGGGATGTTGATAAACACTGATATTAAGTTACTTTTCCTTTATAAACACTCTATGTTACCGACACAACTAGCAGCCCACTTTGTTGAATTTTTACGGGGGAAAGTGTAAAAAAGCTACAAGAAGATCGCGGAAGGGAAATCATCCTGAAAACCAATAAGCCGTCTCGGAAAACGATAAGGAAGATAACCAGGAAGTTATATTGCTAGACGGCTTGTGTCTATTAACTCCGATTCTCTAAGTACAGATTTCTCATTTTCTTTAATGTTCAGCTCAGGGAAATTTTAAAAGTTTACTAGAAAGCATCATGTCCTATGAGTGAACTAGTGGATACAAGATTTGGTGAGGAATTGGCTGGCCACGGAATCTGGTTTCACAAAGACCAGCAAATCAGATAGCACCCACATCGGCCGACGGGCATTTCAACAGATTTTATCCGGAAGCAGTCTGTACAGCGGTCTTTCACCGGAAGTACGACACACAAACACTGTCGTCCCCACTTTGTCTCCCCCTTCTCTTCTCGCGAACTTTTTCACTCTATCCCTTTTCTCTCCTTCTTCCTCCCCACTGACTCCCGCCGCGGGGCGCCCAGGACCCCCGCGCTCAATCTCTTATCAGATGGGATTTGCAAGTGTACCGCCCAGAAAGAAAGGCTTCCAACTGGCCGCGTGGCGCAATGGATAACGCGTCTGCCTACGGAGCAGAAGATTGTAGGTTCGAATCCTGCCGTGGTCGAAATGTTTTTGTTTTTGCCAAGTAACCTTTCGTGTGATTAATGAAACGATTCGTTCTGCAAGTTTGGCACGTAGAAATTGGGAAGGGGAAGTACATGTTTGCTGTTTTGCGAAACGATTTCATGAAATTTATTCGAAATTCACTCGGCAAAATACTTAAAATTAACCAGGAAACGAAATAAGTAACAATACAAAAAGTCAAATTCAGTATATTTCTCTATGCGATTCATCAAAATCAATTACTCGCTCATCTTTCTCATCACAGATCAATCGCTCAGTCATTTCCAGATCTTGACACGGTTCCCTCACACGTTCTTTTTCCTCATCAATGTGCACGTCGTCCAGATCGACATTCTTCGTTTCCTTCTGAAAGAACATGGGATTTCAGAACACGTCTACATATTTCGTTAATGAGAACTCACCAAGAAAAAGAAAGAGATCAAAAGATTAATCGCGCATAGTACAATGACGGTGACGAATATGGCGGGAGGCCAACAGTTGTTGGCATGGGTCAAAGCGGGAGCTATCAAACTTCCGATTCTGGCCATGAATGAGCAGGATCCGGTGGCACTCGTTCTTGAGGATGTTTCCATAGATTCGTTCGTTATCAGGTAACACGCATCCCACGTATATTCAATGCACACTGTGCCAATGAGGTAAATGATAAGAAAGCCTTTTCCCTGGAAATGATGGTCTGATCTCTTCTTCGATTTCAGGTGGGTGGGTTTTGAACACGGATTTCCGAAAGTTGCGAACTATACGGTGTTTACTATCTGATGCCATCATTATGACCGCGCAACCGAGGAGAGCTCTGCCGGAGAATCGCTATATCTCGAGATTGATAAGAGATATCGAAACATTGTCAACATCAAGCTTTCAGATCATAACTAGGACTACAAGTTTGCCGTTGACAACTTTTTGACATCTATTATCAATCTCGCAATATAATGATTCGCCGGCGGGGCTCACCTCTGATGCGGGACAATTTCGATGGGATCCGATAGTAGTAGGGAACAAAGGTGAATAAGGAAATATCGAAATGAAAGGAACTCACATCATATTCCAACGACAGAAATGCGGTAAGCGTTCCAAAACAGATGATTGTCCCGACCTGGGAACCGATGTGGAGCATTCTCCTGGTGAATCCCTCGAACTTAGTGTCCACGAAGAGGAGCAGCAACTTCGAGACGACAATCAGTGCTGCGATCCAGAGCTGATTGTGGTAGAGGTCTCCGGGAAGAGTATTCGAATTGAGATCGTTAGCGAAACCACAGACGGCAACAAAGAACCACATTATCCACAGAACCGACAATCTTTGAAACAGTCCCCTTGTCCTGAGAGTTTCCGAAAGCGTCTTGCTTGTCATGAACTCGTGTTCCACATATTGGAACGGCTTCGCAGCGATCCTTGACATGAACATTTCACTCTTGATCATCTGTCCCATAAAACCCTCAAATCCATTAATATGCAGCAGCAGACTGTTCAGTATAACTCTACCTTGCTATGGAGCCATGTCGGTGATTCGGGGATAACCAATATCATCATGAAAAGGGCGGGGACCAGGCAGAGTCCACTCACAAACGAAGCCTGTCTCCATTCCCGAGTGTAATAGCAGACTGCGGTTGTAAAGATCCGTGTCCATCCCCATCCGAAGAAGCCTCGCATGACCATCCGTTGGGTCGGGAGGATCACTTCCATTATCCACGCACATACCACCACGAGGACTCCCGCAATGGAGAGCCCAACGAAGAATCTGAACGTTTAGGGCGTTGAGAACTATTCCCCTCTTCTTTTGAAAGTGCATGCGTATAAATTCAAACGATTTTGTTCGCGTCCCCAACGCGGGCCGTGATTAATGTGTTTGATGCAAATGCGACTGCAGTCAGACGGCAACACCATCTGCGTTTTGTTCTCAATCAAGCCCCCCCACCTATCGAAAAACATCACTACCTGGGTGTTCCACTACTCCAACCTCTGCCACGTTCCTTTAAACATCCCCTCGCCGTCTCTTCACTTCTAATCACTTATCTCTAATCAAGTCGAAGGTGTCACTTTTTCACGCCTCTCCCTCTTTCTAAGCGAGCGACCTTCAAACAACCTAGTCGCTAAATTTCACGCCTTCTGAGTGACGATCAGTGTACACTTTTTTATCGTTTTCATCGTCGAGGAATGTCGTCAAAGAACCGCTTACCTCGACGCGAGGAGGACACGGTGGTTCGGAGCGATCGCACTGAAGAAAAGTGCCCATATCGCCATAAAAACGACCAGAATTCCAATGGGCTTCCGTCCAAATTTGTCCGACAGGGTCCCGAAGAGAATTGTGCCGATGAGAACTCCTAGGTATTGAACCATATGGAAATACGACTTGTAGCGAGCGGCAGGGCCACATACCCAGTTGAACCTATAAATATCGCATTTTGAAAATAGGGACAGTGTCTTCAACTTACTCCATTGCCGCTGAATAGAAGATGGGGTCAACGAAGACGAGGTGCTGTCTCGGACAAGACTCGAAGACTTTGCAGTCAGCAGTTGGTGCCGAGTTGCGACATCGCCATTTGGGAACATCATTTGAAAACAAGCCAAAGATATACTGGCCAACGGTGAAATTGGCAAGTTGCCAAGTAATCAAAGCAGCGAGATGAAATAGGGTAATTCCGAAGAACATCGAGACACTGGCGGGGGTTGTCAGATTGAATCTCCGTTTCTTTCACACCTTATATCCCTGTGTGTTTTTTTCGAAAATCTTTTCTCTTGTATCTCTCGCAATGTCTCTCGCAATTTCTCTCTCCTATAGTCTCATCTTTGTTGAAAACGCCCGCTTGCCAAGGCGCCGGGTTTATTACTCTTGGGTGGTCAAGTTCACTGCTGAAGAATGGAAAACTTCAACGGGCCGCGTGAC
The DNA here is from genome assembly GCA_963932285.1 of Caenorhabditis macrosperma. NCBI lineage: Eukaryota > Metazoa > Nematoda > Chromadorea > Rhabditida > Rhabditidae > Caenorhabditis > Caenorhabditis macrosperma. Next base: position 4,696,179 of record OZ010618.1, read on the forward strand.
GCAATGGATAACGCGTCTGCCTACGGAGCAGAAGATTGTAGGTTCGAATCCTGCCGTGGTCGAAATGTTTTTTTGGGGTTCGACAAGTAAGATCGTTCTGTTGGTTTGAATACAGAAAGGGAGCAAATAGAGAGCTGCTTTCTGGTCACTGTCAATGGTTGTACTCAAATTGAGTCGCCGACGTAACACTGCAGTTATGACGGAAATTAGATTGCCGAGGTGTTATTCTCTCTGTGATACTTCCGAGGGGTGTCTGGCCGTCACACGATTTATCAAAGGCTACTATGGAAAGGGGGGGGGGGGTGTATTGCGAGTAAAGAAGCAAACGTCGAGGGAATACGATGACTGATTGCACTTGGAAAGAGAGACTTGCACTTTTAGCTCTTTCAACTTTCAAACGCACACTTTTGAATTCTACAACTCTTTGTGATTCGCTACAACATCATGGAGTTTATAATCAGAAGCCTATTTCAAATAGAGTGAGTCTTTTGATTGAAGTTTTCCAGCAGAAACTTATTTCTTGACCCAAAATAACATTATCAAATACAACTTTTGGTTTGTTTGTTCTGGAACATTATGTTGCAATTGCCGTGGATATTTCTCGGTCGCAAAAGCAGTGATTCTGCCTCATTTTTCGGTGCTTGTTACTATCGGATCCGGAGAATCAGTATACCTCGAGTTTCATAAGAGATATCAGAATGTTGTCAACAGCAAACTTGTAGTACTAAATATGATCTACAAGTTTGCTTCTGACAATTTGTTGATATCTCTTATCAATCTCGAGATATAATCATTCTCCGTTAGAGTTGTAATTTTTTGGGTAAAGGCACTCTTATTTCAGAGGTTCCGCATGTTCCTCACCGTTTCTCACTATCAGCAGAATCATCACACAATGGTTTAACAAACGATGAGCTTTATTGAAAAGGCCACACATCAGACAACATTTCATTCGGGAATTACTTCTTGAACTGCTAACACTGGTCTTTGATTGTCCGATCGCTTTGCAGACGTTTCATTGTGTCCAGTTAACAAAGGCATCAATCCAACCGACGTACACGCTCCTTGTTCACACCATTTACCAAATCCGCATTCGGCAGAACGGGTGCATTGTTTGGCGACGATGATGGAGAAAGAGAGGAATAGCAGAGAGAGAATGCGGAAGGAGTTCATTTGAAAAACGAGAAAGTTGTGGTTGTGGCCAGTGTTTGTGTGGTTTTATACCGAATGGTTAATGAGATTCCGGAGGCAAATTGGATTTGCATAAAGGCCGAGAAGTTAATTGGATAGCTTACGGAAACACTACCAAGTTGGAGGGAATTCCTGGAGTTTGAGCTTTCGACCTTTATATCCTACTGTATCTAATTAGAAGTTGTCTGTGGCTACAATGAAACCGGGAAGCTCAAACATCACATGTCGGCACAGTCCTTGTAAACATCTTCATGACAACCGTATCAACGTTTTATCGCTGTTTTTTCATGGTTCGTCGTGTCAAAGATACGGTTCATCTTTTGCAACCACCGATGTCGTCAGCAATCTGAATTTCTTTGACACTCTCCAACGCTGCTCTCTATCGCCCTTATCACGCCGTCACACGGATCCCCGCCCCTCCAATCCTCGAAAATTTCTCTCCTACCGTATCCTTCTCCTCGCCAAACCGACCTCATGATAACCACGACGGCGCCAGTAGTCTCTCACCCCTCTCCTTTCACTTCGTCAAAAAAAGGGCACCTAGCACGAAAACCAGTCTGAAGGCGTGAACGGATATGATGGATGAGGAGAGAGAAGGGAAGACGGAGAGGAATTCGAAGCGGAAATGATTAGATTTTGAGATGACGTGAAGACGTGAAGACTTGAATCATTGAAGAGTCGGGAGGTGTTGAGATGCAGCAAATTGATGTTCGATACAAAAGGGTCAGATTCACAGTGAGAACTTGAAAAAAGAGGAAAGTTTACGGTAGATAGGAATTACTATCGGATGCTATCGAAATGGCTCAGCAACCGAGGGGAGCTCTACCGGAGAATAATTATATCTCGAGATTTATAAGAGATTTCAGAAAGTTGTCAACAGTAAACTTGTAGATCATAACTAGGACTACAAGTTGGCTGTTGACAACATTCTGATATCTCTTATGAATTTCGAGGTATAATGATTCTTCGGCAGAGCTTTCCTCGGGGGGCGTTTCGACGGTGTAGTACACAGCTTTTGGGAGTCAGTGATCAAAAATATGATTATGAACTTAAAAATTTTTGTCTGACCGTCTGTCTGTCTGTCAGTCTATCATCGTGTTCCTCTGAAAGCCGGAAACGTGACCAAAGTCGGAAAGAACGCGCGACAAGTGTAGAGTGTACAAAAATCCGCCTATCACATGACTGAACCTCTCGAACCCACCCCATCAGCGATTGGTATAAAAAGGGTACATCCTTCACAGTGTACCCAACGAGAAATGCATTCCTTCACCAACCTCCTCCTCCTGGCCCTGTTCTTAGCGATGACCACGACGACGACGATTGCGAAGCGTGGAAATAAGGTGGCTTTTAAGCCATCTCTCAGATGTGGAGCGCACAAGATGTGGTGCTTCACCCTGAGGTTTTATGAGAAGGACCCTCAAAGGTAATCAGAGACAACTTTGATAGCTATGATGTCTGTTTTCCAGATCGGACGACTTTCTGACCCCGGAAATAATGGCATGCACCAACGACGCCATCTTCACAACGAGAATGTTTGGAACCTTGAAAAACCAAGGAAACGACTCGGTTAGTCAGAAGCGCTTCGGTTTTGCAAACAATCCAATTCCAGGAGCCGTATCAACTCCATTTTCGGATCAGTCACAACTGCACCACCATTCCAAACGAGGGGCTTAGAGTAATCGATCTACATTACACAGATGTCCCGGTCGAAACTAAGTGAGTTGCTTTCTTCATATCGTTGAACAAACTAATAGTTTGAATGTTTCAGGAGGCGTCATTTCCGTCTCAAAATGGATATCACCAATAACGGGCTTCTCCGAAAGAGCGAAAATCGGAATACGGAATCCAATAAATGATGTGAACGTCTTCTACATGGCACACGACACCCACGACTTCTCGGCCTGCGTTTGCCTTTCGACTCTTCTTTCGCAACGTGTCCTATTTAAGTGAGCTTTTTTTTGTGATTTTTCAAATGAAAAAGTTGGTCTTCAACCACAATATCCCCCGCTGGAACTTTACTGACACCCTCATTTACATATCGGAGCTTCTTCCCTCTGAGCCAAAAAACCCGGAAGAGAAATGAGGCCTTCTTCTCCCTTCTTCCGAAGATACTGCGTTGCTTTCTATCCTATCTGTCGTCTCTTAACAATATAAACTATTTATTGAAAAGAGAATGAAAAGGAGTGAGGGTTACGGTACGCAACTTGTTTATGATTGGTTTCCAAAGCAAGCAATTAGATGTGAGCATCTGTGATGCGAAAAAGTTCCTATGAATAAGAATAGTGACAATTGATCAGACCGAATTAGCGGGCAGCAGACCTAAGGACCTAGTCCAGTGGGCAGCACACGTTCTTCAGCTCCAGGGTCGTGCAGCCCCCAAAACAACATAGCTTGGTCAGGGAAACTGTGTTGCCAGGGCGTGCTGAAAACGAATAGGTTATACTTGATGGAACAATGCGCTAAGGTTGAGTGCTCTAGACTACGGTAGCAATGAAAACTATTTCATCATCAGTATTAAGGGCTGAATGAGCCTAGTGATGTTTCTATTGGTAGGCTGTTTGATAAGCTGTTAACTCACCGCCCATGCACGCATGTTGGCACGTTTCGATCACCGCCAGATAGATTTGCCTGCCGCAGAGGCGCCGCTTTGCGGGAGCGGTGGTCGCCTTGATCATGGCGTTGGTTGGTGCGGCCTCCAACGTGGCGACGATGAGAAGTAGAAGAAGAGCAGCGGTGGCTGCCTTCATCTTTGAAGTTCTGAAAATTTGAATTCAATTATGAAAACCTGGTGAGTGTTTACTTTTTGGGAGAAGTTTTTGGAAGAATCGGAAAGTTTGAGGATGAGTGTTGAAGATTGAGAACGGTCCTGAAATCAAAGCAAATTGTTGAAAATAGGAAAAGAGCTTTGGCGAGGTATAGTTTCTGAGAGGAAAATAATTCTATGGGAAACCTTTGGTAGAACTGGTTCTGTTTGGAAGAGCCGATTGGTTCCGGAAACTTTGTGGGCGGAGCATCTGAAACCTGTCAAAAGAGCTTATTCCTCTTTTTTTTGTATTGTCTCTTCTCCTATTCGATTTATCTTCTTCCAAATGGAGAGGTTCTCCAGAGGAGGGAACCACGGTTCCTGGCACCGAAGGGGGCGGGGACGGATCCACGACGTTGAGCAATGAGGGGCTCCTGAGGGGAAGGAGGGGTTTGGAGAGGTTTTTGGGAACTCCCTAGGAACCTCGAGCTAAAAATACATTGGAGTTGCAATGGCGAGAGGACGAGAAGGAACTGGGCGGAAGATTGCGGGAGTTGGGAAGTAGCGGACCATCCTTCGGGGAAGCTGGTGGCATCGAGGGACGGTGGAGAGGATTCATGGGCACCTTCACGTTGATTCCTCTATCAACCTGATAGGACCAACGGCACTGATTTCGAGAGCGGCATAGTAGTATGGGTTATCTTCGAAATGGCCCTGCTGAGCTCTGCCAGAGAATGATTATATCTCGAGCATGATAAGAGATATCAAAAAGTTTTCAACAGGAAACTTGTAGATCATAACCAGGACTATAAGTTTGATGTTGACAACTTTTTGATATCTTTCATCAATCTCGAGATATTATGATTCTCCTGCAGAGTCCTCTTCGGTTGCGGGGGCTATTTTAATGGTATTCAATAGTACCTGTCTTGGTTCCGGTCACCTGTGAACAACCGTTCCGTATCTTTTTAGAAAATTAACAAAAAATGTTCTAATTCGAATCTGTTATGTATGTGTTGTAGCGTACGTTGAACATGTCGTTGGATACCTCACCTGGTTTAACCTAGATTTCCAAAATGGCCTCCGATGAAAACCATTCTGATCCGTATTCTGAATATTCAGTCCGGAAGATCACTAGTACTTGGAATCGGTTCGGTTTGTCTGAAAAAGGTGATCAATGTGGTCAGAGTCGATTCAAATACCGGATTTCCTCAAATAGAGCTGCACCCCAATCGCTGCCAGAGAATGATCATATCTCGAGATTGATAAGAGATATCAAAAAGTTATCAACAGCAAACTTGTAGTTTTAGTTATGATCTACACGTTTGCTGTTGACAACTTTTTAATATCGCTTATCAGTCTCGAGATATAATGATTGGCATCCGGTAGTATGGATCAAATCACTAATTACCTAAGTGCGTTCTGTTCTTTTCCAATACTCTCATCTTTCAGTGAAATGTTTGTCAGCAATCTTGCATCTTTTTTTGCATCTTTGGAAATGGGCAACATAAAGACGTAAAGCCCTGAAAGAACCAGTCACCCGTAAGCCTGTGAAGAGCTCCCATTTTTTCTCTAAACTGCCTTCAAAAAACCACTACACTCTTCTCAAAGTAACCGTGTTCTTTATTCAAGAAGATTTGGACTTTAAGCGTACCCATTTGTCATTTCGCACCCAACTATCACCTAATTCCTCTCGTCTTTTCAATGTTTCGGAGCTATGTCGGAAGCGTCCAGAAAAACCGAAAAAGTCAATGAAAGAGCGGGAAATGAAATACAGACGGACAAAATGTCAGAAGGTGTAATCCGAATCCAATTAATGGACGGATATTCAACCACCAAGTTGGAATGACGTCTCCGGCCTTACGAATTTTGGTGCCTTCTAGTCTACCGACCTCTGTTACCTGATCTTCACTTTCAGTGTGGATCAGTTGTCAGTAGGTGTCTGGCATAATCTTTTCTCATCAATCACCGTGTTTTTGTTTTACAGTTCCCATTTTCCCAAGATGTTCATTTGAGTGTCTGAAGGCCATGTTTCTGCTTCCCAGGTTAAGATGGAAACTGATCTGTATCGACTGGTGTCTGTAACTGTAACCACCGCAAAAACATTAACAGTACCACAAACGCTGCCGGAGAATCATTATATCTCGAGATTGATAAGAGATATCAAAAAATTGTCAACTGCAAACTTGTAGTTCTCTCACTTTCGTAGAAGCCAATGAATTTGCCTTAATTTTTTTTGTCTTTTATTTGTTGGTGTTTCCAAACAAAACTTGCACCCTTTCATGTCAAAAAGAACCTCCGCTCTTTTTCAAAAGGAAGCATGTTCTTGTTCCTCAGAGACTTGAGAGCACATTTTCTTTGCCGCACTCCATTTTCACCTACTCCCTCGCAGTCTCGGCGTTTTTTTTCACTTTTTTTGCCCGAAACTCTGCCAAAAATGTTTCGTGAGCCTCCCCGGTGAATCGCCATGTCAAAAGAAGCGTTGTGCGGGAAAAAAGTTTTTGCTGGTTGGTTACAGTGGAGAATGACTCAAGAACAATAGGGAAGTTCTAAACGAACAAGCGTCAGATATAATTAGATAACGATATTATCTTTATAAATTGATCTCCTAATGAGAAGTATCGATATGTACCACAATACATACATCAAAAGGTGATTTCTAGAGACTACGAGTTGTTTCATAAATGTCAGCGAAGTTTTGATAAGATTTGTGATTGGGAACTTGACTGTCGTATCACTTTGATTAGCAAGTCGTCTGATGTGCAACTAGTCATTTGAAACGATCGTGATACGGATCTGTAATGAACTGGTCAATGGTAGTCGGAATTGTAATGACTTTCAGACGCAATCACGCTTTACAACTTCTCCTGGTATTTTCTTTGCGTCGTTATCCTTCTTGAAAGAAACTCTGCCCTACCGTAGTCCCAAAAACTTATGGAAATGTTGCAGTTTCCTCTAGGGGCTTGTTGTCTAAACAAAACTTCCATCATTTTTGGCACTCGAAGAACCTCCGCTCTTTTTCAAAGGGAACGTGCTCTTTCTCCTCTGAGACTTCAAGATCATCAATTTCTGTCCGTGTAGCTCTCCCCCATCACTTACTTCCTCGCTTTTTTTCATTTTTTGAAACTGCGCAGTTGATGGATTGATGAAGCTCCCCGAAATCTCCCCGGTGTATCGCCATGTCGGAGGAAGGAGAAGGCAGGGGGGCATTCGTCGATTCAAGGGGATGATGACATTATCAACCACTGGAGAGTGAAAATGATCAGGATCTCAAATCATCATTCATTGGATATTTCTAACATGAGATGTACAGGAAACCAAATTCCAGAACATTCTGACCACAGATCTGGAGATTAGTTCCTTTCCAAAAAAACATTCGCTTTTCCAAATTTTCCTCAGTTTTTCCTTCATCTCCCTCATTTTTCATTTCTCGACCCCGCAAAATTAGAGATTGGTTGGTGAATTCGGGGGCACTTCTGACGCTCTTCACTCGTCAATTACGCTTATCAGTATCGCGTGATAAGAATATCTCTCCAAACATTAATTTATCACAACGACGCGGAAAACCGACGGGTAGACAAGAATCAGTACCTTTGGTAAAAACGAATACCGTAATAACTCTGTTTCAACAGCACCCCGAACGCTTTCGGGAAATTATTATATCTCGAGATTGATAAGAGATATCAAAAAGTTGTCAAGAATAAACTTGTAGATCATGACCAGGACTACAAGTTTGTTGCTGACATTTTTCAGATATTTCACTCTCGAGATATAATCATTCTCTGGCAGCGTTTGGAGTGCCGCCTTATTCGAGGAAATACGGTATGTAGGCAACTCTTCGGCAGGTGTTTACGGATCAACACATCAATTAGGGACGTCCAATTTAGTATGTTTAATAGTTTTTCGTATTGTTTCTTTTTCGCAAGGCTCGTTTTCCAAACAAAAAAGCTTCGCGCTGCCGCCAAATAGAACCTCTGCTCTTTTCTCAGAGCGAACTTGTTTATTCTCCTGAGAGGCTGAACAAAAAGCGCACTCATTCTTCTTGCACTCCATTTTCACCTACTCCCTCGCTGTTTCGCCGTTTTTTTCATTCCGAAACTCTGACAGAAATGTTTCGTGGCACCACCGCCCAGATGGATCACCATGTTGGGAGAAATAAGAACCTTTTGTAATTCCCAATGGAGGGGAAGACTTGGGGTTACGGTACATCCAAGAAGCCTGGTAGTCAGAGATTTTAGCAAAAAAGAACTGAAAGAGGGACAAGGATGACGCATTTTTTGAAAATCTCTGAATCCACGTCACAACAAAATTGGATGACCTTTGAAAGTGCCGAAGCGATTTTACTGACGTTTATGGGATTTTGACAATTCTGACATCAATTAGTCTTGTCGTAATTCATACTTTGAAAATCACGAATGTTCCAGAAGCAGTATCGTTCAGTTTGCATTGACTCCCGAGTCTTCTCAATGCCTGCCTGCTCCCTTCAGAACCTGCCTCCTTGGCTCATTGTCGCCTCTCGAAACGAAACGTATTGAATCGATGAGAAAGAGCATGTTAAATGAGAAGTGCAAGGTTAGACGAAAACGAGGTACTAATGATTACCCAGAGACGCGAGAGATAGAGGCAACGGCGGCGGCGAAAAGTTTAGCGGCGCGTCGAATGGGTGGTCGCACGCCTTGCTCAAACTAATTTTCACCTAGTTCCGGGCGCTTTCAATTGGCTGGTTTCAGGGATTATATCTATGATTAGAGTTTATAGCTATGATTGAATCCCGAAGATCTTCTACTCATCGAAGTTCCCTCAGTCCTTCGTGTCTCACTTTTGAAGACAAATTATGACTTCATCTTTATCTGCTTTCAAAACGCAAATTGACCCCTTTCTCAAAACAACAAAAGCCTTCGTCTCTCCAAATATTTCCCATCTCCTCACGTCATCTCTCGATTCATCACTTTCCCCATACTTCACCCCCGCTCATTTTTCATCGCTCGTCCTCGGAAATTGGGAAATTTGTCGGTGAATTCGAAAGAAGAAAATGTGCAAGTCAACATGTCGCTTCTAACCCTCTTCACTCGGTAATCACGCTTATCAGTGAGACGAGGAGAACATATCAGTGGGCAGCGCCGACGTGCTCTCTCTCTCTTTCATAATAATTTTCCTTTCTTATACTATCGAATGCCATCGAAATGGCCCCTGTCAATCAATCAAGGAGAACTCTGCGGGAGAATCATTATACCTCGGGATTGATAAGATATATCGGAAAGTTGTCAATTGAAAACTTGTAGCCCTAATTATGATCTACAAGTTTGCTGTTGACAGTTTGTTGATATCTCTTATCAAACTCGAGATATAACGATTCTTCTCTCTTCGGTTGGCGAGCCATCTCCAAGCACATGCTCGCTGGATAAGCAGCAATTAATCAACCCACGAGACGCCCGTCGGGTAAGAGAGCCGGCCAAAAACAACGAGGAGAAAACCGACAGATGTGTTTCATATCCTCCCTTCATTTCCATTCACCCCCTTCCACCGCCCTTCATTTTAATTCTCATTTCTCAAATCGCATCTGTTTCTCAATTTCATCTGCGATTACTTTTCAGTGTGCCTGGTACGACGTCTGTGACAGCCGAGAGAAGAGAAGCTCGAAATGGATGAGGTTAGTCCAACATGCAAAATAGGCGGTTTCGCGCAAAAAGAAAACGCGCAAAGCAGGAAATTGTTCTCGCCGAAGAGATGAAATTGGAAATTTAAATTGAGTCAACAAAAACGGAGATTATACACATAAGTCAAAAAGGAAGAGGAGTGGGGTTGACTCCTACCCATTCTTACCGTTTTTTGTAAGCTATAGTGAACTGATTGTTAAGTTTACAATTTTGAAAAGAATGTTCCGTAAACTTGAACGAACATCGCCTATCTCTCCGTCTCTTTCGTCACAGACTAGACGATCGAAATGATCGAGAGTTCTGCCGGAGAACCATAATATCTCGAGATTGATAAGATATATCAAAAAGTTATCAACATCAAACTTGTAGTCCTAGTTATGATCTACAAGCTTGCTGTTGACAATGTTTTGATATCACTTATCAATCTCGAGATATAATGATTCTCTGGCAGAGCTCTCCTCGGTCGCAGGGCTATTTTGATGGCATCTGGTAGTAGCTTCTTGTGGCACCTAGGAAAACAGGAAAACAGGCTAGAAAATATTGAGAAGGAAACAAGTTTCAGCCGAATCCGAGCGCTCCGAAGAACAGAAAGATGGAAAATGGCGAGAGATACGTCGAAGGCACAGTTTTCCATGCACAAGCACTATTTAGAAAAATGAGAAGTCAACGCCTTCGCCGAGAAGCAAGCGAAGAAAACCGACAGCCGGGAGCAAGCACTTCCATCCAGCAAATCGGAGGAAATGCTGTCAACCTGCAACCAGAAGCAAGTGCTCCTCTGCAGCAACAAATTGAAATGTCTGCTGCGCAGCCAGTCTCTCACATGGATCTGAACCCGCGTCGGCGGGTCACTCAATGGGAGTTCCTATCGCTCCTCGAGAACATCGTGGATGGAACACACCCGAAGCCGGCTCGTGGAGTGAGTTTTGATGAGGGAAGCAGGAAAAAGATTCATTCGATTTCAGGAATATCGAGTGAACGACAGAGAAGAGGGGGAGAGCGAAGAGTCAGAGGACAGTTTCGACGAGTTCGAGGATGACTTCAACGGTGGTATGTTTATCTCAGCTACCCGGCACAGCTTCCTGTACTATATTCCAGGTGAAGCAATGGATTATGACGATTACAATTATCTAATGGATCATTTGGGCATTGACACCCCAGAGATTTTTGAATTTCTGGGGACCCGGAGAACCGCACCGTCGCCACCGCCGGTTCTCGGCACACCGATATTATTTGTGGTGCCTCCAGAAGACGACAGGAACTCTGTTCTGGAGTGGATCTACGAACGCGTGATGGACTCTCAGAACAAGACAGGGAGCTTCGGGAGTGGAGCGCAATTCAAGATTGTCGAGGACAAGGACGACAAACTGAAAGCGATGGGCAACAAGCGGATCAGTCGATTGAACGTCAGAAACTTCGAGAAAGAGCCGCCCATCCTCGAAGAGTTCGAGCAGATGCTCGACGGGAACAAAAAAGAGCACCCGTTTGCCGAGATGTTCCCGTCGAGCTGGAGTTATGCAATGATTGCATATACTCAAGATCCCTTTTGGATGCAGCGTGGAGTCGAATTGCCTGCCGGAATCAGCCGTCCACCGTTTGCCAACGAGTACTTCGACTCCAACAGAGCACCAACGGCAAGTGCATATTTTCTGCCGTCTTCTTTGATCCCGCACCAATTAGCCGACGAGACTACCTTCGAAATCCAGAAGCAACGCTATTTTGCTGCTTTGGATGCCTGGATTGCTAAACACAGAATGCCAGATTTAGAGGAACAGGAGCCCTCGTCGTCGGAGCCTGGAACTTCTGCCTAGTTTCTCGTTCCCCATCCTTCCTTCACATATCCCCCCTTTGATCAATTTGACAATTTTTCATTTTCTACCCTACCTTTTTCCAAATGACCTTCAGACCGGAGTTGGGCGGAATCCGTATTCTGCCGTTTTTTGCTTAATGTCCGAAACGGAGGCTTTCATTCCGTTTTGAGGTTTCCATTTTCCCCAAAACCTAATTTTTCCGGTTTTTTTCCGCGAAATATCCGAATTCCACGTAAATTATTCGTTTTCCGCGTTTCGGTTTCCGTTTTCCGGATTCCGGAATAAAAGTGTTTCATTTCGCCCAACTTTACTTTAAAAGTTCCCCTTTTTCTCTTGTTAAATGAAACATTTTCCGGCAAAACTCAAATTTCGTGTCTTTCGAGTCGAAGAAGTGGAAGAAGAAGCTCAGAAGTTTCGAAATTTGCCACGCCGCCAGTTGAAAGATATCATCATTCAATTAGTCTATTTTTACGAATACACCCCACGCGCAGCTGTCGTCGTCGCTCTCGCGTGCTATGCAGCTTTTCTATTGTTTTGCGGAAATGCCCTTAGCAACGCTCATGTAGAGTTTTAGGCAATTTGGCAACAACAAGACGTGTCAGGAAAAGATATGAGTTCTGCAACTTTCACCTCGTTTTCGAGTTCACTTTGCTTTCAAATAAGTTCGAAAAGTTTCGACCACGGCAGGATTCGAACCTGCAATCTTCTGCTCCGTAGGCAGACGCGTTATCCATTGCGCCACGCGGCCAGTCGAGACATATCATCGTTAGATCCGGTTATCTGGGCGCAGGCGCCACGAAAGAAAGAGAAAAGGGCGCACCGTTGACAAATGAGTTCTCCGCCGTCGCCGCGGGCTGTCAAGGCAATATCAAACGAGGGCGAGATTCGAATTATATTTATTCGATTGAAAACCAAAAATTATTCAAAAAACACTTACAAAAAATCACAATCAGTCGCTGTCATCGAAATCATCTTCCGGATCAGTTGACCCTTCCCGGAAGTCCTCCAAATTGAAAGGTAGATCGTTTTCCACACAAAACGCGAAAGCCTCTTTGAGAGCTGCGGAGCGGGTTGAGCGGCTCAGACGTCTGGTGCGCCGGGGTACTCCAGGAATTGCAGGCGGTGGTGCTGAAGACGGCTCTGGAGCCGACGGCCATGCAGTGTTTTGAGATATGACCTCCGCAATCGTTTGGTCGTAAGAGTTGAAGACTGGCTCGGCGACTGGCTCGGCGGTTGGCTCGGCGACTGGCTGGGCGATTGGCTCGTCGATTGGCTCGGCGACTGGCTCGGCGATTGGCTCGGCGAATGGCTCGGCGAATGGCTCGGCGATCGGTTGACCAACGAGAGAATTCGGAGGGATAGGGACCAATTGGTGTCTCAACATTTCTTCTGTCGTGACCCAATGTTCGAACGAAACATGTTCTCCCTCTCCGACTCTGACAAACGTCGTTGCCCAGTGCATGGCTGAAGAAGATTGCGGAGCCATGAAAACCGTCGGCTTGTAATCGTTATCTACGTAGCAGTCACACAACCTTCTTGAGAATTCTCTCGGGCAGTCACCCCAAGTCGGTTGCAGAAGCTGATTCACCTTTGATCCGAAAATCGTTCGGATCTTCTCGCTACAAAACCAGAGATCTTCTGAAAATCCAATTGGTTGTAGGGAAAATATGATCATGATACTCACTTATTTTTCCCGGGCGGAACTTCAGGTCGCGGTAGAGCCCGAATATGGACGCTTCTACGTCTTCGGGTACTCCATCGCCATTCCGAAAGTATTCGCCGATGAACTTGAACGAGATGGGTGTCTTGACGGGGCTGAAGGCGAATTCACGGCGAACATCGTCTGAAACCTATCTGTACTTTCTACAAGACAGTTCCTGAACATACCAATCAAAATTTTGATTTCTTTGTTTCTTATCTTGCAGTGGTCAAAGAAACAAAGCATCCTGCGTATGCGTTCCTCTTTCCTAATCACCCTGAATTGCACGAGTTCGTCGAAGACGATTTGGCCGAGAGGTGTCACAGCTGATGTCAGAGGCATTGGGGCAAAGTTGGCAGCCATCGTTGGTTGCAGAAAAGTGATCTGAATCGACAGAGTTTTTGTATTCTTTATCAGTATGAATTGTGCCCTTCGCAACGGCAAAGTTTATTATCGGAGAGAAAAAAGAAAGTGAGAAAAGAAAAGAGAAAGAGACGCATGCGGCGGTCGTCGGGAAGGGGACAGCGGCGAGAAGTGGACGCTTTTCGCTGGCGGGGAGAGGGGACAAAAAGGTGAGCGAAAATCAAAAATGGAGAGAGACTAGGAGATGGAAAGAGACGTGGGAGAAAGAAAAAGGGGTGTAATAAGAAAGGTCATTATGATGTGGGGGTTACATTACACATTTACAATTTTGACGATTAGATCGTGCTTCTCGACTTTGTGGCGCTGCTGCAGGCCGTAGCATCGGAAAGTCTGGGGGCATACATGGCACTTTCGAGACTTGAGATCCTCCGGTATTTCCATGTGTCTGGTGGCGTGTCCCTTCCGGACGAATCTCTTCCCGCAGAAGTGGCAACAGAATTTCGGGAAATGAGATCTGAAAGTTATATATAGCATTGGTATTTTTTTCTGATAGTTCCGCTTACTTGATGTGCTCTGATAGACGTCTGTTTGTCGGGAACTGTTTCCCGCATAAAACGCATTGACGCTGATAATCGAACACTGGGAAGATGGGCGGCTGTAATTGGAATAAGCTCGATATTAGTTTCAGTGGCAACATTTTGGTCCCGTTTCTTTCATGTGTCAAAGCGGAGAACTTCAAAAAGTTTCGACCACGGCAGGATTCGAACCTACAATCTTCTGCTCCGTAGGCAGACGCGTTATCCATTGCGCCACGCGGCCAGATGGAGAGTAGCACCCTTCAATTAGTTCATCTCGGCGCAGCGCCTTGGCTTCCGACGACGAAACAATCAAAAATCACACGCGCAGCTGTCGCTCTCGCGTGTTTTGCGGGGACACCTTTAGTGACTATCATGCTGGAATCTCATGCCACTGGGCAACAAAGAGAAGTGTCAGAACAGGATATTTGGAGATTCTGAACGTCTACCGGAGTCCTGACACTATGAAATTGCAAATGAATTCAAAATATTCTCGGAAAACTTCAAAAAGTTTCGACCACGGCAGGATTCGAACCTGCAATCTTCTGCTCCGTAGGCAGACGCGTTATCCATTGCGCCACACGGCCAGTCGAGAGATATCATCGTTAGATCCGGTTATCTGGGCGCAGGCGCCATAGCGCGGTCATCTCTGTGTTCTACGGCGGCGCCCCTCCCCCTCGAAGAGAAATCTACCCGACGCAAAGAAATAAGTGTTCAACTCACTCCGAGCCAATTGAGAACGTTTCTTTTCGCTTCCGGCCAGTCGTCCGCAAGGCCTTCTAGTCCGTGCGGTCCAAGGATTCGGAGTGGTGCAATTGGTGGATTCGGCAAAGAGACATATTGCATTGTGAAACTCGGATCCGTATTTGACCCCGCTTGCGAAACTCCGAGCAGAAGTATCAAAAGTTCCGGCGAGACACCTCCAATCTGAAAAATATAGGAACTGGCCATAAATGGGAAACATCCAACTGACCGCTTGCGGTTCCAATCCGTTCCCAAAAACGAAAAATTTGATCGGGGTGGGGTTGCCAGATCCTGGTGTTCCTTTCGAATATCGGGACAGAGACTGGAATCCCAGAATTGGGTGCCCAAGGCCGGAGAGGTTTAGCAGAGCCTGTGGAACCGTCGGATAAAACGGATGAGGCGGGAGAACTGCTGGACGTCTCATTGCTGCCAATAGAGCAGTATTGACAGCCGGAGGACCTGGCAATTGTTGCGGCTGACCAGAAGGTCCGTGCCCTTGGGTTAGAAAGCACTTGGTATCAATGAGCATGTTCTGGAACATGATTTCTCTGTTGATAGTGGGTATCAGAGGCATCTAGAAGAGAAACGGGCAAAGTGTGAGCAGAAAGCGCGGGCGCTCGGAGTCTCTCTGACGTTTTCGCTTTCAGTGATCCGAAGAGTGCGTTTTTCGACTTTTAGAACAGAAGAGTACAAAACGGATGTTGAGTAACAAGACGGCTGTTTAAGCACATCAGGCAGAGAACGTGAGATTACTTATTTATCAAACCGAGACGGTATAAAAAACAACAGAAGGATAAACAACGTCGAGAAGGAAGGGAGGAGGAGAAGGGGAATATGGGAAGAAGGTAGAAACAATTGGAACAATAAATGGGTGAAAAAATAAATGGGTATTTGGATTTGACGTGGCGCGCGAAAAGAGTGCGATATTTGGAAAAATTGCGCGAATTTGAATGAGTCACATAAGGAAGTGACACAATGAGGCTCTTTTTCCATTTAAAGCAGCAAAATTGAAGCGTACCAGGAATGCGCGAAAAAATGGGGGAGAAGGGGCGTGGAGGAAGTGACATTACTCTTATTGGTGTCTGGAGAAATGAGAGGAGATTGATGGGAGGGGGAAGACGGGAGAAGCGGAGAGGGGGTAATTTCGAGTGTCTGAGATTCAGGGACCATCAGACACGGGGAGAAAAACTGATCTTTGATTCGTATGAGAGGAGTTTCACGTGGGGCCTTACTTAGTTCGCTTCATAATCTTCGCCCGCGATGTGGAAGTCGATATGCATTCTGAAACAGAAATTGTCCAGTGTGCCCCCTCAGATTATCACTTACGCCATATGCATATGGAGTTGTTGTTGCGAGGCGGCAATGAAGTCGCATTCCAAGCAACGAACCCCATCCTCTTCCTGAAATCGCAATGTTTTCTTTGCCCATGGTCATTCTCGACGTACCTCGACCCCGGCGCCAACCTCCAGTCCGATGAACTCGAAGCCGCCATCGAAGCGGCCGATTGACGGTGACGCTGATCCGGTTGACAGCGTTTCGTCGTCAGTCTCCAATTCTGAAATTGGAGTGAGGACTGGCGGAGTGTTGGGAGGTGTAGTGCTATTGGCACGGTTGATTTCACCAGGGGGATACAGATCCAACTCTGGAAGCTCTCTGCCCAGATCTGAAATTGATAATAGGCCTATAACCCGAAGCCCCGAGATTTTTGAATGTTTCGCAGTTTTCAGAGACATTGGTACTTTGTAAATGTGTTATTCGTACTCTCCAAAACACGAGTTAAAAGTGAAAGTCGCACACGTTTCGTTAGTCGAGCGCTTGTTTTCGCCTAGCGTACCGGAGGGTTCGGCCGTGTTTGTTGACTTTACCGTTTCCCTTCTTACCTCTGGGTGGAACAAAGTAGTGATTCGGGCGAGGTCCGTGATATCCATGCCCATATCCGAGTCCCGGTGGTGCTGGCAATGCTGGGTACGGGGTCGAAGGGAACATATAAGCGGTTGGGTTCCAATAGGCAGGATATTGTGCCGGAGCCGCAGTTGGGAACCACATGTGTGGCTGTGGAATCATAAAGTATCCTCCTCCGAACGACATTTGCTGATACGGATAGTTCAGTAGTGGATAACCGGGGTACTGTAGGTCGAATGCAACCGGTCCGGTCTGGAAGTATAGTTTCCATTAGTGTCATGCTCTAGAGATTTTTGAGGCATACCAGGTAGGGGTACACTGTTTGAGGAGTCGGATAGAGTCCAGGGTAGTAGATTGGATGAGCAGGTTGAAAATATGGGTACTGCAGACCGAATCCTCCGCCGTACGGCAGTGGGAAATCCGGAGAAGCAAATGGGATGAGAGCCGGATATCCCGGGAAATCAAAATGGTGAGCGACAGGACCGAACTGAAAAAAAACTCACATTGTTCTCCAGGTATTCGTGGCTTACCTGGTAGGGAAAAGCGTGTGGAGTAGCCGGGAACTGTCCTGGGACGTGGATCGGTTGATTAGCGAACTGCAGACCGAACGCTGGAAGTCCCTGGTACCCTCCGCCGTGCGGCAGTGGGAAATCCGGGGAAGCGTATGGGATGAGAGCTGGATACCCCGGGAAATCAGGATGGTGAGCGACAGGGCCAAGCTGAAAAAAATCTTTATTGTTATCTAGGTTTTCGTGGCTTACCGGGTAGGGGGGCGCGTGTGGAGCAGCCGGGAACTGTCCTGGGACGTGGATCGGTGGATAAGCGAACTGCGGTCCGCGAGCTGGGGGAGGATGAGGATGAGTGCGATTCGGGTTCTAAAATGCGTGTTGTCGGCGCTGTTCCCTCAAGAAAAAGATGACATACAATTGGTTCTTGACGCTGCACTCCGTTGTCAATTGCACCCGCCGCTTGCACCACGCCCGGTCGATACGGATACGGGGCAGCTGCGGAGTGAGTTTGCGGATTTCCGTTTCGATGCATGGCTGGAACAGAAAAATACAAAACGCTTGTAGTGAGAAGAGAGAACTCAAATAGGCGGTGAATGTGAGTGGCAAGTGGCGAGCGGGTCGTCGGAAAGTGGAAAAAAGGGAGGGGAAAAAGTGGAATGAGACAGGAGGGGAAACGTGTGTTGTAATGGGTTTGAAAATATCGTGGGAATCGCGCCGCGGTACGCGTCAACACGGTCTTGTGAGTTTTTGAATAATACAACTTCTTAGAACAAAGCCGCCGAATGTTTACCGGGAATATTCCCGAAAGAGAAACGGTCGTTGGGACGGTTTTTTCAAACTTTCACGAACACGGTCAGGATGGGGTCACCGAGAAGAACCTGAATTTCGAATGAGGATGACGTCACAATTGGTGGACCATTTTTTGCCAGAATTTTCTCGAAGACAGTGAGAAAACACTTAACGAACGTCGAAGTGAAACAAAGACGTTCATGTGAGCTGTATTCGGCGGAAAATACTAACTGGATGTGTGATGTGCGGTGCGTTCTTCAGAGTGAATGTGGGAATGGTGCACATAAAGTAATTCCCCCCGCGGAAATGCAACATTTGATCCAATTAAAACTTTCACATTTCGTCAATAATTCGATCGATTTCAATTAATGGAATCGGGATGAAGAATGAATGTACCACTTTTGGCCTGTTTCTCAATTGCTCTGAGATACAGTTCTGCGAATAGTTCAACTTGTAATGCAACGGACGTTCATTAAGCGGATTAGTCAAAAAGCACAATGACAATGATTATCAAGATATCAGCGAACGGTTTTTTCCTTCTTCGGGCGCTTCCTCTTCCTGTGTACATCTTCGTAGTGTTGGCTTCTCAACGTTGCACACAGGAAAAGTTTGCCGCATGATCGTCCGCGACACATGTATTTCTCTCCGTTCGGTCTTCCCACGTGGCGGTTGTAAAGAGCCGGGGTGAAGAACTCGATGTTGCAGTGAGGGCAGACGGACTTTTTGAGGAATGCTTCGAGGGCCTTGGTAATGTCAATGTGTTGAGGAGCAGCCGCAATCTACAAAATGACGTGACTCAAATGTCGAACGTTGAATATCTAGCTTACCTGATGGGATTCGCGATCTCCATTAGCAGAGCTTGGTGTGCTGCTTGGAGGATCGGGTGCAACTTGGACGTGATCCTGATTCTGTCCAGTTTTCCATGGGCTCCGCACCAAACGTGGACTTTGAACGGCGCCCGGTTCTCCTTGTCCGAAGCCAAGTCCCGGAAAGAGTTGCTGCATTAGTACGGAGAGTGCAGATGGGAAGAGTAGCGGCGGAACAATCGGAAGAGTAGGGAGAGCTGGTGGGAACAACATTGGCAGAGCGCTCGGAAGTCCGGGGAACATCAGGTTTGGAGTCAAAGAGCAAAGCTGTAATGATTCAGTTGCTCTGCGGATCTGAAGGATTTTGCGCTTACTTGGAAGGGGAGAGCTGGGGGAATCGGCGATTGTTCAGGTTGGATTCCCGGTGTAGTGGTCGGACTTCTGAGTGGCAGCCCTGGATAGGGGCTGAAGCGGGACGTGCTCTAGAATACATTCAATGAGTGCTGAAACAAAAAAAAACAATCTGAAACTCACAACTGAAGTTGGTGGAATTTCGTTGACCATTTGGGTAGAATCCGGCGATGGCAATAGATATGGTGGGAGCATCTCAGTTGGCGGAGTGAGAGAAGGACTCACGTTCTGCGACATCGCGTTCTGTCAAGAGCAGAAGACTACAAAAAAAGACGTAGGATGGCGAGACTCGTGGGCTGGCTACGAGTGTAAAGTGGCGACCGATTGTGGTAGATGAGGCGGGAGCACATAATGAAGAAGCGAACGAGCAGATGATGGATGAAGCTGGTGTGAAAAGGCCGCGCAGAATGAGGGAAATGAGGGCCGAAATGGACATGAGAAATGCGCCACGAACAAATAGGTTTTCGTGAGTTCTTTTTTTTAGAACAACACATTCGGCTTCTATCTGGGAAAGGGGGGGGGGGCTAGGAGTAAGTTTATTGATATAAATGGGATGCAAAACATATTTTGGGTGCAATAGAAATAAGTGAATCAAAAAAGTTACAGCGAGATTAGTTGTCGGGCTCTTTGGGCGCTTGGAACTTCTTCCTGTGCCGTTTGTCGTAGTGTAGACGTCGCAATGTGGAACACTCGAATTCTCTCCGACACATGCGGCTCGTGCACATGTATTTCTCTCCGGAGAAGTTGCGCACGTGCCGGGCGTAAATGCCCTGGTACCCGAACTCTGTCTTGCAGTGAACGCAGAAGAACTTCTTGGGCGTCTCGACGTGAAGGCTGCGATGATACGATAATCCAGAGTACTTTTTGAACTTTCTACCGCACTCTTTGCAGACACGCGGCTTCTGAAGCAACACATTCGAGTTCTGAGGTTGTGGCAACTCTATCAACTCACATCCGTGGGGTCCTCGTCATCGGAAGAACCATCGGGGCTCGGAGAGCTTTTCGAAGTCATTGAGGTTTCTTGATGATCCCATTCCCGCTGCTCTCTAGATTCTTCTTCTGGTGCTGATCGGATCTCAGCTAAGTGGCCTTCAGGTACCGATGAACTGTGTTTCAGGTCACTTCCGATCTGAAAATCTTCGTTTCAGAGGGGATGATTCTATGATCACTCACTTTTGGCGAATAAGAGGTAGAGGTGCTCTGATAGTCTTGATGACTATGGCTTTTCCGGTCTCGCGTTTCACTTCTATCTCTCTCGTAAGATCTCGCTTCTGAATATCTCGTTCTGTTAGAGCCTGCATCGTCGTGATAATGTGAAGATATTGTTGGATTTTCGCTTTGAGATTCTCTCTGAAAACACAGCTGTGAACAATTCTTCCAACTTTCCCCTACTTCAGTGTATCTATTTGGTTCCGAGGAACTGCGATGAACTCCATGGGAGCTATCAGTATCGTGTATTTCCTGTCGGTTTCCGGTATTTGAAAATTCCCCCTGGATGTGAGGATAACTAGGAGAAGGATATCTACCGGGAGAATAGTGTTCTGGAGAGTGTCTCATCTAAAATCAACTTTCAGTTGAGTCGAATTGTGTTTTCGCTCGCCTCTGATTGTCTGAGCATTTCACGTCTGCTGTGATGGCTCCCGTAAGATTTCTCCAGTTGATCCCGGTTTCTCGAATCTCCATACGATGAGCTTGTTCCCGGAGAACGATTCCAATGTCGAGTGGCTCCATGAGCAGAAGGTGTCGGGCGGAGAAAGTGAGTGTTGCTCATCTGGGAACGATTTGTGGACTCTCAGCTTTTACAAACCCCATAATTTCGGATGCCATCGAAATGACCGTGCAACCGAGGAGAGCCCTGCCGGAGAATCATTATATTTCGAGATTGATAAGAGATATGAAAACGTTGTCAACAGCAAACTGATAGTCCTACGTGTGATTTACAAGTTTACTGTTGACCTACAAGTTTACTGTTGTTTTTCCATATCTCTTATCAATGTCAAGATAAAATGATTTTCCAGCCGAGTTCTTCTTGATTGCGGGTCCAATGGCATCCTATGGTAATTCCACTCACATTTGAGTCCACACGAGTTTCTCGGTAGTTGTGGCGATCATTATGGCTTTGGAAGTCATTTCCACGAACGATATCCATTCTGCGGGTCTTTTCGAGCACATTTGATTGAGCTGAGGACACCGTTGGACGTTGATAGTTCTCCTGGCGGAACTGGCGATTGGTTTCTTGAGCAATCTCCGTTCTGCGAGCTTCTTGACGCCTATCGGACTGCACTGATAGTACAGGTGGACCATCATACCCTTCTTGATGAATCTCGTAATCGTTTCCGCGAACGATCGCTCTACCACGAGTCCTTTCGAACTCATGCGACTGTGCGGACGAAAGGGGTTGAGCATTATAGCTTTCCTGACGGAAATGACGATCAGTTTCTTGATTAATCTCTGATCTACGAGTCCCTTGACGAATATCTGACTGCGCTGATAATAGAGGCATATCATCATAGTTTTCCTGATGAAGATCATACTCTTGAACCGTATGTGGTCTGCGGGTCCCTTCGTGCACATTTGATGAAGTTGAGGCCGTCGCTGAAGCTTGGTAGGTCTCCTGGCGGAACTGACGATCGGTTTTTTGAACAATCTCTGTTCTGCGATCTCCTTGACGCCTTATCGACTGCGCTGATAACACGAAAGGATGTTGATAGTTCTTCCCATTAACTTGCAGATCATCTTCGGTAGCTCCGCCGCGCCTTTCTAGATGCGCTGATAATGAGGGCGGAACACGATAGCTTTCCTGATGGATCTCGCGATCGGCTTCTTGATTATTCTCTGATCTGCGGACTCCATGACGCATATGTGACTGTGTTGATGACGCAGGCGGAACACGATAGCTTTCCTCATGAATTCGGGGATTGTTCTCGCGGGGAATCTCTTTATCTGTCCTGCGGGTTCCTTCGCGCATATATGACTTGGTTGAGATCACTACGGGAGCATCATAGGTCTCTCGGTGGATCCGGAGATCGTTATCGCGAGTATTCGGTACTCGGTGAGGTTCTTCACGTCTCTGCAACTGCGCTGAGGACACGAGCGCATCACGGTAGTTTTCCTGATGGATCTGATGATTGTATTCTTGAACGCTCTCTGCTCTGCGGTTCGTTTGGCGGGTATTTGACTGGACTGCCGGAACATGACTGTTCTCCTCATGGAGGTTGACATATCTTCGAGAATGGTGGGAGTCGTGTCTTTCCGAGTTGCTGACAGCAGGGTCTCCAGTTAACCGTTCGAAACTGCAACGATGAGGATCTTCAGACCAATGTGATCTATTCCGATTGCTCAAGTTCTCTGGGTATCGGCTTGATGATCTCGTCATTATCAAATTCGACTGATACGAGTTTGAAGTGCGATTGATATGGGATAGATCGGAGAAACTGCTTGGGTGGCGCATGTGGCCTTGGCTTCTCGCGAGATCCGAAGCAGACATCAGATGCGAACTTATCTGGAAATGCTTATTTTGCTGTGTAGAACTATCCAGACGTCCTTACGTTCGGATGTCCAAGCACATCGTCGGCGCTATGATGACGTGCATGAGAATGAGCGGATGGATCCCTAACCCTCCTATCTTCTCTATGATGGACCCCTTGTGGATGATTAGAGGTTTCTGGAGCATGAGACAATCTACTGGAATCATTTGAAGAGCCGGGGATATCAGTGGATCCATACAAACTGTGTTTGTGGGTTCTCTGCGAAAATTATGCCTCATGTCTCAGAAACACAGTTACCACTCACATGTGAACCTTTAAATGTCTTTTTTGGATTTGGATGGTAATCAGGGAAGAACTCGCGAAGTCCCGACGAATCGCCTTCTTCTGAGTAATTCCGGGTAGCGCCATGGCTATTGCTTTTAGGGGATCCAAGCAAGATCAGGTTCTCAGTGCGTTCCGGCTGAATGTGACAATTCGCCGAGAAGAATGGTATTGGAAGCTTACCGCTGCGGTTACCACCGTTCCTATGGTACTCTGTTGTTCTCTGTTGAGATTCTCTGGCACACGCGGTCTCTCCGAATCCCTTGATGTCGCCACTGTGACCGGATGTTCTGCTCGATAGCGAACCTGGAAGAGGCAATTGATAAGGTGATAACAAGAGGAGCTTCTCACATCTGCCACCTGATCACCAGGATTTATTTTTGGAGCTTGGTTTACCGGCTCATTGTCACGAACCTCTATATCAAGTTGTGGTGCACCTAACTTGGCGTTCGAAAACCATATTTCAGGTGAATTTACAGTGTTGGCGTGCTGAACAAAACTTGACAATTCGAAGCAGAAAATTGGAAAACGTACACTTGTATTGCTCTGATTGTGAGCTTCGGTATCTTCCACCGCATCGGCGAATGGTATGTTTGAAAGTTGAAGACGGTCTGCTTGATCTGCCTCATCTTTGTCCCAGTTGAAATCAAAGAATGGGTCGGGGCTTTCTCCCAAGTTTTTGGACATTCTGGAAGCATGGTACAAATTATATGCGGTTACGGCTAACTTAACGACAGATGAGCGAAAATGAAAGAGCTCGAACAGTTAGCACACAAAGGAAGATGACTTTCAGTCGAAAGAGACGTCTGAATTAAAAAGCAACTGTCTCACAACGCGATCTGCTTGCAACCAGCGCGACCGGGAATCTATGCGCCTGGAAGGAGCAGCCAGACGACCAGAGTACGCAAGCTCGTCTGCGAGACGGCGCCAGACAACGACAGTAGGCTGGGACGTCTCGCAACGAGAAGCATACCAATTGTCTGAAAGGGTGAAACGACCCGATTATGCAAGGAATGGGGTCTTGCAACGAAAGCGAATCTATGCGCATACACAAGGGGAAGCGGGACAACCAGAGACGGCCGATGTTGGGTCCCGCAACAAAAAGCATACCATGCGTTTACTAGATAATCCCAGACGACGAGAGTACGCGATGAAAAGGGTCTCGCAACGAAAAGCATACCATACGTCTCTACTGGAATACCAGACGACGAGAGTACGCGATGAAAAGGGTCTCGCAACGAAAAGCATACCATACGTCTCCACTGGAATACCAGACGACGAGAGTATGCGATGAAAAGGGTCTCGCAATGAAAAGCATACCATACGTCTCCACTGGAATACCAGACGACGAGAGTACGCGATGAAAAGGGTCTCGCAATGAAAAGCATACCATACGTCTCCACTGGAATACCAGACGACGAGAGTATGCGATGAAAAGGGTCTCGCAACGAAAAGCATACCATACTTCTCCACTGGAATACCAGACGACGAGAGTACACGATGAAAAGGGTCTCGCGATAAAAGCGAATCTATGCGCATATAAAAGGGAACGCGGAACAATCAGAGATGGCCGAAGTTGGGTCCCCCAACGAAAAGCAAATCATCGCTTCCCGTTTGTCTATATCCTACCCATCGTGGATCCATATGAGTATGCCTCCGTGATGGTTCCGCCGCATTTCACCTGTGGATATGTATATGTCTGTAGTTAGCCAAGTTGTCTCGGTCTCCTTCTCCGTTCAAAATTGTAGTTCTTCCTCATTTTTCCCATCATTGAAGATTGTTTGTCAAGTTGACCATCTTAAGACAAACGATACTTCATCATAGCTACCCATGTGACCATGACGTGGGATGTGAGCGTCGGCCGCACATCCCGGGTCGCATTGTCGAGCGAGCGGTCGGTGCTTGACGGCTGGCCCTCCCTAATGTTTCCTGATGTTGCGGTAGAGCGCTGTTGCATGATTGCCCCTTGGAAGAACACGCATCAACCTTGCCGTCATTACCTCGGATGGGCTAGCCAGTGCGCTCCGGTGAGTGTCGGTCAAATGAAAAACTCATGCTCAGTTTTCTATTTTGCAGATGCACGGATAACATGAATTCAACTGATCTGGAATCTGCTCCCGGTCACATGTCGATGATTCTTTATGCCGAGGTGTCGCCGGCGGTTCGATTCAGGTAGGAGGAAGAGTGCGGAAGACAAACGAATTCTAGCGCTTGAGCTTGCGGATGAAAGCGTGCGTGCGCTACGTCTGCTATGCTTCAGGCTCTGAGGCCGGTTCTAAACAGTACAAAAGTTTACTTAAATACGTTTATTGGAGAAACCGTTTAGAACGGGGGAAAACTCCAAGAAAAAACCAAATATGGGACGGCGAATCACTTGACAAAATCCTCGAGCGTGATAGCACTGACGCGATCATTGTTCGCACTCAGCATGGCCATCACTGACTTATGCCATTTGAACGGTGGCAGCTCACCGGCGATGACGATGCGCTGCTCCTTCCAACACTCCGGCCACGCTTGTGTTTCCAAGACTTGATTGGCATCGTCTGAATTTGAAAGTTGCATTTTGAAATGAATACAATGTTAATGAACTTACCAACGACACACACGTCCGGAGTGAAGAAGTCCGGCTCGAGCAACATTTTTGGGA
Source organism: Caenorhabditis macrosperma (assembly GCA_963932285.1). Classification (NCBI taxonomy): domain Eukaryota; kingdom Metazoa; phylum Nematoda; class Chromadorea; order Rhabditida; family Rhabditidae; genus Caenorhabditis; species Caenorhabditis macrosperma. The sequence goes on from OZ010618.1 coordinate 4,721,826, forward strand.
GGCTGCTTTCAGTAGTAAAGAGAAAGACTTGCACGTCCGCCATGATGTCCTGTGAAAGAAACATGAATTTCGATAAGTTTTCGGCAACTCACAGCAATCATTTGACGTTTTGAAAACTCAACCACGTCCTGGATCGCACACTACTTTCCAGTCTTCCGTCTCTCACTAGCTGGTTATACTTCTTCTGAAATAAGCGAAACGTTTATATTTTATACTACTGGAATATGTAACTCACGATTTGCTCCGAAACGCCTCTCGGCGGTTCATTTTCTTCCAGTCGCCTTTGAAGTTTTCCAATATGCATGACCGCTGAAACAGGTCTGTTCCCATAGAAGCATACATTTCAACTCACTGTTGCGGTGCCACGGAACATGGAAAGTGTCCATGAGATCTTTCGTCTTCTCTCTGAGGTTCCTCAACGCCGCTCTGTTCGGAGTGACGACAATCGCCGTCTTTCTATCGAGAACCAGAGAGCTGAGGTAGCTGGCGAGCGTATACGTTTTTCCGGTTCCTGGAGCTCCCTGGATCAGGACGAGCTGGCGATCCTCGTTCCGCGCCATCTGGACTGCTTTCCACTGTTTCCGGCTGAGTTTCTTTCGCATTTCTCCCATCGTGGTTGTCTCGGCCATGTGTTCTTCGAGTACATCTCGGAGGACAAAGTTTCCGGCTTTTTTATCAGATCTATAAAATCTATAAAACTACAGTTGTCTAACAGTCTTGATATCATACTCCCAAAGGTCGGCATTTTCCATGGATTGATTGGATTCGAATCGAATCATATCACCCACGGCCAACGATTCGTGGATGATATAGCGCGAATCCGAAGACAATTTTGCGTAGAACCGCTGAAACACAAAAATCTTCAGTAAATATTCAAGCCTGTTCCCACTCACGGTATTCTCTTTGGTGATGCGGCAAAATGTTCCGCATGTTTTCGGAAAACTCTCGTCATCTTCCCATTTGTAAGTTTCATCGTTTAATTTCAGCTTTTTAATGAAAACTTGGGCAGCTGATTTGACGTTTTCAAGCAGCGCCAGCTTGTCTTTGTTGACAAGATCGAAGACTGGTCGAGTTCCGGAGAAAACGTGTCCTTCATCAAATGCGAAGACCTTGAATTTCCCCAGGACACTCTAATTGTGGTTTTCCTTCTGTAACTGCGTAGCGTCCGCTCGGATGGCTTCGATCACGTCGAGGGTGAATGTGTCGTGGGCAAAGACAAATTCGAACGTCATTGACAGGTATCTGGAATACAGTATAAATGTCTCTGATAAAAGGGCATTCCCTTCCGACTATTTTCAGTAGCTTTTCGAACAAAATTTCGCAAACATCTCACAATGCATAATACTGTCTAACTTCATTCATGTTCAAGTACTTCCGAATCCATAGTATTCGGTGACAACCATCTGAAAGAACTGACGAAATAGCCTTTGATAAGAAACGGGGAAGCGGGTGAGCGTTATGAGAGAAAAGATAGGTGAATGAAACGGGAAGAGATGCAATGTAGAAGCCGCGGAACAAGTGGTACTTGATGATAAATCCCAGATAAATCAGATATATTAACTCTCTGGTTTGCGGCGGGAATGAGTCGCCAACCACGAACATTCCACGTGAATTCCCGCCTTCCCGACAATTTTGTTTCAACGTCTTTCAGATTATTACTGTGATTACTCATTTGTGACGTCAACAGCTCCGAGTGGCCTAGAAATTCCTCACCGTGGCCGAGGTTCCCCCTCTTATCATTTGAATTCTTTCCGGCTTATTTTTCTCTTTTTCTGTCGTTTTTTTCGAATTTTTTCGGGTTTTTCCGGGCTAATTCGAATTATTTGCCGAAAAATAATTAATTTATAGAGTCTATCAAATATTTGATGGCGTCAATTACACAGTGATGGTTATTCGGAGTGTTTACCGATTTTTCATTGGTGGACGATTCAATTTAGTTTCTAGACGTTGGTTTGCTCTCTATTGTTTTTAATCCTATTGTTTCCAGTGAATCAATGCAATTTTTCAGAGATAAAAATGGACATAGATCGTCTGGGCCTTTCTATAGTTGTATCTACCTACTGAATTCAAACAACCTATCTGTTCCTACACTGGACGAAGCACAAATACTGAACAATCGGATGCCATTGAATCGAAGTAGAACTGCTCCAGGTGGACACAATTTTCGCTACTTCGGAATGTTTCCCGATTGTGCTCAAATTTGAATGTTGAATGCCATACAGTGCAACAGGCTCCGCGACAAACCGCGGCGCAACCGCGGCGCAACCGCAACGCAGCGTGCGAGTGGTCCAGCGGAGCAGATTATTCGAATCTAATGCACATGCACGCTGTCGATTGTTCCCGCCATCTCCTTACCTGTGAGTTCTTTTCTCTTGCTCAGAAACAACTTGAGTTTTTTAGGGATAAAAATGGAAATCGAATCGTTCGGACTCAATACTCAATGTCTACTAAAATTTGAGAAAACCTATATGTTCCTACACTGGATGAAGCAGAAATACCAAACAATCGGATAGATGCTAAATTGAATCGACGTGAAACTGCTCCAGATGGACACGGATTTTTATGGCTGTGCTCACATTCGGATCAGAGTTGGAAGTAGACGGAAGTAGTCCGGGAATCGGATTTTGAAACTCGCAATGGTCCGGAAAATGACAATCCACTTTTAAATACAGTATTCCAAAAAATTACATTTTATTCCGAGTTCCGGAATCCGAAATCCGAAATCCGACTTCCGGACTGCTTCCGGATTACTTCTGTCTACTTCCGCCCAAGATTTCGGGACCATTTAGATGGCATCCGATAGTATATTTGAATGCTGCGTATAATAAATATCAGCAGGCTTCGTCGCAAAATGCAACGCAACCGTGACGCAGCCAGCGGAGCAGATAAAATTGCATAATCAAATTCACGTGCACCAACAATTGTTTCACAGATTATTGGGAACCACTATTCCAGCACAAACCATCTGCAGATTGCTGGGCGCCAAGCCGAAAATGCCAAATAATGATCGGCAGATTAAAAAAAAATGTTGGTTTCCGGCAAAAAGTGCGGATTCGAAAAAATAGCGTTTCGTTCGGGGAACAGCCCTTGCTGTTCTCGTTGTCTTTTCTGCCGAAACTAACTGCAGATTGATCGTTTCCAAACGGAAAAAAAGCCCGAGGGAAATCCAAAAAAGAAAGAGAAACTCAATGGAAGCAGCAGTACAAAACTTTGACAAATGTTGCGTTGTTCTCTCGGAAATTCAGAAGAACTTTGTTTCTTGTTCGCATCAAACTTTGTGGTCACCTGTCCCTGTCCGACAAGGTGATCCGCTGTTTGGTGTTGGCATCGGAATGAAGTTAAATCGGAGAGAACGGCGAATCGTACAGTCTGCAGCACTATTTTCAACAATAACTCGGTCTCAAAAAAGAATGGTCAAACTTTCAGTTGAGAAAATTGAAAAAAATATTATTTCCGACTCCTCTCGGTGTACGGAGGACCCGTCGGCGGCGACGATGAATTCTGTGTTGTTGACGCGTAGCTCGACGACGACGACGGCGGCAGGGTTTTCGGTTGGCGCCCGGAACGCGTTGTCACGACCAAATACGACGGTCAAATCACAATTCTTTGCAGAAAATACGAAAGTAACACCGAGATGAAGGAAAAATGAACATTGAGTACGATCAGGGAAAACGACCCGTTTGAACAATTATCTGGTTTTTGAAACAAATTTGAGTTAACAAGGGATTTATCAAATTGCTAGTTTAACAAATCAATTTAATCGCGTTCCTCGAAGGACTCGTCGATGGCGTCTTCGAAGTCGTCAAAGTCGACCTCGGGTTCGAGCACGATGGGGCCGACGGCGGCGACGATACCATTGCGGGGATGGTCGTCGAACAAGACCGGCCTGCAGTTTTTTTGATAATATATACACTGAGCGAAGGGACTAACACTTGCTTGAGGAAAAGCACCAAGGTGATGACGTAAAGGAGAGCTTCGATGATTTCGAACGACATGTTTAACCTGGAAAAACGAAATTTCTGTTGCTAGTCGGAAATGTTCGCATCTGGAAAGCCCGAAATAGAGTCAGGAACGGAATAGTACGGGTATAAGAAAAGTTGAGGATGACTGATGGCTAGTGGGTGAATATTGAAAATAAAAATGCGATTGAAAAATAACAATAGGGAAAACAACCCTTTTCGGCAAAATATCGAACTTCAAAACAACTCAATTAGTCGACAGTCTGTTTATTTTCGCATAATGTAACAAATTCTCTCAACCGGCCCTGTTTTCTTAATTCTCGACTTTTTTGTTGTTTCCGTTCGCTGTACGATCAAAATGGGAGAAGAGGGTGCGAACGAGACGGAAGCTCAGATTCAACACAAAAGTGGCAACTGCATTTACAGTAGTAATAACCCTAGAAAAATCATGTGTTGGTTGAAAAAATTAATGGAAAACTTGCATAATTTGATAAATAAGGATTAGGAGAGAATCGGGTGATTTAGTTTCGATGAACATCGTTGCCTAGGTATAGTTTTAGTTCAAGAGCATGACGATGAGCTTCGGAAATGGATAGGATTCTCGAAATGAATTCTGAAAAATGGGGGAAATAGAGGAAGTGTTGTTGTCGAACAAGAATGGAGTAATAGGAATGGTTTAAGACGAAATGGTCGTGGAAGAGAGTGCAGACAGCGAAATTCACAGACACCTGACACAACAACTGTAACCTTTTAGTTATCGAACTTTCTAGAAAGTCTACGAAAAGTTACAAACACGAAAGAGAACTTCTTCCAAGGTCACTGACTTTTTTAGGATTTGGCGAAATATTCCGTAGAAGTGTGTAAACACTGTCACGTCGAGGTACCCATTATCGTAGGATGAAGCGTTTTGGAATTCTTCCGCAACATTTTACGCCCAGTACAGCCAAATTGTCGATTCTCAAAAGCATTTCTAACGGGTTTTGCCGCGGCGGCTGTGGTGTACTGTGCAGAATTTCTGAGCAGATGAGTTCTTTTAATTTTCCGTTTTCAGTGAAGGAGTCCAGTTTAAAAACAGGTTAAAACCCGTTCTGTTTGAAATAAGGGTTGCGGTGTTTCCTCGTCGAAGTCTGAATGAGACATGTTCTCTACGTACACGTGAAAAATCTCTATTTTTCGGTCTTCTAAGCACCGATCCTTCTTGTCATTCTCACATCCCTCTGTTATAAGTCCTCTTCGCGACGACCCCCCGCTACTTGTCGGAGAACGTCCTTCACCAGCCAACCAACAGGTGCCGTCGCTCTGTGCGGACCGCTACGCAGCCGCGTGCGCAACCCCGCGACCCAGATGGTCCGACAGTCGGGACCCCTGCATGTTATCGATCTGGCTCGCTTCCTTCCATTCGGTAAGTTTTGTTTCCTAAAAATCGAAGGATAAGGTTTTATCCGGGAATTCACTGTTCACCGTGTCTTTACCGAAATCATTAAAAAACATCTCTCGCGGGTTTCCGTAGTTTCCGAATCACAATTGGGTCGTTCAAGTCTCCCTACTCAAAACCCATATCAACTCACCAATAAAAATTTGCAAAATTGTGGAAAACTAATGATAATTGAAACACAGCGGTCACTGGATGTCTACGAAGATTCTTGCCAAATCAGACACGGAAACTAGGAGATCAAACGATTGTACTGGAAATTGTTGGATCAGAGAGTAACGGCATCAAGCTGTTTTTTTTTTTCATATAATCATCTTTATTTAGAACAAAACTTCTCACGAGGAGAGCGTGATGTTAATCTATCATTCGAATTGCAACGTCAACGACTTGAACCCTTATCTAAAAAACCAACCAACAAATATATCAAGTCGTCCGCTATGATTCCTCTTCGCAAGGAACACGCTGTAAAATTTCAAAAATTCATGGATATGCTATTCTCTACTCCCTGGACAAACGGAACTTATTTCTAGTGGCAACAGTTACAAAGACACTCGGAAAGTTTCCAACAATATTGTGTTATTCGTACAACGCAATATGATCTCACACACCAAACCGACGAAATCCGATTTGCTTCTCCGACAGGTAATTTATTTCTCCAAACAAAAACAGCTTGCAGACGATTCGCAGGACAAGCGATATTGATATGAATATTTTGACGTTTTGGTGATTGAATACACTAATCAGTCTTCTGAACCGGTGCCATCGACCTATCGAACACATTATCAGCTGCGTCGGAACACTTTCGAAGCTAGAAACACCACCTTACACTACAAGATAACTCGGAGCAAGCTGACAGTCTGCGAGTTTGCGTGAAGCGATTATGAATTAGAAAAATAACCAAAAAATGCAAAAATTCATTTTCTCGGTAATATTTTCTTCGATTTCTTGTCCAATCAAACGTCTTTCCAAAATTTCAGGCGCTATCGCATACACACGAATCGACCAGTGTTTGCTCAGCTTATAGAGCAATTTGCTCATTGGAAAAAGTTCCAAATGGACAGTGCGGATTGCAAAATCGGGATCGATGAAGCGGGCCAAACCAATGAGACGAGCGGACTTTACGCCAGACGTCATCCCGCGTGTATCGAGGAATTGTACGAGAGCATGCCGTCAATCTACTCTCCGGATTGCAAAACAGTGATCCGAAAAAATCCGATCCACGCTGAAAACTGAACCTACCACAATACGAAAGTCGGTCGAGAAAAATCGGCTGCTTGCCGTCATTCGTCCCCCCCCCCAAGAGCACACTGCCAAATTTACAAAACTCTTGACAACGCTATTCTCGGCTCAACCAGGACAATCGAAACTTTTTTCTCGTGTCGACACACAGACACACCGGCGTTCAATAACCTTTCGCTACCGAAAACAATAAACAATTTTCGAGATGCGTGGATTACAATGAATGCACAGCGGCAGAAACTTCATGGGAACATCTCGGATTGATGCTCGACGTGATGCCACCAGTCATGTTAGCAGCTAACCAATTGCAGTTTGGAAAATTCGAGAGGACACGACTCTACTGTGAAATCGCTTCTTTGACGGTTATTTGGCGGAAAATCCACGTATTATCGGAGATCCGCCATGAAGCGATTCGAAAAATTAATGATTCGGATAATTTTCAAATGTCGTGAAAGTTGATTTCTCATGGGTCAAATTTTACAGCACCAATGACTTTTCAAAGTTTCAGGCGCTACAATTACATTTGAATTAACCAGTTTTTGCCCACCTTGTACGCGATTTTTCCGGAAAAGTGGAAAAAAGTCCAAATTTGTATCGATCACTGGGTTGACGACGAGAAAAGCCGCCCGCATATAACGAAACGAATAAAATGGACGAGGCGGGGAGTTGTAGCTTCCGACGCCATCCTGCGTGAGTTTTAATGATTTCTAAAACAACCGGTTGCTTCCAGAAACGCACACAAATTCCTTTCATGCCTGCACCATGCACCGTGGTGATCTTCCATTCCTTGACGAGGTCACTCTTTGCATGGTGTTGGCTCGGAATGGAAATGGTCTTGTCTAGCGCCGGTGTAGGTTGGCGACAGTAGAACATTGAATCAGAAAGGCGTTCAACTCGGAAAAAAACCTCGTCTAATCAAAGTCCGAGTGCTATAGATTTTGCGAATTTCACATTTATTCAAGATAAATTAACACAACTGGTTTACAAGTGAGACACTCCGATTTCATTTTCGTTGGCGCATCTTTGGTGGAAGATGGTGATCTCCCCAGTGCACGTCAGTGGACCGTCATTGTACAAGATGGTTCCGGTGTCGGAGTCACTGTCGTCGTCGTCCTGGTCATCTTCCTCGTCGTCGTTCTCGTTGACAACAGGAAGTGGTTGCGACGAGAAAAAGCCGAACATGAAGTAGGTACTGAGCAATATCAGCAGGATAGCTCTGGAATTGGCTGACATATACTTTCATCAGTAAACGAACAAAAAAGCGAACCCGATGATTTGGAACCACGAAATAGTAGCAGTTCTATCGGCGACAGCGACGCTGGCAAAGGAAATCTCCATCTTGGTGGTTCCGGCAGTAATGAAAATATTGGTTGGCGTCTCCCCAATGTTTACATTCATCTTGCTGATGCTGATGAACTGAAATAATAACAATTAATATGATACTCCTGGGATGACAAGAACGCAAAAGATACGAGAAAAGGAGGCGACAGAGGAAAAATGATAAATGCGCTTATAAAAACTGTGAGTTTTTGCTCTATACCGACTGGAAAAGTCCCGAGAAATCCCGAGAAACGCAGAGAAACAATTCTACCGGCCAGGAAAATGCTGGCGAATGGAATTTTCATCCCAACGAAAACGCAACTAGCTCAGTGTTCAGCGTTTCGTAACAGAATGACTCATGTTCTTGGTAGGAAAAACAGAGAAACATGAGCAATTTGCAGCCCATCAGCAAGGAAAACATCGATAATCAAAAAAAGAAGAGAAATGAAGAGTTGGTACCATAGGATTGTGTACATTGAGACATGCGAGCGAACATCAAATGCACGATAAACCAGTGATAAAACAGCATTTTATAGTCCGGAAGAGATAAAAAATTAGCATATTTGCGAAGAGAAAAAGAGTAGCTGAGGGACACTGTAAGAAACATTGATTTGGTTTTTTGGATTTGTCTTCACGTGACCAGGAACCCAAATGCACTTGGATCCTTCTAAATCCTCAATATTTTTTTATTACAGTTCCTGAACAACAGCTAGGCTTCTCGTCGGAGATCTGCGTACCCAATCATGTGGATTTCTCCATGGTTTTGCTGGTCTGCGCTTCAAATGAACCATCCGTACCTTGGGTTGCTGTTCGCCTGAGAAAATCCCCCCCCCCCCCCCCCCAATTGATGGGGATTTATATCAGGCTACCGATGATTTGACTGAAAATATTCGATGAGACCAATGCAGCACAGAAAGGAGATGAATTTCAGTTGAATTACCGCCGTTTGTTCTCTGTCGGATAGAGTTCAAAAGGCAGTTCCAGAGCGGCGGCTTTGGTGGCGAGGGTGGTTTTGTTGCGTCAGTTGAATTGGCCTGGGAGCCACTTTCAAAACCGCCGATCCTTTGTTGCGTCATTTTGGAGGATCACAAAAGGTTCGAAACTTTCCAATAGGCAAATCGCCTCGGATTACGGTATTCATGGTTGGCACCGTGCCAGTCCAGGGGTTTGTTCAATTTGTGCCTCAAAATTGATGTTCACAATGAGAGACACTGATGGAGCAGATGGATAACAAAATCAAGCTCATTTCGTTACAGATTTATTTGGAAAATAACACGTTAGATAACAATCTCGTTAATCATTCGCTCATAGGCGAAAATTCTGCTTCTGCACGAACCGGTCCGGGAACGACAGCGGCTGGAGGCGGCTCTACAGCAAAAGATTGGAACTGCGCACCGAGTGTGACGTCTGGAGCCAATCCTGGATTCTCGATTCCCATGGTCGGAGGACCGTAAAATCCGTTACCTTCATCAAAACATTCGAATTCCAGAAGATTCGCGCCCCTCTTCGATATTAAAGGGCCAACACTTACCGGTGGAACGGAAACGTGTGGATTATTTTCTGGAAATCCATGGGAGTTTTGGTTCATCTGGAAAAAGTAATCTTTGCTCTCAAAGTCCTCCTTTATCATTTATACCTCCTGAGCGCCCTCGTTGAAAATGTTCACTGGTTGCGACGCGGCTCCTCCGGCTGGATCATTCGGGTTCTGATTTTCAAAAATCGGGAAGTCCAACTGGATTCTATAGTTATCTTGCTGCACCTCAAATGACGTCGTTTTCCTAGAGTCTTGAGGATTCACTACTCACCATCGCATTGTTCCAGTTCGGCAGGTCCACGACTGGCCATGATGAAGAGCTCTGATTGGTGGTGAACGTCTCATGGTGGTCAACCTTCAACAAATTAGCCTTTACATTCTGCTGTTCAAATCTAAACGCCTCACTCTGTGCCCCATTATCTGGGAATCTCCGGTAATATTGTTGTCGATTCCGGAAAACCAAAAGTCCTCTGGATCTTCATCGCCGTCTCCCTCCACCTACAATAACAGTGTTTTCCCATCTTCAGAGATCCAATTACCACTCCTCCATAGGCCACGTTCGGCATTATCAGCGGAGACTCCGGCCTGGATGCGTATCTGTTGTCAGCACCGATCTGGAAATCACCAAAATACGCCCGAGATCATTGTTTTACTATCCTATTCAATCAGCTGAAACCTAGAGGTTTATATGTATGACCGATAAAAATGACGCCCGCGATTTGGCGACCGATTTGAATATCTCAACCAAAACGAAAAAGGAAATGGACCGGATGCGTTGAAGAATAACCATAAAAGTAACCCTTCCACCCGCTCGCATTCAGAAAGACCTCTGTGTTGGCAGCGTTTCCTTCATGATGAAGAAGTTCCTCGGGAGCCGCCGCTTCCATAACTTCCATTTCTTCTTCGAAAACCGGGTTTTCCAGTTCCAGCTCGCCGATTCCAAACTCATCGATCGTTTCCACCGGTGCGAAGAGATTTGCAGCCTGAAAAAAGGGGTTCGAATTCGTTTTTCAAAAAAAAAACAATCAAAAACTCACATTTCCCATATCGGTATCCACAATTCTATCGAAATCGTGCCAATTGAGATCCCAACTTCCCCACTCGCTCTGCTGGCTCGTCGAGGATGGTTCAGGGGAGCTGGGATGCATTGGGGCAGGCAGGAATGTTCCAAATTCGAATTGAATAATGACTATTCCGAGTAAGAGTCGCCTATCGGTTATGGCGCAATAGGGGCGGGGAGGTAAGAGAGCCGCAAAGCCATTAGTTGCGCAATGTGGTTTCAAAGAGTTTCCGAATTCCAAATGCCTGGGAATGCTGGTCTACTGTAGGCTGGCTTGGCGCCATGCCAAAAAAGGAAAAAAGAACAACACCAGATTATATTTGACAAAAATAAATGCGGAATACTGATTACGATTGCTGATTACATATTGAAAATTACAAATAGAGGTTTAGAACAATCCTTGATCCACCGGGCACTTGTGATTTTTCAAGAACCAAGTGCATCGGAATCTCTTCCCACACTTTTTGCAATGGTGTGGTTTCCATGTTTTATTGTAGCAGTGTTTTTTCCAATCCCTCTGACTCGCAAAAGTCTCCCTGCAGTGCTTGCAAGTCCCCGGATGCACTCTGAAATGAACAGTGATTGATTCATCCTCTTTGCACTTTCACGTACTCCATATGACGAGTGAGTCCTCGCTGAGTCTTGCAGCTGAAGTAGCAGAGGGGGCAATAGTAGCCGGAGACATCCTGAAATGAGAACGTCTAGCTTGGAAGTAGTCAATAACTCACTGATCCCAAAGCACGCTCGGTTCCTTTTCCAAGTCCTATAAATCCCCATTCGGCCTCAGTCATCGGAATGTCCCCTTCCTTGAAACGTCGGGGTCTCCACACAGCGAAGACTGGTTGCATCGGGTGCGCCTGAGATGATGAAGACGGGAGAAGTTGATTGTTCCCGTAAACGAAATGCTGATTGGGCACAATTGGCCCCATCCCCCAGTTGGAATTCTGGTTCATCGGAACCATCCCTGGATTCGGAGCCACCCCCACCGGCTGGGTGCTTGGGAAGGAGTTCGCAGGCAAACTCGCACCTGCGCCATCCAAACCATGATGATTCATCGGTGGCGCAACTCCATACGCGTCTCCACTCGGTGCGGCAAACTGAGATGAAAATGCTCCGGAATGCATCATCGGCGGCTGCAGCAACTGTGCAGTCAACTGCGTAGCAGTTGGTGATGCGGGCGGTGAGTCGAGGACCATGCCTGGATTCTCGATGAGAAGTTCAAGCTCGTGAAACGGGCTGTGATCACCACGTTCCCACGACATATCTTGAAAAATAGGAAGAAGTTTATCCAAGGGGCTCTGCAAAAAAATTAATGAGCGCTGAGCAAATGACCAAGGAGAAATTGAATTGCACAGAAAAAATGGCGAAAATGTGTGCGGACATGAATACGCCTCCGTTCTCCGTGTGTTCCTCTCAAGAACATTCGAGAGTTATCTGCTGAGTCATCGCACATTCGCTGATATTTCTCTCCCTCTTCTCTGCAATGTTTCTTCCATATCGAATTGTGAGTGGGCGGCAAATCGGACAATTTTCGTTTTTCGCGTCGCACTCGCTGCCTGCTCAGCCTTATCATTCTTTCCGTTCCCTCCACCACTCGTTATGTTCTTCGTCGCCTTCGTGAGTAGCATAACAAATGTTTTTCTTTCAGGTCACGGCCGACGAAATGAACCGAACCATCGAGGAAAATCCATTGAATATTCTCGCCAACATTGAGAACACCACGACGGAGATTTTGTTCGGCACCACTGGCACTGTGAAGAAAACCATCTCGACGTCGTTCAAACTTTTCGCGTTTGTTTTTCGATGTTATTCGTCAGAATGTCTTTAATTTTTCAGAGCCGTCTCCATGGTTTTACTCGGTACCTACTTCGCTCTCAGCCTCCTCGCGCCGGAGCCAGATCTGCAGGAAGCAATAAACGAGGACCAAGATGAGGATACCAAGGAGGACGCCGACGACGAAGAGTTCAACACCGACACCGTCATCATCGGTCCACTGGTGCGCAGCCGCATTAGAGAGTCGCAAGTGTAAATCAGCCTTGTTTATTTATCATTGATAAATGTTGTGAGCCAAAAGTAATCATGACAAGGCGACGGTTCCAATGAACGATTTTCCTTTCGCGCCAACGCCATGCAAAGGGTCCCCTCGCCAACAGAAACGGGTTACCACTGACCATGATGCAGGCTCAAAAGGAAACTCGTCGTCACTCCTGGAAGCAGACGGTCTTTTGTCGAATTCGTACAAACTTACGCAGGGTGGCGCCGGAGCTCACGCCCTTCGGCATCTCCTCTCCGGTTTTCCAGTTTTGTCCAGTTTTTTGTTCGTTTTCCCGACGTGCTCCAGCAACTGGCATTGGAGACAATGACTGGCGAGGAAGTTCCCTATTGCTATTAAGCGATTCCTCCTCATTAATCTGCTGTTGTTGCTCTCTGAAACTGAACAAAGTTTGCCGCTGGTCTCGTAATAAAAACTTGACCAAGAAAGGAATGGGGAGAACTATGAGTTGACAGTGAATTTAAGGTCCAAAAGTGGTTGCCGTTGCGCCAGATACAGTCGAGAGCATTCCGAATACTTGTCATTGTTCTTTATGTCGTGAATCTAAAACGATTTGTTTATTCCCAGATTCCCGCGGAAAATGTTTTAGTGAAAATTTCGATTGGTACAAAATTGCAGGCCAAGGGGAACAAGATCGGGAGCTTGCCCAAAGTTCGTTTGGTACGCCAAATAAGAGTGATTTTTTTGTTTGAATCAAATATAAACACCGAGAAGACTAACTTTCCTGTAGGAAAAAAACAGTTGTTTCTCATAATTTTGTCAAGAAATAGTCGCGCGAAAGACCGAAGCATGCAGAAAATACTTACCGAGCAAACGACCACGAGCGCGATCGAAAGCAGATGTGGCCGGTCAATGTGATCGCTAGTCCGCGCGCGCGGCTGCGTCGCGGTCGCTGCGACGACGACTGTTGGCCGGTTGGCAATGGTCCTGCTCGATGAGCCGCATGAGGTGTCCCCAGAGTGAACAGTTACTTGGGAATTGAAATTGACTTGTCACCCAGTGATCGAGAAGATAAGATGAAATTGGGAGAAGACACAAAAACATCTGTTTGTGATTTGAAAGCTGATTATCCTTCCGTCCGACAAACGGCGATTCTTCATTCAGATTCACCTCCCAACATCAAGTTTCCAATTTTTCTTGCGATGACTACCTTAAAGCTAATGAATCTGCGATTTTTTGTGGATCTCGTGAATCTCATCGTAAATAGATCGGATAATTTTTTGCGCGCCAACAACGCGATTTGTGAAAAGCCTGTGAAAAATCGCTACTTTTGCGTTCAAAGTTTTTCGTTTCGCCCGCCATTTTGCTCCCCGTTTCGCTCATTGCCCAGTCGCTCCAGTCGAATACGAGATTCCCATTGAGAATCCAATTCCATGACTGTGAAGGTGTCGAGGTTTCCCACTTGTGATCTGTAAAATACGCTATTTCATTAACAAATTATCAAGTGATCCAGATATTTCAAAGCCTAATTTCTTATCAATAACTGCTATGTTTCCTTCTATCGTTATCAATCCAATTTCTACTATTTTTCAATCGCTTTGGCTTTTCATTTCGACACTGTTCATTCGCATGCCCTAGATTTAATCGATTCGTATCACTCCATTTCTCAGCAGAAAGTTCGCTGTATTGTACTCGGGGCGGGGCGTATGACTCAGCATATTTTTGTCTCGACTTTCCCTATTCGCTCTCGGATTTTCATTTCAATCTTTCCTAGTTTTCCTAGTAAATGATTCGGTTGAACAATTCAATGTTCGATTGATCCCACTGATTTTGTAGTTGACAGTATTCCACAAAAAGTTATTACTCCCTTCGTCATTGTCTATCTCTCGCATTTTCTCGACGTTTTTGGTATCTTCTTCTCAAACTGTTCTATTTCTAATTGCCCGCCATTATTCATAATCATCCTCTGGGTCTTTCTTTTTGCGAGCCCTCAGTCATTCCACTTCCCCGCCTCGCCTTTTCTCCCAAAATTTTGGGCATTCCAGAACATTCCGAGAGAGGTGTGACTAAGCGCGAATGCTTCTCGCGCCCTACCGCTCATTTCAAATCAACAGCATTTCTCACTGTTTCGTCATTTCTCCTAACGCCCTCTCCAATAACTTTGTATTATCCGGTCTGATAAAATACCTACTTTCGTAATTGCAGCCTATCGCCATGATGCTTCGCTTCGCTTGCTGGCTCCTCTGCCTCCACATCCTGTTCGAGCGACAGCTCGTCGACTTCATCGCCGCTTCTCCATACACCGTCCGCTGGCACATCATCACGAAGTCCTTGTGAGTCATCCAATTCGGTAGATCAAAATGCTTCTTTTCTTCCAGGGTTGTCTCCGTGATCAAGATTTTCGCCATCACCATCGTCTCCCGCGCCTTCCGCTTCATCCGTCTTGTCCTCATCCTCATCCTCATAAGCCAGATTGTCTTCCGCCGCGAAGCTGCCCCTGCCATGGACGAACATGTCGAAGAAGAGCAGAACGTCGCCATGCTCCAAAACGAGGACCATTTTGAGGATTCTGCTGAAGATGGATTCAACGGCAACTTGTGAATTATACCTGTGAATTATAACACCTGAAATCTGTGAATGAATAAACCGTCTGTTAACTTATCAGTGTTTGGTTTGAAGCTCAAAGATGGGTCAACAACCCAGAGGATTTATCTATTACTTGCATTACGCGCGTTTGATACTTAAGCGGGGAAATGCTTGAGAAAACTCACAGAGTCAGTCCTCGGCCCCATCATTTCTCCTACACGCGGAAGCTGCTCGAAATCTGGTGCTCGAAACCTGAAAATTGGGAAATTTACCAGATATCTGAGCTCAATTTTAGCAGAGGTTTAGTATTTTCGACGCTTATCAATTGGGAGAGATCGTTTCTTTCTCCTAGACATGAGAATCTCGTTGCTAACACACTCTGAAGCTTGAAAGGATTTTGAGATTGAGCAGCCAACAAAATTTATATAATTTGCGTGCGTAGCAACGCCTTCCCAAGGCGTGTGAACGGTTATGTAGTGGTCACATCTGCCTACACCGGCTCGATTCTCAATGGAGGGAGGACGGGGACTTGTTTTTGAAAAGAAAAGATGACTTTTGTGGTCTAAGGACAACAATCTTCCTTAGGGAAGTTCCCAGTGACAGAATCATGTCCGTCGACGGGCTTTTGATAGCATTTCTTTATATTTAAGTATCAAACCAACTTACTTTCTCTAAATTCCGTTGGATGTGCCTACTCCAGTCAACCATCCACTAAACCACGTCAATTACCTATCCGCTGTGGTATTGCCACCTTGCGCTGTTTTGCAGGGTGACATGCAGCCGTCTGCGGAGCACATAATTGCTTGCTGTTGGGTAGCTCCATTGTTTCTCGTCTTGGCACCTGTAAATGTGATTTGCTTGACGAAAAACCAACAATGAACGATTGAAAGGAACAAAAATATCATTTGAACTCGAAATAAATGTTTTTAAATGAAAATTCGATAGTCACCCAACACAATGATTCCGGGGAAATCGGGTAAATTTTCGTGAAATTTTCGACGAAAATCTGTCGATTTTTATTCACTTTATTTCTAAATTAATAGTTTTCATAAAAAACTTCGAAGAAACAAAGGAAAACCGTGAAATCGGTAAAAAACAAGGAAAATGCCCACGAAGAAAATTCGAACGAGATTCTCCTCCGAGTAATACACGGCGGGGAAACATCGGCCACGGCCACCAATTTGTGACGTCACCAACGCAATTTCGTCGCAAGAAACAACCGAAAATGGCACGCCACGTGTCGTTTCGACGCGAATTTCGCTTGTAATTAGGGAAAATGATGATGGAATAGGTTTTGTCCTCCTAAATTGTGCAATTAACGCTGAAAATAGGGTTTTGATAATTGGAATATTACGAAATAGAAGAATATAATGAAAAATCACTACAGTGTTATTATTAATCCATTTTTCACAGTTCAATATGCCTGCAGTTGGTATCTGTGTAACAAGTGTGAAAAAATCTAATTGTTGATAACATTAATTTATTTGGTTTTTTATGCAAAATTGCAAAATTTAATGCAAAAAACATTAAAAATTAACATAAAATTTTGTCCGATTCGTTGTTGACATTGTTGTCTTTCGAATCATCACTGTTCTGAAAGAAAAACGTTATCATCTGATCAGTAAAATCATATCAATTACCGATAACAATCGGAGCGTTTCAGGACTTATTCATCCCGTACTCTGCATTCCAGTTTCGCAGACGTTTTCCTCAAATGGTCTGGAAGACGATCAATTAGAATAATAATAATAGCATGAAGTAGACTTACTTTCACACCCTCCGCTTTCGTGACCACCACAAACGCACGGGGGACGTTATCCTTGGTCTCCTTGTACTAGTTGTCAACAGCAAACTTGCACAAGTTTGCTGTTGACAACTTTTTGATTTCTCTTGTCAATCTCGAGATATAGTGGTTCTCCGGGAGGGCTTTCCCCGAAAAAAAACCATCTGAAACGTAACGTTTTAAATTTCTTTCTGGAAAACGGTATCAGAGACGGAGGAAGGAAATGAGCGGGGAACACGTCGGAAGAACACCGAGTGGTCCAAATGGGAGGTTTAGAACGAATTGAGGAGGCGATAAGCCCCCACAACTGGAAAAACACGCCCATCCGTTCATTGAACACCTGTGGGTTACGGTAACTGTGTGACAAGTAATAATAAAAAAGGGGAGTCTGAAGATGAGAATACAATCGGGAAATTAGACAAGGTACCATCTTGCCTTTCACACATTGGACCAGTTGATCAGCACAATTGATGAGGAGATATACAGCAGCTGCCAAAAACCTCTAGAAACCTTTCCGAACAAAGTTCAAGCATTCCCTAAAAGTATGCGGTTTTTTGTTACCGTAGTCCCGGACGCATTCAAGCATTGTAACAAACGAAGCGGAACAATACGGAAAGCACGTAATCCAGTAAAAGTGCTGTTCCACATCCGGTTGTTAGAGACTTGATAGAGGCTCTAAAATGCACTTTGAAGAGTTCCGTCGATGATGCATTCGGTTCCTGGTCTTCAGTCCTGCGGAATGCATTCGAGCCAGTGTTTGAGAGCATTCAAATGTGCTCAAGTGGAAGATCACGGATGATGTGTATTGTAGGAAAGAGAATTCTTGATCAGTCAGCATTTCGAAAAGGCAGCACTATACGAAACATCTTCAGTTTGATTTTTTAATCTTTTCAGTGCCAAATGAGCAATTAGAAGCTACAGTAGATTAGAGAGATAATGCCAAGAACGGATTACGAGAGTCCTTTTAGATGCATCGCGAGTTTCTCTTCTAATCCAGATTTGATAAGGATTTCTGGAGACATCTTCAGAAATGATGTTTTCCAAAGTTCAGGAAACATTTGTGTGACTTCGGGTTCTAACTCCACATACAATCAGATCCTTCTTTCCAGAACCAAAATTACAGAGGTTATTGGAGGCTGGTGAACAAACTCCTCCAGTTCAGAAGATGTCTGAGACTATAGTCTTTTCCGATATCCTAGTTTTGGGTATCTAGTAGGAACATCTGTCCGGACCTCTGCCTATCTTGGTCCCAAAACATTCAATTCAACAGTTTTCAGACATTTGCCCTTTTCAGAATAATCCTATTGGAATTGAAAGGATTCCATAGCTTTCAGTCGTACTTACAGGGTTTCAGACTTTTGCGCTTGGCTTAAGCTTGTTAATATATTCTCAAATAGGTCATGACTACAGTTTTCAGAGGATTATGCCTTAATCCGGCTAGAATCCGTACACGATTTTGAAGACGCTTTCGAAGCACGAATTCTGATAGCTTTGAGCTTTTGGACAATTACACATCAGCGAAAGCTTTCTGGGTCTCGAAATATAATGATTCTGCAGATTTTCAATGCTCTTCTCGGTTGCGGGGCAATTTCGATGACATCCGAAAGTAGTAGGCTCTCCAAAAACCGCGTTCCTTCCTCTCAAGACACCCTATCCAGACGTCAGATGATTTCAAGATCTTTCGGAGCACAAATCCATTATTCAGCACTTGTCAATAGAACGCATCCCCTTCGTTGTTTATTTAAGCATGGAGCTTTTCATTTTTTGTGCCTATCTTCTCGAGCAGCTATTTTAGAGCATGTCAAGTACACTTCGAGGTTCGCGTCCTTGTACTTCCTCTTGAGCGTTTCATTCTGTTCATGCCTGCATTTGAAGTATGTGCTAAGCTCAGGCGCGGAGCAAAAAAGGGAGAAAAAAGGAGAGAAAGGGGCCGAGGCGCCTGAAGCGACCGAGTGGAATGGATGTGCTAAAAGTGCAGTTGCACTTTCAAACAGAGGAAGTGAAAATGTTTCAAAGCCATGTCACTTTTCCAAATGCGTCCCCGGGCTCTCGGCGGCTCATTCTCCAACGAACGTTTCCTACAGTTCATAGCACAAATTGTCAAATCCATGTTATCAAAGCTGATTATTATCCCAAAGAGTTCCAGAAGGCCGGAGGGATCCATCTCCTACTCTCCTAATCTTCCGAAAGCAGTCGCGATGCTTGTGTGTTGTGTCCTCGAACCCTTGCTTGCCTTCCCGGCGCCATGGATCGATAAGAATGTTCCAGTGCTTCAGAAAAAAAAACGTTTGCTCGGCGGAAGGAACAGACTCCGCCCCTTTTTGTACTTCTAAGTACCGCCCCTCTTGAAACATCCAGCAGGAGCTCCAGAAGCAGAATCATTCGGAACGATTCTGTTCGAGAATGCGAACGACTTCGCTCCTTCTCCTCGCCCTGCTTCCGGCCAGCATCGCGCTGGCTCAAACTCACGGCACCCGCGGTCCGACTGAGGAGAAGCCCATAGGACCGCCAAGCTTTCGAATGGCTCGCTCCCCCCAACAGAAAGCAATCTGCGGAAGTAGATTGCTCAAATTCGCCGCTGCTCACTGTAAGAGAATAACACCTGGTAAGCTGATCACTTTTCTCTGAATTGGTTTTATGGGTGAACTGCAGGTACTAACATCGACATCGCAACAAAATGCTGCACTGAAATGTGCGACCCGGCTTTTATCCGATCGGCGCTCTGCCCCAATGAATGAGGTCCTCCTTTGGAGTTGCATCGTCTTTGATCTTCAAATCTCCGAATCTTCTGATTCAATCAGAATATGTTGCTTTCGATAGTCTGAACTGATTCGTTCCAAAGTATCCGTTGAATAAATGTTTATAAAACACAGCTATGTTTACGGGTTTTTGAAATAAGACCGAGGTGGTTATGCATGAAGCTTCTTCCTCCATCAAGGCAACCAGGATTCACAAAAGTTGTCTGAAAATGCGTCTCAGATGCCGTGTTGATGTCTAGAACCTAGATAGATCTTAGGCGCCTCCATCTGCGGGAATAAGCCCGACTGTGGTCCATCACGTCAAAAGAGATGCTTCCCGGTGTACGTGCCCACTACGATGTTCTCTGTCGAGTCCAGGAATCTGTGAAGATGTTGCTTAGAGAGTTATGTGTTAATCGCAACACTGCTCAATGCACAACATTTGCGTTGCTCTTCTCCACTCCTAAGATTCGAGAATTTGATGATTCGGTACTCGAACATGACTTGCGGTCAGGAAAAAAGACGAATTCATAAATAATATCTAGTCTAGAAGCTTCCTTTTTGGACAAGTGAACTCGGTGCGATAGAACATCTCATCTGGACTGTCATTACAGTAATCTGATTGTCAAAACGCTGCAAATCTGTCTAGAAGTGGTTTGAAGGGAATTTCCCACCTGTTCCCAACGCCTTGGCGACTAGGTGATCGGGGAAAACGATAAAACGAGATTGAGCCGTGTCCATGATGTATTTCATCATTCCAGTGCGCGCAAACTTTGATTCATCCGTGGGAGCTGGCATTCAGCAGAAGAGGAAGAAAGTGGCATGATTAGTGCATTTGTTCCCTTTCTTGTCAGTACGAAGAGAGATTATCCTCTTAGCCTTTTGTTGAAGACTCATTCTTCGTGCAATTGTCAGTAGCTCCGCAGGAAACTCGTTTGAGCTGTCGGGACAATGAAGGGAAAAAAGAACATCGTCCTTTTCTGCTCTTTTTCACGCAGGCACTCTTCGGACAAAGAGAGCGTTTTTTCGTGTACATCCGCAATGTTTCTAGAAAGAAGTTTCTATGCACTTCAACAAAAGGAAAAAAAGTTCTATTCAATTCGTGTCTTATGGTATGGTGACGGCGGAACTTTGTTCTATATTTTCTATATTACTAGGGGGCCGCAGGCGCTTGAAAGGAAAGAGAAGGACAATCAGTAACGGGTAGCACACCGAGAAGCGAAGGGGAAAATGGCGAGAAGGTGATCTCACTGTGGGTGTATGTGGGCGTGCCACGTCAGCACCGTGTTCGCTGTGGATGTATGTGGGTGGCCACGTCAGCACGTGTTTGTAGGCGTGCCACGTGAGCACCGTGTTCGCTGTGGGTGTTTGTAGGCGTGCCACGTCAGCACCGTGTTCGCTGTGGATGTATGTGGGTGGCCACGTCAGCACCGTGTTTGCTGTGGGTGTTTGTAGGCGTGCCACGTGAGCACCGTGATCGCCGAACCGGCCCCGTAATCGGGGTAGGACATCGAGAAGCAAACGGGAAAGTAGCGAGACAGCAATCTCACGTTCCCGTTTCGTTACTGGAGAATCAGGTGTTATTTGTAAATTTCAATCGTTCTTATTCCAGTTTTCCAGCCTTCCATTCCGTTCTCCGTGCTTCAGTCCGCATTTGTTAATAATGGGATACTAATTGTAAAAAATAAAGAGGTTGAAGGGAATATGCGTTGTAAGTCAAGGCCAGGTTGAGAATGAAGAGGGCGCGTGGAACAAGCCCCCCACAGTACGGGAAGTTTTGTGGATAAACACAATTGATTGAATCGTTAATATCTGATAAGGTGTTTGGTTCACTGCTTGAAATTCTTTCAAAAGTCCAGAAGTTACCATATTCGAAGGCAAACTGTGGACATCTTTGCAACGCGTCATCCTCTTCCCGACGGCCGCATGGAGGACAGGTGATTGATGCCCGGAAGCTATCAAGAGCAACCAAGCTCACCTTTTTGTCCCTATCATTATACGTCGTCGATTCTGTCTTTTGATTATGGGTCAGTTGATTCATGATCCCCTTCTGCGTTGTTCTGGCGGTTGATAGAGTTTTTGAGCCACTGTTACCGAGCACATTCGGATGATTTGCGCACTTGATACTCCCACGGTCTTCATTAATTCCCAATTCTCTAATAGTTGTGCTCTTCAAGAATATCTTTCTCTGTTTTCTCGTTCCAGAAGAAGTGTATTATCGTACAAACTTATTCGAACAGGGTGGTTTACGTTGTTATTTTCTGGAATCTCTTCCGTGATTCAGCATGCATTTTCCGGAGAACGGACTCTCAATGGCTCCGAACGGTATTCTTTGCAAGTTCCCTTATAAAAATCACTGATCGACCCCGCTTTTCTCACGACGGCGTCTATTTCCTGCCACATTGTCTGTCTTGTGCGCATCAATAACTCGCGTTCGGCGATTCACTCTTGCGATGAGGAGAATGAGGAACAGCGTCTATTTCCTGCCACGTCGCCTGTTTTGTCTCGTCTCGCTTACATAAGCGCGCGGCTGCTGTAATATAACGTTAATGCGCCTTTATGCTACTTTTACGCCATCCGAACTCGTCCGCCTTTTTTGCCTTCAGTGTACGGAATCGCCGACTTCATGCCATTTTTTGCTTCTCTCTTCTCTAGGTTTGGTTCATGAGAATACCGCAACTTTTTCTCTTCTTCTTCATAATACTCGGTTGCGTTTTCCACTTCGGACACTTAACTGAGCATACATGTTAGTTGAACCCGTATTTGAGTTTTTGTACCCAACTGTTTCGTTTTGAATCGGTGAGATCGAAAACATTTACCATTACGAATTGATATTTCCTTTGAGCTGTAGAATGAGCGGACCAATCATCGGGGGAACGCGGGAGAGTAGGAAACAAGCAAGTCCAGGTGACGGTCCACGGGAGCCGAAGCAACGGATTGTTGAAGGTGAGCAGGGTCCGGTGTCCGAGATCCCCACCAAGGAGCCAGTCGACATGCCATCATCGACCGAAAACATCGTTTGGCTTGACGACTCTTTGGAGGACGACTACATGAAGACCGAGGAGGAGGAGGAAGAGGAGGAGAAAAACGACGGCAACGCGCAGGAGACGGCGGAGGATGATGGAGAGGCAGCGGACGGCGAACAGAGAGCATAGACGACGAGAACGGAGAGGAGATGTGAAAGCGGTGAGAGTGTTTCTGTTGAATAAGTATTTGTCGATAACTAAGCTTTCTTTTTTAAATAAACGAACAATCCCGCAGCATTTTTTGAACATTTTGTTTCGTAATCGAAGACGTAATTCGAAGCAGGTTTTTCCAATTGTAAAAAGAATCTTGGTCGAGGTTCATCTATTGGTTTCTTCTATGCATTCCAATATCTATATACACTTCCTTTGAAGAAAAAAACTCGATGATGTGTTTGTTCCGAGAAACGTCGCGTTGCGGCGGCCGCGCGGCATTAATGCGGAAATAGAAGCGACTATCGCGGGTTACAACGATGAAATTGGCTATCTCGGCAGTGTGTGTTTCCTTCACTCAAAGTGTGTACTCCCTTCTTGCTCTCATTTTCCGTTTAATTTTGACTATTTTTGAAGTTCCTGCTATACGGTCCTCTCCCGTTGCACAGGAATTGCCTTTTTTCGCGTTTTCGTTCAGTCTTTCCTTGCAGACGAGTCATATTCTTTTAGAGCGGAATGCCGAAAGTGTCGGAGAGAAAATCGTCTGCTGCTGTTGAGAAAGTGAGGAATCGACGAGCTGAAAGCCGTAGACCATCGCGTTCTGCGGCTCCCAAGCTCAAGGATGTTCGTCGCCAGGAGGACCAGGAGGACTTGGCAAAAACGCCAGTGAAAGGTGAAAAGAACGAAAACTACGACGACTGCCCAATGGTAACCGGGTCTTGGCTGGATTACACCGAAGATACAATTTGGATCGATTCTGACAGTGACGAAGAAGAAGTCATGCTCAGAAAAAACTTCTTCCTGCCGTATAGTGTGAGTTTTTTGTTAAAGCTTCTGCTTCTACTAAATATGCTTCAGGATCACAACTACGATCCCATGGACCCGGAAGACCGAGTGAACCACCCCCATGAGGGTCCGTTCCCCACGAGCGACGGACTCGAAGCCGGTAATATGTTTACAATTCGATTATTTTGTTCCTCAATGCAATATTCCAGATGGGCGCCTACATGTCTCCTACCCACCGAAGGCCACTGACCAAGTGGATCTCAGCTATAATTGCGAGCAGATGACATCGAGTCGCATTCCAGAGAAGAAAGATGACGTCGTCAAGAGAAGCTCTCGGGGAATCAAGAGAAAGCTCAGTCAAGATGAGGACGAACAAATGACGGCTCAAGAGAGAAAAAAATTAGCAGAATAAATACACATTCGTATTTGCGGTTTTTTTTTCAAAATAATGTCTGCTCGAAAAGTAGCACTATCAATCTCGAACATTTTGCCTAGTTTTGAAAATAAACACTCACATTTGTCATTCTGCAACTGTTTTTTTTTGAAGAGAATTAATCAGCAGAGTTTTTGCAGGATATATGGCTAAATCTGGTTTGTTTTCTGTAATGCCATCACCAGCAACTGGACGACTGGCCGACTGATTTGGCCAATCGTCTCAGTTGTAGCCAATGGCAAAATTGAGAAGGTTTTCTGAGCGTTCAAAGAACTTACCGGAATAGCGATGTGTACATTTCCATTTTCAATCCATTTACTATTTTAGCCTTTGGTAATCCAATCTCTTCATTTTCTCTTGTTGCTGCTGAGATTCCGCTGCTCTATTTTGTTAATTACATTCGTGTTGGCGAGCGACCCTTACGCTAGGGATGACAAATGTCTAGAAACTGTGCAAACACCGAAGCCTACACTACGTACAGCGCATTTTAGTTGACGACACATTGACGTTTTTTTTGCTGAAACTCGTTTTTTCCTCCATATTTGGAATCGAATATTTAATAATTGCTCGAAAAATTATTAGGAAAAAATTACCGATCATTTTGATATATAATAGTCATAATTTCAGGTCAATATTCCCCAAACATCGCGACCGGTTGAAATGAATAAATCTCCATTTATTTTACGTCTGTTACAACTTTGTTAGCAGCTTCTTCATGTGGAAATCACCTCAAGAGCAATACCACAATCAAAAGTGAGTTCAATGACCGTTTCGAACATTTTTCCGTCAGAGGAAGGCAAGTTTTGGCAGTGTTAATGCAATTTTCACACGAACAACGGTTGTTTCAGAGCAAAGCAATCGTACTGGCCGTAAATACGACGGGATTAACAAATTCTTGCTTCTTGTTTGTCTCTCGACATGACTGCTTCATCTGGAACCGGCAAAAATAAGAAACTTTGTGAATGGAAAACTCGTTGCCGTCGACTTTTTTTCGAAGGAGTTGACAAACCTAGCGGCGGAAAGGACAGACCTCGTTCCATTCGCTTCCTTATTTTTGTCAGTCATTCAGTAAGTTTGAACATTGTTTTCCGCTTTCTGCCGTCGAAGGTAGCCGAGTTTGTAGCAGAAATTTCTATTATTCACGGAAAAAGTGTATTTCAGAGGGAACCCTTGTCACCGACGGATATAGCAGGAAGGTTTATAATTACCTCAACAATCTTTCAACAATGCAAGTGCGGTCAAATCGTCGTAAAATATCCAAGATTTTCACAAATGCGTGAGTGCTAAATGAAATTTCAGGAGTTCACCCGAAAGAACGGCTCCCCGAAAAACTTTCTACCCCTTTCCCTGCTCAAAATATAATTTTGTCGACTGATCCAACTCTATCATCGCACTCGAAATCCAGAATTGACCATGAAATGCGGTAGAACCAGTGGCCGAACCGTCGAGACGGGAAACTTGTCTTTTTCTTCGATTTTTTCCGACTGCCAAGAGCCGATCAGTGACTAAAAACAAGGAATCTCATCACGACGATCAGGATGCTCAGCTGAGTGATACCAAACGTCGTAAAATTCTCTAAATCTTTCAGCAAAACAATCAAACTCGGTGCTCGCTAACAGAGAATGCAAAGCTCCGCTCCGTGCCTGCGTCGTTCGTTGTGTTCATCTGTTCATCAAAAAGATGGACCATCGCACGGCGTCGGCACGGCGTCGGCATGGAAACGGAGGAAATCCCTCTCAAAATTCAGATCGTGATTGTGAAAAATGTCGAGTAAACAGTTTCGTCAATTTGGTATTTTTTGCAAATAAGTCTCGGGCATTTTAACTCAATTTATGAATAAATATCTCAGTTCTGTTTTCCACTCGTACAGTTCCTATATTTCATTTTCCTATTTGCGGCGTTCTTGCCATATACGCTTTCCGGAGCTAAGGATAGCTATCATCGACGGTTCACTCAAAATGGTACATTTCCTCAGATTGCCTTAATTTTGATGTTATTCATTGAAATGAGCGTCCTTCGCAGAATTGCAGCTAAAAGTTTCTCATTTCCCACGTTTCTCGAAAAAACGATTTACGAGAGATCGTTGCAAACCCGTTGTCGAAAAAGTTGACATTTTCGCCATCGTTGGAATAGTGAGAAGTGTAGCAAAAGTCGGGACGAACAAGGGTTCGAATATGCAGACGCATTATTCTCGGAAGCTCCCGAACTGAAAATTTGGGCAAAAAAGAGTTTTCTAGGTTACCGAGAGTTTTGCGCTGGCGCGAATAATGGCGGAAAAATTTTGGAGTATTCAATTAGCCAGGAAACATTTTGTCCACCTGCTCTGATCCGATATACACCCTTGTTCGAAATGACACCTGTTTGTCCCACAATATTCATCTCCTTTCTTAAGCCACGTGTTTTTTTCTTCTGTACTACATACATCCGACAGTCCGTCTCAATAGTTAACAAGTTCTCCACTCCACTCTTTTGCCCTTCCGATAAACAAATCGCGGACGCTTCCGCTCAAAGAACGCCGACGACAGCTGGACGGTCCCGTTTTTTGCCGGAATAGGCGGCGCACCGACGGCGACTGTCCGCTAGGCCCCTTTGCGGAAACCCAAGTTGCCGCACATTCACTCTTCTGCCCTCGCGGCATACAATCCTCCCTCCCGAACTGTCCTCTTCAGATAAACCCCCGCAGTCTTCCAGCTCCATTTCGCATTTCGAATCAGTGAAAACCTGCTGCTCCTCAACTCGCACCGAGATCAAAGAGCAAGACTACGACGAACACACCACCGTCCGGAGTATCCTGACCAATCGCCGCCAATCTTCACGGTGACCACACAGCCAACTGGCACCAACAGGCTGTCACTTACCGTTGACTCTCTATACACTTGATTACATCTTTCCAGCTCTCAATCCATTGCCTTTGCGCCCTTCGCTGCTCACACCTCGGCGCCTCTCCTAACTGGCACCATGAACAACATCGTCCCAACCAACTCTCCCAACGCTGCTCCAACGTTTCTTTCAGTGCTGGACGACCACATCCAGCGATTCGTGCAGACTATGCAGACCCTACGGGAGGGTATGAACCCAGCTGCCGCTCCAAAGTAAGCCTTTCCAGGATAATTTGTAGAAATTATTAGTTTTCAGCTCGTTCCAAGAAAGGTACACAATCCTTTCGGATGACGAAGAAGAAGACAATGGCTCCTCTCCGCAGCGCGTGTTGTCTGCCAATCTGGTGCGTGGCAGATACACCCTGCACTCGGAAGAATCGGACGGTGAAAACGGCGACGAGACTCCATCTCAAGGTGCACCAGTGGCACGCGTCGTTCGTCCCTTCTCGCCCTGGGAGCTCGATCGATTGATTCGCGAGTACAACGCGAACAATCACCCGACCCGCGAGAGGAGAAGCATGCTGGCTGCTACCACCGGCAACTCATTGGAGCGAATCAACACCTGGTTCCACAACCGCCGCCAGAGGGACAGACTGGCAAGACTTCAGCCGAACTAGTGAGTACTTCGAGAATCCCCTAATCATTATCTCTGCTTTCTCTCTGCTTTTCAGCCACCGCGTCGCCGACAACGTAGTCCCACCGACAAGTCATCGCTTCAGCCTAGAGGCACGCGCCCGAATGGAGACCTTGTTCGAACAGAACAGGTATCCATCTCGCGCACAGACCGAGCAGCTTGCAAGTGAACTGGGAGTACCGTCCAAAATGGTGAGGGGAATGCGTTCATTTACAGAAAAAAATGCGAGTTTTTTTTAGGTAAGAAACTGGTTTCCCAATCGTCGTCGTCTACAACGGCAAGCTGAGCCGATAAGTGGAACGCGTAACATTTGAACCATTTTTTCATCTGACCATCGATAACTCCGTTTTTTTCATCGTCGTATGATCCCAATTTCGCCCCAGTTCCCATGGAATCTCCGAATCAACTATTTTCGTTCAAAACTAATTTCAATGTATTCTTGTCTATCCCACCTATCCCATCTTACTCTCAACGAACTACTACATGCAAACCACTCCTTTCTTTGTTACTCCTACGCCGATTTTTTCGTGATCAAATTTTTTTTAACGCAATAAATAGAGTCTGTTCGATCTTCGTGTTTAGCTTACATGACGTTGCAATCGTACAAAGCGACTATTTCCACATAAAATGCTTATCTCTCGCAATCAGATATCCCACATGTTGCACTTGCCCATACGCGAGCGCGGCTGCGTTGCGGTCCAGCACGCCTGTGGACCATCTCCTCTCCCCCCCCCACGCACGTCGTCTCATCGATTTTTTATTCCACCATTGCAATCACCTTCCGTAAGTTTTCCGATGTAGTTGAGCTCAAGTTTTTGTTTTTCGAGAAACCATCGACGATTTGAAGCGGAAATTGAAAGAATTATCATTCATATGGTTGTCGGCAACGTTAACAAGAAGTGGATCGACGAGGATCTCGTGGGATTTCCATAAATGCGCCACTTTATTGGCATTTCGCTATGAGTGATGTCTAAAACTCATCCACCCGAACAAATTTGTGATTGGGGAAATGGTGGACACGGCGAATACGTAAGTGCTAAATGAAATTTCAGGAGTTCACTAGCTGTTCCATTGGTTCAACCAAAAGATCGACTGCCCCGAAAGATGGTTCTACTCCTTTTCTGCTTACAATATCACTTTCTCGACTCATCCAAGTCGTGACTCGGCTGTTCTGCAACCACTATCATTGCAATCAAAATCAAGAAATGACTATGAAATGCGGTAGAACCAGTTCCCGAGCCGTCAAAGCAAGAAAAATGCCGCTTTCTTCGGTTTTTCGACTGCCGAGAGCCGAGCAGTGGCTAAAAACAAGGAATCTCGTCACGACGATCAAGATGCTCAGCTGAGTGATTCTAAAAGTCGTAAAAATCTTTAAATCTTACAGCAAAACAATGAACCTCGGTGCTCGCTAACAACGAATGCAAAACTCCGCTCCGTGCCTGTGTCGTATGTTGTGTTCATCTGCTCATCAAAAAGATGGACCACCGCACGATGTCGGCATGGAAACGGAGGAATTCGTTCTTAAAATCCAAATTGTGATGTCGAATTGATATTCATAAAAAATGTACGGTTTGAGAATTTAAACTCAATTTGTGAATAATTACTCCGTATTCGAGACAAAAATTTGAAAAGTGCTCTCGTTTTCTCAGACAAAGCGCTTCGTCATATTTGTTGAGATTGTCGCCGACTATGATCAAGCCGAAGGTGATGGTGCTGTCATTCGTCGCCGCACTCGTCGTTGTGGGGACCAACAAATGGAAAGCAAAACTAAAAGGGAATCAGCAACAAAACGATCATCGCAAATAAGCAGCAGCGATGAGGATGAAAAAACCTCTCGTTTTCAAAAAAACGAACGTGAAAACGCGTATTCTAGAGGAATTTCGTCTTTCAAACAATATCCCATTTCATTTTTTCATTCATAAAAATCACAAAATTGTGGCTGATTTCTTACAGAGAACTAGCGGTCGCGGTCGTCCTCTCCGTCCTCTCTGTCATCAGCGTATTCGAACGCTTCGTCCTCAGTGTCGTCGTTCTCGTACTCGGTGTCCTCGACGTACTCCTCGACGTGCTCGAGATCGGCTTCGTTGTCGGCGCAAATTCCGCTGTTGAAAAAGAAGATCAAGAAGAGGACTAGGCTCCAGGAGATCGTCTCGAGAACGCTGAAATTAAATTCCATTATTAAAAAAACAAAAATCGACAACGCACATTTGGAAAATTTGGAAAAAGTCCACAGAAATTTGCATTTTTCCAGACAAAAATCCGGCCAAAACAGTTCCGACGGACAGGATGATTCCGGACATTGTTTTGGAAGCAAACATCGACATTTGAACGGATGGCTGAAAACAGTAAATTTGACTAGTTTTTAAGAAAATTCAGGTTCATCGCAAGAAATATTAGCACAGTGAGCTTTCTTAGACAACGCACTCAAATTATAGACAGTTCTGAATGCGAGAAACTATTGAATGTGAGCGAAACACGAAACAAAATGGCGAACAGGAACGGAAGAAAGTGCAAATGATTAGGCCCGGCACGAGAAATCGCTCGGTACAGAGAAAGAGGGGCGAAGGACCGCAGACAGCCAGACCCATGTGCGTATCACTGAGTCATCACCCTGAGCGAAGAATCGGTCGATATTGCGAGTTTTGTCATCACAACACAATTCTGCAGATTTTTTCTCGTTTCGTAACTTGGTTTTCCGCAATTATCTTTCTTATTTCTTTATGGAAATTCTACTTTCCGAACGTTTTTCATCGTCGTTTTGCAGTTTTTCGCCAGAGAAATGGAGCTAATCATTGGCACTCCCCCTACTGCTATGATCATTTCGATTGGAGACGTCAAGATTGAGTTCAAGTTTGGAAAAGAGCCTACTTTTGCGAATTGGTGCTCGGACAATGCGTCTCTGCTGCTCGCTCTGTATGTCCATTGTAGTTTCGATCATTTATTACGTGGAAATGTTCAGCATTGCGATGTTCGGCTTGTTGCTTGTCCTTCTGCATCACTACCGCTCTCTCGCTGTTTCCAGAGGCGTTGAGCACGGAAAGAAGTCGAACGACGACAAGCACGGCGACGACGATTTCGACGATCACCCCATCCCCTCTGACTCAATCACTGGAAGCTGCTACATCAGCAGCCATGGTTGCAAATCGCATTGATTGCTTTTTTTTATTCATCCGCGAATGAAGTTGTGGTTTTTTCCCGAAAAGCATATAATTTTCGAAAAAAAAATTCCCGCTGTGGCGCTAATATTTTGCGGGTTACTCACTCGTCGCTATTCCAATGCAAAATTTTTATGATGGTCCATTTTCGCTGATTGGCAGTGGAATCTCATTTTTTGCTTTTCCCGTCTCAATATGAGGCTCCAAGTGGCGGATGAGTTTGTCCGCATAAATCCACGTCGTTGAACACCAATCGAAACTGTAAAAATGTTTTAAAAACACAATTTGGACCGAAACCCGGAGGAAAAAACCTCATTGGAAAAAATTAATTGCTAAGACGCTGAGGATTCAACAAACATTTATTTCAAAAAATATCAACAATTTATCTTTTATCCAGGGATCATGTCTTCGTTGTCTTCGTTGTCATCCTCAAAAAGTGCGAGGAATGCGTTCCAGGCAGTCTTCAAAATTGCAAACCACAAAATCCCCGCTATAACGCTGCAAAAGTTATAGCGATTAGTGTGCCGAAGTAGATGAAACGCACTTGGCCATGATTGTTTCCTGATCCATCGGATCCATTTTTGGCTGAAACACCGATCGTTGCGAGTTTTTACTCTTCAGATTACGGAAAAGTGGAGAATAAGAAGAAAAGTGAATTATGGGGGGAAACACCAATGGAAACATTCAAAACACCCACGAGATTTCATAAAAAACTAAAGTTACCCGAAACCGGGCGGAAAATAAGGACATACAAAACGATATGAGTTCAAACGACAGGTGTGGCGCGAAAAAGGCCGTGGCCGAGAAAAGTCAGGAGAACACAAACACGAGACAGGCGAACAGATGATCGTATATGAATACGATTTGTCTTGGAAGAACTGGAACTTCTGCGCCGATGTGGTACGAAGAGAAGTACGGTAGAAAACCACGCACGCGCGGCTGCGTCGCGGCTGCCGCAAAACTTTCTACTTTTCGAGGACAGAGAATATATGAATCAAAATAGAGGAAAAGGATGGGCATTAGGGGGTTCTTCAAATAATGCAGGAAAGTAGACGACAATTACCAACGAAGATACCGGGAAAAGAGGGGGCATACGCATTTTTCGAAATGTTTTGTTTTGTTGAGACGGACAACAACGTCCGTTTCCAAAGTCAGGGGACACGGGAATTTGGAGGTCGTTTGGGAATAACGGCAACGTGTTATTGAGATTTGAAAACAATGGAATGGTCTCCACGACTTGAATTCATGCCAGAGTCGGATAACCACCAGGTGCCTTCGGAACCTGAAATCAGAGATCCGCAGCTCATAGAGCAATACACATCTTTCAGGGAATGGATGGGGGTTGAAGCAGGTGTCGCAGATTTTCAAGAATCTTGCCGACAAGACGGGAACAATCCGTTCAGAGTTCTGGACTGCCTGTCCGGACCAGGAGGTGACCGGTAAGAGGTGCACCTGCACGTTGTCGAACTACAACCGCGCCCGCGCTCGTTTTTTCTCTGAATTGAAACCATAATTTTCCGGAAACCGTGTTGTGTCCTTTCCTACAAAAATTGTTTCTTCCATTTCCCTTCTTTTCCCTCGTCATTTTCCACCTATTGCTCTCGAAAATTACAAATAAATCGTTAACAACAGTTCGTTTTGATTTCGATCCGTACGCCTCACCATATGGCGCTTTCGTACCTCCTCGAGTGCTGGGGCGCTTTTTTTTCAGTTTCGAATGCCTAACTGATTCACAAGCGGCCGGGATTATCCACAACATCGATAAGGTTATGCAAGAGAACTTCAAGGACATAGCTTCGTGGTGGGTGGTTTTCAAGACATGGTAACGTGTAAATCATCTTTCCCTGAAAGGATATTATTCATTATTTTCCCCTGAAAGGATAGGTTCATTGCCAATTACCCCGTCTCAATAACCAATTCGAAGGGCGCCGTTGTTTCGCGAAATTTCCATTTTGAACAAAAAAGGCGGCGTACCGGCAATGTTTGCTCGTCATTTGAACCCGACGTCTCGCTTCTAATCTCTCGTTCTTTTGAAACCATTCCATTTGCACTTTCCCCTTTTCCCATTTGCACTTTCCCCTTTTCCCATTTGCACTTTCCCCTCCCATTTCACTTTCCCCTTTTGTGTAGCACCGCCTACCTAAAGTAGCACCGCCTACCTAAACTTTCCCCTCCCATTTCACTTTCCCCTTTTATGTGTAGCACCGCCTACCTAAAGCCCAATTCACCAGTTACACTTTGAGCGGTCAGGGACGATGCTGCCATATCTGACGGAGGAGAAAATCGAAGAGTATTACATCTGCCTCCTCGAAGCTCGCGTCAAGTTTGAGATGACTGTAAGTTTCCATGATTTTCATAATCTCGCAACCAAGATCATTATGCAGATGGTCGAGCTGGAGGTCCCGGGAACATACGAGCGGTATTTGAAGCTCTTCTACTTCGATCGCAAGTGCGAGCTCTACAACAAGCTCATCAACGTCTCCACTCAACGAAACACTCGGAAGAACCACGTCGGATGGAAGCTGTTGACGGAGGCGGTGAAGGAGAACGAGGAGCGCTACGCGGGCTTCAAAAAGTACTGGACTTTTAAGTAGAACGTTGGTTTATTTATGACAACATTTCTGAATAAATTCCATTTGTTACAATCTCTTGGAAGTTCCTTTTTTGAGCGGGTGTGAAGCTGCTTTTTCTGGAAAGCTGCGCAAGGTATACGGTAGCTATCGGTCAACTGCATCCTGTTCGTTTCGAGACCATCGATCTTTTCCACCCACCGATTCCCCTCTTTCTCTCTCCTGTAACGGCGGTTTTTAAATGTCAAAATCGGTGCCCCCTCGACGCCCGGCCCGCGCGCGACCCGGTGAAAAGGGCAAAAAAAGCCATTAGATGTGGGAATTTTTGTTCGATCCAATCATCTAGATGGCCAGGGGTTATGGGAAATGTCAGGCACTTGGAGTGGGGACCAGATGACCTTCAGCCAATCTCAATATTCATTCCACACACACACACACACCAGAAAAGAAGGAAAAATCAAATTCTGACAACAAGGTCATTCTTCGGAGTTGCCTCCAGCGACTTCGTAGTCTCCATAATGGTGCCGATAACCTGGTTAGAGAAGCATTATCAAACTTCACAAATCGAAAGAGCAAAACTCACTAGTCGTTGTTGTTTCCCACTACACCAACAAAACAGCTGCTTCAAGAAGCTGCGATAAGGTGCAACGTAGTAGAAGATGATGATCGGGTCGAAAATGGCAGTTAGGCTGCCGAAAATTTGGAAGGTGAACTCGGGAATGATCAGTTGACCAGCTACAAATCATATTTTGATTTTGAGGTGTTGGAAAGGGAAACACACCTGTGTACTTGTTATACACGAAAAACGCGCCACCAGGGAGATAAACAACCAGAGGGATCATCGCTTGAAAACCGAGGGCCTGGAAAAGAGAAGTCTCTCTTTATAATTCACTGATTCCTTTACATTGACAAGGGACTCGAATTGAGCGAGAGTTTGCGCCGAGAGTTTTGATCGGTTGAGTTTCAAAACTGCCAAACACAATCTTCTCCAGTAGAACGCAATTGCGGGCGCTGACACTCCGAGAACACATCCGATAACAGTGACGACGGTGCTGATGGGGTTGTGGGAGTTTGCGAACCCTCCAAAGTCACCGTAGGGTTCATAATTGTACAGTGGGTGGACTAGACGTGTTTCTACATTCACACTGTGGAAGTCGATATCTGGGATGAAGGAAAACGCGAGAGCAGCCACAGAGAAGGAGTACCAGAGACAGAACATTCTCACTCGAAATTTGGCGTTGGTAATGCCACGTATCACGAGCATCTTGAAGTAGAGAGTGTGAATGTTCAGAAGACCAGTTACCGTTCCATTTGTCTCAAAAAGCACTTATCAGTGGTTTCCCGACGGGTACACTTACCACCAGTACTATATAGCTGCTGAAACAGTACATTGGTCCCAAGAGCCTAATAGGTCCTTGGCATAGGACTGCGAGTGATTTCTGATTAGAGATCAACCTGGAAGTGCTTGTTTCAAACCCAATTGCCCAGAAAACACACCTGATTTGCGCAAACGTTGAGAGAGTTGCCAAAACACAATTCGATGTGTTTGTGGGGTAGAAGAAGTACTTCATTCGTTTCAAATATTGAGGAGTTTTCGCGTAAATAACAAAGAACAAGATACATTGCATTGAGAAACAAAACATGTAGTAGAAAATGAAATAGAGAAAGACGGCGGAAGAGATGAATGATTCGGTGGACATTCGGAAGGACTAGAGGAGAGAACCAACACGTTTAGCGCGGGCACTGCTCATATTTTGGTCGTTAATTATATAAACACGCAAATGTCACCTACCACAACAAGCCAGTTGAATTATACGTTGCAATTGGTGGGGTACATGAAACGCGTGCTTTGGGGCTTCAAACCACAGATGAGGGGCGTGGGTGATGTTTTGAAACTTCGAATTGCGAAAGGAAAGCTCGAAGTCGTGGAACTTTGAAGACAGCAGCTTTCTAAACGTTCGTTTTCCCATTACACCTATACTTCTTTAAACCTCAAATTCTCTTAAACGCGGCTATACAAACATCTCTCCGCCTAGCGCTAACGGTTGGATGGTTTGTTTGAAGTACAGTAAACCCGTCCGTTCCGCACTCTTTTGCACTCCACCGGTGTTTTCACACTTCCTTCTTTCACCAAATCGTTGGTTTTCTATCATTCTCAATATGCGCACTCTTGGTCATTACTGGCGCGTTTCCTTTGCCACGTCATAAGAAAGAATTGAGAGAGCGCGAGGGTGGTTGCGCCGTGTAACAACCAGCAACGACAAGGACACACTTTGTGTGTGTACCTGAGTCTCTTCGTTCATTTGCTGCCGGCAACCAAGGATAAATGTGAAACTCGAAATTGACGATCAGAAGAATTTATTCACAAAATGAGACGGATAATGAGAACTGCCGAGAGTTTGAGAATATGGGCTAGATCCTGGATTGGAAACCGTCCATCTCGTGTTTTTGTTCGAGAGAACAGAACACATCACTGGGAGGGAGGCCGGACCGTGAGAAGCGAGAAAAGAGAGGAGATCGTCGAAAGGAAGGATAAAGTGGGAACGAGTTGAGAACACAGAAAACCTTTTTCCGTCGTGGAGACCCTTCTCTCTTTGTATGACTTGTTTTCGGAGAAAAACGAGCATGAGGGTTGAGAAGGGAAGCCGCGCCGTGACAGGAGGAAAAGAGGGGGATAGTCCTTCCATATCAATGGTGTGATAATAGGGGGAGAACATGGTGATATATAGTGGGATAAGCATTGCGAGGGGGGAGAAGGAATGAGGTTGCAAATTTACTGTTCACGGTGTGGAGACTCTTCACTAGTTGTGTATAATACACTGTATAGAAGAGAAGCCGCGTCGGGACCAGATGGGAATGGGGAGTAAAAGAAGAGCGGGAGAAAAATAAATGAGAACGAGTATGACATTGCACATTTGTTCTCGATGTGAAACTCGTCAAAATTTGTGTGATACGTTTTTAATTAAACAGAATCACACACAAGACGAGTGACCGCATCGGGACCAAAGGGGGGAGAAGAGGGGATAGACGAAGTTAAGAGATTGAAGGGGAGATGAGGGGAGGTTAGCCACACCGCCTACTTTTTCGCAGCTTTGCGTTGGAATAGCGGCACCCGGTCTTTTGGTGCCGGCGGTTCCGCTTTGCTTTCCAGCGCCATCACGATCCGCATCATCTCGTCGTACCCGACGGCCATGGTTCTCCAATCACTCTCTGCCAAGCATCGGATGGCCTTGGCCTGAAATTCATGTTTTATATGCATTCACGATTTAAATGTGTTGGGTACCTTCGTGTTATCCATGGTCTTCAGGAGCATCTGGATCACTTTGTCGTTCGATTGGCTCCCGGCCAGAGAGACACGGAGGCCGTTGTTATCTCTGGCTGCGGACCCTTTGCTGTAAATCAAAGTTTTCGTGGGTCCACTCAATTTCTCAAAATAGGGTGCTCGTAACCAATGAAACCAAGGCGAACAAATAGCCAGTTCATCTGGTTTCATTAGCACTCACGCGCGCGATAGATACCTGTTGGGTTTGCGGTAGTTGAGGCAAAAGGTGTGCCGGCTGGCAGGCCGCCGCCAGCGACCCATGTTAGAAGACCGAATGCGAGGAATACGAGGAGTATGGATGCCGAGTCTTCTCTATCACATGCTAGTATATTTTTTGTATTTCGTATTGCGCGCAGGCGTCGGGAGTGCGACAATGCGATAGCGACAGAAACAGATTGGAACCCGCCAAGACACTTACTCAGTCTTCTGCTTGTCCCAACGTCTGAGAAGCTCCATCACGCCGGGGAAGCCAATCGTGAATGTGCGTGGCTCCTCTTGCAGCAAATACTGAGAAACGGTGACCTGAAACTTGACGATTAGTAGGCGTAATCTCTCAATGTAAACTTTGCTTACCTGCGCTTCGGTGATGGTCTCCAAAAGTTCAGTTTTGAGCGTCTTCTTGTCGGCAGCCTCCAAGTGGTCTTGCTCTTCTCCGCTCATCATTTCCAACGCCTCGCCCAACGACAGCGTGCTGCGGAACAGCTTCAGCTCACCTTTGGGCATCCTCGACGAAAGTCTACAAAATGTCTCTATATTGCACACACACATACACGCAACCGCGGGGAGCAGAGAGAGTGCGGGGGCCCTCTCTGCCACGTCATAATAGAACAATGTATTCAAGGTAACAAGTGAAACTAGTTCACCATCTGTTTGAAGATAAACAAACACAGTGAATGAAATTCAACTTGATTAATATTAAAAAATTTATTCGAACATTTAAAAAAGGAAAAAACTTATTTCTTAAAGAGGATCTGATTGATTGCCTTCTGCTGCAAAGCATCCAGCTTTATCATCATCGCCACCGTTGCCTGGGAGACTGGCTGCTCGAGCATCATGGTCACTCTGGCCATCAAGTGCTCCATCTCCGGCAGGTGCTGGTCCTCCGGCTGGGCCATTGGTGGCGGCTGCGTCTGCTCCACGGTCGCTTGCACGCGGCACTGCATCAGCGAAAGCTGCTGCAGTGCCTCATGCTTACGAACATCGTCGTACGCATGGAAAAGCGCGGTTTGCACGGGCGCCTGCGTCCATGGCGAGACGAGCATCGACGGTAGGCGTTGCGGCTGCTCCTGTTGTCCAAGGACGAGTCCGCTCCCGAATCCACCGAAGTCCGCGAAGGGTGGGTTGTGGTAGTTCAGCGGATCCCACCCAACGTTGCTGATGACGTGCGTGCACTGCTTTCCCCCGGCGGGCAGTGGGTTTGTCGTGCCGTTGACGAGATCCTTCGACGACATGGCTCGAATCATCGAGTGGAAAGTTTTGAGGTCTAGATTTCCGTCGGCTCTCCCGGGACGATTTTGTTTACGGTGAAAATTGATTTGACGATGAGACATCTGCAGAGTAACTCATGAAGAAAAGGAGTAATGGAAAGTAGCAACGAAAACTGCGAAGAACAAAAACAAAACGAGCTTGAAAATTGCTAAGCAGGAAGGTAGAGGAAGCAGGGGAAGCAATGGAATCGATGGATGTGTATCATCGACAACGCGCGCAGGGCACCGGGTCTCGAAGCGAAAACGGTTCGCTTAATCGTTGCGAAACAATACACATATCAACAGACATCAGCCAAGTAGTGGTGCACCGTGACGTACCGGGAGGGGCGGAGCTTATCGTGTCTGGCACAGGTGCCACAGCGTCCCCACACAGTATTTGCTCAGAAGTTGACTGTAGCAGCGAGGCGCCCCTCGTCAGCGAATTAATCATCTTCTGCATTGACCTCGGACGAGGGGAAGGGGGTCTCTCGAGCTGTTGTGTCCAAAGTACATTGTGTTGCGAGGGGGGGGGGTACACCCCATGATTATTTGTTTAATCAGGAGAACACTATGGAAGCGGTGACTTCTAATTTTGGTTTCCTCTTCTTTCTGTGAAAATCATGAGAATTTGAGGTGAAGGCTCAAACCCTTCGGAAGAAAAAAGAACATCATAATACAGAGACAATCTTTATTCAAATGAAGTTCAATTGCCAAATGACGCGGGATAGCGTAGTGGGTTCCTTTCGCGGTATTCCCCCCACTGGCTGTGGTAGGTTCGAAGAAGCTGGAACTGACGGCGAACTTCCATTGCGTGGTAACGCGTGAAACGGCGGTTCACGAGACGCTCGATGAGGGCGATCTTCGCGAGAAGCTCTTCGCACCGCGCGTATTGAGGCCCGCCGGAGTAGTAGTTGAGAGCACGCTGAAACGTTAAAAATCAATAGTTTAAGAGAAAACGGCATCTCTTACCAATTCACGCACGTGATTCTGCGCGCCGTATTTGATACGGAGAACGGAGATCTGCAAACAAAACAAAAATAAGTCTTTGGAAGATTTTAAAATTACCAGGTTGTCATACGACAAGTAGTTGATCATTGGGTTTTTTGAGGTAGCAGCGTCCATGTGAATTGAAAGAAAGAGCGCAAGAAAGAAAGACTGAAATCAGAAGAGCTAGTTCACACGGATGACTGATAACGCGGTGAGAATGAGCGAGAGGCGGGCGGGGAGAGAAAGCGGAGAGCCGGAGGGATACTCTGGCAACGGGAATAAGCCAAGTGTGGGGGAAAATTGCAGGGTTGGGTTGACCACGAGAGGTATCCGCCTGAAGATAATGCAGCGTTTCGTCGGAACTCTGACCAGGTGTACATTCTTATTTATTACATACAGAATAATAAAAAAATAAGTGCATATCGATAAGAAAAACGGAATTCAATGTCGGAGTGCGAAAATCTCATTCGGATTTCTCCATCGACTCCGTGAATTTGTTGCCACAATTCGGGCGAGTGTGGTGCTCAGCCTCTTCGTGAGCGTCGACTTCGTTCTCCGTGGAGATATCGTCCTGGAAACGAATTACTTTGTCGAGTACTTGACAGATGAATCACCTCCACGTTTTCAGTGTCGCGAACGGAGAAGTGGATGTCCCACTCACTCGGGGTGTTGTAGAATGGCTCCTCATACCCCGCATATTGAGATGGCACGGCGGAATCGGCCTAAAATCTATTCTTCGCATCGATCGCCAAATCTGACTCACATTCGACGGAGCAGTCGCGTCAGTGTCCTTTGTCGAGAGGGACAGACAGAGACCGGCGGCGAAAGTAGTTTCCTCTTTAGCATTCAATTGGTTGAGCGTGATGTCGTTCAAAATCATGGTTTTTGTATCCATAGTTTGGAAATAGTCCACCGAAAAAGACACGGATGACATGTTTCTGAAAAAAAAAACTAATAGCCGCTGATAAAAATGAGAAAACAAGAAAACCAGGAAACTGTTTGGACAATGTTGCGATATTTTCGAAAACCGAATGACTCAACCATTGATTCCTTCTGGAAAGATTTCTCTGTTTCTCTCTTTTTCGCAATATCTTTCCGACGATGACGTCACAAAATAGTCAATTTTTCTGTAATTCCAGTGACGAATCGCTTTCGCTTTCGTCATATTGAAACCCTCCGCAATGCCTCCGCTTTGGTTTCTGTTTCCGTTCAAATCTGACGTTTTCTTCAGTTTCATCCAGGAAAACCCCCGAATTGTAAAATGAAATCAGTCTAGCGTCAGGAATCCTGAAAAACCGGGTCCCAATCGGTAAATTTTGAACTGACTCGGTTTGCTGTCCGAATGCAACCTCCAGTGACATTTGTCCATTTTCTGGCTCGACTCAATCAATTCTCGCGAGTTTTCATCCAAAATCACTGGGAAAATGAAGGAAACACCTCTTCAAATCGTTCTTTCCATCATTTTCCAGTTTTCTTTCAAATTCCGTTGCACAATCTTTATTTTCCCTTCGCTTAATGACATCACAATTCGCATTCAAACTCTTCCCGCCACTCGGATGGCCTAGAATTCTCCTGCCTTTCCTCTGCCAACGGCCCTCGCGTATTTATTTTTTGAACCGATTTTTCCCATTTTTTCTCTTTTTCACGGCAATTTTTGCAGATTTTCGGAGGAAACTGGACATTAGTATAAAGGAAAAAGGATTCCCGATTGGATTTTTCAAAAAACGACGATGAAAATGCGATTTTTGGTGAGTTTTTAGCTTTTTTCGCCTTTCCAAGTCTAATTTTCTCGTTGTTCAGAGGCCAGCTTCTATCAATCGCGAGAGGAGACAAAATATGCTTCGACCAACGTCATAGAACGTTGAGAAAACGACGGCAGTGCCTCCAATTTATTCTCCGGCGCAAGGCTCCAAAAACGACGTCGGCGACAAGGAATTGTTTGAAATGTCTTCTGGGCGACCATTGGACAGGAAACCAGCAACCAGGAAACCCTCCCGTCAAAATTGAATGTGAGTTTTATTGAAAAATTCCTCAAACCATCTGAAAAATCTGGAATGCGACTTGTTCGTGAGCAGTGTGCGTGCGCCTTCGCTCCAGTAGAACGAAATGCTCTAAAATTAACTGAGTGCGTGAAACAGAACCAGCACATTGTCGTGCTGCTGAGCGTGCCATCACGAAGATTCTTTGCAGGTCTCCGCTGCGCCGTGTCCGAAGACGACCCAATGGAATCCTGCCGGCGGTCGGTTCCACTGTCGGATGCAACAAGAGCGACATCCCAACCACAAAACTGGATATGGATCGAATGCTAAGGAGAAGAAAAATCGAATTGTTCCTCCGGCGGGGAACACAACAATCTCTGAAGCGAATGTTACTCCAGTCGTTGACGCCGAGCAAACACCTTGGAGAAGCTTGATGTCTCTTACGTGGCAGATGCTTCCGTTAAACGGTTAGAGACCACAGAGAGGAGAGACAGCGGCCAGATAAGAATCTCTTCCTGAATTCTGCGCACTGCTTATTATTTGTTTCAGTTCTCCGGTTTGCTTTGTTAGATTTGCAAAATGCGCAGTCATGGACAGGACAATTCTTTCCACCACCTTTTTGAAACTGCCAATATGTTTTATGAATCGAAGATCACCACCTCCTTCGTATTTGCAGAGAGTACGCGCTGATTCTGCTGAAGGCTCCGGCAACAGATAGTGAGTTTTTGATAAAAATAATCAGTCGTTATCAACTGCGAAACGATGTGTAAAGTGCCGAGACGGTTGTTAACACGCTCAGTTGCTATTGAAGTAGTCGTCCCGGTCGTGGTTAGAATCAGTCTTCGTGCGGACTTGTCGTATTGAACACAGTCCGCCGACTGCTGATTCTGACTGCATCGGGGGATTCTAACTACTGCAATCAGTCGGGTTATTTCCAGGCGTACCTGACTATCTGGATCAAAATCTGTCATGTTCGGTTCAAGATATTTTTCATTTTCCGTGAGCTATTGCACCAACTATCTCCAAACCACTGTGATCAACCCAAAAAGAACGTCCCTCGTTTTCCTTCCCGCGGAGAGTATAGTCGATGCGGGTTGACCTCTGTCGTCTCGACAGGAGGCAATTTGACAACAGATGGGCAGATGGACCGGAGACGACACCAGTGCGCAGACAGCATTCCGCCTCACGGCAACCAAACGGCCGTCCGTCCCTCCGCGTCTATCCGCGTCTCTCCGCGATCGATTCGTGGATACAGGGGTCGTACAGGCCAGTGGACCGCGTCGCATGACCTCTAGATCATAAGACCCCCGAGCACTCTCTGTGCACCCTCCGCGCACTCTCCGAAGGGTGTACGCACGTCTTAGCAGATGGGCCGGAGGCGATCCTCCCGCGCGCAGTCTCGAGCGGGACATCAGGTAGGTTATGATTTGAAGGTAACCTCCGTATTCTGGCGATGTGCCGGCAAACAGACGATTCTGATCAAGGCTTTTACTCACAAATATTTTTTTTCAGATAGTACCTCGGAATAACCAATCAGAGCCGTTCATCAGCTCGACGAGACGTCAACGACAAGATCCGGGATCTGGGGGACAGTGGCGCCACATCATCCGAAGAACAATGAGATGTGAGTTTTTTTTGCCAAGCTCTGAGATTAATCCGAATCTGACTTTCAAACGGATTTTGCCAAAACCGGAGAAGAACGCGCTCAGTTATTCGAGAGCACATGGAAGGAAGACGCGCAGAGGGTATTTGGACCAGGATGCAATCGCCCCGAGAACCCATCTCCGTCTCTTTTTTCCGCGCACTCTCTGGCGACCATGTCTGCATCTCCTTTCGCCGCACACTCTCATCTACGGGTGGCTGTTGTGCGGCCGAACACAACCCCGTCAGGTCTTGCTGGCCGAGTGTCGCGCTTGCATT
Organism: Caenorhabditis macrosperma; assembly: GCA_963932285.1. Taxonomy (NCBI): domain Eukaryota; kingdom Metazoa; phylum Nematoda; class Chromadorea; order Rhabditida; family Rhabditidae; genus Caenorhabditis; species Caenorhabditis macrosperma. The sequence continues at coordinate 4,764,777 of OZ010618.1, forward strand.
TCCTAGGCCAGGCCATCGTGTATTTCTCGTGGACTTCAGAAAAATTTTGATTTTTTCCAGTTTTAGAATCGAGTTTTCTACTAAAAAATGAGGAAACTATGAGTTCCTACTGCTTTTAAAAAATATGAGAAACCATTAACTATTGCAACAACCATAAATTATGATATTTGCAGACGAGATGTTAATGTTCGTACAATGACGTAACGAATAATTGCGGGAAAAATTCGCAACGCAGCTCGGAGAGGATTTAAAGGAGTGAGTGTGCTGAAGACATGCTACTTTTGATACAACTAATGTTTTCTTCAGTTGTCGCCCACAGTATCTCATTTGGACCACATCAGCAGAAGCGAAACAACAGGGATGTTATAATGCTTGTAAGTTTTTGATGATGATTTGGGACCAAGCGCTTCACCGAAAAAAGTCTTCCGATTGGTGTTCAAATGCTGAGCACTTGGAAGAGCTTATTTCGAGGTGTTTACTAAACAGAGGCCTCGAGAGAGCCTCTCCAGTGATCAAAATGAGCCTGATCCAGTTACTGAGCTCTCTCAGAATATGTATCCGTTCCGGCTACTCTGTTTGAAGACGGACTAATTTGTTGGCCAGAAGAGCATCCTCATGATGGTCTGACCAACCCTTCTACCCACAAAACGCTGCGGTCATGAGAGATTCTCCTGTTATCAAATTGAACCTGATTTGCTGAGTAACCTGTGCCAGACGTAATATCCTGGTCGGCCAAGATCTGAAATAAATTAAAAAACGCTGCGCCATGAAATACTGCTGTAGTTGTCATTATATCAATTATTGCTCTCAGAACAGTGCATCTTCAGCCATGTACATTTGGGCAGTAACGACAATGAGCCTCACCGAGGGTGCTCACGCTGAGTTGCTCAATCAGCGAGAAATATGCTATGACTAATTGCTGTCGGCGGCCAGGAAATCGTTCATCCTGTTAAGAGTAAGTTGATTTGAAATTCAAAATATTCGATTCCGGAACATGAAAAAAGACGCATTGCAAAATTTGTCACGATCACGATGAAGTTCTGACCATTTCCACGGTAGTTATTAGTCGTACTTCCCGTCGGCAGAACAGCTTTGCTCTGGCTGATGTGGTGATCTGGCAGAATCGCCCGTCAGAGTCCGAGTGGAGCTGTGATCCGTGTGAGCAGCTTCATCGTGGTCTGGCTGATGTTCATACACAGGTGAAATGCGGCACACCCGATTCGGAGGCGAATATGCCTTGCCGCCCATTCGAGTCCGATTCGGACAGATGCGGGCAAGGCAAATATGGATAGCCGTCGCTTTCGGTGACTTGTCGGGACTGAAATGCCCATATCGGGCGTGTATCCTTCTCCGCGGTGCTAACCACGCATTTTCAAATCGGGTCCGCCGCATTCCACCTGTGTACCTGACCGAATCGCCCGTCAGAGTCCCCGTGAAGCTGTAATGCATCGTTCGACACGGTTCGTTGTTCCTTATCAAAATGGCCGTGATGTCCTCATGGTCTTTATGAAACGTTAAAAGTACCTGGAGTCGCTTTTCTGGGTGGCGTTCAAAGTGCGCGTTTCGTCGTCCAGATTTTCCAGATTTTCGCTGTCGACAGTAATCCTCAAAAATTCCAAAATGTACTGAGTCTGCATTCACGCGCAAAACATGTTTCAACACAGACGCCGTTCTCTGCAGACTCCGTGCATTTTGGAATTTTTGAGGATTACTGTCGACAGCGAAAATCTGGAAAATCTGGACGACGAAACACGCACTTTGAACGCCACCTTGTCGACCCAGAAAAGCGACTCTAGGCACTTTTAACGTCCCATTATCTTGATCCACACAGGATGCGATCCGGAAGATAAGCACGGCGAACGTACGCAATCCATTTTTCAAAACGCATTTTCCATCATAAAAATCCTGAAATGTCGGCGAAACACCCCGAATTTCATTCCTTTACGCAAATATTTTTATTCATATTTTTCGTAAACCGAATCATCTTAAAATTTGCTTCAGAAATCCTTTTTTCGAGAGAAAAATGCATTTTTTCAATATAATTGTGTAGCACCGCCCCCTCCCCCGTAAATCGACACAATCTCTTCCTCGCGAGACCCGCCGCTCGAATAAATGCGTGCGCCTTTAAACACACTGCAAATTAAATGCGAAAATTGCTCGTTTCTATCACAAAAAACACGAAATTGGACGTTAGGTATTATTTGCGGGTGTAATTTTGCTTTGGAAAAATTCAGAAAAAAAATAGAAATCGACAAGAGGACTCTCGAAAATTTTCCTCTACAAAAATTTCAAAAAATCATAAGTCGCTCAGACTGGACCGAATGTAGCTGAAAATTACATCAAAAGATGCGCCTGGAAATTCTCTATCAGAAGATACAGGTGACTATGCCTGAAACATCTTGTACTGGAAGATATGAATTTGGAAAGAAATGTTTCGCAACCGTTGCGTTTGTGGAGGAGGCGTGACCACCTGCGCCAGCAACCAATAGGAAGCGTTACCGTATGCTTCTTCTGGGTTAGCGCTGGGAACTTGGTGTTTTTAAACATGAATTTAAGGTTTTTGCTGGGAAATTGACCAATTCGTGGATTTTTCTAAAACATTTTGTTTCAGATGTGATAATGACGGAAGCAGCGACTTGATAGGAAAGATGTCTGATGAACAAGGACAGCTGAAACTGAAGATTGTGGTGATTGACGATCAGGATCCGCAATAAATTACCGGAGAAGCATCGAACTAGAAGGGTGGATCAACATAAATTGTTGAACATGGCCTTGTGTGAGTAAATTAATTTTTATTTAAAAAAAATCACGATTCCCGTATTCCATCTGATACGGAAAAAATCGAGTTTCGTATGGGGTACGCATGGCCGTCATGATCCGACTTGAGTTTTCATCTCGCTGAGCACCTCCGCGGTGATCTCCAGACATTCTGTCGGTGAGCAGTGCAGCTTCACAATCGTCTAGCTGATGTACCAATCTTACTGAAACGCCCGTCAGTGTCCGAGTAGAGCTGTAATACGTGTGAGCAGCTTCTAGCTTGAGAGAATAGCCTGGAATGCCTAACAGCCGAGGTCAGGCGTTGGGATCCCGCTGAGCAGCTCCGCCGTGACCCATCCGAGGTCTTGACCGGCAAAGCTAGAATTAGAAATAAGCAATGGCTGATTTTTCAAGTTTTCAAAAAGAAGATGGCGTAGTTTCGAGATTTCATTGTAATGCTGATTTTTTTCAGGAATCAAGCAGCCTACACCTGGCCACAATCGACTACTGATGGCAAAAACACGCTGCAAATACTAGAATAATCGAAGAAAATCAAGAGCCAGGACCCATCAAAGATCAAGTATGGGATATCCTCTTCTTGAGAGTGAGTTGATTTGAAATTCAAAATATTCGATTTCGGAACATGAAAAAAGACGCATTGCAAAATTCGTCACGATCACGATGAAATTGTGATTCCGCTGACCATTTCCGCGGTAGCTATTAGACGTACTTGCCGTCGGCAGAACAGCTTCACTCTGGCTGATGTGCCGATCCGGTAGAATCACCCATCAGAGTCCAGGTGAAGCTGTGATCCGTGTGAGCAGCTTCATCGTGGTCTGGCTGATGTTCATACACAGGTGAAATGCGGCGGACCCGATTCGGAGGCGAATATACCTTGCCACCCATTCGAGTCCGATTCGAACAGATGCGGGCAAGGCAAATATGGATAGCCGTCGCTTTCGGTGATTTGTCGGGATTGAAATGCCCATACCGGGCGTGTATCCTTCTCCGCGGTGCTAACCACGCATTTTCAAATCGGGTCCGCTGCACTTCACATGTGTACCTGACCGAGTCGCCCGTCAGAATCCGAGTGGAGCTGTAATCCGTGTGAGCAGCTTCTAGCTTGAGAGGAAAGGCTGGACTGCCTAACAGCCAAGGCAACGCAGAAGTTGTAATTCCCCTGACCATTTCCGCGGTATGTATAAGACGCATTTCCCGTCGGCAGAGCAGCCCCACCATGATCTGGCCGAATTGCCCGTCAGAGTCCGAGTGTAATTGTGACCCGACAGAGGAACCTCTAGCTTGAGAAAAAAGGCTGGAATGCCTAATAGCCGTCTTGAAAAGTGAATTCTCCCCTCAAAGAGAGCGGAATGAATTGGGACGTTGAATTAACTGCTTTGAAGTGGAACCATCTCGAAATCCAGAAAATGTTTGTGGCTCAGAAAAGGAAATTTTTCGAAATTGCAATGAGAAGATGAATGACAAATTTCGAGCTCATGCCAATTATTTTCAGGACCATATATACTACGAACAACTAGCAAAAAAACGGCGAAATTCAGGACCCTAGAAGAACTAGCAAACAGGAAGAACCGTCAGGATTACCTCTAAAGAGTGAGTTGATTTCGAATTCAAAATATTCTATTCCGGATCATGAAGAGAGACGCATCGGATACGCATAACTGCCATGATCCGGCTTGAGTTGTGCAGACGTCCTGTCGGTCGGCAGAGCAGCTTCACCATTGTCTGCCTGCCTAATGTTGTGATCTCGCTGAATCGCTCGTCAGAGTCCGAGCAAGGCTCTAATTGGAGTGAGCAGCTTCTAGCTTAAGAGCAAAGAAGCCCCGCTGTGATCCAACCGACGCCTCAATCAGCGAGAAATGTCGGTCGTCTTGTCGGTCTCTTGTCGGTCTTGTCGGTCTCTGGACCACCTCGAAGCTGCTCGTCGGCGGAGCCGATCCCTTGGTCGATAAAGTGGCTGCTGTCGGCGGCCAGGAAATCGTTCTTCCTGTTAAGAGTAAGTTGATTTGAAATTCAAAATATTCGATTTCGGAACATGAAAAAGAAGATACATTGCGAAATTCGCCACGATCACGATGAAATTGTGATTCCGCTGACCATTTTCGCGGTAGTTATTAGACGTATTTCCCGTCGGCAGAACAGCTTCGCTCTGGCTGATGTGGCGATCTGGCAGAATCGCCCGTCAGAGTCCGGGTTAAGCTGTGATCCGTGTGAGCAGCTTCTAGTTTCATAGCAAAAGCTGGAATGGCTAACAGCCAAGAGGCGTCGGGATCCCGCTGTGATCCAACCGACGCCTCCATCAGCGAAATTCATCCGGCAGAGAAACCTCTAGCTTGAGAGAATACAGTGGGAAGCCTAAAAGCCGTCTTTAAAAGTGAATCAGCAAAATTTTGACACAAATTTTGTCCCGAATTGGGCGTTATTTCTGTTCCATCTCTTTCCAATGATACTCAAGGCTAGCGATGTTCTCGACAGTTCCTTCACTGCAGTGTTCGGAAAACGAAGATCGTACTAAAACATGAACAGTTCCACTGCGCTCGAAGTTCATGATTTCGTTGTTCCTCATCAAGATGGTCGCCATTTTCCTTATTTTGATCCACACAGGATGCGATCCGAGAGATGAGCACGGCGAACATACGCAATCCATTTTTCAAAGCGCATTTTCCACCTTAAAAATCCTGAAATGTCGGCAAAACACCCCGAGTTTCATTCCTTGACGCAAATATATTTATTTTCATTTTTCGTAAACCGAATAATCCAAAAATTTGCTTCAGAATTCATTTTTTTCAAGAGAAAAATGCATTTTGCCAGCAAAATTGTGTAGCACCGCCCCCCTCTCCCGTAAATCGACACAACCTCTTCTTCTCTTCCTCGCAAGACCCGCCGCTCGAATAAATGCGTGCGCCTTTAAACATTTTTCCTTTTTAATCCTAAAATTTGCTGTTTTTATCGTGGAAAAGTCGAGTTTCGAATGAAAATTATTTTGGAAAGTGTGTAAAAAATTCAAGAAAAAAAAAAAGATATCATAGTGATTTTTCAAAAAAAATTTCGAAATCTTAATTTTTCGAAAAATCATAACTAATTCATAATTGGATAGAAAATTCCGAAAAATACATCTGATGATTCGCCTGACAATTCTCTACAAGCATATATACGTTTCTTGACCAAAAACGTCTGGAAAATACCGATTCAAACAGAAATTCTGTGTTCATCGAGGAGGCGTGGCCTCCCCGCGTCAGCAACCAATGAGAAGCAGTACCGTATGCTGGTTCAACACGCCTGAGCACTCGGAAATTGGAGTTTTTCACTAAAAGTTTTAAGATTTCGAGTAGAAACTGGACAGTTGATGAATACGCCTAAATCTATATTTTTTCAGATATCATGAAAGCCAAGATTGCGCTGGAACTGGACACAAACGACAAGAAAAAATTCAAAAATGATGGGAAGAAGTGGGGATTTTTTCCTCAAGTTGTCTAAAAAATACAGTTCCTCGGGATCCCATTGTAAAAATAGTGAGTTCTTTGAAATTTGAAATATTAAATGCGGACAGTGGAAAACACCTCCACGGAGCTGCTCCCTCGAGGTCGGGCCATGTTGGTGACCGGCAAAAAAGCTTTGCCGGGGTGTATAAGTAATGTTGGCTGGCGGACGATATCCGGTGAAATTTTCCTGTCGTCTGCGACGGAGAAGCATTTCCGCTCGTTGTCGATGTCTGGAACTGTGCCTGTTGAGTGAATCCAAAAACACTAATTGGTCGGTTCGAGATGTCCGGCATTAGAGCTGGAAACATTATTTTCCGCTTTTCGAGTCCCTCAACGATATATTTTTACTTATCATGGTTCCAAGACCCGTTCCTAAAAAGTGTGCGCGCTTTGAACAAAAAAATTCTGATTCGGGAATGCTTTAATTTGGTAGGACCATGAAACAAAGCTACCAACTCCTTCGGCTCGTCTCAATGGAAAATCAATAGGCGCAGATGGCACATGTCTCCTTCTCCACCCGGGCAGGACACAGCAGCTGAGCCTTCCGCGCGTTTTCATCGATTTTCCTCCACTCCGCGTGACATCTCTTCTGCTCTTGGTGTCTTCCATCTTTCGGGTTCTTTCATCATTTCAAACATTTATTTACAGCTTCAATCCGTGAGAAGCACTGGCCGAAAGGATGATTTCAGTTAAAACCAGGTCACCGCAAAATGCTAATTTTCATCGGATTTTTCTGGCGGAAATATGGAGAACGGGCCAATTTTGTCAGGAATTCGGCAACTGGAGTATTGCAACTTCCGAATTGACACCGAGGAGCAAATCGTGGTGCAGCGATTATGAAAATAGTAAGAATTGAACGAAAACTATCATTAACCGACCTAAACAAACCCGTTTCGAATGAAAAATAATCTGAGAAAATTCTGCGGAAAATTCTCTATTTAGTGATATAATTCTTAAAACGCAATTATTTTTATCCGGCAAGCTATGAATTGAAAAATGGCGTTCGAAGTCAAATTTTCGCAGTATGAGGCGTGGCCTAACTGGCGATGCACCCAATCGAAGCGAAATACCGTAGATTTGCTGGCCGAGTTTTGGCATCTTAGGCCACTGTTTTGCGTCCACGTTGATTTGTAAAAAAATTATTTTCTTAATCCTAATTTTTGAGTTTTCAACGTAAAAACAATACATTTCCGAGCTACACCCATTGTAATAATTTTTCCAGGAACCAATTCGTTTTTTTCGAGGATAAAATGAAACATTCGACGGGAATTCGTGAAATTTGGCCAAGGAAAAATCGGAAAAATAGTTTTAAATTTCGGAATCACGGATTTGGTCAATTATTGGTGAGTTGATTCAAATTTGAAGTTACGGAGGTCGGGAATTTGAGAAAAAAACCTGCTTAGAAGCTCTGCCGAAACTCAATCTGTTGTTATCACTGACAAAAGAGCTCCGGCAAGGTGATTCCGTCGTTCTGGAGGACAGGGAGGCTCCACCGAGGTGCTCACGCTGAGATACCCGTCGGCAAAGCTTCACTGACGTGTTCTCGTCAGTGAGCACCTCGATGCAGCTTCGCCGTCGGCCGACACGACAAGGTCACCTCCGGGAAGTTTCGCTGACGAGCAACACGACTAGAACACTCCAGGGAAGCTTCGCCGTCGAACCTTGGTGGGACTTTGCCGGCGAGCAACACGACGAAAAGTTTCCCGTCGGCGAAACTCCATCGACGTTTTCACGCTGAATTTCTCGACTGCAAAGCTTTACTGAAGTGACATCGTCGTGTTACCCGCCGGCGAAGCTCCACCAAGGTGCTCACGCTGCGTTACTCGACCTCGACGGTGAAGCTTTTTTAGCCTGAGCACCTCGATGCAGCTTCTCCCGTTGGCCAATACGACGGGATCACCTCAGTGAAGCTACACCGACCGCCAACACAAATTGAGCACCTTGGTGAAGCTTCGCCGTCGGCCAACACGACGAGATCACCTTAGTAAAGCTTCACCGTCGAGTAACGCAGAGCGAGCACAGCACCTTGTGGAGCTTCGGCGGCGGGCAACACGACGGGATCACCTCGGGGAAGCTTCGCTGTCGGGCAACACGACTAGAACACCTCTCGGAAGCTTCGCCGTCAAGCAACTCAGAATGAGCACGTTGGTGGAGCTTCGCTGATGGGCAACACGACGGGATCACCCGTCAGCGAAACTCCTCTGATGTGATGCCGTCGTTTCGCCAGTCATCGAAGCTCCACCGACGTGCTCATGCTAGGTTGGTCGACGGCGAAGCTTTTCTGAGGTGTCCTAGTCGTGTTGCCCGTCAGCGAAGCTTCCCTGATGTGATCCCGTCGCGTTGCCAATCAGCGAAGCTCCACCGACGTGCTCATACTAGGTTGCTCGACGGCGAAGCTCCACCGACGTGCTCGTGCTAGGTTGTTCGACGGCGTAGCTTCACTGAGGTGATCCCGTCATGCTTGTCCGACAAAGAGGTTTCCGAGCTTCCCGAGATTCCGGAAGTGAATTTTGTCAGCGTCTGGAACTGTGCCGTTTAGTAGTTTACACACTAATCGGCCGGTTTGAGATGTCCGGCATAAGAGCTGGAAACTAGATTTTCCGTCTTTGGAGGTCCTCTACTGTCGGTGCAAAATCCATTAAAACGCGCTCTACTGCACTCGAGATTGGAGGGAAAGTGAAGGAATTCAAACATAGTTTTTGGTGGCCGCGGCCGTCGGTTTTTTAGGCCATTTCGAAAATTTAATTTTTTTTTCGCTCGATTTTTCAATGAATTTCTCAATTTTCTTCCTATTTTATTCAATTTTTTTGTTTATTTTGTATTCATTTCCAATTATATGTTCATTTTGAATTGAAAATATGCTTTAGATAACAGAAAACGGGAGAAAAAACGACAAGGCGCTAAAATGGACGAACAACAGGAACGAATTAATTAAAAAGGAAAACAAATGGACAGATGAGTTAAGTTATAGGTATTTATTGTGTTTAAGCAAAGATTTTCCAGAAAAATCGAACATTTCGTCGAAAATCAGTCGGAGAAGCGAGTGGCGAGTGGCGGCGACGCACAAAATTCGGCGAAGCGAGCGAAAATTCGATGAATATCTGCAAAACGGATTGAAACAGTGGGTTTTCGATTTTCCTGAAATAATGAACGAAATTATCAGTCGGAAACATGCAATACTCACTGTTTCAATCCGTTTTGCAGATATTCATTGAATTTTCGTGCGTCGCCGCCACTCGCCACTCGCTTCTCCGACTGATTTTCGACGAAATGTTCGATTTTTCTGGAAAATCTTTGCTTAAACACAATAAATACCTATAACTTAACTCATCTGTCCATTTGTTTTCCTTTTTAATTAATTCGTTCCTGTTGTTCGTCCATTTTAGCGCCTTGTCGTTTTTTCTCCCGTTTTCTGTTATCTAAAGCATATTTTCAATTCAAAATGAACATATAATTGGAAATGAATACAAAATAAACAAAAAAATTGAATAAAATAGGAAGAAAATTGAGAAATTCATTGAAAAATCGAGCGAAAAAAAAATTAAATTTTCGAAATGGCCTAAAAAACCGACGGCCGCGGCCACCAAAAACTATGTTTGAATTTTTTCACGTTCCCTCCAAAATGGAGTGCAGTAGAGCGCGTTTTAATGGATTTTGCACCGACAGTACATTTAACTACCAATGGTGCAATTCTGCAAGAAAGTTCAACGTTGGAACAGAACTATAGTTCCATTGGGCTTACGTCTTTGAGCATACGTCTTTGAAGGACCACTCAACAAGTCTCAAAATAGGATGACAAATTGTAAGTTGATTTATTCTTGAAATTTGAAGAAAAAACCGCAGAGATGGTCGAAAACAGATCTGCCCGCCGTGACAGCTGGCTCGGATGTTCCGATTTTTAGATAAACTAATCTCTGAAAAATTCGAGAAAGGTCTCTCGATGTCAGTGTTTGCAACTGTGCTGGCTGATACATTTCACCACAGTCTACCAGTTTCATATTCTGACCGCTGAATTAGAAGCTTCCACTCATTTTCGCAATTCAGCAGTCGGGAAGCGACGCGACAATCCCTCCTATTTTTTTGGGAAATTGGCCTAATTTCCCCTTTAATAGTCTATAATTCCAATGCCCAGTGAAAAAGAAGCGAGAATTTCTCTTGACATAATGAAACAGACAGAGGTATCCCATCTGCGGTATCTCTGCCTGTTTCATTATGTAAAGATGATTCTGGCTTTTTTGTAGCAATCGAATAGAGGTAATAAGAACAGTGTAGAGGAGGGAGAGGTCGACTGATAATGGAAGTGAGCGCTGCGCCCGCTTTTTATACGGCCTCGACCGCTGTGTCGCTCCGCCCATTTACTCTCCGCAAGTGGCGTTATCGCGCCTCTCGAAGTTACGCGGGGTATCAAACGACGACTGCAGAAGGCGGCAGGGAATTAGGCAAGAAATTCGAAAAAAACAACCTGCGTGCAAGCTCCGCCAAAAGTCATCCGGTCGTGATCACGGAGAGCTCTGGTGAAGTGATCCGGACAAAGATGTTTCCGAGTTTCCCAATATTTTGGAAGTGAATTATGCTCCTTGTCAATGGAACCGTGCCGTTTAGCAGCTCACACACTAGCCGGCCGGTTCGAGATGTCCGGCATTAGAGCTGGAAACTTGGAGGTCCTCTACATTTAGCGATCAATGGTTCAAGTCTGCAAGAAGATGCGGCGATCGGAGAAAACGACGATCCTTTCAGATCGTCGAGTGTGCAGTTGTTGTGCAACCCTTGACGGAGTCCCAAATTGAAAACGACATTTCTCGGATGGATTGGCTTAACTTTTGCAATGGAAAAGATGCGCATCCAGTTCTCAAAGTGGTGAGTTGATTCATTTGTAAAATTAGATGAAAAATAAAGCCGGAGATAATCCCATGCAAGATGATCCCTCTGCCCGCCGTGACAACTGGCTCGCAAGTTTTGCCGATTTTTCGATGGACTAATATCTGAAACATTCAAGAATGGTCTCTCCGTTCGCTGTCAGTGTTTGAACCTGTGCTGGTTGATACACTTCACAACAATCTGCCAGTTTCATATTCTGACGGCTGAGTTGGAAGTTCGATCGCATCTCGCATTTCTGCAACGTGTAGCAACGCGACGATCTTTGCTTTCTCGACGTGTATCTGCCGTGTCCGCCTGACGGAGAAGCCTCAAAAAGGTGCTCTCGTCCTGTTGACCGGTGAAGTAGCTTCGACGAGGTTAACCCGTCGTGTTCACTGACGAAAAAGCTTTCACGAGGTGATCCTGTCCCGAGGTGCCTCCGGGTTGGTGGGAGGCCTTACGCGGTTCACATCATCTGAGGTGTCTGTGTGTCGCCAACGATTTCTTTCCGCTGCAGCTCATTCTGTTCGTCGAGTTGGAAAAATTGTTGTGTACAGTTTATGGCGAAGCGCTGTTTTGATTCTTTTAGGAAGTTGGCTTAATTTCCAATATATATTTTCCCTTCCCCCAACAAAAAAGAAGCCTGAATTTCTCTACACATGATGACACAGGCAGGGGTATTCCATCTGCGGTAACCCTGCCTGTGGCATCATGTGAAGATGATCCTGGCTTTTTGCCGTAGTCGAATAGAGGTGAGGAGTGAAGTGGAGGGAGCGGTCGACCGGTGCTGGAAGTGAGCGCTGTGCCCACTTTTTATACGGCCCCGACCGCTGTGTCGCCCCGCCCATTTGCTCTCTCCAAGTGTCGTTATGCATGCACCGCCTACTTTTTGTGTAAACAATGATTGACCCAGCGCCCCTCGAAGTTTTGCGGGGTACGAAATAACAACTGCAGAAGACGGGGGCGTTCTGAACAGAATTTGACCCTTGATCATCGTCGTCTGGCGCCGCTCGCCCAAAAATGGACACAATTCAGGTTCTTATCTCCGCCGAATTGTTGGCAGACGGACGTGGCTGCCTCTACCTGATAAGATCATTCAGCACAAATGCACGCACTAATCCGACGGAAAGAGCACTTTTCAGAAGGGACTTTGTACCTTTTTCTGATTTGCAGATTAAAAATCAAGTAATCACACCACTCTGGCTCTACGTGGCCTTTCACACGCGGCTGTCGCTCAATCCTCGGAGAAATATCTCTCGGATCTTGTGCACTTTTCGCGTCGACGAATAAAATCAAAGACCAGGGAGATGATCATTCTAGAAATGATTTCTCAGAATTTTTACAATATGGGTTTGCAGATTTTTCCTCCGGAATTTTTTTCCATTGACGAAAAACGGAAGGGTTAGAATTAAATGAACTTCCAGAGACACTCCCGTCCTCCTTTGCTGATCCAATCGTCTTCCGGATTTTTAGACGATGTCCGCTGAGAATTGGTTTTAAATTGTGCGACCACGACGACAAATGCATGGAAAAGCGCCGCAGCGCATTTTTCCAATTATTTCGTCGTCTCCAGCAATCCATGATTTTTTTCGAGTTAATCACACAAAATTATTAATTTTTGCGTTCTCAGAAGCTGTAAAATTCCTTCTTTTTTTAATTTAAAATTCAACCAATAGTCTCAAATTATCCTAAAAACACAAAAAAATCCGCAGAATTCACTCGATTCGAATGGAAATTGTCGAAAATCACCCAATTCTTCCATTTCGCAGTTTGCCACGTCATAATTTGTTTCGAAACGACTAAAAATCACTTGTCTCCGCCCATCGCGTCTCTTCCGTGCGAGACCCGCCGCCCGCTCAAAATGCATGCGCCTTTAAACACAAAATATTTCTTTTTCGCATTTAATTCATTTTTCTTCAAAAATTCCGTGTGGAGTGTAGAAAAATCGCTGAGTTTTGGCATTGGTACCATTTTCTGGAGGAAAAATTGTTTTTTATCATTATTAACCTTTGTTATTCGAGAAAAAATCGATGCCGTTGTTGCGTAGCCGTTGACAATGGAGGGCAGCTGTCGCCTCGCGGAGGCAGTGGCAACCGCACTTACGTGACCGTCATCGATTTTTTGGATGCGCATTGCACTCTCCGTGTTGTCCGTTTCTTAATTAGCCACTGGAGAACGCGTTTCTATTAAATTTTATTTTTTGCAGAGCAATTTCTCGTCGAGGAAAAATTATATTTGGCAATTAACAGTGAATCGTGGCTTCGTAGAACAACGATACTGGGAACAGCTACAAAGAGCAACTATTGAAGCCGAATGAGTTGTTGCCACGGCCCGCCAACCTTCAAAACCAAGTCCTTTAGTGAGTTTTTGCAAATCGTTCTGAAATTCTATTATTTCACCAATTTTTCCAGCTGTCTCGCGGATTACATGAAAAGCATCTAGCCGAACAATGTAGAAAAATAGAAGAAACGTTGCGACTCCCGTTGTCAGCAACGAAAAACGGTCGCCTCCTAATTGGGGGTAAGTTGATTTGATTTTAAAATAACGGATACTGGAAAAACAAAAAATACCTGCATAGAAGCTGTGCCAACCGGCATCAGGTTGTGTTCGTCGACGGGAGAGCTTGTTAAAGGTGATCCTGTCATAATGGCCGGGCGGCGAAGCTTTTCCGAGGTGGAGAGGCTGTACTGACCGTTGGTAATGCTTGCTCATGATGCTCCCGTCGTACTGGACGGGCGACGAAGCTTCGCCGAGGTGCACAGGCGGTACTGACGGTTGGGAATGCTTTTTCAAGGTGCTCTCGTCCTAATGGCCGTGCGGCGAAGCATCGCCGAGGTGGAGAGGCTGTACTAACGGTTGGGAATGCTTGCTCATGATGCTCCCGTCGTACTGGCCGACGGCGAAGCTTCACCGAAGTGCACAGGCTGTACTGACCATTGGAAAAGCTTGTTCAAGGTACTCCCGTCATAATAACCGGGCGGCGAAGTTTCGCCGAGCTGTACTGACGGTCGGGAGAACTTGTTCAAGGTGCTCCCGTCGTACTGGCCATTGGCGAATTCTGATGTCGTGTTGCCGGTTGAAAAGGTTTCCGAGGCTCTCAAACTTTCCGAAGGGAACTTTTCTCCTGGTTGGTCAGTGAACCAGGCCGTTTAGCAGCTCACACACTGATGGACCGATTCCAGATGTCCGACATTAGAGTTGCAAACTTTATTTTCCATTTTTCCAGGTACTCAACATGCCGGTTTCTTTTCGATAAGAACCTTATCATCTGGCTCACATCCGGCTCTGGCTTGTCAGCATTCCCCTCCGCCGAACGATCACCGCTTTTTCGGAACGGTCGACAACTTCTTGGCGTAGACAAAGATTCGTCAAATTGAGCCGCAATTCCTAGGATTGGCTGACGATTCTTTGCAGTGCATCCAGCTTTCACGACGGCGACGACGCTACACCGAAACCACATTGTGAGAAGGTTGGTGGGTCACAAAAAAAGGGGCGAGTGTCTTCCGATTGATTGAAAAGTCTCAATTTCAGAACACGTCCGTTCTTCAACTCAAACGAATCGTCTTTCTGCTCGTGGGATGAGCCTCAAACGTATTTTACTACGAAAGTGTAACGCGGTCAATTGGCTCAAGGCTCTCACGTCGATGCAGGAAAAAACACGGCATCTTGGCATTCTGCTGCTAGTCATTGAGCTTCTGACACAGTCCTCTTCTTCTTGCTGTAATTCCTGACTTTCTCTTGACTGCGTACGTCCAATAAACTGCTCGAGAACACACCAGATGCGTGCATTCCCGAACTGATTATCGCATCAAGGGAAAAGTAAGTCTTTGCTTTCAAAATACCAACATTTAAGCTCTTGCCAACACCAAGTGATCACAGATACGGTTGTAATAGTCAAACTGCTATAGATCCGGTTGTCTTTGTCTTTAAGAAGTGTTCAGTTAGCTCCTGGCACTGTGCTGGTAGTTGGCAGTACAACACAGTCAGCCGGTTCCGAGCTATGGCAGTGAAGTGAACACAGATATCACTCCAGTTCGAGCTGAATGCACTGGTATTCAAGCAGTTCATTACGCCTGGTCCTTAACATCCACATGGTTTTTGGAACCAAAAAGGTGAGTGTCCCCACATTCGAAGAAAAGTCTTAATTTCAGATTGCGTCAGAAGCTCGACTCAAGCCGATTCGAAACTGTGCCTCTTCGCAACTTCCTGAATTTTCTCAAGCTGCCAAATCGCACCCTGCCGTTTCGCACTTGTGCTTTTTTGTAACCGGTCAATTCAGGACACGAAATTCGAAATTGCGAATTGGTGCAAAAACTCAAAAAATTGCGTAACGGTACAGTTGCGACGAGCCAGGTTACCAGTGGGCACGGATCCACAAATCATCTTCCTGCTCGCAGTCAAGGCTTCCCTGCTCACCTGATGATTGAGAATAACCGAGTGATTGAATGTTAGATAATTGAAAAACGCCAACGCTAATCTTAAAAAGATGACGGATAGCATCGAAGAGCCGTTTCATTCCTGCTCCGACGACATTGGGGTATCGCTCGTTGTGACGCCGACGTCTAGAGATGATTATGATAACCAAAAACCGAAATCCTGTTGACAATACTGCTAGGAGAAGTGTCTCCACTCGCTGTTAGTACCTGTCGCCGTGCTGACTGTCAAAGTACAACACAGTCTGCCGGTTCCGGGCTCCGACAGTGAAATGGAGACAGAATGCATCCCAGCTTGCAAGAGTTCAGCCGATTGAACTGATATTTGAGGGACAACTTCTATACAACTCGAGAGTAAGTAAAACAACATTTAATTGATAAATCATGAGTAGTCACCGACGTGCACAGCGACATGAGCATATTCTGAAAATAAGAAATGTGCGGAGATGGTTGGAAGAAATTGAGGAAACATGTGAAGAAAACCTAGAAAACGGACGAAATCGAGACATTCACTTATTCCTACGAATGCAGATGGATCGAAAGGATGCGACGGTCTGGAATGCACAACGTATGATCGGTTTCCTTGCGGGCCTTCCGCTTGATTGATGTTCACATCATCTTCTTGGCCAAATAAAGATATCAGTACACAACGTTTGTTTCAGATTGTGACCTTTTTTCAACAGGTGTCAAGTTCAGCTGAACTTGCTGTCCAATAGAGAACTTTTCTGAGCGCAGTGCTCAATCTGCGAAAGGCAACCAATCTGCAGCTAATTTCCTTCTGTCTTCCCGTTCTCTCTTCATTTCCACTTTTCAGTATTTCATCTTTGTTGGCTATTCGCTCTCTCCACTAGAGTCTGCCTGCTTCTCTACATCTGCGTGGTTCTCCGTTTTCCCACATCTGTCGAAATATTCATAAAACGAATGCAAACGGTCTCACAACCGATTTTCGACATTTTCACTATTTCAACCGCATCATTTTCCACACCCAAACTGTCAATGCTATTTCAGACTGGAATTAACCTGACCAGTCCGTTCCGCTCCATTTCGTCACTCAAAACTCAACATCTGCGAGTCATGATCGGCATGGACGTCTTTGTGAACCAACACGAACGCCGACCGGAACCCGAGCTCCCGATCCCGAATCCCGAACCGGAACCGAACCCGATTCCAGAAATCATCATCATCCGTTTGTGATCCGCGATTGACAAGTTCTTTCGGATAAATCTGCCCGTTCAATAAATAAGTCCTATTTTAAACTGTCTTTTTGAAATGTTCGTTGATGAGACTATCAAGTACCCCCGTCCTCCATTTTCCAACTTCTCTATCTTTTCTTCGCGGACAAATATCGTCACTTTAACAGATGTAAGTCGCGCCTGACACGGCGTGTGTGTGTTCATGGCCAGCTGCAACTACGATTCGACTGACCCCGACGCTTTTTTTGTCGTGACTGACCTCGTTTCCAGATGCTCAGTGCAAGAGCAACGGACCTATATGAATGGGGGAAATCCGGAAAAAGGTGGGTTTCAGAGAACTAATGACGAGGGATTCCAAGGGGGCTAAGAAGGCTGGTCTCCTCGTTAACCATCGAATAGTTGGAGAACTATCTGAAAAACGATTCTAATTACCCGCTGTCCATTTTCGAAAAGTTACTCGGCATGTTGTTCGAAACCATTTTCGCGCCCATTCCATTTTTCCCACGGCCCCGGCAAACGAGTATCATTTGACTTTCGGGAATTTGAAAAGGGGGGGGGCGGTACAAACATGCCTGTTGTCAACTCCGGTGACCGCAACAAGTCGGACAACAGCTGCGGCTGTTCACAAGTTCCCCTTCCTCCCCTTTTTCGCGCGTTTCTTCTCGTACCAGCCGGACCCCTCTTTGTGACCCCCTCCCCCTTGATCATGAGGTTGATACAGTTTTGCTATTTTCCCTGGTTGGGGAACACTCCAATACATTAAAACCTCGGTTTTTTTAACGATCTAATTTGAAGCCAGCCCGGCCCGAGCGAGCCACCCCCCGATCGCCCGCTATTTCGTCCGAATTGGCCGGCCGAAATGGTAGTTCTCTTGTTTTTTCTCTTCCTCATCTCTCAATATCTCACCGATGCCTCCTCACTTTCATTTTCTCTCATCCCAGTCTTCTTTTCCACAGCATTCGTCCCCGGCTCTTCCGTACCTGTTCGTTATACACCGCAACTTTCAGAAGCAATCAGGATGACCGCCATCACTTGGCTGTTGTTCTGTTTGCTCTTCAAGCCAATCGCTGCACAGCTGCTTACCGGATCCTGCGAACAGAACCATTGTGGACCGAATGGGGATTGTGTCACCAAGAGAGAAACGCAATTTTTCTGCAGGTTAGTGCACGGCGCGTCTCGTAGCGGCCACAACGCTTTGTTCGCGCACTCAGGTGAACTTTAACACTCATAAAAAGTTCTCATTCAACGGCCTCATTCCCACTGCAAAATACGAGAGAGAGGGAGAGAGAAAGAGAGACATATACTCATGAGCGGATTATTGTACTGTGTCTGAGTTGTATATCTTGGGATCACTGTATCCTTGACTTGTCAATCTTTCAGATGTGATGAAGGATTTGGAGGTGTTTTCTGCGAACATAAATGCCCCATCGAGTGTGGACAAAGACAGAAATGTGTGATCACGGAGAGCAGAACCACTCTGTGCACCTGCGAAGGTACTTGTCCGGATCCTTCCAGTACTTACAGCGAATTTCAGACTGTGAGGACGACGACACCCTATTCATGGCTTCATCAATCTGCCAGCCAGGATTCGGAGGTATTACCATAATTACCCAACAGTCTTCAATGAGTTATTTTCCAGGATTCAACTGCACTGTCGTTGTCAACACTCTTCAAGCCAATCCATGCCACTCGAAGCCGTGCAACAGCGGAATCTGCATGCAATACGACGGAGGATTCAGTTGCATTTGCGACAAGGGATTCACCGGACCCTACTGCACCAGAAGAGCCGACCATTGTACCGATCACCAGTGCGATATGGGTTCGGAATGCGTCCCAACAGATGACGGCTACTTCTGCCAGTGTCCCCTTGGAAGAACTGGTCATTTCTGCGAAACGATCACTTGCGATGCGATGCCGGGAATCTGCAACCATGGCCGTTGCTTGGATGACCCCTTCAAGGAGAAGAAGTTCCAATGCATTTGCGACGAAGGCTTTGAAGGAGAGTTTTGTAACATGGATGTGAACGAGTGCGCCGATAAGTCCCTCTGCAACGGCAAAGCAACCTGTGTGAATCTCCACGGCTCTTACCGCTGCGATTGCCCCAGTGGATACACTGGAAAGGGCTGCAATGACTACGCCGACTTGTGCAAGTTCACCAAATGCGAGAACAACGCTACCTGTGTGCACACCTCGTACCGTCAACCTGTCTGTCACTGCTTGAACGGCTTCGTCGGAACGAGATGCGAGAAGCCGTGCATCTCAGGATTTGGAGGTGTCAATTGTGACATCCCACTGGATGTTGTCGTGTGTTCTCGGAATGGAAGGACATGCTATAATAACGGACGTTGTGTGAAGAACTTCTGCATCTGCTCGCCTGACTTCATCGGCGACCGTTGTGAACTCCGACGAAAGGAGTACACCCCACACATCAGATCGTGCGATACGGCGCCTTGCCAGAATAACGCCACCTGCATTGATGTCAAAGGAAAACTGGGACATGTGTGTCAGTGCGAATCTGGATTTGCTGGTGACAAGTGTGAACTACCAATTGGTAAATTTTCGACAAACTCTACTCTCAGAAAGTCTTCTTTTCAGATGTCTGCGAGAGCAATCCGTGTTTGAATGGTGGCGAGTGTATCGGAAAAGATACGAAGTTCATCTGCAAGTGCCTGCAAGGATATCAAGGAGAGCGATGTGAAAATATGACTACCTGCTCGCAAAACCATTGTCAGAATGGTGGTCTCTGCGTGATCTCACGGAATTCGACGATTTGCAAGTGCCGGAAAGGATTCTCAGGGACAAACTGCGAAAAAGAAGAGCAGGGTGACAGGAGAACGTAAGTTATCCCCCCTCCCCTCACTGTAAAGTTTCATATGTTTTCAGTGTGCTCAACTCCTTCTGCAAATCAAGAAACTGCACAGCGAAAGCCAAAAACGGTCAGTGTGACGAGGAATGCAATCTGGTCCAATGCGACTTTGACGGAGGAGACTGCTCCGGAGGACTGATTCCGTTCTCCAGATGCCCGTTCGACTGCGCGGATGTGTTTGCGGATGGACGATGTGACTTCGAATGCGACAGAGAAGAGTGTCTCTTCGATGGCTTCGATTGCTTGCCAGACGTTGCTCCTTGCCCTCTCAGAGTTCGAGAGCATTGCGCCGCACGATTTTCCGATGGCATATGCAACAAGGAATGCGATTTGAGAGGATGTGGATTCGATGGTGGCGACTGTGAGAAGTCGGAGCAGAGAGACGTTCTGGAAGGAATGAAACTAGCAATCAACATGACGTTCCCACGGTTTCACTCGTTCGGCAATCGATTCCTGATGGAAATGAGCGCCGAGTTGAATTTCACCGTGAAAATTCAAAAGGATGAAAACGGACCGATGATCTTCAAGTGGAATGGTATTAAGGAACTCGGAAGAGTCGAGCAGCATCAGATTTTGAACCCGTTCAAGTCGCCGAATCTGAGGAAGTCTTTCCGCTTCGGAGTCATCGTCCACCTGGAATTCGAGAAATTCAGTCATGAACAGTCCAAAATAACGGAGTCGCAGACGGTGGTCGACTTGATAGCCGCCAAATTAGCCAAAACAAATGTAAGTTTCTTCGAGTTTCCTCAAATATGTGAACTTGACAAAATTCCAGGGGCGATCGGCGTTCGGAATCTCGATTCGAAAGGCGGTGGTTTTTCCACATAGCCTTATGATGTCTGTTGCCAACAACACCGTCTATTTGGTCATGCTCGTCATCGCAATCGTTGTATTGGTCGTGACGATAGTCGCAATAGTGGTGGTCTGCAGTCGGAGACAATACAAGAAAAAGGAGAACAAGTGCTCTCGCCCTCTCATTTTTGAAGAATACCGGCCAGCGCCCGCCGAAGAGGAAGCCCGCACACGAGCGGAGCAACAACTTTACGAAGTCCGAAGAGCCGCGGAATGCTGGGCCTTCGCGGCTCCCGTCTACGAAGAGACAGTCGGCCCCCCGGCTGATGAAATGTGAGTTCAAGAATTCCTAATCTGAAATTGGTAATCCCGAGTTTCAGTGATCTTCATGTTCAAGCTTCGGGAGACAGCTACATCGACGACTCCGTCTTTGATATCGAGACCATCAAGATGGTCGACTCGAAGTTTCGGAGGAACGTGCTCCACTGGCTCGCGGGCAACTCAGCGGGAAAGGACGAGACAACGATAACGATGGAGGCCAACAATTGCATAGAGCTGGGTGCGAATCTCCACGGAGTGGACCTAGAAAGAAACACTCCGCTCCACCTCGCCGTCCTCGCTCGCCGCTACCGCCTGACGAATATTTTCCTGAACAGAGGAGCCGACCCGACGAAACGAAACTGTAACGGGAGGAACGCGCTGCACGTTGCCGCGTACAACGAGGACGAGATGATGGTCAAAGTACTGCTTGCCAATTATCAAGCTCGCGCGGCTATCGAGCAGCTTGATGGCAACGGACTGACGGCGCTGATGATCGTAGCGAATGGACGAGGAAGCCACTTGAATGAAATGGCGCGGGACCTTCTCGAAAACGGAGCCAGGATCAACGAAGATGGGTCGTCATGTGAGGAGACTCACGTCGTCAACGGGATGACAGCTCTCCACTATGCTGCTCAAAACGGGAAACACGAGCTGGTTGAACTTCTGCTCACCTCAAAAGCGGATATCAACAAGAAGGACAAGGAGGGGAGGACGCCACTGATGCTGGCAGCTGCAGACGGTCAGACGCATATTGTGCGTCTTTTGGTTTCGAAAAAAGCCAAGATCTTCGTCACCGATTTGTCCGAAAGAACCGCACTCCATTATTCGCGAAGATCGTATCACCATGAGATCTCGAACTTCCTGGAATACGAAGAGGCCAGGAAGAACCGGGAGACTGCTCTGAAAGCGAGAGCGATGCAGAAGAACAAGCGGTTCTTGGCGTCGCTCCACTTCACGCCTCCCCAAACAGATGGGGAAACCTCGTCGAGCACCTCGTCTCCCCCACCACACAGTCCACCAGCTAACGGAACTGAAATGGTTAGTTCATAGAGGAGAATAGGTTGTTATCCAAATTGGTTTTCAGGTACAGCTGTCTTCACACTCGTCACGACGCGCTCAGACCTCAAGTCTCTACGTGAACCTGGAGGATAGCGCGTTCGTGTAAAAGACTCCTCTTCAAAGTTCCTCAATATCTCTCCATTTGCCCGTCACCAAGATTGCGCTGCCCCCCCCCTTCCCACAATCTCAATTGTATTGTACCCAACCGCCTTGACCGTATCAGGTCGTTTCATCCCCGTGCACTGGAACCCGATGACCTACCGAGCAATCACCAGTGTATTGGTGAAGAACCACGGTCCGCCGATTATCTTGTTTTCTCCCGGATACTCTCCCACCGCTGACCTTCACTTAAAATTCACCATTTCCCTTCTCACCTTATCCCCGTCACCATCCTATGCTCGCAGGATACCCCTACTGTTCAGAATTGAATATCACCGCGTTCTCCTTGGAATACGGTGTCCCCTTCCCTGGCCTCGGTTCCCACGTTTGCAACCTTCTATCCCCCCAGTCCCTCAAAGTTTCTCTCATGTACTCTTCCTCTCGTTTTGATGGTTCCTTGTCGTCTCGAAGCCTTCCAAAGACATTGAGAATCTCCCAACTTTCCCTCCCCTTCCCGTCCTCTCCTCTCTACCCCTAATCACTCATTTTGTCTTTGAAATACTCCCACACACAGTTAATCTCACTGGGTGACCCACAGGGTGCCAAGAACTACTTCCCATGCCCTGTACCCCAAAACTCGTGTTTATGAAGACATTTCATAACTGTATCACCACTTCGCTATTTCCCCGTTGGGTAGCCGATTCACGTTATGTTTTTCTTTTTTCACACACACAGTTTGTTTATTCATTTGAAAAATAAAGTCAGAGGAAATGCGGACAAGTCCGATTTTTCGGGAAGGGGAAAGTTTTTTTTTGCGGAGAGAAAGCGGATAAGTTAACATAACTCAGTATCGAAAGTAAAGCAAAGCGAATCGAATTAGAAGATCTTGGAGAGAAAAACGAATGAGATGATCTTCACTGGAATTTAATATCGCACATGCACGCCGAGTTTCTCGAGGTGCTCGGCTCAACGCATGACCGTCCGTCCTCTTTGTTTTTTGCCAAGAGCCGCTCCGAAAAAAAGCGTGTTCTGAAATCGAGTGCGAAGGCGCCGTCTCCCATCACATCAAGCGTGCCTGTAATCATCAAAATTTACTTAAAACCTAACAATCTGTTCGCGAAACTCACTGGCCATAACAAGGTTTTGATTGCGCGGGAAATCCTCACTCGGCGTCCACAGAAAGCTCCTCCGCTCGAATTGGATGCACCCTTCGCAGCCTCGAAGGCAACTTCGGATTTTGCCCATAAACAACTCGTTGGCGTCGAGGAACTCCAGAACTCCCCCTCGATTTATTGTGACCCAATCCATGCCTATGAAAAACTCCGTGAGGTAAAACATATGAACTCCTGTTCTCTCGGCGATATCTGGAAATATGGCCCGGTTCCCTTTTTTAACTAGTCCGACCCAACCTGTCATTCTGACTCTCGGGTTTCTCCGATGATCTTCCTCGTGCTCAATTAAGTACCGAGAGACGTTTAAAACGACGCAATTCCAAAACATGTCGTAGAAAATGTCCGTCCAGTTGTGTTGTGGGTAACCGACAAATCTTTGAGCTCGAGACATTGCCCAGCCTGCGTAAATTGTAATCACAGTAAAAGAACGCGTTTTACTGTAACTATGACTTACAAATGTCGACCATGAGCATTCCGTATCCTTTACGCTGGAAATGCGGGAACACGACGATCATTTTCAAGATGGTCGCTGTGCTGTCACGTTTGTTCTGGGAGAAATTTTGGAACTATTCGTGGCACCATTGTCTTGTTACCTTGGTGAAAAACCCGATAGGCAGCTGATTATTCTCGTCCTTTCTGACCAGAACGAAGAACATCTGGTTATCCGTGGAATAATTTTCGCGGTTCTCGTCGATGAAGACTTTACCGTAGAGGCAGAGACGCTCGCAGAAGGCTCTGAAATCGGGCAATGGAGGTGGGGAAGTGAGGTTAAAGCGCACCTCTGATTCAACGGATCAATCTCACGAAGCACGAGGCTATCAGTTCTGTAGACGACTTTTCCGGTGATCACAAAGCCACAGGTGCCCTGAAAGCTTTCGGCTGGAATACTATCGAATGCCATCGAAATGGCCCCACAGCCAATGTGAGCCGGAGAATCATTATGTCTCGAGACTGATAAGAGATATAATGACTCTCCGGCGAAGCTCTCCTCGGTTGCGGGAGTATTTCGATGGCGTCCGAAAGGCTTTCGTATTCCTACCGCGTGGTTCAGCATTGTCTCCTTGTCGACAGAAGTGGAGAAGCAACGAGCGCAGACGTGGCTGTTACCATTGCTATCATCCCTTTGGTAGATCGAGTAAAATTCGAGAATGTCGGTGGCGCCGCCGTCAAGTCGCATGATGTTCGCCACCTGATACGCGTCGTTTAAGACTGTTGTCTCCTCTTGCTCTGATTCAGAGCCCGATAGGGAGTCTACTTGTTCCACTTGGACCTGTTGCTCCGGTTGCAGCTCTTCCTCCTCTTGAACATCTCGAAAAGTGAGAGTCTCCACACTATCCGCCAGGGAAGCCACGTCGACATCGGCCGGTTTGTTCTGCGGCTTACGCGATTGCTTCTTCTTGTTCGCTTTCTTGTTTCCTTTAGTGTGACGCTTCATCGTCCTGGAAAATGAAAATCAGAAAGTTAGTCGCCCGCTAAGAGCCAAAAGAGTAAAATGCGGCGGGGATGTTGGTCTTCTAGCCCCGCCCCATTGGAAGAAGTGCTACCGTAGTCCGCACCTAATTGAATTTTCCGGAAGGGTGGAGGGGAATGAGGCTGGTTTCAAGTTGAGAAAGGGGAATTGAGCCGCCAGACTGAATTTTACGCCTTGGGGAGGAACGAGGAAAGAGGAGGGACGAGGAATGGAGTTCTCCACTCTCCAGGTTTAGGATGCGTTTCGTCACACTGCCACTTGTGGATTTAGAACTTTCAAGAAGGGGGTGCGGCCACTAAAGAGAGGCTTAGATCAAACGAGAAGAGTGAAAAAGAGCCTGGACGAAATGAGATTACCGTGGATACCAAACGGCGCTTCTCTCCTCTCCCGTCTTCTCTTTTTTCAAGCAACCAAGGTCTCGAGAGTGGCAGTGCAACGAAATGCGGCGGCCTTCTAGGCACAGCAAAAAAGGCGGATGAAGAAACGAGGACTTGAGAGCACATGCTAATGTAGGCGTCCGCGCCCGCCTGCCCCCGGCTGTCCCCGTGGTCGCAGTGCATCTAATTAAATGGAGAACGAGATCCGGTTCATTCGGAAATGGGCGAAAGAAGGCAAGCTGGCAGGCAGGCAGGAGGCGAGAAAGAAGAAAAAATTACGGGGTGTGAATAAGACGGCTCGCCTCCTTCCTGTGCCGCGCCGGCCCCCGGCTCTGACGAGAGAGGGGGAGAAGAAGATTGATTAGAGAAATTGTGGTGGCGATGGGTAAGAGGACTACCATAGGACAACGTCCACCGACTTTTTCATTAAACTGCACGCAATATCGCGCTTTGTCATTTGACATTTTATTAGAATTGAAGAATGAGCATCCTCCCGGTAAAAGAAGACGATTGTAGATTCAGACGCTAATTAATTTCCCTTTTTCTTCAAAATGATGTCGAATTCGACGACGTCGCGTGTTTCTCGGGGGGGGGGGGCAAAAAAAAAGGGCGAGCTAGCTGAAGAAATGTCGTTGTTGTGGGAGATGGGAGTGGAGTGGATGTGTGTGTGTTTTTATAGGCAAAAAGAAGGGCGGGGACAAGTGTTCAAGCGAATTTGAGCCGCTAGGACACGCGGCACTGACAGGCACCACCAAATTAGCCCCTTTTTGGGCGCAGGGCACGTGAGGAGAGGAGATGAGAGAAACTGTGTGCCGGAAAATCGCGGAGCGCGCCGCGAAGAGCGACCAGCGATCGGGCGACACGGGCGGCGAAAACGAAAAACGTGGCATGTTGTATGCAAACAACAACACTTACGGAACACTGATGGGAGTGGGAAACGGAAAAAATAACGTCTAGGGGGTTTTCGTGTTTTTGCAGACTGATAAGGAACTCGGAAAAAGAGGAGGGAAATTGATTCTAGAGAGTAGGGATGTAATACAGTATATTGCGCATACAGCAAAATTTGATATCACCATTTTGATACGGAGAAAAGAACAAAGCAAAGCCAAAAGTGGCCGCGTTCTCTGCCACGTCACAACCAATTTCAAAGCCGGCGCCCTCGACAAATTTTGCCAATTTTCGGACCTTGGCCGCCGAGGGAAATGGAAGATTACACATCACGTTCCTTGTGAGAGTGATTTCCAGGGAAGGGAGGATTTGATAACTACTGTGAAAACGACGAAACTTGGGAGAATCTCGGGTTCAAAGTCCAGCGGAAACTTCTTTTACTAGCCACCCTTGGTACTCGAAAATACGCAAAAAGTCTTCGAAATGTTGCTAGTTGAGTCTAGTACTTGCTTTCTCTGACGAAGTGCTACCGTAGTCCGCTAAAAATCGAGCCGGTAAAAAATGAACCCAATTTGGGTCACCAAGTGGCTGCAACCAAAAAAGTGGGTGCGAACAAACAATATTACAGGCATATTAGGCATATTAGAATATTAGAGGAAAACGATCACGTGCAGTGTTTGAGGGGTGAGGGATTGTTTCGAGGGGGAAGGGGGCGCGCGCAGTGAGGAGAAATGGCGGGAGGGGTCCGCAGCAGAAAGGGAAAGTGGAGGTCATTGCAATATGGAAAGACGAATCGAATCCAGCATTTTGGGGGAGACGAACTTGGGGGAAGTAAACGACCAACCCGGAGAGTATGTTATGTTTATGCCAAAGGTGTCAAGTTTCTAAACAATATCACCTAGTTATTCGCTCACACCTTTTCGATTGGGTAAGCAAAAACAAAATAAATTTGACTTCTTCGATCACACCTATTACCAGATGCCATCGAAATGGCCCCGCAACCGAGAAGAGCTCTGCCGGAAAATCATTATATCTCGAGATTCCGATAGTAAACCCCTAGAAAACAGTCTCCGACGTCACCCTCACTCAATCATCCAAAATTTGAGCCTTAGTTTTCTCCGACTACTTTTATGTTTTTGTGTGAATACGCGCGGGTGACTGTCTAATTTGTTGTTTTTTCAATGCGCGAAAACATTCAAATTTCGAATAGCACGATTTCATATTCAAAACAAGCATACTGTGAATTTTCGACAATAAGACGCGATTTCTGTATACGATACCTACTGCGTGTTTTTTGTATTTAAGGAGAGGAGAACATCGGAGCTCGCAAATGAATAGAGAAGGAGTTCGAAAGACTCTGGCTGAATTTCGAAAGGCGAGCGTTTTCTCTAAACCAAACTGAATTCATATCGAGAGCGCATCTGTTCATTTGTTCCGGCGCTACACTCATTTTTCGGTCGACCCCCCTCCTCTCCTTCCGCCCCCCTCATTTGTCTTCCCCCCTTCCCTCCTGGCACGACCCTTGTGTGTACTTTTCTATTACTCGTCTACCGTAGTGCAGTGCAGATTACTCACCGAATGATGCGCGTCATTCGCGAGTCACCTTCCTGGTCCCCCCTCGTGCCAGGTGCAGACGACCATCATGGACTCTGGCATTGTGTCAACACGCGACCTATATCAGTTCCCCCTACACCCAGTGATTATTTCTCGCGTGCTCTCATTCAGGAGTCGCATTGAAAGAAAGCCAATTCTCCTCGTTTTCTCCATCACCTCACTTAGTAGTCTCTATAGTGATCTGTAGTTCCTTCCATTCTCTAGAAGCTAAATGAATGCCTAGCCATCATTCTCCCCTCCACATTGGAATTTGGACCCCTTTCGGAATCATTTCGCAATTATGTTCTCCGTTCAGCCGGTCCCATCTTATTCTTGCGTCGACCGTGTTCTCGCTCGTCCCATCGTCTTTTCCATTTTCTCTCCTCCGTCTCTCACTTTCCTCTCTCCTATCATATCACGCTCACAGAACATTCTAGAAGCAGAGACAACTCGATGAGTAATCGTTGTGTTCGTGGCCCCCATAGCAGTGCCGGCGTCTCCTCGCCAGTGTCGCTTCGTCCTTTCTTTTGCAATCGTGGGGGCCTTTCATTGACGTTTCGCATGAAGCTCTTTTGTGTTATTACTGTGAGAATAAGAGTTTTGATCTCATTTCGTAACCGAAAAATTGGGAAAAAAGTATCTCTCGTTTCGTCACCCTCCTTTTTCCGTTGGGTCCTCTCAACAGTCATAATATTGACTAAACGACAACCAATTTCCAAATTTCTATACATCCATCACCCAATAAATGTCAGTCCCACTTGCCACGTCATAAGAATAACACGACAGCGCCCGTCTTCCTCACTCCCGCGCCCTCGTAGCCTGTCTCACTAACGCACAGTCCGCCACTACCTGTCGGAACTACGGTACAGTATCTGCATCTGTTCCCTTAGCGCCCGCCCCTCCCCGTTTCACCCCCGTGCTCTCGCAGTCTGCGTTTTCTCCACACACTTCAGGTGCGCCCACTTCTCCCTTCACACATGCATACAGTCTCCTCCTTCTCCTCGGACCCCTCCCCGTTTCACCCCCGTGCTCTCGCAGTCCGCGTCTTCCCCACACACTGCAGGTGCGCCCACTTCTCCCTTCACACAAGCATACAGTCTCCTCCTTCCCCTCGGACCCCTCCCTGTCTCTCACTCCAAACTCCCCTCACTCTCTCGCCAACACATACCATTCTGGCGACTGATCACTGGTCACTACGCTCCGCCCATATCAGCGAGCGCCTCGCCATCCCAATCTACTCCTCACGCAGCTCATTTTCTGTGCGCGGTAACTCTCCCGCAGTTCTCGGTGTCCCCTCATACTGATGTTCTCCTTCATCTTCCCTTTATCAGTCGATAAGGCATCACGCTGAATCCTTTCTACTTCCACTCTGAGTTTCTCTCGGCTCTCCGAATCTCCTATAGATCTCACCGATAGGAACATTCGAGAATGATGACTAATCATTTTGCATGGCCTCCTCACGTGCCTCTTCCAGAAGATAATCAGAATTCGCTTTAGTGGACTGGGTTCCCGGTCTTTTTCACGAAGGTGTTTCCAATGAAGCGCCAATATCATTTTTTATGTTCTAACGCTTCCCTCATTGCCGAACGCTCCCCTCATTCTCCTCGTCTCCTCACTTTTTTTACTTTTGGGCACCAGCCAGTCTCCTCTGAGCATTGGCATGTGTTCTACAGCTTTCCTACTAATGTATGCATCTGTCGTCTCAGCGCTTGCCCGCCTTTTTTAACTCTCGTGTTCCCAATCTTTTTCCCCGTGCCCTCGTCGTCTGTCTCATTAACACACCGTCCCCCACTGCCTGTCGCACCCACAGCACAGTTAATGCATTTGTACTCTTAGCCCAGTTAGAGCACGACCGCCTCTCCGCCCAAGCACTCCAACTTTTACTCAGAACCATTTCTAACGGGTGTTCTCTCGTTTATCTGCTCCCTATCGTTTGACGGTCGTCGCACCTCTTTTTCCGCTACTTCTCAGCGTTCCTCCCATACAGAAACATTCGAGGTTGATGTCTAAGCACTGGCCAGGGCACCATATCAGCAAGATTCGCTTCATTGCCGTTTCCCTCTACAATTATTCCCATTTTCCTTTCCCAGGGACCTCTAACAATCTTAGAATCTCCGCACTGGTACTGAAATTTCGGGCGTTTTTTACATTGTGGTCCCTTCCGAAAGAATCACAAGAGTAACTTCCATTTCATGAACTGATCCCTAATACTGCCCACGAAGGCGTTTCAAATGCATCACCCCGAGTCTGTTTTCGATGATCCAAGCAACCGCCGATGCGCTACCGTGAAATTCGGTCATGATCATTTACCCAACCCAGGCATTTAGTCCCCAGCATTTCTCCTGATATCTGCATCCCTTGTCTCACCTTTACTTACTCCCATAACCTCGTCGCCTGCCCCTTTTCGCACTTTGCAGGTGCCGCGCGCCTCTCTACACACGCATATAGTCTCCCACTTCTTTTCGAAACCATCTCTTATGAGTGGTCCCCTACACTTTTCCCAAAGAGGAACCGCATGTTTTTTCTGCGCTGCTGGCAATCAACTGTTTTGTCGGCCGTCTTTTTTGCATTTCGATGGGCCCACGCGTTACCACACACTTTGTCATTTAAGCAAAGTTGCGAAATAAGAACTGACCCGGTCCTTTTCCACTCCTAGTTCCTCTCCCTCTTCTTCCCACCAGTATGTAGTTCTGCTGCTTACTTCCCGACATTTCTCAGCCCAGAGTCTTTATAAAAGAGGGACGTGGGAAAGAAGAGACTGTTTTGCTGACGCTCACGTTCTTCGCGTGCTTCATTCTCTGTTCTACGTTCCGTTGGGGCAGTCCTCCTTTTTCCTCCTATTCAAAATCACCTTACTTCACTTGCCACGTCATACGGGCGACGGTTTATCTTCTTTTTTGTTTCCGCCCTTCGTTACTCTTTCTCTTTTCAAATACCCTCAAACCGCATTTGCCACCTCATAAGGAATACGTTGACTTGCCTATTCCTCGTCAAGAACACCTGCACATTGGAAACTATGCCAGCGGTCAAGCATTTGAAAAAGAGAAAGGGCAACCGGGTAGATGTTTCATTCGTTTCGTTCTCTCGCTTCTCTCATTATTTTTCCGTTGCCCCGACTAATTCTCCTCTGTGGGTGCAAAAAGTCTTCTCGCCGATGTTTCTCGAACTCCCTTTCTCTTCTTAATGATCACCGTCAAAAGTGCAGTAAGAAGATGGTGCGTGTTCATTTGAGAAAAGACTTCTATAAGAGAAATAGTGAAATAGTTGTCTATTATATATTTCAAAAATCTTAAAACCTGCGCAAACGCGCTCCGCTGGACTCGGGTGGGTCTCGCCACGACAATCGTCTCTGTCTCGTGTATTCCACAAGAGACGCAGACGAGAGTCGTGGCGAGACCAACACGAGTCCAGCGGAGCGCGTTTGGGCAGGTTTTAAGATTTTTGAAATATATAATATCTCTCAATTTTCCTCGCCACTTTTCCGTTGTCTCGATTCTGTCTACCACCCCCGGTTAAGTTCACGCAGTAGATTTCCGAAGTTCAGATCTGCTGCAATGCAAAACAAGGAAGTCGTCGTGACGGAGGAGCAGTTGAAGGCGGTGAGAAGCTCGAGAACAAATCGGGCGTTCTTGGTAAGGATGGCTATTCAGGATACCTTCAACTTATTCTCGTCATTTTTCAGATTTGGAGGGGCTGGAAAGGCGTGGATATGTCGAAGGAGCAGACGCGAGCCCTCATCCAGAAGGCGCAGGAAGAGGGGAAGCTCGAGGAGTTCGAGTTCCTCCACTTCGTGCTGCCGAGGGACGAGCGAGTGGTATGATTTGTGTGTACATTCGTTGTCTAGTTGACTCAAAGTTTCAGAGCCTCGGCATCCCTCTGCTGGACCAGGTCTCGGATGAGGAGGAGGAGGAGTCAACTCCGGCGGTTGAATCTCCGGCTCCGACTCGAGGCCGGTCGTCGGGATTGCCGTCATCTCCCTCGCCGTCGTCGTCGAGCGCATCGTCGCCGTCGAAATCGACGCAGACATGGAAGCCGGCAGCGCCAAGAAGAGTGACAAGGTCACATCGTGGGGCTCGAGGTGGAGGATACCGTGGGTGGGACCACTATTACCCGTCACCGCCCAACAACTTCCAGGTATGTAGCATCTAGCCTCATTCATCAGCTTATCCGATTTTACAGGTTCCTCCACCAAATTTCGGGCCCCCACACCCGATGTCCGGCCCGCTACCGCCGAACTACGGCCCAACACCGATGTGCTACGGACCGCCGCCACCCCACGGCTACCAAAGCCAGGCCGCGAACTACGGACCATGGGATCCGTACAATGGCTACGCTCCCGTACAGTTCACTGCGCCCGCACAGCCAACAATGATGGCCCCGCAGCAGGCGTCGGTGCATGTCTCGGAAATGGTCTCAGTTCCCGGAGACTCATCGAACTCATATGAGGTGCCTTCGGATTCAACCTCTGCGTCTACGAATCATTCGTGGTCATCAACGGCGCCCTTGGAGCCAGCCACTCCACCACCCAATTCATCAGCGCCGGACGGACAACAGTCGCCGACGGAAAGGGCCGTGGACACCGCTGCAGCGACCGGTGCGGAGAAGGCCGCTGCTGAGAAGGCCGCCGCGGAGAAGGCCGCCGAGGAGAAGGCCGCCGAAGAGAAGGCCGCCGCTGAGAAGGCCGCCGCTGAGAAGGCCGCCGCCGAGAAGGCCGCCGCGGAGAAGGCCGCCGCCGAGCAGGCCGCCGCGGAGAAGGCCGCCGAGGAGAAGGCCGCCGCTGAGAAGGCCGCCGAGAAGGCCGCCGAGGAGAAGGCCGCCGTTGAGAAGGCCGCCGCCGAGAAGGCCGCCGCTGAGAAGGCCGCCGCCGAGAAGGCCGCCGAGAAGAAGGCCGCTGCTGAGAAGGCCGCCGCCGAGAAGGCCGCCGAGAAGAAGGTCGCCGAGAAGAAGGCCGCCGAGGAGAAGGCCGCCGAGGAGAAGGCCGCCGAGGAGAAGGCCGCGGCGAAGGGAGCAAAGACCACCACGGAGGCGTCGACGGCTCCACTCAGGAAGAAGGGGTGGAATATGGAGTTGCTGGGGCCACCAACTGTGTGCCACTTCACGCCTCCGGCTCCTGAATCCCCCCCGGCGGTGGATGAAGAGAAGAACAAGAAGAAAACGGAGGAGCAGGAGAAGAACGACAAGAAGGAGAAGGATGAGAAGCAGGAGAAGAAAGACAAGAAGGAGAAGAGTGAGAAGAAGGAGAAGAAGGTCGTCCCGCCAAACCCTCCGAAGCCAAAAGTGATCGATGCCGACGGCTTCGAAGTTGTGCCGGCGAGCAAGTAAGTCTCCACTCTTTCTTTTTTTGGAACCTAGATCAAATGGTTATATTTTCCAGGGCCGCTCCGAAGAACACGGCGCCAAAGGCAATCGAGAAGATCCTCCCGCCGCTGAAGAAGAAAGTGGTCGTGGTCAAGGAGAAGGAGGAGGTCGTGGTCGAGGAAGAGGAGCAGCCAAACGAGCCGGGGCCAAGCAGCAGGAAAGCGAAAAAGGAAAAGAGTGACCGCCAAATCATGGCGGAAGCGATCAGGGAAAATCAGAAGATCGCCCGACAGATGCCTCCCGTTCCGACCGCTGAGCTTCCGAAGCCACCGCCGCGCAGAACCGTGAAGAGTATCAGGGATGAGAGAAAGGCGGCCCAGGACGCGGTGAGCTACATTCTGTGACTTTCAAACATTCCGTTGAATTTTTTAGGTTCCCCATGAGGCGTTGGACTATATGGATTTCAAATATCGTAAGTTCCGAGACCTAGTTGTCTATATGTTGACTACTTTACAGAGATGGCCCGCATCGAGAGCCAGCAGAAGGCCACCGGAAGCAGATTGATGAAATTGAAAAAATAGAAGGTTCACGAAGAAAAGGCGATGTTGTCTTCTGCCTCCCCCTCTTCCAGCCCATCTTGTTCATCCACACATCCTCTTCTCATTCACTTCATCGTCTTCTATCCCCCCCCCTCTGTCTTTTTTCTTTTTCACACCCCTTCCCCAATTTTCCGGTTCATTCAAACCCCCTCCCGCCACTCTTGTTTCACCTAAACTTTCCATTCCACCTTTATGCTATGATCTTCCTTTTCGGATAATATGATCTGCCTTTCGGATACTCAATTCCCTACTTTTCTATTTTTTTACATCTATTTTATTTCAATAAATCTCCTCCCTCTGCAAACCACTATGTTGATTCGAGAGTCGACCATGGCGTCCATACAGCCATTCGTCGTCCACTTACACGCTGCTCGCTAGCCATCGTGACTCACAAAAGAGGTGTGTGGAGATTTTCCGACTAAAACAATCAAAAGAATTCCTCTGTCTCTTCTCGACGCCTCCAAGCTTCTCGTGCTTCCTCGCCCCGCTGTTTGTTTTGATTCAGAGGCAGCCGCCGTCTAACACTTTTTTGAACACATTCCGTAACACATAGTGGTTTTTCTCGCTCTACGTTTTTTGACACTCTTTTCCTCTCCATTTCCCATTTCTGACCGATGTTGAGCAAGATGCAAACCGAAGCGGCAATACTAGCGGAAATGGAACTCATTAGAGAGATTCGCAAGAAGCAAATGCGGTCCATTCGTAGGGTAAGTGAGCTTCCAGACCTTTCAGCTATTTCTCTCTCGTTCAGATTACAAATGGCTGGGACCATATAGATGTGAGAGACGACCAAACTCGTCAGCTGATTCTCAACGCGTACAATAGCAGAAATCCAACAGCTATGCTTAATTTTGAAGACGACGCGTTTGTGAATGGAACACTGGAGTTGGTGAGTTCAAAACCAAAAGAGGAGAAAACTTGTAAAGTACGTTCAGACCTTTCTCGGAGACTACCACGTGCCACGTCCTATCGACGAGAGAAAGAAGTGCACCTGTCCTCACCCACAGTCTTGCAAAAGCCTCATGAAATGCCGGCCGCCAGTGGAAATGAAAGCGATACCCTTGAAAATCACTCGAATTGACGGGGAAGCGGAGAAGAGAAACAAAAGTGCGGAGAGTGAAAGTTCGGAGGTAGTTACTGCTATCGAAACGGCCCGTAACCGAGTGCTCCCCGTGAGAATCATATCTCGAGAGTGATAAGAGATTTTGAAAAGTTGTTCGAAGACATCCAATTGTAAGTGGTTTTCCAGAAATCAGATCTAGAAACTGGAGACCAAAAAGCCAATGCAGAAGAAGTCAAACCAATTGTTCAACAAGTCACGCCGATACTTGAAGGTCAGGACAATATTGCTGAAAACCAAGGAAAACATTCCGAATGTGATAAGGATCTTCCAAGAAAGCCATTTGGGTAAGACATCTTCTATCCAAAAACATGGGAGCTGCAACAATATTCAGAACCCCCGAGGCCCAGAAATATGTGGAAATTGTTGCGAAATCGTGTCAACGGATGGAGATTGTTGATGAACTTGTCGACGAGGGCGCGTTGGAGACACCTGTACTAGCAAAGAAAAGGTAAGTTTTTTTTGAAATTAGCAATGTTTTCCTTTTCTTGTTCCTAGAAAAACCAGCGGACTGGATGTCAGGCGGCGAAAAGAGGAGACGTTCAATGAGCTCCGGATGCTGGACTTTTTCGAGAACCTCAAACAACTCAGGTACAGATTTGTGCCAGAGGGACAGGAAAACAGAAATTCAACTTTCAGTGTTATCACAAACGCCGTCGACAAGAAATTGAAGTTCCAGTCAAGCTGTGGAGACGATTCTCTAGGTACTAATGCCTTTGCTCACCAATTTTCAATCGGGTATTCCAGAGGATCCGGATGAACTGAAAAAGTGCAAAGAAATCGACGGCCACCCGTTTGAAGTGATTCAATCCATCGAACGCTTTCTAGAGAGATTGCAGAAGGAAATAGAGACTGAATTGACACAAGAAGGTGAGACATTCTTATCAGACCCCCGTAGTGATCTAGAATCAGCTGCATGAGAAGAAGAAGAGTGCGGGTCATGTTTACTTGAGAAAGGTCACCAAACGGCGCAACATTATGGAAAGTCATACTATTCGGAATGAGAGACGCTCAGTTTTTGAAGAAATGAGGAAAATTTGGAACGATGAGCTCATCCAGCTAATTAGAGCTACTTAAATTTGCAATATAACACTAGCTGGGTGCACATTCACTGATTTAAGTAGTAGATGAAACTATTTTCCTACTGAATTGTGTACCCAATCGCTATTCCCATCTTTTACCTCCAGACCTCAATAAGATGACCCCCGATGAAATCCTCTACCTCGAATGCATCCGCAACAAGTCTACATTGAGTGCGAGCGACATTGCATTCGTTAACAAGATTGCCGTCGAGTTTATGGAGATGCGAATAAGAGAATTGGAAAAAGAAGAGAGGCCAACGGATCATACGAGACGACTCTATTACCGCTTTCTGGCCCACAAGTATAATGTGTTATTGGGGCCGATTATTCAGTTTTTGGCAATGTCTGGGAGGAAGAAGGTGCGTGACGTTGAGTGGAATTTCTTCAAAGTCATGGCGAACTTGGAAAGAGAAGAGAAATCCCCTGAACCGAGCTAATCTGGTAGTTCAACTTCTTCTCCCCTCCGTTTTGCCTCACCAGAACTCTATTATCAGTGAGTTCAATGAATGAATCTATTACTCCCCTCTCTCTTATCAAACAGAACCTTCCGTTATCAAAATCACTTTATTAGATTCACGTGCAAACGTGGAAGTTTCAAGTTGAAGGGAGAAAGGGGGGAAGGGTGCAAATTGTGAACTTGCGAGTTTTTCGTTCCCAGTCATCCTCTGCGGCTGTTCATCGCGCGATCCATCGACTCCGGAGGTGGGTAGCTAGGAAGATGAAGTGGAGGAATGGGTGGCAGTTCGATTTTTCTCGGTAGCTCGGGCTCCACTACAATGTCCGGATCCGGGCGCTAAAACGAGAAGGATGAGGGCTGAGCTCTATGGCTCTGTGGGAAACTCACCGATAGATCAATGCCTTTGACCTGGACCGCCGAGACCATCCGCTGAAACAGTTGGTAGAACGTGTCATCCATTTCAGACAGTTACCGATCCGGCGGAAGCAATCTCCAGTTAAAGAAAACAGCGTTAATCGGTGAGTGCTTCAGAAGCAATGAGAGGGGGGGGGGGAAGAAGAAAGAGAAGGAAGAATGCGTGCGAAAAGATGCAGAATATTTTTTGCTCTTCCCTGCTCTCTCATCCAA
Source organism: Caenorhabditis macrosperma (assembly GCA_963932285.1). Lineage (NCBI taxonomy): Eukaryota > Metazoa > Nematoda > Chromadorea > Rhabditida > Rhabditidae > Caenorhabditis > Caenorhabditis macrosperma. Next base: position 4,801,338 of record OZ010618.1, read on the forward strand.
TTTTACATTCTCCGCTTTTTCGCGCTGTCTGCGTCTTTCTGCGTTGTTCAACGCCTCTGAGCGACTCCCTTGATAACACGTGGTGTGTAGAGGAGAAATGAGAGAGAAGGTGTGAGGGAACTGGCTTTCTTTGCGAGGCGAAGAGAGACCCTCATTTTTCATTTCTTGCATCTCAAATCATTCCCCCGCTTTCCCGAGATCGGAATCTCAAAGTTATCTTTCTTTACTATCTGGCAAAGTTGTAGTAGATAAGGAATTCAGCGTGCGACCTCGCAATTTCCTTTTCTCAAGTTGTCTTCTCACATCAAAAGTTTTGAATTTTATTACTTTATTGTAAAACCACAACCAATAAAATGAATGAAACAGAATGAAACCAAAGAGCTAGTGAACTACCACCGGAACGAGAATATTCCAAAGTCAAGGAGGCTACTAAAAGGCGGATTCAAAGACATACAAACAACATTTTTTTGGGGGAGAGGTGGGTGGGAAATGAGAGAAAGTCATCCGATACAGTGCTGGTTGTGTGCAGAAGATCGAAACTGGGTTCGTCTAGTGATTAACAAACAATTGATATGTTTCGAACACTAGACGACAACCATCAGGGCTCCAGGAGAGACAGTGATGAAGAGGTGCGCTGGAAGCTGGGGAGAGAGGGGGGAAAGGTGTCGGTACATTTCAGCGGGTCGCGGAAACCGGGGAGAGAAGGGGGAATAAGAGAAGCCACTGAGAAAAGGTGAATTTCATCAGAGTGATAAGGGGATAAGGGAACGGTTCGCATCAGATTAAGAGGCTGTTGTGGGAAAAGGGTAAATGATCTTTGAGAAGTTTTAAAAGAGGGGCTTGAGGTAAGTATCTTGGAAAGTAATACGGACTTTTACTGTAATACGGGAACTGGTACTAAATAGAGGGAAATTGATATCTGGTAGATGCTAGAAGGAGACTAGGGTAGTTGGGGAAATGAGACGATATGTTTTTGAAGTGGTTGGTTAGTACTAATCTAGCCTAGCTACCTAGCCTAAACGCTTTTTTTTGGGTTTTTGAGGTTTTGTCTAAAAATGGCTAGAAGAAAGATAAATGGGGGAAGAAGAACCTGTACTGGCTATTTGCACTATTGATGTCTAAGATGAGGGTTAAACGCATACTTTAGATGACCGCCTTAGTGGGCGATGGCAGAAGTGGCTGGGATCGGGTTTCCCTTGGCCTTCTCGAGAAGAGCTGGGGAGATCTTGAGGGCCTTTGGCTGCTCCCATGGGAAGTCCGAGTGTCCGAAGTGACCGTTCTCGGCGGTCTTCTCGTAGATTGGTCTCTTGAGGTCGAGCTCCCTGGAAATGACGCAATAAAATGGATAAATGAGACAGGTGTCACTCACTTGATGATCTTTCCTGGGGTGAGGTCGAAAGAGTCATTGACAACCTGAAGGAGCTCCTCGTCGGTGAGAGCGGAGGTTCCGAAAGAGTAGATGAGGACGGAGATTGGCTTGGCGATTCCGATGGCGTAGGAGAGCTGGACGAGGACACGCTTGGCGAGTCCGGCCTTAACCAGGGAGGTGGCGACCCAACGGGCAGCGTAGGCGGCGGAGCGATCGACTTTGGTTGGGTCCTTTCCAGAGAAAGCACCTCCTCCGTGGGCTCCCCATCCTCCGTAGGTGTCGACGATGATCTTGCGACCAGTGACTCCGGCATCTCCCATTGGTCCTCCGACGATGAAGGTTCCGCATGGGTTGATGTGGAAGACGGTGTTGTCGTCGAGGAGGGAGGCTGGGATGACCTTCTTGATGACGTCAGTGAGGATGGAGTCTCTCAGCTTCTCGAGGGTGACATCCGGAGAGTGCTGGGTCGAGATGACGACAGTGTGAACGCGGAGTGGGATGCAAGCGCCGTTGCGGGACTCGTACTCGATGGTCACCTGCGACTTGGAGTCTGGGCGCACCCACGAGAGGGTTCCGTTGCGGCGGAGACGGTGGAGCTCGGCGTTGAGCTTGTGCGAGAGGACGAGGGTGAGTGGCATCGTCTCCTCGGTCTCGTCGGTGGCGTATCCGAACATGATTCCCTGGTCTCCGGCTCCGACGTCATCTCCGTCCTTGTTCGCGTGAACTCCGGCGGCGATTTCCGGCGACTGCTGCTCAAGAGCGACGAGAACGTTGCACGTCTTGTGGTCGAACCCGATGCTCGAGTCGGTGAATCCGATCTTCTCGATGACGCGACGGACGAGGACTTGGTAGTCGACGACGGCCTTCGAGGTGATCTCTCCGCACAGCATAACCATTCCGGTCTTGGTGACGGTCTCTGGAAAACGAACGGATAGTTAAGGAAGTTCTACATTTGATTACTCACCACAGGCAACCTTGGCATGGGGATCTTGCTTCAAGTGAGCGTCCAGGACGGCGTCAGAAATCTATAAATAGGATAAATAACACTACGTTCACCAGAAAGAATAACTAACCTGATCGCACATCTTGTCTGGATGTCCCTCGGACACAGACTCGGAGGTGAAGAGGAAACGAGAGAATTGTTGGGAGGAAGAACCGTCAGACATTATGAGTTGAAAGAAGCGATTGGAAAATGGCTTGTTCGCAGTGTCCCCGTGGTGTCCTTATAAAGAACCTTGGCCGAGTTGGGCGGAGCCTCGAGACAACCCAGTTTGCGTTTCTCCGTCTCTATCGTTTCCGAATCTCTCGCCGCCCTCTCCCATCCCTATCTTTTTTCTGTTTCGGCCAGCCCGATGTTATCTGTACAAGGGAAACGGCAAAGAGCGATCACGCTGGAGACAGAGGAGTGCAGGGGGCCTCGAGAAACACCAGAACATCAGAAAAACATGTTCAAAAACAGAGATAAGACGGCTTCTCGTGCTTCTTCATTATTCACCGGCAGATATTATCCACCGCTGCCATCGCGATGATTCCCAATTCCAGTTCCTCAAAATCATCCATCTCTCTCTGCCTCCGAATCTTTCCTAAAAATCTTCTCCTTTTCCAGTCTAGTGTGTCTCATTGTGTCATTTACCTATCCAGACTGCCTATTTGATGAGTACACAAACTTAACCGCCTGATAGGATCCCCACGTGGTCGGTTGACCGACGACCAGCGTGTTTGCTGTCTAGAACAACTTTCGATCACTGTCAAGGTTGATCGACGACGGATTGTAGGGAAGAAGGGGTTTGGTCTTGGTATTTGCATTTGAATGTTGCAAATGTTTCGAATGGCGTTCCTGGATTGTCCAATTAGGGTTTTCAAGGGATCATCGAGTTTCATGTGTTCGGTTTTATTTGATTCTGCAATCTCTGTTCTCCGTCCTGAATTCCTAAGTATCAAAAGACCAAAAGCAGATACTGTAGCTTGTCGATTGTTCCCAGAACTTTTTCTTCCCAGGAGCTTAAAATCATTATCACCTTTCCTCCACCCAGAGGAAAAAAAACTTAGTAACGCCTGCCAGGCAAGGGCCAGCACGAAAAGATCACAATATGATCTCATATCAGTCGTTTCCATGAAAAGTAACGACTTGTAGCTATCATGCCACTCTACTCTCCCGTTTTAACACCGCCGCTGATAGCCACCACACCGCTTCTTTGAACTGAACTGCTCGCCGTCAACGATAAGAGCAGTGTACTTTTGCGAGGCGGCGGAGGAGGAGGAGGAAGGGAATTCTCCCGAAACTTCCGAAACTTTCAACCTCCTCCTCGAGACTTCAGGGCCATCGGATGAGGTCGATGATTGCATCAGCACACCGCATAGCGGCACATAGCACTTCGTTTCAGATTCCCATCTCCGTCATCATCTTATCCGTGTTGCATCAGCCATTTTTATTCTTCCTCCCCCCCCCCCCCCCCTTCAGCCTTCCGATATGATCTCATTCTTGACGTGATGTGAGAAGAGAGGGGGTTTGTCATCATCATCATCCTCACCGTTGTCATCATCATCTTGGGACCTGTACACCTTCTTCTTATCGCCAGGGAGTCTTCTAGACGGGCACAATGTTTCCGAAGCGTTCTACATGTCCTCCTGTGAATTTTTGCACTTCTGACAACACCGTGTATTTGCAGTGGTCAGTTCAGAAGCAGCTAGCCAGCAGCAGCAGAAGAAGAGAGAAACAGAGAGAGAGATCAGGCCATTTTTGGCGACAGCCTCCCGTCGCGCTTCGTTCGGAGATAAGGCGAGACAGTACGCTGGGAATCGGGTACGCAGACATTTTTCTCTTATCGCATATTGCCACACAATGATCATTTTACGAACATTGGTTGTCACTGATAGCAATAGTACACACTACAACGTGTCGCCTGGAAAGAGAAGGAAAAGGGGGAATCATTTGTGACACGGGTCTCGAGCATTTGTACCTGAACTTTTGGTCAAGGCTCCCGAGATCTGCTCCTACTGATTTTTTTTCTTTTTTCATATGTTGTTTGGTGTTATTTCTGACTCAATTTGTCACGCTTCTAATGTAATCTGATGACATTTTGAAAGTGATGAAAAAACGGAAGGTTTCGATGTGAGAAAACAGTTGCAACTTTTATAGGGGGAGCTTTGTAGCCTCTCATAGTTTTGAGTACCATGCTCGGTTTTTTGCTCATCAAAGAACCCATTATCAGTGTCAGTATATGTACCTTGTTCCCGAAGATACCAAAAGAGGGGCAATCAAGCCTTCCCCCCACTAGAACAATAACAACACCTGTTATTTTGCTTCCCACCTGTTCATTAAAACAACAGTGTTCAACTTGCCCTTATTGATTCCCAATGACAGCGTCATTATCACCCGCTATAAGCTTCAGTAATGCGCGTAAAAAGTGAGAACATTCACAGCTGACCAAGGACAAACACACTTGTTGCATGTTGCTGCGCGCGCAGACAGAAGCTGTAGAGGTCAGAAGCTGTAGAGGTCGAACAGGTCATGTGGCTAGTTGTCTGGCGGCCGCAATTGCGAACATTTTGCTTCTTCGCTTCGATGCAGAAATCACACTTTCCTATCTTTTCTGCAGCGAAATTGGCCATACCAAATAGACATCGAATGATCTTTTGGTGGACACTACGTATCTTAGATCTCTTCCTTTTCACCTTACCTAGTATCTCTCGTTCCACTTCTCTCCCGGTCTCAATTTTCGTCATGTTTATCATTTTGATGACATTCCTTCGCCCTTAAAGCAAAACAACTATTGCTGCTGAAAAGTAATGGTTAATCTATGACACTCTGACACTCTGGGCTACAAAAAATCAGACCATTTCTCTCGAAAAAGTGGGAGCGAACTATTGAGTTTTTGACGGAGATAAGCGGGGCATGTAGGGATAGACTGACCGACTGTACGATTCGTTATCATCACGTTTGATAGTGAACAAAGTATATCAGCTAGTGCGAAAGTTGGTCAAGGTACACAGAGAAGGTACAGACAGCCAAATGAGCAGAGGTTCAGAACAAAGAATTTCCTCGAATAGAGCGGCAATCCCAAATGCTGCCGGAGAATACCTATATCTCGAGATTGATAAGAGATATCAAAAAGGTTTCAACAGCAAACGTGTAGAGCACAACAAGGGTTACAAGTTTGATGTTGACAAATGTTTGCTATCTTCCATCTATCGCGAGATATAGCCATTCTCCGGCAGCGTTTCCGGTGCCGCTCTATTCGAAGGTACTCTTTTGCCCGTATGGCCACTTGTTTCTCTAACTCGCTCGGTTTTTTGTTCTGATTATGGTCATTCTTTGTCCCTACCCCTACTTCTTATCAACTCCTATCGCACGCCCGATTAATGAACGAAAGAACTTGGCGAGAGTCACCGGCGCAGACACATTCGGTGCCAGCCGTGATTTTCTTCTGTAGCTCCGCCTTTTTTCTACAGGAGTACATGGTATAAAACCGCCATCATTGTCTCGTCAGACCACAAAACCTTCTCTTTCTTACATAAAGAAATCGACCACTCGTCTTTCAGCTCCTCTCCAACTTCTAACTGCTGATCGAAAATGTCTGACATTTCTTCTTCTTCTGCTGGTATGGAACATCTTTCGCTGGCTGGACAGACTTCAAACAATTCTCGTTTCTTGTTCACCTCCGAGTCGGTGTCTGAGGGTCATCCCGACAAGATGTGCGACCAGATTTCTGACGCCGTTCTGGACGCTCACTTGAAGCAAGATCCTCATGCCAAGGTTGCCTGTGGTGAGTAATCAAATGTAGAACTTCCCTAACTACAGTGCGCGTCATAAGTATAAGCCCCCCCTCGATTTTGGGTGTATCGGAAGAACCAGAAGTTTTCGTGGAAATCGGTGAATGCAGTTCGATTTAGAATCCAAAAGAACCCCCGGGTGCAAATATTTGGGATAATAGGCCTTCCAGGGACCCCACACCATCAGGAATTCGAAAAAAAGGCCGCGTCAAAAGTATAAGCCCCCCTAGCGATTTACGACATTTCGGTCCAAAAACTCGAATTTCCGGATCCAATCATGATACGTTGTCATTTTTTGTTGTCTTGGGTAAAGAACTCACAAGTTGGATGAAGTTCGCGAAGATACCGACCGAACTCATACTCCGAAAACGGACAAATTCATTGGAAATGAAGAAAAGTTGAAAAATCGGAAGAATAACAGTGATACACGAACACAGTTCATGATAAATAACTTTTCCATTGTTTTTCATTATTTTCTGAAGATTATCTGACCGAGAGTCAACCTGTGTCTTCGTCGGAGCTACAGTTATAGCGCTGCAAGCATGAATGGATGCGTTGTCCTACTAGAATCTGTGGTCTATTCTTGGTTTATGATCCAGGAATGACACTAATTCTGGAGGAAATACGTTTTGGTAGTTGAGATTGATCACTTTGTGAAATATGAACAGAAGGAGATGTTTCTTCTTCCTTCAGAATGCCGCCTAAATCCACACTGATCCTCCTCCAATGACCCTTCTGCAGCAGATGAAAAGATACTTGCCTATGTTTTGTCAAACAAACGGAAAACTGTTCAGATGGTATTTGCCAACAAGAAAAACATTATTTTTGACGGTCCAGGCGAAAGGCATTCACGTTGGAAATACACAGGCAAGGATCTTGTGATCTGCCCAGTGAACAGCTTTGGAGAAGGAACCGTGATGGTTTGAGGGGCGTTCTGAAGGAAGAAGAGACTTCTCCTTCCGTTCATATCTCACAAAACGATCATTCTCAACTACCAAAACGTTTTTTCTCAAGAATTGGTTCCATTCTTGGATCATAAACCAAGAATAGACCACAGATTCTAGTAGGACAACGCATCCATTCATGCTTGCAGCGCTATAACTGTAGCTCCGACGAAGACACAGGTTGACTCTCGGTCAGATAATCTTCAGAAAATAATGAAAAACAATGGAAAAGTTATTTATCATGAACTGTGTTCGTGTATCACTGTTATTCTTCCGATTTTTCAACTTTTCTTCATTTCCAATGAATTTGTCCGTTTTCGGAGTATGAGTTCGGTCGGTACCTTCGCGAACTTCATCAAACTTGTGAGTTCTTTACCCAAGACAACAAAAAATGACAACGTATCATGATTGGATCCGGGAAATTCGAGTTTTTGGACCGAAATGTCGAAAATCGCTAGGGGGCTTATACTTTTGACGCGGCCTTTTTTTCGATTTTCTGATGGTGTGAGGTCCCTGGAAGGCCTATTATTCCAAATATTTGCACCCGGGGGTTCTTTTGGATTCTAAATCGAACTGCATTCACCGATTTTCACGAAAACTTCTGGTTCTTCTGATACACCCAAAATCGAGGGGGGGCTTATACTTATGACGCGCACTGTATACGTTCCTTTTCCAGAGACCGTCACCAAGACCGGAATGGTTATGCTGTGCGGAGAGATCACCTCGAAGGCCGTCGTCGACTACCAAGTCCTCGTCCGTCGCGTCATCGAGAAGATCGGATTCACCGACTCGAGCATCGGATTCGACCACAAGACCTGCAACGTTCTCGTCGCTCTTGAGCAGCAGTCGCCGGAAATCGCCGCCGGAGTTCACGTGAACAAGGACGGAGATGACGTCGGAGCCGGAGACCAGGGAATCATGTTCGGATACGCCACCGACGAGACCGAGGAGACGATGCCACTTACCCTCGTCCTCTCGCACAAGCTCAACGCCGAACTCCACCGTCTCCGCCGCAACGGAACCCTCTCGTGGGTGCGCCCAGACTCCAAGTCACAGGTGACCATCGAGTACGAGTCCCGCAACGGCGCTTGCATCCCACTCCGCGTTCACACTGTCGTCATCTCGACCCAGCACTCTCCGGATGTCACCCTCGAGAAGCTGAGAGACTCCATCCTCACTGACGTCATCAAGAAGGTCATCCCAGCCTCCCTCCTCGACGACAACACCGTCTTCCACATCAACCCATGCGGAACCTTCATCGTCGGAGGACCAATGGGAGATGCCGGAGTCACTGGTCGCAAGATCATCGTCGACACCTACGGAGGATGGGGAGCCCACGGAGGAGGTGCTTTCTCTGGAAAGGACCCAACCAAAGTCGATCGCTCCGCCGCCTACGCTGCCCGTTGGGTCGCCACCTCCCTGGTTAAGGCCGGACTCGCCAAGCGTGTCCTCGTCCAGCTCTCCTACGCCATCGGAATCGCCAAGCCAATCTCTGTCCTCATCTACTCTTTCGGAACCTCCGCTCTTACCGACGAGGAGCTCCTTCAGGTTGTCAATGACTCCTTCGACCTCACCCCAGGAAAGATCATCAAGTGAGTGACACCTGTCTCATTTATCCATTTTATTGCGTCATTTCCAGGGAGCTCGACCTCAAGAGACCAATCTACGAGAAGACCGCCGAGAACGGTCACTTCGGACACTCGGACTTCCCATGGGAGCAGCCAAAGGCCCTCAAGATCTCGCCAGCTCTTCTCGAGAAAGCCAAGGGAAACCCAATCCCAGCCACCTCTGCCATCGCTCATTAATTGCTCAACGGGACTCTGATGGAAACCTGTGCTGCTCGACCACGCATACCCAAACAACTCATTATTTTTATCCGCGTCATGTTCTACCAGACCGTTCCGTATTTTCGCGATGTATCTCTTACTTGTTGCTGATAAAATACCATCGACTGAAGGTAAAGAACATATTAAAATTAGAAAATAACCGGAGGACAGTTCAGCTAGAGTAAAAAGACAGCGTTGGTGTGAATAGCCAGTGTTTCAGAAATCAGTCCCTGTCATGTACGTGTCTCTCCGAATATGTTGTATACGTGGCAAATTGCATACTTCATTTTGTGACCAAGAACAGGTATAGGTGTGTTTTGCTGATCAGAGTGTTCTGACAGGTACAAACTGATAATGGAAAGGTTACCTCTTCTTATTTCTAGCTGTCGTTTTGCGAGTCAGCCTTTCCAATTCTACATTTCATTGCGCTGTCCCAATCTCCCCATTCCATCTATCAATCGCTCAGATTTCCCGCTCCCTTCCTTTTCGCAGTCATCGGCGCCAAGTCCCTTATCAATCCGCATAGGTCATACACTCAGCGACGATCAGACTGTCGTCCTCTCAATATGTTCCCCGGTAACCGTTGGAGAAGAAGATTCATCTCCCATTTCTCTCATTCGATAGCTTATCAAGTTCCTGCGCGAATCACTTGACGAAACAGAGGAAGAGAGACGAAAAAAAACGACTAGGGTTCACGACGCAGACACACTTGGTGCCAAGTGATGTCTTAGGACCGCCCAATCTAAAAGACGTATAAAAGAGAAGGAGGCGAACTCACTTTTCAACGACCCCATGAATCCCAGAAAGTCCGCATTCTGGGCGGCTACTAAAAGCGCTCAGCAGCTTCGAAGAGAAGCCCTTCGCAACCCCCACCTCGTCGTCCAAAAGCAGAGTTTCTTCGCCAGATATGCTGGATACATTAACTCGTGTTGGCTAAAAATCGCCCATTTCGTATACCACTATGACGGTGAAGCGTGAAGTTCAATTCCCACTAATCTGTTGTTTTTTCAGAAATCCTAACTGCCGTCAAACGTGTAAAACGAGAAATCGACAGAGAGAGAAGAAGACGACGATAAGCACCATTGTTCCGCTTTCTTTCCAACGTATCAAATTGAAATAAACATTCTGTTGCTTCAAATCTTTTCTTGTACTGATCAGTTTGTGCCAGTTGTTCGGGGTGTTACCAACTCGCCAATTTCCACCGAGCCAGACACCATTCGCGTGTATATTCCACAACCATTCTCGGTTTTTGGTTTTTTTGACAAGAAGTGTCTTCTCCAATCAGCAGAGGCTTCCTGCGAACTGTTGATGATTCTCTGCGCCTCTTCACGTTTTTTTTGTCCTACTGTATGTACCCATCTTTCAGTTGCTATGTCGTCTATCAACTACCAATCAATTTCGTGTTCTTCTCGACCACGAAACGAATGGTAAATCAATGTCATGATATCACTGCTGAACCCAATCGGCATTTTGAGCAGCTCTACGGATATGAATATGATTTTCCAACCTATTTTCCCCATTCAATTCCCAACTTTTTGGCAGTGACAATGGGAAGCGAGACGCTTGCCAACCTTTCTCTCTTCTCTCCTCGAAACAAAGATACGATGATTCAAAGCCGACCCCCGAAGAACAACTGTTCTCTGAGATGCCTCTCATGATTAATATCCGCTTCACAATGGCGTATCACTAAATCACCTGACCTCGGATCACTAAGATCAAACATTTCTCAGCAAGCAGCTCTCACCTTGCATTTCAAGCTGAAAATCCTTAGTTTACCCGGTTTCTTATTGAGTCGAAATAATGTTCTAATCATTTGGATTCCCTGCTGCAAATCACCACGATCTTAAACTTTCTCTCGAAAAAGCGAGAAGAGATCTCAAGCGGGGGTGCCGACGGTGCCGTTGGCGCGGCATCAGGCGGCTGTTTGGTTTGAGAAGATAAGATAAATGGCCAGGCTTTTGTAGTTTCGTTGGCTCATTCATTCACTCAGCTCTCGCTGTTAGATGATACACTCATGTTCTTATCTCAATGTTTTTCCTAATCTTCTGATTAACTATAGAACTTGGAATTTTGCAGATGGAAATCGACGAAGACACACTCTGGTGTATCAAGCAGATGTATTATAGTGAAGGTGAGTTCGAAATGTCCATTCTCCTTGTGTTAACTGTAATGTTTTCCAGGAACAACCCCAAGCCCGGAACTATACACTTCTGCTCCTCCTCCTCCACTACCACTGAAGGAACTCATCGAACATCGCACGAAACCAACACCAAAAGAATCGAAAAAGCGTGTCAATCGTAGACAGAAAAGCCCCGCGCCTGTGATCAAACCATTGCCAGTCCAAGCTCCAAAACCCATCTCAAGAGCTGCTCGGTACCGCGAGCGAACCGGATACTACGCTCAACCGATTCCATGGCATAATGAGGTCGTCATCAGAGCCAAACGTTCAATTGCCAATGACACTGCGCCAGCTGTCCAGGAAGCAGCGCCAACGCCGCCGCCACCGAGGAAGAACAAACGGAAGCAGAGCAACCCGAAAAGAAGACCTCCAAATGATGATGACGTTTTTCGTGGAACCAGTGATTGCTAACGTCTTTTTCTTTTCACCAAACATAGGTACATTTTTCTTTTTTCTTTTTTTTCATCCTAAAACCACGTTTTCTCTCCGGAAGGAATAAATTTCAAATGTTTCACCTCGACCCATGTTTGTTGTCGCCCTTCGCCCGAACAGAAAGCATACAATCTCCAAACCCCCTTTCGGCGCCTTTGTCTCTCGTCTGTGTCAAAGTTTGTTCACGGTTGGCCTTCACAACGAGTGGTGTCATTCGGCTGGTGATTTCGGCTTTTTCTCTCATTTGAATAGGACATTTTGCTTTGATCTTGAGAAAAGCCGTCAAATCTTCTTGATTCTCGTCCATTCCGGTGAGTTTTTTCACAAATTCGGTCTGAAATTCAAAATAGAAATAGCTTATAAGGTTTCCTTAGTTTCATTCGCGTATTATCCTTATAGTCCTGCCAATATGAGCCTGGATCAGCTGAAATACACGCCCGCATTCAGTTTTTTTCTGCTTTCACTGCATTTTTTCATTCGGAGTGCCGAAACGACCAGTTTTCTCCCTCTAAAGTTCAAGACGATTTTCTCATATTTCTCTTCGATTTTTCACGTCTGCAATTTGTTTCATTTCTTTTTTACTCAGTTCTACTCGGCAAAAACACGAAATTCCAACAGAAAATCAGTTAAAACCGCGTCAAAACTCGAATAAACCTCTCTCTGACGATAAGCAAAGCGGCGGCCGTTCAAACTTCTGCCCGTGGAAGAGGTGGACTAGAAAACCTCTTTTTCAAAAAACTCTTCCATTTGCTGAAAAACGTTTGATTTTCGAGCGTTTCGTTCGACATTTTCAATCATTTTTTTAGATATTTTTGGTGGCACACATGTATTCTGCGATATAAAGCTGAGGAAAACTAGAAATAACCGAAAATACATGAGAAAAAAGGAAAATAGATCATATGCACTGATTTCCATTCTATTCTTCCCCCGAATGAATTGAAACGTGTCTCCAAGCACACGAAAAAGCGCTGTGAAAGATTTTTCTGCAAAAAATCGTTCCTTTGGATTGTTTTCCACTTGTCCCGACGGAACTCGGATGTTTCACTCTCTCACCTTCATTAATCCCCACCGAAAACTTCCTTTTTGCTAATATGTCCATTCGACTCGGTTGCACAAAGACTCCGCTCGTGGTTGCTCATCACAGCCGGCCAACCCTATCGTGCGCTCTTCTTGTCGCGCGTTCGGGTGTTATGCAACACGACGCACACCGCCGTTTTCTACTCGGCAACAGGTGATCCATATGTCTTTAGTGTCTTCGTGCTAATTGGGGGTATTACACTCCCCTGCCAGGTGCACCCGTCTCGACTTCTTGCCTCCCCCTCCTCCTCCTCTCATGTGCGTTGCTCAGAGAAACCGGCCGAATACACCCTTTCCCCCCTTAACCAGACACCCCTTTATTTTTTCCTTTTACCCTTTGCTCTTACTACTGATTCGACTTGGATACGTTTCCTTTTCATTCTATTCTTTCTTTCAGACTCCTCATAATGTACGACCACGTGGGCTCGGGTCTCAACAACAAGAGCCGGGAGCAGATGAAGGAGGAGCGCGAGAAGGCCGCCAAAAGGAGCGTCGCCGTCCAGCCGGTCAGCGGGGAGACCGCCGCCATCAAGCCGGTCAGCGGAGAGACCGCCGCCAAGAAGAGCAACGAGGAGCCGCCGGCAAAGCGCTCGAGGAAGAGCAGCAAGCCGAAGAAGATCACTTCGGACGACCAGCTCCCGAAGGATTTTTTTAAGTTTGGCTGAGTATTTGTTTATATTAAATAAACTTTCTGTGCAATTTGTGTTGTTTCTAAATCTCAACCTTGGTTATCAATCCATGTGATATAATACCTTGTTTTCATTCATAACAGTTGCTTCTCGTTCCGACCACACGAAATCCCCTCGGAGTGCGTTTGCTATAAGAAAAGCGATCGCGAGAGGGAGGATATGTTCCCGTGGTGAGCATATGTTTCTCCTAATCCCGCAACACGTGCTGAGTGTTGCTAAACGATACGGACACTCACCATGCTGCTCGAAAGGTCACCATTGCGCAAGTGTACACCAGAGTTGCACGGAGTAAGTATTTTCGATATCCAGAACCGGAGTTTGAAAAAGAACACGGATTTCCAAAAAAAAACAACCAAAAATCGAGAATCACGGAAATAAAACTAAAAAAATACTGTTCTTGACAGAAATTTTCTGATTAGAAATTGCCAAAAACACGGCAGAAATTTCTGAATTCACAATGATGACCGCGCGTTATTTTCGAAACTTGTGAGTAACTTTTTTTGCAAAATCGCGATTCCGAAGCAGCACAAAGAAATGATGAAATCGGAAATCCCGATTTCATCCAACTCTGGTGTACACTTCTCGATTCTCTCGCTTTTTGTTCCTGATGATGAGAGGTTACTTCCCCTCCTATTCGCTTCACCGCCTCCTGCTTCCTCCGATTCTATGCAATCTCTAATTAACTGAACTTTGCAATGTGCTCTCAAAACAATCTGCCGAATCGTTTCGCAACAATTTCCCATTTTGTAAAGTGGGTTGCTAGCTTGGTAGTTCCAATGTTACTCGGTTGCGAGGGAGACCTCGCTTGACAATCGGTTGCGGGGGAAAGGTTGGGTGAGGGGGGAGAGGTGAGCATATTGCTGCTCAACATCGAAGTGATGTAACAAGTGGACTGCGTTGTTCTTCTCACCAATTTCCTCTTTTCTGTCTAATGAGCTCATCTGATCAGTCGGGCTCAATATTTCGAAGTTCAAAAGTTCAAATAGCCCTCCATTGTGCCCAAATAGTCCCCTTATTTCTCGAAATGCTCATTCTCCTCTTTTTCTGCTTTCAACAGTCGCCTTTTCCCTCTAAGCCCTTCTTACAAACAGTATCTCTGCCTTCTGTTATACTCTTCAACTCTCTTTTCTTTCCGCTTTGAGTCTCTTTATGAGTTCTTTTCAGACACTGGGAGCAGATTTCATAACTACCTCATCCATCGGAACACAATGAGAACAATCGAGTGAGTTGTCTATTCAGGAAACTCGAGCTTGACATTCATCTTCCAGACCAGACAATGCTCATCCCGATGAAAATGTGATCCCGGTAATCACATTGAGTGACGATGAGGAGAAGGACGACGATGCGTAAGTGTCCACTAGGAGTTTTGTGCTGACCATTCATTCATTTCAGGGCAGAAGCTGCTAAAGCAGACGCTGGTGAAGTCGGGGCCGAGGAACTGGGATCCGTGGGAGCCGCAGCAGGAGCCGCAGGAGCCGCAGGAACCGATGAAACAGGAGAAGCCGGAGAAGATGGAGCCAACGCAGGAGCCGTGGGAGCTGGAGCCGAGGGAGCAGGAGCCGTGGGACCTGGAGCCGTGGGAGCAAGAGCCGTGGGAACTGGAAGATCCGGATATGCCGGAGCCGAACCGAGAGCTGCTGTCTATGTTCCCGAAGCCGCTCGTGTCGCCGACGCCGTTGCTGCTCAAGACCACGTTGCTGTTGTCGCCCAACCCGCCCTTGTCGGCGAAGTCGTTGATGCTGATGATGTTGCTAACGGATCGGATGACGACGACGTCATTGAATGGGTAGAGATTGGTGGAACCACGGGAGAACTGGACGAGGTCGAATTCAGTGGAACCAACTCCAAACGTCGTCGACTAGAATAATTTCTCATTGTAAAATATATTCAAACTTCGTATCTCAAATTATACTGCCTTCTTTTCCTAAAACATTATGAATTTATTCCAAAGAATTCTTCATATTGTTTGGAGCTTTTGGCGCTTATTTCAGCTCAGTTAATTCATGTTCCAGAACGTTGAAGCACGTTGATAGTACTCTCAAAGCACTCTCAAATCGAGGCCTTTGCACTTGATCTTTTGATTGGCTCTTTTCCGTCCACAGACACACTGACCGCAGCCTACTGGGCCCTTCGTCGTGCCTTCCAACACTGTACAACCGATCCACGGGGAGGAATACGATGGAAGAGGTCGGGTCGAGTAGGAGGGGTCAGGTGAGAGGGGTCGGCATCCTGATAAACACCGCGCGATGCGCCTTAATCGCGTGTGCGTGGAGTGTTGTGCGACAGCTAATTCTTCCAGTGTAGTGCGGCGGTGTCATGTTGCCCACGCTGCTCTCACCGACCGATCGATACGCAGTTTTTTGTCAATAGGTGCCTTATTTCTCCATTTTCCTCTCAACATTTGCTTCTCTACGTAAAGCCAAATATCTCTTATCTGCCAATTCATTTCGCAACAGGAGTGATCACAGTTTGAATCACAAATTTTGCCAGGAATCGAGAGACTTTTATATTCTGTCGCTTTACATCGCTTCTGTTCGTTCGATTTTTCAGAAATTATGCTCGGAGAGTATGATTTCCATGAAATTATAACAGTTTTTTGATGAGTACATCAATCGCTAGATGCTGCATTGGCCGTCACTCAATGACAAAAGGAATGAATCGGGTGGGGGTTTAAATGTTAACCCGTTAAACAGTGAAGGCTCCTTTAATCGAATTATCAGTTTCCATCCATTTCCCCCACCCACACAGTTCCCGCCCAGATAAGGATGGGAAACAAGAAATAAAACCAGCGAGCCAAAAAGTATAAATATTCCACCCCTTGTTCCGTTTCCACCAACCGACTTCCGAATGCGTCTTCATCTTCTCCTTCTGCTCTCCGTGGTCTACTTGGCTCCAGCCGCCTGTCAAATTTTCCCACCACCGTACCCGGGGGATCTCAAAGTTCTGCAAAATCAGGCGGAAGCCATCACGACTGCTTTCAAAAACAATGACACTGCTCTCATCGCCAGACTTATCCGCGATGACCGTGAGTTTCCACAAGAAACCGTCTCGTTAATTTCTCAATTCAGTTGCGGGAGTTATCAAAGATTGGGTGAAACGTTGGGGGACACTCTCCGTCCGAGCGGTTTCTGCTAGTACTGTCGTCGGAGGAGTGCACGGAATCATGGTTCTCTCTCTCGGTGGAATCCCAACTGAGAACATGGAAAGCCGTCTGATCAGGGTAAGCTTTAGTAGTTTAGATTGAAAGACAAGTTCTGTTTCCAGGATTCCGGAAGTCCCACTGGATTTATCTTGGTCGGGCTGGGTCCGTGGGGCGTTCCCGCATAATTTCAACGCTCGTGTGATCCAATACCAGGAACCTTGATGAACATCATTGATAAATTGTTTTCTTGTCACTGAAATAAACGTTGCATTCTAATTGTTTATTTCAATCTGATATTTAAAACAAACATTCAGTCAAGAAAGGAAGTGTTGGGAAACCTCCACTTATACTCTTCATATTCACCGTTTGTTCCATGGCTAGCCCTCGAACCGCATACCTTCTTGATTCTGTTCCACAATCTGAAATGGGACAGAGAAAAAGAAGGCGTGGGGCAGAGGACAGTAATAAGCGGCTTCGTGTTGAAAACCGCCCGATGTGTTACGATGGCGTACCCGTGGAGTCTCACACACATATATTGCACTGCGTTTCCTGAATCTAGCACATAAACCAGTCGGTGCCGAGAAACTTGGTTTATCTCCGTGCATATCCAGGTCATATGCCTCAATTAGTGTGAGCTACAGCGCGGGCCATAAAGGTATTTGGAAGTAGTTCGTGACTTTGAGGGAGCATAACTCTGCAACCAATGGTCAGATTGACTTTCAATTTGGCATTCTTACTTCCTAATAGTCCACAAGCGTACTTCTGAAATGACTTTGCTCAATCTCAAAAATTGACAGATTTTCAGTTTTCTCACCACATACCACTTTCAGCCAAAGAACAACTTTTCTTTAAAATAATTTGATCTTAAGATCAATATTAGGTCTAGTAAAGACAATTCAAGCTGAATTAGAATTATGGAAAAAAACTATCAAATTCGGTACGTAGCTCCAAACATTGAGCATTTTGAGGGTCCCGTTTTCAAAAAGTAACACTGTGTACCCACGCCGACGGATATATGGTGGGGAAGCCAATGATAAAACCAGCGAATCAACGAGTATATCTACTTGCACATTCGCTCCTCAGTCACCGTTCATCGTCGAAATGCGTCTTCACCTTCTCCTCCTGCTCTCCGTGGTTCACTTGGCTCCAGCCTTGTGTCAAATGGGAAGAAGAGGAGGATCGTGTCTTGCCCAATCAGCGGCCTCGACAGCTCTCGAAGTTCTCCAGAAACAGAGCTTCCGAAAACATTCCTACTGACGCATCTATCACGAGTGCTAGTTTGCATTATAGCGGTCAGTCAAAGACGACGACTGCTTCGTGACATAGGGTGTAATGTAATTCTATGTACGGACAATTCCCGGGTTCCGCGCCCCGCTATGTTTTTTACAGGAGGCCTAATTGCAGCCAATTGCAGCCAATTCGACTGCCATTGTCAGTGTCTCTTATGGTCAGAGAGTTTGGGAGAATTGAAGAGCAATAAAACTCTGTGAAGGAGAGCACATTATTAGATAGGGAGCAACTTCAGCCATCAACAACGAATACCATGCGGATTCATATCATGAAACACTACTAATTAACAATGAAACTTTAGGAAAATGAGGAAGTTTAATAATATAAAACTTGTGCCAAAGTATATTATACAATGACATTTATTCCAGTCGACGACGTTTTGAGTTGGTCCCATTGAGTTCGACTTCCTCCAATTCTCCGGTTGTTCCGCCGATTTCCACAATTTCGATAATGTCGTCGTCGTCATCAGGTTCGTTGGCAACGTTATCAGCGCCAACGACTTCGGCGACAACAGCGGGTTGAGCGACAACAGCAACGGCGTCGCCGACACGATCGGCTGCAGCGGCTCCAGCGACTTCGGGGGCATATACAGCAGCTCCAGGCCGTTCGGCTCTCGGTTCGGCATCGGCATCTCCGGGTTCTCCGACGGCTCCTGCTCCAACGGCGTCTACTTCCACATCGGAATCGTCGTCGAGAGTAATAATTTCTGGGGGTGGCCTTTCACGAGCATCGTCCTCGTCGTCAGATAGGACCAAAATTGGAATTGGCATGTTTGCAAGTTATCTGAATGAGTTGCAATAGAGATTGAAGTTTCACAAGCAAGTCGTCAGTTAGTGGAGAGTAAACAGAGAAACAAGAAGGTTGCCGTTTGAGAACGCAATTTCGGATAACGAGGATAACGCCGGTTGCATTGGACTTTTTGTGAAATGGGAAAAGGAAACGCATGGATCTCCAAGTATTCAATTCTCTGTGGTTTTGGTAGGAATCCACGGTTCAACTTGGGAGAACTTTTCGGAAAATTTATATTGTTGCGAAATGGGCTGACGGGCCGGTTTGAGAAGATGTTTGCACAAAAAAGGGAGTACCAGACAATTTTCGAGTTCAATAGAAATTCTTGGGTAGGAAAGGAGTAAAACATAGAGCCATTCAGGAATAAGAGAAAAATCAACAATGCAAGTGGAAGGAATGAGCAAATGATCCATCTTGGGTAGAGGGATAAACCGATTCGCTAAAAACCAAACGCCATCGGTCGGTGAGAGCAGTGTGGGCAACAAGGCACCGCCGCACTACAATGGAATGAACCGTGGTGGCAGGGTGCAACGTGGATTAGCCGTTGTTGCTACGACACTCCACGCTTACGCAATTATGGCGCATCGGGCGGTGTTTACCAGGATGGCGACTCCTCTCACCCGACCCCTTTCAATCGACCCGACCTCTTACATCCTCTTCGTCCTCGTGGTACGGTTGCGCGGCGTTGGAAGATACGACAAAGCGCACAGCAAGGTGTGGTCGGCTCTGTTCCATTTCGGATTGAGAACCGGTTGTTCGGAGCAATCAAGAAGGTACGTGGCTTGTTCTAGAGCCTACTTATGGACCGGGTGACAAATGAAGGCAGGTGAAGGTTTCCCAACACTTCATTAATAAACTGCCTTGTTAATTTAATCATCAGATAGAGAAAAAAACAATTAGAATGCATCGTTTATTCAGTAACAGAAAACAATCAATCAGTGATTTTTATCGGGAATGGAACGAGGCTGGTGGAATAACATTGGCAAAGATCCATCCAGTGGGGCTGCCGGCGCTCTAAAAACAAGAAGTTGTCCAAGAAGCAAGAAGCAAGAACAAGAAGCGTTTTTTTCCCATCATTCCCCCGAAACTCTGTCAGAAATGTTTCATGGCACCTCCCCGATGACTCGCCATGTTGAAGGAAGTGCTGCACGTAGAGGGGTCTTTATTTTAGGAAATAAAGACACTTTTGAGTTAAAGGAACAGCAAAGATGAAGGACTATCAAACCGAAGTTTTTGTGTATGCGGGGCGCACATTTTTTTCGCATTGCTCAACGGATACATAGAAGACGGCACTTTATAAAGTGGCTTTTGCAATCGGATGCCATTGAAATGCCCCGCAGAGCTCTGCCGAAGAATGATTATATCTCGAGATTGATAAGAGGTAACAAAAAGTACAGCATAGTTGTAGATAATATCTAGAACTACAAGTTTGCTGTTGACAACTTTTTGATATGTCTTTTCAATCTCGAGATAAATTCTCCGCCAGAGATCTT
This sequence comes from Caenorhabditis macrosperma, assembly GCA_963932285.1. Taxonomy (NCBI): domain Eukaryota; kingdom Metazoa; phylum Nematoda; class Chromadorea; order Rhabditida; family Rhabditidae; genus Caenorhabditis; species Caenorhabditis macrosperma. Next base: position 4,821,341 of record OZ010618.1, read on the forward strand.
TTCGGTTGCGGTGCCATTTCGATAGTAATAATGCTACAACATCTAATTTCAGTCAGATTTGCTCAGATTTCCAGTATTTTTCCCAATTCTCTGTATGCCACGTTTCTGTGAGGTCCATTGCACATCATGACAGGCGGGTTTGATCCAACGTCATTAAGACAGCTCCGGTACGTGTGTCCATCTAGTCGGCTTTTTTTTTGTATCGCTCCAATCCGTCTCGCCATCTCACTGGTCATCCACGAAAATCAGCCTTTTCTTGTCGTAGTCCTGCCTTCCAACATAACAAAAACCTACCGTAAGCTTGCGAGTTCCATTTCCTCTAGGGGCTTTGTTGACTTGTTGTCAAAACTTTCACTCTTTTTCCCCGAAAAGAACCTCCGCTCTTTTTCAAAGGGAACATGCTCTTTTTCCTTAGAGACTTCGAACTCATCAATTTCTTCTATGTTTCTCTCTTCTACCACCTACTTCCTCGCCTGCGCTGCGTTTTTTCCTTTTTTTGAAACTCTGTCGGAAGATTGATAAGGCTCCCCCGGAACCTCCCCGGTGAATCGCCATGTCGGAGGAGAAGAAGTGGCGCAGGAAACCAGGGGTGGGGAACTCTTGTGTTTCTGGGAAATGAGGCCTAATAACAACAGGGATTCACTGAACGTTGTCAAATGAGTCCTGTTCTTTTATTTCTTATCTCTATTATCTGTCCCGGAAAACTTAAAGCTTTTGTGACGACCGCGACGCATGCAGAGAAAAAATTTCTTATCATGCTTTTCATCAAGGAAAACAGTGTTCGCGGCAAAAACCACGCGCGCGCGGCTGCGTACACAGACGTTTTAACTTTTCTGAATAATACAACCCTTTCATTGCAAATGCGCGTCATTTCTGATGTCTACACAGTCTTCTCTCAGGAATGATAGTCTCTGGCCCCATGTTTATACATTTTCGTGTCATTCTCATGTCTTTTGCTAATCGAACTTGCAAAAATTATAAGACCTTCGATGGTTCTGAATTTTCTCCAGGAAATTGTCAAAAATGAGAAAATTTGCTTTTTTCTGTTTCAATATGCTTTTTTCTGTTTCAATATGCGGCAGATACTCGACAAAAACATATGTTGGTAATTGAAGATTAATGCGAAAGTGTCGAGGGACACATCTCTAGCGAGGAGTCATCTTACAGACCCGATAGGAAACCCATTCCCATGCCCGTCATGAATCCCTCCCGCTCCTCTCATATCTGAACTCGAATAGCCGCTTCCCTTGCTCGCCATGTCTGTTTTATAGAAGCTTCCTAATCGAATCACCAGTTTCCATCTATCTCCCCCACCCACACAGTTCCCGCCCAGATAAGGATGGGAAACAAGAAATAAAACCAGCGAGCCAAAAAGTATAAATATTCCACCCCTTGTTCCGTTTCCACCAACCGTGTTCCAAATGCGTCTTCATCTTCTCCTCCTGCTCTCCGTGGTCTACTTTTCTCCAGCCTTCTGTCAAACAGGAGGATTCCCTGTTTTCCAACCAGCATACCCGACGGCTTTCGAAATTCTCCATAAGCAGGCGGAAGCCATCACGACTGCTTTCCGGAACAAGGACACTGCTCTCATTGCCAGCCTTATCCACGATGACGGTAAGCTTCCACAAGAAACCATCTCGTTCATTTCCCAATTCAGTTGCGGGAGGTATCAATGATTTGGTGAAACTTTTGACGACACTCTCCTTCCGAGCGGTTTCTGCTAGTTATGTCGGCGGAGAAGTTCACGGACTCATGGTTCTCTCTCTTAGTGGACACCCATCTGAGAACATGAAAAGCCGTCTGATCGAGGTAAACTCCAGTAGTTTAGATTGAAAGACAAGTTCTGTTTCCAGGATTCCGGAAGTCCCACTGGATGGGTTTTGGTGGGGCTGGGTCCGCAGGCTTTCCGGCATCATGTCAATGCTCATGTGATCCAATACCAGGAACCTTGGTGAACATCTTTGATAAATTGTTCTCCTGTCTCTGGAATAAACGTTCTAATTGTTTCTTTCTATCTGATAATTAACAAGGCAGTTTATTAATGAAAGGAAGTGTTGGGAAACCTTCACCTGCTTTCATATTTGTCACTCGTTCCACAACTAGACTCTAGAACAAGCCACGTACCTTCTTGATTCCTCTAAACATCCGTCTCTCAATCCGAAATGGAACAGATCCGACCGCACCTTGCTGTGCGCTTTGTCGTATCTTCCAACGCCGCGCAACCGTACCACGGAGACGAAGAGGATGTAAGAGGTCGGGTCGATTGAAAGGGATCGGGTGAGAGGGGTCGCCATCCTGGTAAACACCGCCCGATGCACCATAATTGCGTAAGCGTGGAGTGTCGTAGCAACAACGGCTAATCCACGTTGCACCCTGCCACCACGGTTCATTCCATTGTAGTGCGGCGGTGCCTTGTTGCCCACACTGCTCTCACCGACCGATGGCGTTTGGTTTTTAGCAAATCGATTTATCCTTCTACGCAATATGGATCATTTGCTCATTCCTTCCACTTGCATTGTTGATTTTTCTCTTATTCCTGAATGGCTCTATGTTTTACTCATTTCCTACCCAAGAATCTCTATTGAACTCCAAAATCGTCTGGTACTCCCTTTTTTGTGCAAACATCTTCTCAAACCGGCCCGTCAGCCCATTTCGCAACAATATAAATTTTCCGAAAAGTTCTCCCAAGTTGAACGATGGATTCCGACCAAAACCGCAGAGAATTGAATACTTGGAGATCCATGGGTTTCCTTTTCCCATTTCACAAAAAGTCCAATGCAACCGGCGTTATCCTCGTTATCCGAAATTGCGTTCTCAAACGGCAACCTTCTTATTTCTCTGTTTACTTTCCACTGACTTGCTTGTGAAACTTCAATCTCTAATGTAACTAATTGAGAAACATGCCAATTCCAATTTTGGTCCTATCCGACGACGAGGAAGATACTCGTGAAAGGCCACCCCCAGAAATTATCACTCTCGAGGATTCAGATGACGATGATGATGACGATGACATGTATGGTCCCCAAAAAGTAACTGTATCACTATGAAATTGTTTCAGTATTTACGACGGAACTTCAAGATGGGACGCGGTTAGCGGTGTTTTGGTCCCAGTTGAAGAGACAAGCGATGTGCCAAATGGCAACCAGAGCAAGGAGTCTACCGACGACGAAAAGCCAGAGGACGACAGCGCTGGTGATCAGAAAAACGGTTGTGACTGCGAAACGGCAAAGGATGGAAGAAATGTCGAGAAAATGACAGACGATGCAAAAGGAGTGGAATGCAAGGAATTCGAGAATGGGGAACAAGGTAACGACAACGAGGAGTTTGCCGGTGAATCGGGTGATGGCGAGCCAGACACGAAAAGATGCCGCCATTAGCTACGTTCCCGTTCCGTCCCGTTCCGTGCCTTCTCTCTTTCCCAATTTTCGCGTCCTTTCCTCCACCTCACCTACCACCATGAAGCTTGTATTTGCCGACCAATTTCATACCCGTTCTTTTCCACGTTCGCTCTGATGGCGTTCCTCTCGTTCCGCTCATCTGAAGTCCAATTCTTTTGACTTCGAACCAATCTGTGAATGTCTTTTGAGTATCCTTTTTTTATTGAAATATAATCTCAAAAATTTATTGTGAGAAAACCTATTGTAATTGAAATAAAAGACGAATGGAGTAGTTATGTTGAATACAGTTTCTGTTGACTGAGAATCTCTCATTCTTCAGCAGATTCTCCTTTTCAGTGTTCATCCGTTCTAGTTGAAACACAACTATATCAAACCCATCGCTATCCAGAGCAATACTTAATTCATATCGCTGGAACAACAGTTTTATGTTACGAAGAAACAAGGCCAGATGAACATGTTTTATTCGAAGAACTGTTCGAATAGAAGAAAATGGATCGTTTTCAGGTTTTCAGAACAATTGGTTCACAACGCAGCCATAGATTTCAAGTCGCCCACTATCCCAATCAGAACGCTCTACTGAAAACGCTTCGAATTATATCAATCCCGTCAGTGCAAATGCGTCTCCGAAAACGGCAACCTTGAAAGTGTTGTTTTGGCGTGCGACCAGCGTCTCTCCTCCCCCGACGCGAAAAGTATAGCGAGGCGCGGAACCCGCGACCTGTCGGTGCACGGGAAGGTACTTCTCTCTCGCCCGCAAAGTTTTCTCGCACCCACTGAGCGCATAAATGCTATAGGCTTGCCGGTGTGCTTGCGCGAGGGAGGAATCTCATCTTCATTTTCCTCTCTTGGGCAAGCATTTGGGAAGCGTATTTCTAGCATATGACGCAGTTTGTGCCAGAAAACAGAAAGTTGCTTTGTTAGCACCTGTGTCAATGATTTCGCCTCGCTACTGAAATCAATCTTTCCGCGTTTCGAGTGGAATACGAACTCGCAAAAGATTCGGTCTTTTGTATCATGGCTTCCCTAATCGAATCAAAACTTTCCACCCACACCGACGGAGTTTCCGCCCACATATGGAAGGGAAACCAACGATAAAACTAGCAAACCAACGTCTTTATATACTTGCAAGTTCGCTCCTCAATCACCGTTCATCGTCGAAATGCGTCTTCACCTTCTCCTCCTGCTCTCCGTGGTCTACTTGGCTCCAGCCCTCTGCCAAAGAGGAGGATTTCGTATTGGCCGATCAGCAGAACCGACGGCTTTCGAAGTTCTCCAGAAACAGACGGAGGCCGCCACGACTGCTATCCGCAACAAAGACGTGGATCTGCTCATCAGCCTTGTCAGCAAAAACAGTAAGTTCCCGCGACAACGCCTCTTTTTCATTTCTGTATTCAGTTGCCAAAAAACTTGCAACCGGTATACATGAAGATTTGGCTACAATGTCACTTAAAGCTGTGTCTGCCAACTACGTCGATGGAGAAGTACGCGGAGTGATGCTTGTCTCTGATGTTAGCCAGAGGACCGAGAATATTGAATGCCATCTGATTAAGGTGAGTTCCAGTGTTGCATAGAAGACAACTTCTTGTTTCCAGGACGCCGGCAGCCCCACTGGATGGATATTCGTCAAAGTTGTTGTGGATGCCACGTTCCACTCCGGATAAGCCTAACTGATTGATTGCTTTATGTTACTGAATAAACATTGTATTCTAAATTGTTTGTTTAATTTGATAACTAACAAGGGAGTTTATCTATAAAAAGCAGTGTTGGAAAACCTCCAACTGTTTCCTTCGTATTCAACGCTTGGCTAGCCACCTTGACCGCATATTTCCTTGAATCTGCGCAACCGTATCACAATCAGAAATGGAACAGAGAATTGAGGGACACCGCTCGATGCGCCATAATTGCGGACGCATGGAGCGTCGTAAGAACAACGGCTAATCCACATTGCACCCTGGTTCATTCTACTGTATTGCGTTGCCCGCGCTGCTCTCATCGACCGATCGCGTTTTGCTGGAGGCAACGGTTCTCGAAATTGAGATCAAGGCGTTTTTCATCTTGTCAGAGCACAGAGGTATGAAGAGCTGTTCAAATGGAAGAGAATGGATTGTTTTCAGGTTTTCAGAATAATCGGTTCATAACGCAGCGATAGAGTTCCAGTTGCTCGCTATCCCAATCAAAACACTCTACCAAAAAAACTCTTCGAATTGGATAAATCCCGGCGGTGTAAATACATCTTCAGAAATGGCAACCTTGAGAGTATTGTTTTGGCATGCAACCAGCGCCTCTCCTCCCCCGACGCGAAAAGTATAGCGAGGCGCGGAACCCGCCACCTGTCGGTACACACAGTGGCATTACTCCCCTCGGAAAAGTTGTTCAGCGTCCTCCACAGAATGTATTGCTGGAGGCAATAAATAGCCTTGAAGGAGGCACGACACGCGTGGTCTATAGAGGCAGTTCTTTCCATTATAGATCATGGGTTTTTGTCACCTTCAAGTGCTATTTTTGGCCCCCAGCTGCAGTCCGTCGAGGACAACAATAATGAACGATTTTCAGAAAAGAGAAGTGTTTGAAATTTGTTTAAGAGTTTGTGAATTTTCAATGGTCTGATAGATGATAATGGGTTGTGAGAGGGAGAAGAACTGAAACTACATATAATTTTCTATAATGAGACGCTAAACTGCCAAATAAGTTTGAATGGTTGAGAGAAGGAAATTGGTTTTTTCAAAATGCAGACAACCTCAGTGGATGGATCTTTATGGGATGTTCCCGCAGGATTTGCTGCAAATTGTCTCTTATACAGCTTTCTTAACATTTCACTCATAACGCAGCGCTATTAGATACGCGGGTTCCATGCAATGAGTGTCAAACTTCCGTCCACATTCCGCAACCCCCGAAGGTGGGGTGCCTTGAAGGAATTCGCGCGGGGCCGCCCCTTTCTTCGAAAAACATGGTGAGGCGCGGAACCCGTGACCTGTCGGTACACGGAAAGGTACTTCTCTCTTGCCCGCAAAGTTTTCTCGCATTCATTGGTATCATAAATGCTATAGGCTGGTCGGTGTGCTTGCGTCAGGGAGGAATCTTTCCTCTCTTGGGCAAGCACATCGGAAGCGTGAACTTAGCATATGAGTCAGTGAGTGTCAGAAAACTTGAAATTGCTCTGAGAGCATCCACGTTCCACTGACGGAAGGAACAGTTCAACTGATTTGAAAGCAATGTTGCTGCGAGTAGAAGCTTGAGTGCAGGTAGTTTCTTTCCTATCCGAATGATGATTCTGCTTGAGGACAGTCTGTTATATAGAAGCTCCTTCAATCGAATTATCAGTTCCCATCTTTTCCCACCACCCACACAGTTTCCGCCCAGATGGGGATGGAAAGCTAGCAATAAAACCAGTGACCCAGAAACTATAAATATTCCATCCCCCGGTCTTCTTCATCCATCGTATCCCTAATGCGTCTTCATCTTCTCTTTCTGCTCTCCGCAGTCCACTTGACGTCGGCCTTCTTCCGCGGAGGACAGATCTTCAGAATCAGAGAAGAAGGACTGTCGGCCATGGAAGTTCTGTATGCACAGACGGAGTTACTCACGACCGGTTTCCATATTAACCACACTGCTCTTATCGAGAGTCTCGTTCAAAATGAGAGTGAGTCTCCCCCATAGAACCCCTTATTTATCATTCAATTCAGGTGTGGGAGAACTCGTAAGCATCCCCAAGGAACTTCTGAGGGCACTCTCCTTCCGAGCCGTTTCTGCCAGTTATGTCAAAGAAGAAGTGCACGGAGAAATGATCATCGCTATCACTGGTCACGTGTCGGAAAATGTCAAAATCCGTCTGATAAAAGTATGGTTCAGTGTTCGACAAGGAAAAACCCATTCTTTCCAGGATGCCGACAGTCCCACTGGATGGGTCTTCGCAAAGGTTCTCCAGCAGGCTTCATTCAATAGAAGAAAGGACTATCTCGCGCAATATAATCTCGTGAAACTCATCGGTTGATTGTTGTTGGTTATCAAAATAAACGTTGCTTTTATATTGTTTGTATTACTCTTTTTTGGGAGGGACGGTTGAGCGCCATTCCGCCATAATTGCGTACGCGTGGAGTTTCGTAATCCGCGGTGCACCCTGCCACCACGGTTCATTCCAAAAGTGCGAAACGTTGTCCAAAAATGTTGAACAAGGAGCAGTGAAGTTTACTAATGGACCTATTAAAATTGCATTTCGATGGCATTTCGCGACTAACTTTTCTAGCACTCGTCACCAAGCTTCGGTTCTCCTTATCGTTCGTAGTGATTGTGCGCGTGTTGGATCATGAAACCACTGTTGCGTAAGCATATCACGCGTATCAATCACCACCAAAACCAAGCCAGTACGAGCGTCTTTATTCACATATTAATGGGCAGTGTGAGCCCGAATTCGTCCAATGCGCTTTCTCTCTTTTTCTCTCGCTTCTCTTCCCTCCTCCTCGCTAGAGATGTATCCCTCGACACTTTCGCATTGATCTTCAATTACGAACATATGTTTTCGTCTATTGTTTGCCAAGAAAAGCATGAATCATGAAACAGAAGAAGCGAAATTTCTCATTTTTGACAATTTCCTGTAGCAAATTCAGAACTATCGAAGGTCTTATAATTTTTGCAAGTTCGATTAGAAAAAGACATGAGAATCGCACGTGTTACACATCTTCGCGTTTCGCGTGTGTCTGCGTGTCTATCGTGCACTTTTTTCCGTCTCTCTTCCGTTTTCTCATCAATCTCTCGAAAAATGTTCCTCTGGTTGCTTTCTGCTATCCGCTGATTTTTCCGCTTTCTCGTGTTTCGCATTGTCCAAGTTTCTGTTTCAGGTAACGTTCTACTCCACACGCAAGATGTCCGACCGCAACATCCAACGGCCAGGGGCGCAGCAGCAGCAGCACCATAAGTGAGTTTTCTTTCTGAAAAATGGGAATTTAATGTGCGTTTTAGTGTGGCTGCCGATGAAATCGAAGTAATGAGACGCAAAATTGTCGAGCTCGAGTCTAAGCTCGCGAGGATGAAGGAAGCCTTGGCCGGAGAATGGGCGAATGTGGCTAAGACAAAAAAGACTATTGACAAGCTCGAGAAGTCTCTCATTGTCTGCAAAGCGAGAATAACCGAGATGAAAGAGCATGTGGAGGAGTGTGAGAAAAATTTGGTCGTTAAGAAGAAATATATGGCTGAGAAAACACAAGACGCCGAGAAGATGGAAGAGTTACTTGCCGCGAAGAAGGAGGAGATCAAGAATTTAGAGAAGGACGTCGTCGCTGCGAAAGAAGAACTTGCCCAGAAGAGGGCCGAGACTGAGAACCTGAAGGAAGTCTTCAGAAACCTGAAGAGGGGGATGCCTGAATCCGAGAGCTGCCTGTATCCGATGCCTGAATCGGAATTCGCTTTCATAGAAGAAGCTTATAAGAAGCGCGAAGAATCGATCACTGCATCGGAACAACTGCTCGCGTATAAGATGGATACGGTCACTTACACGGAGAAAGCCCTCCATGTAACGGAGGAAGTGAAGGAGATCACGATGAAAAGTATGAATAGCATAGAGAAACAGATCAAGATGGCAGAGGAAATGTGCGAGGTTATGGACAAGACTAGGAAGGATCAGGAGGCTACGGTCAAGGAGTTCAAGGAATGTCTTATCGAACAGGAGGCCATAGTCAAGAACGGCCAGGACTCGTTCAACGAAGCGGAGGCCTTCCTCACAAGAGAAAAGGCTGAGCTGGATGCGAAAATTGAAGAAAATAAAGAAAACTAAGTTTTTCAATTCAAATCGTCTTTTAAATAAACTTAAATGTTGATAGTTCCGTTGATTGGCTTTGAGCATGAGGTTTTCTGTTTCCTCAACTGATACTTCTCCGAGCACAAACACTGGGAGTTTCCCTTTTTTGGTTCCAAAAAAAAACGTTCCATTTCTCACTGTGAAGCGTCACGATACGGTCTGGAAATGTATGAACGGAGGGCCAGAGACTATCATTCCTGAGAGTGTAGACATCAGAAATGACGCGCATTTGCAATGAAAGGGTTGTATTATTCAGAAAAGTTGGAACGTCTGTGTACGCAGCCGCGCGCGCGTGGTTCTTGCCGCGAACACTGTTTTTCTTGATGAAAAGCACCGTAGAAAAAATTTTTCTCCGCATGCGTCGCGGCTGCGTCGCGGTCGTCACAAAAGCTTTAAGTTTTCCGGAACAGATAATAGAGATAAGAAATAAAAGAACAGGACTCATTTGACAATGTTCAGTGAATCCCTGTTGTTATTAGGCCTCATTTCCCAAAAACACAAAAGTTCCCCCTCCCCTGGTTTCCTGCGCCACTTCTTCTCCTCCGACATGGCGATTCACCGGGGAGGTTCCGGGGGAGCCTTATCAATCTTCCGACAGAGTTTCAAAAAAAGGAAAAAAATGCAGCGCAGGCGAGGAAGTAGGAGATAGAAGAGAGAAACATAGAAGAAATTGATGAGTTCGAAGTCTCTAAGGAAAAAGAGCATGTTCCCTTTGAAAAAGAGCGGAGGTTCTTTTTCGGGGAAAAAGAGTGAAAGTTTTGACAACAAGTCAACAAAGCCCCTAGAGGAAATGGAACTCGCAAGCTTACGGTAGGTTTTTGTTATGTTGGAAGGCAGGACTACGACAAGAAAAAAGTGATTTTCGTGTATGACCAGTAAGATGGCGAGACGGATTGGAGCGATACGAAAAAAACCGACCAGATGGACACATGTACGGGAGCTGTCTTAATGACGTTGGATCAAACCCGACTGTTATGATGTGCAATGGACCTCACAGACACGTGGCATACAGAGAATTGGGGAAAATACTGGAAATCTAAGCCAATCTGACTGAAATTAGATGTTGTACCATAATTACTATCGGATGTCATCAAAATGGCCCCGCAACCGAGGAGATCTTTGCCGGAGAATCACTATATCTCGAGATTGATTAAAGATATCAAAAAGTTGTCAACAGCAAACTTGTAGTTCTAGTTATGATCTACTGTGCTGTTGACATTTTTTTGATACCTCTTATCTATCTCGAGATATAATCATTCTTCGGTAGAGCTCTGCGGGGAATTTCAATGGAATCCGATTGTAAAAGCCACCTTAAGCAGTGCCGTCTTCTATGTATCCGTTGAGCAATCAGATCTGAGAAATGTGTGCCCTGCATACACAGGAACTTCGGTTTGATAGTGTTTCATCTTTGCTGTCCCTTTAACTCGAAAGTGTCTTTATTTCCTCAAATGAAAGCCCCTTTTCGCGCAGTACTTCCTTCAACATGGCGAGTCATCGGGGAGGTGCCATGAAACATTTCTGACAGAGTTTCGGAAGAAAGATGGGAAAAAAACGCAAAGAGCCGCACGGACAGGAATTGATGAACTCAACTCTCCAAGGACAAAGAGCATGTTCCCTTTGAGAAAGAGCGGAGGTTCTTCTAGAGGAAACTAGAAGAATATATGTTGGGAAATAAAATAAAAGATTTGGAGAGACTCTGAGATGATTCTTATCGGTATTATCAGTGAGTGAACTGATGGAGAATTACAGGAAGGATGTCTCTTTATCGAACGCCCGTTTTTTTGGTCACTTTATAATGAATACCCTCTCCAATCACAAATCTTCAGCTTCATCACCTTCTGGAATGTCCTGCAAGGTTCTGGGGAAAGGAAATAATCTCGGAGGCACTATTCCTGTCATTTGACTGTCGGCTGTCTTGTTGCAGATACATTCACTCAGTTCAGCTTCTCCGCTCCTCTTCCACCCCGAACAAAACTCCCCTTCTGCGCAATTCTTCATAGCAATCCATCTGGGAGACTCCGCGAAACATTTCTGCCAGTGTTTCAAAGAAAAGCGAAAAGAGCGAGGAAGTAGGTGATAGTTGGGTGTGAAATGATAAATGGGTATTCTTCGCGGGCCCATCTCTTCGAGGAAAAAGAACATGTTCACTCTTGGTAAAGGGTGGAGGTTCTTTTGAGAGAAGCACGAGTGGAAGCTCCAAGGCTTATGGGTGGAAAGTTTCTTCAGGGCTTTAAGTAGCTTCTGCTCTTTATTTTGAGTCGGGAACAAAAAGATGCAACACTGCTGATCTCTCGGAGATACGGTAGCACCAACAGAGAGTTGCTTGAGTGAATAGAAACTACGGTTTCCTCGAATGAAGCGATACCCCATACGCTGCCGGAGAATGATTATTTCTCGAAATTGATGAAAGATATCAAAACATTATCAACAGCAAACTTGTAGTCCTAGTTATGATATACAAGTTTGCTGTTGACAACGTTTAGATATCTCTTATCAATCTCGAGAAGTAGTGATTCTCCGGCAGCGTTTGGGGTGCCGCTCTATTCGAGGAAATACAGTACCAGTAACAGCACGAACAGGGGTGATCTGAAGTTCACATTCTAGATGATACTATGTCAAATTTCGAACTTGTGGTTATCAAGGGTCAATTACCCGTGGAGTTTTGAAATAGTGTTTCATTTTATGATGAAGAAATTCTAATCGCGAACGGAGAGAATCTCGATAGCCAGAAATTTCGTCCGCAAGCCCTCCCTAGAGTGCGCGCGCCTTATGACGTGTCTTTTAGTTCAATTTTGCAGAATTTGAACATGAGAAGTTTCCTGCAATCCCAACGTATCTATTCTTTCAAATGAACCTTCAACTACTGTTATGACCCGTCCCCATTGCTGCAACCTCCTTTGGAAGTTCCCCCTCCGCCGCAACTCCAGTGTATTTTTAGAGCAATGTTTCAAGGGAGTTCAAAAGACCTTCAAACTCCTCCTTCTCCCAGGAGCCTCCAGTTTTTTGACATCACCAATCCGTTGCGCTCCGCCCTTTCGTACCAGGAACCTTGGCTCTTTTCTGAGGGAACCTGTCAATTTGGACGAAGATGGATCGACTGGAACAAGGGAGCATTAGAAAAAAACTGGTGGCTGGGTTTTTACAGACTTCAGAAGCTCCGCCTATCAAGTTTCCCGGACCAATCGGAGCTTCGAGAGTCAGTCTTCTCCACTCGTTTTCCAAGAAACTGGCAGAAGAAGCTTCCAAATTTCTTCAGAGCTCCCACATTTTTTGCCTCTTTGAAAACTCACGCCTTATTGGTGATATAGCGTTTTCTTCCAGCATTCCATCTTCTCAATCATCTCTAGGCACTCTTCCGAATCAACTCCACACCATACACAACGAAGTAAGTGCCTAAAATGCCATCCCACTTCAATTTTACCATATCAGAACGATGAGAATTCGACTAATAATTACTCTCCTTGCATTGATGCTAACCGTATTGACCATACAAAGCAACATCACCGCCAAGCCCACGATGACCGCTTCGCCCCGCAGAAGACTCTGCGGGCGTCAGATTTATCTGGAGGTGGTCCACATTTGTGGCCACGCGTGCCTCGGGGGTGAGTATTGACACTATTCTAGTCAGATAAATACAACTACCTATATCATTGCTTTCAAGTATTACGGTAGTCTTTAGTCCTAGAGGAGGACAAGGGTATACTGTAGAGGACTATACTGTAGAGGACTACGATAGCCAGTATGATAAGGGAAAGGGGGTGCTTGATTAGGATGAGTTGATGAATCCAACTATTCATTTTCAGCACGCCCAGCAACAAACGGAAAAGAGGTCTCACTGACCTTCGAGTGCTGCTATCGGTCGTGCAACACGGAGACTCTCAAAAATGTCTGCTGCCCCTCCTAGAAAACTAGAAAAGAGTCAGCATGTCATGTAGTACACTTGAGTCTGTTTGCTCGATTCATAGCTGCAATTATTCAATATTGCAAGTTTTAAAGCTTCAAAAGCACAATAATTATAAACAAATTTTTTTGCTTTGATCGGATCAACAATCGCTTTTTTTTCTAAATAAACGAACTGTAATTATGAATACATGTTTCTCTTGTTGTTTATTAGGAATATAAAGTTCCTTTCTTATGTTATTCAGAAGCTCTTCAGCAGGTTTCCAGAACATATCCGGCATTGATAGCAAAAGAGCGAGAGAGGGAGAGAGAGAGAGAGAGAGAGCGAGAGAGAGAGAGAGTCCTCCGTCCGCTAGTCCTCCGTTCGTCAACATTTAGTTGATTGTCGCAACAAGTGTTCAATTTGGCGGATCCGTTATTCGATTGCTCTCTTTTCCTTCGTGGAGCACGCGACGCATATCTGCTCTGATAAGACCGACCCATATCAAGCGAAAAGTCTGATAACGCAAGAGTAACCTAACCGCCTGATTCTGTCGCTGCAGCCCGTTGCCTTCGCCGTCGGGAGAATTGACTTCGGGCGGGAAAATTGCCGACATCAAGCCCCTTTATTATTTCAATTTCATGCACTGCTCTTTCCCGCCTTTTTCACCAATATCGTGAAGCCATCTGCACGCAATCTCATGAGTAGCTATTGCGCTGTTTCTGTTGTTTTTCACCGTGTGTCCTTGAAACGAGCGGCATCCAAACGCTGCCGAAGAATCAGTTTTTCTCGAGATTCGTAAGAGATATCAGGAAGTTGTCAACAGCAAACTTGTAGTCGTACTCATGATCTACAAGTTTTCTGTTGATAATGTTTTGATATCTCTTATCAATCTCGAGATATAATCATTCTCCGGGAGCTATCGCTCACACGCCATTTGCATCTCATGACCAGTCATAATTGACATTCACAGTGAGAAAGGAGCGAGCGAGGTGAAGAGTGGCTTCAGGTTGGTGCTTGCCGCCTCGTTACTCACAAGTAGTTGCCTCCTGCAGAAGGTGGGTGTCTCATTCGAATGACTTCTGTAGCAATTGAAAAACCTCCAGCGGCCTGCTCAACACGAAAATTTCGAGCGAAAAAGTGAAATGTGCCCACCGAAAGCCGTGTCCGTTGGTCCAATGATCACACATTCCGTTGTTAAGTGAAATTGGTTTCTCTGAATGTCTTCTGAAAGCTGAATGCAACTTCTGGAAGTATCGTTGAAAAAACAAAACAATTCAGTTCTCTAAACCCGATTTTGACGGGATTTGCATTCCAAATAGCGCTTTTCTGGATTCCGGATTCAAAAGATGAATGCTTTGCACTCCGGTTAATCGGACTCTGTTGGGCACATTCCGGATTCCGGATTCCGAAACTCCATAAACGTTTATGACGTTCAGGGTTCCCTGATTTTGCACAACCCGCCCGCCCTATACTCCTAATTTTCTGTCAGAACACATTATCCTCTTCCGCTCTGTTTTCCTAGATTCACTGCCCATAGCGGTGTCCGATTCGTACTCTAGACAACATCTTCCTCCCAACATCTTCTCTTCTGCTTTTCGGCTCCAAATTCACAGTGGTTTCCCTTGGAAACCCATGGAAACCCATGGAAACCCCTGGAAACCCAATAAAATATTGGCACAAAAAATAGAGACCAGTTCTATCACTCTTTTCCTCCCATCTGCTATCAGAGCACATGCCAATTCTCTCCATCTCTCTGTCTTCTCCCCCTGAGAACTTAACTTCTGTGAATCTTTCCACTTTGTACCCCCTTCTTTTCATTTCCAAATCTCTTTTTAACACGTGTACAACTTATCAGGAAATATCGAGAATTATCAGTGCTCTCTAGTGGCACGAAAAGTTGAGGCCAGTTCTATCACTCATTCCCTCCCGCCCGCTATCAGAACACATGCCAGTTCTCTCCGTCTCTCGGTCACGGCGAACCACGATCGACGTCTATCAGTAAATTTTTGCAGCATTTTTCCGGGTTCAGCCACCAATCAGCAATCCTGAAACGTGGGCCACGCCGCTTTCGCAACCGCCGCGTGAAATTTTGCAACTCCGCCGCACGCAGGTCCGATTGGCGGAGTCCTCCCAAAAACGCATTTTGAACGCCCTCTTCCCCGTATTTTTCGGGCAAAGGACTTAAATTTAGGACATGAATTTTTTTTTAAACCGTTCGAAAATTAATTTTGAAGGTTTTGTATAAAAAAAATTTGCAACTTTTAAGAAGTTTTTCGAGAAAAATGCGAAAAACCCTCGGGGACTAGGAAACGGTGTCAGGAGGCGGAGATTCAAAACGCAAATATGGCCTGGATTTTCCTCTAACACGTCGCTCGTGGTTCGCCGTGTCTGTCTTCCCATCCCTTTGCTCTCTTGAGAGTTTAAATTCTGCCAGTGTTTTCCGCATTGTTTCCCCTTTTTTTATATCCAAAGCTCTCTCGGTTACCCATGGAAACTCTTGAGGAGGCTCGTTTCTACTCACAGAACCCACTGTTTGGACCCTGGCAAGAAAATTGATGGTGTCCAGATGCTTCACGGGGTTCAGAGGAGAGAGCGAGCGAGAGACACAGGAAAACCGCAGAGAGTGCTGGCGCAGCAGAACAATGTGTGTGTGTGTGTGCTGTCAGAGTGCACGCGTTCGATTATACATTTGTTTCGGAAACGTCGGCGACGCGTCGCCCTCCTATTGATTATGCCTACGTGGCGGTGTTCTCGTTCTCACCAGCCTTTTCTCTATTTCATTCCTTCCATTTACCTCTCCCCTTTTCCTTCTCAAGTGTCTCTTCTACAGAATGTCGCAACGAACCGACAAAAGAAATGCCGTGGTGGCCATGGCCACAAACGGCGGAGGAGCTGGAAAAGGCGGTGGAGAGACACCAATTGGGTGGCCCCATCCTCGATGGGTAATCATGGACGAGGAAGGCAAAGCAGAGTATGAGGCTGAGATGAGAGAACTCCGCGAGGGAAGATGCCCAGCAGCTCAACCAGTCGGCGCATTTCCGACAGGTTGCTCCATCGCCGTCGACAACGATATAAAGGACCAGTCACCAGTCGCTTGCTTGAGCGCTCGCCCATGTTGTCCAGAGTAAGATTTCTTAACAAAAGGCCACGAAACTCATTTGTTATTTTTCAGCAGAGCTTCTGGCGACAACGGAAAAGGAGGCGAGATCATGCCGTCTTTCGAGCAGCTGGTGAAAGAGGTGCTGAAGCACCCACAATTTCGAGCCGCTAGCACCTCCATGGAAAACAAAACCGAGGAAACGGTGAAGACTCTGCTTCGAACGTTCCAGGAGTCGCTGATCCCGATGATTCAAAAAACTGTCCGCGAAGAAGTAGCGGCGCAGCTCAAGCTTTCTGCGCCTCGTCAGCAGCCAGTTCTTTCGCGTCCGATTGATGACAATGTCAGCTTGGCACACAAATATAACCGACTCATTCCGCCGGTAGAGCCGGACGAACAGGAGGAACAAAATGAGAAGGAAGAAGAGGACAAAGAGGACGAGGAGGAGGAGGAGGAGGAGGAGGACGACGACGACGACGAGGAGGAGTGCTCCCCGGCTGCAAAGAGAGCCCGTCATTAATAGGATGTCGAAGTCGCCTGCTGGTCTCTCATTCACCTAACTCCCTCGTTTTCTTGGCTCCATCTACCTGCACTTAGATTCCACTCCCGTTCCCTCTTCCCTTCTTCACCTCCCTAGCTCCCCAGCTCCATGGTTCACCTCTTATTGGCTCCCCAGCTCTCTTATTCTGGAACTCCCCCGCTCTCGGACTCCCCTGATCCTATTTCTCCATGCTCTCCGGATTCATCTTTTCCGCTCCCTCGCTTTTCGACTTCTCGGTTCCAAAGTGCCCGCTCCCGTGCTGTGCCACTCCCAAGTCTTCTCAATCGTCTGCTTCTCCCGGATCCATGGTTCTCGAAGCTCTGGGTCCTCTCTCCCTGAACGCTCTCTTGTCCCCGCTCACTGGCCCCCTCGCTACTAATTTCTCACCTTCCCACCCCTCATTTCGAAAAAATAGTCTCTCCCCCTTCCCCATCTCACTATCCTTCCGCTCCCTATCCTAGACCCCACCTCCCTTGCTTTTCGGCTCCCTTGTTCCCAATTCTTGGCTCTCCAGCTCCCGTTCTCCCCCTACGTCTCCCACTTCCGTACTTTTCCTCGAAATTCCTTCCCACTTGAATGAAATTATTTTAGAACAATAAAAATGCGGCTCAAAAACCTAAACCATGAATACATGTTGTTCTCGTCGTTTATTAGGTGATTCTCATCAGATGATCTTTTGTCGGATTGCACACCCAGGTACCATCTATGGACTGCGATAGACCTTCCTTCTCACCGACTTTTCATATTTTTTCACACACAGTTGATATGGTCGCAACGGGTGTTTATTTTTGCTGATCCGTCATTCGATCGCTCTCGCTTCGTTCGTGGAGCAATGCGGAAAACGTAAACGTATCTGAAACGTAAACGTAAAAGTATGGGCACGTAGGGAACGTGGGAAACGTAAACGAGTGTGCTCACTACGACAATGCCCATGTCTCTCACTATCTCGAGCAGCCTGTATCCTTATTGCACTCTACGTGCACCCATTCCTGGTTTTTTACTACTCTCCTCCCAGAATGGTTCTCTCTGTGTTCATATTTCCCACAAAAGGCTTTGCCAATCCCTCGCCTCCGGGAGAATCAACATCGGGTGGGGAAATTGGCGAAACCGAGCCCCCTTATTATTTCAATTTCGTGCACTACCTTTTCCACCTTTATCGTGGGGCCATCTGCAGGCAATGGCATAAGTAGCAATTTTGCTGTTTCTGTTGTTGTTCACCTTGTTCACCTCGAATGAGAATAAGCAGTTACCGCGAATTCATTTGATTTTGACACTCAGTGTAGACAATTTCCGTTATTTAAGGAAATTGTCAAATAAATCACTGAATTCTGTGAAAAACCTATTCCGCATCACTCATCTGTTGCCTTGTTTCCCTGAAATTCTCCGTCTATCTCTAATATCGTGTCGTCTACAGTACTCCTTAGTTTATCTAGGTAACTTTTGAGACTTGCTTCGCACCAAATTTACAGTATTTGGCGCAGAAATGCACAGGAGAACTTCAGAAGTACTGGAGGGCTTCATTGGAGTTCGGAGAGTGACCTTTTCACGCTCTGCGCTATAAATTCTTGCCACATTCCACTCTTTTCGGCGCGTGGATACAAAAATTTGAGGCAGTGTAAATACACAACGAATGACGCACAATTGCGGTTAGAGAAAGTTGCGCGAAGGAGGTGAATTCGAAAAAGTTTCGCTTCGAGATAAAAAGGAGGAAAGCGTTCCCATTGAATCCCTCGAAAAACACGTTGTTTCTACGTATGATTCTTGTTGGTTTCGAATGAATTCAGACAAGAGAAATTGTCGCTAGCGATCAGAAACCAGAAGTCTATGGTTTTGTGGCAGAAAGTGCAAATATGAATCATCTTCTCCCATGAGGAATGATCTCACAATTCGAAATGCATTTGTCTATTCCTCAAATTTAAATTTGCTTCCGGTCATAATCGACACTTGCAACGATGAAAGAGCGAGCGAGGTGAAGTGTGGCTCCAGCTTGGCGCTTGTCCTCTCGTTCCCCATATTTGCCACCTGCTGATTAGACATTGACCTCCAGAAGGTGAGATTTGGAGGTGTCTCATTGAAGGACTACTGTAGCAATTGATAATTGTTCAGGTGTTCGCTAAACATGCAAATTTCGGGAAAAAAAAGTGAAAAGTGCGCAGGCAAGGCCGCTTCTGTCACCCGATTGCGCGACCGTTATTGAGTCCAATTGGTTTCACTTCTTGTTTTCTAAGATGGAAAAAGACCGTTTCAATATTCTGTTCCAACGTTGAATGGGATCCGACTTCCCGAATCCGCAGTTCTGAATCCTGGAATTCGTGGAATTGGCTCCTGGTTCAGAATGTTGGAGTTTTACACTATGACTGGACAACAGACTTGGACGCGTCTTGTAAAATATAAGATGGGAAAGGTTTTGCTCCTCGTCGACGCTTTACACACTTTTTCCGGACGTGCGTCTTCGTCGTCGCTTTATTCTTCCAGAAACTCTTGCCTATTAGTTTACCACCAGTTCTCCATACGCATGGCAGTACCGAGTGTTCGTTCCGGACGGTCCGGTTTTCGGGGGCTCTCTTCTCCTTCACGAGGCACGGAAAGTGTGCGTGTGCGCGCGAGGGGGATGTGCAATAACATCGACCGCACATAGGTAAAGGTCAGCTCCAAGGAAGGCCGGATTGCGTAGGATCATTCTAACCACCCATGTCTGTCACTATCTCGAGCGGCCTGTAGTCTTATTGCACTCTACATGCACCTATTCCTGGTTTCTCCCGACTTTCCCGAAAAAAGGTTCTCTTCGTGTTCATCTTTTTAACACACGGATTTGCCGATCCCTCGCCCCGGGAGAAATGACTTCGGGCGGCGAAATTGGCGACGTCGAGCCCCCTTATTATTTCAATTTCGTGCACTACCCTCTTCCACCTTTTCCACCCTTATCGTGGGGCCACCTGCACGCAATGTCATAAGTAGAAATTGTGTGGTTTGTGTTGTTTGTCACCTGGCGAATAAGAATAAGCAGTTACCGCGAATTCATCTAATCTCCACGCTCAATGTTGGCGATTCCCGTTATTTCAGCGAAATGTGAAATAAATCACCGAATTTTGTGTAAAACGTGCTCACAACACTCATTTGTTGCGTTATTTGCCATAGGATCTCCATCTAACTCGAATATCGTGTACACTACTCCTTTTTCCACTATTTTTGGCGCGTGGATACAAAAGTAGAAGGCAAACGTGCGAACATTGCAAATGAAGCGCGGTTACGGGTAGAGAAAGTTGCGCGAAGGAGATGAACTCAACAAAGTACAAATCCTTCCGTAAAAATTCCACAAATTTCGAGTGAACTTCAATATTCTGTTCCCACCAACGCCTCACACACTTTTTCCGGTCATTCATCTTCTTCATTCTCCCAGAAACGCTTCCCTATTTTATTTACCCCCAGTTTTCCATATGCATGTCATCCCGGTACCGAGTGTTCAATCCGGACGGTCTGGCATTGGGAGGCTCTTCTCTCCTCCGTCAGGCTCGGAAAGTGTGCGTGTCCGCGCGAGGGGATGTGCAACAACATCGACCGCACATAGGTAAAGGTCAGCTCCAAAGATCATTCTAACCAGCCGTGTCTTTCACTATCCCGAGCAGCATGTATCCTTATTGCACTCTACGTACAACCATTCGTGTTCCTCCGTTCGGTCTTCTCCCAGAAAAATATTCTCTCCGTGTTTATATTTCCCACAAAAGGCTTTGCCGATCCCTCGCCTTCGGGGGAATCGAATTCGGGTGAGGAAATTGGCGACACCGAGCCCCCTTATTATTTCAATTTCGTGCACTGCCTTCTTCCACCTTTTCCACCTTCATCGTGGGGCCATCTGCACGCAATGTCATGAGTAGCAATTGTGTTGTTTCTGCGTTCACCTAGCGAATAAGCGATTTTATCTGGTTCTGACACTCAGCGTAGACAATTCCTGTTTTCTCTGCAAATTGTCAAGTGAATCACCGAATTTCGCGCGAAACCTTCTGGCAACACTCATTCGTTGCCTTGTTTTCCTGAAAATCTCCATCTAACTCAAATATTGTGTCGTCTACAGTACTCCTTAGTTTAGCTAGGTAACTTTTAATACTAAACCCTCTGCTTGCTTCGCACCAAACTCGCAGTATTCTGCGGAGAATTTCTTAGTCGAATTTTAGAATTACTGGTCACTATATTGAAATTCAGAGTTTAGGACCTTTTCGCGCTCGCGCAATACATTTTGCACTCTTCTCCATTCTTTTAGGCGCGTGGATACAAAAATGTGATGCAGTGTAAACACACGACAAATGACGCGCAATTGAGGATAGAGAATGTTGCGCGAAGGAGATGAATTCAAAAAAGTTTAGTATCGAGACAAAGAAGAGGAAAGCGTTCCTATTGAATCCCTCGAAAAACACGTTTACTTGTTTCTACGTGAGATTCTTGTTGGTTTCGGATAAATTTGGACAGAAGAAATTGTCGTTAGCGATCAGAAACCAGAAGTCTGTGGTTTTGTGGCAGAAAGTGCAAATATGAATCATCTTCTCCCATGAGGAATGATCTCACAATTCGAAATGCATTTGTCTAGCGCTCAAACGCCATTTGCATCTCATGACCAGTCATAATTGACATTCACAATGAGGAAGGAGCGAACGAGATGAAGTGTGGCTCCAGGTTGGCGCTTGTCCCCGCGTTACTCATATTAGTAACCTGCAGAAGGTGGGTGTCTCAGTTGAAAGACATCAGTAGCAATTGATAAATCTCCAGTGGCCTGCTCAACACGCAATTTTCAAAAGAAAAAGTGAAATGGGCCCGCCGAAAGCAGTGTCCGCCGCCATTCGTTCCGCGGCCGCGGTGTTTTAAAACAAGAGAAGAACAGTTTTTATCTTTCGACACCACGGCTGCAATGAACAGGATTCCTCTTTCTCCTCTCTTTTGAGAAAGAGAACACCTGTTACCTCTGCCTAATTCTCAACTCAGACAGACTAATTGAAAAAGGTCTCCATCCCTCATTTCTAATTGGTCCCCTTGATTTGCCAGAAATATCCATTAAAGTGGTCCCAGATCTTCCGAAAACATGTCGTTTGCTTTGCAGTACTTTTTTTGCAAAACAACGGCAAATGGGGGTTCACAATGACAGCCAATTTCGGCGAGAAAATACGATATAACATTAGCGTCGTGTCGTCTTATTCTGCAAATTCTGCGGGGTAGCATCAAGCGGAGGAATTCGAAAAAAGTATCTAATTTTCCTGAAAATGTGAGAAAGATCGCTCTTTTCTCGAAAATTACCGTTCTTCGCCACTTTTCCTTCATCAAAGGATTAGACCCCTGACCTGATTCTCCATAATTCAGGTTGAATCTAGTCTGATTAATGATGAATTACCGTGTGTTGTTGTAAGTTGGGCATTTTCCTGCCCATCCGACGCCTGGCAATTTGTCATTTGTCATTCGTAATGAGAACCCAAAATTTCCGGGGAGAAAAGTGTAATTCCATTGGTTACACGTGTACAACTTATCAGGAAATATCGAGAATTATCAGTGCTCTCTAGTGGCACGAAAAGTTGAGGCCAGTTCTATCACTCATTCCCTCCCGCCCGCTATCAGAACACATGCCAGTTCTCTCCGTCTCTCTGTCTTCCCATCCCTTTGCTCTCTTGAGAGTTTAACTTCTGCCAGTGTTTTCCGCATTGTTTCCCCTCATTTTATATCCAAAGCTCTCTCGGTTACCCGTGGAAACCCTCGAGGAGGCTCGTTTCTACTCAAAGATTAGGACCCCGACGAAAAATCAATGGTGCCTAGATGCTTCAAGGGGTCCGACGCAGCGAGGAGACGCACAGAGAGTGTGTGTTCTGCCAGAGTGCACGCGTTCGATTATACATTTGTTTCGGAAACGTCCGCGGCTCGTCGCCCTTCTATTGATTATGCATACGTGGGCAGTGTTCACGTTCTCACCAGCCTTTTCTCTATTTCATTCCTTCCATTTACCTCTCCTCTTTTCCTTCTCAAGTGTCTCTTCTACAGAATGTCGCAACCAACCAACGAGAGAGACACCATTTTGGCCGTCGACGACAAGAACAAAAACAGCGGAGGAGCCGGTGATGGAGCTGCAAAGTGAGTTATGAAGCTATCAATGAAAATGAGACAGTCGTGATTTAGACAGCCACAACTAGTTGAAAACGACGGTGGAGCTTCGGATGCCAAGGCAGCTGGCACAAGTCCGCAGGAGGGTGCAGTAGCTGAAGGAGAAGGAGGCAGCAAAAATCGACGAGCGGAAAAGAAGCCTGTGATCGGATACCCAGCTGAGTGAGTTGTGAAGCTTATTAGTGAAAATACGATGAAATTGATTTAGAAGACTACAACAAGCGGGAGAAAACGCCGCCGAAATGGAGAACGCTGGAGCAGCTGGAGCCAGACCAGTTAAAGTTGAGAATGCCGAAGCAGACGGAGGAACGTGGAATGACGGAGCCCGACAGGCTGCAGGCGCCATGCCCGCCGCGTTCGCTGACGTCGCTGGACAAATGCCGCTTGGAGCATCTCTTCCTCCTGACTTCAACCGCATCGGTTTCGGTCTCCTGGAATCATATTTTTGTGATCCCACCGATCCAATACTCAAGTTGTTTGAATCAACTAGAGACGCAGCTTCGATCGCTGGACCTAGTCTTTTCACCGGAGTAACACAGTTCGGTCGAGACGCAGGTCAGATTGCTGCACCTCGTCTCTTCACCGGAACGCCGCAGACTAGTCGAGACGTAGGTCAGATTGCTGCACCTCGTCTCTTCACCGGACTATCACAGACTGGTCGCTCGTCATCGCCGATCACAATCGACGACGATGAATACGACGAGCGATCAGTCGCTCGCCCTACGGCTGATATATATCCAGCGTAAGATTTCTTAACAAAAGACCACGGAAATCGTTTTTTTTTCAGCGGATCTCCGGACATTGAGTGCACCAGCGAGGTGTTCGCTGCAAAGACCAGCGACGGGAAAAATGGCGAAGTGAAATTCGTCTACCCACCACTCGAGCAGCTGGTCAAGGAAGTGTTGGCGCACCCACAGTTCCGTGCCACCACCACCTCCATCGAGGAAAAAGCGGCCTGGACGGCAAATATCGCGACGGAGGAGAATACCAAAGTTCTTCTCGACGCCTTCAAGGAGTCGCTCATGCCGATCATCGCGACAGCTGTCCGTGAAGAAGTAGCCACGCAGCTCGCGAATTCTTCGCAAAGTCGTCGCTCAGTGCCCTCCTGTCCGATTGATGACAATGTCAGTCTGGCACATCGGTATAACCTACTTATTCCACCGGTAGAAGAGGGACAAGAGATAGTGATCAAGCAGGAGGTAGAAGAGGGACAAGAGATAGTGATCAAGCAGGAGGTAGAAGACGGCCAGGAGGTAGTGATCAAGCTGGAGGTAGAAGACTACGAGGATTGGAACGGCGGCGACCACATGCAGGAGAACGACGAGCAGGAGAACGACGAGCACGAGAACGACGATCAGGAGGAAGAAGACAACGAGGATTGGAACAGCGGCGACGACAAGCAGGAGAACGACGATCAGGAGAAGTACGACGACAATCAGGAGATGAACGACGACGAGGAGGAAGAGGTCGACATCTACAACGACAGTGAGTGGTCCCCGGTTGCCAAGAGATCCCGTCATGAATAAGATGTTGAAGTCGCCTGGTCACCACGTCCTGTTTTCTTCCCCATTGCCTCATTCACCTCACTCCCTAGTTTTCTTCACCCCAACTTCATATGTCTTCTCACCATCTCATTATTCTCCCGTTTCCTATCCCAGCCCCACCTCCCTTGCTCCCCGGCTCCTTGGTTCCCGCTGCTTGACACTCCAGCTCCCTGATTTTCGTGCTTTCCCGCTCCCGGACACCACAATCCTCACAAGGTTCCATGCTTTCCGGACTCATCGCTATCGCTCCCATTTTTTTGACTTCTCGGTTCAAACGCGTCGCTTTCTCATTTTTGATTTCGAAATCATTTCAACAAAAAAATTACCAAAAAATTACTAAAAAAACCTCGAAAAAAACAAAATCCAAAAAAAATTTAAAAAATTCAAAATCCAAAAAAAAAACATCGAATCCCCTATCCTAACTTTACTCCCATCCATTTGTCTTGTGAATTTCCTTCGTATTATTTTATAATTTTTAGCTCCATCCCCGATATTATTATGAGAAAACCCACGATTTTCTGTGTTTTTTTAAAACTTCCAAATTCTTAAAATGTGATCCCATTGTGTTCCGATTCTTCCACATTTTAATCCGAATTATGTCGCCTTTTTTCTTTTTCTGACGTCTTCTAATTCTCATCACAATTCATTTTTATATTCATCAATTGCAATTTTGCCGTTTTTTTTCACATAAATAAAGCAGAACTGGGAAATAACCTGTTTGACATTATTTCGAAATTATCTGGTATTTTTGCCGAATTCATTTATCCAATTATTTATCGAAATTTGCCTTTTTTTCACTAAAAATCGTGTTTTCCGAGACGAAAACTGTCGAAAACGGGAAGGACGCCACTCGCTATTGGCTGGCGCATTTCTCGATGTGTCCTCGATCGGTAAGTGCGCCATGCGGTCTCTTGTCTTCTTGTGTCGTTTTCTCGAGATTTTTGCTGTTTTTCTGAAAGAATGTGCAATTTTAGCAATGAACCGACGTTTTCCAAACTAATAATCACTTTTTTTCCAATTTCAGGCGAACAACAACTACTTCAATGGCAAAAATAGAAGACACACCGGCTATGGCCAAAAAAGGCGAACATAATACGAGAAAAGGTATGTCTTTGGAATAGAAAAATAATCGAACTTACGCCGATCAACCCCATCCGAATCCGGATAATTTACAATGACTTAGTGCTGTGTACTGTTACATTTTGGCAGTGATGGGTTGCGAAACGGATAATCACTAGGGAACTCACCAGTAATAGTGATGAAGTCTTATATATTGTTGTTTTGCAGAATGCGATTGAAAATCCACCGACGGGAACAAGGAATAAAGGGCGGAGGATAAATGCGAAACCGAGATAAGCTCAGGGCACCAATGGATTCGGGCAATCAAGAAAGAGGTTCGAGGCAATGGTAATTTTTTCTAAAAAGTGTAACAATTTCAAAGAGAAATATCGGTTAACAGACACGATAGCAAGAATTATTCTCAAAAATATATTTTAAAAATTAGTTGACAGCAAAAAACCAGACAGTTTTGAAGAATCGAGAAACCGGAGGGTGTCCTAGAGATAGACTATTCTTCTAGATGTCGTCTCCCTAGTAAAATAATTTTTTTCAAATTTGGATTACCAGGTTAGATAGAAAATCAGGTGATCGAAATCACCATCAACACCAAGTGGAATAGGAAATGGAGTAGAATGATAAGTTACTCGAATTGTTCAAACACAGGGACGCAATACTTCAGAAATGCTCCGAAAAATATAGTAATGTATTTTCGATGTCCGTCAACAAATCGGGACAGGGCGTATGAGGATATTCTTGTTAATTGAAGTGTTTTCCAGAACTTGAACTATGCAACGGCTCCGAGAACTGGTCTCCGGGATAAAACGAAGGATTGGACCTTGAGCGATCAACTTATAAAACGGAAGATGGATGTTTGCAAAATAAAATAATGATGATGATAATTAAAGCCCAAAGAGAAAAAAGAGAGAGTTTCGAGCACTGCCGAACAGTTGACGAAAAACCTCAAATCATCTCAGCGGTCAGTAATCTGCAAGACATCTCCTTAGTCAGATTGCGAAAGGAGCGTTGGAATAATAGGCCAACTTAGAGATGAGGTGCCTAGAACTCTCCATCACCGCTTCATTCGGTTCTCGTGTCGGGATTATTGCAAAGCTGTAAAAGCAGCCAATCGCTACCGTCTCATGAGTTTAAGCGCCGAAAATGTTCCCGTTTTTGAAGTCAATGGTATTAGCAAGTGGCCAAAACCGCTGTGAGAATGTGAGACAGGACCCTGAGGTTACCGCCAGCTCCGCGCGAGAGTTCGAAAGCAGTGCAGTTTAAAAATTTCTAAAAGCAAAAAGACACATTTTGACTAAAATTAAATCACGATCACTTAATTTGGAAGCATTTTCAAAAAGCTAACGGATCAGAAAACCGCAAAGACCGTAAGGGAGAGGCGATAGGTAAGGGAGAGGCGATAGTACGTGTTTGTTGGAGAATCCGTGCACAATTGGATAAATACAGATTTTTTGCAGTAGCGCTGCCCTTTGAAGCGTTCGGACACTTTTTCATGGCTGAGCGGAAAATGAACAGTCTCGCATGAAATATTTTTGATTAGAGATAGCATACCGAACCAGCGCGTTGTAGAGGTTTATAGAGCTCCTGGACACCGGCTTCTTTCAATTTTGTGACATCACTTGCGGCGCTTCTCTTCCAACTTAATTGCTCCCACTTTAGCTGTCAATTGCAAAAGTTCGCGCTCGCAAAATTGATCTTTTGGACTGTCGAGAAATGACTTCGAAGCTCAATAACTTCTCGAAACCCATAAAACATTGAAGGAATATGTGGGCAACCACTATTTATTCATCGAATACTTACAAAAAGCAATTCCCTCCCAAAAACTTCGGTTTCCATCCAATTAATTCAAGCCGTTAGTGACGACGTTTATGCGAGAAACATTGATGACACAGAGTTCAATTTTGGAAGAGGCCAATAGGGCGGAAACACGAAGTCGATGTTTCGGAGAACTTTGTGCAGCACTAAATATTTCAATTTCCTGGGGAATGATAAAAACAGCTTACCTCGTAGATCATCACAAGCTCGCCTTCCGGGAAGTCCTTTGGTGTGGGAGTCATGGAGAACGGCCCAAGGAGTTCGTTTTTCGTTCTGAACAATAAAATAAGACCATTTTCCTGAGAATTCGCTCTTCTAGATCTTTGAGTTGATCATTTGGTCTTTTCCACTACGCACGTTCATTCATGCTTTTCTTCAAATTTAACTCAAGCATCAGTATTCCGAGTGTCAGATGCACAAACCAGAATCTGTCCTCTAATCCCTTCAAACACTCACTGCGCAAAGTATGTTCCGGGTTTTTTGAGCGCCGCCAGCGCGTACTGGTTGATGATCCGAGGCTTAGGGTCCACGATCGAGATTACATTCTTTTTAAGGCGAATTACACCGTTCTCGCTGAAAAAACTAAAGCTTTTGAAAAGCTGAAAATCTATTGATTCTCACCCGGAATAGAACTCCTTCTTGCCTGCGATAGCTTTATTGTCAGAAGAAGCGTGCTCCTGGTTCTCCGGCTCCTCGCGTTTCGGGGTTTCTCTCGGAACTTCCGGGATCTCCTCAGGGCTCCAGATGCAGTAGCGCTTCCAGCACTCGGAAAAGAAATCCTCCTGTGCTCTTTTCATTGTTCACTGAAAAAACACGCAATGTTCGAAAGAAGCAGGCGGCATAACGAAGAGGGAAAAGTGGGGAAAGTGTGTGGGAGTTGCCCCTCAATGACGCGCTGGGAACCAGAGAATAAATCGTGCGAGATGGTTTTTGGGCGAGCAGATTCGATGGACGTCGTAATAAAACGTAGTGGCAGGCAGGCGCTTCGAAAAAAAAGCAACCGGCGCAGTGAAACCATAAATTGAAACTATGAGTTATTTCCGTTTTGTGTGCGATTCCGGGAACAAGTGGTGAAGAGGGGGGAGAAAGCAATTTCCGGTGCGGTGTGACGGGGGCACCGATTTTGCATGAGGATTCGATGGATTAGCGGACAGGGGTCACACTAAACATTCTCGCACAATGAGCTACGAGAGGGAGAAGATATTTCTGGACAACATTTATGTTAGGTAGACATGCGCGTCTGCAGACCAAAAGTCCGTCGGGAAATGACGAGGGAGAAGGAGAGAGAAGGGTAAAGATCAGTTTTCCAAGGAAACACTTCCAGAACTGTTGGAGCCTAGAAGGTAGGCTAAAGTCACCAGAGATGTGATGTAGTCGAGAAAAGAAGGGGAAAAAAACAAGATTGCACGCTCTCTGGAGTAATTGAAAGAATAAAGAGGCCGTTTGCAAGAATACTCTGCACCCCGGAAAGTAGTTGTTTACTGCTCCAGAAGAGCGACGAAGCCACAACGGATCACACATCAGTGTGAAAGTCACTCTCTTTTTTTCGCATGTTCTAATGGTCCGTTTGGACTTTTGATGCGCAGATGCGGTTTAGCTTTGAATTTGTGTGGTTTTTGATCGAAAATCTGGAATTTAGAAGCAGGAATCAAGAATTGAGGAGGGAGAATGAAGAGGGAAGGGAAAATGAATTGTTTTTAGGCGTCTAGACAAAAACGGGGGATGGGAAAGGAAGGGAAGGGAAAACCGCGGTTTTCGAACAATAGCCCAACATTTTCATGAGTCATTTCCGCGAGAACAACAGCGTGGAAAGTTTGTCTCGCTTCACTTCGGCTAATAAATGAGAATATGCGGAGGGGAGCTTGAAGAACACGAACTGGCCTTTTGGTCGTGATGTGTTGCATCAAAGTACGAAGAGAGAAGAAGAAGAAGAAGAACATGGGAAACATAAGAAACAAGTGGTGGGAGGGGTAAGAGAATGAGTGGAGAGGGAGGAAGAACAAGTATAAATGTGAGCGCTAGAAATGCCACTAGATGATATCATTGGTGGAATGAGGAGGGGGAATGTCGCTTGGATCATATAAAGCGAGCAGGCACACTCTCGGGATACCGGAAGTCATCAGAATTCCGCGAGAGCAGACAGAAACTCTTTTGGTGCGAAGTGTTCATTGATGTGAGTAAGTCAGTCACTAACTCCTCGTGATCCGAGAGCCCACTTTGTATGATAAGAGCAGAGGCAGTTTTGAGGGCTTGGCAACGGGGGGATTATTAACACTACTACGACTTACACGTCTTGTCGCCGGACGGAAACCTTTTTCTTTCTCTGGAAGAAGAAGAGGCGACATAACTCAGACGAATCCCATCATAGGATCAGATTTCAGACTTGTTTTGCTGTTACTCCCCTCTCTCGTCGATTTCGTTCCGTGTTTGGCAGCAAAACGCCAGCTTCTGCACGTCTTGTACTCTGCGAGACGCTCCGGGAGATTGATGTCGGCAATCCTGGGAAACGGCGCGACGTCATGAAACACTTGGTTTCTGGACCGATTATGACTAGAGGCGAATGATTCGAATCGGATTTTGCTTAACAGGTCATTTTAGTTTATTCAACGTGATCACGACGGGTGGTCAAAAGAAGGAAGAATGATACTTCGAAGAATGAGAGTTGATGCGAAAAATTCGAGACAATTACTGTTTGGGAAGCGAACAAAACGGGAGACGATCGGAGAAAACGAGAGAGGGGGCGAGACGGTGGTTCTTAGTTTGAGAGCGAGACGACGCCTTCGGCCATTGGGTCGTACGAATTGACCGATCTGAGGAGGTGATTGGCACACTGGCGTACGAGAAGACCGACTGGAAAATATCGATTAATCAAGAGTCAAGGTTCTATTGAAATCTTACCCAGGATGAAGCCGAAAATTACAGAGATGATAATGTAGAGGTGGGCCAGTCCCTGGTTCTCTTCTTTGAAGTAGATGGAGACGACTCCGGCGCACGGGCTGCCAGTCGGTATTATGTGAACCAGGAGGCACAAGCCTTCCTTATCCAAAAACGCCTTCCTGACCAAATAGCGGTTGGTCTTCACTGATGACTTCAGACTCAGTGGGAGGTAGTTTCCATCGGTCACAAGGACGGTAACACCGTCCCCACTGGCGTTGACGTACAGCACCATGTCCCCATAGTAGGACGTCGCCTCCCGGAACTCATTGTCTAGAGAAAGTCGGAAGATGACGCCCTGGGGTGTCGTGAGGTTGTATGAGACCTCGTCCATTTCTCTCGTGGCGACGAAGTCAAGGTGCCTGAACGGCTGATTGAATAGTGGCTTCGACTTCTTCTTCGTCTTCTCGATGACGGTGGCGTTGGAAGATCCGAGAGATGTGCCGTTCGAGGCGTCGTCGTGGTGGTCAGTCGGGTGCTGGATTTCCGAGTCGTGCGAGTCCGAGAGCGGTGTCGAGGCGGCGGCGGCGGTGTCATTGTTGCGGGGGTCGGCGGCGTCGAGGAGCGCCTCCGTGTCGGTCAGGCCGGTTTCGTTCGAGCCAGGGTTGATGCCGGAGTTGAATCCGGAGCTCAGGTCGGAGCGAGAGGCCGAGATCATGACGGCGGTGGTCACGAAGACGGTGGCGCCGAAGAGCAGGAAGGCAAAGAAGAGTTTCATCCGGCGCTGGAACATGGTGGAATTCAAGAGCAGTCGGGAAGGTGGAAGAAGAGAAGAATGAGAATGGAGGTGTGCAGGGGGTTTGTTTAGGAAAGGGGCGGGGCTATATGGTTTTGCAGATAAAACCTAAACACTTGGCTCGAATTTCAGGCTTGACCGTCGATTTCCGACTGTTTATAATGGAAAATGTGCCTTTCTGTAAACTTGGGGTGGAGTGCTGCAAAAACGTAAACAGGTCGAATGAGGGAAACGGTAGTGTGGGGAGCCTCTGCCTCCGCGATTCTAAAGAGGGAGCCAGGACCCATTGGCGCACTATTGGAAAAAAAAGGGAGAAAGGAAATTGGAAGGAAGGAGAGGAAGCGGGCGATGCGTCAAGGAGAAGGCCGCGATTTGCGAGAAGGCTGAGCTGAAGAAGTAATGAGAATGGTAGTGAGAGGGGTGGCAGAGGGGCGGGGCGAAGGAGGAAGCGAAAAGGACGATGGGGACACCGCGATCGGAGGTTGATTTACGGGCAGCTGTCGGTGGAAGCGGACGGCCACAATTTCGCGGCTGTGCAGGCCGCGGGGGGAAAGGAGAAATGGAGAAAGGATTGGTGTGCCGAATGTCAAGTGAGCAGGAGAGCAGCGTCGTTTGAAATTGGCTGCGAGATAGATAGAGTGGGCGCCCGGAAATTTCTTTGTCTTTTTGCGACCGCACGTTTTTGTACGGGGGGGGGGGGGAGAGGTGAATGATGGTCTGTTGTCCAGTTGTTTGGAGGGAACGCGCCGAGGACACGTATTTACGGCGGAGGTCAAATGGATGGGATTTATTTACGACCTACCCATCAAGTCGTTCGGGGAGGGAGCTGGGACCCACAAAGAACATCTGGACCATCTGGACCATCTCTCTACTCGTAATTGGAAAAATACGGTGGTCAACTCTCTGGCAGAGGTCAAAGGGCTTCTACGTGGCAGTGTGGCGTGATTCTTACACTGAACGCGCAACACAAATAACCTCTTATCTGATTCGTATATCTCTCCTCGTTTCTTTCTCTTTTTCTTCGAGAACATCCCCCCGACTGATCCCACTGATTGGTAGTAATGGCATTTGCAAGAAAGCGGGAAAGAAGAAAGAGAAGATAAAAATAGACGGATCAAATCAGCTCGAGAAACAGAAACACCGGCCGGGAGTTTCGGGGGAGAGAAAGAAACGGGCGCCGGTGATAACTCATTCGTTGCAGACTGTTCCTGGAGCTCGTGCAAGACCGCCGGCTTGTTCCACTGATTTCAGTGTCTAAAATCCGAGAGGAATGCTCAAATTCGAGTTAGAGAAGCGAAGTCCGGATGTCCGCATTGACGATGAGCACGCAGGCAAAGTGGCCTGGATAAAGCAACCAGATGGAGTGAGGTGCTTCCGAAGGGTCAGTCGTGAAACGATTTGATGGGGGTGCCCTGATACAAATGGCTCCGGGCAGAGAGAGAGAGCTTTACGAACGGAGCGTCGTATGGAGCAGTTACTCCGTAAGTGTCAGGAGCTGACATATGGAGGGATCCGGGGAGGGGGGAGATCAAGGAGGACGCGGGGGTTGTGGGAGCCGAGTTCACTGCCGCAGGTGTCCAAAAGCACAAAAGTGAGCCAGCAAAACAAAACAAATCTTGCTCTGATGTTTCCTGGAAAATGCTCGTAGGCAACAACGCAAGTCCATTCGCCCCAGTGACAAACTGCCGTTGCTGCACCCCGCCTCCATTATTATTTATGAAGCGGTCGTGCGTCTTGAAATTCATAAAGAACATATATATATATAGAATAGGGAAACGATGGAGAGAATAAGTAATTTTGCCAGAGAAAGAAAGAGATTTGCATAATGTGCGTGACATGGACGGCGGGTGGTCCTGTAAATGTGGTCAATGGGCTAGAGAGATGGCAAGGTGTCCTTGTAGGAAGAACGGTTGAGTGGATGTGATTCGAAATTATTCAGTTTCAAGGAGATCACCGAGAATTTGAAGGCGGAAAATATTTGGTGAAAACGTCAGAAACACCAAACGTCACTGGAGGAAATGCATCCTTTTCACGTGCTTAATTTTTATTGGAACCTATAAAGTGACGTCAGAAGATAATTGGTAGAGAAACGAAAAAGAAATAAGGATAAGGAAGTCATGGCTCTGAAATGATGACGTGATTTCCTGAGTGTCAGAAAATATTGAAATAAGCGACGCTCACAACAAATGGACTATTTGAAAACGCCGGGGACCAGTCATTTTGATCTTTGGTCTCTTGGTGGTATGGGCGGTTGGAGAGATAAGAGATAACGGTACACTTTACCGTGATGCGACTATCGGATGCCATCGAAATGGCCCCGGCTGGCCGAGAAACCTCCCCTTCGTCCCCCGTGTGTCGAGCGAGAGAGTGCGCTGCCGCCAGAGACGCCAGACAAGCGACACACGGGGACGAGGCGGAGGTTTCTCGGCCAGCCAAACATCTCTTATCAATCTCGAGAGATAATGATTGGCCTTGCATCCGATAGAGAACATACTGTACAAACACCGAGAATACGGATGATATTTGGACCGTATCTCGATTCTTGTCACAAGAGTCGTAATAATAGACCTAATCGTCCAAAAAACATTCACTGTTTGAATATTGTCCACGAGGTTCTAAGAGAGTAGAGGCGGATGGCAAAACTCCACCAAATTAGCTTCCATTTGGCGGTTTTTCGAGCATTGCGAAGACAAAGTGTCTTTTACGAGCATCATTTTCTCTCAATTGTTTGTTATGAGAGTGCCACGGCGTAAGATGGTTTTTGTAGATCACCATGAGGGACCCATGGTCGGTCGGGTTAAAAACGCTCATTCTAGAGAAGCAGATGCGTTCTTGGAATGCCAAATTGATGGGTGGGACATCAATTTCTAAAGCAAGGCGAGAGAAGACTCGCCATGATTTATGAGCAATTTGGCGGTTTTTCGAAATTTTCTGCTAAATTTGTATAGCGTTTTGGGTATTTCGGAAGGAAGGGGACTTCAAAAGGATAGCCACTTCCGGGGATAAACTAGAGCAATTACAGTATCAGTCCTCATTCTCCACTTTGCTGTCAACAAACCCATCAGCCCCCATTTTCCACGGGAAGTGCCAAACACGTTGAAAAATACGATCCGAGAAAGCCATTAGAAGCATGAGAACTCCACACAAACAGTGTGTCTAGCAGCGGAGACGCAGAACAACCCGGACAGCTTGGAACGACGGTCAAATAATGGTAATCTCCCCCACAAAGTGAACCTCAACTTTTCTCTGATTAGACAGTTCCTTTTCCCTCCACGTTTGTAACGTACCCCAGTTGAGTGAAAGAGAGATTCCCATCGTTTCAAAAAGCGCAGTGACATTAGGTCCACCTAAAGAGACAATTAGTGATGATGAGGTGGACGGTATTTGGAGTGAATAATAAGACAATAAAAAAAGATTGGCGAGACAGATAGCCAAGGCTCACTTTCTCTCCCTCTATTTGACCCAAGAGAGAGAAAGAGAGAGAGAGAAAGAGAAAAAGAGAAAGAGAGAAAGAGAGAGAGAGAGGAAGAGAGAGGAAGAGAGAGGAAGAGAGGGAGAGAGAGAAAGAGAGAGAGAGACAGAGAGACAGAGAGAGAGACAGAGAGAGAGACAGAGAGACAGAGAGAGAGACAGAGAGAGAGACAGAGAGAGAGAGAGAGAGAGAGAGAGAGAGAGAGAGAGAGAGAGAGAGAGAGAGAGAGAGAGAGAGAGAGAGAGAGAGAGAGAGAGAGAGAGAGAGAGAGAGAGAGAGAGAGAGAGAGAGAGAGGAAGAGAGAGAGAGGAAGAGAGAGAGAGAGAGAGAGAGAGAGAGAGAGAGAGAGAGAGAGAAAGAGAGAGAGAGAAAGAGAGAGAGAGAGGAAGAGAGAGAGAGAGGAAGAGAGAGAGAGAGGAAGAGAGAGAGAGAGAGACAGAGAAAAAGAGGAAAGAAAAAGAGAAACTTCAAGACACTCATTAGGACACCTGGAAACCTGTGCTCATATTCCATGATGCGCCATTGGACTCGAACAACTAATGATGCTCTAATCACCCCCAAGATAAGAGAAAAGATCCTCGGATTCCACAGATTGACAATCTGATCGCCTGTGTTCCAGAATACCGTCTAGAAGAGCATAGATCCCCACCCTCGAGCCTTCTCAAGTCTTCGGTCAGTTCGCAATAAAACCTCCAAAAACGCATGTGTGCACAAGCGAGACAATGCCCTCGTCTTTATTAGAATCCAAATAACACGTTCCCGCGACGATATTCCTTCTTTCCTCCCTCCACATGGTTGGTAAGTCTTTATCTGCATCTCTCATCTCCAAGTTTAGCTTCACTCTAGTCTGCTCCCCTCATGACAGGTGGCCTTCCCCCCCCCCCTCCTCTCTCTTCCCAAACCCAAAATGTTGTTTTTTCCAATAAAATTTAGCTCGCCCCACAATATGAGGCCGTACTCGGGGCGCAACACTCGGCCGGCCACCTGTCACTGGCCAGCACCATTTCGCCCCACTCACAGAGCGTTCTCTCCTCCTCATTTCGATCGAAACTGTGCCATGAGGTTTAGTCGTATTCGCACTCTTTCTCTTCCCCGCCTCTCCTCTAAAATTGAGCAAAGTTAAAAACAATCGAATTCACCCTTTACCGTCTCCCTCCCTTTGTGTACTCAAGGGTGTTATTCCTCCTTTTCACTCCCCCAAAAAATAGCCGAATTCGAAATCAAATTCCTGCTCGTCTCCTAACACCGAGGCGCGGCGTTTTTGATGTGCACCTCTCCTCCAAAATGAGTAACCATGTAGGGGGGGGGGGGGGGGGGTCACTTCTTTGTAGTTTATGGGTCGGTATTCATTCTTTTCTGAATCGAGTCCCTCAATTGTCTTTCTATTGTTCGGGCTGTATTGCGAATTGCAACGTTCTCGTTTTCAGATGAGACCGCTCTTCGTGCTCATCGGCTTTCTTGCCCTCATGCTCCTGGAAGCATTAGCGATTCCTCCGGATCGCTTCTTGGTTCCGGCCGCCCAATCACCACCATCTTCCGGAATCGCTCGTTCGCATACCACTGTCGCCACAAAAACCGCTTCTTCGAAGATTGTCACCGTTCCTTCGGCTCCAGAGGCCCCGTTTCTCGCCGCTCCAGCCACTGTCCTCCCCGCTGCTTCCTCTACTGCCCGATCCGTCATCGTTGCACCAAAAACGGTCACATCCACATCATCGGCAGCTCCACTCGTGGCTTCAGCCACCATCCTCCCTCCACCTGCGCCTTTCACCATCAAATCGCCGATCATCTTCAATATGAACAAAGCGCCTTCAACTCGGAAATCTGTTGGGATCATTGATCATTACATCACGACCCGGAGCCCAAAAATTCGAAATGGAACTCGCAAGTATTTCAAGGCACTTAATAACAAGGCCATCCAGAAGTACAATCAGCCGATTATGGAACTTTTACTTTGCCAGAATCTGTTTTTCAGTGAGTTTTCTGTCACCAACACCCACTGTACTCTAGCATCTTTTCAGTCCGCGACACTGCCTCCTCAGATGAGTTCTCGTTCGACCTTCCACCAAGAGCCACCGGATACTACCCCATCATTCTCTCAAAGCTAACCGGCAAAACAAGTTCCATCTTCATCAGCTCTACCTCCGAAGTCCACGTGCAACTCGTCAAATGTGGATATACTGTCGTTCTGGGCAATGTGACCTCAGGTAACATCACGTTTTCAACGGATGGCCCTCGGCTTTTGATGAGAAAGAAATGCGGACACGGGTGGAAACGCATGATGATCAAGTTGACGATCACTGCTGTCAAGGGGAGGGCTCGAGGATCCGTGAATCTCAACGGAAAGTTGTCGAAGGGAGAGATTATCAAGGATCTGGTCTCGTTTAGCCTGGGAGCTCTCACCTCCTCCGCCATCTTTTTCTTGGCACTTTTCTGCTACTGCTGTGAGTTTCCCTCTTCTAGTGAATACAGCTTATTGACAAGTTTCAGGCGTGAAGCAGAGATGCGTCCAACGGGTGTTCTGTTGCGGACGTAAGAAAAAGGAGACCACCGGGGGAAAGTGGACCGACTCGAGAAGCTTCGACTACCAGATGGGATTCCCAAACTTCCCGGACGGCCATTTCCCACTCTACCGCTCAATCAGCCAGAGAACCGTCTTCGAGCATGAGACTGAGGATATCCAGGAGGAGGAGACGCAACAGCAGACGAACACCGAGTAGTTGTTCAACGACTGGGCTGCTCCCCTATCTCCACTCTTTTGTTATGTATCATGTTGTCACACTTGTTCCCGGACCCCTGCTCTCGTTAAGCCTACCTCCTCTCGCTACTACCTCTGCCCTGCCCGACCCGACCTGATCCATTCTCTTGATTCATTTTCTCAATTGTTCCCCTTCCCCTCTTCCCACTATCCCGCGATTTCTGATAATTTTACTCAACCAAAGGCTTCCCTTCATCGAATTTTCAAGTTGTTTTTCGTCCTAATCCTCTCATTGCTCATTTTTTACTTGTTCCGTCTCTCATCCCCCGAAATTGAACTCACCGCCTCCTCCGTTCTCCCTACCCGGACTCTGTATGCCTCCCTCGGTGTGTTTCTTGTTCCGGTCTCTGTTGTAGCCGTTTTCTATGCCTCATTTCTTGCACCCAAACTAGGTCGTTTACTTCTCTCCACTGTAGAGAATAACTGATAGTTTATATGAATGAGCATCATAGAGAAAAGTGAGAAACCGAAAATAGAGAGGATCGAATGTGAGATGAATGGGAATGTGGGTGAGAGAGACAGCGGCTTCTAGTCGTTGAGCCACGGATTGTTGATTTTCGCCTCTGAGCGGTTATCATTGTAGTCGATGAGCAGCTCTTCCTGTGCGGCAATGTCACGTTTAGCGTAGAAAACAAGGCGCGTTTGATTGTTGGTTGTAATGACCTGGAAGAAAGTGTTTGGAAATGTAAAAATGTATGAACGACAAGTAGAAAGCGTACCTTTGCTTCCAAATTGGCGTTTCTCTTCGAATGGTTCACATAGCGACCTTTGAACTCCAAATAGTCCGTGGCGTCAATGCAGACTCTTCCCGATTTGCACCAGAGGTAGAACATGTAGCATCCAATGTTCTCGTCATTCTCTCGCTCCTCATCGCGCTTCAAAGCTTCACGGTAAGAGATGAGCTCTCCTGGAATTACAAAATGTCATTCCGTTGTAGAAATAAGAGAAAGCTCACCGACGTATTCGACGACAAAATCTCCCTTGCGCACTGGGATCACACTGCGAATACCCCATCCTTTGCCTTCAACTTCGAACTTCTCGACCGCTGCCTCATCTGTCCTCTCGAGAAGTTGAGCAATAAGCTTCTCCTCGAGGGACTGCACAGGGATGAGAGCCCGAGGACTTCTACGTGGAGAAGTCTTTGGGTCCTTACTCGCCTTTCCGGGTCTTCTCCGTGCTTTTGGCGCGACGGAAGTGGACGCCTCGGCAATGGTTTTCTTCTGCTGTGGCTTGCGGCGAGTCCACTGCCTGAACGATGAAGATATACGTTTAAATACCATTCAAAATTAAATATCACCTTGATTTCCCATGCCCCGGTTTTCTCCGTTTTTTTGGGTTCGGTCCCGTTCCGCCGGTAGTGTCGCATGTCGGGCGGCGGCGACTGAAATCAAAACAACATTTTCTTATTTCTGTTGCGAGCGGTGAGACTTACACAATAGATGTATTCCCTCCGCCGCGCGTCGGCGTCGCTCCCGTCTTCAATCTTGGGCTCCTGCGACAACTCTGGTAGACAGCCGGGTTCCGGAGAGCTTCCCGACGACGATCACGGCGCCTGAACAGAACCCACGTGTTCTATTAATGTTAGAAAAAGTGAGAAAAACTCACACTTGAAGAGTGATCGCTCGCTCATCGATCGGGCGGCTATTCTCGTCGATTGAACCGGCGGGGTCTTCGGTAATCATCGCTGGAAACAATATGTGAGAAAAAATAAAAAGAAAGAATGCGGCAGATGTATCGACTTGTCCGCACGACTTGTGAATCAAGAGAGAGAGAGAAACAGAGAAAGATTGGCTGGCTTGACAGTTGCTGCTTCGCGCTCCAAATGGGAAAAAGGTGAAAATGAGAAAAGAGTGCGAGAAAAGAGAATGGCGGGTGAATTGTGTCTGTACGATTTGTGAATACGATGGGAAAATGGGGGAAAGAGTCAACTCAGATTTTGTTATTGTAAAAAGCCGCCATTTCAATTAGCCCAGAGATACAGCGGGGACCGGGACGTCGCGGGTACCGGGGCGAGAGAACAGTGTAAATTCAATTATATGCTATTTCGCCAAGATTTTGGGAGAAAACGAATCGACAAATTTTTGTATAGTCCTTCGACGAAAATCAGAGGAAATTAAGAAGTGGGATGGAAAACCCTTCTAATTTTTTGATTTTCTATTCAGAAAATGTCCTATGATACTAGAAAACGAGAGAAACAATGGCAAGGGAAGAAACGCAAAAAAGGAACAAGTGAAGTAAGTTGATTGCGGGGAGGGTGTGTGGATGTGGTGTCCGGGCGCGTTGGGGGACAGCGGGTGACCTTTTGTTTGCTTAGGCAGATGATAGTGGCTTATCGATTGCTTGTTCGTCCTTACTGTGTAGAGGTGGGAGGAAGGGGCGACGGGATTATTGATAAACTTCAATGAATTAGAGGCCTTCAAAGGGACCTTCCGCTACGTACAGCAGAAGTCTATTGGGACATTGAAAGCAATTCGAATCACGAGTTAGCAGCAGCAACTTCGTTCCAAAAAGTTGGGTTCTAGAAGGAAAAAGGAGAGGTCTCATTACTTGAGCCAATATTCATTCAAAGACATCCCATACATTTTCATTGACCCCTCCCGGGAAAAACGACCTTGGAGAGTCCCAGAAGCAGCCGGCGGGGACTTTCACTTTGAATCACGAACTAAGGAAATCGTTCCGAAGTTCAAGCCCAAAATCGGCTTCCCCTATTGGAACAGATCCCCGTTTTTGATTGGGATGATCTCTTGTACAGTACCCTTGATCTTCCACACAGAGTTGGCCTCCAGACCTCCTGTACTTCAGGTGCCGCTATTCCATGTGTTCTTCGCCTTTGGTAACTTCGATTTTCCCTCGACAAGTACCATCCTGACATCCCTGTCGTCGAGGAGAACAGAGAACCTCTTTCGCACTTCCGGGATGATGTATTAGACACTTTCAGCAATTATCAGAAGAGACATTCGACAAGCTACACTCTTCTCAGCTCCGCCCATTCCCCGGAGATCTGGCGAGACCGGATTTTCTTACGACCTTAGTCTATATAATACGAGTTGCCATCAGTATTTCACCACTTTGACAGCACTTTCATCATCATGTATTTGACCAATGCGACTGGCTTCTTCGATGGAGTTGAGCTGAACTTCACCTCCGGATGCTCCCTGCCCTCCATGTTCTGGGACTTTGTGGGTGTCACCGCCACGTGTCGAGTGCTCTACGCCTTCGACTGGAAGTTACGAAAGCTCATTCCACGGAACCGGAACCACTTCTATCGCATCGTTTTCGAATTGCTGGTAAGTGAAACTCCACTTGATTTGTTCAATGTTCGTTTCAGAGCCTGTGGGTCACTTTCACCAGCACAGTGAGCATGAAGATCCCCGCAATCTTCGGGAAAACTCAGTGGTTCAAGAGTTTGTTCGCCAACAAGGAACGCTTCCAAAGTTCGTGGTATGAGATTTTCGTCCGGATATGCTACGCAAACAACTACGCCACCGCATTCGGTCAATGCGGCATTAAGGCCCTTTTCGTTTTCACACAATACAACTTCGAAAACTTTAACCAACGCTTGGTAACGTCTCCTTTGATGTAATCCATTCATAAAACCGTTTCAGACTTCAGTCGACATCTATGGTGTTTTCCAACTTGCGATTCTTAGTTTGGTAACTCCTATTCCCGTTTTGTTCTCCCCGTCCTATTTCGACGATCTCACCGGTAATTATGTCTTGCGGTCCGAATCGGCAAGTGTTTCCTACTTCTTCCTCCCCTGGATACTATGACTTTTCAGAAATTCACGGTGTTCTCTGTCATGATGATATTTTTGGCCTGTGCTGCGTTTGTGGTGTTCTCCGTCTCCAAACTGTGGGAAACACATGAGAAACTCCGTCAATTGCCTAATTATCAATCACTTATAATTCATTTCGTAACCAGTTCCGCAGTTCTCACCGGCTCCGTGCTCATCACTATTTTCGATCCGTCAAGCGCCGTTCTTCCAATATCAGCTCCTACATGTCATTCAGCATCATTCAAAGCCTGCTAATCAGTCACAAATCGGTAAGAACGGAATGCGTGGGACGTGTATTGATGATGTCGTTTTTCAGACCAGAACTGCTTACTTTGGAATGTTCCGGTGTTGCAAGAAGACGGAGACGTCCTCTCAAGTTCTTATCCTCGTGTAATGGTTCCGCGTGAATCCTCCTCACACTAATTTGACCTCAGATGAACATTGACCTCATGAAAACATCCTCACATGTCTGAAATGCTCTATTCTTTCTTGTCTGGCTGATATTCCCTCTTTTCCTTATTCGTCTCTTCTGTTTGTCAATTTCCTATCTTCCACAATCTTTACCTAAACTCCAGTTCTCCCTTCTCCCACACATCGCCCTTATTCCAAATCCATCCTACTCCCTTTTTTCCGAGAACACTATTCACAGATTACATTTTGGGCCGGTTCCTTGTGAGATTTCTTCCTTTTCCTATCCTTCTGACAGTCCAACAATACCATGTTCTCCTTTATCCTGTACTCTTCTACGAGAATTTCCAATTCTCTCATTTATCTCCCTTATTTCAAATCTTTCCTACTTCCTTTTTTCCGAGAACCTTTTTCACAGATCAGCACCACTTTTATATCTATAAATGATTGCGTCTCTTCACTCTCGCATCCCCAGGAGTATTAC
The DNA here is from genome assembly GCA_963932285.1 of Caenorhabditis macrosperma. Classification (NCBI taxonomy): domain Eukaryota; kingdom Metazoa; phylum Nematoda; class Chromadorea; order Rhabditida; family Rhabditidae; genus Caenorhabditis; species Caenorhabditis macrosperma. The sequence continues at coordinate 4,863,183 of OZ010618.1, forward strand.
TCATTGCCAAAATGAATGCCAAAACAAATGTCATTTGATGATTTTACAGGCTCATTCGTGAGCGCCTACGCACGTAATTAGTCGCTTCTCTGAGACGAAGCGTTCTTTGAATTCGCACTTTAAGAGATCGCAGAAAATTCGAGTCACCGATCCGGTAGGGGTAGGAAGACAGAGAAGTCTTGGGTGACTATGGAAATGCCACGTGGCAAGTAAAAAGGAACCATTTCAGATATTATATGTGTTTATTTCCGAAACGAACAAAGAAGAATGAAATTGAAAAAGAAAGTGAATGTGAAAAACCACCAAAATAGACAATTGTCCCAAATATTCTTTTCCAATGCTCCCGTTCCCATTTTGTTTATCGAAGTGACCTGCAACACAAGGAAGGTCATTTGGGATGAGTTTGCAAGTTAAGTACCTCTTGTGAAATGGTGATCACTATTGGAGCGGCAGCTGTTAGTTGTATGTAGACGATGACAGGTTAATAAGAAAGGTTAAATGTTGCTAAATTATGTTCTAATTGAGTGTTGGTTCCCGAGGAAGGTGTTTAAAAGAATGGAGAGCCAATTGTCAATCTTTAAGCTCGGAAAAATTGTGAAGTTTTGCCCATTCCGATGTTTCTCTCTTGATGGAGAACTTTCCTCCTAATTATCTTGGTGGTCCGAAGAAGCAGCATTGCGAGCGCCTTCCTCCATTTCCCTCATGATGCGTTCCATGTCCTCTTCAAAAGTGGGGCTCGGGTTCGGGCTTGGCGAAACGGAAGGCACTAGTGCTGCTGGTGTTGCTGGCGCCCATGGAGCCGTTGGTGAGATTGGAGCAGCTGCCAACTGTTCCATTGATGCCATTGGTGCTCTTTGTGGCATTGAAGCAAATGTTCCCATTGGCGCGGTTGGAGCCACTGTCCCAGATGGAGCCATTGGCGCGATTGAAATACCGAGCGTCATTGAATCGACTGGAACGTATTGTTCCATTAATGCCCCAGGAGCCATTGATTCTCTTTGTGGCATTGGATCCATTGGTGTTCTTTGTAGCATCTGACCCACTGTCCCCGTTGGCGCGACTGGAGTCATTGTCGCCAATGGAGGCATTGACGCAATTGAAACATCGAGCGTCATTGGATCCACTCGAGCCGACTGTTCCATTGATGCCATTGGTGCTCTTTGTGCCACTGGAACCACTGCTCCGATTGGCGCCATGGTTGCCTCAGAAGACATTGGACGAAGATGATTATAATAGTTTTCTGGGTGCCCATATGGCGCGGCGGCGAGAGGAAATGTGTTCGGTACGATGTTTCTCGAGTGAACATCGAAATTGTTTTCCTCGGTCAGGTCGATAACTGGTGGAGCAGCAGTCGAACTATTGTAGGGCGGTAGAGTCCTGCGAAGTCGTTTGTTCCCAGATGGATCGTATTGAGGACCCATCACATTTGACTGTTGGGTCAAATGGGAGGCGTCCACTGTACCAGACGAAAAACCAGTAGCTGGCATCTGGAGAGGACCTGAGCCGTTGAACAGTGCTTGTGGTGGTCCATTGGTCTGCGTCATCAGAAGACTTCCCTCCGAAGCAGAAGCTTGAAAAGGAGGAGAGAATTGGTCCACTGGAGAACGTGCGTTATCCGTAAACGGTGGATGCCTGGACGAAGTTGCAGAAGGATGGTAATTGTTGAGAGCAGGCTGATTGGAATTGTGTGGGGGCTGGCCGGAACCTGGGGAACTGTCTGCAATGTTTTCTGTTGGATAAGGGTTTGGTTATAATCCATTGAGAGAGAATAGAGCCTACCATAATGCCGTTGTTCTTGATTGTAGCTATTCGGAGTGGAAACTTGTCGACTCCTGCCTTGAGGAACGCCAGGGTTCCCGTTCCTATTCATCGGCGGCCTCTTCGTGTTCCCATGAGTTTCGCCCGTTCTCCTCGCACCGGGCTGCACTCGCGAGGCGTTCACATGTTGTTGTTGCGGTCGTTTTTGTGAAGTTAATAGTCTTGATGGCCCAACGCAATAACCCGCTTGCACTGTAAAAGTCGTACATTCAATGCCGGTCAGCTATTCTCATGAAACTAACGATTTCTTCCAATTAATTGAGGTCTTGGAAGAAGAGCATTGAGTTTGTTGTAACATTGCGCAGCTTTTTTCAAATCCGAGGCTACCGCCACAACTTGATAGGACAAGTAATGCATGGCTCTCTCTGCGGTCGTGATGAAGAAATCGGTACCGGTAACTTCTGGAGGTATCTCCATCATAAAAATCCGGTCGCAAGCACTCTGTCTCTGTAAAATGACTTGATTACAGTTCTAACTAGGTACCTATTTACCTGGTCATTGGTTCCTCTAACCAGCATATGAGAGAGGGCCTCAAACTTTGCTGCATCGTAGAGGAAAGTAGACATTCCCGTGGGGGAGCTGAGAAGCGGGGAGACGGGAAGAATGAAGGAGGACGGTTTCGAGGCGCGTATTCTACCGTTTGATTCGATTAACGGAACGACCGTTTCCGCCGGTAGTGAGGGGAATACGGGAAACCCCGACGCTTGAGAGTCTAGCCATAAACTTTCCGTTTATGGTTAGACCATGAGAGCATTTTGAAGACGGACCAAAAAAACTGGGGGCCACAGAAACCATTCGATGAGTTTAAGGTTCTTATTAGAGCACTGTTCGGTTATAGCTAGAGGTTATAGCAAGAGCTATAATAATAATAATGATGAAAAGGATAAAGTAGATCCGTATTTCAAGCTCTTGGAGCTGCGGAATTTGAACTTCATGTTCCGAAGACACCTGGTGGTGATCGGACATTAGCCTAGTTTAAGTCACGTCCGGGAAGGGCAGTGTGGCCGATTACCCTTCGTAGACGAAACTACTACCCAATTGAGGCTGGGTGAACCCGGGGGTTGAGGAGCAAGGACTCGAACTCGTGACCTCTTGACTTCCAGCGGCCACCACTGTCCACTGAGCTATCAACCCCTCTTCCTTTTCCTATCCTTCTGACAGTCCAACAGTACCATGTCCTCCTTTATCCTGTACTCTTCTACGAGAATCTTCATTTCCCTCATTCATCGCTCTTATTCCAAATCCATCCTACTTTCTGTTTTTCGAGAGCACTAATCACGATTTCGTCTCTTCACTCTCGCATCCCCAGGAGTATTACTCATTGCCAAGATGAATGCCAAAACAAATGTCATTTGATGATTTTACAGGCTCACTCGTGAGCGCCTACGCACGTAATTAGTCGCTTCTTGAGTTCGCACTTTGAAAGATCGCAGAACATTCGCGTCACAATGAAACATCCAGTAGGAAGACATGGAAGCTGAGGGTGGTACTGGAAGTGCCACGTGGCAAGTGAAAAGGGACATCTTCTTGTGTTCTATGTGTTTATTCCCGGAACGAAGAAAAGAGTTAAATGGAATATGGAAGAAAAAAGCCATAAATTAGCGACTAGTCGAAAATATCCATTGACAATGTTTCTTTGCCACTATGTGGTATCCCTAAAACAGGAAACAAGGTCATTTGAGATAAGTTGGCAGGTTGAATACCTTATATGTATGTATATTTGGTGGTCCAATTCGTGAAAAACAGACGTAGTGTAGTCCCGAAGCATGTGTGTACATGTTGACAGTCGACGATGATGAGAAAGCGCTATTAGGATCATAAAAAGGAGGAAGATAGTGCCCAGTTGTTTGTCGTGTTGTCTTTTGAACGACTAGTATGACCAGAATTCCATGTCGATCTGATTAGGTGTCTGCTGAGGTCTTCTTGAATCCGGTCTAGATGGACCATCTTGAAAGAATTCCTCGTCGTTGTCTCGGTCGAGAGAATATAAGCGTATTCCTCTGTATTTGGCAAGTTGTCAGTTGCTATGTTCACAATTCCTCCGGTATTCCGCTGGTTAAAAGCAGCTGGCTCGAAGACAGGATAACCGGTGGTAATTGGAGTGGTGGCTACTGGGGGGTAGGTTTGGGTATTATTCAGAGTAGGTGGTATTGCCGGATTCGGGGAAACCCATGAATCCAGCAAAATAGACCCTTTCGGTGCGGCGGCGACTTGATGAACATTCAGAGCCATGTTTGTCTGTTGAATCTCCTCCTCATCATTCCCAGTCAAGTCAACAACTGGTGGGGGAGCAGTGGAGTTATTGGGAGGCGGTAGAGTCATTCGAAGTCGTTTGCTTTCGGGTGGACTGTATTGAAAATTTCTGAAAGTTTCCCGCTGCGCCGAGAAAATTGGTGGTTGTGGTTTGTAATAATGAGCCATTCGAAGATTATCCATTGAGACAGCAGTACGTGGCGGAACAGAAGATTTGGTGTGAATAGACTGTTTGAACTTATGAAAGTCGCGGGATTGAAAACCGTCTGGAACGATTCCAGGCTGCCTCGATGGTTGGGTATAATCTCTTGGAGGCTGAGGTAAGTGACTATGATTGTAAGAAACTTGTAGCGACCGGCCAAAGGTGTAGCTCATCTGAAAGAGTATCGTGTTCACTTTCCATTTCGCACATTCTTACCATGCCAGTACTACGTTGTGAGATGCCGTTTTGTGAGAAATTTTGTTTTGGTGCTCTTGTACCAGAAGAGGTATTCCCTACGCGTTCCGCGATGCGTAGCAGATCATTTTCCGGATTGTCGGTTCCAATTGAAACTTTTTCCGGTTCCAGCTCCACAACTTCCCCAGGCCTCGCTGAAAGTGGAGGGCACATTACCAGTGTTTTAGAAGTATTAGAACCCTGGGAATTAGCCAAGCGCACCACATCTATGATTTTTTCAAGAGCAACTCCAGCGTTGACCCCACATTTTTTTGGGGAATTTTGAAGTTTCTTAAGTGCCTTCATCCCTTGTTTCACGCGATGACGGAAAAATTCCGTCTTCACAGTCTCCGTCGTTATCTCAAGTTTCGAAAGGACGAGCGAAGCCCGATTTCTCTGAAAAAGACGAATGTCAATAAGGAAACCTTTACAACCGCTTGCCGTTCTTTTCGATTCCGAGGTCAGATCAGTAAGTAATTTGTGGAATAGCTCCTTCTCGGTGACGTTGGGTTTGCGTGGCATTTTAGATGTGATTTCTATCCGGCGGCCGCGCTGTTTTATACTGTTCTCCAATCGATCAGTTTTCCCAACACGACACAGAAAAAACACGTTGATCATGTGCAACGAGAAGCGGAGAGCGTGTTTACGAGGGGTCGGGGAGAGAAGCGTCCGCGAAAGAGAGAGGAAGAGCGCGGGTAATGGGGAATGATAGCGGAAGGACCATTTTCTACGAGAGCGGCTAGAATTGGTCCGCGTTGAGAAGAAGTCCCTTTCGAATGAGCACAGAGACTGGAAAGACGACTGTCAGTTCAGTAGAAGCCACGTTGAACTTCCGTCTGTTGAAAACTCTACTTGGCCGTTCCACAATAATCGAAACTTATTTATGAACTGTAAGACTAGTTCAAAATGTTCGCATTTCTCTGACGAGTCATATACACTTTCACTTCCAAGTTATCGTTCTACAACTGTCGCATCTTTTTTAAATATCCAAACAGTTCATTTTCTCCCTCTGGAGACTTGATACAAGGAAAACACCATAGACTGCAAACAAACCGAACACTTATTGTTCGGAGGGGCAAACAATCGAAATGCCAACTTTATTACACACCCATTGCGAGTAGAAACAATAATAATTTTTTTTTATTCAAGGTTGCAGAAAAGTTATATGTCTCTTTTTGCTGCGGTGAGATCATTATGCTATTTCTATATACTTGGTGGTTTGATGCAAAATCTGAAAGAACAATTTTCAATTTGTGAACATTCCTTTCGTTTTTTACTTTGTTTCATTAGAAAATGTTGATAGGTGCGTTGATTGACGGAGAATGCACTTCCAATTTCTTTTGGTGATCAGAAGAAGCAGCCGGCAAGCCATTGGGAGTGCTCTCGTTAAGTAGACTCATAATGTAATTGTAATCGCCTTCAGGTGTGATCATGTCAATCTCCGGGATTGTCTGCAATAGGATGGTGTTTGGAAAGTTGTCCTGCGCGGAAAAGACGTAATAGTCTGAGAGCTGATATCACTCGGAGATTTTACAATAAAATTTGGCATTCCCGTTGAAATGTCTCCAATATTTACTTTTGGAATGTTTTCGTATTTCCAGTCAGCCAGCCAATGGCCGTAAATTGGGGTCATGAAGATAGCGGCCTGTTGGTTGAGGAAGTCTTTCATGATTTCACATTCGAGACGGATTGTCTGTGGGCTCCGGAACTTCAGGTTATACTGATTATCTGAAAAAGTATGACTTTTAAAAGAGTCCGTCACAACCACTCACAATGATTCCTCACAAATTCGGCGGCATGTGAACTTGTGGAAGCGTAAAGTTTCAGCAGAACCACACGGCACTTGCTCCCGACGTAGACGTTGTGGATGTGTTTCCAAAGAAGCGGTATCATTTTTGAAGTGGTGTCCTTGAAAAACTGCGATTCCACGTCATTTACTCTCCACCCCATGTTGTCCAGTAATTGGATTCCAAGCACATTCTGAAAAAGAGGACATAGTAAACAAACAAAAGCGGTGTTCAACCTGTATTGGTTTTGGAGAACAGAGTTTCTTGTAAGTGTCTTCAAAACGTTCCGAAGTGTATTCATTGGGAGGGTCGTGTTCGAGGGAAGCCATTGGACGGCAGAAAAGAGCAGAAAATCCCGCTTTGAGTGTCGTGAGATGGACTCTGTGCTGCTGAGGACAAATGAATCGACGAATTGAGGCAAGCACTGCAGAGTTAATCGGCGCACAGTGAAAAATGAGCTCATTTATTAATCGGACGAGAAGAAGTACATCTGTGCTGGTTTCAACTGAGAACCAACTCTATTTGCGGAGAAGCGATGAATAAATAGATAAATACATGGAAGCGAGAAGTTGGGTTTCGAAATTCAGTTCAAATGGGTTAAGCAGGGCGTTTTAATTGAGATTTGCGTTGTTTGTAGTTGACGTTTGTTGTAGTTGTTCTTGTTGTTTTTGTTGTTGTAGGTATCGGCGAGATTGGAGCATGTACAGTGGAGCATTCTGAAATATAAGCCTTTCTTATCAGTGAGCGTCTTTGAAAGCAACTCACCAGCATGTTCATCTCGTCCAGAATGTGATCGATGGGTGGGTTGGGCATTGAACGACGCTGTAATCAACCATGAGTTCGTGTGACATGTCATGGAATCTCTGCAAATCGTAGGGCTACACTAACCGCCTCGTCTTCCTCGACTACCTTGCGGTAGGCCTCCTGGAACACCGGCGAGTTGTAGAGGTCCTCGAGAGTGAAGGCTTTTGGCTTCGCGACAAACGGGCGGAACGCCGAGGGGACACTCTGTTGGAGTCCCGGGCCGAATTTCAGTGGGTGCTCGATATCATCTTCCGGAGCCATTGGCTCAGTCTCATTGAGAGCAATAAGTTGCTCAATAGATTGGAAGACCAAAGCTGGATTTGGTAGTGGGAGCTTCTGCAAAGAAATGACAGAGAAATGGTGGGAAAATAACTGAAAATGTTGCGAAACCGTCATGTGTACTAATTGGGAAAATGCGGAAAAAAAACCCGGCCGAATGTGGCAATGTTTACACAGACTGTCCCCCCGTCTCTCTCGACTCTTATCAGTGGACAATATGTAGTTTGATGCCGGTCGTTTTCCAATTTCGGCCGTCTGAAACGTGTCAGCGGTTATTGTTGATACCTGCGCGAGCAAGTCGTTCGAGTGGAACGTGTTATCACAGGTTCCGGAGGGAATTTCGATTTGCAGCGGAGTGGCGAGAGTGTCGAGGAAGGCGGACGGTTGCGGTGGGTACATCATTCCCTGGTAGGAGAGGATGTTCTCTGCACCCGGAACAAGTGGAGCAGCGGCGGCGAGCAGGTACTCGTTCTGGCAACTCGATGGTGCTTCATCGCACTTCTGTAAGCTGTTCAGTGCGTCGCCTGTCAAGTTGATTACACGCTTCTCTATAAAACAGTCAATCACACTGTCCGAAATGAGTATGATTACAGATGTTTACTCTCCTCTATCTCTCCCCGCTTCTGTTCTACAGAGTAGGCCATGAAAGTGTAACTGTCACAGTGGTGGCAGGACGGCCCTAAGCACAAACATACCTTGAGCTTGATTTGTTTCGCGAGCGCCGCCTTCTCCCGTCGCAGACGGTTAGTGTCGACCGCCTTGAGATACTTGCGTTTGATGATGTCCACAAGGTCCCGAGTCTCCGAATCGATGGCGTGCGGCTCGACGAGCTCGAGAACTCGGCAGTTCTTTGCAATGCCCTCCGGGATTCTCATCCGAGAGATTTCGCGGAGAGCCACGACTGGCTGGAATTGGGGATACGTCAAAGACACAGGGCTGCTCTCTAACTACCTCATGGCTGGTATTAAGGCTCTGAAGAAGTTTCAGAAGGCGGGTCTCGTTGAAACCAATGGCATACGACATTTCTGAAGAAGAAGGAATTGGATGGAGGAAGTTTGACGCCAAAAAGCGAGAAAAAACATCGTTTCTCCTCTGAAAGCGCTTTCAAAACATAAATATTATCACGAGCGGTTCTATCATTCTATCACGTGCAGGATTCGTGCTCTCAGAGCTAGTTATGGTTAGCGTGGTGTGTTTTGAGCAGCGCTGGTATATTGACAGTTATCTAGAACCACTATACGAACTGGGTCACTTGGGACGGGCGAATATCCAAAAACAAAGCGTTGGAATGGAAGTTACCAAGCCACTGGAAAACAGAAAACTGAATACGGAATAGATCGACGGTGTGTTGGCTTCGAGGAATGGAATGTTAACCACGCCGTCTAATATAAAGAGAACGGGAAAGACAATGATATGATGGACAAACAATAGAAGGGAGAGAGCGAGGAATGAGGGGACCGCTGAGAAGGAGCTGACTCATTCGCACAGGAGCTGGGCGCTGACATTACTCAAAGATGAAGACTTTGGGAGTGGAGTAGACAACGTTTTGATGGGGGTAGGTCTCGGATCGAATAGCGCTCTCCCTGGTGCTCAATCCAACCCGTCTAAGAAGCAATAGGAAACGCCACCTGATCAGCGTGTCAACCTACTCATTATGGCTATCTAATAAAAGTCAAATAAGGGCGCCGGATGATTCGGGAAATTGGTACATTGGACAAGGACAGGTCTTATCGGGGGGGGGGGGGGGGGGGTTGAGAAGCAGGTGCAAGCCAGCTGCGGTACCGGGTAATCATCTCGCTGGCGCACAGATACTTGTCATTATTATTGCTTCTCACAATGGATCGGGAGAGAGAAAAAAGACCTGTGGCTTCAGGTTCACGTGGAAGGAGAAGGAAGTAGAGCCGAGAAACAAGGAGCGGGAAGAGGAGAGAATGAACGCGTTTTCGTTTTTTATTTCGGGAATATAAGAATAGGGGGAAATGGATGCAACGGAAGATGGTGATTCAACATGTTTTGTTTCACAGTCACAGAGACCTTTTGCCAGGGGCGACGCCGTTGGGGGGAAACGCTAAACAAACGTCATTCCCACACAAGGGGAGCAAGGAAACGGTGGAAAGGGCAGGCCGGCTTCGAGATTGATGGATGTGAGTGGACGAGGCCGATACTGGAATTAGGAAGGAGGAATGACTGACTGCTCCGCTCCTAAATGGGCGGGGAGAGCAGCGCTTCCAGTTGGAGCCTCCAGGGTACAGTAGGAAATTCCAGACCCCTCCCCTTTTCTCTCAGATTGACGTCTATCAAGGATTTGAAACATATTCGCATCCAGAGGGCAAATGATTATAGTTGTTGCAGAGGGCGAGCCACAATTACATGTCAACCGGATATTGGTTTTTGGGGAGACACACGTTTATTTCGTTTTCTGTCCGGACTTGAAAGAGTGAGAAAGAGTGAGCTCTCTCTCTTTCTGGAAGGATTTTTCTGGAAGGATTTTCCAGAAGACGGAAGTGGACGGCTACCGTACCCCTCTCAACAGCCTACAATGCAATTAAAGTCGCGTGCGTGTGCTTTTCCAACTCATTCCTTCTGGCACTTGAATGGGGTGATAAATTTGCCGACGTCATTTCTTCCGAGAACCCATACCTTCCTAGCTCCGCCCTCAGAAGCTTCTAGACTTGATGATGATCTACCTAGCTCTGTCTTTGTCATCCACAATTGTTTATCACTAGGAAATGAATGCACTTTTTGCGCGCGAAACGTTGATTAGGCAGACAGCGGAAGGCGCAAGACCCAATCTCCCCCTCTCGCCGGCGCGACTAATATCACTTTTTCTGCGCGTGACAAAAAAAAATTTTCGGCCGATTTTGTACCCTTTCCAGTCCGTCTCGATTTTCCTTCTCGAAGCATATACACTTCTGACCTAGATGAAAAAAATTTGTACTTGTGCAGCTGTCGCTCGCCCCATCTCGCTGTCGTCGACGTTTTTAGGTCCACCCCTCACTCTCTCTCTACTCCTTTCTGCTTTCGAAGCGGATTTGACGAGGCAGGGCATAATTCATGTTGAAAAGTATCCCGACTGCTCGTTTGGTTTCCATGTCGCCTTGCGAACCACCACTTTTCGTTTTCTACCAAGAAAGCTTACAATTAAAAGAGCCGTCTCTGCTCTTCTTCCCCGACGCTTTTGTTTTCGAAGCCGCCAAAGTGTCATTGGGCCGCCTTTCGTCTCGCCACGACGAAACGGGCAATCTGGTTGATGAAGGGTGGCGCGAGGAGGGCAAGATGTTCATTTTTATAGCTGCCCTTTCCTTCTCGCCCCTCCCATTCCTCATCCACTTCATTACCCAGCTCTTCTCCCCTTTTCCCTCATTTGTCTCGTTCGCCAAATCTGGACGTACCGGATGACGGACGAGCGGAAGGAAGGAAGAATGCCGTTAAGATTGATTTGAGTATACAACCCCTGGCTTCTCAATTTCGAAAGGATTCATTTCCTTCGAGAAGAAAAAGAAGATGAAGAGGAGAAAAGGGGGCGGGGGGCGGCTCTAATGCGCCTTTTACCCGCTACAATTCTAGACGGCTCAGTTTCAAAACGTAGCGTTTTAATATGCAAATTAATGCCTCCACTCCTATTCTTCTCGCCATTTTTAATAAAAAGCTCTTTCCTTCGAATCCTTCCAAGACGTTCCTTTTTTCCTCCCCCCTCTTTCCATCCCATTCCAAATGTCCGCTATCTCACAAAAAGTGTTCATTTTTCTTCGCTGTTCAAATACCATCCGGTCAAGAACGAGCCACGTATTCCCACGTTTCAACATCGCTCGATTATGCATTCGGTCGTTATTCATATGATAGCGCAGCGATAGACCCCGCGCAATTCTTCCCCTCTTCCATTCCCCCCTCAAAAAACTGAGGAAATGTCGGTGACTGAACTGATGAATGCTGCTATTTCCCGTTTAGAAAACGGAATCCAAGTGAGTGTTGTGACGTGGCACTCTTCCTCTCTTCTTTCTCCCCCCCCCCCCCCCCCCTTTTACGCCCATAAACTGCTTTTTTCAGACGAAAGAGTCGCTGCGTCTTTTGTTCAGTGTACCAGCCCATCTTGAGCAATACACCAGTTGTGGAGTTCGAGGAGTCGCAGAGAAGTTTCTGGACGACGAGGAGCACAAAGAACACGCGCAACGAATCATCTTGAAGTTGGACCTTTTAGAAGCCGAGCAAGCTCACGCGATGGAAGTGAATCGGAAAATGATGGGATGTCCCGATATTGTGGAACTGGAGGTGCCAGTGAAGGAGATCGCTGTCATTACATTGGACAGTGACGAGGACGAGAGAAAGAAGAGAAAGGAGAAGAAGAGACTCCGTAAGGAGCGAAGAAAGAGACGGTTGGCGATGGAAGCCGCGAGAGCTGAACGGGAGCTAGAGCGTGCCATTGGGGACGGCGACAACGTCAGCAACTCTGTCCAGGAGCAGGTGAGTAGGGGAGAATCATGTCTAGCGGGCGGGAGTCAGGGGAATATGGGGCGACCAGCACATGTTTGCTAATGACGCCCTAGTATGACGTGGATGAGACGGGACGAGAACAGATGTGAATTATGGTGGGGAATAATAGAAAGGGGTTTGCGGGAACGGGTTGATGCCACATGTTAATATTAACACATATGGACAGCCAGGTCCAAAGATCAACTGAACAAGGTTAGGGTAATTAACCAGAAGATGGACACTGTCCATTTCAAGAGCCGACGTACAAAAATAATGACCCATCCATATTTTTATCAAGTCAAACTAAGTATTCAAGAGCTTGCAATCATTATTGGAATTCCAGGAACGTCTCGTGTTCAAATTTTCCATGGGAGACCATCTGCAAGCTGTTGAGAAGACCGAGCCAACCTTGCCGCCCGTCCCGAAGATTGATAAGGAGATCCCAGAAGGCTGGAACGTGGTATGTTTTGCAAATGAAATCCATATTTTCAACATATTTCTAAAACTTGATATTCCAGACCATGATGAGAATGGAAGCGTTTTACAAGAGCCATGTGCTCGCCAACTTCAGCCACCGTCTCCACGAAAAGACGGAGGACGATACGTTCACTTCGTTCCACAGAAGACTGCTCTTGGAGCAGCAAGCAGGGCCGACTCGCGACGAGAGCCCACGCAAGAAGAGCAGCAAGAAACGCTCGTCGGGGCCAGGTACCCGAATCGTTTCCTTGTTTCAAATCGGAATTCTTCATTTTCAGAGGAGCATCCCGAGTGTCAGCCATCGACCTCACGCGCTCCATACTCCTTGGACGTCCCTTCCACCTCTTCCGCGACTCCAACTCTCGCCTCTTCCGGAACCCAAACCAATGACGGAATCAGACCGGTTCTTTTCCGCTTCCCACGCCACATCTGGTCCCAACTGAAAAAGCGTTCAGACCATTCCTAATTATTCTTTGATCTTTCTCTAACCTTATGGACCTAAGAAGCATAATTTCCATATTTGACCCCTTCATTTCCTTCCACGTGCTTCATCTTCTTCCCCTTTTCTTATTGCTCCGTTTTCCTAGTTTTCGTTCTCATTACAATTCCCTAATTCAGTCTGCGGTGCCTCTTGTGACGTGGCATTATCACACCGAGAGCCTTCTGCCCGCTCTCCTCGCTTCTTCCGCCGCACCGCTACCTATCGTGCTCCGTTCCAAACCTCTCTCTCTCCCTGACGCTTTTATAGCCCCAAACTCCGCAAATAGCCATAAATGTTTAAAGTCCACGCAGCAGCTTCCACCGTGGCGTGAAAGACTGCACGGGGAAGTTTTATTTAAGCGGAACAGAAGCCTGGTGGGCCATCATTCGAATTCTCCTCGACTTCCACGTATTCTGGTGTATTTAGAAACAAATCCCTCACTCCTTCCTCCTCTCGTTTCTCGAACTATCACTCCTTTTTCCTTCTCCTTGAACTTTGCCCTATGGGATTAAAGGGGAACAAAAAGCCATTCTTTAGTGCAACAGCTCGTCAACAACCACTCTTTTTCGAACTTTACTTTTCATACTAATGGACATGTCGGTCGCATTTTTTTCCCTCTATTTATTTTTCACTCCTTCTTTATCTCTCTCTCTCCCTCCATTTCTCTCTCTTCAGTAATGTATTCCTTTTTATTAATAACCAATCAAAAAGTAGTTTCCACCCAACCACATAAAAACCAACTTTTTCCCATTTCCCTGGTTTTCGGTCCCCCTGTCCTTCTCCCTGATAACTTTCGTTTCTTATGTTTGAATACTTTGCGACAATTGAAAGTTCAATAAAGACATGTTGGTTGGTTGCATCACTGCTTCTCTGGAGCTCTCTCGGGTCCCTCATGACCCTGACATCGACCTTTCCTCCTGATATCTTCTCAACCGCGGAAAAGAACAGGCAGTGTGGATCAGACACTCGCGATCCTCTCGAACCTATCATGATTAATGAGGGAGCGGGGGAGGGAAGGGAGTCGCGGCTCGACGCCGATGCACCATTTGCTTAGGACAGTTGGACGCTTCTTTCATCTGTTGCAATAGGTTTCTTCTCGAGTTCATCACGTTTAATTGTTTGTCGCTTTTCCCAATACAATAACATATGTAAAGTTTTCAGGTCATGGATCATGAAAAAAGAAGTCGCTACCTCGACGTCCTGTTCCATGACATCGAGAAGATGAAGTCTACGATTGCGGACGCCCAGAACGACATTTCCCAAGCCGACGTCGAGTGGACGCGTGCGAAAGACGCAGCTCGGAAGTGCGCCGTTCAGTTGGACGAGAGGAAGAACACGGTCGACGAGGACTACAGACCGATCCGTGTTGTCGACGAGCGAGAGGCCAAGACTACATGCCTCTTCTGCAGCAGGGGACATCCATCGGATAGCTGTCGGTCAGAGGCGATGTGGAATAGACGGTGCCGGATCATCGAGAACACGCAAAGATGCATGGCTTGCGGAGAGAAGAAGTTCGTCAACCGAAAGCCGCACACGTGCAACCCGGTGCCATGCGAGTACTGCTTGGCGTTTGAGCGGAACACGGGAGCCCAAGCGCCTGCTGAAAAGCAGCACATATCAGCGCTATGCCAACTGGCGCGTACAGTCTACCCGGAGCATCCTCACAAGGAGCCAGCGACTGTTGAAAGTGTCTTCAAAACTCACTACAAATAGATTGTTTCACCACAAGTACTCTCTTCTCATTTTCTTTTTCTCCCCGTACTTCAGTTCTTATCTTTGTTTTAATAAACACATTTTCTGCGATATTAGTTATTTTCGAATTGTGACTCTAAAATCGGTTGTAACTACCGTGATATATCTTCAATTATTATTGAAACTTCGTTCCCAATTGTAACAGCTGTTCCATTTTTCTATCTCTCATTGATAGTGATCACAATAATGATTTGAGAGATAAGAGATGCACGAAATAAAAAATGGATATCAGTGGCGAGAATTACACCGAGGGGGAGGAGTTGGGATCTGGTGACAGAAAGTACCAGATCCTCTTGTTTTCTAAGTGTTCTTCATCATCTTCTTCTCGAGAACTTTCTATGTACTCCTAATTTCCAGAAGAAATGGTCGACCGCATCGAGACCATTGACGAAGCTATCGAGGACGCGGAGCTCGAGCGGGAGCACATGGAGAGACGACTATGCACCGCTCTGCTGGAGGCTGACGAGAAGATCGCCCACCAGACACGCCGAACGCGCGAATACAAGCAGCTCACGAAGGACCTCGAACGTGAGTGTGGCGAGGAAGCCGTCAAGCAGGGGATCTCCGTCGAAGACCGACGGAAAATAAGGGACCTTGGCGACGAGAGACCCCAAACACACCCGTGTGTGTTCTGCGAGGGAATGTGGCACAGCCGTGATGCGTGTCCACACGTTCCGACTGTCAAGGAGCGCCGCGAGATCATCGCCGAGAAGGGACTGTGCAAGAAGTGCGTCAAGGAGCACGGCGAGACGGTGAGGTGCTATCCAGCTACCTGCTACTACTGTGAGGCGCTGGGAATCGAAACGCAGTATCGGCAGGACCACGACCCTTCTCTCTGCTATGCAGCAAGAACAATCCAGCCTATGAGTCGGTGTTAACAATTTTTGTCTCCAATGAAAACTTGGTATGTTGAATAAATAGATTGTTGTAAAAAACTGTGTGGAGTTCCGTTATACAAGTTCATTTTTCAAATAGATAATATGCAGGAATGATGAAGCAGTATGAAGATCTGTATGAAGATCAGGTGACAAGCGTTAAGGTGAAATCGAGAAAGAAATCAGGATACAGAGGGATTGAAATTTTTAGAGGGAAACTAGTGTGAATGGACTAGTTACTCAGGTTAAAAATATCCATTACTGGATATTTTTCATCTGAGTATTCTCTTTATTTTTCTAGGTTCAACCGCCGACCGTCTTCATCGAAATCTACTCTGTGTGTCCTAGGTACAGCAGACGTTGGAGTGACCGCGAGGGGGAAATCTGGGATTTCCTTGAACCCAACGCCAACGTGTTCGTTGGCGATGTCCGCTGCCACTCTCAACCCGGACAACCACGCGCCGTCAAGTGTGTTTGCGTGGTTGGAGGAAGTGTGCTCCCCCGCAAAGTACACCCGACTTTTGCCGTCGGATGTCTTCAGGGGCTCCATGAGGTCATCGAAAGTTTTCCTCTCGGTTCGGAGCCCCATATAGCTTCCGCTTCCAAACGCAAACTCGTCCAAGTGCCAACGCGTGCACTTCGATGCCACCGGTTCACTTGGGCAATTCGGGAAGATTTTTTTGAGAATGTTCATCGCATTTTCAACGAGAACCTCGTCCGGCAAGTCGTGGAGCTCTTGTGGCCCGATTAGGTACGTCGACATCACCTTCGACTCCGGCACCGACGACCAGACGAGCATCGATGCTCGAGTGGATCTGAGAGAATCAGCGTTTTTGAAGTCTATACTTGAATCAACTTACACGTGCGGAGAGATCACGCAGAATTGGCTTCTTTTGTTTTGATGGTCCCAGAAGTTGTCATCGAATACGAGCACCACTTTGTTGGTGAGTGCAGATCCCATGTTTCGAATTGCTTGAGCTTTCTTCTCCGGCAGGCACGGGGTGAACGTCGGAGCTCGGGGATCTTCTTCAACCGTTCTGCAAATCCATATTCATTTGAAACAAAGGAATCGGAGGAAAACTCACTTTTTCAAAACTCCAATAGGCAGTGTTGAGACGACGAAGGTGGGGTGCAACTCCAAAAACTCTTCTTCATCCCTCTCAATGGTCACTGTTATATGATCCGGGGCACTCCAGTTAATGTTCCTGACTCGGTGATTGAGTCGAACATCGAGTTGTTTTTTCTGGGCCACTTGTTCTAGCAAGTCCGCGCATCCGTTCTCTACTGAAAACCATTGGATTGGAGGAGCTTGAAGGGGAGAAAAACTCACATCGCATCACGGATTCTTGCTCTTTGTTCTTATACGCTTCAGGTGTGAACTGGACTTTTTCCAGCTGCGCTCCAAACAGAAACTCTTCGAAACCAAGAAGGAAGTTGTACGTCCGGTAGTCCTTCGGATGCATGTACTGTTTGCAACACGGCGAATTCTTGTGTTGAATAAAATGCTGGTCGCACAACTCAAATGCCGCCAATTCGTCGTCGAACTTGCTCAGCGCATCTTGAAGGTCTCGTTTCAGAGACCTTCTCAGTAGAACATCCGATCTATCAACCATGTCGTTGAGCATTTTTTCCGACATCAAAGCGGTCTTTCTATAGAAATCCATCTTTTTGTAATGGTGCTCGCGTTTAGAGCAAATCTCTTGTGTTGCTTTGCAGTAGTTGTAGTAATTCATCAGTGAGTGTCTTTCAATCATACTGGAAAATGGGGAATTGATAGCGATAGCTTCCAATGGCAAACACTCACTTGAAAACATTCTCGTAGGCTTGTTGTCGAGAAACGAACAATCCTGTCGTTTCGTGGTACTCTTTGTTGTGTGCAAGGTAGGCGAGTGCTCCTCGGACATTTCTAAATGTTCATTGTTTTCAATAGATCTCACTTCATCTCGATCACTCACGTATACATCTTCTCCATCAGTTGATCCCTGTTCGTCGGCAATTCCTTGCCATCCTGGTAGATCGGCGTGTTATCGAAGATACGGTGCTGGCTAACAGACACTTGATGCATCAATGTGGTGAGTGGAGAAGACTCTGAAAAATTGAGCAGATTTTTGGGATGGAGAGCGAAATGGAAGAAGATAGGTTCCTTACCACAGTTGCGAAGAATATCGCCACCGAGCTCCAGGATTTCTCCGTGGGAGTAAAAATTTTGGCACCGTCCTCCAACGCGATTCTGCAACAAATGTGGCTATCTTTTTTTTTTCATTTTTTGAAATCTCAAACAGAAATTTGGCTGCGTATGTGGGAAATTAGCAAACTTGACTAGTTGATCTTTCAAGCGGATTCAAACCAATATCAACCCAAGAAAATTGAGCAATTAGCCATAAAATGGACGACTTGACCAGAGTTTGGCGCTGAAGGTAATTTGACTGAGCGAAAACATGGCGATAGCCGTACCATGAAATGAGATGAAAATCTCCCGACAAAACCAATAGTTAAATGATTTTCCGTCAATTTTTGCGTATTTAAAAAAAAAAATTTACACACTTTCCACTATGATTGATACAAAGTTGACACAATTTTGGTTTTTTTTCTGTTATTTTTCATCAGTTTCTTGTGTAAATGCGCACAAATTAAATGGAAATCATGTAACTCTTGGTTTTCCCGGTTGATTTCCATTCATTTTCACGGCACAGCCATATTTCGGCCTAGCCAAATTGCTTTGGGCAACAAATTCTGGCATAGTCCATTTCTCACATGATTTCTTGTTTTTCGAGTTGAAAATGGTTTGGTGCAGCTTGTTTTTTTTCAATTTCTCGACAAAATACTCACTCTCGCTTCCACGACGATCACATCGAATCCGAACGACATCAGTTGTGTCGCTGCAGCAATTCCGGCGGCTCCCGCTCCAATCACCACTACCATCCGATACGTTTGGGGGAGGTACTTGCAGATCCTGTTGACTCGCGCGAATCTTCCAAAGTTGATCAATCCGTATCTAGTTAGATAGTTGACGACGCTCCCGATGAGTTCGATGTCCGCGTTGTACGGCGATCGCAGGTTCTTCTTCACATCCAGAGCTGTGCACTCCTTCAATTGGTTCGTCATCCATGTTGCCAACGTCGTGTTTCGAACGACGATGTAGATGTCGATGGAGGCCCTTGACACCCAGAGCTCCGGGAAGAACGCGATTTCGTGTTCTGTCGGGCGGTCGAACGGCACTCGACTCCTTGTCGCAGCGTAGATAAGACCTGAAAGTATTTTATTGATTGAAGAACGAGAATATTTGCAATTTTGATAAAATACGTGAAACAAAGTGGAATTTTTCATCTTGTCAGTTGTGTTTTGCTATTATGAATGCTCAAACTATCCTCTTTGAAATTTCATGTCAATTTTTGCTGTGATAAATTAGAACACCTTGCCATTGACCGCACGGCAACTAAAAACCAGCCCCCAAACGCGTTAGTAACGAGTTATTGTTGTACCCGCACTATTCAAAATAAGAGCGTTGCGAAGGAGGCAGTAAAACGGCTCAAAAAGTATATCATCTTGTTCAGAATGCCTTTTTATCTTATAATAGCTATTTTAATCTGAAAAAACCACGTTGAATAGCAAGTAAATGATAAAAAACGTTGAGTCTATGACGTCACTCGCGAATGAAATTCAAACTGCCGCCATCTAGTATTGCGGTCGCGGCCTAGAAATCCAACAGTTGCCGTGAAAAACTAATGCTTTCTGATTTATGTTTCACTCTTAATTTTGATTTATGATCAGTTCCAAATGATTTGAGAGTTGATAAATCAGGTAGCATAATTTTTCATTGCATCCGACCAATATCTCAAGATTTTCACCAATTTTCTCATTGAAAAAACCGCCACCGAGCTTTTTCTTTTTGCCCGAAATTGAGATTTGCTCTCTTTTCAATAATTTTCGTCAAAAAATCATTTTTCGAGCAGTACGTATTTTTAAGAGTAGTTCGTTTGAGCTGTCCACATGCCATATTGCTTTTTTAATTGAGATAAGAGTAATTTTCGCTGTTTTCTCATTTATAATTTTATAATGCACTGATCTCGTCCAGTTATTCTATGAAACTGAAAGTTCAATTGTTTGAAAACTTATTCGTTGTTCAGCTCATCTCAATTTTTCGGAGAAAAAAGAAAGAAAAACGGACTTTTTTGGCTACTGCTGACCTCTGCGAAATTTAAAACGAGCATGTAACAAGTATTTTTAAAAAGTTATTTTGCTTTAACATTTGCGTCTGAGTTGGGCAAAAACGTCTTTGAACTCTCCAAATTTATAAAAATATTTCTGGATTTTCGGTGATTTTTTTGATATTGAATCTAGCTATTTACGCATAATTTTCGACTCGGCGGCGAGGCAGCGGTCACTGAACATTTTGATGAAAATGATAGCAGTCCGTTTTTTTTTCTTTTTCTGCTCATTAGTGTTCGTATTTTCTAGCTTTTTTTCTAGTTTAAGAATTTGAGGAAAAAACCATATTTTAACTAAATATACCGAAAATAATTTTTTCTTCAACGCGGCCAATTGGGCTGGTCTTGTTGCTCACAGAGTTTTCTCCCAAAAACTGTCAAAAATCCAGGAATGATATGTATCTTAAATCTGGGACAGAACACAGACGTGTTTGGCCAACTCAAACGCAATTTTTTTAAAATGTGCTTACAAGTTTCCGCCCAATTTGCGAATAAATCGAAGATCCGGCGGTTTTGATCTTTTTCGATTGTTTTTCAAAATTGAATTCGACTGATCAGCTCTCTATTTTGGAAGGCTTTTTTCCTCGCATTTCGTTTAAAATCCAAAAAACAGAAAAATCGGCGGGTTGGATCATCAGTTTTTTTTCAATTTTTTTTTCAAATTGCAACTAAAATTTCGTAACAATTCCACTCAAAAAACTTGAAAAATTCAATTTCACTCCACGAAGAAAAGGTTGCTTTATTTAGAATTCTGTGTGATTTTCTCGTCCGAAGTTCATTTTCAAGTGATTGTCTTATTTAAAAAGAGCTGAAGAGCTCATTTTGCTCGATTAGACATGAAATTGACTATTACGAGCTTTTGATTGACGGTTGTTCCATCATTTTTGCTAGTGAGAAGGAAAAACCGTTGTTTGTCTCTTGAGAATTGCGAAATCCACAGAACTGACGATCGGTAACAATTTTGAGTGAGAGAACACCCGATAAAAGCACTTTTTGGTTGAACTATTGCATAAATCATTTGTTTCCAAGAGGATTATGTTCTAAATAGTGTTTTGAACTTTGTCAGTGTTTTTGAGCAGATTTTGAACACAATGCCACTAGTTCTGCTAGTTGCCGCTTTTTTTCTAGTGGGAGAACAGCGGAATTACGTGACTATTCCAATCAAATTGGTTTCGGCGGAATAAGTAAAAAATTGGGTCTTTTAGGAGAAAAAGTCAGTTTTGAATGCTTTAACGGCAAAAGTCACTACTTCGGTGTCTCTTTGAGCATTCGAGTTTCAGATATCAAACATATCCGTTGTTAAACACGAACTCATAAGAAACACGTCTGCAGGATCGCAAAAGGATCATGACAAGTGTGATCCATTTTAATCTGTCCAAGACATCTGGTCTCTGTCTGAGTGGTAGCGTAATCCGAGGTCTGCCGGGCCGGCCTGCGGCCCGCTGCGCACGCATCGCGTCTTGCTGCGTTGCGTGCTTATTTTTGGTTCCATTGCTTTTTGTGAGCTCTGAGAAGAATAAAACTCACTGGACTCGTCGAACATGAAGCCTAATGAGGCGACGGCTTTTTCGAGACTTTTCGGGGTTTCTTCCACATCGGATCCGGCTTCGGATTCACTTGAATACATTGTTCTATGAGATCTGAAAGAAGATAATGATAAGGGATGGTCATTTAGTTGAATGTTGCAACTTTTTAATCACGAAAATGTTATGAAACATGGAGACGTGGGAAAAATCAACAAAACGGAGGGGATAGAACGAGAGAGAAACAAAGTCACGGCACTTGCGCAGAGGTACCCGAGAGAGCGACAGCTGGTGGCCAACCACTGAGAGAGTGAAGGAGAGACGTCTAGAGACCGCAACGACTGTGCTGCGGAGACGACGGCTCATTGAATAATTGTCCCGCGGGGCCGTCCGGTTTCTGTTTGCATGCCCTTGGAACGCCAATTGGGTGAAGAGCGATAGGGTCCTTTCATTCGGGTCCTTTCTGCGCTGTGGGGGGTGCAGATGGTTTTTGCGTCAAATGTGTTGCATTCGGATCTCCGCTTAGAGAAAGGGAGCATGGCTGGACCAAATGATTACTATTCGGAGCAAAAATACATGAAGCTATCTATTTTCAGCGCATTTCTACAGTTTATCCTCAAACAGAAGCTAATTTGGACAATTTGGATTAATTGGATTCACGTGTCGGAATGAGAACCAATATTTTCACGTCATTTTTTCCTTGAAAAAACTGAACTGATAAGAAAAATTGAATACAATATCATTTGATAGCGGTTTTTCGTTAAATCGCACTGAGTGAGAGAAAAACCGAAAAAACGTGTGTTTTTTTTCAAATTAGGGTTTTCAGCTCAATTAAATATAGTATTTATTTATTCTGGAAACAATTTAAATAAGATAAAAAACAAATTCGGCCAAACAAAAATAGTTAATTTTCTTCGGGAAAATTTCGAAATTTAGAAAAACCTGAAACTGAAAAAAAATTACTGGAAAATTGAACTATTGAATTAATTAGAATTAGATTTTTTTTTCATCACTGAACTAAAAAAAAACGAACTAAAATATTTTTCAAAATTGCTTAAAATTTGTTTAGGAATTGTTTTGAAAAATTGTTTAATAAAAAACATTTGAATGCTTTTTTTTCCAAAAACCCTTTTTTCCATCAATCCAAAAAACGCCGACTAGCCGATTTTCTCTAAAACCTTATCACTAGGTACATCTTATCGGTGGAATCAGTGTAATACAGATTGATACTGCAAAATCAAACACTTTGTTCGTACTATTCACAATGATTGATGAGGACGCGCGCCCTCTCGCCGCCGAATTTTACAGCGCCGCTTTTGTCCAGTCGGCATTGTTCTCTCGATGAAATTCAAAAAGTCAACCTGAACCGGTCACAAACTCCTCTTCAATGCCCGTATTTCAAATCATCTACTTTTTGTATATTCTTATTCTTATATTATATATTTCAAAAATCATGAAACCTGTGCAAACGTGCTCCGCTGGACTCGTGTTGGTGTCGCCACGCCAAACGTCTCTGTCTCGTGTATTCTACGAGAGACGCAGACTAGAGTCGTGGCGAGACCAACACGAATCCGGCGGAGCGCGTTTGTGCAGGTTTCAAGATTTATGAAATATATAATGGAAGAGTTGGTTTTTTTCATTACTTCCGTCCACACGTTTCCCCGAGGCAAAGTGTCAGGTCCAGACAGAGTACCGGCGTCGGCTGGTGCGAACAGGTCGGTGCCTAACATAGTACTGTTAGGTAAAGCGTGCTCCGTGTGGCTCGGATAATCGTAAGTTTTTATGCGTTACGACTCAAATAATGTCTGTTTAGTGTCTATTCCTGAAACCCATAATATACACCCGCGCGCAGAGCGTTCGCTTTTTGCAAACCCGCTTCTCTGGACCAGAAGTTCATTTCAAAGTTTGCCATACTCACCTGCCCTTTTCTCTAAATCTTCTATTTTCTTTCATTTTTCGGCTTTCGAGAATTGGTCGAATACCACCTGCTGGACCTCTCCAACTAACCATTCAGCGAGCTTCAACTAGAGAATAATCAAGCTTCCCGATTTCTATAATAGCGCTACACCTGGTCACGTGATGTCAGCGTGTCTACAGACGCACTTTAAACAGTCTCTCGCAACACTTTTACCTTATCTACTCGTCACTTCTTATCTCAAACAGCCCCCAGTTTTTTGTGCTCGTGTATTTTCTGATTGCTTGTGGACAGTGTAGAATCACAATATGAAGAGTGAAAACTGGATTGGATCAGATTGGATCCACTCGGTTCGGACCAACAAAATCATAGGTGTTAATGGAAGGTCATGTGAAACCCCCAGTCTCTGATCAATCCCTTCCATTTCTCTGATTCTCCGCAGCGGAGCGGTGTCCTTTCATCCAGTGCCACTTGTTCAGTTTTAATTTTGTCTCTTCTCCTTCCCCCTTCTCGTTTTCACTTCTCCGTCTCTCGGGCGTTCTGGCCCTCTGTCTCGGTGCCACATCCTTCATTCTTGGCCGCAGCTCCCATATTTCCTTTTAGTTCAGTTTGTATGCACCCTTTTGAAACACCATTCACCTTTTTTCGTTCAGCACTTGCTGCATCTGTCGCGCCGCTACAACCCGAGAAAATCAAGATGTCTGGTTCGGATTGTTATGGAGAAGAGGGATTTTTTGTGAGCAATGATTAGAAAAAATCGGATAGTAATTTGCAAATATCTTGGTTATAGGTTGATGTGATTTTGGGAATGGAGTTCGACGAGAAAGACGGACAAATAAAGTTCCTCACTCGATGGGAGCAGGACGGAAGCGAAACAAAAGAGCCTATTGAGTGTTTCGAAACATGGAAGCACTCGGCGATTCTAGATTATAAAGAGAGTAATCTAGAGAGATACATTGAAGTGTTGGAAACAAGTATGTTGTTTGCTCTCGTTTATGTTCTACCTGTGAAATTGCAGAGCTTGAGTTTGATTTGAAAAAGGAGCAGAAGAAGCAGAGAGAGGAGGACGAGAGGAAGAGAGCCCACGAAGAGGCGCAAAATGGACCGAACAGGAAACGGCTGAGAGAGGATTCGACGGAGGTGAGCATTAGAGGTGTTTTATTGCTTGAGATTTATTTCCAGATACTGATGACTGGCGAAAAACTGACGAGAAGTCAAGCGCGTTTCGTCCGAGACAGCGTGATAACCAGTGGGCGACAACAATGGGATCCGTCACAGCCGGGACCCTCTTCGGTAAACTGAAAAATGAGCGACACTTGTGATTGAAAATTTTCAGAGGTGGCGGTCGTCTGAAAGCAGTCAATCATTATCGAATCCGCCCACTGATGATGAGGCGCCGATGTCGCGTGCTGTGGACCAACCAAGCCCGCGACCAAGCTCGCAGCCAACAACTTCTGGCAACCATGGCGGCAATGAGTCTAGGTGGACCACCGTGAGGGTTCCACCTAGCATAGTTGACGATGTGACGGAGTTGATAAGGAGGACAACGGCAGATGAGGAGCCAAGAGAGCCAAGAGAGCCAGAAGCACGAGAAGAACGCGTTCAAGCAGTGCCAGGACCCTCGTCACGTCCTCTTCCGGTCAATCTCCCACCAATCATTGACACTAGCGTGTCCCCCACTATTGCTGCTTGGAGATTGGAGGACCGAACACTGCAAAAGGACTACGACGTGTTCGCGATGCTGATCAATAGAAAACCATGGCGCAGATTCGCCAGACTCGCGGTGAGCTCAATTTTTCTGTGGGAAATGTGTAGAATCACTTGTTTTTTCAGGAGGACCACCCATTAAGGCGAGAGCTGAACACCGAGAAATTGTTCGCGACGAACTTCATCGACGAGGAATTTTTCGGAAGAAGAGCAACGACTAGTCTGATACACGCGATTCGGAACTTTGACGCTCTCTCCACGAAGATCATCCTCCATCGGCTCTACGCACCCGAAGTTCTCCGGGAAATTGCAAGTGAAGAGCTTCCACTACACCAGGTTAGTCTTCAAGGATGAACATGTACGGAAATCCCTCGTTGCTCAGATCCTCAATCAGTACAGATTGATTGAAGGACGGAATGATTTGACTCACGAGCAGGTTAGACTTGAGAAGATGAAAATGGAGAAAATTGTACGCTCGGCGATCTTCCACTCGGAGAAAGCGGCGTTGTGGGTCGTGGACGAGAGAAAAGACACACTTCTCCATATCGCGATTCGAACCGGATTGGTTCGTTTCTGAACTAGTTCTGAGAGTTTTGAATGTGAGTTTTTCAGACGAAGCTTGCTCAACTCTTGGTGTTGTATGGAGCGCCATACCACCTGACGAACGTGGAAAATACGAGTCTGGTTGACGAGTGTTTCAAAGTCCACGACATCCACACCTTTCAATTGCTGTGTCAACACGGGGCGATAACGTTACTATTAATTTATAATGACGGGCATCCCACGGAACTAATTGTAAACGGAAGGCGGTAAGTCGAATAGATTTTTGCTTCGAAAAAGGGGTTTCAATTACAGTATTATCCCATATCTTATCTATTCCAAAATGGCGACAAACATTTTCGCACAATTGAATCGCGCAATGAATTGGATGCGACAACGAGTCATGTGCGCAGGGTTGCGAGAGGTCAAGCCCATATTGCTTCTCTGCATTAGAAGGAGTCCACCACGCCGGGTAACCGATCCACTGGAGGACGTTGTCTTCTACCTTCATGCACTAAAAGATGTCGAGGAAATTGAGCGTGCGGTGGACGTGTTGCAGTTAACACCAATGACGTGGGAATATGGAAAGGTATATGTTACGAAAAACTTCAAAAACTAAATTTTATTCATTACAGGATGGGCCGCGAGTCTGTCTCCGGTCTCCGAAGATGGACCATCCTCCATTCTTGAATGGTGAAGAAATGGAGAAGGTGTGCACCCACCCAAAGTGCTGCTTTTTCAAAGTGAATAGGATACTCGAAGGAAGAAATGCTTTGAAGCTCAAATTCAGCGCAAAAGAAGATTACGGGTTTGTGGCCGCTCAGTTGGTCACACTGCAAAAATCAGAGTGGTCCGGCAGCTGCGGACACAAAGACGATGATCCCTCTTGGTACGAAGTTCCAGAAAACATTTACGAAAATACTGATTTCCATCTCGATCCACGGAGGTCTTTAGCTACCCAGTTTTAGCCTTTTCCTGTTCCCCACGAGTGTAATTGTTCTCATTTTCTGTCAAATTGTCCCAAATCTCATTTGTCTCTCTCATCCCCTCGATTCTCATCATCATTACTTTTCGGGTGTTTTTTCCAGTATTCTTTTTTTTCTAATAAAAAATATAACGAAATCCGACACGTTGACAAATTGGGGAAGCTCCACATGCCTATTTCTCGATGCTTCTGTCTCATCAATCAATCCTCTCCGCCGGGCTCTCTCGACTCCGCCCAGCTGTGTCCCGTCAGAGTCAGAAGACGAGATTGACTACGATTGTTTTCTCACCTATTCTGCCGCGGCTTCTTCTCAATTTCCGGTTCATTCCTTCTTCTCGACGTGTTGTTGCTCGCCGTCCATTCTATCAGATGATATTCTCGATGGAGCTTCCACCGCATCACTCTCCCCCCGCACCCACCCAAATCATCAAGGTCTCCACGGATATCGGAGCCTTCGACGCGTAAGACAGTTAGTAGACTGAACAGTAGAGAGGGACCGTTTTCAGCTGGGTCTACTGCCTCATCGCCATCGTCTTCTTCATCGTCTGCCTTCTGTCGTGCCGCGAGTCGTTCAACTTCATGATGGCCGAGAAGGAGAGACTGGAGAAGGAGCGCATCGCCTTCTTGGAGAGCATCATCTGCACGTCGACCGAGGAGGATATCCAGGGATATTACTTCCCGCTGCAGAGAGTCCCAATTCGAAATGCCCAAACTCCCACTTTCCTCTAACTCCTCCTGGCCCGCTCTGCTCCCTGAACTGTGGAAACCCCAAACGTCACCAACTTCTCCAGCCTTTTATTCGTTATTTCTCTATCCTTTGCTCTCTCTCCCTCTCTCTCTCTCTCTCTGACCATCTCTTTTGCTATTCCTCTCTTTTCCCTACTATCAGATTCCATCGAATTGACCCCCCAATCGAGAGGGGAGCTCTGCCGCAGAGTTATTATCTCTCGAGATTGGAGAGATAGCAGAAAGTTGTTCACGGCGAACTTGTAGTTCTAGTTTTGATCTACAAGTTTGCTGTTGAAAACTTTTTGATATGTCTTATCAATCTCGAGAGATAATGATTCTCTCTCCAAGCTCCCCGGCAGAGCTCTTCTTGGTTGCGGAGCGATTTCGATGGCATCCGCTAATATCTGATTTCGAAAACCAATGAAGACTCTCTCTGTTGTCCACATTCTTCACAAGCACTCCATCTGCCTTAGAGCCTTCCCGTATCCATCGGAAGAGTCCTACAATCAGAAAACGGAGGCAGAAACGGATTACCCACTACATAAGTGAACAGAAGACACACTCGAATCAGAGAGGATTGGACTCTCATGTAACGTCAGGATGGTGTGCTGTCAAATCTAGAGCCACGTGATAAGAAGAAGATGGCTAGATACAGAGGGACACTTAATGAAAGATAAGTAGCAACTTGGTGTGATATCAGCGGAATGCATCTGGCTTTCTGGCAACAAATAGTTCAAAGCAATAACAAGGACGCTAGACAGAATAACTATCATACTGCTTTGTCAAAACAAAAATCCCATTAAAAAAAGAAAGTGCAAAAACATATAGTTTTTTTTTCACATCACTCAGCGTGGTTTCTTCTCAAACTTGGCGCCTCGGCCGACACACCGATCTATGCGCCCGGCTCGCACTGGAATCTCTTCCAGGAGCCCCCCGTTCACCGCACAGAACGCGCGCGGTTATAAAGGGGAGGGTTGCCAATGTACCGACATCTTACGGGTTCCGACCACCGCTATGGTTAGTGTGTGAGAGGCGGGGGACACTGAGGCCACAACGGTCCGTTTTGCCAATCTGGCAAGTTAGGCAACGTCGAGTGCAGTGAGACGTGGCTGGGCAAGGTATTGAGCACAATGACCAGTCTGGCGGCAACCAAGAGAAAAGTCACTATTCTTGTCATACTCTTCATTTTTATATCACCCAGATGCAAAGGTTGGTGGCTAATTGAAGGGTTCAGCGTGAGGAGCACCCAACATCTCCTCCGTCTCGGTTATCCCAGCGGCTCCTCCTCTCTCACCATGGCTAATGGCTCTCGTGGCTTTTTTTTTCACTTACGCACAAGCTTACTGTCTCTTAGATGCGCTTCTTCCGACACAAAGCTGCAACTCATTACAGGCTTCCAGCGGAGCCCCTCTTATGCAAAACTTTCAGCAGAAACGCAGAAGATCGGCAGAGACGCAGACGGACCCAGCGCCGTGGCTCTGCAAACATTGCATATGCATCTGCTCGCCAAGGTCGGCCGTACCACTCTCCGGAACATCGAGGAATTGCCGAGGCCACAAACAGTGTCCGTCGGGGAAGAGTCTCCGCCGCAATAAAACAAATCAAATCAGCTTTTATAGCTCATTGCGGGGGATGGGAGCGGGGTACAGTAGTTGAGGGCTGACGTGTAACAAAGCGCGTTTTGCTTATAAGGAGGAGCGAAAACGCTCTGAACATCTGGCGGTGCCACTCTTCTCTCGTGCACGACGCGCCGCTCAATATTCCCATCCGTCAATCGTACCACTTTCAGGATGGATGTCCACGTGTCCGGAGCTCGTTTTTGCGAAGACAACCAAATCTTTCTCATAAAAGCGAAACACATTCATTACTCTGGACACGCGTATCCGTTTTTTGCGCGTTTGATTGTGAAGTGAGCATCGTCCCTCTTTCATTCTCGGAGCATTCGTAGTGTGCAAGACACCCCGCCTCGAACCTACATTTTGTCGAAGAGGCACAATTTGCCAATTTCTTGGCACAAGAGACACACACTCTGCCTACTCCAAAAACGCATACAAAAACGCCACGATTTTCCCAATTAGCATTATTTTTATGTCCCGTGCTTGTTTCACCGATTACACAAAGTGTGTACGATACGGCTAGCAAGTGCCCATCATTAGAGAACGGTTTGTGTGATCGTCTCCCGTTAGCGCCCCCCCCCCCAACTCGGGCGACTGCCACGTCATTCCCACTTCTCCTCCACCTACAAATGGCGTATCGATATTCCTCCTCTTCACTCTCACCCGAGAGCCCATCATTGGGTCGTTTCATCACTATAAAACCAACCAGAGTGGTCTATTTTGAATGGCCGTTTCCACGAGGCAAACTCATCATTTCTCGGTGTCTCGGTGTGTCAGCACAACCAAACGTCGCGTTTCTCTTGCTCCTCTCTTTCCTCCACTCTTTTGAACCACTGATGTATTTTCAGCACTTTTCGACGACTCTCGTTCTATCCGCTCTTGAAACCATGTCCCGTCCAAGAAAGCAAGCCTCGAAGGAGGATCCGGAGTTTACGGTGAGTTACAAAGGGTTAAGCAAGGGTTCCCGCGCCAAGAACAGAACCAACACTTCACTTTGCGTATGTGATACCAGTGGCCGCGAGGCGACCGGCGGTCCGTTTTGAAGTTGCGACGAGTCGCAGCATCTGATTTTCAGCGACCGCCAGTCGACTCATAGAGGTCGCTGACGCCAGTAGCTTCAGGGATTGTAGCGCATCAATTTGTGGTCGCGCGTTGGCGACGCCGACACCTCGTCATGAAAAGGAGAATGGTCGCAGAGCCCAGCCGCAGCTACTGTATACCCTAGGTGCCTATGTCTGCTCATTCCTCCATGCGGCTCCAAAACTGGTGTCGCTTCGTGTCGCCGGCGTGTGCTCCCTACAATTGACACGCGCGAGGTTTGGTGGAGGTGGCAATTAATGTGTTTATAACAAGCATTTGACGTGCTCTCTAGGTTCCCGCCAAGGTGGTGCCAAAAAACCTGCAGCGTAGGATACAAGATTTCGCTCATAATGTTCCACCTCGAGACATTTTTTTGATTTCTTTCAGAGAAGAGACGAGAGAAGAGTGAGAAATAAGTTCTGTTTGTTGGGGTGTTCAAATAATTAGTGGTTCCACTGAGAAGCCGAAAGGAGTGACGTCCCGATGATTCGCTGTCCCACTTATTTGTCAGTCAAACTCGTCGAAGGTAATTCACCGGTTTGGCGGTAAAATATGATGTTGTGGTTGACGCGGTGAACTTGGATAGTCAGATTCAGCATGAATAGTCAGATTGGGGGGAGGTCTAAGTTAGCGTTAGTTTGGGAAACGTTCGTCTGTGTCCTGCATTCTTCGCAATCATATACATGTGTCGGCAAAGGTTCCGCAACAGAACAGTAAACGAGCAGTATCAAAACTTTTTGCGCCAAGAGGTGTACGCGCATGCCAAGCGAATAACAGCTCTTCTAACCGGAAGACCCCACCTGCCATCTTTTCAGAGTTGCATCCAGCCCGAATACCGGCTTCAGCCGCTTCGGACAGGCTGGTGTAGAACTGTTCACTCATAATACTTCCACCGTTTCACCTTCTTCAGGTCGACAAGATTCTCGACGTCAAATTTAATAGGAGAACTCAGAAAAAAGAGTTCAAAGTCCTGATGAGGGGAAAAACAGAGCCCCAGATGCTCTTGGAGGAAGATTTCGTTGACGTTTCCCTGTTGGAGGAATGGAAGCAAGAGAACAAGGACAGATATGACCTAGCCAGTGAGTGCTCTGGTTATCGTCCAAATAGAATTGTTGGTTCAACAGACAACCAACTGAAAAAGTATAAGAAGAGCAAGAGAATCATCCACAGGGGTAACAGATTTCGCTCAGGAATGAAGTATTTTTTCACGGTGAGTTGAGTTTGGAGTGATTCTGAACTCGAGAAGTTTCTGAAATTCAGATGACCAAAGTATTGTCCATTATCACCGACAGGAAAAGAGACTGCACGTACGCTTTGGTGAAATTCAATGGTCTTGCGAATGATAGCCGTAGCCCACTTCGCTCCATTCGGAGTTGGAGAACGGGTCTATTGAAGAATAAGATGAAAGAAATAAAGAAGCGTTGCGAAAGAACCAATCGTGAGGACTCGATTGGTTCGAATGCTCCCGAAGAAACCCACAATGAGATCCCGGAAGCAATCCGTCAAGGTGACCTAGAAAAGAAGAAGAGCATGGAGGCGAAAACGGAAGAGATCCGTCAACACTATTCTTTCATTCCACGGCTCACTCGTGGCGATGTCCAGAAGCTCATGAAAACAGTGGTTGAAGCACCAATACCTTCTCGTGATTCCTCTGTGGATTCCATCGAAGAAATCCGGAGGGGACACAGGGAGAAACGTGCTAATGAGGCATGTTTTTACTTTGAATCTCATCAAGTCAATCCGAACGTTCCAGGCTAAACTTTTGAAAGAGCGGCGGACTCTCGTAGATGATCTTGACGATTTCAGTGAGATTCCGTCAGATGAGGTTGGTGCGGTCTTTGCGGACAATATAAATGAGAAACTTCAGGAATCCTATAAAAGCTCTTCTGAAAGAACACCCAGAACACATAACCGGGTCGTCTCCTTGGTGAGGAAGGTCTTCTCCACTTCGGGGTTTTGAAATAAAGTTTCAGATCAAAAAACGAAAACATCAGCCAGGAGTAGTCCAAAAACGTGAGTCAACTGTCAATCTCAAACGTTCTCATGACGCAGCGGGAACTTCTTCTGGATGCACACGGAGAATGAGTAACCGTTGTGGTTCCACGGTGAGGTGTCAGTGTGAATCCGCGCACCAGTAGAAATTTTTCAGATTCAACGACAGCCACCAGAGTCAAAAGCAGTCCGAGCCTCGACTTCAGCCAATATCCAGACTTCTCGCGAGCCGACGAGATCATATTCGGCGATCACACCGAGAAGATGTAATCAGGTCGTCCCACCGGTGATTACGCTTCATTCAAGTCCATAGAACAGAAATCAAATTCCAGCTCTGCATGCTAAAACCTGTTCCAGTGCCAGAAGTAGTCCGAACTCCAAAGAAAAATGTGTCTGCCAACCAGACAAGTTCTCTCGCGAGTAGGGGGCCTTCTTCTTCGAGCAAATCGAAATCACGTCCAGTCTCGGTGCCAGAAAGAATTCACACACCTGAGCGACAGTCATCTGCTAAGATTGGAGATTCTGAGAAAGCAGCGGAAACATCTTCTGCGAACACATCGAACAGACGTCACAAGGAAGTCTTCTTGGTGAGACCAGTCAAAATTCAGTTGACCGATAATCATCTTACAGCTCAACCAGAAAGATCCAGTTCCAGCACTCGTCCGATCCACGAAGCCAACCTTATATACCAATCTGGCAGACTCTCTTAAGAAATTGGGATCTTCTTCAGCAAGCACACCGGAAGCCAATAACCAAGACGATCCTCTGGTGACAACGCTCCACACGAATCCCCATATCATACCGGATATCAACTTTCAGCTCGAACAAAAAGAGACAGTGCCAGAGCCAGAACTAGTTCGTTCTCCGGAGCCAAGGCCATCTGTCGAGATTGAAGACGAAGACTCGCAAGAGACTGTGGGAATCCCTTCTGCGATCACACCGGAAAACCAGGACGCTCCAAAGGTAAGGAAATAGACATTCGAATCTGTACCACCTTGAGATACATTTCAGCTTGAACAACAAGAGCCAGAGCCAGAAGTAGTCAGGGCTTCCAAGCGAAAGGCGTCTAATGAGCTGGAAGGCTCCGACGAGGAAGCAGAGACTTCTTCTGCAAGCGCATCGGAAGCACAGGACCAGGACGTTACAATGGTGAAGGGAGTCAACTCAAAACTGTTCACCAAAACATCTCTTTTCAGTTTGAAAAAGAGCAAGAGCCAGTGCCAGAAGTTCCCGAAGCCGCTATGGAACAAGAAGGGTGCTCTCGAACACGCGTTGTCAAATTCCCTCCCAAACGATTGGTTCAGCCGCCCCGAAAAATCTACTACAGTTTTGCCCAGACGTGTGCTACCGTTTCGAACCCTCCCTTCAATATCAACGACGAGAAATTGTTCATTGACAAACGCCTCACTGATGAAGGCAAAACACGGTTCGAGAACCTTACAGAAGAACAGCGCAGCAGATACATTCGAATTGTTAGTTGGAAGTTCTCAGCATTCGAAATCCGCTTATTTTCAGTTCACTTCCGATAATGATGTAAACAGAAATCAAGAGAACGCATTCCGGAATACAAGCAGAATCAAGAAACTGCTGAAATACGCTAAACACAAGCCATTGAAAATTTCTGCTCAACTAGATGACCAGCTAATCTTCTCAGCGGTTTCCATAGGAGACGTAAGTATCTGACAGCAAATAACACTTCTATCAACTCGATATTTCAGCTGAACCTCTTACGCTGTATTCTACAACTAGAAGGCACGCAGCTCCATGGGCGAAATCATTTCGGGCAGACCACACTGCAAGTGGCTTTCCAGAAAGGCCATTCGGAGGTGTTTGATTACTTGCTCCACAAAGGAGTATTCTCACCGATGTACCTCAAACCAGAGTTGAGAACTGGCTACTTGGAAAACGAGATGTGCGACATGACGGTCAACTTCGAGAAGGAGATCCGAAAGAAGCTCGCCAAGCACATCGCAAGTGGGAACCTCTCGGTGAACGCCAATTGCCCTCTGATCTTCTGCGCTGGTGGGAGGACGATCAGACACGACTACGAAGAACTCCCCCGCAACACCGACGGGAGAACACGTGTCGTTTGCATATACGTGTTGAACAAAAAGATTGAGAAAAAAAAAGTAAGCTCCTGAAAATCTCTCGAAATTGCAAAATGCATTCATTCAGAATATTATCTTTTTGAACAAGTGCCCCAAGATAACCGTCAGCAACGTCGGGCAGGATCTCAATCGAATTTCCCCGGAGGCGGTAGGATTCATGGTTTTTGAAACCCAGGAAAGGGTGTACTCAAGTGAGTTCACTATTACTGCAGATCCGCTCCCCGGCGGATCGGAAGCGTTTGTCCTGGTCCATTTTTTGTAGATTTTTTGTTGTTCATCATCCCATGACACCTAAAACTAGTAACGGGTTTCTCATTAAGTAGTTATTCCTAGTTACCCTCCCTCTTTTTTTTCTTTATAAACTTTCTAATAAAGAGTTTGAAATTTCAGATTTTCTATTGATCTTTCTATTGTTAACGGTTACATCACCGTTCTCTATGATCTCTTTATTCATCATTTTCTAGCCCTGATCTCAACCTGGCCTTTTTTGCTCGTTTTTCTCAATGTTCCAATCAATCAATCAATCTTCTGAAATATGATTCTCTCAGAAACTAGTAACCAATCGCTCTCGTTTTCCCAATGGATAACAATAACATTGTACCGAATGAAGATGCCCTTCACCATCCGAATCAACGGGTGCGCGCGGAAAGACCGAACTTTGTACGTTGCTAATTCTCATACATCGTTTCCCAATGAGAACACTTTACAGCTAGCTGAAAACATCAATCATATCAACCATTCTCGGAGACAAATGGTTCAAGAGATTGAGAGAAACGCATTTCAAGGTGGCGGATACGGCGGAGCGTTCCACGGAATGCCTGTGAGTGGTTTTGGTGCCATAACTATTTTGGACCACCCTGTTTCAGACGTCTCATCGTCTATCCCATCAGAATTTCATGACGCGAATGAACAACGCTGCTGGATCATCGTTCTCTGGGGAGAACGTCTACAGTGGTCCAAATTCGATTGGTCCTTACGGAAACTTTTTCGGAGCTCCAGCTGCTCCTATGGATAGTCCGATGAGACCTGCGATGGGGGCTCCAATTGGTCATCCAGTGGTACCTCCAATGGGCACTCCTACTGGTTTTCCGCCAACAGGATCAATGGCCCCTTCAACGTCACGCAACTACATCTTCTTCGGAGAAACATCCTCATATAGTTCGTATCCACCGCACGTGACTCCTGGAATGAAGAACAAGAGCACGACGTTTTCACCATTCAAACGCCGTTCCGATCGATCTGCTACCTCGCACTACGTTCCGAAGATTGCCAGAAATGTTTGCAAGAGCGAGAAATCGGCGACCTCATCGGAAACCTTGAAAGTGGTGAATAATGATACGACACTGGTCCCCGCGCCTTCGGGTTTGCTAGCACCGTCGAACGTTCCTGAATCCTCTACTCAGCCTGATACAGATGAACCAATTCAATCCCTGAAGAATGAAGTCACTGAAAACTTCTGCGAAGACTCTATTCGTGACACTGGCTCACACTCTTCTGCAGATTCTGTAAGTGTTGCTCTCTAAAACAAAAAAATGTTCCTCTGCAATTTCTCAGGTGCCTTCACAGTCGTCATCTCCATTATCTGATGTATCATCAGATCGATCAATCAAGGTCACAAATCATAGCAACGAAGCCTCACTTAATGAAAAGGAGCAGGATCAACCGGAAAAATCGATAGTTTTCAAAAGATCCAATCGACGCGACGCCTCTCTTTGGCTGCACACTGACCAATTCTTCAAAGGAAATGAGTTCACTACGAAAGGCGAACTCAAGTTCCTCACAATCGCAGAAATCCATCGTGGAGAGTTTCTCAGATTGGTTCGTTTTCTACGAGAACTATTTAAGTAAACCTCTTTCAATGTTCAGATCATTTGCAATGCCTTGAAACATACCACAATGTACCCAGCACAAAAAGGAATTGTCTGCAATCGACTGAATATTTTCTTGCAATGGCTGGGACGAATCCAGAACGGAGTCGCCCTGAAATTTGACGAGGAAATGGAAGAGGATGCGCCTCTTCTCGTTACAGTCGTGCAGATCTCGAACGTGCGTGTATCGATTTTTAAGGCTTTGTAATCCTCCAAACGTTTCAGTTAGACGTCTTGAGACACTTCCTGCTGCTTCCCGGAGTCAAACTAACCACAGCAGTAAAAGGAACAGAGCGCCTACTGGATGTAGCATACGAGTTAGAAGACGTTCATGTCTTCAAATACCTCGTCCAAAAGGGGATCTGCTCCCTCTCATACAGCCACTGCACCGACGGCGAGAATGAAAAACAGAAGAGGATGGTTCAAATAGCGAAGTTTCATTTCAAGGATGTCTCCGAAGCTATAATGGATCGCCTCAGCTCGGACGCATGGCTCTCAAGATTACTGCCACGTGGATTCTGTGTCAGTATGCTCCCGGATGGAACAACCCTGAAGTTCGATAGCGAACAACAGGAAGACCGAGTCATGCTTGTCATCTTTGAAATGACTTTCAATAGGAAACGAGTGAGTTCGCATGTTTAAATTTTCCCCCTGATCACCAATTTCTTCAGGGGACCTATCACATCCATGAAAATAGTGTCTCCTTGGAGCAGGGCTCCCATATTAATGGGCAACACCTCAACCGAATTGGAAGTGAACAGCGCCCCGGAGGAACGTTCCACGTGCCGTTTTTACAAGCGAGAGACAATATAATGCGGCTGAAGGTTACCGGAAACAAGAGAAGCCCACCGGGATTCTTTTTGGTCGCTCAGTTCTTAAAAAAAGACTGATGGTTCTGATAGGCCACGCATCAAAAATACCGCGAAGTTGACATTATTATCCGTCCTGCAAAAGTTGAAAATTGTGCACCGACCGCGACGCAGCCGCCTCGCGGCTTTTCTACCGTACTTTCCGTCGAAAAAGCCGTTTTCGTGGCGAGACAACGCATTTTCGGCCGCGGCGCGGCTGCGTCGCGGTCGGCGCAGAAGTTTCAACTTTTGCAGGACGGATAATATAAGAGATTGCCACTCTGTTTTTGAATCCGAATCCGCTCCAGTGTAATAGAGATTTAACATATAGTTTTTTTCCAATTTCGCGTTCATCCCTTATATTATCCTTATTTCTCTCGAAATCGCATCGAGAATTGCCCGTCCCCAGTTCATTATTGCATGAGCCACTCGGCATCTCTCTTCGGGCATCATTTCGAGATTCCACTTTATTTTTTATTGAGGTCGCTTGAATCGGAAAAGTGACTTTGTATCCAAATTTTTACATTAATTGATCGCATCATTCCTCCTTTTTTTCAAAATAATATTAGGTAGCTATGGTATATTCAATTACCATTTTTTACAGCAATTTCTTCAAACTCAAATTTTTTTAAACTCAAAATTTATTATTCAATTCAACATTTGATATAAAAATTTATTCTACCATAACCTTGTCCACGCCGATGTCCTCATTTCAAACGCTGCGGTACGAGAAGCGCTCGGCCAATTCAAACATCCAAATAACCAGGAGGACGACGAGCGCAGCGAATAGGGGAATGGTGAGGACGCATACCGGCAACCCAACTCCGCTAAAAAATCAAGCTTTCGAATCGATAAAATGCAGAAAATTACTCACTGGCAAAATTCGAAGTTGAGAAGAGTCGAATTTGTGATCTTCTCCATCTTGACTGGAGCACAACCGACAGCAGCGACGAGGAGAATGGTGAAAATCGCAATTTTGAGAGACATCTGAAACAAAACAGTGGATTGGCTGTCGAGGAACGCGAAAAAGTAAAAGATAAATGATTACAATTCGAGGTGACCTTGGAGGGGAGCAGGGGACGCGTCGCGGTCCGGGACTGCTGCGAGCGGTCGGTGAGTCACGTCTCCCTCCCCCTCCACTCGCCACTTCTGTGTCTTATCGATTATTCTCATGATTTCTGTCGATTAGTGGCCTCCGAAAGTTGTCAGCGAAAGATTTTCCTCTGAATTGCTGTCATGCACTATTATTATCATCGTGTCCTCACTCCGATCGCTCTTTTCGGCATGCTACTGCTCGCCGCTTTCTACTGTATCATCGGGTCGTCGTCGCCGCAATCCTCTTCGAGCACATCCGTCCCCACCGGACACGGAGAACCGTGAGTTGACACTGTACTTCGTGCATTTGGTATCTTCTTATAGGCTTATTTCCGACGAAACAATCGCCGTTGGATTGCTCACTTGCTTCTTCTTCATTCTCTGCCTCATTATGTTCCCCATTTGCAGCGCAATCTTTGGTGAAAAGCAGGAGCCGCAGGCACCGGAAGTTAAGTTCAGCCCCAGCGAACTTGCTTTCAACATCTGGGCTGAAAGCATTCCTCATTGAGTTTCGGAGTTGTAATCGAGTAATTGTTTGTTTTCCAATCGCATGAAACTCTGTAAAATTTCTCTGTTTTTTGAATCGAATTTTGAATTTCAGTAATATTAAATTTTTCTCTTCATACCTCGCATCATACTTCCGTCCTCCACTTTTTTTTCTTCTCTCTCTCTCATTCCCTCCCATGTCCCTGCCCCTACTTCTCACCTATTTGGTCTCGGCTTCTTACGGTGTCTTATTCACACAAATAAACGTTTTGATTCAACTTTTCGCTACGAGTTTTTACCGCCCAACTTGCTTTGATTCAATGTCAATACCTAGCAACGGATCACCTTGTCCACTGGACAAGACAGGTGACCACAAAGTCAGGTACAAACACGCATCAAAGAGCATAGCGTCGAATTCGGGTTTTCGCGAGACGAATAAGGATTGTACGTTTTTCGAAAAAAAGACTTGCCACCTTTCGTGTTACCACTGCGCAACAGAATCCAACGGCAATTGTCCTTTGAATTTGCAGAATTCACCGTTGAATGCGAGAATTGTGCTGTCCGACTGGCTATTGTGGGCGTACTGCACGAATTAGGTCTAGTTTCTGATGCTCGGCGTGGGCCAGCTGTCGAAGAGGCTCGGGAATGTACGAAGAGTGGTTCTCCGCTTTTCGTAGATACCGGCAGCTGTTGGGTTCACGCCGGCACTCAGTTTGCGTTGATAAGCTTTATAACCGCGTTGGTCCAATTTTTGAACCCATTCCTATGCTACTCCGAAATAATGCAGTTGTGTCACTGAGGTTTTGAATTCCGTCCTTTGCGACAGCGTCGACGGTCAAGGTTTGATGATATTCCATCTGAGTTGGGCAATTGAGAGAGAAAATCCTTCTTCGCTGATCTTCGAGTAGCTGATTTTTGAAGAGTGCGTCATTCTGTTCATAGAGTCGCTGATAACCGTGATGCGTTAGAATAGGGTTGGAGTAGGTAGGCGATATATCTGAAAACGTGTTCGTTAGGATTCACTTTACAAATAAACTGGTGTACCACTGCTTGGGACTTCATGTCGCGATAATCTATGTAAATTTTACGTTATCTGGCTCAACCATCTAGATACTGTCGCTTCCGATCCATCTGGCCAGCCCGTCTTTTTTCGTTCGAACAAAAAAGCGAAACAACATTCCGATCAAGTTGGAAAGTGTTTAGAAAGTGTCCGAAAGATTGATTAGATGTAGTTTCCTCTACGATTATTACTTCGGGCTTCCAATCGTTTACCGGCATCGGCTATTATTTCGAACACCTCGAAGCGTTCAAAGTGCGCGTAGAGGTCGTCGAGGTGTCCACCAAACCATGTATTGTATTGTTTGGCGCCCTCTGATTAAAAGTGCGACACCACATGTTACGCAACATTGCGGATTATTGAGTTTTTTTTCTGAGTGAGCATCGTTGATTCTTTTTGTTTTGACACTTTGTTTTGAGCATTTTGTTTGTATTCATTCTACTAATTAAATTTCTCAACTATCCAAAAATTTTTCAACAAAAAATACTCAGAAAAAGCCACAAATACAAACATACTTGCATACCGTACCATCTCTACGTCTCGATGATCTCTACGCGCGCTTTGGAGGCCTCCGGTAGTAAAGGTGTTCGCTATTTTATGAATGTTTTCACATGTAGCAATCGGGGACTCCCACGAACCGGAGATTTCTGAACCAGAGAGAAAAATAGAGGAATTTTTTTTGGCAAAGTTATAGAAATCGCGTTCTCAAGCAATTTCCAAAATTGAAAAAAATTTGAAGCCTCTTTTTGTGATTCAAAAAAGTTTTTTTCTGCGGTGTAAAAATCTCCGGTTCGTGGGCAACCGTAAAAAAATCAAAATTGACTTCATGTCTTATTTGTGCCGCAGTAGCAGCACCTCTAACTGGGACCTTGGAAACCAAGATGGAATTTTTGCATTTTTAAGAGGAAGGAACACTTACAGTTGGTTAGTCCCGAAAGACAGCAAATTTCCCTGATTGTGTTAGCACCCGTAGAGCAATTAGAGAAGCATTTGTTCGCAAGTACCATTTTTTTTCCAGCGGTCGTCGTTAATCTGATGAACTTGGTTGAATTACCGTCCGTGTTGCTTCGTTTCATATCAAGGCATTTTGAGTATCTAGAAAGCGATTTTTTACCCACAAAAAACATTTAATAATGCTCAACATACGAATTCGATTGAGTAGAGTCCGAGCGAATAGAGATAGCGTTTGGGTTGTTAGTAGATAAATTGCGTAGCAGATAGTATTTTCCATAAACAAATGAATCCAAATCGTGGATAAAACTGCTCCTCGTTGACTGGGAAAATGAAATTGCAGTTGAGTTGTTGCTGTAAATTAGATATTTCTTAGAACAATAGTTTTGAAAATACGTGTTTCTTTAGCAAGAACATTTGCCGAGAAAGAAGCGGCGGAAGAGCGGAAGACAACGGAGAGGAGGTCACGCGGAAAGAGGCAACGCGCGTCGCGTATGCGTAGCGGCTTGAGAATGAGAGGGATATGTATGCGAGACAATATCCTCAGGGGATTAACGGCTATTGACTGATGGCAGACGGAAATAGCCGCGTAATAGGTGGATTTGAGAGGAAGGGCGTTTTGAAAAAGATAAGAATAGGAGAACACATGAATTTCTCAATGGACACACAGGAGAAGGAATTTCGACTTAATGCCTGACATGTCTCCCAAAATCCCGATATCCAATTCTCTCTCTAAGCAAAGCGGCGGTCGTTCAAAATTTTGGCGAGGTGGACTAGGAAACCTTCTCGTCGAAAACTCTTCCATTAGCTGAAAAACGGTTGATTTTCGAGAGTTTCGTTGGGCGTTTCCGATTATTTTCAGATTTTTTTTTGGAGAACACATCCACTGAGTTGAGAAAAGCCAGAAATATTCGAAAATGCCTGACGAAACGCTCAGAAACAAGGAATTTGTGGAAAATTTTCAGCGAATGGAAGAGTTTTTTCAGAGACAGAATTGGAAATCGGGATTTAGGGAGACATACACTGGAGAAAAAGGCCAACAGAATATAATATCACGTGTCATCGAGAATCTCCGGGGAATTTCAGCAAAAGGGAAAAATGTGATTTTTTCAATCCCCTATGGAGCGTATTATTCCGACGACTCTCAAGTGAACTTTGAGTTTGAACAGCGTGAGCCAGAGCGGCAACAGCACTCGGAACTTTCATGGGAAATCATGGGAAAGGCGTTTATCATCAAATCATGGGAAAGGCGTTTATCATTCATGGGAAAGGCGTTTATCAATTTCGTCCCAATGTCCTGTATCTTTCCATGAACCTATCACCGTTTTAACTAATTCTCCACTGTTATCACCATCTTTTCTAAAACGCCGAAGAGATACCACTCGCTCTGTTCATGACCTTTCTTATCTTTTGTCCTACTTTTGTACCGAAAAAAAAGTAGCGGCGAGAAATGACTGTTTCGTTAGTTTTACCAGTCTATGAGTTTATCTGCCAAGTAATCCTTTTTTGCGTCTGAAATTTCGTGAAACACTCGAAAGCCATCCCGTATCTTATATCTGTCTCCGTCTGTCTCGTATCTTTTCGATTTTTGAAAATTCTTTCAGTATTTCTCACACAACCAGCTGATTCTCGAATAAAAATGGAGTTCTCGAACAAATCTTCCGAAAGTGCGCCAACTCGTCCGGAACCTCAGGAAGACGCGGAAAGATCGGTATGTCACATGTTCTTTGACATCAAAAACCAGTAAAACATCTCTATAGCGCGTTGGCCCGATTCGTCACCACGACGCTCAAGTGGGAGGTGTTGCGACTGAACAACGTTGTTTTGGAGCGTTCGGAGCGCTTCATGGATTGAGCCGGCATCCAATTGTACGAACCGTCAATCGAGTTCGCTTATCATTTTCAACTTTTAGGTCTCTCGTTCCCCTTTCCATTTCTTCAACCAAAGAATCACCTCTAACGGCACTCTGATACCTTCATCTGCTTTGACCGTCAACGATCATGTCGAAATCCCTGACGTCGGACTCGAAGAAGTTCTCCCAGGAGCTCCACTGGAAGGAACCTCAACGCCTCTTCCTTCTACGCCGCTGGTTCCGGAACATACTCAGCCCCGGAATTACTTCTTCTTCGGACCATCGACGTACAACTCGTATCCGCCGAATGTGGTCGTCGAGAAGATCAATCATAGAGAACGGACTTTGCCAATCAACCCTGAATCGGAACGTTTGGTGACCTCACGCTCTATTTTGGATAACGAAGATAGGGCTCGGCCGATTGAAACATTGTCGTCATCGTCGACGCTTTCCGATTTGGCGGTGATTCCCCATGAATCGTCGGATGTGCCAATGCAAGCTCTTCAGGATTCGTCTATGTCGGTGAGTTGTTCCCTCTGAAATCAAAAACAGTTCACATCAAATTTTGCAGGTGTCCCCACAATCTCCGTTTTCTGAGCCGCGGGAAAACTCGGAGGAGCCGAGTTGCTCGAAAGCAACAGAGAAGAG
The DNA here is from genome assembly GCA_963932285.1 of Caenorhabditis macrosperma. Taxonomy (NCBI): domain Eukaryota; kingdom Metazoa; phylum Nematoda; class Chromadorea; order Rhabditida; family Rhabditidae; genus Caenorhabditis; species Caenorhabditis macrosperma. Next base: position 4,905,823 of record OZ010618.1, read on the forward strand.
AGCGCCAACAACGAAAATGGACAAGACTCGAAATGAAGGCTACAATACGAACCGTGTCAGAATTTCACTGTTATCGAGCAGCTTCTTCACGGAAAATCGAGTCACGGAAGCAGGCCGCATGGAATTTCGCAAAGTCGCAGAGGAGGGCCGTGGAGAACTGCTGAGACAGGTTTGTTATTCGCAGATTCTTTTCTTCGAAACGTTTCTTCTTTTTTCAGATGATCATTGAGGTATTTGAACACATAAATAGTCGCCCGGAGCGGGAAGATCGGCTATGTGACAAGTTGGTTCAATTTTTGGGATGGCTGGAACAAGAGCAAAATGGAAAAGCAATCAAATTCGATAAGAGCAAAGAGGAAGAATGCTCGATTCTTGCCATGAGCGTTTGGTTTTCGAACGTACGGTTTTCAGTTTTCCGCGTATTGTGCAATGTAGAACTTTCCAGATTCGCATTTTCAAGGCAATGCTTTATTTGCCGGGAATCAAATTGGCGGATTCGGTGGGTGTGCTGAATGTGGCCTACGAGAGGGATGAAACAGAAATGTTTGAATACCTTCTCCAAAAAGGAGTTTCGTCCCACCTGTATTGCCACTTCGAGCGAGGGGAGAACAAGAAGAAGTCGGAAATGATTGAAAAAGCCAAAGCCCACCACCGGAACGTCAAGAAAGTGGTCATGCGTCGCCTCGCCGAAGAGCAGTGGTCTGAAAACACAAAGTCATGTGCACTCACGTTGAATATGCTTGTTGACGAGACGGAAGAAATCGAATTTAAAGCGGAAGGAATTCAGCAAGACAAAATCATCTATCTTGTCGTCTTTCCGATGGCTTACAGCAAGAACAGAGTAAGAACATTTTCATTTTTTCATTTTTTCTTGGTTTCTTTCAGAAGATTTACCATATTGTCCCCGCTGCGGTCGAGTTGAAAGATGACTCCCACATCAACGGACAGGGTCTCACAGCGATTCCTGGAGTGCTCCGGCAAGGAGGAGGAGTTTTCGAAATTCCGCCGTTGGAGGAGTCCAACGCTATTCGCCTCAACGCCATTGTTAACGCGGAGCCTCGAGGATTGTTCCTAGCAATTCATTTTGTGACATTTTAATAAAATTCAGATTAATCAATAAATTCTTCTTTCTCGTTTCTACGCACGGCGTTCACAGACAAATTCTATCAACTCGTTGTGTTTTTCGAAAATTCTCGCATTGACGTTGTAGGGGCTTTTTTCGCGGGAAAAAATGCAATTGTTTCGTTGAAAGTGCAATTTTTCGTTGAAAAAATTGCACTTTCATATCGATGAGATTTCAAAAAATGGATTGATGGTCTATCAACCAGAAAAAACAGTAACGGCGAAACCATTTTTCTCATGGAAACCCGACAATTGGTGCTTTTAGAAGATCAAAAGTGTTTCAATTGGCGAAATGTTCGATTTGGAGGCAAGATGGATTTGCAAATTTGATCATCAAGTTAGAGAGAAGTTCATAGAATCGAAAATCCTGTCTCTTCCTGTCTGATAAATTTTCTTTGTTCCGCGACACTTCGCCACCACGACATTTCGACACGTAAAACTTTAAATTAACACTGGAAAACCCGTGATAACGTGGCGAACTGTCGTGGTGACGAAGTATTGCGGAGCCAGATAACAGATCATCTTCTCGAATGTCAATTCCTCATTTTTCTCTTTGTGATTGCATTTGTCTAAAGTTTCGAGGAAAAAAGGAGCGGTCGACTTTAGCGTTTTTTTTCAAACGGTGATTCATGACTCCGCTCCTTTTCACTAGTTTCCTCACAGGATTTGAAATAAAGCTGTTAGTCATTTACCACCACTGTGCCCGAAATGACCATTGGATTTGCAACGACATCCTTGAGCTGCCGGTCTGTTTCACCACTGAGAGAGAGAGATGCTTTCGTCGATTCAGGCGGTTCCCTTTGTATTCCATTTGCCTGTAAATTTTCTCTTCTTTTAACTCCTATATTAATTTTTCAATGAATTACTACCACTTCGTGTAGCTCGCCGAGATTTCATTCTCGCGATCGATGTTATTCCGCCCTAATTCCGTTTTCCTTCGTTGTCAGTATGTCTTTTTCCAGAGTCCTCCGATTTTTCGTCGTTCTCCTTGCGAGCGGGCACCATCAAGCAATGAATCAGTTGTGAGTCATCCATCTGTAAATTTTTCATCAATCAATCCAAAATTTCATTCCAGATCAATGCACTGGATCATTACTGTTATCGCCCTCCTCGGTCTGGTGCTCACAGCCACAGGGCAGTTGACCAATGAGGAGTCCGAGGACGATGAGCTCTGGGTCGTCGGAATTATTACCTTTTTTGTGTATGCTCCCTATGTTATCCATCTGTCAATAATCAGTTAATGATTGCAGCTTGATTGCCATGGTGGCTTTCGAATTTTGCTTCTTTTCCGATGAGGTCGTCATAATCTTCCGCTTTCTTGCCGATTCCGTCATTCGTTTCTTCACGGGCAATGACGACGGCGACGACGAAGAGAATAAAGCCGATCTCACAGATCTTCCCTTCACCGAAGTCTAAACCGTTGAGAGAACAGCTCTCTTGAGGGCTGCAAATTAATCATGTCATTTCCAACTTGTACTCATTTTTTATGCGCTTTCTTCAGTCGAACGGGTTTCCGACCTGCCAATTTTGTATAAATATAAACTAAAACAATGTTCTCCAGACACCTCAATTCTGTCTTTTAACTACGGTGCGTCGTGGCTTTGAAATTAAAAAATTTGGGGCAGTTACTGGAAGACCTCAGAAAAACATCAACACGGAACTCGGCGTTTTTAAAGACGTTCTTGATGTGTTCGTGATTTTTCCTATTTTATATTTGGTATTTTCGACACCGATTTGGCTCAGAGTGAGTGCCGGAACCTAGCAATGGGCCACCTTCTTCACTGGACAGGTGACCACAGAGCTACGCAATGGCAAATATTGTAGAGCATTTCAGAGTTCTAGCGACCGAATGATGCATTTCTCGATAAATACTCACTTCGTTATGTTTTGTTGTTTCGGGCGCCCATGCTTCACAGCGCGTTTTTCCAGACAGGGTAAGCGAAAACTAGTCGGCAAGAAATACTGCGCACTGAGCCGAATCGGATCGGTTTTCCAATGTAATTTCCTGCAAATTTCAAAAATCTAGAACTGATTAATAGGATAAGATGCATTTTAGCTAAACGATTTAGTGTGATACCTAAAAAATCGATGAAACGGCATCACGCGGTGCGACATGTGCCGCGTACCACAACGCAGGCCAAGGTTACGTTGCGGTTATCGCGACGAGGGGACGTCAGACGGCAGCTCAGTTTGTCGGGGGGTGCTACGGGAAATTGAAGGAGGAATGGATCTGATTTAGACAAATGGGATTCCAACCTGCCAATTTTACCAACTTACTTACTTATTTACTTACTTTACTTACTGACTCTGGTCAAACACCAACGTAAGCGAGAATTTGGGACAGATTACTGATGACCTTAGAATAACATCAAAACGAAACTCGGCGTTTTTAAGGACGTTCTCGATGTGTTCGTCAATATCTCCACTTTGTACTTCTTGAATGCGAAATTTTCGACACCGATTTGGCTCAGAGTGAGTGCCGGAACCTAGCAATGGGCCACCTTCTTCACTGGACAGGTGACCACAGAGCTACGCAATGGCAAAAATTGTAGAGCATTTCAGAATTCTAGCTTCCGAATAATGCATTTCTCGATAAATACTCACTTTAATGCAGCAGTTCTGAAAACTTCTCATTATTTTCCAAAAAACAGGTTTCAGAGTCAGATAAACGCCGGATGGGGGCTCTAGCCAAAAGAAAAACTGTTGCGGCGGCGGAAAAATTGTTTGGGAAAGCAGACAGTTTTGACCAGTCGGAGGTTCTTCTAGTTGATCAAATTTTTGAAATGAGGACATTTGAAAATCAATTGAGATTCTCTTCGGAGTTCGTCCCTTTTTTCATGGCAAGCTATTATATTTCATAAATCTGCGCAAACGCGCTCCGCTGGATTCTGTTGGTCTCGTCACGAATCTGGCCCCAAATCTAGTCTGCGTCTTTTGGATTAAACGAGACAGACGCGAAAATCCTGACGAGACCGACAAAATCCAGCGGAGCGCGTTCGCGCAGGTTTCAAGATTTATGAAATTTTCCAGAAAATAAATTGTAGTGCAGACACCAAGCACTTAGCAATGCGCTGTGCGATCAGGTTGTTTTTTGAAAAATTTGACAACAAAAACTTACGGTTTTTGGCTTGGATGTTTGCTAGTGATCGGAACATTGGCGGGCTTCATTGAATTTTTTTAATGGGTCGCTGTCGCATCTGCATTGGCTCTGACTCTGCACCCAGCGACGTCTTGTTTTTTGTGTCCATACACCGAACGCCTAGGTAGACTGTTCTTCCTGAGGTCATTGTTCCAATTTGTTGAATTTTTCTGTCGGGCTTTGAAGCATCGTCGTTGCCGGCAAGGTATCTCACGGAGATGCAGTACTTCTGCAAATAATTCATGTTTTTTTACGGGAAAATAATTCTAAAATTTTTTTCAAACTGCAATCAGGCGCTGGAAAACCCCAGGAAATTATAAAATTGTATTTTTTTTACCTATTTTCCAATTAGCGAATTTTTCTTGTTACCGGTGATCTACATCCCAAAAAATTATATGAGCCACAGAGAACTGTCTAGGACACGCTGCGCACGCAGGTGCGTAGCGGTTTCATTCCCCCGTCAAAACAATCTCGAACACACTGTGCGGCCATTGCTGATTCATGACTCCGCCCTTTTCACTAGTTTCGCTCGCCTCTTCTCACAGCGTATAGAAGGAGGCAGCCAGTCAGTTCTGTCTCCAATCAACAAGCAATGCACCCAACTCTTCGCCTCCTCATCGCCTTCGCGTCCATCTTTGTTCTCGTCCTCGGCGAAAATACCGGAATTCCAAAGATCAGACGTCGACCGATTCTCCAACCGCCAACGACGACCGCCTCAACGACCGTCCACCCACAACCAATGCTGCCTGTTGAGCCACCATTCATCGTCTGGCAAAACGTTTCGGAGATGATCCAGCAGCCGGCTATCGGAGAGTCAATCCTCGAGATTGAATTTTTCGAGGTGAGTGCTAACGAAATGGGGCCGAACTCTCCAATGACCGCGGAGACCATCGTCATCGAGCCACTCACCGTCATCGGAAAAAGCGCCACAGCTACGTAAGTGCTTCCCCCGCAAGTCTTATCAAAAAGTCAGCAGTGCAATTCAGCGGATTCATCGTCTCGCTTGTCTGCATTGGTACGATCTTGGCGTCCTTCGCCGTGTGGAAGTGTTGCGATCAAAGCCAAAAAGAGAGGGAGACCGAAATGATCGAAATGGAGACGGTTTGAATTGATTTCTCCAGTTTCATTTGCTCAAAAGTATCTAAATGTTTCTCCTTTGTCTTCATTCAATCATTATCATCCGTTTTTGTTCAAGCTTGTCTTCAGTTCAACTGGATTCCATTCTTTCATGAATCAACTTCCTTTTTCTCACTCCATGCTTATTTTTTGAAAAAAAATTTTTCATCCGATTCAGTTCTACTTTTCCGTTCTATTTTTCGAAGTGGTTCTATTCCGCTACATTTGGTGTTATTTCTCACATCCCTTTGTTAGCAATGGTTTTTTTAAAATCCTCTGGTTTTCAGTATTTTTTCATCGATTTCTTGGAAAGTTGTAGCAGACGGGATGAGTCAGAGGTGAGTTATAAAGGGGTCCCTTCTCTACTCTCTTGTCTTCTTGATATCAACCAATCAATTTATTCCAGAATGATCATGCTCATCGTCTTCGCGTACATCGTGCTCATGGCATCTGCCGAGGACGTCAACTCAACGGAGCTCGAGACGAGCGATTTCCTTTTCTGTCTTTTGTAAGTTTTTATTTTTATTCCTGCTCTTCAGTCTATCATTAATTCCAGCGAGGCCATAATCTGCTTCGGTGTGCTGTGGTTCTTCTACAATAAGCTCTTCGGAGACAATGAAGCAAGGAACAGGGAAATCCCAATTATCGTCATCCAATTTGGTGATAACTAAATTTCAAATTCAAATTTCCCTAATTTATTTTTATTCTTCCAAATTTTTTTTCCTTCGATGTGTTTCCCGTAATTTCTAAAAATTCTCTCCATGTTCCGTTTAATGGATCTCTAAGCGAAATCGGCAGAAGTTGTTTTTTTTTCTGATTTTTTCGAATTTTTTCTATTGCTTTTCCAAAGATTTGGCGGCAAAAAATGGAAAAAACTATGGAAAAAATAACAGAAAGATATATTTTCTGCTTATTCCGCTTGGATCTATTAGCAATATTTCGCCTCTTTCTGATTCAAACGATCAATAAACGACTCACCAATCAAGCTCTCTACATTTTCGGTCGAAGTGATGATTCGTCGACGACTCCCTCTTCTTCGATGATCCTCGCGAGAAGTGGCACAGATTATTCCTGAAGAAGTTCCTGCAAATTTCGAAAATCTAGAGCCGATTAGTACGATTAGATGCATTTTAGCTAAAAGATGTAGTGTTATACTTAAAAAAATCGATAAAACGGCATCACGCGGTGCGACATGTGCCGCGTGCCGCGCGCAACGCGGGCCAAGGTTACGTTGCGGTTATCGCGACGAGGGGGACGTTAGACGGCGGCTCAGTTTGTCGGAAGGGGTGCTACGGGAAATCGAAGGAGGAATGGATCTTATTCAGAAAAACGAGATTCCAACCTGCCAATTTTATACAAATATAAACTTAAAAATTCTTTCTCTAGACATCTCGATCCTGTCTTCTCACTACGATGCGTCGTGGTTTTGCAACTATAGCCAATGCGAATTCAAAGACCAACGTAAGCGAAAATTTGGGACAGATTACTGATGACCTTAGAATAACATCAACATGGAACTCGGCGTTTTCACGACGTTCTCGATGTGTTCGTCATTATCTCCACTTTGTACTTCTTGAATGCGAAATTTTCGACACCGATTTGGCTCAGAGTGAGTGCCGGAACCTAGAAATGGGCCACCTTCTTCACTGGACAGGTGACCACAGAGCTACGCAATGGCAAATATTGTAGAGCATTTCAGAATTCTAGCTTCCGAATAATGCATTTCTCGATAAATACTCACTTCGTTATGTTTTGTTGTTTCGGGCGCCCATCATTCACAGCGCGTTTTTCCAGACAGGGTAAACGAAAATTGTCATTGTCGAGACATTTTTTCGGTGATTTTTCTAGTAGACCAGTATTATCAATTATTATTCCAACGTATTGAACGCTCTCTTTATCAAGAAGGAAGAAGAAGTGCAATTGGATTGTTTTTGCCAACACTATTTCTCTCGGAGAAGCAGTAGTTCTGCAAATTTTTCATTATTTTTCACAAAAACCAGTTTCAGAGTCAGATAAACGCCGGATGGGGGCTCTAGCCAAAAGAAAAACTGTTGCGGCGGCGGAAAAATTGTTTAGGAAAGCAGACAGTTTTGACCAATCGGAAGTTCTTCTGATTGATCAAATTTTTGAAGTGAGGACATTTGAAAACTGAATTGAGATTTCCTACGGAGTTCGGCTATTTTTTCATTACAAACTATTATATTTCATAAATATTGAAACCTGCGGTGACGCGCACCGCTGGCTTTTGTTGGTCTCGCCACAAATCTTGCCCCAAATCTCGTCTGCGTCTTTTGGATTAAACGAGACAGACACAAAAATCGTGACGAGACCGGCAAAATCCAGCGGAGCGCGTTCGGGAAGGTTTCAAATATTGTAAAATTTTTCAGAAAATTAACTGTAGCCGTGAGTGCCGACACCAAGCACTGTGCGACCAGGTTGATTTTTGAAAAATTTGAAAACGAAAGCTTACGGTTTTTCGCCCTGGGAGCCTCAACATATCCACAATTGGATGTTCGTTATTGGAACATTGGCGGACTTCATTGAGTTTTTTTTTGAATGGATCGCTGTCGCATCTGCATTGACTCTGAGTCTGCATTCAGCGACGTCTTGTTTTTTTGTGTCCATCAACCGAACGCCTAATTAGACTGTTCCCCTTGATGTCATTGTTCCAATTTGTTGAATTTTTCTGTCGGGCTTTGAAGAATCGTCGTTGCTGGCCGGAGATGCAGTACTTCTGCAAATATTTCATTTTTGCACGGAAAAATAATTTGAAAACATTTTTCAAACTGCAACCAGGCGCTGGAAGATCCCAGGAAATTAGAAAATGCCTTGTTTTTAACCCATTTTCCAATTAGCGAATTTTTCTTGTTGCCGGTGATTTATCCTAAAAAATTATATGGGCCACGGATAACTGTCTAGGACACGCTGCGCACGCAGGTGCGTAGTTTTGCTCGCCTCTCCTGTGTGATACCTAAAAAATCGATGAAACGGCATGACGCTGTGCGACATGTGCCGCGTACCACAACGCGGGCCACGATTACGTTGTGGGTATCGCGACGAGTGGCAACGTTAGACGACGGCTCAGTTTGTCGGGTGCATTACGGGAAATCGAAGGAAGAGTGAATATGATTCAGTCAAATGGGATTCCAATAAGATAAATGTTCGAGGGAGAAGAGTGTCCGTCGGTAATTCGAGTTTCCTCGGGAGATAACAATGAACAAGAAATTATCATAAATTTTGTTCGCTCAATTTACATACTTTGGTAAGAAGCCAATTTGTGAACTTCTCTCGTTGCCAAGCTACGTCAGTGGTTGTGCTGGTCTGCGTTTTTTAGTCCCTCCAACACAATTTTCGTTTTTTTTATTACAGTAGGAAGCGGAAATTCAAAAAATTTTCAATCTTTTTAGCGAATTTCCCAGAAAACCCGAATTTTCACCATTTCCTATTCAAATTTTGGTTGATAATTTGATAATTGGCCTTAGTTCTCACAAAAAGCGTGTTGATACTCTCAATGTGTTTTTCAAAAAACGCCCCATTTCTCTCTTTTCCCATTCTCATTTCAAAAACAACAGACGTATTTACCAAGGTTGAAAGTGAAATTTCGGACAAATAAACCTTCTGACAAGGGAAACTTTGAAGTCAAGGTTTCAAATTTGGAAAACGAACACAAATCCGCGTGCTTCGTCGACGAATATCCACCTACCTTTTGAGCAAAATGGCCAACTCGGGTGGAAACGGACAACTATCCTACTACTACATAGACAATCACAATGAAATTCAGTGAGTTCGAAATGGTGCGTATTAGGGGAAAGTGTGTTTTTCAGAGGGCCATTTGAGCCAGAACAAATGATGCGATGGATCGAACAGAATTGGTTCCAGGACGAAACAGTGGTCAGGTTCACTGACAATGGAAAAAGAATTGGGAATGCCGTCACATACCAAACTACTATGAAGGATTTGAAAGAGCAGTTTGGGGGAGCAACGATTCCCACAAACTTGGATGAGTTCAAATTCCGCGGCATCCACATCGAAGGCCCCGGATTGCCTCCTGCGCTTGTGCCAGTCACTTCAGAACACAGATATTTCGGAAACCAGGTATGTCCAGCTTTTCTTCTCTTCCATGATCTTTTTCATTACAGCAGCTCCCAAAGAGTGAACATCTCGAAGGAAGTAGCAGCCGGAGATGTGCCAGACCGTCGATGAAATTATACTCGGCGCGCGAGAGAGCAGCGGTGGGGAGACCAATACCTCAACATCTCCCATTCTACGACGGGTCTAGCGTGCAAGGCAGGGAGAAAATCGGAAGTGAGCTCTATCATAACATCACCAAGAAATGTATGTTTTCAGAGAAAACAACGTTCGAGTTGACATTGTTTCTTCGGATGGAGTACGCAAAATTGAGTGAAGAGCAGAAAGCTGTTATGTGCTCCTATTGCGACAGGCCACCCGTACGAAGAACCCTATTTGATTCACTCTAAACCCAGTCGTTTTTCAGAAACGTTGCAGATTCTGCGAGAAGCCGATTGTCGACTTCATATATCATGTCACATCCGAAACGCATATACAAACGGTAAGGAAGCTAGCCGAATCAAGACTGTAACACTAAGGATTTCAGGTGTTCCGCTACACTCATCTGGACTTTACCTTCCAGGACGACTACCTCAAAATCAAGAATCTTTTTGAGTTGGTCGGGATGCCGTCCATTTCGTCTCAGCCTTCGGCCCTGTACTCTTCCAAGTATCCCTCAGACAAAAACGGGACGGGAGATGCCGTGGACCGTTGCAATCAATCCTAATAACATATTTCACGTATGTCTTTTTTACATGTTTTGCTCGATTGATTTTTTGTTTTCTGTTTGTTTTGATTTTTAATTTTGTAAATAAAAAAGTTTCTAGAAATTTTCAAGTGTATTCTCATTCTCCAAAAATCAGAAGTCGGCAGGATATTCCGATGAAAATTCATAATTACCGAAAAAATGTTCCGCGTACCCGCTGAATTTCAGCCCGACTTTTCCAGAAACGACTCACCGGACAGATTCCAGTGGTGACGTGTCGATTTCGCAACTTATCTCCAATAAGGCGGGTGTCGTTGTTGTCGTTTCTGAAAATGAATCACAAATTTCTCAATCTCTCCGGTTTTCCTCATTTCAACTACTTCTCTCGAACAATTCATTGTTTCCCTCTATTTCTAGTGTAAAAAGGAGATTTTTTGACATTTTTCTTGCAGGAGAGCAGGATGCATTCGAAAATCGTCCTTATCTTCCTTCTCGGAACTTTGTTCCATGGAATCACCGGGTTCACGTGGCCGACACCCACGCAACCAACTGCAAAGTGCGAGTGGGTGTGCCATGCGGAAGAGAAGCACACCACCGAGCCCGGTAGGGTCATCGACCTGGAGACGGTCTGGAGAACCCGACTGCCCGGAATCCCCCAAACAACTCCGGCGCCAGAAAACCTTTGGGAGATGTGAGTTCACTTTTTCCTCTGATTTCAATAAAATTCTCCTTTTTAGGATTTCAATTATTTCTAGTATCCCCACTTGGATCTTTGTGGTCGCCGGGGTCGTCATCGGGGTCGTCGTCGTCGCTATCACTCTCCTTGTTTGCGTATTTCTTTACATTTGTCGCGAGAGAAAAAAATACCGCGCGCCAAAACCGAAAGTTCAGCCAAAGGCGGTGTTCCGCAAGTACGCCATGAACGAAGCTGTAGTGGATCTGATTTATTGAGATCAGACTCCGAAATCTTAGTTTTTTAATTTTTTTTTGCTCGTAACTGACTAGTTTTCAGAATGGATTAGTACCTAAATTTATTCCAAATAGCAAAATTTCATAGTATTACGTGTCTCTTCGATGTTCTTTTCTTGTAAATTTTCTCAAACCGGTCATCTTTCAATATCCCCTCATCTTCCCTCATCTCCTTTTTCTGTTGGTCTCGCAGCGATCGCTCGTAAATCTCTACCCAAAGGCGTTTTTCCACTGTTGTGAAACGTCCATTACACTTTTCTATCTATTTTGCTCGTTCTCACTCCATTTCTGTTTTATATTTTTACCTAGTTCTCCGAAACTATCGGTTTCTTTAATGTAAATAAAATCTACGTTCATATCACTTCACTTTGCAAGGGAAACCCCGTTTTTTAGAAGATTTCAGGATGAGGCAGAGCAAAAACATACCGTTCCATGAATTGCCGTTAACATCTTCGCTTTCATGGATTTTTTGTTCGCGCGACAACATCTCTCCGGCCGCTTCTATCGATTTTTTGCTCCTGCAACTGACTCTTCGTCATCAAGTGTTGGAAAACAACATACTTTCTAATTATTAGTCATTTTTTTTCTCAATTTTCATAATTATTCTCGAAAGAATTTAAAAAAAAACGCAAAAATAAAATAAAATAATATATTTTCGTTTAAAGGCGCACGCATTTAATCGGCTGGGTCTCGCAACGATCCTCGCAAACAACGAGGCAATTCAAAAAATAATTATATTTCTACGCATTTCTGCTCGTCAAATCTTGATTTTTCTTAATTTGGAAACTATATAATTGCCTTTTTTTCAAAAAATAAAGTAATTATACAGTGTGCCGACATTTTTTTCGAAAAATTCACTGCCATCGCCAATAATTCAAAGATAATCGAGGGATTTTCGATTATTTGCACACTCACAGTCGGGAAAAACCATTCTGATCATCCACGGGCTATGGATTTTTTTTATGGAATATTGAGAAGCAGTTGCTGATTCAACACTAATGGTATTGAACGTGAAATTGATGGATGCCGAGCATATTTCAGAGATTGGAGCGAAACAGTGCTTTGATGTCTTCCTGAGACGCTTTTCATCGAGTAATTCGATTGAAAAATGGAAACAATACGTGAGTATTTCATTTTTTAGCCGAGTAAAAATCAGAAATACAAGGAACTACCTCTACTGGACATCCCAGAGAAGTTTATCCGATCAGTGCATGCGCCTGGTTCTGTGTTCATCTTTCCAAATACAAGGTGATCCATATTCAGGCGTTCGCATTGATTTGGATTATTTTCAAGGATCTCATTGCTCAATTTTGGGCAGACAAATTGCCTTGGTTTAATTTTGCGAATTGTAGAAATAAAAAAAAAGAGAATCGTCGTGGAAATTAGAAAAAAATAAATAAGTGGTCCCTGGTTCTGCGCGAGCGCGGTTTATTGTCTTAATTACTTGTGATTTCCAACACTTGATGGCTCAGAGCCAGTTGCAAGAACGGAAAAATCGAAACCGACCGGAGAGATGTCATTGTCAATCGCGTCGCGGTTGCACGGATTTAATGGATCGGTATGTTTTTGCTATGACTCATTCCGAAATCTTCAAAAAAAGGAAATTCCCCCAGACAACGTGAGGTGATGAGATCTCAGACTTCATTCAAAAAATATAAAGAAGAAATGGAGTGAGAACGAGATTATTATGGTCCGTTTATTTCGCTGAAAGAAGCGCTCCCGTTAGAGGATGAAGGAACTTTCAGATCTTCTCACTGGAGCGCGTTTTTTGGCAAAGTGAACGAACAATTGATCGGCATTCACGATATACGGATAACGCCAAGATACCATAAAAACTCTATTTTAACGGCACCCTTAACATTGTCGTTTCTCATTTTAAAAAAAATTGAAAATTTCTTCACATTTTGCATGTTTCCTCTGGGTTTTAACTGTTTTTCTCAAAGATTCACTAATTTTCCAGGACAAATGTCCAGGAATAACCGAAAAAATCAGTTGAACAAATAGTAAACGGCTGTTCAAAAAATGAGGTTGCACAGTTTAACGGCATGCCGTTAAAATAGAGTTTTTACGGTAATTTAGAAAATGATGATACAGGGGGAATATGCATATAAAATGAAAACACACGCAATGATGGCCGAGATATGGCTCGAGTGATGTGCTCAGAAGGAACGGTTGAGATGAGGGCCTCCGCCGACGAAGGTCTCGTAGCCATCCGGGTCCACACCGTTTTCCCCCACTTTCTGACGATCGGCAAAAGTTTCCTTCACATATTTATGGATGACAAAGCAGAGCCAGATAGTAGCCATCACTGTGAGGCAGATGACGTGGAATGCCACGATTGTGAGAATCATTTCAGTGTTGTCTGAGTCATTGTTGCTGTCGCTCCTAGAATAATCGATTTTTATGCGAATAGAAATGTTAGGGAATTACTCACGATGTGGTTTTTCCCTGCAGCGGGGTAGTAGTAGAAGGCTCGAACGATGTGGTAGTAGTCGTTGCGATATTCGTAGTCGTCGGTGTCGGCGTCGTGGTTGTGGTTGGCTCAGTGGTCGTGTGAATGCCAGTGGTTGATGGTTCGACGGTGTTGTCATCAGAACCGTGGAACAGGCCTCCGAAGAGTTGCTTGATGACTGATGACTCCATTTTTAGAGACGGTGCAACCGGCGAAGCCAGAAGGAGAAGGAGAACGAAGGCAAGTGGTTTGTCCATTTCGACGTTGGAATGAGAGAAATGGCCAATTCCTCATTCTTTTTATGTTCTCCCTTCTCGTCGAAAACTAGTGGAAAAAGGCGGAGTCTGAGAACCACACTCTGATTGTGAAAAAGAGCGTGACGTGGCAAGAAGGAAACAATTGCTGACTCAAAGTTCAATGTTCAGATTGGTTTGTGTCGTTTTTGCAGCACGAATTCTTGCAAAATTTATGAATCAGCGCCATGAACGCTTTTTCGAGGTAAAGAGACAAACCGAAATTTTTGAACTGCTCATTAAAACCAAAATACTGTCGACGATACCACTTGCCCTGTTCTCTTGCTCCAACGTACTCTTTCTGTAGAAACTGCTAAAAGAAGCGACCGGAAAAATGTTATTGGGCATTGAGTGGTCCCTGGTTCTGTGCGAGCTTTTCTATGATTCATTTCGAAATCTTCTGAAAAACAAAATTCCCCTGGCAACGTGAGGTGATAAGAACACATATTTTATTTAAAGAAAGAAAATGATCAGAATTAAAAAAAAAATACACACAGTTATGGCCGAGATATGGCTTTAGAGGAAGTGCTCAGAAGAAAAGGTTGCGATAAGAGCCTTTGCCACGGTACGTTCCGTAGCCATCCGGTTCCAAACAGAGTTCCTCCATCTTCTTACGAGCTGCAAGCTTCCGGGCGGCGATCTTCTTCGTCACATAGGTACGGATGGCGACGAAGAGCAAGATGACAGCCACAAGTGTGAGGCAGACGACGTAGAACACCCCGATAGCGATCACCAATTCCTTGTTGTTCCAGCCAAAAATTCCGTTGAACCTGGTAAAATAGATTTTTTTGCAAATAGGAATGTTAGGGAATGACTCACCATTTGATGTTTCCCTTCAGCGGGGTAGTTGTAGAGGGTTCGAGCAGTGTGGTCGTGGTTGTTGGGATATTTGTAGTCGTCGGTGTCGGCGTCGTGGTAGTGGACGGCTCCGTGGTTGTGGTCGTTGGCGTAGTCGAAGTCGTCGGCGCCGTGGTTGTGGTTGTGGTTGACTCAGTAGTGTGACTGCGGGTGGTTGATGTTTTGACGGGGTAGTCATTAGTATCACGAAACAGGCCTCCGAAGAGTTGCTTCATGAGTGACGACTCCATTCTTGGAGACGGTGCAACCGGCGCAGCCAGAAGGAGAAGGAGAAGAAAGGCGAGTGGCTTGTCCATTTCAATGTTGGAATGAAAGAAATTTCCGATTCGCTACCCCTTTGCTTCTCGTCGAAAACTAGTGGAAAAAGGCGGAGCCTGAGGACCACACTCTGATTGAGAAAAAGGGCGTGGCGTCGTGCAAAACAAAACTTAGCTGACTCATTCAACGAAATCTTGCGAAACTTGTGAATCAGCGCTTTCTTGATGGACTTATCTGCACTTTTGAGTTGCTCGTTAGAACCAAAACACTGTCGACAATACCGAAACAGGATACAATGCGAAGCAAATGGAAACTGTTCTCGTTTCAGGAGACTGTCAAAAAAATGACAAAGTTAGAAAATAAGGTTGCGAGATGTCACTCCGAGTTTCCATGAAACCCGCTTCAGCTAAAAATGATGAGTAACACAATGTCATCTGTGCCATCGCCTGGGAATAGATTCGTACTCGGGAAAAAGAGCACTCATCGGAGAAAATCTCGTTTGGACTTGGCTGAAACCGCGCCGCACTTGACAGAGGTTTCTAGCGGAATTTGAATTACAATTAAAGAAAAGAATCCCGCGATCATTTGAGAAGAACATCTGAAATTTATCAGGAAAAAAAGGCGGAGATAATCAAGAGTATGCTAGAAATGTGGGGGAACATACTGAAATATGCCTGAGAATCACTAAGTGAAAAAGTGTGTCGAGAACAGATCTATTTCGCAAAATGATGACTCGACGAGTAATTTGAATTAAGGATTATGTTTTAGAGAATGTTTCCCAGACGCTAGTTAGTTTATGATAGTTTAGCAAACTGCTCTCACGTATTTCGTGGATTTTCATCGCGAAAGAGTCCTTGTCGCCGGACTTGCGGAGAAGGACAACCAAATTCTCACCTTCCTCGGAGCAGGAACAAAGGAGAAGATGGCCGATTATATTCGTCACTTGGACGACGAACCACCTACTCAAAAATTGTTCAAATTTCCAGAACGATTCTTTCTTTTCTTTGCAAATTTCGAATAATTAGACAGCGACAACTTTTCAGCTCAAAATAAAGCAATGAGATCCTCGAAAATAATCCGAATCAACGCGAACGGCTGAATATGGATCATCTTGTATTCGGAAAGATGAACACAGAGCCAGGCGCAAGCACTGATCGGATAAAATTTCTTCGGATGTCCATTAGAAAATAGTTCTTCGTATTTCTGATTTTTTACTCGGCTAAAAAACTAAATACTCACGTATTGTTTCCATTTTTTAATCATATTACTCGAGGAAGAGCATCTCGGCAAGACATAAAAGCACTGTTTCGCTCCAATCTCCAAAACGTGCCCAGCATCCATCAATTTCACGTTCAATACCCGTATTGTTCCCATTTTTCAATTGAATTACTCTTCCATCGAAAGTCCAATGCCTTTCGGTGATTCGAGTCGTTTTTTCCAACTGTGAGTGTGCAAATAATCGAAAATTCCTCCATTATCCTT
Organism: Caenorhabditis macrosperma; assembly: GCA_963932285.1. Taxonomy (NCBI): domain Eukaryota; kingdom Metazoa; phylum Nematoda; class Chromadorea; order Rhabditida; family Rhabditidae; genus Caenorhabditis; species Caenorhabditis macrosperma. Next base: position 4,922,286 of record OZ010618.1, read on the forward strand.
GAATAATTGGCGATTCCAGTGAATTTTCCAAAAAATACTCGGCAAAATATACATTTCCTCGATTTTCTGAAAAAAAAAGCAATTTTATAGTTTCCAAATTGAGAAAAAAAGAAGATTTAACGAGCAAAAATGCGTAGAAATATAATTATGTTTTGAATCGCCTCGCTGTTTGCGGCGATCGTTGCGAGACCGAGCCGATTAATTGCGTGCGCCTTTAAACGAAAATATTTTATTTTATTTCATTTTCGCGTTTTTCTTTGATTTTTTCAAGAGAAATTCTGGAAAAGGAGAAAAAGAATGATTAACTATTAAAAAGACACGCAAAAAATGTTTTTTTTTGTGTTATTTACTCGTATTTTCCAACACTTAATGACTCAGAGCCGGTTGCAGGAACGAAAAAAATCGATAAAAGCGGCCGCAGAGATGTTATCGGGCATCGCGTAGTGGACACACGGATTTCATGGAGTGGTATGTTTTCTGTATGACTCATTCCAAAATCTTCTAAGAAACGAATTCCCCCAGACAACGTGAAATTATAAGAAGTCAGAATTTATTCGTAGAGAAAGAGGCATTCACGTTTTCCGGATAACGCCGAAATATTTTCAAAAAAGATACATAGAAAAAATCATTAAGGAACGTACAAACTCTATTTTAACGGCACCCTCTATATTGTCGTTTCTCATTTAAAAATGGAAAATTTCGAGGTTGAACCATTTAACGGCATGCCGTTGAAATAGAGTTTTCACAGTAATTTAGAAAATGATACAGGGGGAATATATAAAGGAGAACACACGCAATGATGGCCGAGATATGGCTCGAGTGATGTGCTCAGAAGAAACGGTTGCGATGAGGGCCTCTGCCGTCGAACGTCTCGTAGCCATCCGGGTCCACGTGAGAGAGACTGAGTTCCTCCACCTTCCGACGAGCGGCAAGAGTTCGAGCGGCTAGCAGCTTTTGCACATATTTATGGATGGCGAAGCAGAGCCAGATAGTAGCCGCCACTGTGAGGCAGATGAGGTGGATAGCCAGGATAGTGAAAATCAATTCAGTGTTGTCTGAGTCACCGTTGCTCTCGCTCCTAGAATAATCGATTTTTATGCCAATAGGAATGTTAAGGAATTACTCACGATGTGGTTTTTCCCTCCAGCAGGATAGTTTTTGGGGGCTCGAGCGGTGTGATCGTTGTTGTTGGGATAGTCGTGGTCACCGGCGTCGTCGTCGGCGTCGTCGTCGGCGTCGGTGTCGACGTCGGTGTCGGTGTCGGCGTCGTGGTTGTGGTTGGCTCAGTGGTAGTGTGAATGTGAGTGGTTGATGGTTCGACGGTGTGGTCATCATCAGTATGACCGAAAAGGCCACGGAAGAATTGCTTCATGACTGACGACTCCATTTTTGGAGAAGGTTCAGCCGGCGAGGCCAGAAGAAGCAGGAGAAGAACGGCGAGTGGTTTGTCCATTTCAATGTTGGAATGAAAGAAATTTCCGATTTGCTACCCCTTTGCTTCTCGTCGAAAACTAGTGGAAAAAGGCGGGGCCTCAGAACCACACTCTGATTGAGAATAAGAGCGTGGCGTCGTGCAAAAAAATTTAGCTGACTCATTCAAGTTGTTGTTTTTGTTGTTTTTTGCAGCACTAATTCTTGCAAAATTTATGACTCAAGCATGAACGCTTTCATCATAGAAAGGGACTTACCAGCACTTTTGAGCTTATTGGAACCAAAACATTTCTCCAACGGGCACTCTCGATTAATTTGCCTCCTACGGCAGTTCTAAGTACCCTCTTCCAATGAAAACCAAGTTTTTCTCAAATTTCCAATGTTCTCTTTTCAGGCAATGCAACAACTCCCTCCCGCTGACGTGGCAACCGCGTCGCACCCCCGTCGCGTTGCGTGCGGCAGTCGGGAGAGAGGGGACTGTTGGCTGTGTTGCGTTGACGACGACGATGAGGGACGTACCCAGACACATAGCTAAGTCACCAATCAACGCCAAAAAAGAACTGAGGATATCACGCCAAACACGAATCCAGTTTGTTTGTCTTGGCGATAGAAGGTTCATGGACACTTTCAGCGGGAGATGGCAGCGATTTGTGGAAACCATGATGAAGTCACAGTGAACAGTGAGTTTTTCACTTGACTATATAATTATAACGCAAAGTGTTTTCAGAATTGCCTACGTGAATTCTCCCGACCAAATCTGCAATATGTGGCGTCCGCTGAGTCAACCCCTTCATCGGCTCGTTCTGGAGAGTGATGGAAATAGAAGACGAGAAGGCCAAGGAAACCATTTCGCTAACGGATTCCGTCAGAGAATGGTGAATCTGCTCATGAACGTTTCCAAATGGCACACGAGGCTCTGGAAGCGGGAATATTGTAAGTTTTTTGTTGCGTTTTCGAAAACAAGAAGATTCTTCTGAAATTGCGCCCTTCGTTTCTTGCTAGCGTCTGTTTTTGGGATGATCGATCAAATCGGATGAGATGATTCAATAACAGATGATCGCAATCGATCGGAGCTGATTTTCTGAGCGTTAGAGAGTTTTGCGTCACATTTCGAGTGCGCTACGTCTTTCGAAACATTGTTCGGTGATGATACAGAAAAACCAAATTTATTCATTGCTCACTTGAAAAGTAGCACCAGAAAATGTTTTGTCATTAAATATTCGAGAAAGATTATGAGGAACAGACAATGCCATGGGCCTAGTTTTCAGCTGGAGTGGAGTCCATGAGTTCGAGCTCGAGATGCGCATCTTCCTCGCGCTGCTGACGCTCTTCGTTCTCCTCGACAAGGCGGAAATTGTAGGCCATGTAGACGAAACAACAAATCAGGATCGCTTCCGATGCGACGACCACGAAAAGAATGAAGAGAAGCAATGAGTGAACGTTGTGGCCGTCGGATCTGGAATCAATCGATAGTGTCAAAACGATGATGCTCATGAATCACTCACGGTTCCTGAGGGTCTTGAGTCGTTGTCACGTGGGATGGTGGCGTCGTGGGGAGCAGCATCGCGATTAGGTCAAGCGTGATGGATGGATCGGTGGCCAGTGCTCCGAAGTCGATGGAGACGTCGGTGTCATTGTTAGAAGAAATCTCTCCGGATTCTACCTTCGAGGGAGCATCGATGATCGGCGCCGCAGCGGCCGTGGCGATCAAAATGAAGAGAGCGAAGGCTCTAGTTGTCATCATGTTGTCGAATGAACAGATTTCAAGTTTCATTCCTATTTGTAATGTTTTTATGAACGCTGAAAACTAGTGAAAAAAGGCGGAGTCTGAGAAATCAGCCTAAGCGCTGACTCATTTCTGATTTTTGCAGAAATCGTTTGCAGGAACTTCAGACTTATACGCAATACATCAATCTGTGAAATCTATCAATTAGGAGACAAAATCTTGCTCAAAAATTTTGGACAGTGCGTAGGACACCTCATGCGTGTTGCACATGGATATGCAGTGATTAATAGAAATAATTAAAGAAAAATGAAATTCGTCACAGTACAGCATGGGAATGAAAGGAAATGGAAAAGGTTAGAAAAATTTAATGGCGACAACCATCCACATAGTTAATGACAAAATAGGTTGAAAAAGAAATATGATGAAGCGCTTCTCGATCCTTTTTGTTCTTTTCTACTGGACCGCCGCCTTGGTTCTGCGCCAAAAATTGATCAGCTCCTCCGGAAAGTGTTCGGGTGAGGTGTCGTTTTCTGAAATCGCTGCTTCAATAACTATGTAATTCCAGACGTTTCTCCGCGTAATCTGTGACAAGAGAAGCCAGTAATCCGGAGGCGTTATAGGAATTCGTTCCCCTCATTCTCCCTGCCGTTAAATGAACATTTCTCCTAAAAGACCGTCCATTCCCACTTCTCCCTTGACCAGTTCTGAACGTCTGCGCATCGCTATTCTTCTCCGCCGGGATTTCGGCAAAAAAACCTTGCTTCCGAGACGTTTTCCGCGTCACTCAGGTCACCTTCCGCGTCTTCCCTTCGCATTTTCGTACCGCCCCTCCTCCTGCCTCGTTGTGAATCATAATCGATCCGATTTCTTTCGAAAAAGTCGGTTCCCCGTCACGTACGATGCGTTGGAACTTGAGCCCGCCCTTTCCATCGTCCACACATCGTATATATAAATAGGTTCGGGATATAGATTCTCCTTATTTTTATTGTCCCCATTCACCGTCGCTCGCTACGTGGAACTCGGTGCGCATTCGGCCGGTTTCTGATCGTCTGCGCATCACTTTTCGCCGTCGGAACTCTACGTGTGAATCATAAAACGGCCCCGAGAGATGGACGATCGTTAGAAAAACGATCGTCCATCTCTCTCTCAGTTCTTTTTTTCGTAGTATGTTTACACTCTTCTTGCTCTTGCTAGCCGTTTATTCAACAGCGGCTGCTATTTCGGAGGGGTGTCCTCTAGTAACAAATGGTCCTCGTCCTCGTCCCCGTCCTCGTCCCCGTCCTCGTCCCCGTCCTCGGCACTCGAGGTCGCTCGTTATTTTTCAGATGGGCTGTCTAGGACCAGTAGTAAGAGGGCTTAGTTGGCGCTCAAAGAACGTTTCTCTCATTTCGTTTGGAATTCGATTCCAACTGCGAGAAGACCCCTCCCACGGAGTTCTTCGAAGTAGAAAGTAATTTCCGGTGGCTCAATGTTTGAAGGATGTCCTTTTTTTCGAACCACTCCCAGTCTCTCGGGACCACTCGGGTCGGCGACCAACGCTCTCGTCTTGCACTTCACTCGCCGTCGCCTGCAAAACATTCTCCGAGGGCGCACCCCCTTCGGCAGCTGTTCCACTTCTCTTTTTGCAATTTCTCTCGCCCGTCTCTTTCATAATCCGCGACAAAATCGACGCCTTTTGCAAATTCATCTCCGCCCCTTTATCACAAAACCACCACTTTTTCCGTTCTCAGTTACCCACTTCGTTGACTCCGCCCCATTCGCGCCCAGCCGGAGATAAATAGGAAAGCCGCCACAGCAAAGTCCTACTCAGTCCAAAAAAATGCTGGAGTTCATCGCCCTCATGATTAGCGCTGTTGCCCATGCCAGGCCGTGCATCATCGACAATCGGCACCGGGACTTCGTGGCCTACGACTACGAGTTCGAAGTCGATGTGAATTCCGTGATCCGCTACACCGAGCCACCACCAATATACAACGCGCCACAGAAGATGTTCCGACAAGCTCAGCCCCTGACCCTCCCGGAAGCAACGGATTTGTTAGTTGCCCTCAATCATCTTATCATTTGAAACAATCACTCTTTCCAGACTAACCAAAATCTTTTTGCTGATGGTGGGCTTACTGGCTATTGTGCTCATAGTGTTTTTATTGATACGATATGTCAAAGCACGACGCCGTCCGGTCGAGGACGAGGCGAAAGAGAATCCCGAGGAGATGGAGCTGACCAACATCGACGACTGAGAGTTCGATTGTCCTGCCGCTCCGTGTCACTGCCCCGGTAACCATCTTTCTTATATATTGATCTGAAATTAATTTTTGTATGATCCAGTATTTGTTTCTGCTGATATGTAATTATTTTGATTTGGATTTGGATGTGGACTTTGATTTGGAATTTTATTCTTATTTTGAGATATGAATTTGGTGTATTTTAATGTCTATGGATTTGTGTTTGAACTGAGTCAAAAGTAATCTTCGTCGTTTGGTCGAACTCTGCCGAAATTGCTGTCGGACTCCACAATGCGAAAAAGCCATTGGCTCCAGAGGCAATTTATCACAAAGGGAGGGCACCAGGGAGGCACCGGGCGGCACGAAGCCCGACATTCTCCCAACCGGAAAACGAAAGGCCCGAACGGAAATTGAATTTTTGTTCGAACATACCCCGCAGCCGGAAATGGAGAAGGTCAAACTTTTGACGCAGAACGGAAATTGAGAATGCGCTTTGCGTGCGCAATTGATAAGAACCGATGATGATGATCACGATGCATGGTTTTCAAAAAAAAACCCACTCTTCTTGTTTCCCTATCCCTTCTGTTCTTCGCGTCCCGTTGCTGAACAACGGATAGTCTTCGACGAAGAGGTTTGCATTCCGACGTCTTCATCAAAAAAAAAAGTTCGTCGCAAAGGCCGACGTCACACTTCTCCTCTTCTCGCCGTCTGACGTTATGACCATTACTCTTCGGGGGCCAGGGTCATCTAGCATGCAGCGGTTTTTGACGATTGACGTCCTGCGGAAACGGAACGAGACAATATGATTGAGTGGCGTCTTGATGTACTCACGACAGTTTTCGATTTCGTCAGCCCGGTCAGAAGGGACGACCGACCGACGTTCTTCGCCGCAAAATTGATCTTCGATTGGTTTGATTCGGGGGGCGAATTTTGTTTCCGATGTTGTGATCGTTTCCTGTCGGTGAGCTGAAAATAAGAATGTTGGATGGAAAGATAATTACTGCACACCACGACAGATTCCAATTCGCATTATTGAAAATTTGCACGTGGACGAAGGAGCAGTTTCATTCCGGATTTTGTCGATAATCGGCGAGAGTTCACTGCCATCGATATGTACATCCATCGAATGTCTTCTAGACAGACGGATCACGGATCCCAACTTGTATATCTCATGACGACGTGGTATTGGAGAACGTCTTCTGTCCTCTCGGTCATCACGTTTTTCGTTAATTGCATTCTGTCGTAAAGTGCCTAGAGTCGCTTTTCTGGGTCGACCTGGTGGCGTTCAAAGTGCGCGTTTCGTCGTCCAGATTTTCCAGATTTTCGCTGTCGACAGTAATCCTCAAAAATTCCAAAATGTACTGAGTCTGCAATCACGCGCAAAACATGTTTCAACACAGACGCCGTTCTCTGCAGACTCATCGCATTTTGGAATTCTTGAGGATTACTGTCGACATCGAAAATCTGGAAAATCTGGACAACGAAACACGCACTGTGAACGCCCCCAGGTCGACCCAGAAAAGCGACGCTAGGCACTTTTAACGTCCCATGACCATCCGTCGGTTTCGAAGTGTTCGCAAATATAGCGGAGGTTTTTATTCATCGCGGCAATTGAAGTCAAATGGCATTTTACTCGAACACAGTCATTGAGCATGAACATTAACTATTGTACGAGTCTCTGTTCTTCTTCCAAATATTCATCTTCAGTTCTCATAACCCCATGTAGAATAATTGTTCATCAATCTTTACCCTGTCTGTTATAAATAATTTCTTCTTAATGTTTTCTTCAAATTTCTCGAAAAATTTCATAAACACCTGTTTTGACAGCGTTTGGGAAAGAATTGCAACTCTTCGAGTGTGTCCCGGTCTCACAATTGGAAGATTTCAGTAAAAAATCCAATTAGAGCTCCTTTATATCGTCTCGGAGCAGCGGATGGGCTATGTGTCATCGTCTGGTACTGTTTTGAACACGCGACGCACGGGGGACGCGTTGCGGCTATTGGAGTTCCAAGCACACTTGTCCACGGGAAAGATCGAAAAGGAACAACATGCCACTTCTGCTCAGTTTGGAGACTGACAACGAACACATTGAACGAGATATGAGAAGTCTTGGATTTCAGAGAACATTTCGCAATGTTTCAGTGTTTCCCGCTTTGAGCCGTCCACGAACGGTTCCCAGCGCCGATGATTCATTGACTCCGCCTTTTTCCACTAGTTTTGTCAGGCACCTGCCGAACAACAAAAGCAAGGCAAACCGCCATTTTTATCATTTCTTAATGGACCTATGCTATTTCACGTCGTGTTTTCCCTATTCAAAGACGTCGAGAAACGTCGCGAAACATCGTGAAACTCGAGGATGGCGACGTTTCACGACGTCATTTGTATAGGGAAAGCACGCCGTGAAATAGCATCCAAATATATATTTTGAACAGGTAACAATATGAAGAGAAACAACTTGATCATCTTGTTCGCCACTGTTTTCTTCGTGGTGAGCGCTGTCAAGTTCATGGTTATCGTGAAATGGCACCAATCCGATGAAATGTTTTATGAAGAATACGAAGAGGCGGATTATGATTTCCCGACCGCCGACGACTCGTCCGCCACCGCTGGAGACTACGACTACGTCGATCTCCTGACCCTGGAAAAACATGAGTGAGTTGTTTTTTTTTAATGGATTTGACTCGTCAATCATTTCAGAGTGACCCTTGTCCTGCTGTTGAGCCTCGTGTCTTTGTTGGCACTCTGCGCCATCTTCGTGGTGATTTGCTACAAGGCCGCAGACCGTCGTGTCTCCAGCAGAAATGACGAGGCCGTCGAAATGGATGCTATCACCAGCATCGTCTGAGCGACTTTCTCCTGAAAGCATCACTGGTTTCACTTTATTTATCTCATGTCTCCCACTACTTTCTTTCTTTATTTATTTCGTACTTACATATAATTTGAAGATCTAATATCTATCATGGACCTAAGTTGGGTCTGCAAAAAATAGGTTTTTCAAAAAAAAAAAATTTTTCCAAAGCGGGAACGGCAAGAAAAAAAAATGATTTTACAAAATTCATTCAATGCGCCTTTAAAGGTCCAGAGCTAGATTAGAAGAAAAGCATTTCAATTTTTTTCCTAAGCAGAAATAACAAAAAAAAAAGAAAAAAATCAAAGCCTGCGCTTTCAAATGGGTCCGTTGCGCGACCAACAGAAAAAATAAAATGATTTTGAAGTAGCATTTTTTCCTTATTTTGCCGTTCCCGCTTTGGGAAAAAATAGAAAAAAAAACTATTTTTGCCGACCCAGCTTAGGCCATATTTCTCACAACTTCCAGTGAAATTTCGTGTTTTTTCACATCTGCCTTTGTCAAATGAATCCCGTCGTCTTTTGTTTTTTTGCAGCATTTTTACAGAAGAATCCCAAAAATACTCACTGTTTTGCTGCATTTATTTTGTCCGTCAAAGTTCTTGTTGCTGTCCCATAAACCATTGGTCAAAGGACCATGATGTCGAATAGCGCAAATAATTCGCGGTCACTCGACAAAAGCTTTGATTGAGTATCTGAACAAACGAATAAGTTTTTGTGTGTTCTCAGAAGAAACAAACTGACGACGAACTGCAACCAGCATGAATAACGTTTGGTTGTCTCCGCGGAATTCTTTGCTACACCACTGGAATACAGACTGCTCGGAAGACACCACTATCCGATTTCTTGAGACCTGTTAAACTTCCAATTTTGGACTTCTAGTGTGAATTCTCAACATAACCTCGCAGAATGGTCCAATTGTGTGTGTTCTGCCTAAAAAATCGATAGTCCACCTCGCACAGTGCAATTAACGGAGGACACCACTGCGCTTGAGCAATTGTCCAGCTGTGTTCTTTTGCCAGGTGGTTCTGCGGAAAAAAGGCATTGACAAATTTAGAAGGGACAAATATTGGAAAACTCACTGAAGAAACCATGAAAAATCCGTGCAATATTGAACAATTGTTTGGCATTTGAATACAATGACATCACTTCATAAAACGACGAAAATTCATTTAATATCCGTTCTTCCTACCTGAAAAAAATAATTTTAAGGAAAAAATTATTTAATTATAAGAGGTTTATGCAGAATGTTTTGATAAAACGCCAGAAAAACACGAATCAAATTCGTTTTTCGCGGCCAACATGTGAACGAAGTGCGCCAGTGGCCGACGAGAAACGCGTCAATAATGTCTTCAAGGCGTCGGAAAAAAACGCCCTCAAATAATTCTACCTGTTTTCCAGACTTCTCTTTTTCAATAATTCTACCTGCTTTCCACATTGCTCTTTTCAATAATTCTAGTTATTTTTCCAGATCTCATTCTTCGAAGGTATGCGGTTCCTGCATAGTTTGTGAGTTGTTCTCTATCTTTTTTTCCAAACAGCCTCTCTTTTCAGTTTCGTCATGATGTTCATCGTTTCGAGCGTCGCGGCAGTCGTCATTTGCTGCATCGCCGCGAACAGGCACCACATCCTGCAATGGGCCTTGCGCCGTGAAGAAAGAAAGGCCACGCGCAAGGCCCAACAAGACCTGGAGGCCCAAGAGGAACTGGGCGACGAATCGGAATTCGACGCCGAATAAGGCCTAATTGGTTTTTTTTTAATAAATTTTTTTTTCACATGACTTGGCTTGTCTCGACTCAACTTTCACAGTTTTTTACTGACTGATACCTATCTTGTTAAAAATTGGTTTAATCATATTCAAACCAAGAATAGCTAATTTTCCGAAAACATTTCCGATATAAAATCCATCTGCAAGATCAGAAGCCCTTTCGATTTAACCAGTGTGGCAGCTTCCGAAGTCACGTAGAGAGCATGTCTGCGAAATAATTGTCAGGCGATGCTATGGACCTCGAAATGGCTTCTTGCTCACAGTGACATGCTCGATTTGTGAGTTTTATTTTTATTTTTGAGCAACACGAATCCTGCATTTTTGCTCAGAGATCCATTTGCAAAATTTTAACGGCATCGTTTCTTTCTGAGAATTCTGCACCCAGTCGTCAGGGAGTTTGCAGTGAAAAACGCAAATCCTGAATGTCCGTTCAAATAGTCGTTTGATTTTGTGTTCTCCGCTGGCCGACAAACATAAGTGGTGTGCTCGGTCAGAAATCTCAGTGGTTATCTTCTGATTCTGTTAAAAATGTGCGGAAGAAACGTCTCTCGGTGACGTTTGCGCAGCCCTTCACGACAGTGGGCAAGAAGAACTATCGATTTTTTGGGGGAATGCATACAAATACGATGCTCTGCGAGGTGACGTTTCGAATTTGTACAGTAAATCCCAATAAGAACATTTTGCAGGCCTCAACAATAATTTTTCAAAGAAAACATGACAGTGAGACGAATTTGACTGTGACAATGGCATACCTTTCACAAATTAACCTGAAAGAAGCGTTTAACAAAGATGTTTCGTCAAGAACACCACGGACACACTAACTTGTCTGTCCCAATGCCCATTCACCTGGAATAAGACCTTGTCATCAGTCAGCAGAGACGACTGCTCAAATTCTCGCGGTGCTTTCTTTCGAAACTACCGAACCAAACCAACACGCTCGACCGAGTATTCAACGAATTGCGAGCAACTTGGGTTTGGTGCAAAAGAAAAAAAATCATCAGGAAAAACGAGTTCGACATACGAAAAATGCATATCTCTGGCGAATGTGTTCAAATTCCATACACTGTTGGCTGTCAGTGCTCTTACTTATGGTTCACATGGTATCAGTGCTACGCGCATTTAAAAATCGCATTGGTTATCAATTCCGCAATATTAAAGGAAAAACCGAAGAAGAACTCTTTCTGAAGTGAAGTGGATTCTAAGCGTCGTTGAATACAATTAGTGCGACACGCACTATTGATTTTTTGAGGACGCATGCAAATTTGATGCTCTGCGAGGTTATGTCTCATATTTAGACAGGAAATCCAAGCGCAAATGTTTGACAGGCATCAAAAAACGTATCACAACAAGGAATCAATGCGGAATGATGCTACAAAGCCAACGAATTGCTTATCGCGACGAAAAGAAGAAACGTGGCAATGGCGGCGACGAATATTCCGCAAAATGAGCTGGACAAGGAATTCCAAATGGATTTTTGACACTGACTTATACTTTTCTGACGTTCAGTCACGTGGCCGAAATGCGGCCGTGAGTATTTTCGAAGACTCGGTTCGCTGCTGGTGTTCCGCAATTGGACAATCTGCGAAAAACGACATGATGGTCTATTGCAGAGCATCAGAAGTGGAATGAGGTCTTTATTTCGAAAAAATGAAAGAGTAATAACAAGAAAAAGAGTTTCTTATTCGAGAAAGAAATTGTTCATAGAATGGATAACTGCTGGCGAACAGCGCGTTCTTGCTGTAGATGGAGAGATTCGAGGTGTTAAATGACAAATATTGATAGAGCCACTGGAGAAAAAGTGATTGTGGTATTAAGAAATAGATGACCAAGAGACCGAATGGCAGAGGCAGAGACGAATGAGACGATTACTCTGAAGCATGTACTTTTTTCTTAAAATCTGCTGTCGTTAGCGTTTTTTCGAGGAAATTTTGGAATGCTTCCGTTTCCTCCCTGAAGATGTTCGAGCAATTGAGCCAGTTGAAATATCCTGCCACGGAGAGTTTTCTGGCAAATCGTATGGAAGTGGACATTCTGTCCAATCGATCATTCGGATATTTTTGTAGTCTCGACGGTCATTTTCCGGAAGAACCGGCGGAGGCGGAGTTTGTGCTCGCGCGGAGTGCTGTAGATGATCCGCGTGAGAAGCTCGCTGATATAAAACAACTGGAGCTCTCGGAGGGGGAGGTAGGATTTGATCTACACTTGTGTTGGTGAAGATCACAGGAATGTCGCCGATGATCATTCCCAATGCATCCGTGTCTGGGACAATGTTGAATTGGGGTGGCGCCGGAGGCTGAGAGTTGGGGGTGTCATTTGAGAGAGCGGCTTGTTGAGCAAGAATCTTGGCTTTCCGAGCTCTTGAAGCAGACCTTTGGATTTGCAGACGTTTTTCCCCTTTCAGCTTTGCCTGAGCCTGACTTCTTAGTATTCCTTAAAAACAAGTTACACGTTTCAACGACGAAATGGAACTCACTTGTCGATCCCATGCATACAACTTCACGAAGCCGTTCACGTCTTGTTAAGCGTTTGACTGGAGCCATTGGGGAGACGAATAATGAGTAGAGGGACAAGCTCTGAAAAGCATAGAGTCGGAAATAAAGCGCACACGCATGAGGTAAGACGACGCGTGGGAAAACAAATGTTCGATGAAACACGTAGGTTTCACCGGAAAACACACACATCGCTTCCTACCATAGGCGGAGCATTGTGTTATTGAGAGAGATAACGATGAGGGAGAAATACGAAAAAGAGAGTGTTCTGGAGGAAGAAGAGAGTGAAAGCTACAAAATTGCTCTCGGGCGTGAGAGAGAGAGAGAGAGTCAGATTGATATATTTATGGATTTGTTTTCTTTTGACGCCCTGGATTTGCACTGCGGCTCGCTCTTCTTATTCTGTCTCCCCTTTACAATAATAGTTCAGGGATCCCGATAATGACTTCCAAACAACAGCTCCTAATCCTCCTGCTTGCGTTCTCGTGCGGAGTATCAATGGAACAATGGGGAAGCCTCAAAGGTTTTCCTCCAGTTATCAGTAGTGAGGCTCTTTGTCAAATTCATACTTGATTTGTTATTTCAGTCGTCAACAGGTACACCCCTGTCACATTCTACTGCAAATCAAAAGCCGGGGAAACTGCAGTCCATAACATCTCCACTACTTTCCTTGACAGCTTCAGTGAGTCGTTTCAATCATTTCAAATCAGAAGAATACATAGTTTCTACTCTCAATAATTTCAGTAATGGAAGACGAGAAGCCAGATGAGTTGGAACTGCAGTTCTATGTCAATGACACTGTCCATCTGAGATTGACCTCCTGCCACCAGAACTGGGTGCTCCCGTGGGTCCCTCAATGGCGTTTCGGGCTCACAATACCTCGGGACACGTGTACTAAGCAGTATGAACCACGGTGAGTTGTTATTTAGGAATTCTTGGACTATCTGAGATTGCCTTCAGGTTCCGATTATACATGTACGCGTCAAGACCAATCACCCTCAAATTGGCAGTGTCAAACCTCAGAAAACAGAAGACGTTGATGGAAATACTGCCAATCCCACGAGTAGTAATCCGACTCGTCGAATGGATACGTCAGGAATTCCAGATTCCCATGTTTTGATAATGTCAAAGAAATCTATTTCAGTAGTCTAATAAAATAAGCTGCTATCAAGTAATTCGGAGAAATGAGAAAAGTATGAATAGAAAGAAAAGGCGGGCGAAACGCGAAACGCGGCGAGCCGAGATAATCAGTGAGAAGGGCGGCTTATACCTCTTAATCCACATGCACGCGGCTCGCGTGAGATATAAGGTGATTATCTCCTTCTTTTGATCGCCCTGCCGGATTTGCGCTGTCAGGAGATTTTCGCTCCCATGGTGTTTGAAGTCTCGAATTTGGAGCGATTATGATGAAGAAGGGACTTTCAATTCCATTCTCCACAGGTGCTCGGGGGGCCAGGTGCCACGGAAAACTGATAATTATAGGTTCTGGACTGAGGAAGAAATTTGCAGGTTCCTCGGCGTGGAAGTAACTTCCTTTTGCTTCTTCTCGATGAAACGTCATTCCTGTCACTCAAAGTCGAATTTCTTCATAATTTCCACGTCACATTCCTTCTTGGGCCCCGTGATACTCTGCAGCCTCCCTCTCCTCATTCGGAGCCTCTCAGCTCGCCGTGCCTAGCAGTGCCCGCCATTTCAACGCAACTGTACATCACCTGCTATGCACATGTTGTTTTTCCATCGCACTCAGCCCTTTTCGACAGATTGCATCTCTCATTTTCGATGCGTACGTGCAACATTTTGACGGGTCAGATCTACAGATAGGGAGGGTTGGAGCCACAAGGCCGAGCAGGGGGCAGGGTTTCCAAAACCTAAAAATCTGGTCCGAAGTGTGAAAATGCGTGGCAAAATGTTGGATTGATAGCCTGCTGAATTCAATGAAAAGGCTGAGGACTCTAGAATTCCTGGATTTGTCTTGAACTCTGATGTCCTGGATCCATAAAATTCTGAAAAATCTGCGCTCATCGTGGCAAGGGTCTTATTTTCTCGGTTTCCAAGTCGCCACGTCATCTCAAATCAATCACAACACCCTTATTCTCTATAGTGAATTTTCCACCATTGTCCCGGATTGGTGAACACGTGTTAACCTCGCGCCGAGCCTCCTGTTCACCACCTGCTACACCCAACCCAACCCAGCTCTCTCCAAATTGTGGCCTTTTCAGCACATTTTCACTCTAATTTGCACGCCTATTCAATGAGAGAACGGGGTAATTAATATAGTGGTGTGAACGAACTTTGTGAGCAGAACGACCTATGCTTGATGGTATTGGAAGGTTCGACTCAATTTCCTCTCTTTCTCTGTCCATCCCCTCGGTTCTTCTTCTACTCCCGTCCTTCTCCCCGCCAGCTCCACCTATTCCAAATCGGGTCAGCTTTGCAACGTGTCATTAAATCCGTGGGCCAACCGTGAGCCAACCCTTGACTCTAGGTTACTGGTTCCCCTAACCGACATCGCGTGAGTAGTACTGCTATGGAAATGGCCTCGCAATCGAGGTGGTTTCTGCCGGAGGATCATTATATCTCGAGATTGATAAGAGATATCTAAAAGTTGTCAACAGTGAGCTTGTAGAGCATAACTGGGACTATAAGTTTGCTGCTGAGGGCTATTTCGATGGCATCCGATAGTAGTAGCCCTCAACGAAAATCCTTCTCCTGTTTCGAGATTTCAAAAGCGACATTCTCCCTCATTTTTCTTCCTCTCTCTTTGTTTTTCGCCCACTGTCCGTTTTTCTGCACGGGCAAGAATGAGTGTTGCCGCCTAATTTCCATATTCGACCCTTTCATTTCCTTCCACGTGCTTCATCTTCTTCCCCTTTTTCGTATTGCTCCGTTTTTCCGTGTTTTTGTTCTTATTCCAATTCCCTTCCCCCAAAAGTCTATTCTGTCACATCACCATCAAAGCAGTTTGCAATGGGCTCGAGTGGGTTGCGTGGCACATTAAATTGCTCGTTTACCTAATAGGTTTTCAGAAAATTGACCAAGAATTTTGTCCAGAAATAGATCCCGCCATTCTACAAATGTAGGCGTCGTCGTTGGGCGTATTTGTATGAAGAGAGCTGAAAAATGTAGTTGTACCCTTATACAGCTCCCAGCTCATTCTGTATGCGGTGCCTCTTGTGACGTGGCATTACCACACCGAGAGCCTTCCGCCCGCTTTCCCCGTTTCTCCCGCCGCACCGTTACCTACCGTACTCCGTTCCAAACCTTTCCCTCCCTGACGCCTTTATAGCCCCGAACTCCGCAAATAGCCATAAAATGTTGAAAAGTCCATGCAGCAGTCTCCACCGTGGCGTGAAAGACTGCACGGGGAAGTTTTATTTAAGCGGAAGGAGAAGCCTGGTGGGCCATCATTCGAGTTCTCCTCGACTTCCACGTGCCCCCATCTCGGCTGTCTAGACATTGGAATCTGCCACCCCGCCGCCGTCTCTTCCTTTGTGAATCCTGCCGCAACCCTATAAAACGCCATCCTGACTCTTTCTTCTCTTCGTCTATTGATAATGAGATACCTTTTGGATCGCCGCGCATGCACAAACGTTGTAGTGCTCCTTTATCATCGCGGCGCCGCGCTAGGGGTTCCTTATCAGTCTGGCTTTTTTTGTGGGCCTAAATAAATCAAGCTGCTAGTCCAGTCTCCGACTTCCACGTCAGCTACTTTTGAGCATTCGTCAAGTGAAGTGATAGTCTATAAATCTCCGCCTGAAATCCCATCCTTCCCCCGGGAAACTCGTCACTCTGGAGTAGAGGGCACTTTGAGCGAGATCGCCACGCAACCACGAGACGACCGTTAGCAACACATCGCTCATTTCGGCGCCCTTCTGTCTCACTGTCTCATCAGTGCAAAAGAAGACGCGAGTTTTGTTTACGGGTCTTCATTAGGTTGCCATCTTCACAACAAACTTGGAAGTCACTCAGGCAGATTTTATGAAACACTCATCGCTGTTTGTTTATGTCTTCTCTTCTTTTCGCACCCTTTCTAGATTATTAGTTTCGAGTTCTAGAAGGAGCCGTCTCGACGTACCCGACTCAAACTCAATGGCTCCGTATTCTGAGAAGAGTGTAAGCATATGACGCCCCCTTTTCCCACGTTTTCTTTTCCTTTTCAGAAAGCTGTGGAGCTGCCCCGTCGCAAGACCACCGCGGAGCAGCTCGCGGAAAGAATGGCGTTCCGGAATCGAAATGCGTCACACACCAAACAAGCTCCAGCGACGGAGGTCGAGGAGGAGTCTCTCGACCAAGAGATCAAAATGGAGCCTGCTGATCACGATCTCGATACAGAGATCAAACAGGAGCAGGAGGAAAAAGAGAAA
This sequence comes from Caenorhabditis macrosperma, assembly GCA_963932285.1. NCBI lineage: Eukaryota > Metazoa > Nematoda > Chromadorea > Rhabditida > Rhabditidae > Caenorhabditis > Caenorhabditis macrosperma. The sequence continues at coordinate 4,939,133 of OZ010618.1, forward strand.
GACCTCGAAGCGATCAAGAACATGATCAAAGGTGAGACTGATATGAGTGCATGGGAAACATCGAATTTTATAGAGGTCGAACTGTCTCTGGACATTTCGAAGGATCTCAAGCAGATGCTCAAGAGACTGGAGGGCAGGACCCTCTTGAAGCTGACTCTCAACCTCAATGTAAGTATCACCAGAAAGTGCTCCCTCATTCGAATCTTTTTCAGACCGAGGTGATCGCCTGCTTCGAGGGGCTTTTCGAGAGACTCTGTCGAAAGGCAGAGGTCACCGAGAAACCAGATGATATAACTTGGCGGCAAAAATACGCCAAGTTATACTTCGGAAACAGACTTGGCGACCGGAAAGAAGATTGGGAGAACACTCTGCAGACAAAGAATGCCAGCAGTATCGTTCATGTGAGAATTCGTCATCGCGCGGTAACAACTACCAGAACGGTTAGTAAAAAGGGGATTCTGCAGAAGGCTTAGCTATTTCTTTTTAGAAGCCCATTGATATCCCGGAGATGTTTGTGAAGCGGAACGGGCGCATGTCTGATAGAAGACTGAGCGAACTGGCGAAGAGTCGCGCCGTCAGAGTCGTGCGAATGGTCAACGAGAGACGCGCTGAAATCACCGAAGCACCAAAACCACGTCCGAGTTCAGAGCCGCCTTTGCCACGGAACTATGTAAGGATAGGCTGTTCAGAGTGTCCCCCAAATGAGGTATATTGTTTTCAGCAGTGGTACGTCGACAAATTTCTCACTCCACATGAATCGCAACTCACGATGGCGCCAATGCTCACGAAGCTTCTGACTGACACTCGCAAGCGTTTTAAGGTCGAATTCTAGACGAAACAGTCTCCCACTTCAAGTTAAGCAATGTACGATCAACTTAAACAGAAATGCGCTCTACATTTCCGTCGTTTTTTCTGGCAAAAAGCAACCAGAAAACGAAATTGTCAATAGAGCGCATTCCCACCTCAGCTGATCGTACATCACCTCAATCCCCATCCCCATTCTCACTCAATCACTGTCAAAACTCCGATCCTCCCTACAAACCATTCACCGTCCATTTACCTCACTCCTCGATCTGGAAAAAGGCCTCTGTTGGCTTTCGGCCGTCTTCTTCTGACTCTCGAGCGAATTTCACCAGAATCTCTCCTCCCTGCCAATCTCAAATAATCTCATCAAACTCAGTTAATCTCCAAACCACTCATCTTTCATCTTACTCGATGTATCAATCGGCCAATTCTCTGTTGTTTGGCCAATCACTGACAGTTCCACTCTTGAACCAATACCAACTTCTGTTTCTTCTATTGTATCCCGAAAAGAGCAACAAAAACCGATGATATGTTAACCTTGCTATATCCCGAACTTCTGTTTTCCTTCCCGGCGCATCTCTCCTTCTTTTATCTTCAATCGTTGATTCAACCTTTTCTGCATTTACCGTAAAACACGCTTCCGGAGAACCATTATATCTTGAGATTGATAAGAGGTATCCAAAAATTATCAACAGCAGAGTTGTAGTCCTAATCTTGATCTACTAGTTTGCTGTTGACAACTTTTTGATATCGCTTATCAATCTCGAGATATAATGATTCACCGGCAGCGTTTGGCCCAGCTCCTCTTCTTTTACCTTCAATCTTTGATGCAACCTTTTCAGCATTTACTCTGCACACATTGACATATTTATTCATCTGTTTTTTGCATACAATAAAGTCAAAATGATGATTTGAAAGCGGAATGTGCAAAGAAAGGAGTTCAGCCTTTATATCACCTCGAATCAGTTGTTTACAGAGCGTTCAGCCCACGATCGTTTCTGAAAACATACAGAATGAGAGATAATGATCTTATCATTAGGAGAACGTACCCTCGCTTGGAACTGTTGAGAAGAGTCCGAATCACCTAATAGTTTACGCTCGAAGGTTATTTTTGGAGACTTTCTGCCTGCTGAACACCTTGGTGGTGTTAGAAAAGGCGCCGCCGTTCCGTTTTTCTCTATCTTTGTGGAAACAGAATACGATGAACTTGGCAGTGATAACCTTCTGATCTTTGGACCACTGTGTGAGGTGGTATTACCTCCTGAATGCACATATTGGCGAGTTCATCCGCTTTACTCACTTGTTGATACTTCACTCTGGAAGCAGAGCTTGGAAACCTCGTCATAAGTAGAAGCGACTTCAAGATGAACACTCAGCTCTTGTGCGTGAGATTTCGCTCTGATTTCCACGTCATGGCTTTCAGAATCTAGAGCATCGTTCCAATTGAAAGTGATCATCCGGTTTACACTCACCATAGACCGGCGATGGATGCGCAAACAAAGACGGCGATCTCGTTGCATTCAGATCGTTTTCGAGAAACTCGGAACCTTGGAAACTATCGAATTACAGAAAATAGTCAAAGAATCGGCTCACCTGTTTCTGAGATTTCAGATTTACCACTTTCCACGGTGTCACTCCGGTTCATTCGCTGCTGGAAAGTGGAGAATGACTTCGAATTCACTACAAACCACATTTCGAAACCTAGATGCACTGTTAGCGTAACAAACCACCACTGGGCTCACTGGATCTGGATATCATGTCGAGAACATTCATCCTTGAAAAAAATTACAGATTATGCTCGAAAAATTTGCTCGAAAACACCCGACACGGCAGAAATAGAAAATGGGTAACAAATGAAAAGGCTTTGAAAAGGATTACCAATTCGGAAGATTTGTATCTGGTGATGCGGCGAGTTCGCAGAATAAACAAGGACAAAGTGATAATATGAACGTGTTATTTGCAATAAAAAACGGAGAGAAAGTCAAGTTTTTAATGTTTTATTGGGTAGTTGTTATCAGCCGCTTCATTTTTTTGTCGTTTTGTGTTCAATATCAACTAGCTCATGACGCAAAGAGCACCGCAATGTGCGAATTTATTTTGCAGCGGTGAACTTGAAATGGGGACTACAAGTTTGTCGTTGATAACTTTTTGATATTTGTTATCAATCTCGAGATATAACGATTCTCCTGTAGAGCTATGGGGCAATTTGGATGAAATCCGATAATCGGTACTTGAAACTTGTCTTCAAACATGTCCCCAGGGGAAATTTGAGAAGAATTGATATTTAGAACATTCTCTCACTTTTCACATTCCTGTGAATCAAAGGTGAACCTTCAAAAAGTCCCCTTTCTATCAGAATTCCCTCCGAACACATTGCCAGCCAACTTTACATACTGTCGCGCCGATTACAACACATTTCCGCGGAATTCCTGTTCGCAATAACACACGAAGTTCATTTCGAATGCTATTGGATTATTGGTGAGCGTCAAAAGCGACACACTGTGCCAGACAGGCACATGACCATCGTGAAGAGTGTTCTGAGCACCAATCCCTCTCAAATTCCCGCTACAATTCACTCTATTTCAAATGGCAGTTAGAAGCCGGGAAAAGGTTGTCGCAAAACATATGTGCTCAGAAACAGATGAGGCTTTGTGCCCGGGGAGGACTCATTATGCGACGGGGTCAGTTCTGCCAAACAACATGTCGAATTGGGCACTTTCGGAGGGCCCTGGAGCCCCCCTTTTCCAAAAATTATGAGTGGAGAACTAGGTGCTACTCGTAATGTGTTACCCAGTGAGCGGATCTTCTCTCATTTGCAGCAAGTGAGACTTTGGCACCTAGACTCCAGTCGAGAAGATCGAAGGAGTGGTGGCATGCGGCGGGGATACGTATTTCGGGCGCCCGACATTTCGCGGGTTCCGCCGACCGCTATGAAATGACTGGGTGACGAAAGAGATGATAGCGGGTGGCTTCCACTTGTCTTGGGCGCGCGAAAGCCAATTTCTCTGATTTCCGCTCGTCGTTTCACCGAATACTTATTTATTGCGATTTGGCATAGGCAACAGAGAAAAGCTCATTGAAAACAGCAAGAAGAGAGTGTTTCTATCGAGAACGTTGGAAAATAACAGCGAATTAGTTAAAGATTAGTTTGACTGCAAAGAACAACAAGAAATTGGTTAAAAAAGAAATAGAGACATTACAGAGCAGAGACAGAGCAGGGACAGAGCAGGGACAAAACAGGGACAAAACAACAAAGCGAGAAAAAAGGGGGAATAATGAGATAAAACAGATTTATTCATTAAGCAACATCAATGAAGGGTCCAGCAGTAGATCAAATTGAAGCTGGTCGTTTGAAGATCTTCGGCAATGGAGTTGCTCCGTCGATGTCTAAAATTAAGCTACTCTACTCTCGAAATCCGTGAAGATGAGCCGGAATGTGTCTGATGGGGTACTCAATCATCCGGCTCGCACTAATGTCGTGACTTATCGTCGGAAGTGCACGTACCTGACAGATTGCCTCGGATTCCCGGACTCGAAGCGGCGGTGTTTGGTGTCGCCTCGACAGCTGCCGGGCTGCTCTTCTTCTCGAGCGCCTGAATCCGCGGGCCGTGTGCCGGCGTGCCGGCCGACTTCATTTTCGTGTCCACATGAGAGTGTCTCACTGAAAAATGTATGTATGACCTTGGCAGTTGGTGAAGAGGAGCGGGGGAGACGGGCGGAGAAAAGAAAGTGAATGAAATGAGGTAGTAAGGGGGAGGAGGAGGAGGACAAGCGAATTTATTACCGATTGCTGGCAGAACATCTTCTTTTGGAGGGGACATCACATCACCCTCCTCGCTTGGAATCCCATGTGGCAACTCGGAGTCAGACTGGACGGGTTCCGTGATCCGTTGAGTCGGAGAGTTATGCAGCCAAATGGCCACTTTCATCATCGCCTGCTTGAACTCCAACAACTCGGCTTCCGTAGGCGCCTCGTCTGCAATCGTGGATTCCTTATCAATGCACTTTTGCCACTCTATTCACACTTACCGACGTACTCGCCGACGGCCGGCGCCTTTGAATTGGCGGCCGTAATCGGTTTACTTGAATCGTCCACGTTATCAGCGGGAGACGGCGGCGCGCCGTTTCGTTCTTTGTCCGCCGCTTCCACCCATTCGGTTTGAGTCTCGACGTTGTATCGAACAACGCTGAAGTCGCCGACCGCCGCGTTGACCATTCGTGGTCTCGGTCTATGGATGGTTCTCGGTTGCAGGAGGAAGTTCTGCGGGATGACCAAATGCTCGGGTTTCTCATACACAAACACGAGCTGCTTAGGCGTCACGTTTATCGGAACAGATGGATGACCTCTCAGACGATCCACAAGACTCCGACCCACACTGTTCCGATGTTCCGTGACTGAGTAGGACATGGAAAACAAATTGGGATTACCTGGAAGTTTGAGAAATGCTCCAAATAGATGATTCCTAGGTGAACTCACTCTGTACCGGATGGTAGATGTAATTATCCCACAGAGAGGAGTCATAAATGAAATTCCCTGCTCCCTGGTTTCCCACACAGAAGTTCTGCGGTGCTCGTGGCATATTCGGCGGCATGTTGATCACACGGCCTATGATCCGAATTTCCGGGTGGGTAAATGAAGATCCAACCTACCGAGCTCATCGAAGACAGGATGCTCTTCTTGATGTCCGAATTGCATGCGGTTTTGATGGAATCCATCCAAGTTGTTCAATTGCTCTGAAAAAATCCCTTTTTAGCAGGGCTTTCCGGGGCAAAACTCACCCCGACACCACTCCAACTGATACTGACGGTAGCGAGGATCATAGTTCGGGTTGTGGTGCATTTATTGGTCCTGAAAATTTGGTATTATTTGGGAAAATTTTAGGCCGAAAATGTGCAATGAAAACCTTGAGGATTCAACGAGCAAACTCGAGAAAACGAAAGGGCTGAGTGACGCAGGAGAGCGGATTTGAAAAAGGACACCCTCTAAGACGGTGGAACACCTCATTTGTCTCATTTCGGGGGAAAGTACTACACGGAACGTGTTTTCAAGGACACTGCCTAATTGGTCCAGCTCATTCGAAATTGATAGGTTGGAAGGTTGAATAGTGGTGTGGAGTAGGCGGAAAACTGAGCGAATGCGAGCAAATTGCGAAAATTCGGCCTAAAAAGCCGGCTGAATGTACTTCTCTTTGTCGCGGAGGCGGGGCAGTGGCGAGAGAGTGCACTCTCTCGTCGGCGGACTAGTTCGGCGCCTGTTAGGCCAGCGGAGACCTCGGCCGCGGCCGAATTACCGCGGTGGTTTGAATCCTAAGCGCGTGGGCTTCTGGAACGAAAAAACAACGGAAGAGACTTAATTTTCGCAGGTTTTTTAAAGATTTTTCAATGGAAATAAGATAATTGAACACTTTTGATGATTACAACCCGTTTTCGTGCATTTTTCTTGCAGAATGCAGAACCAACTATTGATTTTTTAGCGGAACGCGAGGAACTGGAGATAAAAACTCACCAAACCACGGAAACTGCCAGGAATACACCTAATATTGTAAAAATGATCTACTTGATGATAAAAAAGTGAGTATTTCATGAAAAACTGCGTTGGAAGTTAGGTTTTTCGAAATAAATCCGAAAATTTAGCGGCGAAAGCTGTTTTTGTCAAATGTTCTCTTTTAACCGCGGATTTTTAGTTGGAAAAAGACGGAAAACAACAGAAAACAATGAGAAGGCAATTTCTGGCTAGTAAAGTGAGCAAAATCCCGGCAAGATTCGGGAAATATGGTTCTAATAAGAGCGCACCACTGGGACTTTACAATTTTACACTTTACACCCCGCTGATTGGTTCCATCTTCTGTTGTTGTGCTCTCAACGCGGAGTATTACTCATTGTGCGTGGAAGCTGCTATAAATAACCTCTAATTGAGTGCAGGCTGAAAAAAGAGCCGCCAAGGGAGGTGCGCTTTGGGAAAAAGGAAACGGATGGGAGATGAATGACGCATTTTTTCAGGGGCATTCTAATCACTTATTCGAGGGAATTTCAACCTTAAAAAACAGAAAACCATTGGAAGAACAGCTGAAGCTCTGAGCCGGCTAAAAACCTGTGTGGGAAACGCGGGAACCGCAAGTGCGGTGTGTTTGCGATATTCCGAGAAAGACAAACTTTCTCCCTCCTCCTTCCTCTTCCTCCAGTTTGTTTTCCCGTTCAAAAAGCGATCGCAAAAAAGTGCTCCATGCTCGCCCTCTGCTCCTTGAATAAATTATCGCTGTCTCTTGCAAAATTGTGAAAGGCAAAACGGAAATTTGGATTCTGCTAATCCTTATAAGTTTCCTTCTGTTAGTAGGTTTTGTCGCTCTGCTCTCGAAAATGCTCTCGAAAACGCGAGAAAGTTGCTGCAATTAATCAGCGCCTCGGAGAATGTTTCGTCTCTGCTCCTCGTGCCGCAGTTCACTAGCACCACCTGTCTGCTCTTCTCCGCCGCGGCACACCGTCCTCTCCTCAACTCCCCCTTCTATGTATCTGATTATAAACTTAACAGCGTCATTTTCTCGTCTCTCGCGTCGAATTCTCTCTGCTCCTATCCCTCCGTTTCCTAGTTTCTCACTGTGTTTACTTTGAGCGTATGGCTGTCGGATTCGGTTTGCGACACCCATAATTGAAGGCTTTCTCTTCTCTCACCCCACCAGTATCAAGTCCCTCCCTTTTCCAACTCTTATCAGTGTAACACAGACGGTCATATATTTGCTGATAAATCATCTTTTTGTGGCTCGGAGGAGTTGAAAAATAGTTCACGTTCAGAACTTCATCACCCCTACCTCCCCCCCCCCATTCCCCGCCGTCTCAAATATCACACCTCTTGCCACTTGTTTTCCGTTCTCATTTTGCTTTTTGTTTGGTGTCATTGTCTATGTACAACGTATCTCTTCTCCGAACCCGCCAGTAAGGTCATTCTTCTAGGCGTCCATGGAATCTGTCATCAGATCGTTGCGTTATCTCAACGATCACGTTCTTCCGTACTCTGCTGGTTACCCACAACCAGGAGAGACCGTGACTTGTGTGAGATGCCGGAAAGAAGCTATCTCCTACTACCTGGGAGCTTGCTTTCCGGGAAATTGGCGAGGAGTCCACTATCACCCGGTGTGCTTCTGGAAGGATATGGAAAATGGCACAAACTATGTCTCTCCGGATTTGATATATGGCCTCGACACGTTATCATATGGTGACCAGGTGAGCTAAGGGTAGGTATCCGAGAGATCTTATTGAATGCTTCTAGAACGAGGTGCTAAGAGAAGTTGAAAAGCACGAAAAGCTGTATACCACGTACGACAAGTTCATCGGAAGACGGGTGAGCTATTATCAAATCGAAATGGCCCGCAACCGAGGAAAGATCTACCGGAGAATATATCTCGAGATTGATAAGAGAAATTGAAAAGTTGTGAACAGCAAATTTGTAGATCAAGATTAGGACTACAAGTTTGCTGTTGATCATTCTTAGATATCTCTTATCAATCTCGAGATATAATGATTCTCCGGCGAGCTCTCCTCGGTTGCGAGGCCATTTTGATAGCATCCGATAGTAAATGAGAAGAAGAGGTGTTACTTCTAATAATTGCAGCTTTTCAATCGCGTAAGAGGAGAAATCCTCGTTTTGACCAATCAACAAAAGATCGAATTGAAGAAGGAGATCCTCGTTATGAAGTGGATCACGGTGTCCAAGGTTCCCGAAGGTGCCCGGTAAGCTGAAACCCTTCTTCAGTAACCTTCGGCTTCCTGCAGGTTGTTCTGCTGCAAATGCAGAAAAGAAATCACAGTCGGACACCTGGTGATCTTCTACAAGAAGTACTTCGCACATGTGAAATGCTCGTTCGAATGCGAGATAATCTTGGGCCACTTGGGAGACATAATGGGATACGATGAACTCAGCCCAAACCAGCAGAGTGGAATCGGAAGATGTTTTGAAGAGCGGCGCACCCAAGAGCAGCCAAAAATTGAGTGAGTTTTCTAAATATCTCGCACTTTTGAACCTTCTTCCGTTCTAGAGGAGATCATCTTTGCCTTTTCGGCAGTCGCCGTCGAGTCTTGGTACTCTCAACCGCTTGTACTTCTACTTCCGGCTTGGAACCCACCAAGAAAGTGGAATGTACAATTTGTAGCCGGTCAATCATAATAGGAGAAGTTCTGTTCATCGTGGACAACGAGTGCGCGCACCCTCTTTGTCTATTCAAGAGTTCCCCTGTCATCTTCGAAACTCCCGAGGCACTCCCCGAGTGGTCTTTGTTGACGAGAGAGCAGAAGAAGAAGATGAAGAGGGAGTTTGTAATTACTTCGTTGAACGAGAACACACTCTTGATGACGTTCCCAAGACCGCCGCCTTCGCAGTACATGCTCGACTGCAGTGTTGGCGGTGAGAGAGAACTGGAGAGAAATCCACCAGCAAGGGAGCTAGAGAGGAGGGTACGTGAGGTAGTGGATTGTCTGAGAAGCTGTCCGGGTTTTCAGGAACAAGTGACTTTCATGTGCCGTGTACGGGAGATTATGCAATCGGCGTCAGACAATGTTCTCAACAAGTTCTTGATTTTCAATGACCAGTATTTGCTACCCATCAGAAGACAAGTGAGTGATAAGAACATTTGGTCACCTGTGTGTCTCTCTTTCAGAAAATCGAGCAGGTCGTCGACATTATCTGTGTCGGGGTTCCAAAACCCTGCCTGCTCTGTAAAGGAAGCATCGTCTTCAATATTAGCCGCCGACGATACACCTGCACCGGATATCACGGCTGCGATAGCGAAACGACCATCGGCGCTAGCAAGTGTGTCTTCGAATCGAGGAATCCGCCGAGACAGGTGTTCAAGATGCCACCAGAGTATCCCAACATGTTTTCTTATGAGTACAATGTAAGTGTTTGATTGCAAATGATTCCAAGTTACAATTCGAAAAAGAGAGGAGCATTTCTAGGAAACCAAATTTCGGTTTTATGGAGGAGAACAAATCAGGAACAGGGACTCGGCATCAATTTGGATTCCTCCAGAGATCTATGAGCTCGGCTCAAACAAAATTCCTGTGGATGACTGTGAGTATTTGAACACAAATAAAATAGCACCGTAAAAACTCTATTTTAACGCAACCCAAACGGCTGTTGGAGAATCATTATATCTCGGGCCTGATAAGAGATATCAAAAAGTTGTCAACAGCAAACTGGTAGTCCTAGATATAATTTACAATTTTGCTGTTGATAACTTTTTGATACCGGTTACCAGTCTCGAGATATAATGATTCTCCGGCAGCGTTTGTGGTGCCTTTAACATAGAGTTTTTCAGTGATTGTGAGCAATCACATGCGGAGGTACACAGTGATACAAGGAACAGCTGTGCCGCAACACTTTGGCAATTTCAAGAATTGTCATATCCACAAAAACGAGAGCACCGTCTACGAGTGTCTTCTGGCGAAGGTGGAGGTTCAGTTCAATCTGAACAGCTGTTGTCAGATATTCGTCTTCGAGGACGACTTCAACCCCGGTACCTTCTACGTTTTCCAAGAAACGTATCGAATTGGTATGAAAGTCGGGGTCAAGCAGCTTTACCGCCACTCAAATGTGAAGGAAGCTCTGAAGACATTCAAAGAGCTGTTTTTCAACAAAACGGGGAAGCCGTGGGATCAGCGGGTCAATGAAGAGAGGACAAAAGTCCCTGGAAAGTTCATGTTTCTTGAACTGGATAAGAGCGGAATGGTAAGACCAACGGACCCAGAACATAGATATAGTGAGATTTCTAGACCCGAGATATGAACCGAGAAGAGTTGATTATGAGAAGGACAATGTTCCACGATTTCGTCTTGCACCGAGGTGTGCATAGCTACGCGACACACTCATTTCTGGGAAAGTCTTCTGAAGTAGTGGTCGATGAATTTGAATCTGTGGTCAAAAACCACAAGAACGCAATCATGCGTTCTCGGGAAACGGAGGACGTCAAGATCCGAACGACCAATGCCTACTACACGGCAGGTCCTCAATGCAGTGGATTTGAGACGCATAGCTTGATTGATTTAAGGGCTCTGATGGTCAGACACTCTTGTAGTTATTGTAGAAATAAGTGATTTTTCAGGATAATAATCTCAAGCTCAACAACAACCACGATCTCAATGCAGTGTCGAATATGCACTTGCATGCTTGTGAAGCAATGTGTGTGCAGATGAGACGAAAGTTCAAGGTGAGCAGCAGCGAATTTGCTGATTTTTTCTTGATTTTCTACTATCGGATGCCATCGAAATGGCCCCGCAACCGAAGAGAGCTCTTCCGGAGAACCAATGTATCTCGAGATTGATAAGAGATATCAAAACGTTTTAAGCGGAAAACTTGTAGTCCTAGTTATGATCTACAAGTTTGCTGTTGTCAACTTTTTGATATTTCTTATCAAACTCGAGATATATTGGTTCTCCGGAAGAGCACTCTTCGGTTGCGGGGCCATTTCGATGGCATCCGATAATACCCTGCCCGCAAATCGAAAAACATATCATGTGTAGAGCACTCTCTCCCTTTGTTCCGCTTATCAGTTTCGAAGCGTGCTCTCAACTCGTGCCTCCGTTATAATCTAATAGCAATTGGTGTTCTTTGCACATTGAATGTTGCAGGAGGTGCCCCGCAACAGTGGCAGATACGAGACTGTTATCAGAATGTCAAGAAGCCATTTCCTCCCTGCTGATCACGATCCGTATAAAATCACTGATGTGAGATTACATGATTTTAAAAAATGTTTGAAATGAAATGATTACTCTAGGTCATCGATGTCGCACGTGTTGGTGAGGAGGCAAGCAACCTGGACGGGAAGAAACTGTTGTTGTGGTATTCGGCGGAATTGAAAAGTTTGGAGGGCATTCTGACCCATGAACTAGGCTACCGGGAGACGGAGAACGGCAGAAGAGCAAGCATCTACCTCACGGATTGCTTCGCCCAAAGTTGCGAGGTTTCTGCGACGAAGTTCCAGGAGTTTCTCCTTCTGTGCGAAGTGAGGCTTTCCAATTGCCACGTGGCAAACGGGGAGGTCACAGAAGAGGAAGTAAAGCGAGTGATGGACGACAGCAGCTGCGATTCGATCAGACGTAAGGATTTCATGTTTAGTCAACTAGAACAGCGTTTCAGGTTCCGGATCGTTCACCCCACACAGCGAAATGTCATCGAGCAGCACTTCTGATGCCATGGAAGTCGACCCAATCGCATTCCCCTTCAACGAGTACGTAAAGTTCCCTAGCTTCAGGAAAAACCGCCTGATTTTCAGATTCGTTGTCTTCGAGAAAAGCAGAGTAAAGATCAAATACCTCGTTCGAGTCGAGAAGTCGAAACCAAGTGCCAGTAACTTTTGAAGAGTTGCTTCTGTCAGTTTCAACTAACACTCTCACTCTTAACACCCACAGTTCATAGCCATTTTCATGTGCTCTTACATTTTTGTGCTGTTGATCGCCTCAGCTGCTGATCGCCTTATCAGACCACCCACTATGCTAACTGTTATCAAGGGAGGAGGCGCCTCCAAGTCTGCCACAGCTCCCAAGTTCGCAATTCCTTCTTGATATTTCCCAAATTCCACTTATTGTTTGTAGAGCATTTTGTGATCTACAGAATTTGACGTGTTCGTCCTGAATTTCAATTTTCCCATATCTATAAAGCGTTTCTATCAATAAAAACTGCTGCTCCGTTCGTAACCTATTTCTGTTTCCATCAGAAACCCTGTTATCTTCTGCTCTTCTTTATAGCTCATTCTTTTCTTTCGAACATTTCAGTAACAACGATTCAAGATGGAAAACGCCCTCGATGTGCAAGTTCTGAGATCGAATTGTGTGCTGCCGTACTATGCGACGTACATGAGCTTCAAGCTAGGCGAACCGGCGATTCATTGCTACAAGTGTGGAGAGGCGTTCGAACGGGTGATTTCGTTGCTCATATTATGTTTGAAGCCAGGATTTTTCAGGGCGAACATTATTTGCAGATGAACGGCAAAAAAGCCAATCGTTCATTGCATCCCGATTGTTTTTGGATGTATATGAGGTATGGGAACAGTCCTATCACCGTAGGCGCAGTGGGCGGCATTGACCACCTGCAAGACTGGCATCAGTTAAGCCTCGTTTCGGCGATCCAAAGATATAACAGTAGACGAAAGAGCAACCCGAAAACAGCCGTCTCGTTGGTAAGTGTTTGTGTTCACAGTTATTTTGTTAACGTGCTACTTTTAGTTGTTCGAAGAACAAGATCCAGAAGATCCGGAGTCAGGTCTCCGCGAGGCTCCGCAAAAAGTCGTCATCTGGTCGAGAGTTCGGATAGTAAGAGACGAGAAAGCCACGTGAGTCTTTAACTTTCCAGAAATCTGTCATTCCCGTTTTTTTCAGTATTTGTGCACAGTGTAAACAAGTAATTGACGCCAATGAGACGGCGTTCGCACAAAACGAGCACGTACAACATTTCAAGTGCATACTATACGATGTGGATGCGATGATCGGGGATGTTGTCTTGTGCGAGAAATTCTTTTATTTGGCAACGGAAAATGAGCAAGCGCAACTGAAGCGAATGTACCACGAGCATTTCAAAACTCGACAACTTTAGTAAGTCACCCTCAACATCATATTCTGATCTTATAATCGCACTTTCAGTACCCCCAACCTATACGAGTTTCAAGAAGATCGTCGTGTACTCATTCTGTCGACTGTGAAGGCCATCTACAGTCGGGAAGCATGCGAGTTCTGTGAGTCGACTCAAAGTGACTACCGACTATCCGTGGACGGGACTGTATGGCATCCGAAATGTCTTTTCACTGGATGTGTGGTCATATTTGAGCAGCCTGATCAGATTATCGGATGGTCCGATCTTCCGATCAAAGAGCAGGCGTACGTGTCGGCGATGTACCACTACGCAATTTACGTTAAGAATGTAGAAGCTATGAATTTCAAAGTTTTGAGCGGACTAGTGCGGAAAGGAAGAGCAGAAGAAGACTTCTCGAGAGATGACGCATTACTCTTTGGAGAACTGGCAAGAGAAAGAGAGGTACTCCACTCGACATAACTCAATGAATTCGATCATGAAATCATTTGCAGGAACAACTTGGAAGAACGATGGTCTTTTGGGAATTTCTGGAGATTTATGGATCCGAAGAATATATTGTTCCTCAACTACCTCCGTCATTGTCCGTACCAGAAGACTTCAGAACAGTAGGTGGAAAAAGAGATCAATGATAAATGAGTGATTACAGCTCTGCAAGATATATATGGATCAGGTCTTCTACGGAGAAGCAGGGAAATGTCCCAAGTGCCACGATGGTGACTTGGTCTACAATGACCTGTTGCGAGTTCACCGCTGCAATGGGAGTGTTTCGCCGTTTACAGCGTGTTCATTCACTACCCAGGAACCAAGAAACACAAACGTAACAATTCTCGACTTGAACGTTAAGCAAATCGGTTTTTCAGAAGCGAGTGTTCGTAGAAAAGGAGGAGACGCCACAGAAAATTTCGAAACGCATTGGTGCCGACTTCCTCTTTGTTAAAAACGAATGCGAAAGTTTCATTTGGACTGACATCAAATTTCCGGATGAAATTATGCTGCTCAACGGGAACGTCTTCATGATTGACGAAGACCATCTTCGTTACAAGGAGGTGCTGATTTCGCGCAAGGTCAAGTACGAAGCGCTTCTGACGCATGTGGACGTCGAGTGCAACCACAACCTCAGTATGGAAATGTTCATCAAGCAGTCGTGTGGGGAATATGTTGTGGAGCTTCTCGCGAAGCGCATCGGAACGGATATTGTCGCGAGAAGAATGTCTTCGTTTGCTCGGATGAAGGACGCGATTGAGTGCTACAAGGAGGCGTTTCATCAGTACACTGGATACGCGTGGGCCAGCCGTATGCAGTTTGTCAAACTGGCCGGTAAATTTTTCCATCTGAAGACGAAGATCCCGGAACACGTGAGTCGTATTCTACAGGACAATGAGACCTGTTGCATTTTCAGTTTCGCACTGACCTGGATCAATATCCAGAAGGAACCGGAAGACTTGTTCGAGAGCTCACCCCGGGCTTTGCGAAGCAAAAGAAGAGGATCGCATCAATATTGGAATATTTTGGAGCGCCAACGGATTTATTGATGAACAAGGCTCGGCGTACACTTGATGAATTGAAGACAATGATCGAGAACGAGACGGCTACCAATGAAAATGTCGTCGATGCGTCAAACATCTTCTACTCCATTATTCCGACAAACGTCGGATTCATGGAGCTGGAGCTTCTCGACGATGTTGCGAAAGTAGATGTGAGTGATAGAATGTTGAAGTATGACAAACGGATAATCGCATTTCAGAACGCAATTCAACGCCTTATGGAGGCCCAAAACTTTGGAAAAATCAATCTACAAGAGTTCAGCGCAGGGTTCTACAGAACGTCCATCTGGGCCGTCAGAAGCTTTGGATCACGGCTGAAAGTAAGTTCCAGAAGAGTTCCAAACGTTCAGAACAATCCAAATGCGTTCGCATTACAGCTAGTTCCAAATGAGGCAAGGTGCAGAGACTGGATAAACAGTTATATTCAATTGGCAACTGAAATGCCGAATGACTGTGAATTTCAGCCAGAAACTTCGTATCAGGTGAGTGGCCCTTTTTTCCATTTACTATTTCGGAGTCGTCCCTTTTTCTTTAGCTTTTCTCCTATGACGACACAACCAAGTTTGTCAAAAACAGCACAACGACATGGCTGTGGTACGGAGCAGCACGTTACGAAGAACTGTTGCCGATTCTCCGCGGAGGAATCCGTTCGTCCAACGAATACGGTTCCATAAACTGGCTCGGAAGCGGAATCTACTTTTCAGAGGGTTATACGGAGTGCTTTGAAGCATCGGTGAGTTTTTTGTTGTTTTTTTTTGAAGAGACTCCTAAGATTATAGAGAAGCCAAGATCGTAGAGTCCCACACTACTTGTTACTGTGCGAGGTGACTCTTGGGAAGAACGAAACTGTGACGTCTTTCCCAACAAAAGAGCGCCAGAATGAATTGAGATCACTTGAATTCGACTCAGTTAAATGTATGATTCAACCTCTTGAAACGTCAAATGTCAAAACTTTTTCAGGGACTGGACGATACGAAGCCCCCATCCAAGAAATCATCGATGGATCTGCACTTCCCGTTGGCCCATTGGAAGATAATGGAGCTGGAGCTGCTTATTTCGATTTCGATCAGTGAGTTTCCAAAACGAAATCATCTTAATTTCACCTTCTTCACTTTCAGACACGTTGTTTTTTCCCCTGATCTTGTCAGAATTCGCTATGTTCTAGGAGCATACCCGTCTGTTGAAAAACTTATAAAATATAGAAAACAAACATTGTGACACGTAAGTCGATTTTTTTGAAATATCCTATCAAATTGCGGAATTTAGTGCTCCAGGGCGTCTCATCAAAAACTTTATGTTTTGGTCAACAATATCTTGCACTCTCTCAAAAACTGTCTTTTTTTTCTTCTCTCTCTTATTTTTTAATACAAAGCGGTAATTATACATTTCTAGTGAGATGGTCGCGTCATAGAGTCAGTGCATGACAATCATGATTTTATGGAAAATTCGGATAATTCCATGTATCACCTTCTTTTAACTTGTTTTTTCTGTGTTTTTTGTTGCTCATTCTCACGAAAATAAAACAAAACCTTGTCTAACAAGCTTTTTCTCGAAAACCAGAGGACTTATTTTCTCGCACAATTTGAGCAGATTTTTCTAACTATAGAAGCGATGGAAACTGAATAAAAATGCGATATGTCGTTAGTGGCCAGTGGCTGAAATCGCAGGATTGAGCCAGATGTTCAGGCGACAGTGGCTGCCACCGACGGACCTTTTCTAGAAGTGAGACAGATGTTGAGGCGACAGTGGCTGCCACCGACGGACCTTTTCTAGAAGTGAGACAGATGTTGAGGCGACAGTGGCTGCCACCGACGGACCTTTTCTAGAAGTGAGACAGATGTTGAGGCGACACTGGCTGCCACCGACGGACCTTTTCTAGAAGTGAGACAGATGTTGAGGCGACACTGGCTGCCACCGACGGACCTTTTCTAGAAGTGAGACAGATGTTGAGGCGACAGTGGCTGCCACCGACGGACCTTTTCTAGAAGTGAGACAGATGTTGAGGCGACACTGGCTGCCACCGACGGACCTTTTCTAGAATTGGCCCAGATGTTGAGGCGACAGTGGCTGCCACCGACGGACCTTTTCTAGAAGTGAGACAGATGTTGAGGCGACACTGGCTGCCACCGACGGACCTTTTCTAGAAGTGAGACAGATGTTGAGGCGACAGTGGCTGCCACCGACGGACCTTTTCTAGAATTGGCCCAGATGTTGAGGCGACAGTGGCTGCCACCGACGGACCTTTTCTAGAATTGGCCCAGATGTTGAGGCGACAGTGGCTGCCACCGACGGACCTTTTCTAGAATTGGCCCAGATGTTGAGGCGACAGTGGCAGTAACTGCCCGCCAACCATCAGGATCTCCGTAAGATATTCATTCATCTCGTCATCATTCATTCGCTTATTTCTTCTCTTCGAGATAGCCGCTTCTCTCCGTCCTCTCGGCTCGGTCTAACGTGTTTCAGGTTTGTCGTTTACAATGGAGAATATGTGCGCAGTGATAATTAGAAAGGGGAGTCAACTCGTCGGGTTGCCCCGGAGACCTTCCTGTTGCTAAGTCTATCTCCTACTGCCTTATCATTTCTATCGTTATCTGCTCTCTCTGTCCTTTCTTTGCTCACACAAGAGTCTTTTGGTGATAGTGTATAGCGCGCGGGGTGCAGAGAACACAATGCAGTCCCACGTGGTACGCGGCGTGCGGAAATTTATGGCTTTTCCATGTTTGCCTCGTCCCTTCCGTCCGTGTGTTCTTTTCGTTATTCCCTGGTGTGCTGTCTCCATTTTCTCTTCCTTTTGTCTCTCTTTCTCTATATCTCTTTCACTTTTCTGCTTCTCACTTCTGACTCATTTTGCCCACTCCAAGGGCCACGCCAGCAACCATTTTCTACTTTGGCCCAATTTCTTCAAAATATGCTTCGAAGTGAGGCGTATAGCAACCCAGCACGCTCCCCCACACGTGCTATGCGCCAAGGAGACTGGCGCCTTTCTCGTGAAGGCGCGTTTCTCGCGCGCTGAATAAAAAATGCACTGAAAAACTATAAATATTACGTTTTCATGTGTTTTCGATTAACTTTTTTGAAATTGTTTCTAATGAAGTTGTAGATGTAGTGGATAGAAACTTTTTGACACCAAAAAGGACTAGAATGATGCAGAAATGACGGAGAAGTAGCAATATTTAAAAAATGGTCTGAAAAACACGATAATTGGCAATAACCGACCACAGGAGTGGAAAACCCTAGTTCTCAACACCCTAGTGATATGAATTGTGGTTCATTATTGCCAAATATCGTGTTTTTCAGGCCATTTTTGATAATGCTACTCCTCCTTCATTTCTGCATCATTCTAGTCCTTTTTGGTGTCAAAACGTGTCTATCCACTACATCTACAACTTTATTAGAAAAAGTTTCACAAAAATTAATCGAAAACACATGAAAACGTAATATTTATAGTTTTTCAGTGCATTTTTTATTCAGCGCGCGCGAAACGCGCCTTCACGAGAAAGGTGCCAGTCTCCTTGGCGCATAGCACGTGTGGGGGAGCGTGCCCAGTTTCACATGCGAGCGCTCCAAAGACGAATTGTCGTTTTCACTCGCTTCCACTACTTATAATGCTCGCCGAGACAACCATGCGTAGCGTTTCCCGCGCCAATTACTGCTCCCCACAGTCACGCTCCATTCTCCTTTCCACAAAGAAATCGGCGATTTTCTTTTCTCTCATTTTCATAGAAATTTTCATTTTGCATTGGCTCCGGCGTGGCGTGAGATTAGCATGCAAAGCGGTAATTATACATTTTTATTGAAATGGCCGCGTCAGAGAGTCGGTGCATGTTCATTGAAGCGCGTTCAATGTCCTTTGGCGCCATCTGCTCCATTCCCTTTTCACCATCGTTTGTTTTCTTCTCTTCTTGTTTTTTCCGAGAACCTGCAAGCACCAAACTCTTATCATTGCAGACAATGGAGAAAGCGCACCATGTGTACTTGAAACACTTGCCGTTTTCGGTGAAAAACAACATGGACGATAGCGATACGGAACTTGTCGCATGTCAGAAATGTTCGTTGAAAATCAAGGAGGTTAGCAGAGGATAACAATCACGCAGATCTTATATATTTCTTCCAGACAGCCAAGTTCAGTATGCAGACTATGAAGAAGACTGTCCAACACTACCATTCGGAATGCTTCTGGAATCTGATGTACTGCGGATCAAACGAAATCAGAATAAACCACATCCATGGGATTGACGAGTTGCTAATTGATGACCAGGTATTAGTAGGTTGTTGTTTATGAATAACTTTTGAAATTCCAGATTGAAATCTTGCGCAGTATGAAAAAGTATCAGAAGACAATTGTCCCGGATGTAGACTTTGGAAAAGAAGTGAGCAAATTCTATTGATATTTGAATGAGCCTAGTATATTTTTAGTTTATTGGACTGCAAGGAGATAAATCGACCGAACCAAATACGTCACACTTCGTGCTGATCATGTCACGGTTGACAGTTCTCATCGAGGAGAGCGATGTGTATGTTTTTATGATTCTTTCCAGCATGCTGATATTTGTGACTTTCAGAAAGTGTCGGTTGTGTACAGTACCTATTCCTTCCTCCCGTCCGCATTTCAAACTGTTCGCAAGAGATTATCACTTGGATTGTGCCTACGATAAGGCAGTCATGCTGATAGGGAACATCGCAGGTTGTAAAGGTTTCGAAACGTTAGACAATCAAACGAAGGCATACTGTAAATGGTTGCACCTACGTTCGATGAACCAGAAGAAGGCGGCCAATGGTGACTTCAAGTGCGGAAGAATCACTATTCGTTTACTTATTCTCACATATTTTCAGGCCTATATTCATTAAAGAACTCCGAGGCGTCAACGACATCCTCACACTCTCCACTACACGAGTGTTTCGCTCGGTTCGTTCCAATAGAATTTGCGGGATGTGTAAAAAGCGGGGCGGACCCTCCCTCATGTCGAATTCGTTTTTCGGACTGAGCCACACCAAGTGCCTGTTCGATAAGATGACGGTAATCTTTGGGGTCCCGTCATCTATGATTGGATGGCAACTTCTCTCGCAAGAAAACCAGGAGCATATCAATACATTGTATTTTTGCGCACTTTACGGACAGGCCGTTGCCATGACATTCCCCTGCCAACTCTTCCCGGATGAGGAGCCACTCGAGGAAAAACCGTTCTTTGAACCACCACCGGCGGCAAAGAGATTGTGGCCAAGTGTCGAGATCCCGGAAGTCACCATCTCAGTGGACACTGAGCAATACAAAAATTATAAGGTACGTTTAAGAATACACGCGGGTCTTACGAAAAGAAACACTTTCAGAAGCAGATTGACGAGTTCACACGGCTCGATAAGGCGTACAGGAAACTCAAGACGGAAGATGCCATCTCAATTGCGGTACACAATGGACTTGTATACAACAAGAGAGTATGCATATCATTTCTATCCGCTTCTAAAGCAGTCTTTCAGTGTTCTCTTGAATCCCTGATTCACGCAGCCTATTTTGGGATACCAGCAGAGTGTCCAAAGTGCGGGCAGCAAGCAATTGATTATCGCCTGGGCTTTAGAGAATATAACTGTTCTGGAATGATCTCCGGATTTACCCACTGCAATTATGCTGCCAAGACCGTGAAGCGGGACAGAGTCCTCACCTTGCCACCGGAGTTTGCGGATAGGACCGATTTGTTGAGCGACGAGGTAAATGGGAAATAACGACTCAGGGTTTTGATTAGAAAAGATTGCAGGCAAATCTGAATATCAACAGGTTATATGCAGAAGATCTCTTCGTAGAGAACGACGAGGAGTGAGTTTCTTATCTTTGATTTTCTATTTTTCGATTTGTCCTTTTCCAGGAGTCGGTTGTGGCGAATAATGGAAAACGTGGAACTGGAACCACGTGAACTAACCACTTTTAGGCCCCCGCAGACAAGGAACTACAGACGCACAACAACAAGTTTCATAGTTAACAATGGATCGGCGTTACCAGAAGACATCGACGAGTATAGAGATTGGTTCGTCTTGCGCGAAAATGGAAATGTCTACGAAGCATTCCTCACTTGTGTTGAATGTCAGGCGAATTGTAACGTTATGGAACAAATACGCATCTTGGAAAGCGATCACGAGGACTCCTACCGGCTTATAATTCACTCGACAAGAGCCTTCACCGAAGTGTCACGAATAATCTGCACACGTCATGATAATCGCGAAACAGCAATCCAAGAGTTCGAGAATACCTTCCTGCAAAGAACAAAAAATCAGTGGGCTGAACGAGGCCAGTTCGTGCGAAAACAGTTTTCAATGTATTGGATTGAAACCGATGAAAGCATATTGGTAATGAGTTAGTAGTTGTGACTTTTGATTCATTCTCATTTGCAGGAAGAATCCGCAAGAACGACACTTCCAAAGAGCGTCCGAAGAATGTTAAAGGAGATCACAGAACCTGCCGAGTTCAAAAAGATGGAATGCATAGTGAATCCAGACGCAATGTTCTGCGGGCAGTTAAGCCAACGCGCGAGAAATCAAGCAAAAGATGCACTGGACAAGATTTCGGAGAAGATAGCCACCGGAACGGCAACTGATATCGACTTCATCGACGCTACGAACACCTTCTGCTCCATTGTTCCCACTTACTCTGGCGGTAAAAAGCTAGACCTTCTGGACACTGAAAACAAAATAAAGGTAGGGGAACCGGCGAATTACGAAAACATTGACATTTTCTTTCAGCACGCATACTCGCTCATTGTGGAAAAAGATTTTGGGGAAACTTACAAGTTCGTTAACGTATACGATCAACTTCTGAACAGAACGAACGCCACAATAACGGTATGGTGTGGTTTAGTGGATTCCTTCAAAAACGAACTCTTTCAGCCTGTTGAGAGCACTTCGAACGAATACAAGGTGATATTTGACTATTTCAAGACAACGAATAAGGTGCCAACGACACTTACGAATGTGCGTTTGTGGGAGAAGACTTTCAGAGAATACCTTTTACTTCTAGATCTTCGCTGTCAACCGTATTGGAGCAAACGAGTTGCAAAGTGAGAACAAGCTTTTGTTGTGGAGCGGAATACCAAAAAAAGATGTCGCCAAAGTCATCAGGGAAGGAATGTGCAAACCGAGTGACTTATTCCCACGTCCGCCATTGTTTGGAGAAGGGTTCCAGTTCTCCGATTGTGTCGATCTTGCTATCTACTGGACTGATGTAAGTTTTAGAAAAATATAGCAAAATCATGAAGAATCTTATTTTTAGAATCTGTTTGACAAATTCGTCTATGTTTTTCTGTACGAGGTCGATTTGGGACGCACACTTTATTCTACAGCTTCGATTCCCCAGCATGCTGTCGATATACTATTGGGATCTGGATTTGATTCGATTGCCGGTAAGCATGTTCGCAGTAACTCTATCAATGAAAGAGAGTATTCAGGGTATGGAATAAACAGGTCATTGCCCGAAAACGCTGTCGCCCTCAACGGCGCCACTGTTCCAATGGGTCCCATGGAGCATATGAAGGTGTGGTCTTCTCAACAGTTCACCGAGTGAGTAAAGTCAAATTTTGATTCTTCCACAATCATTATTTTCGTTTAGATACGCTGTAAATGATGAGAGCCGCTTCCGAGTAAAATACATCGTGCGCCTCGAACCGGAAGCGTTCATTTCAAGAACCAAAAATTTCAATACAAATTCACCGAAATTCGATGCAAGGTGCTGGTACCCTTGATAACTTTCTATTTCTTTTTTTTGTCCATCGAACACTTCATTTTTCCCATATAGCCCTATTTCCTTTGATATTCGTTTTCTGCTGCTTGTTGAAAGTGTTCATCTTCTTTTTTTTTTTTGATTTTTCTAATTTTTTTTGTCGACTGATCAATTAAATAAAGTCCTTATAATCATCCGATCATCTTCACCTGAAATCCAGAAAAATTAACAATAAGGTATTAAAATCCGGGATTTCGATCCGGTACAGAAACAACAAGAAAGACGAGTTCGATGCAACAGTGAAAAATTTATTATGATGCGAGGGTTCGTAGATGTTTCGAAAAAAATCAGAAGAATGAAGGGAAAAGAAAATCAGAGTGATTGGCGAAAAGGGGAGAGGGAGAGATGAAATTTCGGCGGTGAAGAGGGAGGATTCGAAAAAGAAAACGACGAGGAGTCGCTTTGGCTCAAACCGGGGTCGTCTTACCGGAGATTGTTGAAGAAGTAGCCGTAACGGCGGCCACCTCTGAAAACATATCATTTTTGGGGTTAATCTTTGAAAAAATAAGAATTCTCACCTGCGAGCTTCGCGCTCTTGGAATTCCCGCTCCCGTTGGCGCTCCCGTTCCTCCTGGAGCTCGCGTTGGCGCTCACGGTCGAGCTGCCTCTGACGACTGCGCTCCAGCGCTCTCTCCTCGTCCATTTCGAAGCGATCTCCTCGATGGCCTCCGCGACCTCCTCCGCGTCCTCCGCGGTTGTTATGGAAGCCCCATCCTCCACGACCACGTCCTGCTCCTCGACCTCCACGCCAGTATCCACGGCCTCCGCGTGGACCGTGCATCGGCCGCTCAAAGATCTCGTCCATGAGCGGCATCGGTGCTGGCCGCTCCTGGGGCACGGGGCATGGGAGCGCGGGCAGATTCGCCTCGCCATTCTCTCCGAGCGGCGGGAAGTCGTCCTCGACTCTCGCGAACAGCGGTTCCGGAGAGATCGGGGGGCTCTCCTCGAAGACGCCTACTCTCCATGGTTGGTCTTCTGGAGCTGGAGCATCATCAACGACCCTCATTCGAAGAAGGTTGTTGAAGATGCTCATCGAAAGACGAGCGCCGCGGAACACCGGTCCGTCGATGAACGGCCGCTCCCCTCTCGCATGCCCCCAGACTATATCCGGTCTGAGTGGGTGTGGCCCATAGAAATCTAGCGACAGGGCCGGGTTCTTTGGGCGCACTTCAAGATCCGAGAAATAGGATCCCATTATTGGGATCGGATGGAATCTCTCCCAATCCTCCCGAAGGAGGATCGGCCAGTCCGGTCTCGGGACCTTAAATGTTAAGGTTCTTTCCAATATTTCTAAGATAAAAAACTCACAAAATTTGGCCTCCAGCCATTCTTAACCACGTACACCGGCTGATAGTACCGGTGCTGGTACTGGTAGTGGTAGTGGCTCGGCGCAACTGAAGCTTCTGGACCCGTTCCCATCTTCCTGCAAAATGAAATAAAATTAGAGAGGAAACAGTGAGAGCGGCAAAGGGTTGGGGACATGTACAAGGGGCGCGAATAGAAACAGTCACTCTTTTTCTTGTTGCTCACACGGAAAATGCAAATGACTCACACTCACAAGTCGCTACTCACACTCACTCGCACTCACACACATCGATCCTCACAGCGCGGCGGGGCTCCGAGGCTCTCTCTCTCTCTCTTCCTCCAAAAAATAAGAAGAGCGGCGAAGTGCGAATGGCGAACAGACGGATAGGACGCAATGGGGAGAAGAAACGGGTGTGGAGGGGAGAAGAAAACGGAAAAGAAAAAGGGGGCGGTGAAACCCGAAAGATAGATGAACTGGATGATTAAACAACCAACCAATGGCACAACAAACGGTAGAAGATAGTGGGGTGGAATAGAAGCATTTATTGGGTAGTGGGGGGAAGGGAAGCTAAGGGAAAGAAAAATTAATTCGTTCTTGGAACGCAAAGGACATGTTAAAAGCAAGAAACAAAGAAGAAGAAACGGGGGGAGAAAGAAAAGCAAAAAAAAACGTCGAGGGTCACCAGGGACATGTCTGGCGAACGTGCGGGGGGCAGGTGCAGGCGGAGATGAGCTGGAAAGGAGAAAATAATTATTAGTTGAACTCGAACACATGACACTCTACGAGAGATCAAAAATTGGATGGTTAGTCATTATTACAAAGAAGAAGGGAACTTGTAGGAGTCGTTTTCAACATCTGGTTTTGTTTCGGCTAATGAGGAGCTAGATGCGTCAACTGGCCAGCCGACTTGTGTGCCCTCGTTTGGCCTTTCTCATGTTTCTTGTTAGATGGGGATGGGCTCTAGACGCGGGATGGTTGCCCAGTAACCCGAAAAAATCCTGGCTCCGTGGGAATCGCCCAAAACCCCGTTACCTGGGCATCACTTCTTCGCCGGAGGAGCGGCCTCCGTCGTCGCCTCGCCTTCTCTCTTCCGGCTGGCTCCCTCGGTGTCTGGAATCAATTTTTCATTTTCAAGACTTCTGACTTTCACTCGTCTCACTCGGCTCACTCGGCTCCTGTTTTGTGGGCGACGACGACGGCGAAGACGCCGTCGGCTGCTCACTCGCCATTTGAGCAGTCACTACAAATCTCTAGACACTAGACAGAACGAAATCTTGAATCTTACATTGCTCAGCGGCAGTCGGGCCGTTCTCCTCCATCTCGTCGATTTCCTCGACGTCGATCTCCTCCTCCTCGACGCGCTGTCCGGGACTATTGACTGTCGGGACGCCGCGGGTGAAGTCCCGGCAGTAGAACGGCAGTGTCCGGGAGCAGTTGGCCATCTGGAAACAATACAATTATTTAAAACAAGATTGATTGAACGACGTCGAATGCGGGATATCTTATCAGAAAACGGCTATCACATGACACTGATTATCATCACTTATCAAAAGTACACAGCATATCAACCAAGTGTCCAAACACGAGTTGTTTGAAAAAAGTCGTTAATCCAAACGACTCTTGCTCTTGGCTGGTTGGTTTTGAAGCGGAAGCAAGCAAGAGTTACGAGGCGAAGCCGGCAGGTGGAATGAAGGAGAGAAAGAGAGATTGGACCCATTCTGGCCCTTTCGAGCCCTTTCTCCTTCAAGCTCACCACGCTTAATTTCATTTCGCAGAGCGCGCGCCTTATTTAAAGAAAGGGAGCGAGCGGCAGGCGCAGTGCGATGTTGGAGGGTAAGAAGAGGCGGTGTTTCGCGATCAGCACTTTTTCACCTTATCTCTTCGATTGGAAAAGAAGAAGAAGAGGAAGACGAATGGCGCGGATGCCGGTTCATTTTTCATTAAACGCACCCATCATCTGTCAATCAACCAATCCATCGTCCCCTCGAACATCCTAATTCATGCGACCATCCGTCGCGAAGGCTATACGAAACTGTGATGTGTGGTTGTGGGTTCTTTTCTTTGCGAGCGAGCGAGATTGAGAAATCGTGTGGGGAAATGAAAAATGATGTCGACGGGTGGAGGCAGCAGCTCGGAAGAGTAATTGGCGGGGTGGCTCATGCACGAACGAAAAAAAACGGCGCTCCTCTTCGCTGCTCGCAATGACACGGAGATCGGCGGCGGAGAAGGGGGGATTTGGAGTGGAAAACGGGCGAAAATGTGAGTCTCCGCGGTCCGGACGGAGAGGGGACGTTTCCGTGCGAAAGTGTAATTTTCCGATGAGGAAAACGTCTGGTCGCCGCGATCTATAAAAAGGGGAGACGGGGGGTGGGACTAAGCAAGCGCGCGCTGTTGGACAACTTCAACAAACGCAATTTTTTCTGCATTAAAGTGAGGATTTCTTAGTAATTATTTCAGAGAGATTTGTCACGGGTAATCTCAACAATTTTCGGAAAGAAATGGGGAAAAAAAAGACCAGGAGGAGGAAAAAGAGAACCACTCGCGAGCGACGCGTTTCGCGAGGGTCGCGATTTCGCAATAGTGCCGAGGGAGTTAATTTTGGTCTCTAAAGTAGCTTGGAGCTGTAAAAAATTATACGGGGGCTAATGCAAAAAAAGGTTCGAAACTGGGCAACGTTGATTTTCTTATTTGATATTTGATTTCTAAACAAATCTTCCGCCGAGTGGCAAGTGGAAACAAAACGCGTTCTTTTTTTTGAATGAAGTTCTTCGCCCGAAAGGTAGCTGCTATCAAGCGACACAGTCTTGATTTAGACGCTCCATCGAAAAAGAACTTGATCGAGCGATAGAGGAATTTTCATATGACAGGTTCTACCTTACAGAACCTGATTAGACTGGCCTAAAAATAGTTCGTTTTTGTGATAGCAATCTCAAAATTTTCGGTTTCACATGGGTTACTGAAATAGGTGCGCGACTAGAAGGAAAGCGCTATTTGAATTAATACATTTTGTTTTCAGGTTCATGTTTCAAAAAAACGGAGAAAACCGAGAAAACACACAGCAACTCTCCTCTATCAGTTGTTCCTCTGGTTGATAAGCTTCTCGGCGTCGAGGTGGGAAACAGTGGAGCAAGACGCCATTTTCTTATCTTCACTTACAATCGTCGCCAGCTTCGTGTCCTCACAGCCGCGAAAGAACAATCGAAAGCTGCACCTTGTTCCGTTGCAATCGAGGTGGTGGTCGGCGAAAGAAAAGGACAGCTGTTGCGATGTTGAGAGATCGCTGCGTGGCCGCGGAGGGCAGGCATGAACCTTCCCCTCTCGGGTCAAGATGTCCGAGAGAGTGTGTGATTGGAGAGAAGGAGAGAAGCGGCGTGTGGCGGGGTATCGATTCATTCGTACACGGAACCCGCCGCAGCGGCCCCTCTATACAATGTGCCCTTCATCGTCTGCGGACCAGTCGGCTGGACAATTACGTGAGTCTCCTTCCACCTCTCCTTCCACCTCTTTCGCCAAACCAACGGCTTACAGTTTGACTTGTGGATGGGCTCTGAAATAGAGATAGAAATTGGCTCGAATCAAAGTGAATAAAAGGCGAAAACACGTGAGTTACAACACAAAATAACATCAACTCTCTGAATAATGTCGGGCAATTTCAGGCAGAGCGAGTGCAAGCAACAATCCCTCCCGACGGAGAATTGGCATGCAAAACCATCGGAGGAATGAGGAAAAGAGAACGGGGGGTCAATCGAAACCGGATCGCTGCCAGCACGAACGATCGGAAAAGGAAACCTGGCCGAGGCCGAGGCGAAGATGTTCGCGGAGATGGATAAGGTCGAGCGTTCGAAACGGATTATCAAAAACCAACAACAACGTCTTCCTTCGATTGCTCATCACCGATTCTATAGTTGAGACGAGAATCAGCGAGGCAATGCCAATAAACCACAGGGAGACATGCGAAGGTCGTTGCCTGGAGTAGCGAACTGTTGGTCGAGTGCGGAGGAGTCCGATCACGTCAAGGACACACACGGCAACTGATAGCCATCGAGATATGGTCGCATGTATGGGAATGTGATAGGAGAGCGAACAAGTACCAATACGGTATCGCGAGACGCGACTTGTTTGCGAACACGTGAAAGAGTAACAATTTCAATTCGCTCTCATGTTTGATCTTCTGGACAATCGTTGTTGGAATCGAAAAGTAATCGACAGCTACCAGCAATCGTTTTCATGAGGACCGTTGGGACCGCGACAAATACCGAAATGTGATGTATCGAATGTCGAATCTTGCATCAGGAAGAATAGTACAACGTGAAGAGTAAGCTTGTGAGTTTCATTTCGCTCGCTCCCCCTTATCATCAATCCCTGTTTCACAGAAAACTCGCGAATCACCGCAGAATTAATAACTTGTGCAAGACGTATAGCAAGATGCAATGAACCAAGAAAATCGCGGAGCCGGTGGATCAAAGACAATGGTTATTTTTCTGTATGGCGAACTATGAAGATGCTCCATCAACACGAATTCGAAATGCGACGGACTTGTGACGTCTGGACTACAGAAGAGACGCGATTACAAACCCATCCGTTCGAATGCACAATGAGAATGACATGTCCGCTATTACTAACGGACTTGCCCAATCAGTGCCCCAAAGAGAGCCAAGACAACCGCAAGTACACTCACATCATCAATTCGCTCAACTTGACAGCCGTTGCGCTGGATATGGAACCATAACCGCCACATGAAGAGTCGCAGTCAAAGAGGCCCATCATGTGGAGTCCTTGTCTCCAAGGACATCGTCTGTCTGTCTGTCTTGCAATGCATTTGTCTACGGACAGAAAGATACCATCAACGATCGACCGACCAGCAACACTGAACGGCTTCACGGTTCATCACTGACTGGGTGAGCTGCTCGTGATGGCAAACTGCTGCAATCTTCGATGGCAAGACGATTCCTGTGATTCATTTCATTCTCAAGCCAAATTGCAATGAGCCATCCCATCCTTTTCAAATTGAAGCCAGTTCTAATGAGCCACGCTCTGTTGAATAGTACAACGCATACGTGACGCTTGTGAGTTTCGTTTTGCTCGCTCTCCCTCATCATCAAACTATGTTTGTTACAGAAACGCTTGTGAATCACCACAGTATGGATACGTTGCGGAAGATGTAAAGCAAAATGCAATCAATCAAGAGAATCAAGAAAAGACAACAGACAACGATGATTTTTCTGTATGGCGTACTGTGAAGATGCTCCGTCTATACGAATTCGACATGCAACGGTTTTGCGACGTCTGGGCTATAGAAAAGAAGCGCTTACAAACTCCATTGCTATCCGTTCGAGTGCACAGTGAAAATGGCATGTCCCCTATTACGAACGGACTCGCCCGATCAGTGCCGCAAGTACACTCACACGTGCGATGCATTCTTCTACGGACAGGAAGATACCAGCAACGATCTACTTGACAGCAACATCAAGTGGTTTCAAGGTTCACCACTGACTGGGTGAACTGCTTGTGATTTCGAACAATCAGAGTCTCGTACACTTCCCCAACCGTCAATGGCAAGACGATTCTTGCTCCCAAGCCAAATTGTCATTAGCAGTGAACGCTCGAACTATCGTGAATGTCGCCACAAGTCGAAAATGTGGAGAAATGAACAGGGAGAGTCAGAGGAAAAAGTGGAAGAATGGACTCAGAGGACCCGATTCATTGCAACAGGTCGTCTTCATCTTTTCCAAATTGAATCCAGTTCTAATAAGCCACGCTCTGTTGAATAGTACAACGCATACGTGAAGCTTGTGAGTTTCGTTTTGCTTGCTCTCCCTCATTATCAAACCATGTTTGTTACAGAAACGCTTACGAATCACCACAGTATGGATATCTTGTGGAAGATGTGAAGCAAAATGCAATGAACCAAGAGAATCAAGAAACTTGGCTGACAAAAGACAACGGTTATTTGTATTTCTGCCGTGCGATGACGCTGCTCCATGTACGCGAATTCGAGATGCGACAAAGCTGCGATGTCTGGCGGTTAGAAGAGATGGGCTCACGAAGTTCATTGCCATCGGGTCGAATCAACTTGTGGAACAAGATGGAAGAAGTGTCGCAGTGCAAATAACATGTTGCCACTACGACCTGGCCCGATCCGGACTAGCCCGATCAGTGTCCCAAAAAAGATATTAAGACCTACAAAAGAGCCAAGATTTTGCCAAACACGCCTTCCAACGGCAAGTACACTCACATAATCAAACTCGCTCAACTTGTCACCCTCTCTAATGAGCCACGCTCTGTTGAATAGTACAACGCATACGTGACGCTTGTGAGTTTCGTTTCGCTCGGTCTCCCTCATCATCAAACCATATTTGTTACAGAAACGCTTGCGAATCACCGCAGTCTGGATACATTGTGCAAAATGTTTAGCAAAATGCAATGAATCAAGAAAACTGCAAAGCCGGTGGATCAAAGACAACGGTTATTTTTCTGTATGGCGTACTATGAAGATGCTCCATCTACACGAATTCGAAATGCGACGGACTTGCGACGTCTGGACTACAGAAGAGACACGCTTACAAACCCTCCGTTCGAATGCACAATGAGAATGACATGTCCGCTATTACTGATGGACTTTCCCGATCAGTGCCCCAGAGAGCTATCTAGACCCAGACGAGAGCACTCACATCGTCAATTTGCTCAACTTGTCAGCCGTTGCGCTGTATACGGAACTATAACCGCCACATGAAGAGTCTCGCAGTCGGTCCACCATGCGGAGTTCTCGGCCCCAAAAAGACCGTCCGTCCTGTCGTCTCGTGCGACGCATTCGTCTACGGACAGGAGGATACCAACAACGATCGACCGACGAGCAACATCGAGGGCTATACGGTTCAGCACTGACTGAATGAACTGCTTTTGATGGCAAATTGCTGGAATCTTTGATGGCAAGACGATTCCTGTGATTCATTTCATTCTCAAGCCAAATTGCAATGAGCCATCCCACCCTTTTCAAATTGAAGCCAGTTCTAATGAGCCACGCTCTGTTGAATAGTACAACGCATACGTGACGCTTGTGAGTTTCGTTTTGCTCGCTCTCCCTCATCATCAAACCATGTTTTTTACAGAAACGCTTGCGAATCACCTCTTTGATGGCGAAACGATTCCTGTGATTCGATTTCATCTCCAAGCCAAATTGTTAAAAGCAATGAACGCTCGAAGTATCATGAATGTCGACACGAGTTGAAAATGCCGATAGAGACTCAAAAGAACCCAATTCATTGCGACCGCTGGTTTCCATCTTCTTCAAATCGGAGCCACTTCTGATAAGCCACGCTGTGTTGCTACGACGCAGTCGCGAAAGTGGAATTATAGCACAAACCAGGAATAATGCACTAGAAATTAAAATTTATCGAGCGTACGGAAGCATCGTATAAACAGTACATTCTGGTGAGTCGCTTTACCATTCAGACAGAAAGTCGCATAATTATTTGTTTCAGTCGCCGAGAGGACGATGAAAGTGAATACACTGGCAGGTTTTCTGTCGGTTGAGACATTGGCAGTTATGGTTCACGGAGCATCGAAACACAAATGCTATTGCTTTGCACAGTTCTTAGCACAGTTCCTATTGTTCAAACTGTATTTGCGAATAACCGTGTACGTCTCGAAATGCAGCTGGAGCAGAGAATCTTGTGGGAAATAGGAAATGAAGCGAAATTCTGGAAATTGTCGTCACCCACATGCAACAGCTGTTTCCACTACTCGGAAACCGTTGGTTTCAGTACGGATCTTCTCCAGAATGCGTCAGAGTGAAAAGAGCAAAACGGAGAGGAAGCTCGTAAGTTTCATTTCTTTGTCTATCTCGCATCGAAAATCCATTTTCATTAGAGAGTAACTTCAGAATCATCACGCCTACATACCAAAAGGATAAACTTCATAAAGACGTAAAAAACAGAGAAGACACTGGGGAAAATGGAACAGTGGACATTATCTTCGTGGCTTAATGATTTCTTGAACGCGTCTACCAACGGCGACACTTTGACACTCACATCATCAATATGCTCAACTTGTCGTCGCACTGGATGTGGAACCATTACCACCACACCAGGAGTCTTGCACTGTCGTTGGTCCATCAAGCGGAGCCTCAAGGACTCTCTCTTGTTGTCTTGTGCGATGCAGTTGTCAACGTACAGGAGAATACCAACAATGATGGACCGACCAGCAACATCGAGACGCTTCATGGTCCACCACTGACTGCGTAACTGCTTGTGATAGAAAACAATCAGAGTGTCGTACTGCAATTTTCGACTCGACTTCGTTCCCAAGCCAAATTGTCGTCAGCAAGAAACTATCATGAATGTCGACACGAGCTGTAAATGCGGAGGAATAAACTGGGAGAGTCATAAGGCCCGATTCATTGCATCAGCTCACCTTCATCAGGAATGAAGTGAAATAAATAGGGATTCTCGGAGTTAAAGCCCTATTTTTCTTATTTCATTTGAATCACCGATTTGCTGATATATTTGACGGCAAAAAGCGATGGAGGTCGTGGCCGATTCAAATTGGTGCGGGGGGACACCATTGATTTTTTAACGCATAGAAAGAGTGGTTGTCGACAAATGGACCGTACGTTTTTTTCCGTTCAAAAAATGATAAGAACGGAGAATTCCAGAGATCGATCAGTGGAATGAGAGGAAATGGCACGGAATGGACACCTGCCGAAAATAATGATGTTTCGATTTGCAAAATGGGAAAAGATTTTCGTTTCAAAATTGTGCCAATGTGAAAAAGACGGATGGGTGTATTTTTTTCTCGGTAATTTTTTCTGCATTATCAGTTTCCGAAAAACAATTTTCCCGTGGGAATTATGAAAATTTGCAGAATCGCATGTGGAATGATGGAGTAGACCAGCAAAGAGCTCTGCCAAAACTTCCATAGGCAAACACGGAACAGCCACACAAATGGAATCGTTCTGAGTGAGATGCCCAGTTCTATAGTATTGCATGACAAAGAATGGCTGCAACGACGGGATCAAGAAGGTCCTGCTTCTCAACAGCCTCCCAACATGATTGCTTCATCCGAAATTGACAAAATAAGAAATTTGCTGGATAGTTAACGCATCGCCGTGAAGGTTTTCCCGGGCGACTGTTGAGTGGTGAGTCTCTACATCACTCTAAACCAAAGCGAATGGAAGAAACAGGCAAATGAGAATAGTGTGCAAAAACCAATTAATCTTTCGATGTGGATCTCGCAAGAGCTCTGCTTCACCCGTGCTACCCAACTGTTTCCATCTGCTTCCTATCGTAATTTATAAAACCATTCAATGCTTTCATTTTTTTCGGAGTCTTCCTCGAACTCCTCTGTTCACATTGTCAGTAACGTTGAGTGTATTCTCGTTACCGAGCGACCTTGCCCTCCGGGGACAAACGTCGACAGTGTGTGCAAACACTGAGCGGCAGCACTACGTATGTGCATTTTAGTTGACGACAAATAATCATTTTTCGTTGCTGAAATTCGTTTTTTTTCTTTTCATTTGCAGAAACGATATCGTAGTTGTTTGTTAAATACTGATTTGAAAAATCAGCGATCATTTTGATATACAATAGTCATAATTTCAGGTCGACAATGCCACAAACGTCACGGACCGGTGAAAATGAAGAAATCGCAAAGGATTCTAGTGAAAAATGTTCCAACGACGAATTCACCAGTTTACTGCTGGCTCACCTCTCGACGTTCTGACATTTGAGTTGGTGCGGGGGACATGGAAAGAGCTTTTTGTCAACAAATGGATCGTACGTCTTTTTTCTGTTCAAAAAGAGATAATAACGGAGATTTGAATTTCAGAGCTCGATTAGATATCATTGAAATGAGAGGAAATGGAACGCACGGAATGGACAACTGCTGATGTTTCGATATGGAGAATGAGAAGAGATTTTCTTTTTGCTAATTGCGACAATGAGCGGAACAAAAAGCGGACGTTTTCTTCAATTATCATTTTCCGAAAATGAAGCTTTCCCGTGGACAGTATGGACATCTGTTGAATCACAGAATTGCGGATATTTTCAACAGGAAAATGCGATGAAAGTCTTGGCCGATTTGAATTGGTGTCGACAAAAAAGACAGACGGATGTGATTATCTTTGGTATTTTTTCTGCTGTATCTGTTTCCAAAACCAAATCTATCCCGTGGGCAAAATGAAAAATTACAGTATCGTATGTGGACCAATGATGGACCGACGGAACAGTAACACTGACATCAGTTGATGTTTTCTCGATTCGTGTGCAAAAACAACGAAGTGATGCAGGAGATCTTCGCAACTCGCCCGACAGGAAGAGAATTGGAACACCTTCCTATGCAGGATCGAGATGAATAGAAATTCGATTGGTTATTTCGTATATAAAAATTTTGTTCGGAATGCAACCGAGGGAATAATGAACTCGAATTGTCGGAGTTTAGCTTCTCCTTCTTATTTTTTCATCTTAATCACCAAACTGATGATATCTTCGACTGCAAAAACCGATGGAACTCTTGTCCAATTTGAATTGGTGCTCGCGCACACTATTGATTTTACTCCGGGTCAACGGTTCGTTGACGAATGGAATGAATGTACGTTTTCTTCTTGTTTGAATAAAAATAATAACGGGGATTTCAATTCCAGATTTTCATTGTTGATGAGTGGAATGGAGGGAAATTAAACGGACTGGATAACTTCGTATTTGGAAAGATTCTCGATTCGCAAACTTCTACAACAAGCAGTATGAGAAAACCGACGGATCTCTCTGTCTCTTGGTAATTTTTCTGCAATATCAATTTCCGAAAAAAAAACTATCCCCGTGGGCAAAATGAAAATTTGCAGAATCGCATGTGGAATGATGCGGTTTGACCAGCAAAAACCTACATCAATTCACCAGTGGGCGGCAGACGGGGAATTTCTCGTTTTCAAACAGGAGTAACTAAAATCAACGACGATAGAGGCCATCGGTGAGTATTCTTTGAAATGAACGCCAGTTTTACTGATCAATAATTTTTCAGAACCTGCGAAAAATCGTGTATCCTCGGAAAACTGTCGGGCGCTCTTGTCGACTCACTCAAATTGAGGGCCATAGCACGGTTCAACCACATGATAACGGCAGGAACGAGTGGAGCGACGAATGAACCTGTTTTATGGATTTAGAAAAAAAAACGTGTTTTTAAGTTTTCACAACAGCTAACAGTGCGAAGAAGAATAAACGATGCGTTGCGTTTCTGGCGATTTCTCCTGCAAATATGTTCATGAGCCGCATATCATTCAGTGGTCCGACGGATTCGTACCTGGATGATTGAGTATGCGAACCAAATTGCAACGCGTATTCTCCGGATCAGAATGAAAATAGAATTGCTACGGGCGGAGCGATGTATCTCGCAGAAACTTTCAAAAAAAAAACCAAACGAAATAAAGAAATGTGCCAAACTGAATGTCGGCGCTCGTTCACTGTCAAATGTGACTTTGGCAACAGTTTCGTTGAAATTCAACCCACATCTGACAATTGGAACTATGATGGACAGCTCAGCGGGAGCCAATTATGCAACAGTTCCCTCATGTTCCAAGAATTAAAAAAGAAATACTTCCCCCGAGTTCTTTCAAATTCCCGGGTTGTTGATTTTTGACTCGACCAAACGACTACGAGACTATGAACATCATTCCACCAAACACCTGATAAGCGTATGTACGAATGGAGCGGCAAATAAACGAGCTGGTATAGTTTTGAACAATGTTTGCTTTCGAAAAAAATTATCAATTTTTCAGAACCTTCAACGGCGCGAAAAATTCAAGAGAAAAACGTCTCGTGTATGTACATAGTACAGGACATTTTCACCGGGTCAAAATGGAAAAATGAAGCGCAACCGGGCGGAATAATTCTATCTTGGTAATTTTTCCTGGATTATAACTTCATAAAAGCAGATCTCTCCCGTGGGCAGTCCAAAGTTTCCAGGAGTCGCTCTCTGCATTAATGGACAATTATTTCTAAATTTTGACAAGGTTTTCGTGGCGTCGTCGCTAACGAATAGCACTTGATGGTAAGTGATTGGCTTTCTTGTTCTTCAGTAATAGAGCAAATTCCAGTGGGCGTCGTCGGTACGGGCCATCAGAGCTGGCAAAAGATGATACGACAAGATTCGCGCGACGAACGGACAAGAAAATTGAAAAAAAACACTGTGATTCTGCGCGACAAATCAAATCGTCATGAAGGCGGCGAAATCTGAAACCACCAATTCGATCGGATCCCCCAACAGATTCACACAGGCTCATCAACTTTGACACGATCCACTAGTTAGTTATTACATTTTCAGCACAAAATAAGGAAAAAAGTCTTATTCATGCTCGTTTCAGGCGACCAAGAGACAAACGCCTGACTCCGCCACTGGTTGCAGTTGCTAATGAAACCTGATGTACCCTGAAACTCGCTCAAAAGTATCCACAACGAATTGCGATTCGTGAGTATTTGAGTGTTTGAAAAAACATGAAAAATGCCACAAAGACACAATTTTATCTAATGGAAAAAATGGCGGAACGCGCAGACTTCGACAAAACTCCGAAAAATCGCTAGAATACGGGTGGGAGATGTACTATAAACAGAACACAATTTTTTTGGATTAGGATGGAAATGAATAAGAGGAAGGAAAAAAGAAGGGAAGGGGAAATGCACGGATGAAGAGACAATTATTAGAATAGGTGGTAGGACTGGGATCGTGATAGGCATACGCTTAGCACCAGGCCTCCTGTCCAGTGAGCTTCTGGAGTTCCTCGCTCTTGGCCTCCTTCTCGACTCCCTGTTCGAGTTCCAACGGCGCCACTCGGTTTCCCTTGTTCGCTCCATAGTGTCCTCCCTCGTCGTCGGCGAGCCCATCCGACGTCAGGCACCATCCGTACGTCATCGAGATG
This sequence comes from Caenorhabditis macrosperma, assembly GCA_963932285.1. Classification (NCBI taxonomy): domain Eukaryota; kingdom Metazoa; phylum Nematoda; class Chromadorea; order Rhabditida; family Rhabditidae; genus Caenorhabditis; species Caenorhabditis macrosperma. Next base: position 4,976,027 of record OZ010618.1, read on the forward strand.
GCGATGATACCTCCGGCGAAGAAGAGGATGGTGATGAGGAAGATGATGCGTCCCATCATGTTTGGCGTCTCTTTTGGGCGCGGGGTATTGGCTCCGAAGACGTCATAGAAGATGTTGCCATGAAGGGCGGACTTGGAGGAGAGGTAAGTGTCGAAGCTGAAATTAGGGAATAAACTCGAGAAAAGAAGGTGTTCGCGAACCTTCGAGACTTGTCTTCGCGGCAGAGGAGCTTCGACATTTTGATGATGGTGTCGACCTCGACGTCCTTATTCTCCAGATTCTCGCCAACGCGAATTCTGTACGGAGCGGTGAAGTCGCATTTGCCGAGGAACACGTCGACGGGCTGCTTGAATGTAGTGACCAGATCGACCTTCTGCAACTTGGAGAGCGTGTCTGTAAAAGGTTGAAGCGTTCAATCATCTCTTCCGTCCCCCCGCTTGCTGATACCTATGTCGACGGCCGTCTTGTAGACGACCGAATGATTCGCCGCCTGGTTGACGTTGATCGAGTGCGAGGCGTGTTTGACACCCGTGAAGTTCTTCGTCTTATCTGCGTAACGGAACAAGAACCGGCAGTACGTCTTCTCAGTGGCGATCACTTGAATCGCGATTCTGAACACAAAAATCGCGTAATTTTTTTGATAACACCTATCTCTCTCTCTCTCTCTCCCTTACGCTTCGTCATTTTTGGCGCTACCCCAACACTTGTGGTGCGTGACCTTCAGCAAGTATGGCAGCCATTCGTCCTGGAAGATGAGGTTCATGTGGGTCGTCTCCGAGCTGCTGTAGAGGAACGTCTGGCGGCACTTCTGCAGGGCGATTGGCAGTGGCTGCGTGCAGTTGTGGGACATCTCGAGGCCGACATCGTGTTCGATAGCTGAAAAGTTCCATTTTCTCTTCCCCTTTCTACACGCGATCATTCTTTTTGGACGGCACACACTTTCAAAATCTGCCCTTTTCTGCTCATTCCCATACTCGTTAGTTTTACGATGCTAATCAATTATAAGTTGTCGGCCCTTTGACCTCTATGAAAGCGAGTGAGAGTTGGTCAATAAGAGAGATCAGAGAGAACATACCGGTAATGATGAAGTCCTGAACGGTGGCGTCAAAGGTGAACGGCTTGTCGACGGCGAATTCGAACGATCGCTGCTCGAACTTTCCGATTCCGGTCGTGTAGCCCTTCTCCGCCGCTATCAGCGGGAGAAGAATCACGAGAATCCAAACGGACGACATTCTCGACGCGAGAGCAACGCAAGAATGGGAGGGGAGCGGTGTGGGTGGGAGGAGGATAGAATGCGAGGTATCTGGAAAACAGGAAATCTCTTATCTTTCGAAAAATGATTGGAAATAAGAACCGCAAGACGTTTGGTTCGATGGAGGAATGACAAAACATAATGGAGACAGTATGAGGAGGGAGAGAGATGACGACGAAGCGGTCGGTGGGGGGAAGGCGCTTGGGGGAGAGGGCCCCGGGCGAGTGAGTCATCTGTGTCCGTACCGTTGATCGAAAGGAGAGGGGAACTCCATGCACAAGAGTTTACACTGGTGTGCATTCCTCGCGAGGAAGAGAGCACAGGCCCAACCCCTTTCAGGCTTTTTTTTCTAGAAATTGTCGTGATAAAATAAAAACCATAAAGAAAATCATATAAACCAGGAAGAACCTCTTATTCTTGCTATGACGTCAAATATTAGATAGGAACGAAAATGTGGGCTGTGGGCTTTGTCCAATGAAACCAGAGAACCCTAGAATTATGTTTATGAAATGGGCCCGCCGAGGTGACCTGTCCTTCCCGGCCACCCGGCTAACTAACCAAATGAAACGTTCAAATTGTCGGAGGAAGTGGTTGCGAAGCCGCAACTCCTGACTCACTTGTTATTGCTTCGAGGAAGAGAGAAAACCGTTGAGAATTGGATACGCGTCAGATATAGGTTGACGTGCGGCTAAAAAAGCTCATGGGACTAGGAGACGGAGTTTGCCATGTTAAATGAGAGAAAAATACCCGTTGGCGGTGACAAAGAACGATTTGAAAATGAGAAAAGGAGAATGTATGGGTGACGGGGAAGAGAGCGGTTGGGTTGCACCTGTCACGCAATCGCGGGGGGAATGGGTATGGGTGAAGGGGTCGGCTCGTTGGAAAGGCCATGGCGAGCGACCAGTACAGGGACTTTGTCCCCGCCCCCCTCCCAAGAGAAAGTGTAGGGCACCGATTCAAATGACAAAGTTTTGCGAATTTTAAGTGCTTCAATGGAACATGGGAACTTGGGAATTGTGGGAATCTCCGGAGAATTGGTTGATGTTTGAGTTCCAGTCTCAAACCGGTAGCAGAATTCGGGGAAGGTCCAAGTAAGTCTAAAGCTCCAACACCAAAGTGCTATCTTCTTTTTGAGGGTTCTGTACCCTTGAACCGACCAATGAGCGCATTCGAGGAAAAACGAAGAATTCGTGTGCCTCTCGGGAGAACCCCACATTGGCGTCGAGCGGCTCCTTTATCAGGAGTAGTAACACGAGTGGTGTCTGATAAGAATAACGACCGACTATAATCGTGCATCGCTTTTTTCTACCGAATAATCGTCCATTCCAACGAGAAACATGCGAACTTGAAAAGGGGCGGAATGTGGGGTAACAAAATGTTGTGTATTTCGTAGAGCATTGATCAACGCGATGATAACCGTCGTCCCCGTCCTCTTGATCGGATTAAAAATTGGCTGGTTCAGTCGTTCGGTGGTTTGGGAGAGAGGGAGCGCAGCGGCGAGGAGGGAAGGGCGACACGGAATTTTTCCGAAAAGACTCAAAATGCTGACTCAGTAGCTGCTAACTACCCAATTTGCCTGACAAGGAACATACCGAAAACCTCAAAAACAAGGACGTTCTTCCAAGTAAAATCTCAGCAGGTTCATGAAAAAGAGCATTTGGAGAGTTATGTGCAATGATAACAGCGGGGGGAAACTCTAAAATGTGCACTATCAGTGGAGTAGTAAACTAACCAACGTTTTTGATCTCAAGGTTCAATTGCGAGTTATTATTCAAACGGGCTACGTGCTCCGGAGAAACTCTCCCCAAATTCTCATACATATGATTTTCATAAATTGTCTTCTCATGAAACGAACGTTAATTGGCTTTTCGTAAAAATTGCTTACAAAAAGGGTAATTAAAGGGCTATTTAAATGCAAAAATTTGACGTTTTTCTATGAATTTCAATGTTTCGCCTCCCATAAATAGGTCCCTGCTAGGGCGGGGTTTCATCGTCGGTCAAAGAGGACCAGTTGGACGTCTTCAGTCAACCGCACGCCATCTACCGAGTCGTCATGTGCTTCTGTGCTTCGTTGGCCAAGTGAGTCCATTTTGCTCCTCTTCAACAACTTCGTCTTCGACAAAATCAAAGCAATTATTTCAGGATCTTCCCGTCGATGTCGAAGCCGAAGAAGACATCTCCGGAGTCGAGTTCGGAGTCGAAGTCTCCATCGGATTCTTCGACGAACTCGTCGATGGACCCGTTACAGGGCTCGTCGCCGGATTCCTCCCCGGAAACGAGCGTCAGCTCGACACGCTCGCAGATTTGGCTGTGAACATCTGTTTTTCACGAAGATATGAAGTTTTTTGAGCATTGAACAGTGTTTTGTGGGGGCCGAGATGAGATGATATTCGAGATGGTGTGTTCTGCGATTGATCGTAATCCTCTGTTCGAGGTTTCCTCATAGAACGGTATAATCCTCTCGGAGGTTTTTAAAAAGAGTTTATGTACATAAAATCATGGAACGATCATGCAAAGTGATCGCCGATAGAGAAAAAAAACGAGGGATTGGAAATGAGAAAGAACAAATTTATGCAATAGTTCATCTGTCCGATAATGTACCTACCTGAAATACAGTAGAACGTTTCGTGGGGTGAATACCAAAGTCAGGGGTACAGCATCCAGCAGAATTCGTTGAAAGTATAGCTTGACGTCGTCGGCGATTGTCAATCGGAATCATGACGTTCTTTTCGATGCGGAGTGGCTTTCTGCAATAAAAATGTTTGCCCCACGACTGGATGAGTCTTCGGAGAAACCAATACTGGAAAGAAACTCATCTGTATCAGAAACAGTCGGAATCAAGGGGCCCCTGATTGCATTGCAGTTGGGAACATTTCCAATATCCGTCAAGTACATTTTCTGTCCGACGTTCGTTCTACATCCTGGTTCCGCCGGAGGAAGCCAATGACTTCATCAATTTTTCTGTAAGAGCCACAGATTCTCAACTTGGGATAGAAATGATAAAACGCGCCTTTTAGCTAAATGAAGACCTATTCGTTCCTGAACCAAAGCGCATGTTCACTGTGCTCGTTTATAGCAGAGAAGAAGTTAATTTCACTGATCTATTCTCAAATGGATATTGTGTGCTCTTAAACAAGAACCTCATGGAGTATATGTGTAGAGCAATTGACTCGAGCATTTCGAACGTTTGTATCTTTTTTCTTTTCCTGTTTTGCAAGCAATAAACAATTACCTCGAATCTTTTCATATGCTACTGATAAAACCTTTTTTTTGAGTCTGAAAACTGATAAACAAAATCGTAAAACGTAGAAAACCTGTTTCTTGGACAAGAAAAAAACACATTTGCGCGTCGACTAAAATGCGTTGTGCGCGCGGTGTAGGCACACTCGTTGACCGTAGTCGTTGGAGAAAATAGAAAAATCAGATCTGCCTTGGAGGAGAAAATGATTTCACCGTCGGAAAAGTGATTTTTTCCATAAAAATTAACATTAAAATTAAGGGAAAAAAATTGGAAAATTTTTCGCCGAATTTTGGGCCAAAATGCAAAATGAACAGAGTGATAGATTTTGATCGCAATTCGAGGAGCGGAGATTTTCTTAATCAGTTATTTTTATGATCAGTTTTCAAGTGGAATTCACGACAATCTCTCCCGATTTTACATCCTCAATGATTTCAGCCGAAGCGGACGTGACAGCTGGTTTCTGAAAAATAATGCTAATTGCCGACGGATCTTTTCTCTGTCCGTCGATTTTTTTTGATTCCTATTTCCAGAGCAGGAGGTTTCGTCGACTGTGAAAAAAAAGAAGGACCTTGTACCCGTCAATTGTCGATTTTCAATCATCCAATTCGTAGAACTTATTATTCTCCCATTCCGCACGTCATTCGCCCAGTTTCCTATCGATTCATTGTCGATAAAAAACGTTTTTTTAGGTCGTTTTGCGTCCAAACGGCCTCATTCGTCTTGTCAGTGGGCGTTACCTAGACGGTCTGTGAGTGGCTGTGATCCAGTTTTGCATGACCCGTTTCCCCGCCTACCTGGCGAAATGCGACGAGACGGTATGATTCCATATCAGTTGCTACCGAAGTCGTCGCTGGTTGCATACGCCGATTCTGCAGTTCTTCTCTATCAAAGGGGAGAAGATGATCGGCAATGATGCAATTGATGATAGGTGAGTGTCTTCGACAATCCAAATGATAGATTACTTGATCTTTCAGATGGTGAACTGAAGATGGACTATTCCGAAATAGCGTGCCGCCCGTCGAAGTGCCTACTGTCCCCGAAAACTGGATGCGATCTGGAACGGAGTAATCAGTGGAGGCGTTCCGGTCATCGAGATGCTCCCAAGCCACGGCCACGTTCGGTAGTGATCTTCGACAGCTTCCAAAGATATTCTTGTCAAGTTAGTTCTCTAGGGATGTAACAATTTCGAAGCGCGAGTAGCACAGATAACAAAATTCTGCTCAAACAAATTTTCGCGAAAGCGCTTCGAAAACACCTTTTCTGTGCTGAGCCTCTACGTGGCGAAAAGGATCAACCGCCGTCTTCTCAAGTTGACTAGAGAGCTGGACTTCTCTAGGAGGAGTCGGCGGGCTAAGAAGCACAACGTCTCGTGCTGGAATCCAAGGTGCTGTCCACACTTTCGGTTTCTAGCCGCTCGTGGTAGTGTAGCAAACTACTTCGAGTCCCCCAGGGACATGGTGTTCGGCCGGTTTTCGGAAGGATCAATCGGATGGTACAGACCACGATGATTCCCGGCGCACCTGCTCACCTTCGCGAAATCGTTCGCATTAGTTGACGCGCCTGTGGCAACCACAACGGTTCTCAAGGCTTCCAGCTCATTCTCTGTCTCTACAAATCAATTTTCTTGCTCTAGGGACTATTCCGTTGTTCCTACCGCGCCATGATCATATTGATCATGTCTGTCGAGCGCATTATGGCCCAGCGCCATCGTTTTTCCGTTGATATCCGCCGCAGAGAGCGTCGGAATCTCTGCCCTCCTCGGCTTCTCGGAATCCTCACCAAATCGATTGGTGAGTGGATTCCACACTACGCAAGCCCAGTTCCCCAGGGACATCTATCGGCTCCGGCCGGTTTTCCGGATATTCGGTCGGTTTCTGAAAGGATCAGACGGGTGGTAAACACCATAGATCCTTCCCGGTGCAATCGCAGTTCTAAAGTGCCCGGTCCTTCCCGGCGCACCTACCGTACCCACCAGTGGCTCCGTCGCCGCCGCTCCCAAGCTGACGCGCCTGACGCAACCACAACGGTCCTCAAGGCTTCCAGCTCATTCTGTCTCTCTCTTCCAGTCAATTTTCTTGCTCTACAGACGCGATAACTGCGTCACCTCGTACCAGAGACAATTCCGTTGTTCCTGCCGCGCCGTGATCAGATTGATCATGTCTGTCGAGTGCATCATGGCCCAGTGCCATCGTTTTCCCGTTATCCTCCGCCGCAGAGAGCGTCGTAATCTCTGCCCTTCTCAGTTCTCGCGAATCCTCACCAAACCGATTGGTGAGTGGATTCCACACTACGCAAGCCCAGTTCCCCAGGGACATCTATCGGCTCCGGCCGGTGTTTGGAAGGATCAAACGGGTGGTAAAGACCACCAATCCTTCCTGTCGCACAGCTGACGCGCCTGTCACAACCGCAATGGTTCTCAAGGCTTCCAGCTCATTCTGTCTCTCTCTTCCAGTCAATTTTCTTGCCCTACAGACGCGATAACTGCGTCACCTCGTACCAGGGACAATTCCGTTGTTCCTGCCGCGCCGTGATCAGATTGATCATGTCTGTCGAGCGCATTATGGCCCAGCGCCATCGTTTTCCCGTTATACTCCGCCGCAGAGAGCGTCGTAATCTCTGCCCTCCTCAGTTCTCGCGAATCCTCACCGAACCAATTGGTGAGTTCTTTTCGCACATGGCTGAGCACCACGGCTTTCTTGATCTCTTCTGACACTGCGATGAACGCAGTCAGTTTCTATTCACTACTCTGTACTATTCCCATTTTATAATCATCATTTTTTGGTGCTCAGCTATTCAAAAAAAGGATTCAATAGTTATTCAAAAAAGATAAAACCAAAAAAAAAACAAATCACTTTTGATATCAGATGTTTTGAATAGCTGAGCATCAAATTTCGAAAGCTTTACTATAAGCACAGTTATCCTCCGTCACAATATGCGGGTCTCATGAGCTTAATCTTTTTTTAACTCGACGACGACAGTAAATAGAGCGTTCAGTAATAGTAAATCAAATTTCGCGGCCAAATTTCAAGTTTTTATGCGCGGGTATTTACGCAAGGTTGGGTAAGTTTTGTCCATTTCGTGTTATGTTCCTTCTAACAAACACTACGTCCTTATACTCACTATTCATTTGTATTCAGCCATTTTTACCCATATCATGTTATCTCCCTTCTATTGTAACCAAACACACATATTTTCCGAAAACTTTTATCATCTTGTGAACATCCAATAACCATTTCATTGTTAACCTTTCCCTTCCATTTTTGTATCCCCATTTCGTCATTTTATATCACAATCACATCTTCATCCATATCATATCTACTCGCATCAAGTCTTCATGATAAGGAGCCGCGGTTTCCGGTGAGAAACTGTGAGAAGATGGAAAATAAGAAATATAACAATTCCAGCTATTTGCGATGATCAAGGAGTTGTTTCTCTGAAGTTTGCCGTAGCTATGGGAAAAATGGACGTAAAGAATGCAAAGCTAATGGATCGCTTGCGACATAGGAGTTTTTTCATCTGCCGACCGCTCAACTGCGACGAAGCCGTTTCTTAATATTAAACGTGAGTGGTCCACGTGAAATCAAATTGAAACAGATACCATTTTAGATGCTTCTGTCGAGAGTTTGAATACCATCCCCTGTGTCCTGTTCTTCGGACTTCTCCTTTGTAATTGCTGCAGCATCCTCTTCTCCATGTCTTTTCTTCTTGGCTGCTAATGGATTCTCAACGAATATCGGCTCAATCTGACAGACTTCAACATCTTCGAGATTCTCCGATGCAACACGATATTCTCCAACTGCCAAACATTTATTTTGTCTGCAGTGTGTTGCTATTCGTACCCAATCTCGACTCTCCTTCAGTTCATCCGTAAATCTTCTTTATCATCAACGACTTTATCACCCGTCCCACTACTCGCACGATAATCAAAAAAGAACAAAAAAAGAAAAAAAAGCTTAAACTAACGACGGATTCTTCTTTCGCCATAATCCCGAATTTCTCTCCCCTATATCCCACTCATTTAGTCCTTCACTTATCCAAAAATCGACTTACTCTTCCCCTCTTCGCATTTTATTCATTCCATTTTATTATACATTTCACCAATCTTGGAACTTGCTCAAACGCGCTCCGTTGGACTCGTATTGGTCCCACCACGACTATCGTCTATGTCTCGTGTGTTCCGCGAGAGACGCAGACGAGAGTAGTGGCGGGACCAACACGAGTCCAGCGGAGCGCGTTTGAGCAAGTTCCAAGATTGGTGAAATGTATAATATCTACATTCTCCTTATCACACCAGCATTTATGTCTGTATTGTATTGTATTAGATATGTTTTTTTTGAATAAATAATCCTTGAAAATCGATATTATAGGCATTTGAGAAGAGATCTGCCACTATCAATTTTGTCCAAGAATGAATCAAAAACGCACCTGAATCAGCTCGTCCATCAACTATCAATTTTTTGGAGAAACTTCTGCATTTTCCACTATGGCCAACAATTGGGAAATGAATCTCGCACGTCCAGCGTCAACTTGGTTGCAATGTTTTCCTGGAGAATAATCAATTATCTTACGGGATACGGAATTTTTAGAGAAAAAAATGCAGAAAGACTCATCTGTTTTGGCAGCAATTGCGAAAATCTTGCTCGTTCATAGGGATGTAGACGCTCACAACGCGACAGTCGTCCAGGGAAAACTCGACGGCGAAGCATTGTCCATTTAGCGATTTTCTCATTTTCTCAACTTCGGATGAAGCGATCATGTTAAGATGTTGTTGAAACGCCGGACCTTGGTAATCACGTTGTTGTAGCCGTTGTTACAACTGCACGTTGGGTCCGTCTCGCCAACCTTGCTGGTAACTGTTCGTCCGCATTCTCGATGACTTTTGTGTCCTCTCCAGTACGAAGATTTTGTCTGAATATTCATAGTGATGTAGAGGTCGAATCAATCTTGATACTGCTCACCATTAAATAGTCGTCCGAAAAAAAAAAACGTCGACGGCGATTAGTTCTCCACCGAGCGATTTTCTAATTTTCGTCGTTCCGGGAGGCTGTCGAATGTTAACCTGAAATTACGACTATTATATCTTAAATTGATCGCTGATTTTTGCTTAATACATTTTCGAGCAATAATTGAAAATTCGATTCGAAATATGGAAAAAAAAACGAAATTCAGTGACAAAACGTCAATATGTCGTCAACTAATGCGCTGTACGTAGTGTATTAGGCTTCGGGTGTTTGCACAGATTCTAGACATTTGTCATCGCTAGCCAACACGAATGTATTCAACGAAATTGAGCAGCGGAATCTCAGAAATAGCCCAAGAAAAATATAAAATTGGTTTTTCCAATGATTGAAACAGATAAATAGTGGTAATAACTCCGTGGCAATGGTGGAACATAGCATTTTCGTGTTTCTCATCAGGATATTCGTTGAGTTTTGCTAATTCTATTCGTTTGTTCTCTTCTCAAAGCTGAAAACTCACTTTGCTTGTTTGTCCAAATGAGATCACAATGTCGGGAAGCAGTCGAAGAATAACAGCAGCTTGATGTCTGAATAGCACGATTATTGCGAGGAAACTGCGTTGGAAACTGCCATTTGGTCAGATGATATCGACAAAATTTAGAAAAAGAACAAGATTTTATATAATTGAAAAGACAAGAGGGCAAAAATGAAACATTTTAAAAGTGAATTTGCTTAAAATCCGGGGAATAAAAACATGCTTCTTTAAGTGAAGAGGGGGGAAGAGAAGATTTGCTTCACCGACTTAGTCGAAGAGAACATGCTGGAGAATCTCATTTGGGGCGAAATCCTTGTTTTGTTCTCGAGCGATGTTGAACGCGGCCTTGACGAGAGCGCGGAGGTCAATGCCGAGTGGCTCTTTCGAGAATCCATTGTCATATTGTGGCATGTGCAATTCGAAGTACCTCTCGAGAACCAAGAGGCATTCTGTAACTTTGGAATTTCAGAGTGAACAAAACCGATGAAACCCTACCTTTGGTTGTGAAATCGAAACCGAAGAGTTTCGTTCCATTCAGGACGTTGAGCGCGTTGTGGTCGCTCAAAATCAGCTTGACTTTTGCCAAGGTGAAGTTTTCGATGCTTTCGTGGTGCCGGACGAAGGAATCGTTGATCCCCACCAATTTGATTTGCTTCGCAAATTCCTTTGCGTCGATCTTCTTGATGATCCGGATATGGTTTCTTTCCGGATCATCTTCCTCCGACACGACTTCTGCCAGAGTTTCCAGCAGAGACGCGAACGTGCGGCACGTCATGAAATGCCCGTACCAGTTCTTAAGTTTCTAGATGACGTAAGAAGAAACCGTTTAAAACTAACCTCCGCTTCGGTGAAACACTGGATTTTTTGATCCAGATGCTTGTCCACTCTTTTCAAAGTCCCGCGCCTTTTCTTCTCCGCCTCCTTTTTCTCCTCGTCCGTCGTCAGCCCGAGCTTCCTTTCTCTCATCTCCTTACGTCGCGCATCGCGGGCTCTCTTCGATTCCTTCTTTCCCATGTTCAAAACCTTCTCGACGGTTTTGATCTCGTCGTCCATTTTCGACAACGATTCGAACGCGTCTTTCACGCGCTTCTAAAGAAAATTTTTTTCTTCAAAAAAACAATGTAAAAAATAAAACTCACATCTTTGGCGGCGACAACCTCGGCGGGCATGAAGTCGATTTCCGAGATGATGCTGTCGTCTGAGTCGTACTCCTTTCCTGAATTTTTGTCACTGTTATCATGTACTAAGTTTATCGAATTTACCAGTGTCTCCACATAACGCGTGAAAGAGCTTCTCGAGTTGTTCATTACTGATAGCCTTTTCCTTCGGGAACGACGTCATCAGTCCTTCGATACTCTCGACCTTCGACTCCACTCTTTGGTCGACTTCAGACTCCATTCGCAGTGCTTTCTTCTGTCTTCTGTCTTTATCGGAATCCGACTTCGGGGCATTTCGCTTTGATGACGACTGCTGACTCATCTGAAAAACAATTGAAGAAACGCTTGAACAAAAAGAGATCAGATTAGATAAATAAAAACTGCAAGGGAACAGTTATTGAAGAAAAAAACAATTTTGAAACATTTACATTGAGAAAAACAAGAAACTTTATTAACAATTAACAAAAAAAATAGTATTTAAAAATGAGGAATCTTCAAAAAGACGTCTATCACTAGTTTTTCTCCAATAAAGACTCGATCACGTATCAGCCAAAACCGAATACAGCGCGACCGGCGTTCAGAAGGGACGGATTGAATCGGACGAGTCCAAAAAGATCCGACATTGCGTCGAGTTCGAACCAAGTGGCACGGGAGAGCCTGAAACGACGAATGGCTTACCTTGAGCAAATGATTGTGGCCCACGCAAGCTCAATAGTTTACGATAGGGATGCCCTTTGTCGCGCACAGGCTGTTCAGTGGATTTGCGGACTCATTACCGAGTGAGGAAAAATATTAACACGAACGTCTTATCAACTTGTTTATCAAACAGAGAGTCAAAAAGTAAGAATGAGTCAGGGATCCAGGGCGAGGTCACATGAGGAGCGTCGTTAAGTCATCTCTCGTGAGGGAATGAATCATCACTAGCGGCTACTCCAATGAGCTTCAGTTGCGCAGAAATCGGAAACGCGTGGTTTTGCCGTTGGCCTAAACTTCACTCAATTATGAGACTTAAAGGGGGACTTTAACATAAAAACAACTTTGCCTTAAAAGTTGCGTGTAAGTTGGGGGGGGGGGGGGGGTCATGTCTGCAAAGTCCCAAATTCTGAAAAAAATCTTGAATTTTTGGTAATTTTTTAAGTGAAAGCTATCTGTATGGCTTAACATTCCCAGTTTCAGTGAGACTCGGCCATGGCGGCGAGACTACGCCGAGGCGGCAGAGTTCGGCTGCAGTTATAAATCGGAGAGATTGACTATATTCTGATTTCTTTATTGTCTGCCTTTTAGTATTTATCCTTCCCAATATACGCTCTCAACGCAAATGGATTCGAAATGAAACCAAATATTCACAAATCCACCAAAAAACTTGAGCGACGCCGCGGCGTATTCTCGCGGCAAAAGATAAAGTTAGGCCAATACAGATAGCTTTTACTTTAAAAATCGCCAAAATTTCAGGAATTTTTTTTAGATTCTGGGACTTTGCAGACATGACCCTCCAACTCATACGCAACTTTTGAGCCAAAGTTGGTTTTTGGTGACAGTCCCCCTTTAAATTGCGATTTTTTGTTTAAATTTCAAATAGGACAGAGAAAATAGACTCACATGTGCAAAAACAATGCAAAAGTTGGCATTATGATTGGAGAATAAATCTCGCTCGTCCAGCATCAACTTTGTCGCAATGTTTTCCTGAAGAATAACCAATTATCCCACGGGAGGCGGTATTTTTAGAGAAAAAAAATGCAGAAAAACTCATCTGTTCTGGCAACAATTGCGAAATTCTTGGATATTTTAGGACGATTTGATGACAGATACATTGTTGAGATACTGTCGAGGATTTGTTAACATTCGTGCCATATCCATCGGTGACAAGGTCTCGCTCTGAAATATACTTTTCCGTGATCAAAATAAATTTCTGTAACAAACTCGCCTACCTTCGACTGCAGAATGCGGAAAACAATGTTTGAATGTATTTGCACTGACTCACAAAAATAAGGAAACGGATACACGTGTAATCGAGGATGATTTCTTCATTTCAACCGGCCCGCGATGTTTGTGGAATGTTGACCTGAAATTATGACTGTTATATATCAAAATGATCGCTGATTTTTTTAAAATGCATTTTCGAGATATTATTGAATAATTAATTTGTAAAAAATGGATTAAAAAACGAAATTCAGTGACAAAACGTCAATGTGTCGTCTACTAAAATGCTGTACGCAGTGTTAGGCTTGGGTGTTTGCACATTTTTTAGACATTTGTTACTCGGAGGGAGGACAAAGGTCGCACCGTCAACGAGAATGCACTTAACGTGATTGAGCAGAGGAATCCGAGCGACACTCCGAGAAATTGAAGCCATTGACCATTTGATAGATTAAAATAGAAAACAGATGGAAACAACTGAATGACACGTGTGGAGCAGAACTTTTGGAAGATCCAAGCCTGAAGATTCATTGGTTTTCGCACACTCTTCTCATTTGCCCGTCTTTTCCATTTTCTTCGAAAACCTCCCGCAAACGTCGATGAATCAACGGCCACAAGGACAAGAGAAAGTTACCCGTTGTAACAGGCCGTCAGTGGACAGCGACAAGTGTTTCGCTTCTCACGCTTTGTTTCGCGTTTTCAACCTTTCAAACAATGTGCCCCTAGCTATTCTGCAAATTCTTCTGCAAAAATAGGCCATCAGCCGCTCCAAGTTACGGAAATTGGAAACGTTTTTCCGTGTAGTGAGTACAAAAACAATGAAGTTCGCCAATTAACCCAAAATTAACCGGAAATGAGAATCCAGCAAACCCCAATCATTTACGTCACAGTTTGATTACATGGCTCGACCAGATAAGTATGGCCTTGAGAACCGGTAATATCACGAGTCCATGTCAGTTATCTCTCGTCGGTTTTGATTTGACGCTGTCACCAAAATTGGTTTTCCTGCGGCAGTTTATGACTCCCTTCCTTTCGTGCTCTGTCGGAAATTGCACCAATCATGTACCTCTGAGCACAAAACGCTCAACTCGAATACTTTCCCCCTGCAATTCGAAGCCAAAAAAGAGCTTCTGTTATTAGAAGTGGAAGCCATAAACAGAAAGAGCAGTGCTTCTTGCAACGCAGCTAGCCAATTTTCTCCCAGTCCAGAAATAACTTTTGGTAAATACCCATTCCCAATCAACTGTTCATAATTGCCGTGCAGCCAGGTTCATTTTTGAAACGCCATAATAACCGCAATTATCAAAAGTATGGCTGGCTGGGGGTATATTGACTGTTGTTTGGTCTCTTTTCTTCATGTCATGTCCATTTTTGACGTTCTCTCCCAGATAGTGGACGTCGAGCGATTAGATAGGCAGCATAGTAGGTTCCTATCGCCAACTACACAGCTCTCTCATAAGGGCAGTCAGGTACATTCAAGATAACCATCTCTTGTAGAGGCCATCCCCGCTCCATTGGGCCCCCAGATAGTCTCTTCTCCCGCTCTCCTCATCCTTTTCCCCCCGTCAGTTGCTTTTCTTCTCGCGCCTGCCGAACAACTTTGTCATTTCTCTCGAGCATCGAAGAGAAGAGAAAATGGGAGAGAGGAGAATCGAAATTGCGGAGTCTTCCCGGCCCGATATCCGCCCATTCTTCTTCTTCTCTTGTCTCTTCTTTTCTCTTCTTTTCTCTTCTTTTTCTTCCCCACCGCCGCCGTCCGCCGTCGCTGCCGCCGCCGGCATCGCCGCGAATTTTCGTGCGTGGGTTTGACGGCGCCATCGTTGCCATTCTCCTCCTCCTCCTCCTTCTCCCCTTCTCTTCTCTGTTGTGCTGCCGTTGGGCAGCGCCCATAAATTTTCTCCTGTCGCTGGCCGTAATGTGCTTTTTCTCTTCCCTCGTCTTTTTCATCCCCTCCTGCCCGTTGCTTTCGACGTTTTTCCTCTCCCGTTGTTTTTGTTTCTTGCGTCGCGAAATGTTTAGACAATCCGAGGGTGACTGTAGCAGAAGCCGAAGGAGGCTGATAGCGCTATAGAGATAGTAGGATCCGCCGAGCTGCCTGAGGAGCCTAAGTTACAGTAAGACACCCTATGAACCCAACCACGCCCATTATCTTTCTCTTTCGGCGTTCCCTTCATCTCTTCGGTGAAATTTGACGTCGTCTCGTTAACCTTCGCTTCTTTCTTTTGTTCTCCCACTTTCCTATTTCTCTCGTCTTGTAAACATGTCAGAGAGAAGGAAAAGAAGATAGAGAACAACTGTGATAGTTGACTGATACCCCTCCTCGACCTATCTCTCAATTTCATTTACCCATCTCCCTATTTCTTACAGAATCGTGATTCGATTCGACAATGGAGGAATCCTCCGAACCGGCAGCTAGACCGAGACCGCCGACGGACTTTTCCGAGTTCCACCAACAAGAAATGATGCGGAGACTCCGCGAGGAGCAGGAGAACGAGACCGAGTGGGATAGAAGAATGAAGGCGCTGGATCGACTGGAGGAGGAGAAGAAGAAGGCTGCGGAGGAGGCTCGGAAGAAAATGCTCGAGGAAGCGCTCTCCGAGTACTGGGAGGACGTCAGCGACTCTGACGAGGAACCTGAACGCCAGCAGCTCGACGATGGAACTGATGTCGAGGACGTCAAGAAAATCTGCCGGGACCATATCGCCCAGAGACTCGAAATTCTGAGATCTGGAGTCGAGGAAGGAATGGAACAGACTGGTACGTTTGTTTAGGAGATATTTGAACATTTAGGCAGTAGAGAAGTAGTCTCAAGTGCTTCAAGGCCGAAGAACCACTTATGGTCCTCCTCTCAGAAACTTAATAGTTCCCTCTCCGAATGTCTTAAACTCAATGTTCATTCTTTCAGACTACGATCTGCTCGCAAAGTACGACCGTATGCGCATCGAATACCTCGAAGAGCACGCCTGGGACATGGAACAAACCGAGCGCGATGTGCACCAGTTCATTGCCAAGCGCATTGAGGAGTCGCCGTTCCAAGACGTTGTCGTTGGATACAAGGTGCTTCAAGAGATCTACGACCCGATCTTGGGCCCCGACTTTTACTATCTCTCGCTCTTCGACGGTGCTCCAGAGCTCGGCGAGCACGAGAGATGGGCGTTGTTCGGATATTAGGCGGCTGTCTGGATTTCTGGATTTCTTGATGGATGGATAATGGCACCGAGAAAAAAAAACCTAATTTTCTAAAAACCCGCAGTTTTGGCTAACATATTTTCGCAAATTTCTTCTTTATTTTTACGCTAAATTTCGTTCAACTATGTTTAATTTTTCTGTAAATCGCTGTGTAATGAGTAAAATTTGAAAAAAAATTGGTCCCCAAACCTATAATCCGTCGGTCCAAACCATGTCGGCAAACAAGGTAAACATATCCGAACGTACCGCACCACTAATCCTGATTACCCCAATTGACTGTCGGGGGGGCTCCTTTGCAGATTACTGCAATTCTGCTCTCTGCCGAGGGGCACTTAAACTATAAAGGGGTGTCTCCCGACACGTCGACGCGCACAGGCGTGTTCGAGGAGGCAATACGTGAGGATTCCTGGACACCCGCTGTGAAGGCCTCAAGAAGGAATTTAAAAAAGCTGAATCCAATCAACTTGGTGTTGTGTCAATAACCCGAGAGGATGTCCCGGACGTCCTGTAATCGATCCCTTTACACGCCTGGTCGTTTGAATCTCCTTTCGAGGTCTGGTGGATGCACCTGACGCAACTTTTTTTATTGCCCCTCCGAGCTGATTCTGCCGGTTGCATAATCGTCCGTTGCGTCAGGAAACTGTTCTTATTTTTGCCTATTGCACAACATGCACTGCTCGTCCACGAGTCACTCCAGAGCGACAGAGAGGATTAGCGGGGAGGGGAGGATGATGGGCAACGCGTGCGCGCGAGCACACCATTTGGTTTATGGATCGATTGCCAAAAGGATTTGTTATGGACCCTCTCAAATGATATGCCAATTAATCCGCTAATTGAGGTGCTTCTGTTACACGCCGACGCCGGTGCCCGAATATTGAGGACGGATAGTGACGGCAAAACGGATAACCTTCTCAAATATGACAGTTTATAGGCCTCCGGCGCCTTTATTACGTTGGAAGCCGGCGAAACGAGCGTGTTTTCGTGCTCCCGTTGATGCCACCAACTATTGCGAAATATCCGGAAAGAGCGTGTTCGAAGGGAGCTGACTGACATTTAAATGGAGAAATGAGGGACCAGAGACATCATGTTGTCTCATATTTGAACTTTAACCTATGTGTGTCGATCCAATTAGCTGATACACGACATGATGTTTCAATAACATTTCGCAAAATGTCATTCGTGTATGACCTTTTTTCGAGAGAGCATATTTGCAGGACGTTTGAATTATTATGCATTACTTTAGGAGCAAAAACAAAAAAAAAAGAATAGATAACGAGAAAGAGAGTCACTTGTCGAGCAGGAAGGCTCTCTCGAGGGCCTCAAAGTGCTTCTCGTTCTTCTGCTTGAAGAAATGGTAGAGATGCGGTCCCAGCACAGAATCGTAGTGCGTTTTGATGACGTCGTAGGCGATGCGCACCTTCCTGTCGATGTGTGCATTTGCGAGACGACGGACGATGTTGGCGCGCACAAGGAAGTCGACTTTCTTCGGGTCGCGACGGTTTCGCTCCACGAAATATGCACGCTCCGCTTGGTAGTTCGAGAATTTTGGATTTCTCATCGGCTCATCTGAAATTACAGGGTTGTTTCTCAAGTGGGACATGAGAGATTTCGAGTTACCTTCCATAGCCGAACCGAAGGAAGCCAATGAAATTCCTCTCTGTGCGTGCTTCAAGAAGTTCACAAAGTACTCCTGGAAGTAGTGAAGACGTTGAGCGGCGTCTCTTCGCTCCTCCGACGTCTTCTTTCTGGCAATCTGCTGGCTCATTCGCTCCTTGACCGTCAACAGCTTCTTCTTGCGCTGATCACTAGAAGCCGGGTGATTGCTCTCGTTGTCTCCCGGGTTCTCGCCACCCGACTCCATCTCATCCTTGAAGCGCCAATCCATACGGATCAACCTGAAAAAAGGGATTTTTTTCAATTTGGGACCTGAAGGACTCACTCCAGAGTGGTCGGCTTGGTCCATTGGATGCCATGGGTCTCACGGCGCTTCGCCTTCTCCGCTTTGGCCGCGTTGTACTCGAACTCGCGAATGTTTCGCAAGTTTTTGAGGAAAAGCGCGTTGCGTTGGATCGCGTTGGTCGGCCATCCGTGGCGCTCACGTGGCAGTTGTGGGAAGTTCCAGGCTTTGCTGGGGCTTCTGCTAGCCTTGCGAGGCTTGGCCGCCTTCTCCTTGGCAGGCTCCTGAGCCACTTCTGACTGGGAAGCCTCCTGAGTCGTGTCCAGCGACTTGTCGGCTTCCAGAGCCTGAACAGCTTGCTGGGCGGCCTTCTGAGCGGCTTCCTCGGCGGCCTCCTGAACAACTTGCCGTTCGATCTGCACAGCTCGCAGACCCATACGTGGCTGACGCTTCAGAGGCATCGACGGCTGCTTGGTGCCCGCAGCGGACAGCGCCGCCATAGTTCTAATCGTCGGACGGCTCTTGGGGCTCTGAGAAGCCACTTTTCCACTGATAGAGCGCTTCAATGGACTCTTCGACGAGACACGCTTGATCGGTTGTCCTCTCGTTGGCACGCTGGACGAGCAGCTGATGGGAACACGCCACGTCGGACTGCGCGACAGCTTACCCGGAGTTCCGTTGGTCCGACTTCTCATCGCTCTCGATCTCATCGGGATTCTCGTCGGGGAGTCGCCAGCGAGTCCGATCATCGAAGCATTCGGAGCAAGTTTCGGGCTCGGCGGGTTGTTCTCGATAATCGTGACGTTCAGCTCATCCGGGATCGACTGGATCCAGTTCGCAGCATACACCATCGACTCCTTGGTTGACGTCTTCTCGGCGTCGCTCTCCACGTCAGTCAGTCCAAACTCGCGGACCTCGCACACTGGGAGGAAGGTGACGCGACGCTTCGGATCCTTGACTTTCTCCATCTCGGCTTGCGCTTGATACAGTTCTCTGAAAATAACGAATTCGAAAAAGGTCGACTGATAAGAGAGACGGAAAAAAACGAGTGCGAACAGATGGGAAATGAGAGAGAAAGGGAGGCGGGGGGAAACGGCAAATGAATGGCAATGCGTTTGAAAAGACGGTATCTGTTGACTAACACGCGCCGCCGAAGAAGATGACGGCGACGCCGCCAAAGGGAGTGATGCGGAAAGGAAGCGAAGTTCGCAAATACACGCGTCGCCGACAAGGTGCGAATTTGAACTCGATTAGAGTTCGTGGCCCTCTTCATTTTCGTGTGGAGGGGGGAGAGAGGAGGACGGGCCGTGTTGCGTGGCGAGCGAGCGAGCAGGTGCGGCGAGTGGGGCGGGACGGTAGGCGACGACTGTAACGCGCACGTGTCTGTCTCCTCGCCGGATGGTGTCGTCTGGCTCCTCCCCTACCGGCCCGGCCGTTTGCCACGTCATTCGGAAAATGCGAGAGGAGGCTCTTCACAGCGGGGGGTTGTTCACGACAGAGGGAGACCGTGTGCCGAAAAAAGGGAAACGAGAAGAGCGGGGAGAGAGAGGGACACGGCGAATGCGACGACGAGAACAGCACGGGAGAGGAGAAAGGTGTGCTCTAAATCACGAGTACTCGGAAAGACACACTGTTTCGATATTAACTCCTTATCAATTTCAGAACGGGGCGCCTCGTTGTGTGTGTGCAGAATGCCAGTGCCGGGCGCCGGCAGTGTGCGTAATTTGGGCAAGACGCGGCGAGAGGAGGGGGAAAGTGCAGGCACAGCTGCGAATTTGGACTCTCTGCCCGCGACTCCAAACGACGAGAAGAGACAGAAGACGAAAATTAAGACATTCTGCGTTGACTTTATTCTTGGAAAATGACGTTTTAACAACGAATGACAGCCGAAGATGACTTGAGATCAGGAGGGAACATGTGTCGTTTAGGCCCCAAAGAAAGTGAAATTCTCGAGAGCCGCGTAGACACCGTCCACCGCCGTGTAGCACTCCGACAAGTACAGAAGATCAGGTCCCATTATATCAGTGTAGTTGAGCAAGACGTAAGTCCAGGCGGTGTTCACAGGCAAGGAATCACTGTTAGCAAATCGGCAAATTGCAAAATCGAAGACGCGACGGCGAATCACATCTGGAGAGAGAGTCAGGTGCTCCTGACGAGCGACATAGCGGCGATACTCAAAGAGGAACTGCTTGAACACTGAAATGAGGGGATTACAGGGGTTCTGATTACTATAGTTACCTTCTGGATCCTTCTTGGCATCCACCTCATCACGAATCTCCTGCGAACGTCTAGCGAACTCTGCTTCAATTTTCACGAACATTTCTTGGATTCTCTGTTCATCAGTCTCCTCTTCGTCAATCTCCTCACTATCGCCCTCCACTCCATCTTCCAACTCGCCCGAATCGGCTCGCGGCGCTGGCTCCGCTTCCATTTCGTCATCCGAGTTGGAAACATCGGAGTCATCGGAATCCGAATCATCGTCATCAGAATCAGTGGCCGGCGGGAAGTACTCGACAAACCCGGTGTCGTTCATCAAAGCTTTGAAAGCCTCGTCGGAAGAGAAAAGGTATTCCAAATCCTCAAACTCTTCGGTTGGCAGGCCAAAGTCCACCGGCAGGCTCCCAATCTCCATGTCAAGAGCGTCCAGTTGAATTCGGAACATTTCGGCCTCAGAAATCTCGTGATACTCGACGAGGTCCTCGAAATCCATATCCGCATCCAGCGGCGCATCTTGTGCCACAACAGCTTCCATGTTCTCCTCGGCGAACTCCATCAGATCATAGTTGTTGGTGAATCCCATTATTCCCGAATTGCGTTGTTTGATCTGTAATAACGGTATGTGTGAGGGGAGAGGTGGAAGGGCAATAAAAGAGGTGCTACTGGAGGGCGACACACAGGAGCAAATGATCCGTACGGTACCATCCATCCCCGGTGGCTCCTCCCCTCCCCTCCCCTCTCCGGTCCGTTACGTAATACAATTTGGTCACGCAATCCCCGAAAACTAGTCCGTCGGAGGGTACGAGATTGCGTGGGTACCGTAACCCAACGCATCGGTTACAAATTGAACATGCTCTCCTCCCCCCTCTCCTCTTGACGCATAATAACGAGGGGCGTTGATAGGGTTCACCAAGGCAATTCAAATTTGTTTACGCATTGTGCCAAAGGTGTGAAATAGGAGCCCGAGCTCTGTGAGCACTATATTCAAACTGTTTTCGTCTCTCGTTTTGCTATTATTTTTTGCTCTTTTCTCTTTCTCTTTTACCCCTCTCTCTCTCTCTCTCTCTCTCTCTCTCTCTCTCTCTCTCTCTCTCTCTCTTTCGGCCCACCGGATTAGCCTGATATAACGGTAATTGACCACGTTTCGGGTAGACCCATCAATGCGCCTTCTTGACCAAAAAACAGCGAGTCGCCTCCCTGTAAGTGCCCCAATTGGTCTTAATCCGGCGGTCTCTCTGTTCCCCGTAGTCCATATCTCGGAAACACCATATGGTTCTAGTGGCAACAAACAACAAGGTGGGGGGTCCGTTTCGAAATTCGTCCCTTTCTCACATTATCTTTCCCAGAACTTTCCCAGACATCGTATCGTTTGATAATGGGAGGGAGAAACAAGTTTAATCCGCATTAAGCGGGCGGTGGTCAGACACTCGAAACCACCCTCTCAGTTTCCCAAAAAATCAACCCTTCACACACAGTTTGGATCATTTCTCTCCCCCCAATCAAATTAGGCCATTCCCCTCCGTATCACATCCGATCGGAACATTCCTCCTCCCCTCCGCCACTTCCGCACAATTCACAACAAATAAGTGGTGATGTCGGTGGCAGGCGAGTGATAACGGAGACAATAAAAAGAGAGAGAAATCAGTATCAAAGTGGCGGGCGGTGGGGAGGCCTGTCGAAAAGTGACATATCCATCGGATCGCGTTTGCATCTGTTATAAATTATCTAAGATTAATGGTAATCTTTGTCACCCCCCCCCCACCTTCTCGCCGTTGCCACATGTTGGTGGGAGGAGAATTGATAGCATTGTGATATCGCCGCCCGATAACCCGACGTCGACGTTTTCGGGGCGGAAGATAGCGCGACTGAAACGGAGACAGGAGAGACGGGAAGATAGTGGGGCAGGACTAGGCGACCGAGAGAAGGAGAGCGAGGGGCGGGGAGAGGTCTGCTCGGCTAGAAATACTGCGTCCCTGTCCACCACTACCACTCATTCATTTGTAGCTTCTGATTCCCGACGCTTTCCTCCACACCACACCCGCTGAAGAAATGGCCCACCAGGACGAAGACGACGCCTTCCTCATGAGCTCCGATATCGAGGACGACCTGGTCGTTGAGCAAGCCGATGTGCCGGCTCGCGACCCATCCACATCTTCTGCTCCCAATCCGCCTACCACCAACATGATCAATGAGATCGACGAGGAGATGGTCCGCATCCTCAACACACCGTGGTACGAGCTCACTCCGGATCAGGCTGAAGTCGTGCATCGGCTCGTGGAGATATCTGCCAACGAGCACCTGACCACGGTGGAGCTGCGCAACTCAATTGAGGACTCGCTCGTCGAGTTGGCAATGATCCGCGGACGAAACGCTCAAGTTCCCCAGCAAAGTGAGTTGAAAAACTGGAATTTTGTTGAAACATCTGCGACTTTTAGATTGAACCGACCAGCTGCAACGTCCTGCTCAGCTCTCTTCTCTTCTATCCAATTCTCTTCATCTACTCTACACCGCGACTTTGGAACTTTCGCTTTAACACTTTTCCATTCTGATAACCCCTTTTCGCTTCTCCCCCCCCCTCCTCTTCTCCCATCATTTTAATGACCGACATAAAACCCTTATCATTGAAAATCGGAGCTTCTTGAAGCAATTCCAACCATATAATTGCACTTTGTCGGCGGCATCAGTTGCAAAGAACAAAAGCTCATGTGGCGGCGACGATTCGAAATTGAAAACACATCGGCCCCGCGTGCGCGAAATGCGGCCGAATGCGGGGCCACTTTCTCCTTTACTTTGCCTCAAAAAGTGCGTGTTTCTTTGTTTTGGAGGTTAGCAGTGTTTGAAGAGAAGTTGGGCAGCGATCCCGGGGAAGAAACTGAAAGGGGGGAACAGGCGGATTAGGCTTATCAGTGAGTCACAATTGGTTTGCTAATCTTGTTATGCGTCTTGATCGAATTAGAATTTCCAAGGCCGATCCCTCAAGCGTCCGGAAACCTTCAAAAAGTCCGGATGAAAACTGACATCACTTGCTCTTCAGGCTCCAATCCTCACGTTCTCATTCTTCCCTAAACCCTCAAAACCAGGCGGTGATAAGGAGTAACCAATATGCCTCTTCCACCCTACTGATAACCTTTCAACTTGTCTCACAATGCCGCCTTTTTGATGTCGGGGCGGTAAAGATAAATGTCATGTTTATTCAGATCGGGAGACATTGACGGGAGAGAAGGGGGGAGAAAATGGAAGTTGAAAATTGGAAAAATACGGGAGAACAGAACGGGGGGAGGGAGACTGGGAGACAAATATGAAAAGACAGGGGGGTGGTCAAAACATTGAGACAAAAATCACTTTGGAATGCGACCGTGGGGTCATAGATAAATAATAAGTTACAGTAGGAGAACCGGGGTTTGAAAAGCAAACCAGTCAGTTATAAGCAGAGAGTTACTGTCTTCTATGTCTTTTGGGAACTTTCTCAATTTTGAACTCGTAGAGCTCGCCTAGATTCTCATATATTTTCTCGACACGTTTCATGTGCAAATGAGTCAGCGTAATAATCTCCTTATACGCTTTAAGTCGCGGATCATCGTCGGTGAGCTTCGGAAAGAAGTCTTCTGGCAGAGTTAGAATGCTGAACACATAATCTGAAAAGTCGCTCTTTGAATGGAACAATTCTTATGTGTGCATTCTCTTACTCAAATAGGTAAAGTTTTTAGCCATCTTGCCGACGAGGTCGCACACCGTCCTTGCCATGCCCATATCGTTATCAACCGTGTCTGAACACAAGTCAAGATAATCGGATTAACGCGCCCCGACAAAAGGGGTATAATGTCGACTCACGTCGTGTCACGTCGATCAGATTCCGGGCGACTTTAACAATGTTCTCTTCGATGTGGGCCGAAATTTGCGGTCTTCCAACTCGGTAAACAATCATCCGACCAGCCATATCAACGCGGTCCTTCATGATACGAACCATGTCGAGGAGAGATTGCAAACGCTTCTTCTCCACCTGGTCGATGTAGAGCTGGAAAATGAACCATAAGGGACTACTTCCTCTGAATAAGCCTACCTTATCCAACTTCCTCTTGTTATCAAACCACAACAAACGGAACATCAACTTCGAGTGCTCTCTGCTCTGAATGAAGAGCAACTCTGCTGGCTCCTCGGCGTCGTCATCCTCCTCAATCTCTTCCTTGATGATGTCATAATCCGAGAATTTCCGTTGCCCAGAAGAGTTTAACACCGGAGCTGGTTGTCTTCGATCTTCCTGCTGTCTTGAAGAGCTCTCTAGTCTCGGCGCTCCCTGGTGCTCCACAACTTCAGACGTCTCTCCTTCTTCTTCTACAGCTCCCCCGTCTTCCTCTTCCTTCTTCTTCCCCTCATTCTTCTCATCCATTCGTCGCTGGACCTTCGCGGCTCTTTGTCTC
Source organism: Caenorhabditis macrosperma (assembly GCA_963932285.1). Lineage (NCBI taxonomy): Eukaryota > Metazoa > Nematoda > Chromadorea > Rhabditida > Rhabditidae > Caenorhabditis > Caenorhabditis macrosperma. The sequence goes on from OZ010618.1 coordinate 5,000,808, forward strand.
TGCCTGCGCAGCCGTCGTTTTTCTATTTTCTGCTCTTCCGCCTCATCAACTTCCACGTCATCGCCAGATTCTGACACTCTGCAAACATAAGGCAACACACTAAAACCTGCTGTTCACACAACGTACTCCACAACAGCCGCTGCCGTCGGCGCCGTTCTCCCGTCTCTTTTCCTCTTCGGTTCGGAAATCACCACTACAACCACCGGGTGCTTATTTTTAACTATCTTCCACTCGTTCGACGGCCTAAAAGGGTAGGGTATAAAAACTAAATTGGCACTTGTCAACTGGTCACGTACTGGTTAGATGAACTCGAGTTCTCGTCGGGGATTGACGTCACGTCTTCTTCCATTCTCTCTTCTTGTACTTCTTGTGGTTCCTGTTGTCCCTGCGCTTCTGACTCTGTTCCGACGACCGAATTGTCCATGAAAACCACGGGAGAAAGAATGCTAAATTTGCTAAAATTAGAAGTTTCGCTTCGTTTCGTGTGTCCATAAAAAAAGAGACCGCTAAACGAAAAGTTGACCAATCTTCATGTGATTCCCATCTCTTTTTCTCTCTCCCAGCGTACCTGTCAGGTCTGTTGATTTCTCGCATAGTTACAACCGACGCGTACGTCGGAACAAGTTTCGGCAACGTCGCGGAGACCGGAAGTTCATTATCTTGCAAGCAAAAAGTTGCAGTCTGCGGCGTCGCTTCGCCACTTGTGCGCCATCTCAAGTGCTCCACTCCTTGCGAGCTGGCATTAGACGGTGTACTTCCCCGAGTGGACTCTGGGTCTCCAGATGAGCAGAAGCCAGAGTCATTCTGTTGCGAAGCTGAGCTACTCGGATTGCTCGGAACTCTGCCGGTTTCTTGAGTGCTGCAAAAGAGGGAAAAAGGTTCACATTTAACATGCATAACTTCTCAACTCACTTTGTCTCCGTTCTGTGGAGCACCGGCGGCGGAGGTAATGGATAGGCTCCAGACGCGTTTGGATTGACAAGTGCCTGGCAGTTCACCGGAACATATCCCATTGTGACCATTTCCCCAGTTGGTCGCTGAACGACAAGGAGCGCGAGAACTTGAGAGTTCGGCGGTGGAGCAGGAATTGGCGCAGTTCCAGGAAGCGGAGGGAATCCGGGGGGACATGACTGATTGATTTGAGACATCAGCGGAGGAGGTCTCGGAAGATTCTGCTGTTGTTGTGGAGAAGGACGAGACGCTTGTGGCGGCGGCGGCGGTGGTCTGGCAGTCTGCGGTGCTCTGGTGTTTGTGAGTGCTGGTGGTGTCGGGGTTCCTAGCACAGTGATAGTGGTGCCTCGGTTTCGTGGATTGAAGGTGATTCCAATTCCAGAGCACTGTTTGGGGGCAGATGACTGAGTCGTGGACGTGCCCCATGGGTTGCGGCGGTTTCCAGTGTTGCTGCTGGCCTGGGAAGACACTGTCTGACTTGGCAAGGAGGTACTTGATGATGTTGGCGTCGCGCTGAAACTGAGAAACTGGGAGCAGTCCAGAAAATCTCTTGAACTCACGTTGTTCCAGCTTCCTCAACTTGGCTGCTACTTCCTTGTGCCAAGAACTCTCTACTTGTCCCTTCAAAACTGCCATTCGACTCGGCGCCTTCGAACCTAGACGTAACTTGTTTAATTTATTCAAATTGAACTCATGGTCACATGACTCACATCTCGAGCAGCTGCTTTGGCACAAAGTCGCCGAATAGCGCCTTCAAGTACTCGGTTTGTTTGGCACTGTTGCTATCCACAAATCGGACCATTAGTTGATTCTGCAAAAAAGGAAAGAAGGGGAAATCGAATGCAAGGTCAGTCGGCTTGTCGAAATCGTCGAAAAGACAAAGTGCCTACCTGGCCGGTGGTAACGGCAGACATCGTGCCGCCGTCGCGCACTGGGCAGTCGCTGAGATATCTCGGTAGCGCGCCGGGGTTCTGGGGTGCTGCCCAACTGAAAATTGCGTCGTGTTCTGACTTGTTCCCTACTATATCAAAGAACCTGTTGGTTTTTGAGAAGTTGTTCATCTCGAATTGCATCACAGACGCCAGAGACGACATGAGCTCGCTGTAGATCCAATCCGCGTTGTTTGGCGTTAATCCGCCTCTCATTATCTTCCAGCCGCTCATCATTTGATCAAAGTGGCTGATTCGAGCGAGCATCATGCTGTCCACGAGTTCTAGGCAAGCTACCGTAACCCAACAAAGTCAAAACTACGACTTACCAACGATATCCTTGTCTTTTCCTACGTTCACCATGTCGGCGGTGCCACGAAACTCTCTCCACTTGCTGTCGGGCGTCATGGCGATCCATCTGCGGAATCGCACCAACTGCTGCTGCTCCTCGGCAGCCTTGGTGTTCTCCGGCTCGTCAGGCATCTGAGCGAAACGAAATTGAGGAAGCGAAACGAGTGAGAATAATGAGGTCAGAGTGACGAGGAGGATCACAACAAAAATAATGCAACTGCACTCTCCCACTTGGGAGACGAGGAGAAGGGGAGAGGAAACGGCGGCGGCGTTGGGGGGAAGGAGAAGACAAGGTGAGGTGGGGGCGAAGAGGGGGGAGCCGCGCGGGCGGGGAGGGAGTCGAGAGAAAGACAGAGATGGAAATGAGGAAGGCAACAACTACGCGAACGCTGTGGGCCCACGGCCGCCTCGCCAAGCGGGAGGCCCCCCAATGCTCCAGAAAAGGACGAATGTGCTCTTGAGGCGGCAAAAAAGTCGGGGCGAAAGAAGGGAGGAAAAAACGGAGACGTAGAGGAAAATCGATGTTTGACGAGAAGGCGAAGACGTGGAGACGTGTCCTCTAGACGAATCCGCCCGCTACGCCTCAACCAACTTAATGTAAGATTGAAGAAGAAGAAGAACGAGAAGAGGCGGTGAAAAAGTGGAAAAGCCAGTGTGCCAATTATTTTTCCGGGAGCCAGTGCGGCGAGAGGCCCTGAGACACATTTTCCCTTGCCTCGTCTTCTCCTCTTCTTGCTTAGGCGATGAGACGAGGAGCAAGAACGAGTCGCGGGACGGAGAGAGGGGACGGCGCAAATTGTAACGGAAATTAGAATGTTGGCTGTGTTTATGGCTTGTGGTGTCTGTCCCCCTGTTGACTTGACAATAACATTATTATCGTTATTATGTGTGTGTGATTGAAGAGGGGGGAAGGGGGGAGGGGGAGGAAAGAGGAGAAGCAGGAGGAAAGGGGGAGAGGTGAATAGATATTACACGTGGGAATAGAAACACTTCCCTATTCTCTCTTCCCTATTCCCTTGTTCCCTAGTTCATTGGACAAAAGTGCCCGTTTCCTTCTTGGAATGTCTTCTAGACACCTACTCCACCAAAAACCAGCTACAGTAGGCTGTAGAGTTGGCAAAGGCAGGTGCACTGAAAAAACTCCAAAATACGCAATGAGCAGGTGCTCCGGGGCGAATGCAGCTGCATCACAGGTGCTATTTCAATTAAAATGTGTAAGTAGAGTAGGGGGAGATATTACACGGGACATTGGAAATAGGGGGGGGGGGGGTTCAATATTCTCGCTTTAACTTGCGAAATACTCATTGCTTCAGTCTGGCTCCCGACGCGGCAGCTAATCTAATCTCTCTGTGTCTTTTGTCTCCAACTATGAGATGTATGTATGAATGTCCTCTTTTGTTATTCTCCTCGAGAGTTCGCTGCGCAACGGTGATGACGTAAACATTGAGAAGAGTGCAACAGAGCGTTAGTTAGAGAAAGAGATGCGCCAGAAGACGACGACGCCTTTTCTTTTTTAGGTAACAATTAGATTTTCATGCGCTGCACTTTGTGTCTAGAAGGAGCAAATTTGGGGGTATGAATGTCAGGGGGAACGTGAGAATGGGAAAGAACGAGCAGTTGGGATATGTTTGAGAGCAACCGGAGATTGGTTGGAATGGAAGAGAACGGAAAAATGGACATATTGCATCGTAAATCAGGGTAAAATTGAGAAGAATTAAATTTGCCATGAAATCAGTGCTTTGTGTAACCCGAATTTGACAAAATTTTAATTACATTTTTTTTTCAAAATTTCAATTTTTCAGATTTTGGATTTTTTCAATGGTACGCATTTTTTAGTATCATTAAGAGAATCCAAAATTTTGAAAAAAAAATTTTCAAACTTAAAAAAAAAATTTCAAAAAAATGTTTTCTTGGAAAATTTTCAGTTTTTTTAAAGATTTCGAATTTTTTCTATGGTACACAACTTTTGCATCATCAAGAGGATCCGGAAATTTGAAAAGAAAAATTTCAAAAAAGAAAAATTTTCAAAAAATTTTCAAACTTAAAAAAAATTTCAAAAAAATGTTTTCTTGGAAAATTTTCAGTTTTTTTAAAGATTTCGAATTTTTTCTATGGTACACAACTTTTGTATCATCAAGAGGATCCGGAAATTTAAGAAGAAAAATTTCAAAAAAGAAAAAATTTCAAAAAATTTTCAAAAAAATGTTTTTTTTGAAAATTTTCAGTTTTTTTTAAAGATTTCGAATTTTTTCTATGGTACACAACTTTTGTATCATCAAGAGGATCCGGAAATTTGAAAAGAAAAATTTCAAAAACGAAAAAATTTCGAAAAATTTCAAAAAAATGTTTTCTTTGAAAATTTTCAGTTTTTTTAAGATTTCGAATTTTTTCAATAGTACACAATTTTTGTATCATCAAAAGGATCCGGAAATTTAAGAAGAAAAATTTCAAAAAAGAAAAAATTTCAAAAAATTTTCAAAAAAATGTTTTTTTTGAAAATTTTCAGTTTTTTTTTAGATTTCGAATTTTTTCAATGGTACACAATTTTTGTATCATCAAAAGGATCCGGAAATTTAAGAAGAAAAATTTCAGAAAAGAAAAAATTTCAAAAAATTTCAAAAAAATGTTTTTTTTGAAAATTTTCAGTTTTTTTTTAGATTTCGAATTTTTTCAATGGTACACAATTTTTGTATCATTAAAAGGATCCGTAAATTTAAGAAGAAAAATTTCAAAAAAGAAAAATTTTCAAAAAATTTTCGAACTTGAAAAAAAATTTCAAAAAAATGTTTTTTTTTGAAAATTTTCAGTTTTTTTTTAGATTTCGAATTTTTTCAATGGTACACAATTTTTGTATCATCAAAAGGATACGGAAATTCAAGAAAAAAAATTTCAAAAAAAAAAAATTTTCAAAAAAAAAAGTTTCAAAAAAAAAGTTTCAAAAAAAATTTTTTTTCAAAATTTTAATTTTTCAGATTTTGAATTTTTTTGATGGTACACAATTTTTATATTATTGAGAAGATCCAAAAATTTGAAAAAAAATTTCAAACTTCAAAAAAAAATTGTTTTTCTTCAAATTCCGAAAAATTCCCAACTTTTAACTATCAATTTTTTTGGAGTTATCGGAACTAGAATTGCTGAAAAATGACATAAGTCTTGTCTTCCCAGTGGTCCGGGAGGTTTTCAACCCGTTTCCAAGACCAATGTGTCGAAAACAAACCCATCCAATTCACACTTCATATCTAGGGATCCATTACAAAGAATATGAGAGAGAAGAGGGGATTACGGTAGTGTAAGAAAATGCTCGGCAAGTGAAAAAAGAAAAGAGGGGGGGGGGGGTCCGGGACAAAACAACTCGCAAATGCGGTTTCAATCGGCTCGAAGTCGTAAATTTTTCGAACTCGCCCGATAAAACCCAATGTGCCGCGAAAAGCGCAACGGCGAGGGAAGAGAGTCGAGGATAATTATACCTCGCCTCCTTCCTTCCCGTTTCTCCCTCCACCACCACGAGACCAAGAGTCTGCCACCGGATGGATGGATGGCGGCAATTGCTCGGCCTCAGTGCCTCTTTTTCGCTATAACTAGGGGTTTTTTTCTAGTTTTTTTTCATTTTCACGGATCCCCCCGGATCTCACGGATTCTAGAGAGCTAGCGGAGAAGGCGGCGGCAGCGGGAAGAGGAGAAGAAGTCGGGAAACAATAAAAATTGAGAAATGAGCAGAATAGACAAAAAGTCGGCGGGCTGCGGCGGCGGTGGTCGCCGGCGGCAAGGCAAACGGAAATGAAGTGAAATTGAGAGAGGGGACCGGGGGAGCAGCGGGAAAGTGTGAAAAGGGGGAATGGGGGGAGGGGGGAGGAAGCGCGGAATAATGTGGAAAAGAGGGGAAGAAGATAATCGAGGAATGAAATAAATTGCGGTTAGCAAGCCTCATTGGTCTTCTGAATAATTGACAACTCGTCATATTTTCTCTTTCCTCCCCGCCCGTGGAACTTTTCTCGCATGATGCTAGGGGGGAGGGGTGTAGTTTGAAATTTTCAAAACAAACATCCATTCCATATTAGGCACACACACACACACTCACACAAACTCTTTTCGAAACACCTCCTCCGCTCTCCTCCTAAAAACAACGCAAAGGTGGTTGGATGGACAAGAGGGGGGAGATTGACCGAGCGGGAAGACGTTAACCGTGCGAACGCGCTCCATTTGAAGAGGAGGAAAGAGGGGAGAAGAAAGAGACACTGCTGATTGATCAATACAGCATTTGCATATAATGCAAATTGAGCCTTAGTGGGATTTTTTGAAAAACCAGGAAAGAGAAAAAGGACAAGGGGGGATTCCAAAAATAGACCGAAATTGAATATTTCTAAATTCCAGAAAAAAATTCAAAAAAAAATCGTAAAATTCGTAATCGTAATAATTGAAATCTGCATTTCTTGATTTATAACCTAGCTTTTTTCCGGGACATTAGAGCAACCGTCCGAAAAGTTATTAATCAATCCAATCTTAAATCAGAAAATATCCGTCAACTTTTTTTTCCAGATTTTTCAGAAAAAAATTGAAAATTTTCTCGAGGTTGCTGCCAGACATTGTTTCACATTTTCTATCATTCTAGATTTTAAGGAAATACTGAAAATCAATAGCGAAAAAACGAACATCTGGAATTGCGAAATTCGCTGTTATTTTTGCATTTCTGGCGCATATCTTTCAGGTCTGATGACTAATATCCAAGACACGTTCACATAAAAAAGGATATCTCAAATACCAAATGACATTCCAATGTGATACGAGTATAAAAACCAATGAGTGTTTAACAAGAATGGCGAAGAAAGCAGTCGCCAGTGGAGAGGGGACGCGGGTTCGAATGTTTTCTTGCACCTGCCCTCTGATATGAGTAATCGAGAAACAAACACGGAGAAAAAGTCTTCAGAGGGTCGCATGCCACGCCACGCTACAGCCACTATCGACCATTTCTGACTGAGAACCAAGAGGCCAATGACTTACAAACAAATAAAAAAGCCATGCTGACCATCGGAACACTCTTCTCTCCACATATCTGACAAGGGAAGTGTGTGAGACACCGCTTAATTGGAGACACTGGACATTGGCACCTGACCTGGCACCTTCCAGCCGCATTTCCCTACCCTCCCAATATATATTTCGTAAGACTTGAAATTTTCTCAAACGCGCTCTGCTGGATTAGTGGTCTCGCCACGACTTTTGACTGCGTCCAGTGGAGCCGAAGATCATCATTGTTCTCGAATATTCCTTCATCCTTCCATTTCAAACATCAGTCGGCCAGCAAGTTACTCGCATTTTTCCCTACCTCCTCTTTGCCCCACACACACACTGTCAGTCTCATTTATACGGCAACGCGTTTTCGGCTTGCGAGTTCTCATTGCACTCATTGCAGCGCGTTCCCTACTCTTTAACCATAATTCTCGTTGTTTTCAGGATAATGCAACGTTCAAACAACACCAACGACGACAAAAAAATGCGCACTGCGGACGAAACTCCCCGCACTTATGCCGCCGCCGATAACCGTGTTCCGAGACGTTGGTGGAGCGAACTTCCTTTCTTCGATGATTCCACTGCTTGGAAAGGCTCGCAAAGTGGAAAGAAGACGGATGAGAGAAAGTCGCCGGAAACCACCTTGAACCCTGTGGGCATCATGCGCAGCATCGTCCAGGCACAGGTATCATTAGTCATCCATAAACGTGTATTTGTTCGTTTCAGGAAGTTCCCCTCAAGAAGAGATTGGCGTGGATCGCCCGCAATGGAATCAGAACCATGGAAATTGTGGGCCTGATGTATGGAGTGCCCCGCCGTGACAAAGTGAGTGCCTTTTTGTTCACAGTCTCATTGAAATTCAATGCGAAAAAAGGTTGGAACTAAAATGTCTTTTAGAAAGTCAGTTTTGCCGAGGAAGCGGATATATTCGAGAATGACTCGGAATATAAGAATGGCTCGGAAGATGAGAAGGGCTCGGAACGCGAAGTGGTGGTAATAATTGGTGCTAACAGATAGAAAGATTACCCGCTACGCATTTTCAGTCTGATGTGAGAATCGCCAAGTTCATTGCCAAATACACTGGGACCGATCATTTCGGGATGAGGATTCCGATCAGCTCACTGTTCTCGTCCGAGAAGACGTGGCTGAACTACCCAAGAGAGTTTTCCACCGACCCGCTGGAGAAGCGGACGTGGCGACACGGCGAGCTGCATGCATTTGCCGTTCAGCAGCGCGCCGTGCAACACTTGAAGGAGAGAATTAAGATTCTGCGTAGCGGCGTTGAGAATCGATATACCAAGGAGGGTGAGACTGAATATGCCGCGCTTCACTATCACTAACCTTTCAGAGATCGAGAAGTTGGACAAATTCCAACAAGTACGAATGCTCTATCGACTTTTGGATCGATACTTGCCAGGCAAAGCGACAACCCGCACCATGGTGGAGCAGATCGCAATGGGGCGCAGAACCACAACCGAAGACATGGCGATAAGGGAGGCCTACCGTGTCCTTCCCGCGATCTATGAGGACGTCCTGGGCCATGACATCCTCTTCTTGGCGGCTTGTGAGCTGCGGCCGGACTTCAACAGAATCGAGTACTTGATGCTTTTCGGAGAGGAGCCATTCTAAACGTATGTCTTCCGCACCTCATCCCTCTTCCCAAACAGAATCACCACCATTTTCATCTTCATACTTTGCTTCCGAAATGTTCTCCGGTTACTTCTCATCTCTCAGTGTCAAGTTGACCTGACGCGCCTTTCCCCATGGTTCCATATTTTCAACTTTTCCCCTCCTCTTTCGTGAACCAATTCTCTGTAATTCACTTTTTTCTATTTTACGGTTTTGCTCATATCCCACGTTTTGGTTGCTTGTGAGATGCGGCCGGACTTCAACAGAATGGAGTACCTTATCCTCTTTGGAGAATATCCCTTCTGTCTTCCGCATCTCTCTCTCTCTCCCCAGACAGATTCACCACCATTTTTATCTTTATGTTTTGCTGTCGAAATGTTATCCAGTTACCTTTCATCTCGCAATGTCAAAGTGTCCTGACGCGCCTTTCCCCATGTCCCACGTTCTCAACTTCTCCAATCCTCCTTCGAGGTGCTTATTTTCTGTATTTCACTTTTCTGTATTCTACGGTTTTGTCCATTGTCTCCCGTTTTGGTTGCTTGTGAGACGCGGCCGGACTTCAACAAAATGAAGTACATTTTCCTCTTCGGAGAAGAAATGTGTTTTCATTATCGGCCTTTTCATTAGATCATTGCTCATTTTCAATCGATCACACAAAACGGTCATAAATGAGGGAAGGGTGTTCCGCCAGCTGATGTGCGCCAGCCGTTGAGGCTCTTTTGCCACACAAAAAGGACACACAGTACAAGCTGCACCTGTCGTCCGACCGCCCAGCGCCAACCAGTCTGCTTCGCACATTTCATCGAATATTGTCACTCTCGGCGGTAAGATTCTTCTTCTGCGCAAATGTTCAAGTGGAGAGTATGTCTAGAAGAAGGCGTTCCTCATTCACAGGACATTGTTCAGGTTCGACGTCCGCGGACACCATCTCCATCTGGTTCAGTAGCCCCGCCGTCGTACCTTCCCAACGACCTGTCGGGACATGGACGGCGAGCTTCCATCCGATTGTCAAACTCCAACAAATCCGTTTTCCGTCCCAACGATGCGTCCGTGGCCCCATTAAGAGCTCGAAGATGGGCGCATGGACCCGTCAGCATCAAGACGATCAAAAATCGTGTCAAGAAAACGATGAGGAAAAGGGCTAAGCTGCTCAGAAGCAGAAGAGAAGCTCGTTATGAGCCGGAAGGTGGGACTAATTTTTCAGTATCGTCTTTATAGCAATACCTATCTTTCAGAGCTTGCCATGATGGAGGACTACCACCGAAAACGTATCATCCACCATAGGGAGAAGGGGCAGATGGATGTGGCCACTGCTAGAACGTTTGTCCGCCAGTTCGCCAATTCCCGAATCGAAGAGACCGGCGACATCGTCATCAAAACGGCGTATCAAGCCTTGCTTGAGGTGTACTCGTACATCATTGCCCACGATATCGTCTTCTTGTCCACGTTTTTGGAGCAGCCAGATTTCCCCCGCTTGGAGTATAAGGTGTTGCTTGATGAGGAACCATTCTGAATAGGGTATTACCTTTCTCATTCCACTCTTCCCCTTCCCTCCCCCAACCTCACCGACACTCCTTTCGCCCCTTATATTCACTGTTTCCCCCTCCCGCATAATTTCCCCTTTTCCCCCTTTTCTCCTTTTTCCCATTCCCCCTCTTGTATTTGTTCTCAGTTAACTAGAATAGAAATAAAAAATAACTATCAATCGTAAGTGTACTGTTTATTTTTACGAGCCAGCATGCGTGCTCGAAACACAGTTCATAACAACTACGTTCTCTTCTCCTTCTCGTTTTTGACCTTTGCTGAACAGAAGGGGGCGCCATATGCGACTTTCTCTTCAAACAAATACCGCGGATCATTTCAAAACAAGGATTTCAAAACAACGCCTTTTTTCGGAACACTTCAAATACCGTTTCCAAAAACACCGCTCAGCAACATGGTTCCCTTGCCCTTTTCTCCGGCAGATATTCCCAATTGTTAGTCTCCAGTGAACTTCTCCAACTCTTACTTTTCTTGGCCTTTCTCCTACTGTACATCTTTACTCCGCACTACTTTCATGCACATCACTATTTGAAGACTATGCAGATGTTTGCCAACTGCGAGGCACCCTATAATTTCTTCCTTTTTCGACGTCTCAGCTAGCTGCCACGTCACGAGCAAGAGTCTTGTCGTCGAGTACTTTTTTCTCCAAATACGAATCATGCAACCAAACTACCTCTCGGAAATGTTGTGCCTTTGATTGCCCGCCTTCTTAACATTTATCCAGTCGTACACTTCTCTACGCGCATAGGTTCCCCCCACCCGACCCACACGTTAGCACCGGCGTCCAATTTTCTTCTTGCGCGCGCAGAGATTTCGGTTTTTGCCACGTCATAGTGAATTCAGAACAGTGTTGATCCTCCCTAATACCTCATTCATCTTCTGTACCTTCTGCATCGTCTCTTTCTCGTCATTTCACAAATACCAATAAAAATGACACTTCTAATCATCGATGCTCGTCAAAGTCTCTTCTTGTCGCCCCGCCTTTCCCTCGCTGTTCCCCGTTTTCCATTTTCGCTGCGTACCTCTTCCGCGCAGTCGGCAGCGGCCTCCGTTGGCAGATGTTGCTTCTCTGACTCGTTGCCTAGTTTTACCGTGTTTTCTGTACGCGCGCGTCTTTCGGGATTTGTTTAGTGGTCACTTTCTCTACTTGGTGTGATAATAACCATTCCTCCGCACGCAATTAGAGTAGCCAACTTCGTTCGTGCATTCGCTCAGTTCTCCGCCACGTCATAAGCGAAACTACCTGCAATAGCTGCGCCACCTTCTTTTCGTCTGTTTTTCTTTCTTCCGCAGGGTTTCCTATCCCTCTTTTTTTGAGTTCCCCCGCATTATGAGTTACACCCGCCGTCATCATTGGCACCGGAAAGCAGGAGATTGTAAATTTCGCTCTCCCAGTCATGCAGGCCGATACTCAAAGTGTTGCGCGCAATTATATGCCGCGTCGTAAAACAAATCTGTTGCTTCTCGATGTTTTGCTTTACAATAATCGACAGTGCCAACTGCTCAATGACCTCAATGACCGAACGGCGAGAGTCATTGCCAACTCTTGCTGCCCCATCTTCCCGTATTTTTCGGTTTTTTCAATTTGGAGAACCAGTTTTGCTCATTTTCCGGTGTTCATTTTGTTGGGAGGTCCATATTTTTGATACTGGTGGTCCTATTATCGATACCGGTGGTCCTTTTTCTGATATCAATGGTATTTTTTTCTAATCACGGTAATTTTATAGTTGATACCGGAGCGCGACTATTCGATGGTCCGTTTTCTAATTTTCGCGGTTCCTATACCGGTGGTCCTTTCACCGATACCGGTGGTCCTACTTTTGATACCGGAGGTCCCCTAACACCAGGAGGTCTCCCCAAAAACAAAAGTTTCGTCCTACTCAATAGTAAAAAACGAATCAAATAAAAAAGTGAAAGTTCGAAGCACCTACCTGTCTCCTCCGTCTTTTCACACGGTCTCTCTCGTCGTTCGCCCTTTCCGCTCCACCATCCTCTCGCCCCTATTCCCGCAGCCACCTCCCCTCCTCCCATTTGTTTTTTTTAAACTCAAAACGTTCCTTTATCCCATCAGTCTATCAGTTGATCGTTATACTGCAATACTCTTGATACTCAGCATCAAAAATCCAACCCGTAAATGAAAAAAGTAACTTAAATCGCCGACCATCTCACCGATATAAGGCCTGTTTACTCTTCTCGTTCCGTCTTTTTCCTTGTCGCTCTTTTTCTTACTGTCTCCTCATCCGTTTATTTTTCAAATTCAACGTTTTCCTATTTTGCACTTTGTGAAAACGGTGCTGATCTCCTTCTTATCCTCTCCTCTCGAAACGTGTACATCAGCGTACGCATCATTTCACCTTGTTTATAGACTAATGCACAATTCGTCATCAAGTGAGATGTCGGGGAGATCGGCAAGCTCCGAGCTGACGAACACGACGACGGCGACGAGCGCCGTTTCGACGCAGTACTCCGAGTACTCGCTCGAGCTCCCCGTCATCCCCGACTCGCCGGTCTACGCCGTCGTCGTGCCGTCATCGCAGCGCCAAGGACGTCGTCCGATCGACACCATGCAACAGCTCAACGAAATGCTTGCTCAAATGCATAACAACTTCGCAAATCTGCCGGAGAACGAGGAGAGCGGAGCCAGCGACGTCGAGATCGGGGACAATCTCGCATTCCGCAACCTGATGATGGACGAAGACGAGGTCGCCGAATCGCTCAGCGAGAGCGTCATCGAGGTGAGTTTTTTTTTTGAGAGAATTCTTAGAGAGAACCGTGTTTTTATAGGCCCCGGAGAACTTGCTCGCCGAGCTGCTTCCCGGAGGACAGCCACCGAAGAAAATGGCCGCCGTGAAAGGGGCGCTGTCGTCGGGATGGAAGAAGATGAAGAAGCTGTTCCAGAAGAAGCAGTCTGGACAACCGTCCACCTCGAACGCCGACGTGGAGATGTACCATGAGCCGACCGTTAGTTTCTTCTCCATTGAACACCTGTTTGAATTTCTCACCTATCAATCCTTGCCCCCAAACGCCGAATTATTAGAAATTTCAGACCGTCCGCTTCGCCGAAAAGACGGAGATCATTCCGGACGACACGGACCGCCGCAGCTGGGACGAGGAGGGGGATCTCATCTCCCTCGACTACGATGATGTAAGAAATGATCACTAGACTCCTCGATTCACACTTCTCCATTTTCAGCTCACCCCGCTCATCTAAAACTTCGCCGATCGAACTTCCTCTGCTCAATGTTTCTTAATCATCGTATGTTCTTGTAATTGTCCTCTTTTGTGAGCAGATAATGAAATTGTCATTCCGAATCTCTCAAGTCGTCCTCTAAACGTCCCTCACCCCCAATTTTTGCGCATTTTCGATCGAAAAAGATGACCCGAGGGTCACAGCTGAAGATGGTTGTTTTTCATATGCACGAGAGGAAAATGTGTGTGGAAAGGACATCGATGGGTCAACAGAACGGGGGACACATCTGGTGAAGGTTCGGGCATCCTCCCAACCTAGGCAGTGACATCATAAAATGAGAATTGAAATGGAGAAAGATGACGTGGGGTGCCTACATGATCTTCTTGTCGGGTTGTTGACATTAGTGTTCGGATCAGACGACACTCAGGGTTTACCGCGGACGAACCGGCGGCTTGTCTTGAAGTTCAGACCAGTTGCACAGCCAGAGTCACCCGATTCACCCTACGAACGTCCCTCACTTCCGAATTTTGCAATTTCTCGGCCGAAAAACCGAGGACGACTGTTTTTCATAACACGCGGCAAAAAAAAGTGAAAAGACATTGATGGGGTCTAGGGAACCGCGTGACACCTCTGGTTTGCACTGCCACGTTATCAGTCAGCTTCAGAAAGCCACTGGTCATCCGCGCGAGTGTAATCGCTACCGAAAACGACTGCGTTTGTCTCCAGTGGTCCATCAAATGTTGAAAACGGCCGAGTGGGTTCGTTGCGGGTATCTGGCGGACCTACCAGCGCCTTTTCGTATAGGTTGCAACAGGAGAACCTTCATGAAGTTCAAATCATATTCGAGTCCCTCAATTCTCATCACCCCAAACTTTGCACCAAATCGATCGAAAATGGTAATCGAAATGCAACATCTGAAGAGACTTGTTTTTCACCGGCGCGCGAGGAGAACGGGTGTGAAAGGGCGGCACGGCCAGGCACATCCGACGGAGGTTCAGACATTTTCCCAATCTAGGAAATGTCAAAATAAAAGGGCAATGGAAAGTGCAAAGTGCCGAGAAAGGTTTCACCTCCCCTCACATTCTCATTCTCATCAACAGTCTCGTAACGCACACCACCCCCCCCCCTCTCAAAAAAGTACTTTGCACTGTTAAACCGCGGCGCGCGAAAACTCAAAAACAGACGCTCCGGATTGGTTTCCGCGAGAGACAGCCGCGAGAGTTATCGGTTGTCTTCCGTGCATTCTAATGGCCGTTACCAGTTCATTTCCATGTTCGTTATGCCCAGATTTGTCATTCCACAGCTCTGTATCTAGACCGCGTCGGTGTATGCGGTAAAACGAGGTATTGCGGTGGCAAGGTGACAATGCTCACCGGCGAGAGGTATCCGCGAAAATCGATGTGGAAACTGCTCCTCATCACTTCCTTTCCCTCAGGCCCCGATTCGTCATCTCAGCGCCCTCTATCTCTTTTTCTTCACAACCAAAGAGACGGCCAAGATGACACATCTGACGGTGGTGGCAATGAATTTTCCTTATGTACATTTACGTTTTCGAGCTTTTTTCCTCGTCTTCTAACCCTTACTGCCAGGCAAACCCAGTCCAAGCAACCTCTCTTCATTTCTCAAATCCAACAGTTTCTTTCGCATGCCTTGATTTCTCGGCTGTGTTTTCAACAACCACCGCGCGGGCGAGGATTTGGCGGGCACTCTTTGCCGGTGCGTCCATCGCGGGTACATGGGAAGCTTATCGAGCTACCGGTGCCTCCCCATAAAGTTCACTTTATATACAACATTCGAGCCGCTCATATTGTCTTTTGAACGCTTTCCACTCCCCAAGTTTTGCGCTAATTCGATCAAAAATGGCGTCTCAAATGTCACTGTTGAACATTGAGACAGTTCCCAACCTTAAAAATGTCATTTAAAGGACGCATTTCTTATGGAGAACAGGGTTCACAGGCAGGGATAGCCATTAACATTAACTAGTCTCATAAACCCAACCACCTCCCCTCCAAAAAGAACTGTGCACTGCTAGACCGCGTCGGTGTACGCGGTATTGCGGGTACAAGGTGACAATGCTCCCGATTCACCGGCGAGAGGTATTCGCGAAGATCGGTGTGGAAACTGCTCCTCGTCACTTCCTTTGTCTTAGGCCCTGATTCGTCATTTCAGCGCCCTCTATCTCTTTTTCGAAGAGGCGGCCCAGATGGTACAGCTGCCGGTGACGGCGCTGTTTTTCCACATGTACATTTGCGTTTAGGGCTATGTACCCCTTACGAAATGCGGCGAGCCACAGTATAAGTGGCACCTGTTGCTCACATGTAGCAGCGACGGGCTCGGACCGCCCATTTATGCCCCAGTCTTCTTCATTCAGCTTGCATTTATCTTCATTTGAAGTAGAAGACTGATTGCTATCCCCTATCTTTCAAACTTTCCCCTTACTTTATACTATCCAATGCCATCGGAATGGTGGCCCCGCAGAAGAGCTCTGCCGGAGAATCATTATATCTCGAGATTGATGAGAAGTATCAAAAAGCTGTCAATAGCAATCTTGCAGTCTGCAACTTTGCTGTTGACAACTTTTTAATATCGCTCATCAATCTCGAGATATATGGTTCTCCGGACGAGCTCTCCTCGGTTGCCGATTCATTTCGAAGGCATCCGAAAGTATCACCCTATCAATGTGCATTCCATGTCTTTCCAGCTGCCGCTTTCAAGTCCGACGACGTCAATGCATTCTTCTCCCCTTCAGTCGTCTTCTCCTCCTTCTCGTGCTCTTCTTCCCGTCGGAGAGTTCGCCAATTTGGCGAACAACACGAGCCGCTTAATAGTAAGGAGCAGGTCATCATTACTTGACAACCCATTCTCTCACAGTCTCTCTTCTCCGCTCGTCCTCTCGAGGCCACAATGGTCAGATCCAACGATAGGGACAGAAGAGGATTTGATCCTCTGCAGTCCCTAATCGAGCTACATGCTCATCGAGAGGTAGTTTGAAGTTTCAGATGCATCTACTCAATTTGCCCCGTTTTACAGGCGTCCTCCGCCCTTTTAGCCGAGTTAGCTGAACTGGCGAATCCCACCGGAGGGAATGGAGAAGAGGTGAACATTCATTTTCTTTTCACAGAATGTCGAATTGATTTCAGGCCGACTCCATCGTGGGGAGCGAGAACGGGGAGATGAGTGACACTGGGAGCGTGCATCTTTCTCCTCTTCCATCGCCATACGCGTCGGAAGATAACGGGGAATACACTGGACCAACACTGAATTCGGTAAATATCTCGTCAATTAGTCGAGGAGCAAGCACAGTGAAACTTTCCAGACTCCCACTTCTGCGCTTATTCTCTTTTCTGCAACTCTATTGCCAGACGTCTTGCCGGAAGAACCCGTCCATCTCAGAGACATCCGAAACCATGTGAATCTAAACAAACTGTTCGAAGCACATGCCACTTATTCCAGAATCCATTGGTTGCCGGGAACAGAAAGGTGTGCATACTAGACAGCCGTATCTTCGGAATGGACATGGAGAGCACGCAAATGTCACTGGCTGATACCCGGACTCTTTATCGTCTTCAAGCAGGGCTCCCAATCGAGCCAATTCGAGACAACGAGAATGTAAGCATTTCAACTTACTAACCTTCTAAAAATCCCTGTTTGCAGGGACCGCGAAGCCCGGATCAGCGAACTCCCGCATTTTTCCCACTGTCTCCAAATGACAGCGGGATTGAAAGTGGTGAATACTCTATTTGATGCTCCAACCCTCCTCATTTGTCTGTATGTTGTACCTACCATACATGTTCAAGCACGTCCAGAAAACGCCATCCTCCCAACATCTTCCCAATTACCCTGTAATAGCGAGTTCCCTAATGAAATCCCCGTCCATACCCATTCCGATATAATCCCTTCCTCAGACCCCTCAACGATGAAAACTTCCTTCTTTTGTTTTCTCCCCCCCCCCCCCCCCCCCCCCGCTACTCCCGTACAAGTTTCCCATGCCTTCTGGCTTTTGTTTTTATTCTCCCCCTCACCCACCTGTCCCTGAATCCAAACATCCTTCTCGATTCTGCCTCTCTACTCATTCGAAGTCACTCGCTTGTCTGTCTCCTTTTTGATCACTTGGTCCCTAGTTCACATCCACTGAAAAGCTTCAAATAAGCGCCCTTGATTATTCACCATTTCAATTCCCCCATCATTCTGTACGTCGCCATCCCTGTCTGAAGACGTCCAGAGACTACACATTCCCTATAACCACAATCTCAAAATTGGCATTCCCAATTACTTATTCTACTCCGAATTCTCCTCCTCATGACTTTTCATCGCAATCCCGTTCAAAAAATCTCCTGGCCCTGTCGATCTGTTTGACTCGTTCCCGATTCAACTCACTCCCCCTCATCTCACCGCGTGCCACCTCGTGTTCTCCTGACTCCCCGTTTCAATTCAACGCCCCCCCCCCATGTAATCCTTCCCTTTCTTTTGTATAAAAATTTAGTTAGCAGTCACAAGTGTTTAGACTCTTTTAGTAGGGAATTCGTCAGGAATAGACCCTTTCCAGTCATCCTGTAAGAATGCGTTCCGTTCGAGATCTCAAATGTCCGTTTCGTCTCGCCCTAGCTGCCTGCCTTTCTAGGCACTCTTCCGTTCAAACGGTGCGAGTCGACCGCGACCTGTCACTCATCACTCGGGGCTCATCATACCCAGACCCACTCTCTTCACACCTCCGCGCGGAGACCGAGAACGGCAGGCGGATATGGGCGGGGCATAAGTTCCTCGGGACCATCTTTGTCCTGGACACATGTAACTTGATATCCCAGCTCCGCCCAAAACACGGGTCGTTCACACCTGCTTGCGCAACGGCTTCCTCAGTTTGATTTGTGTTGCATCATCAACATGGCCGAGCCTTACAACTCCTACGACGATCTCCCCTTCGACGACTCGGATTCGTATCATTCGGAGAAGATTGCTGCGAAGATTACTGATACCAAGGTGGTTCTACAAAGTTTGACTCTAATTTCATACCATCAACTCATTCCAGATTGCCCCCGTCTCTACTATTGCTTGCGCGCCGGAGGAGAGCCTAGTCACTTCCCGCGTGGACTTGGACACAACTAACAACACGTCTTCTGCCGAACACTCTGTTCCGATGATGCCCGACTTGTACAGATACGAAGACCTGAAGTTGAAGATTGTGAAGTTCAGCGAGATGCCTGCTTCCACGTCCCGTGTCGCCAAGACCCGCTCGTCCACGGTGAAGAAGCACAAGCTTTTCAGCAGCACCCCTCGACACTCCCTCATCTACCCGATCGACGAACACCCCCGGTCTTCGTGGCCAGGTTCTCGTTCGGGAGTGAAGGATGTCGAGAGAGCATTGAAGCGGAAGTCTGAGAAGCACAAGGTCTCGAAGCAGCGTGATAATTGCTTCAAGCACCCATCGACCAAGAAGCAGACCAAGTACGGATTCCAGATGGGCGATTCTCAGATCTCGTACTCCTTGGATAGTCAGCCCCACTCCTCCAACACTGATACGGACATCTCCATCCTCTCTACAGTCCCTGCGTATGGCATGGACATCTCTGATGCGAAGGATCGGACGTACAAGTCGAGGACGCGCTCTTCCAAGAACCCCTACCGTCATTGGCGCTACTCTCGAGGATCCCATCTGGACAGTGTTGTTGACGAGGTGAGCCTCTTTCTAGATGCAAACCTTTCGATACGTTTCCCAAATTCTCAATAGTGAAAAAAGAGCCGGCTGGCACCTGTTATGTCGACCATTCAGTGCCGAGCCCGAGCGCCAGATGTGTCTCTCCCATTGCGTCCTCATTTCCCATTCCATTTACTCTCTTTTCGCACCGAATCCCTTTCCTAATTCAACGTATCTTCCAGATGAGCCATCGCTACCACCTCGGTGATAGATTGTCTTCGCGTCACTGGAACTACATTCACTCAAGCGCCGAGCGCAGACGTCAGAACTCTCTCTTGTTCCCAGCTGGCTCGCACGGCGACTCTAGAAGTGTTGCCATGGATCAGGTGTATGAGACCACCATAACCTCGCAATCGCGTCTGGAAGACTCATCGCTCTGCACTACGACCACATACGGAGCCCAAGACGCCGTCGATGGCCAACAGGGTCTCGGAGGGATTGGATACGATAGCACCATCCGCAGCTACCGCGACCATGTGTACGAGAACTACCAAGCGCCTCCAACGACCACTAACGAGACAGGAATCGCTACTCGCCCCATTGGACAGCGTGACTTCGACAACAAGTCCATCTCGAGTACCTGCCACCATTTCGGCGTCTACGCTTCGGACAGAGTCGCGACTCCATCTTTCGACGACAACACTTACCAGAGCATCGCCGAGGCTTCCCGATTCGACAGAACTCGTAGCTCCCGTGTCCCCATTCATCGCCGCTCTGGAGCTTCTTCAACGGCGCAGCTTCAAGCTCTCCGCGAGAAGCACGCTAGTTCCAGGAACCCTGTAGGGAGCGGACCGTCTACTCCCCTCGCAAACGCCGACCACAACACTCCCTCTTGCTCGGGAACCAGTGCTACCAAGATGGTGAAGGTAAGCATTTGCAGTCCGCCAACTCATATAAAAAGTACTTATTTTCAGCTCATCATCAGCCTGACCAGCAAGGACCTCAAGACACTTGAGACCTCTCCAGATGGCATTTCTGTACAGCTCGAGCACGGCTCTTCCAGCATCACCGCTATGGTCGATCTTCAGGATTTGACCCGTAGACTTTATGAGATCGAGAGCTCCCCATCGGTAAGGATAAAAGAGAGGTGTGGCTCAGAACTAATTTGAACTATTTTCAGTCGGATCCGTCTTCTGCGCTCATTCACCTCGTCCCAAGACCGTGAACTCCAGATCCCATCTCTGCCCCGCTGTCCCTATTTCTTGCTCCCATACCCTGCACTATCCTCCGACCTTTTTCCCGCATTTTACAGCTTCCTTAATCACTCCAGTATATAGTTCTCTGTTCTCTTCGTTTCTCTCTGTTCCGAACACCTGTTTTTCTGTTTTTAAGAGCCACCTGGCTCATGTTTGTCTGTGTGTTCCTGTTTTTTGCATAGCCGGACACGCAGCAGCTAATTGTCAACTGCATCTTTTTCAATGATTACAACTGTCCCACTCTGTGTTTCCTTATCTTCTCTTCGTTTTCTCCTCACTTTTTTATACTGCACTTTTGTTTTCTTTCGTTTTCCGTCTCTTTCCGACCAAATATGAAGTTTTACCGAGCAGCCACGCGACTTCTTATTAGATCACTACGTTCAGATTATTGAGCAATTGCGTCTGGAAAGCGAGTGATTTTTGAGAAACACGAGGGTCCAGTCAGACTCAAGCTCATAACGACCACGTTCCTGCCGCCCTCACACAACCTTCGTCATCCGCTGGAACAGCGTTTTGTGAAGAAGTTAGGAGCATGTGATATCATTAAGCAGCAGAGTACACCACGTGACGCCGATTCAAGATAGCATGGGATTTCCAGCAATTAGCCGTCCGCAACATTTCGTCTAGCTCTGATAGAGCTTCAAACACCAAGACCGAAAAGGATAACAACAATTAGAGCCTCCGATTGGAACAGATCTATGTACCTTTTCAAACATCAAATAAACTATTCGAGTTTATTCTTCAGAGCTCATCTTTCCGTTTTTTTCCTCACCTCATCTCCTCGCGCGTGTTAAGCGGACAGGTGTCCCGTCCGAGGGATACGGTAACTGTTGCGCAGCACAATTTGTCGGACCTGTCTAGACATGTCATCCGATATCGCGATGGGAGGAGGAGCCTACCGGGCGAGCAGGCAACCTAATCGGTGTTTAGGCTAATTTGGGGGACCAACAAAAACATGGATACCTGAAGAAAGGGGTTTGAAAATGTGAGTGATCAAATCAAAAACTAACAAAAAGCACGTAGTTCCGGTGATATCCGGTAATCCTTGTTGAATCCGCACTAATGATGCACTCTTGCAAGCACAGGCTCCAAACACCCACTCTCCAAAAAAAAAAGCATTTTCTCTCATTCAATTTGCTCTCCTCTCCTATTCCGCGTTCTCTGTGTGTGTTTTCCAGTGGGAAGTGATTACTTCCGTTCGTTCACTACTCGTCTGAGCTTCACGCGAGAAACTTCCCCTTCTGGCGGAAGCCAGCGTGGGCTGCCGCGTCACTCGGCCGCTTTGACAAGACGCCTCACTTTTTGAGTGATTAACGAGTTTGCGCAAGTAGTCTGATTCCCTTCGCGCACTGATTCAATCGTCTGACTAATCAAATTTTTAATTTCCTCTACATCTGCTGCATAGACAAGTTGAGTGGTGACCTAATCCATTTGTCGTCGTTTTGTTTCACAAAGTGGTCATTGACAAGGGAAAGAGCAGAAAGTTTGAGTGGTGCTCGCCGCCTTCTTACCATATTTTATAGCACATACTATTCCTAGACGGCATTCTGAGAAACCACTAAATCGAATAGGATCCCGTCCCCTTCGTTTGCTCACTGCTCTCACATTCTCTCATTTTGAATAACTTTGTTCTGATATCCCTCCTATATCCACAAAAACAATTACCAGAAGTGATCAAGACTTAACCAGCCGCCCATTCCTTTCAGCAATAGTCCAGATGGCCGAAACACGCGCTCCGCCACTGGGATACGTCCGCAACGAGGATCTTTTCATTATCACCTATGTCTATGTTGTATTTGGTAAGTTCACCTTGAAAATGAGTGAACTTTGTGATATGTGTTTCAGGTGGCATCACACTTCTGTTGAACCTCCCTCTGACCACGTATCTTCTGAAAACCACCACCAAAAACCAGAAGGAACTGATTGTGATTATAGCGTTATCAATCAGTGATATCATTTGTGCAACGCAATTCCTCGGCATGGGAATCTACAGATTTTTTGTCTGGTTCAAGGATGTCTACTTCATTAGCCAAGCAGCGTGCAATCGGAATGTTATCGTTGCTTCTTATCAGTTGTGCATTCAAGTAGGCCGGAAGCGGCCCTCCATTCAATCAAAAAACGTTTCAGATGGACAACTTCTTCAGTTTATTCATCGCTCTCGATCGCCTCTTTGCCATTCTCTTCCCAATACGATACAACAAGTGCGGGACCATGTACACTTTACTTCTAGTGATTTGTATGACACCAAACAGCTCAAAACCCTAATTTCGGTCATTTCCAGCACCAATGCTAGCTTCAATCCTTGGATACGTAACGCACCTTATCATAATCTCAGTTTTACCCCCAACCTTCATCGATGAGATTTGCTTTAATTTTCTGGTAATTCAAAGCCGCATTATGCCCCCAAATTACGAAATATGTCCTAGAGCGTTCTCCCCGCATTCCGAATCTACCTCTCATTCCAAAGAATGTTATGTGTCTTCATCCCGACCCTTGTCTACATCTTCATCTACATACGGATGAGACTAGTGAGCGAATCTCTCGAGTTAACTCAGCGAGACCATTTTCAGAAGTTTCAGAGAATCGGGAACTCAAGCTCTATTCTAAGCAAAGGGATGCGACACCTTACAAAGACAGTTGGTAAGTGAAGAAGCCAGAATAACACTTCTAAAATGTTTCGTTTCTAGCGTATATAACGATGGCCTCATTCTTCCTGGTTTTCATTCCAGAGGCCTGGTGGTACTTTGGCCTATTTGGCGGAATGGACGCTAGCATTTATTTCACGTTTATTCTGTTAAAAGTTAGTGTATCGCATCTCTCCTCAGAGTAATCTTTTGCCAGTTCAGAAAATAGTGACTTTCTTCATCCACACTGTCCGCCATCGAGAGCTTATGAAGCACATTGGAAAGTATCTACCACGAAAGTTGACAAACATTGTCCACTTCGACGCGCAATCTCACTCGGCCATCTCCAAAGTTAGGACCATGAAAGAGGTCTCCCATCAAATGACAACCACTATGCGATAATCATCCATTCTGTTTTGTTGTTCTGGTTTCAGACTATGTGTTTGCAAGCATGAATTTGATTGATTACACGTGCTCCAAATATGATTATTGGCCCTATTCTCGTTGGTTCTCGCGATAAACCGCTTGCGATTTCTGTTCTCTAAGACCTCATTCGGAGGCGTTTGAGATACTGCAGTGACCAAGCGGAAGGAAGATGGATGTCCAAGCTTCCAGGTGTGCGAAAGGACCTGAGCGGGGCTTCGTCGCCTGTGAGGGGGACCGTTGCGGGTTGCGAATGGTCGCCTGTCCATCGATGCACAAGGAACCAACCTTTGGACGAGAGAGATAACAGCATACCCCAGATAAGCCCCGAGTTCCTCGAATGGCTCTTCTAATAACTGTACCCCACCGACACTGCTGAAAGTTTTTGTGACTGTTATCTTTGTTTCAGATACCCTATCCATCTTCTTCCGTGTCTTTGAGGTCCCTGAACCTCTCAGTTATCGCTTTCTACTCAAGTGATGAACACTTTGTTGTTTTCCGAGAAATTGCCATGGTCATATACATAGAGGTCCGTTGGCTATGGCGTGTGGGGTCTCGTCGGGTGTGTGGAGGAACGTCGATCGACGGGCAGCCGACGATGCACACTGCAACTATCGTCAGGTGAGAGACAGTACGAAAATGAGAGGACTTGTGTCTGTCGGAGGCTCTCCGGACGGCTATCCAGAGCGCATCGACTCGTGACCCTCCGCGAGTTGGTGTTATCCACAGCCCACGGGTCACGCAGCGCGTTCGGCCGAGTGTCCAGGGGCCGAGAGGCTGCGCGGTCAACGGGACGGGACCATCGAATGAGAGACAATGCCAAAAGGAGAGACGGCCGATGAAAGACTACACCAAAGTGAGAGTGAGCGAGGATGTGTGAGGAATGAACGTGTGTTGAGGAAACTCTCCGGAGGACATCCACGAGACAGGCAGGCACCGTATGGTCGATAAGACGAATGCTCTCCGTCGAGGAGTGTGTACAACGAAAACGATGGGATTGGCGAGGATACAGGAAGATCCGGCTAGAAGATCATCCGACGACTGAATGACGGGGTATTAGTGCGAAACTCATTTCTTGACGGGAAACTAATTCGTTTTTCGTTTCCAGTTGACGTTTACGTTTTCAACCTCAACGCCTATCAGAGAAAAGTAGAGGATTCTATGAAAACGAAGGAATAGGCGACAAACAAAAAAGTCAACGGGAAATTTAACGTTGAATTTGGGCAGAATATCATGCGACGGCTGGAGAATTGGTTTTAGAAGCGGTTTTTAATCGGAAGGTGAGTTTCAGAATGCTTCTGCGCCGTTGGTTTCACGCTATTTTTCAGGTTCCTCGAAGTAAACCCAACGTTAAATGGACTGCGCAGGAAACTCGCTGATGCTATAAAAAACTTTAGAAAACATGTGAGTTGTCTTCGAACGCAAAAAATAGACGTCTTCGAACGCAAAAGAGAGTATTGTGTGTATTCAGACCCCCGAGTTGTCTTCGAACGCAAAAACGAAACTGCTGAAAAATGGTTCAACCCCGACAATTTGCCAATGCGTCATTTCGCCGCTTTTCACAGTTATTTGCAACCGCGGCAATTCACAACTCGACGTTTTGCCACCGCACCAGTTCGCCGCTATAGACTGGGAATTCATGTTGATCTTGCCATTAAAACAAAGAAAAACAGAGCGATGAGGAAAAACTACTAGGGTCGCGAATGCCGCGTTGCGAACTCCACGGCGAATCGACAGAACGCGGTTAGGAACGGTCGTGGCGGCGAAACTATCAGAATTAGAAATACATCGCAGTGGCGAATGAACAAAGAACCGCTCTTTAAACTTCACAAACGTCGTTCCAGAAAATGTCGCTTGTGGTACCGCTGCGCAACGACCCCCGTCATCACTGATCCGAAATCCACGTTTCGCTGACATTTTCAAGCGCTCGGCCTGCGTAACCTGCGCAAAAAGATGATAATAGTTCGCCGGTGAGGGAAACGCATTGAAATTGCAAAAGCGCTCCACTAATTTCAAGTTTCTCCTCATTCCCCTGAACCAATGGTGAAAAATAAGTGATAGCCGTCGTTTTCCCTTGATTCTTCTTAAAGTTTGAATAATTTACAGAAACCAGGAGCTCAATTCAAATCCTCCCATTGGTCCTCAAAGTGGCTTCGCAAACGAATAGTTCGTCATCGAGGGAAACGCCGAGTGCATTTTCCAGAACTCCGTCGAGTGAGCGAGGGTGTGAACTCAGCTATGCTGTCCTGCACTCAGCTATCCTGCACAAGGAGACAATACAAGGGACCAATCACCGGGATGCTCAACTCTACAGGAAAAGCTGGACACTGAGCGAGCCGAAGGACCTAAAACCAGGAGACGGACCATCGATGGGATTTCCAAGAGTATTCGACACCTGAGTTATCACAATACAAAACCAGGATTCTCTCATCACGCTGACTTAATTTTTCTGTGATCCTCCGTGCCCTCGTCACTACGCGGTGATATGCAGTTGGGGAGCTGTTCTCCTATCTCTCTGTTTTTTCTCAATCCATTTCCAGTGGTGTGGCCATATGGGCCCGCGTGTCATGCAGCGCGTTCGGCCGAGTGTCGACCGAGGGGCCTCGCGGGCTGCGTTGTCGACGAGACGGGACTATCGAATGAGAGACAATGCCAAAAGGAGAGACGGCCCACGAAAGACTACACCAAAGTGAGAGTGAGCGAGGATGTGTGAGGAATGAACGTGTGTTGAGGAAACTCTCCGGAGGACATCCACGAGACAGGCAGGCACCGGTCGATAAGACGAATGCTCTTCGTCAACCTGAGAAGAGGAGTGTGTACAACGAAACTGATCGGGAATTCAACACAGGATGCGGAAACAGGAGGATCCGGCTAGAAGATCATCAAACGGATGAATCACCAGTTGAGGAGCGTTTCCTGGTACGGACATTTCACACGATTCCTGCGCCATTGGCACAAGTGAGGCGTTCCCAAGATCATCAGGCGTCGCAACGACATGCAGGCCAAATAGACTGCTGCCCCAAAAATCGCTGAATCCGCTCGAAAAATCTGCAGAGACTTGTCTTCAAACGCGAAACTTCGTCTCAACTGACTTAAAAGTGCAGGCCCAAGCATTACGGACATCTTTTCGAAAATGTCACCATGAAATCCAGAAACCTCGAGCTCACTAGTGCACTATTGCTTGTGTACCTTTTCAAGCTCAACGCCTGTCGGAGAGTGGCAGAAAATTTGATGGAAACCATGAAATAGAAGACAAGCAGAAGAAATCAACGGGAAATTCAACATTGCATTTAGGCAGAATGATTATGCGACGGCTGGAGAATCGGCTTGAAAAGCGGTTTCTAATCGGAAGGTGCGTTTCAGAAGATTTTTGCGCCGTTGGCTTCACGCTATGATCAGTTTTCAGGTTCTTCAAAGTAAATTCAGCGTCAAATAGACTGCCCAAACAACTCGCTGATTCCGATCGAAAAAAACTTGAGAAAATATGTGAGTTGTTTTAAAATGCGAAAGCCAGTCTTGACTGACTTCAAAGTGCAGAAAAATGTTTTAATTGAAAATTTATAATTTGCCATTTTTGGAGATATTTCCATCACGATATATTAAAATCGTAATAAAATAGGAACACTCGCAGTTCGTTTATTTTTATAGTAATCATGTACATGTGAAGAATCTCGTTTGGGCGAAGAGGAAAAAGAAGAGAAACAAATAAAAGAATTATAAATTATCAGACGGATAAACGACGTGGCGGAGCTTGCAGTTGGTTTCCCAGCATGAGAGGTTCAGATATCCCTGAAAATAATCACAGTGTCTCGTTTTTCAGGAGAATATTCTACCGGACAAATTGCAACGGATGGGAGCTTCTTCGGCCAGTCGACTGTCTTGATCCGTTTACTGGAAAGAAAATATGATACAACGGTTTTCGAATGATACAACTCACTGACTGACCTTGGTGGCCTTGCCGTCGTGCAAATGTGGGCACACTGTAATATCCGGACAATGCCCATATTTGTGGAGAGTGCACTCCCGGATTGAGGTCGCTGTTTCTTCAACAACAGGAGGCGATTCGACTGCTTCTCGAGGCGACAT
The DNA here is from genome assembly GCA_963932285.1 of Caenorhabditis macrosperma. NCBI lineage: Eukaryota > Metazoa > Nematoda > Chromadorea > Rhabditida > Rhabditidae > Caenorhabditis > Caenorhabditis macrosperma. Next base: position 5,028,425 of record OZ010618.1, read on the forward strand.
CGGGGCGTTTATTCGTGGGTGTCTGGTGACTCGTGCTTCAGACGCTTGGTCACCAGATACAATCATCCGTGTGTTGGATGATCCAGTAGGCGCACTGTCTGAAATACACGGTTTTCTGAAGGTCTTGTAGAGCATAAATATACCGTCTATGAAGATCTTGTCGCTTTGAGTTTGAGGCAGCGGTGGGGTGGAAGTGGAAGTGGATGGCATTGTCGGTCGCGGAGTAACTTTCCGGTTCAGCACATACCTGCTTCCTAAAACTTGCTTTATAAGGTAATCTAGATCTAGAACAAACTGTATTCGGCTCTAGTCTGCGAAGCGTAACTGGCGCCCTGGTGATCCGCGTTGAACTCTCTTCCCCAATTGTGTTCCTTTTTTGGAAACGTGCGGAACCGCTCCTCGACTTCCTCATTAGGCAACCCCATTCGTCTCTAAATAAAAATGTCTTCAGAATAAATTCGATTCTCTCACTCTATTGAAAAACGACTTTTCTCGTTGTTCCTTACTGAATGCTTCCCAAAGCGCCAACTCTTCTGGTGTTGCTGACGCTAGAACTTCTTCTTGCATTTTCACATTTTCCGGATCATCTGGATGACCAAGAGATATTTGATGTCGTTTGTAACTGTCTGAAGCCATTATTATTATTGAGAAATGTTGTTGAATTTCGCACTTACCTCTTGCATACCAGTTATATGGGTTTTTCTGCATCTTTGGCTTGAAAAGTACGCAATCGGCTCAAAAAGAAGCGCTTCCAATCACAAGTTCACCGAGAGAAAACTTGAAACATTAACGCGCGCGCCGTAAATCGACACGGACCAACTTTCCCACTGATGAAGTTAGACCACGCGGAATCAGAAGCGCGCCAATTCAAAACTGAAGCAATGAGAAAACGTGATAAAAATATGTTTTCAATGATAAAAGAATCTGAGCTCGTTTCATTTCTAAATTTTCGCTTGTCAACGGCTCACTGATGCGAAATCCAAGTTTCTCTGAAATTTTCAACCGCTCGGTGTCCATTTTCCCGTGTAATTTGCATCCTTTGTATACAAGAAGTTTAGTTTTATAATTCCATTTCAGTTTTCCCCCAACGAATCGCTCAAATCGTGGACAATGCGTCGTATCCCTGCGCTCTGATTCTATTGATTTTTCGGAAGGGCCGCGAAATTTTCTTTCCTCGATTCTGTGCCCAATTTTCAAAAAATCAATAGAGCCGGGAGCTCAATTCAAATTTCTCCCAGTGATCATCAAAGTGGCTTTGCAACGGAGAATGAAAATAGTTCGTCCGTGACGGAAACGCCGAGAAGATGCAGGCGCGCTCTACTTCGACAACGGAAAACACTTATTGCGAAATTTGACGGTTTTATTCTCGAGAATGGAATTACGATGGGAAAGCAAGAATGGACATTGTAAGTAGAAAAATTGATACCTACTGCAAATCAGAAAAACATTTTGAACCAGGAAAACAGCTAGCGACTCGGGAATTATGAAATTTTCACAAATCCTCAATGGCAATGTGAACTTTGAAAAGAAAATATGAAAATCCGGAAAACATTGTCAAATGAGCGGGTGCAAATCGACTCATTGATCGTTTTCACGAACCTCGTCGTGTCAAGGGTTCTCGGAGGTGCCGGAGTTGCCGGAGTTTCTGGAGCTTCCGGAGGTGCCGGAGCTTCCGGAGGTGCCGGAGTTTCTAGAACTTCCGGGGTTTCTGGAGCTTCCGGGGTTTCCGGAGCTTCCAGAGCTTCCGAGGTTTCCGGAGCTTCCGGGGTTTCCGGAGCTTCCGGGGTTTCCGGAGCTTCCTCCGGGATTTTGGGGGTTTTTCATCCCGCGCAAAATTTCGGCACGTTTTTTCAGCACGTACGCGGCAACTTCGTCATTGGGACTCTGGAACGAAACTGATTCAATGCGATACTGTCCCTTCAATCAACCAACCTGCTGAACTAGACTCAGCATGTCATTGCCCAGTTCTTCAAGGTAGGCCTCGACTTTTTGCGTGCTTTCTACATGACTCGTTGTCTCTCTCATAACTTCGAGAATCTCCTCCTAAAAATCAATCATTTCTCAAAATAAAAAGGCTTTCTCACGCTCACCCCATCCGTCAAACCCTCCGCGAGGACTTTTCTAATGAGCGAGAGAACCAAAAATGGCTGAAGCTGGGGTCGAACACCGTACCCAACGCTTTGTTCCGTCCTAATTACGGTCTCGGGCATATAGCGGCCTACGGCACCACGGTTAGCGCTCTGTACAAGGAAATCCTTGATCTTCTGCTCGATCGCAATGCTATAATAAAAACATGATTTCTTGAATGTCTCTGACATCTAAAACAACTCACCGGTACCAAACCAAGTTTCCAAACCCGACGTGAATCATTTTGGTACTCGTGCCAAGCGAATAGTTGTCAGCCAACGAATCGGCTGGGCGCGGGACGAACGTCACAAAAACATTTCCCGTGTCGACCATATGCGGGATAATGAGCATCTTGTCGAAGATGCTCACTCCATTTTCCTCGAAGATCCGCCGATTCATAGCCTGCAAAAGTTTAATTTAGCTCACAATCCCTGTATTTCTGTACCTCTCTGTCGGTGCGTACCCAAGACCATCTCGGGTCGAATATCAACGTTCGCTCTCTTCTGAAATCGTGAATATTGTTTGGAGCCGGTCTCTATTAAACCCACGCTTCTTCGGGCTGCTGCGCTGCCATGTGCGCGATGATGTACGACAATGGTGCGTAATCTGTTAGCAGTACCTCCATTCTAATTGGGTCTGTGACCCACTGCAAGTCTCTCATCGTGACTGAAAATGAGATTTAAAGGAAATAACCGGTGTTCTCTGTCACTTACTCTGGTATCTCAGGCGCCTTGCCAAATTTGGCAAGTCAGCGTGTCCCCTTTTCAAAAGGATGGGGGCGAGCGCGTTGAGAAGGTGAATGCCCTGAATGCACACAATCCTCCCAAGAAGTTCCAATTCGATAACTCACCCCTTTGTTGCGGAAGTGTACGTATACTTGTCGGTACGCATGCTGCCCTTCTAACTTCTTCATGATCATATCATCCATTCGATTCCACTCCATTTCGACGGCGACTGGAAATCAAAATCTGGATGACGTGAAAAAATTGACAAAAGATGAGAAAAAGAAGACACAAAATCACACAGAACAGCGTCCTGTCCTCGAATTCTATGGATTTTTTCGGAAGGACCAACAAATTCGAAAAGCCGTTCGTTTTTCCTTAATTCTGCTCAAATTTCAAAAAAATCAATGGCGCCAGGAGCTCGATGTGAGTCCTCGAAGTGTTTCGCCAAAGGAAAATGAAAATAGCTCGTCTGCGAGGGAAACGCAGAGAGAATGCAAGAGCGCTTCATTTCAACGAGCGACGCGAATTGGTCTCCATTCTCCGTGGAATGGGCGGTTCCTGATTTAAAACAACTGTCGCTTCATGTTCCCCATCGATAGAATTTTTTCGAATTTCACTTTCCAACGTGAAAAATAAGGAATAACCGTCATTTTTCCATGATTCTGCTCAAATTTCGAAAATCAAAGGAAGCCAGGAAATTGTTGCGAAATTTGAGAGTTCATTTTACTTTATATCAGAAAAAAATCATAATTACAATGGAGAAATTAACGGGAACGTGTGGAACACTGAAGTGAGAAGTGGAATGGAAGAATGGCAAAAGACAGAAAAGAAAAAACGTGCAGTCGGAAATTTCAATGATAAGAAACAGATCACTGTGAGTTAATCACTGTTAGTTAGGTCGATGATGTTTGGTTGAAAGTTTAATATTTCCAATTGCAACTTCAACACATACTCAACCACTTCTTCCTTGGGATTCTGAAACAAAGTTTTCTTCAATGCGATTTTCCCCTGAATTCAATCAACCTGCCGAACAAGATTTTCAACATCTCTAGCGAGCCCCCGCTTGTATTCCTTGCCTATGTCCGTGCACGTTTCGCAGTCCCTTTTGGCCATGTTTCCAGGTATATCCTCCTGAACAACCAATATCTTTCTAGAAGCTTTAACAAGCTTACCGCGTTGGTCGCTAGAAAGAGAGAAGCATACATGGCCCATAAGAGAAAGAAGGGTTGAATCCTTACACTAACATCACTCCGAACCATGCCTTCCTTGGCTACAACAGTATTCGGAAAATATTTATCCTCGCCGAAGTAATTTGTCATGTTAACAAGAAATTCTTTGATCTTCGGCTCGATAATCCTTCTAGAATAGAAACAGAACTCTTAATCAAAGTATATAATCTTTTAAACCACTCACTTATACGGTCCGATGCTTCCCGCACCGATGTGATATATTTCGGTGCGCGTATATACTGAGTAGTTGTCTGCTAGGGAGCGCGATGGGAAGGGTACGAAAGTGAAAAAAACACCGTAGTGTTCTACCGTCGGAAAAATCAGGCATTTTTCAAACACTTCGGGACCCATCTTCTCGCATATTTCACGCACAAGTTTATTTCTCTGAAAAATTTCAATACAACTCACAACTCTTGTCAATTGAACTTCTATACCTCGTCTTTTTCCGTCCGACACCATTTGGGATCGATGATCAATGTTTTATTGATCCTGGAATCATGCATATCGTTTTGAGAGCTGTTCTCTTTTAAACTCACGTCGATCCATTCTGAATCGTTGCCAAATAGCCCACAAAATACGAGAACAACTGTTCACTCATTTGCGGCGGGTGAGATTGGGAAATTTTATTGCTTTTCAGCCAATTCAAATCTCCTACTGTGACTGAAATAGAGATTCCCCAGACAATACTTGGTGCTTTTGATTACTTACGTTTGTATTCGAGAGGCTTCAACAGATTCGGCGACTCGAACTGTCCCTTTTTCAAGAGAATTGGCTCGAAAGCGTTGAGCAGTTCGCGGGTCTGAATACACACAATTCTAAGGAGAAATTTGAACTTGATAACTTACTTTCAAGTTCCTATAGTCCAAATAAATTGATTGCGCCTCTTTGTGCTCTTCCAACGCTTTCATGATCTTCTCGTCCATCTTATTCCATTTCATTTTGACAGCGACGAGGGGGGGGGGGGGGTGAACTTCGGGATGACCGAAAAAGATTGGCACGATTTTGAAGGGTTCTCCATAGCATTCAAAAGTATTTACTGCGTATTGTTAACAGATATACAGTTAACAGATAACAGATATAGAATATTTTTCTAACAAGTGACGATCGAATGTTTATTTTCAGCAAAAGTGTAGAATAGTGGAAAAAGAGTCTCAAATAAAACAGTGAAAAGTGAACCAGGTTTATTAGAAAATAGGATATAATCTAGAATACAAGAAAATAAAAAACAGATTATTTGTTGGAGCATCGTGTCTCGAACATTCCGGCGACATTGAAATCTGAAAAAATTTCTCTTTTTTGTCGTCACTGGAATTTTTCAATTTTGGAACAACTGGCGGGCACTTGGCTGGACAAAAAACCACACTCTCCCCAATTCACTGACAATTTTTTCAGATGTTCCATTTTCTCCGTTAATTCCCAAGTCGCATCACTGGGATTTTGCTCGCACAACAGACAGTTTACCACTTCACCTTTTCCCCAGTTCCTTTTCACTCCACAAAGGGCGATTTCCAGCGGTCGGTTTTCTTTTTTTTATTTGTCACTTGTCATTCAATTTTTTCCAGAAAATATCATATAATTTACTTTTTCTCGTTGCAGATGCGCTGTTGTATATTGAAGAAACACCGAAAAAGTGGATGCTCGCAAGAGAACGAAACCAGGAGCCACAGACGAAGCGTCTGAAGAAGTCGGAAACGTTGTTCGAAAGCAATCGCCGAATTCACTCCTGCACAGTCCTGATTTTGCATGTTTAACTGCAGCAGTTCCTTTTTAATAAAATTCGAACAGAAAAATTAAAGTTCGATGCGTTTTTCCTGACCTATGACGGCGAAATAACGACGTGAGAAGCTCCGAAACGATCCATATACACTTGATTGACATTCACTTGATTGCAGAGCACCGGGAAACCTTTTTCCGGGCTTCATGTTGTTCTGAAACTGCGCAACTTTCATTTTTCAGGTTTCCCAGGGAGCCGGTTACTCAGATTCTCTCTCCAGATCACCCATTCGTTGATGTTCCTGCTCCGTCTTCCTCTTCCAGTTCAAAATCTTAACACTCTCTCCTTTGGTCCCCCGTTGGCAGAAAACCCCCCGATATTTCCTCCGTCGGTAACTGCCTTCTGTTTCCCTCCCTCCCTCCTCTCCCTTTCCTTCTATCTCTCGCTCGCACGGCGGGGGTATTGTGAAACGTTTGCCGCGTCGCGACCGCGACGCAATCCCCCCCCCCTCACGGAAACGGCGCACACAAGAAGAGAGATAGTACACACGTCGGGGAGAGTGGGTAGACACGATCGATGTACACGTCGCCTAAGATACCCACGACGGCTGTCTCTCGGGGGTTATGGTGTCTGGCTGCCAGTCTGCAGCCGGCGCAGAGTGTTTACAGGGAATTTGGAAAAAAATACGAGGAAAACAGACCAATCAGAGTTGGGCATCTTGCGAAAAACAAAATTATCTCTAGAATGACACCCCGCATCGTATATATCGTCTTGATATATTGAACTGTAGTAGAGGATACTGTGCCAGTCCCTCAATGGCTTGATCTCCGCGGCTCATTTTTCAGCGACAGAGCAAAGAGAATCACGAGCTTCCCCCACGCGAGCCGTAGCATCGACGTCTCCTACAACGACTACTACTACTGGCTCCGCCTTCTCGTGACAATTTCGTTATGATTTCGACAATTATCCATATCTCTTCTGACTCCTTCCACTTCTTTCCAGGGACTTCTGAACTATGTGAAAACATGTTTTGCGGAGCTCGAATGCACCTTCGGCGAATATCTATCCGTTTCGCTCGGATTCACACGTTGCGCGTCTCTCTTCATTACTCCCATATTATCAGATGTTTTTTTCTCTCTGATTGTAGCATCAGTGCTTTCGAACCTTTCTAATCGAAATCAGGGGAACAGGTCGGAGAAGATCCAACTGATCCAACGCTTGCCATTCTCCGATCGCGACAATCGTTATCGCCTCCATCTCATTTGCTCGTCACACAGTCCAAATTGAGGGCAAACGGTCAACGTGACGAAGACTGATGACCTCTGCAAATTAACTGATCGTTTAAATGATTGCCAAGAACCTCCGTTTCAAGACTATGGTCATTTTTATGGTTTCCGGTAGTGTGACGCTGCCCTCAACACTATAAATAGTTCACTGTAACTTGAAATGCCCCCTTTCTTTGACTGTTTTTGCTTTTTCACTTCTGGCTTTTCTCCTCCAAATCTTCTCCCTTCCAGAGCCATGATGAACGACCCACAGTACTACTTGACAAATATGCGCTACACGGCACTCTACCGAGAAAATCCGTTTCCAGGATCGCCAAGTGAAGCGAATTTTCTGCGCGTGAGCATTTCCTCCGGGAATATTGAGCAGGAACTGAATATTTCAGAGGAACCATGAGTTGAGCGCGCTGGACGATTGTGAAGTGGTCCAACACGCCGATCGGTTCATCAACATGACCACTACGTTGGCCTATACATGTAAGTCAATTCTTTTACCGTTCATCCTCAACAATTGACATTCTAGTGAGACTCCGAGACTTCCGAGCACTGGACGGCGCGACGTATCTCTCGATAGACGCCATCAAGTGTGCCCTCGGGCGTATAGCCGAGAACCAGACGGATGAAAAGTGAGTTTATTGAACTAGGGAAAATTTGAAGTTTCGAGAGTTCCATTTCAGAAAGGGAAGATTCATGATGCACTTGTTGCCGAAGTTCGAGGAGGGAAACCTCGACGAGCAAATGAGAAGACACGTTACGGATCTGAGAAAGGACCCTCGGGTGGCAAACATTTTCCGAAAGGACTGGCTCGTGGTAGCCTACTTCCACGGCAATATCGCTCGGGTGACAGTTGTGAAGAACCCAAATGGGTTGCTCTTCATCAAACCACCAAAAGGATCAAAGCGCCATGGTGTCAGTCAAGGAAAGGCGGAGATCTGGCACTTCCTCACCAACGGAAAATCATCTCTCCAGTGAGTTTGTTCACTTGTCGGATGGTTTTATACGTTTTTTTTCCAGAGAGCGGGTAAAAAAACAGATATACCGTTTTCTACGTCTCTTCGCAGACGTTTACGAACGTCAGATGTATTTCGCGGTGACCAAGACAAACAGTGTCGAGCACCTCCTGCCTCTTTACACGAAGGAACGTGAGAGACCGTATGAGGCACTGAACGTCATCCATCAAGTGTTCTCCTCAAACGGGACATTAGGAGAAGGAGATCCCGACATGGTAGAAAGAAAATATCGCTCTCTTTTCAAAATTTATATCGTTTTCTAGGAAATGGTCTGCGAGGACTACGTTAGTTTAAATAGAGCACACTCCCCATATTTCAAATTCCGCGCAATGTTATGCAATGAGCTAACAGATTTTGCATTCGACGTAAGTCTGAATTTCAATGTTCCCGCTCAAAAACGTCCTTTCAGAATCCCACTCCACGAGGCATCACCTATCTAAGAGTGAGATTCGAGCTTCTTCGGAAATATTTCAAGGTGGTCACTTATGTCTCTCCGTTCCACCCACTTGAGGGATATAGCGATTTAGAGGATGATTCTGACGAGTCAGAATCAACCGGCGACGCAGAGACCATGATGATCGAAAATGAGAAAGATCCCGAAGTTCCCGAAGTTCCCGACGAGAGCGACAGTTCCACGAGTCTCTCCAAATGTTGGGATTGCTTTTTTTCGGTTTTCGAGTGTTGTTTCAAACGATTTAGATAAATTTTTTTCTGGTTTTCGTAATCTTCCTTATTATTCAGGAAAACAACCACCAGAATGTTTCTAGTTGTTTGGGCATTGTTTTACTCGAAAACGGATCGGTTTTCTTCGTTTTTTTTGCAGAGGTTTTCTGGGGTGTTTTGCACAAATATAAAGACTCACTAGTTTTGACATTCACTGCCACTTTCCTCATCCTTCTGGCCGCTATGACGTGACCTGGAAAAAGGGAATTAGCTTGAAAAACCTCCGCCCAGAAAAGCGTGCGGTGGCGCGAATCTTGCGTTTTTGCTTCTCTGCGTCTCTATCAATTCATTCGAATTCATGAGGCGGGAAATTTTGGGCATTCGGAAAAGATCCAGAAGCTTCTAGGAAAAAGAGGTGAATGATCTCAGAAACGTTTCAAACCCAACAACGACCGATTCCATGTTTCGTTGTAATCATGCCCTTATCGTCAATAAATGATTATATTTGTCCCGTCGTTCGATATTCAACCGTGCGCAGCCACCAAACTGGGCACCTCTCGCCTGCTATACTGTCTATTTATTCATTTTATGGTTGACAAAGTTAACTGGCAGCAGAGTCGAAAGCCGGGCTCTTCTTTTCTCTGAGCTTCTCCGGATCAGATTCTGATAAATGTGGAGCAGATCCGAATAGAACGAAGGTACCAACGGGCTAAGGAAAGTTATGAGAGTGTATGGCAACTGCGAGGAGGAGATGGTATTAATGATCCGATTCCGACGATAGTGAGGACAAAGATGGGTCCGAGGAATCCAAGAGTTCTTTGCAACCACATCCGGGAAAATTGACAATGATCCGAACTTTCTCAGAATCCAATTCCTTGTGCCACGGTAGCAAAAGATGATTGGTTTTTTTTCCTGTTACTTTCTAGAATCATTGAGCGAGTTTTGTTGAGAGAGAGCATTCCGCACTAGGCGTGTGAAAATTGGCGATACTTACGTTGTTGGAGTATCCCTGGACGTCACAGTCATCGTGAGTCTTCTCGCAACAACTATCAATTGTTTGTTATTGTCCACCAGGGATGCACGGAATTCCGTTTCCGTCTTCCGTCTTCCGTCTTCCGCCCATTTTGGCACTTCCGTTTCCGTATCCGTTTTCCGTTTAAAATTTAGTCGGTTCCGTTTCCGTTTCCGTTTTCCGTTAAAAAAAGTTTTCATTCCGTTTCCGTTTCCGTTTTCCGTTTAAAAATTTAGTGTGTTCCGTGCAACAGGGGTTTTTTCTATCAGTTGCGATTTCAGCTGTCAAGCGTAGTCTAGTTTTCTCACTTTATTTTCAGAGAGAAGTTTGATGAATAGAAAACTATTATCTGTCCTGCAAAAGTTGAAACTTCTGCGCCCACCGCGACCCATCCGCCCACGCGCTCTCTTGCCACGAAAACAGTTTTTTCGATGAAAAGTACGGTAGAAAAAGCTTTTTCTTCGCGTGTTCGCGGCGAGGGAATGCGTCGCGGCTGCGTCGCGGTCGGCGCAGAAGTTTCAACTTTTCCGGGAAGATAATACGAGAGCTGTCTGCCAAAAATGGGCTTAAACGGTCCACTGGAGCACTTTTCCGCGCAATCCACGTCTTCGGAATCCGAGAGCTTGTTCAATGTAGCCGGCGCCATCTGCTCATCCTTGCGCCATCTCTTATCAACGTACTGGGTGCTGACGGAAACCTAATTTGATATTTCATTTTTCGCGGGCCAATTCAAAATATGCGGGTCTAACTGAATTTTCTCCGAGATTGTTCGGGGTACATAGAAGATACGACGATTCATGTTCGCATAGTAATTGTCAAAAGGAAATTTTAAGAACAGTCGAAACTTGAAAAATCGCCCGTCAAACCGTTTTCAAAGCTGTTTAGGACCTCTCAAAACCAGGTACCGTATACCTTTAGTAGAGCGCACTTGCTGACTACGTCGGCCGCAGCACCCCGTGTCAATGGAGTGCGTCGACAAACTCATCTTTTGCAATTAGAATCTCAAAGTCAACGGTTTTTCGTGAATTTCAAGCCATTCGTTTTTTTCTATTAATCTAACTTGTTGCCGCACCATTTTCAAAAAACCGTTCTCCTAGCTTTCTTTTCCGTTTCCGTCTTCCGTCTTCCGTCTTCCGCACATTTTTGGCTTTCCGTTTCCGTTTCCGTCTTCCGGAAAAAATCTAAGCCGTTCCGTTTCCGTTTCCGTTTTCCGTTAGAAAAAATTTGCATTCCGTTTCCGTTTCCGTTTTCCGTATAGGAAAAATTTCACTTCCGTGCATCCCTGTTGTCCACCCGGTGGATTTTCCAATTTTCGATGTTGCTCTTTCCTGTCCAGTTTCTCAATCATTTGGACACGTAGTTGATGCTATTCGGAACGAACTGGAAATCATTTCTTTTGAATTTTCCAAATGATTCTGGTCGTCCGTCTCACATTTGTCTTTTTTTCGATCAAGCTTCTCATGATTTCTGGGCAGTTATTAGAGTAACTGATATCATCTCGGTCTCCAATAGCTCTGAAATTTCCATGAGCTGAACTCCACAAATAGTTCTATTTTTTGAATAAACGACTTACTAGATAATCAGCTGATTGCCGTCGGGTTGATCCATCCTTGTCAGGCGAACAGTTACTGTTGTGTGTTCCGAGTTTTGAACGTTCTCCATCAAATTGAGCGTACTTGGCGCAGTTAGCAGCTGATTTCCGATGTCGTAGAAAATCTGAAACATTTCAGCATTCGTTAGGGATTCAAAATGGCAAAAATCAAAGCAGAGAGCCAAAATACATCGCCAAACGAGGCAGATGGTGGACCAATGACACTTAACCCCGTGTCCCGGGGCTTATCTCAATTTTCCATCGTCCCAACAGCAGGTGACCCAGGTTACCGCTCAATCTCGTTGGTAGCTGGTCCGCCGTTTAGGATTTCAAAATAGCCCGCGGATTCATTCTATGCTATCGCTAATCGAGAAAACATTTATTGAAAGACTAATGATAGCGAAAGATACACGCAACGTGGTTATCTTCTTATTTGCCGTTATTCAAATGGATAATGGTTATTCGTCCACCACTATCGAATAGCCTTCGGCTAGATACGATAGGAGCCATGGCTGATAAGGTCGGCTCATGTCACTGTTCAAAAAAGAGGATTAATCCTTTGTTCTCCTGTTTTCAGCCTTTCTGGGATGCTCCATGCTTCCAAGTTCCATTATCCTCCTCCCCCCTCCATCTGTCCTCCAATCGGTCATCCATATGCCTAGAATCCCCCCTCCACCTCCAACCGCGCATAGATTACCTCCAGTCTCGCACTTCTTTGACTTCGCTCTCTCGCTTGCGCTTTCGCCTTCTGATTCTCTCATTATTGACGGGTTATGGTGTGTCTGAGCTTCCACCGCAACGCCCGTGTCCTTTCACATATAAAGGGGTGTAACTTGTAAGAGTACTCACACGGAAGAGAAACAGAAAAAGGTTTCGGTTGATAAGCATTTCTCCATAGATACCAGAAACTTCACGGCACGCCGTACGCGTTTCCTTGAGGAGTTTTGTAGCAAGTCGGTTCTTTTTCTTGTTTGGCGGGTGATTGAGAAGCGTTCAAATTGCTGCGGGAAGGGTGTATACCAACAGAGCCCAACTCCACGAGTCCAACCCCCAATTATTCACGGGTTCGTTATCTATCTATAATCTCTATTCCTGTTCAATGCACGAATGTCCTCCAAGCAATTGCACTGACTAAACATTATGGAAATAACTCACGAACTTCTCCCATTTCACAATCGCTAAATTTCTAAAAGAAAAACCCGTTATGGCGGGCAAATCGTGTTTCATTTAACAACGATTAGGAACATGGCGCGGTTGCCTTTTTTTCAACGGGAATTCCCCGTACGCAGGCTTCCCTAAAGCAGTTCAAATGTATCTCTTACGCAATCATGTTGTGTTCTTTCTGTTTTTTTCTTAATTGATAGATAATTTGCAGCGAAATATGATTACGAGTGGACCGTTGGTACCGTCGGATCTTCCACAGCCTCCGAAACCAACGGGGCAACCGGAGCAACCGGAGCAACCGGAGCAACCGGAGCAACCGGAGCACCCGGAAGAAATCATTGTTAGTCGTTTTTCAAAGGGGAAGTAGTTAAGGTATAGTGTTTCAGGTTCCCCTCGACTTTGTTAAAACGCAAGTGGAACTTGTCGTCCAGGATCAAGAGGTCGACGAGGGCGCACTGTACATCCTCTCCAAAGCAACCGTGAGTAATTTTCGTATTATTCGAGTTAGGCATCCAGAATCCGAAAAGTAGTAGTTCTTCCCACTGGATTCAGGTGATCCATGCCAAATTAGCATTCAGAGCGTAGAAAATTTTTCACTGAAATGCCAGACAGCCGTCCGAATTCCAGGAGAAGTTCCTCGTCGATCTGGTGAAGTATGCCAGCAACGATGGGCGACAAGAAATCGAATATGACGACATTGCTGAATACATCGATAAGTTTGGAGTGGGGACTATGAAAGGTGGGGTTTCTTCTCCAAAACTGGACCAGTCTCATGGATGATGTGTTTACAGAATTTTTTCCAAAACGAATGAGAGTTGGAGACCTTCCACCGGAAATTCAGGCGCAACTGTTCCAAAGTTCTTCCAGTGCGCCAGAACAACAAAATTCCGGCGGAGGATCCGGATCTCGTGGAGTTTCCCGTCCACGCGGAGCATCTCGTCCACGCGGAGCATCTCGTCCACGCGGAGCTTCGCGTGCTCGCGGAGCTTCCGGAGCGTCCAGAGCTCCTCTCGAGTCCTCGAATGATCTCGAAGCTTCCGGGCACACCTCTTCGATGTGAATCATACAGTATCTTTTGCACAAATGAATGTGGGAATTGTTATTGACGCGCTCTCCCTCTTTTTCATTTCTCTTGTTTTCTATGCGATTGGCCTCTTCGATGTGAATCACACTGTATCTTTTGAAAAAATAAATTGTGGGACTTGTTATTGACTTTCTCATTTCTCTTGTATTCTATGCGCTTCGTACAGTCGATTCAATATTTAGCTCTCTAACCACTTTACGAAATAAACACCAAGAAATACAGACCAACGCGTCTATTTTTGCGCCAAAATGATGTTTGACAGCGACTCAGAATACTCAGATTGGGAGAGTGAACGTTAGTTATAAGTAACCGATCAAACAGAGCCGGTGGTTCCAATTTTCAGAACAAAAAATGGAAAGGAACTCGCAAGAGGCTCTTGTTCCGACCAATCAGTTCTTGTGCATACCGCAGTTTCCGAAACCTTATCCTGGTTATTTGAAATTTCTGGACACATGGGTGAGTTGTTCCCTTTATTTCTCGAAAACCGTGTTTTTTGCAGACCACTGCCGCACTTCAAGCCGTCGATGATTTTAAGATCCACCAGTCAGCAACCTATTCGCCAAATCTTGCCAGGCCGTTTCGGTATCGCAGTGAGCTTTCTCAGAGCGCTTTTTCCCAATCAATTTTCCTCGATTTCAGTTAAAATGAGAGACATTAGAGCTCTCGAGGGGGGTGCATTACTCCCGCTCGATACCATTAAGTACGCTATCGGGCATATGGCCATGAAGCAGACTGACACGCAGTGAGTTCAGTCAAAAATCAATTGTTAAAACAACAAATTGACTCCAGGAAGGAAGATTACTTGGTCTGTTTGCTACCGGAACTTGAGGAAGATGACAAAAACTTTCATTTAAACATGCGCAACTATCTCATCATGCTGTTAAGGAAAGGAATGACGAACATGTTTAAAAGAAAAGTGTTAATCCTCGGATATTTTACCGGAGACACTGCTCGACTGACCGTCATCGTCAACCCCAAAAGTTTATTGTTTAGAAAACGGGAAAAGGGGTCTGGAAAAGGGCAAGGAGTCCGCGAAGAGAAAGCCAAGGTAGCCCACTACTATACAAATCTGCTCATACCCAACAAGTGAGTTTGAAATTCCACTAAGTTTCTAAATTGAGTCGTTTCCAGCGATTATGTACTCAAGCTAATGAACTATTTTTTGTTTTTGTGCGCTGCGATACACGAGGGCGATGGCTACTACTACGATTTCACGTTCAGAGATCTCGTAGAAGGATCACATTGGAAAAGAGAAACGAAAGAGGAAATGAAGTCATTTGAAATGCTTTTATTAATCGAAAAAATCCTCGCGACAAGTGAGGACGCAGTACCTGATCTGGTAAGGAAAAAGAAGTCATTTCGAAACAAAATGTTTGCATTTAGGACGAGCTCGGGGTTCAATACGTCTATCAAGACAATAGCGACTCATCCCCGGCTGTCATCTATCGTGATGGGCTGTCTATTCAAATGGCAGAATATCTCAACCGGGTGAGTTCCGAGGCTAGCCTTTTCTTTCCCAAACGAAAAACTTCCAGGAGTGCTCGGATTTCGGTCTGTGGTGTCTTGAAAGAAGGGAAATTCTTCTCGCGGATAGACGGGAGGCTGGCCTTCCACCACCGGCGTACACTTCTCCGGTTACTGACAAAACTTCCCCAGAACACACATCTCGCGAACTGTGATGAATTCCACAATAGGAAAATTATCCGTTTTTGTCTGAATCTAATCTTTCGAATTGTTATTTCAATCAACTTGCCAATAAATTAATCGGACCACCATCAAACCTCCTGCCATATGGGCAAGCGATAGGCCACCTGTGCTGCTGGTCATTAAGATTACCGGTGCGATCGATGGTCCCTCTCCTCGGGGGACACCACAGAGAGACTGTCCAGCTGGAGGAGAACGTTCTCTGGCTGACGGGGAGACACCACCGAGAGACTGTACAACTGCGGGAGAGCGTTATCTAACCAGCGGGGAGACACCACCGAGAGAGTGCGCAACTGGAGGAGAACGCTCTCTGACCAGCGGGAAGACACCAGCGAGAGATAGTGCAATTGCGAGAGGACATTCTCTGGCCGATAAACGGACCATCGATTTTTTGTCATCATTGCACACAGGAGGGGACTGCACACATAACAACACTTGCCCCCCTCCCCGGATAGCGATTAGCTCTTCGTCATCTTATCAATCCCTTATCAGTTACTGGAAGACGGACACAATGGTTCATTGTGTGGACTATTTCCGATAAGAAAAACATCGATGTTTATTAGGTTGATTCATAATTTTCTGAGCTTTTCAAGGTTTCACTGAACATATTTCAATTTTCGATTTATTTCTGTTCCTTAATCAGCATTATTCCAAGAAATTATGATTATCTATTACAGACATGATCTCCCAGAAAAAAACCATCAAGGCTAGGAAGAAACTATTGGAAGCTGGCAACTACACCCTCAACAGCAAAGTACCTCGAGCCCGACCTTACGAACTTTAACACGATGTTTTCCGGGTGCTGGTACAGTTCGCTCCTTTCAAGACTAACGGTGGCGTGGCTTGCCGTGGACTCTATTGTATTGGAAAAGCCGGATGGTCTCGATGAAACTGGGTCGGAGTGAGCATCAGTTTCGGCCGGCGATGGGTGGCGGGTCCACTGTCCCAACTAATTGCGAAAGGACTGGACAGGTTGAAAACTCTGTGAACAGAGTATTATCCAAGAAAGGTGATGTTGTGCATTCGGTAGTTAACCGTCAAATGATGGGAGCGGCTCGCCAACGACAAAGCGGTAAATGGCAACGCGGCATAGTCCTCAAAAATGCCAGATTCTTATTTCAAAGTATTCATGCGCCACCATATTGTGATAAAACCGGCGAATACCGAATAGGCCAAATCTGATTGAGTTTCACTCTCGCGTCCGTAAAAAAGGTTTGAGTTAAAAGGGATAGCAAAGCAGCATTGGAGACATTTTTCAATTTACAGCCTTTTTGGCAGAAGTCTATTGTCAGCGTGTTAATAATAACGCCCTCCAATGAGAGGATCTAAAATTGAAGGGAACATGTCCGCTGACTGAGTGTCGATTTACGGGAGCGGCAGTCAACCAACTATTCGAGGGAAGAGGAAAAAACCTCATTTCACGTTTCTTGCGATTCCTAGCTCATTTAAACTTATAATAATCATTGATTAGATGCTAGATAGGTATAAAAGGCATTTTCACCGGCTCATAGCTCAAAAGGACCCGGAAACCAGGGTTTTGAAGCATTTTGCGTCGATTCTCTCGCCATTCTGCGCCGCAGTCAATTTTTCCTTTTGTTTCTTTTTTTTTCAGAAAACAAATACTCACGACAAATCCAAGTTCTATCTTCGCCCATCCATTCCCCTTCCCCTGCAGCCCGTTCGCCTCCGTGGTCGTCTCGAGCGCGCGGTGACAGACGGGACCATGTGTCCCCGCAGGAGGACCCGCGAGAGTGAGGGCAGCTGGAGGAGATCTCTCTCTGACCATGTATGCACCGCGCATCTATCGATTTTTTCTTCCATCACATCACGGCACGGCACCAGTGAAATCGGACGAGGGATTATCTGGAAGTGAACCGTTTGAAGTTCGAAGGGAACATCCAGGATTTTGCATCTGGCGGCGAACAATGGCCGAAAAGACCTATTTGAGGGCTTTTCAGCGTTGGCACACTGCGTTTTTTTTTCGCGATTTTTCAACAAGTGTTATCAGGGCGGGCAAAGAGGTACCTGCAATTGTACCTTCCATGCTTCGAAAGGAACATAAAACATTTGCATTGGACAGTCAAAACTGTAAATTTGAGCGTGCAAAACCCAGAAAACCGTGAAAAACTGAGCAGCGGCGTACAGTTTTTCAACAAATATTTTTCTCATGGAATAGTGGATTTATTCATTTTGTATTTGAACGGCATTCAAAATTTGTTATGAAACGGTGTGAATCGCGACTTTTCCGACATTTTGCGACGATTCGCAATTTTTTTTGAATCGGGAAGCGATGCCGAAAAAAGTTGAAATTTTGATACAAATTTAATGGGTTTATTTATAATACTCACATTTTAAATGTTCCGCTTCGAATCTCCTGGCTGCCTCATAGTTGTTTCGGTTTCGTCGCTTTTCCATGCACTGCCGGCCGCTGGGCTGTGTACTATCGATCCACGAGGCAAGTGCCCTCTTTCTCTGCGCCCTCCAATCTATGAGAACCGGAAAAGCCACGCGGAATGGGAATAATCGAGTAGGCAGCTTTTAACAACTGCTGAACTTGCTGAACTTTTTCTTGCGCTTCTGTTTGGCTAGGTTTCAACAGCACACGTTCCCCAGCTGGCGGCCTCTATTTGGCCGGAGCGGAGCGGCGAAAAACCGAGCAGTGATGTCATCCATGCGCCTGTGAGTCAGAAAAACATCTGGCCGTTTTATAGTGTGTTTCCCAGCCCAACTTGATCATTTTTCCTCCATTCCCCACCCCGAAACCCCTTCCATGTTAGTTGGAAACGCAGAGAACTGTATGCAGCCTGATTTTTAGCTTGCACGGCTCGAATCTTTCTGTTTTTTTTTCACATTTCCCCGGACCACGTTAGACCACAGCCCGCACCTCTATTGACTATTGAGCAGGTGGCTGACCGAAGGTGTCAACCCATCTCCCACTCATTTGTTCCTCTGTGTACGTCTCCTCTTATTTTATCCCCCCCCCCCCCTCCGTTTCGCCTCCAAATCTGTTCGATTTCCAGCTGTCGTCAAAATGGCAAGAGAGGAGCGTCTCAACGAGTTTTCGGAGGCTGACATAGAAGTGCTGCACTTTCTCCGGAATCGACACAACGAAGCGATGACTCAGCTCTACCAATCCACGTGCCAGCATCCAGTATGTTCCATATTTTCATTTTCTCCGCATAAATTCATTTCAGAGTAAGAATACGATCCGTGCAGTGGACGCGCTCAATTTCCACGGTGTCACCTATGAGAGACAGAACCTCGCGTGGCCGCTCCAGGGTAGTCTCACGATGAAAACCTTGCGGTTGATCGACCGCCACTTTCCCGAGGACGAGGCTGAGAACCTCGCGGATGACGACGTCGTGTTTTTCATTGGCAACATGGCCCACGAGCAACACTGCTCTCGGTTAGCTTACTCACCTGAGATTCGGAACTTTGAGAGACAAATTTCAGAGTCCTCAAGACACTAATCGTGCCCGTGCTATGCAGAAGAAACTACCGGAACAATCTCGAGGTGAGTATCATCTGCTTCAAACCTTGAGACCTATGCTTATTGTTTTCAGGAAACCATGCGTTCGTTGCTCAAGGAACACAACGTCTCCGATGTCTTTGAGAAGGAGACCGTCGTCATCCCATGCTTTTTTGCGAGCAGCGCTTTTCTGACCGTCGTGCAGAACCCAAGCGGAGCACTCGTCGACAACAAGGGCCACGGAACGGGAAAGTGCGAGGTCTTCCACTTCATCGTCGGCGACATCGATCTGTTCCGAAGCAAGGTCTCGCAGTGCATCAACAAGTTCTTCGAGATATGCGCGGATCGCGAAGGGAAGACGTTCATCCCGGAGGACGTGGAGGCCACCGAGTTCCACTACGAAGGATTCGAGAAATACGATCGCACGATCGCCGTCCTTAAGATTATGAACATGATCATTTCTCAGGAAGGCTGGCTCCCGGACATGGTAAGTGAGAAGTATGAATTCGAAATCTCAATTTAATCTTTGCAGGAAGACATCAACGAGGTGGTTTCGGAGATAAAAACGGCAAAGGCGGCGCGAAAATTTACCAACGAGTACAGAGCGAAACTCACAAAAATGATGCTTGATTTTATCAAAAACGTGAGATATTCAAAATTTCCATTCAAAGTAGAAATGATGTATTCTTCCAGAATCATGACCGTATGATCAATCACCTTCTTGCTATACGCAACACAGTCATCCAGGAGCACGACGAGCGTCAGAAGAAAATCAGCCAGGAGGCCGCCAACTCGATCGTCACCTTGGACTAAACTCGTCGGTCAGAACCCTCACCAATTCTACCTGCTCCTAGTCCGATCCTTATCTTCGTCTACACCACAAAATGTTGCCAAATTCCACCAAATTTCCACGCCACCGAATATAAACCCCCGGGTCCGTTCACCATCGGCCATTTTGCACGGTTCATCGACCCACCTTCTCCATTCATTCCCAACTCATCCCAGTCTTTTAGTACGCCCCCCAAATCCCGGAAACAGGCTGTGATCTTTTCTTCCACACCCCCTTCTCACACACTTCTCCTTGTTAAAATTTGAGTGATAATTTTTTTTAAATGACCCCCTTTCTCCTCCCCGTTCCTACATGTGCACCCCAATCGTTATTCACCAGCATTCTATCGTTCCATTTTATTTTTTTCGTGATAACCGAGCTATAAAACGAATTCCTCATTAATCAATCTACTATCGACTTTGATTTCGTGCTAATGAGAACATTGAACTCTTCTTTACTTTAGGCGACTTTTCGGCAGCTGATCAACTTCTTGAATTTCAGATTAGTGTCCCATCGTCGCCTCTGGAAGCATCCATTGACGCCGGGCACCCAACGGCCCGACCTGTCTCGTGGTGTGCGCTCCCCTTCCCCTCCGTACCCACACGGCTGTCTCTGCAGGTTTACTAACCGCATCTCCCCTCGCTCAAACCAGCGGGAAACCAAAGTCAGCAATTTCAAAGAAAATCCTCTTTCTCAAAAAGAAACGCATGCGTCTCATCGAAAAAATATGAAAAATAATCGAAAATCAACAGATTTTCAGTGAATGGAAGAGTTTTTCGAGGAAGTGGTTTTCTAGTCCACCTCTTCCACGGCCAAACTTTGGAAGGTAGCCGCTTTGTTTTGAGACAGGGAAGACATGTTAGGCACTGGATGGAGAGAACACTGGAGAAAGAAGAAAACAAAAAATTACGTATCATCCGTCTTTTAAGTGATAGACTGCACCTGAATTTTCTCGTGCGTTGGTTCTACCTCAATGTGCCGATTTCAGAAGTGCTGTAAATTTCAAACTGTTTGCCAACGCGCAACCGCCTGGAATTGCGAGATTCCTCCCGCGTCCTTCGGAGCAGACCACATGGTGTCATTGTGTGCGCGGGCCATGCACTCAATTATAATCGTTCTAGTAGCACCCCCTCCCCATTGTTTAATCTGGAACATCTGCAAATGATCCGTCATAAGATGATGTCGACCAGATGACGTATTGTCCCATTTTTTCCTCACTCGGTGTACTCCTGAAAACTAATTTGATCAAAGTAGATTGAAACGAGGGAATCGTAGAAACTGTTCGGCGGCCGTGTGTTCCCGTATTCCGAAGACCTTTATCATGGAGCAATGACTTCAAATGATTAACCCGCATTTTCTTCCCCATTCAATCTTCCAACGAGCCGACACCTGTGTCTATTAATTGTGTCCGTGGACAGCATGTGGTTGGGCCGCATTGTGTACCGCACCCTCTGCCGAGTGTCCGAGAGGAGGTCTCGAGGGGATATTGCGTCGGACCTGTTCGTCTTGCGGGACACCCCTCCCCCTCGTCTCTTGGTTATGGTCAGAGAGCCCTCCCCGTTCCTCGCTCTTCATTCGTTATACGTCCAAGAAGAGCATTCCCCCATTGTTGCGTAAGAGAACGTCGAAGTAATGGTGTGCGCCGAAACCCCTTCCTTTTCCTTATTCACAGTCCATCTTTTTTCTCGATTCTCGTACCTCTTTCTCATTGTTATTTTCCTCATTTCGCATCTATAATTGTTTTACAGTGTCAGCCAAGAACCAAGATGAGCGAGTCCCAGAACGCCCAAGCCGCCGCTATTGAGGAAAAGCACCAGCAGGTGCTCGCGCTTCTCAAAAACTACCCTCCGTCGAAGAAATGCCAAAACTACGAGGCCACCAAGGACGAACCAGTACGTGTTTCTTAGTGTCCACCTCTCTGAAATTCCTATTTGCCAGAACGCCGACACTATCTTGTGCGTCGACGCGATCCCCTTCCACTCGTTCAGAATCGAGGCAGCGAACCTGGTGAAGCCGGTTGAAGAAAAGCGTGAGTTGATTGAATCATATAAAAAAGAGAAAACGCGAATCTTCCAGTCACCATGAGTGCGCTCAGATGTCTCGAACGACCGCTCCCAAGCGATTGGAATCAAGGACTCATTGGCGGAACGCTGAAATTTGCCCTAGGTCATATGGCCAGCAATCAGCCAACGGCGCTGTGAGTATTTCTTTGAGAAAAGATAAAAAGTCAAAACAACATTTCAGGATCAACAAGACTTTCGTCATATCTTACCTGATGAGCGATCCGAAAGATGTAAGAGTTTCTATCTCATCCGAAACTTCTCTCTTTTTCAGCAGCTGACCACCATAAACGACCTCTTTTTCACATACAACATGGGGAATCCGTTCGAGAAGGAGGTCCTCCTCTTCCCCTGCTTCCGGAAAACCTGCTCGACGCTCGCGGTTGTGACGAACCCGCAAAGGTTTCTTCGAAACGAAGACGATGAGGATATGAGTGAGTTCGTCGGGCCGAAACCCGCGATCTTCTTCTTTGTGGCGGGCGCCGAACTAGAGTGAGTTTCATAAAGTAAGAAAGCATGCGAATATCTCTCTCTTCATTTCAGCCCAGAGTTGATGCCTCGCATCGAGTATTTTTTCAAATTATGCGCAGTTGAATTCGAAACAGACAAGGACGAGGACAACGAGGTGAGCAGGACGTTCGACTCGGAACATCTCGAGACGAACGTCTTCGTCCCGACTAATATCCCCGAATGCGATCAACGACCGTTGGCGATCCTCAGCATAATGAAGGAAATTCTCACGGCTGACGATGAGTTCCCGGATATGGTGAGTTGAGAAATCTATCCACCCCTACTAATATGACTTTCCAGCACCTCATTGGCACCAAGTTCAGAAGAACCACCATACGCCAGTTCCGCGAAAACGCGGACAGCTTTCGGCTGAACCTGGCCGATACCGTGCGGCCCATCGCGGAGAGCGTAAGTTGAAATAAGAAAAAATACTTCAAAGACGTTCGATTTATAGTGCGAGGACGAAATCATCCAGTTCATCCTCAGGATGCGCGCGGACGTCATCGCAAAGCGGAGGAATGCGGGATCCGATGTCATCACACTCGACTGAATAATTGAGTAATGATGGTTCAGTATTTTTCAAACATTCCCTTCCCGACTACCTTCTTTTCCTATCTTTCCTTCTTCCTTTATCTCTCGACGTTTTTAAACAATGTTAAAAGCAATTCGTGATTTCATATCCATTAATTGTCCATCAGATTCATCAAAAAATAAACGAAACTCCTCTCGTACCCCTCCCTGTGTTTTGTTTCGATTCCGATCCTTATCTTCTCTTCAGGAACCCCTGATCGTTTGTTATAGTACAAACAACCTGGTATGCCATTCGCATCGCTATCAGCGCACACAAGGATAAGATACCGCGTGTGTTTGCATCGTCCGGGACTTGGCCCTCTTCCCGAACACCTGGCTGCATGCCAACACACCGTTAGGGAGGGCAACGACACAGTGTTCTCTACCATAGCCCTCGCACACACAATGGCCCCCCTCGCGCGGGCCGTCTAGCCTACACCAGGGTCATCGAGCGTTTTTTACCATACCCCCTTCTCCGCGCGGACCCCCTTACGCGCGGGAGGTCCGTGAGAGAGCCCACAGAGCGAAGAGAGTCGTCTAGCCCTCCACCGCACGGCCCGCCATTACCGACGAGACGTTTCGCCTTCCCCCTCCCACAGCGGCTTGAGCTCGCATTCGCCTACCTCTTCCCAGCGCGTTTCTTCATTAAGAAAACGTTATCAGAGAGATATTCAACTGAAATCCACTGTCAAATTCGAAGATTTCCATTTAACTCGCCGGCAATGTCCATATTTTCCTGTTTAAACCCTTTTTCTTCTCCCACCTCTCGCTTCTCTGCACTCTATCGCAAACATCAACCGTCCTATTGATTTTCTGCCCCGTTTGAAATAAACGACTGAATTAATGGGAGACGGGAAGTCCTCAAGCGATTCGGCGCGATAGCGACTCCTCTGGCGCGGTTCCATTCTAATTTGGCGGTTACATGGCTTCCCGGTGGCCTAAGAAATTTTCTCTTCCATGCTCCCCGAGCCACAGGGTCCCGATGCCGCATTCCTCTGAAACTCCCATCTATCAATCCTTTCATACTCGTCGTGTTCCTCTGATCCTTGTTCTTCACATACTCGTCGTCCTCCTGGCCCCTCCCAAGACTTGCCCCTCCTCCTGGGGTGTAGTGAGGCCAGCTCGCCTGACCACCTGGCATCTGGTCTGGTCAACCCATTCACCACTCACACCCCTGCAATACCGTCGACGAGATGGCAATCAACCCCGGGTCACGTTGCGTTCTCTCCACGGATCATTCGAGTATTCGTGCGCGCAACAGCCACCCCGTCATTCTCTCCTGCTCGTCTCCCATTCGTCTTCTCCCCATCCTTGCCACGCTCAACAATCGTTTCTTTCAGCAGCACACAATGCCACTGGAAGCCGGAGAGCTGTACACCGACGTTGAGATCGAAATTATGAGATTCCTCGGGAACTCGAGACCTCTTCTCACCCTCTACGAGACTCTCCGCAAAACGAGAACTGTAAGTATCAACTGAAACCTTCCACCCGAACACAAAACGTCGTATTTCAGAACCCGAACTTTCTCATAGCCGTCGCTTCGTTCAAGGTACTCAACTACCGTCTTCGCTCCGAGCAGAACTTCGCTGGCGAAGTGTGTGGTTCCTGTAAGCTTTCTTTTGATACTCGTTTTCATCTCACCCGTCCTACAACGAACACTCGGAGAGCTGCTGCATGATCTCTCCAGTTCTACCTCTAACACCCTGCACCCCTTTTAGACAGCGAATACGAAGCTTCTTCCTCCACAACTGGCCGCACATCGTCAAAGTACTGGACTTCCCTCTGGATTCGTCTTTCTATTTTGCATGAACAGATCTTTTAGACTTCTCCAGACGTCATCGAATTGTCGGAACCTCCAAATAGACATCCATCAGCTCCGTCAGCCACTTGGTAAGCTTGGGGAACGCGCGCTATCACTGATGAATCTGGAGATGAACGATTATGAGATGCGAACAATGATGGATGGAAGAGCAAGCGCTCACGGCGATCAGTTGGGCTGGGAAGCGATTGGCGTCTGCTGAAGTTGTGTATGTCTCGGTGGTCTAGAAATGCATGCCTAGACCTCCCCCTTTGCAATCAGCTGAAAACTAACCCTCCCAATCAATCCTTCCAGTCCACTCAATCACCCATCAAACTTTCAGGCAGCATGGACGACTTGGCGATGCTGGAGAGGGAGATGGCGCTTGACAAGCAGACCGTCCGTCGTCTGTCCGAAGATGCCATGCGATTCGGACTGATAAAGATGACCGACAACCAGACGTACTTCCGGAAATTGGACACGCACGTGATGGACTTGAATATGTGCTCGATCGATCAAGTTTCCTCGGGTTTTGATAACTACAAGGAGGTGAGATCTCTTTCTGAAAGTTTGGGGCTTAACTTTCTATAATTCCAGCTCCTCTTCAAGTTCAACGACTTCGTCGGGAAGTGCAATCCAGTTCCCGACATCTTCGAAAAGAAGTTCATCCTCGTGCCGATCTTCTACCGCAAGGAGTCCTACCTCACCGTCATCACAGATCCGATCGGCGCGGTCAAGCATTCGGATTTGGAGCCATATGGCACATGCAAAATGTACCACATTGGCACCAAGAACTTGAATGAGTACAAGTGAGTTGAAATGAGACGATACTTATTCAAACTTCTCTTATTCCAGACAAAGCGTCGTTCCGCGGATTATGAAGCTGATGAAGCTGTTCCTGCAGCTCTTCCGCGGAAGCAAGAAGTACGCGGATTTCCTCGAAGACACCATCGAGGTCGCGGACAAGGTGCTCCCAGTGCAGGCGTTCTTTGAGAAGCCCGTCCAGCTCCTCTACATGATCAACGAGTTCCTGGGCATCAAAAATGACATCAGAGAGACCGTAAGTCAAATGGAAAAGCGAGTAGAGATAACTAATAATTTGTTCAGGCCTCAATCTTTAACAACATTGGCGCGGATAGGAAGACAATGATGGTCGACATGGCGACGGTTCGCAAGAGCGTCGGGACCGACTTTGTTATCGCCATCAACGAGGTAAAGCTGAATTAAAATTGGAAACCCCTCATGTCCATACTTTCAGAGCAACTCGAGAGCCGGGAAGCATCTTCTTCAAGTTAGAGAAGAGATCAAGCGCCATTTGGAGGCTCAACCACCAGCCCAGCCATCCGAAGACGATGTAAAAGTGGAGAAGGAGGAGTTGGAAGGCGAGCCCACGCGGAAGAGACAGCGGTTCAACTGAGCGCTGTGGCTCCCGTAAGTCTTCCAAGGCGCCCGATTCCTCTGATCCCTTAACTTTCTAGTTCAGTAGTTCAGCTTTTGCGGTATCTAGGTCATCATTTTGATCTCTCTGATTTTCTCGGACCACGCCCCATTTTGTCTCTAATTGTTGATTAAAAAATCCAAGTTACTTGGAATAGGCCCTCAAAACATTTACCGCCTCAAATTCAATCTTGCATTCTAATCTTTTTTTTACCGCAGTCAACAAAAACTTCCCTCTATTGCATGTTCTCAAACACAACAAAAACCCCCACAATCTTCCCAGCTCGCTAGAGCATAGCCATTTCCCGTCACAAATTTGTAATTCATTTATTTATTTTCTCCCCGCGCCTCCACCCATAACAAAATTCCGTGTTCGGTTCCAACAGGTCCTAGGTAAATTTCAAATCTTTGAGACCCCATCCGTCATTATTTGTGTCAATCCGCCCCTCAAGCCTGTTAGACTTCCATTCTCATGACGCTCAGCTCCCACTCCCCCAGTCCCCATCTCCCCCTACAAATCGCACTTCTATTGTTGAAACACTTTCTCTTGAAAGTTGTATCTGTTGTTTAATTATAAAAAGAAGATAATAGAAATGTGTTGTTCATTGTTTCATCTTTCATCTTTCAACATTTCGAAATGTCCATCTGTATCGACGAAAACGACCGTCTGGCGAGGAAAAAAGGTAAGTTCTATTGGGAATGTTTCAACTAATAATTTCGCAATTTTCAGGTGCTCCATGGACAATCAGTACGCTTGATTTGATGGGAGGAGTCGAAGATGGTTCTTTTTTGTGTCGGAGAATCGAGCAGTTCACCAAAGCACTAGAAGCCACCCATCACATGGACGCGATCTGGATACTATTGGCACTTTGTCTCCAGGACAGAACGTCAAGCAAAAAATTTCCTGCCATGTCACGGCTTCCACACCGACAGATCACGTTGGAGTAGTTCAATCGGAGAGAAAGAAGGTTACATGTGGTGCGAGCGTTCTGAGAAATAACTGAACAATTTTCAGATATTCTATGGACTCTTTTAACACATTCCTAGCAATTTCTCCATCCGTGGCTCCAAAGTTCAGCGTCTAGCGACGTCAACACTGTCGTTCAGAGGAAAGGTTGTGGGATCAACAATAAACTGCTGCGCCACACCACTCCTTGTCATCACCAGCACCATTGCCATGGCTCAGACCCGTCCTGAGACGGTATGCAACTACTGCTTTGGACCTCAACAAGCCCGCTAAATTTCCGGAGCGGGACGCTCCGCGCTTTGGTGTCTCTTGGTCCGCCAGCCACCCAATATGCCTTTCTCTGTTTTTCTAATAGGAAAAATCGGAAATAGAAAACATTGCAGAGAGGTAATTTTCAATGCGAACGTTTCAAGTAACAACATCAACATTTTCAGGTGCTCTCTGAACATGTTGACCTTCCTTATCAATCAAGGAATCAAAGAAGATTGACCCTCCCTCCCTTATCGTCGCTCCCCCAAAATTTTTGCATCGAACTACAAATTCCCTTCCCGAGAAGTGCGCGGCCGCTCATTAATTTTATGGATGCTCGACGACTTATTCGCCTCACACGTCAACAATGACAGATCCTCGCTGCTCCCTCCGAAAAAGAAGAATGTATGGAAAAAGACATGAAGGTCGATTGTAGTGAGACGAGACGAGATGTTCTCTCACGGATATTAGCTCAGCTCCGTTTTACGACATACCGTAGGACACACTCCACTGCTCCAATTTTCTTTTCTTTTTCTTCGAAAAATAGCCGCATTTTGTTTGGTTTGAGGACGTAACAAATGCAGGCTACTGGTCTCACATTTGCCTGAGATTATGTTTTCAAAACGGGCCCATGCAACAATTGTATACCATCAAAAACATGGTGTTACGGCTGCAACTTTTTATCAGAAAATCACTCGTCTCGTCTTGTCACTTATCAAAGTTACGACGCGTGTTATCTATGTTATCTATCAAGAAACATACCCACTTTTTTTTGCCCTAACCAACCCCACACAACTTTGTTCAGGATGACATCCAAATCTCAAGAAAACTACTCGGACGAGCAGAAATCCGTCATGAAGCAGCTGAAGAACTCGCCTCGAAGACTGCAACTGTACAAAATCCATATGGCGACCACTACGGTAAATTTTCAAATTTTCTCATTTTGATAACCAAAAAGAAGTGTTTCAGAGCAAGGACCTTCTGAGAGCAGTCGACTCAATATCTATATTGGAATTCAACATGAACTCAGTCAACCTGATGACCCCCGCAAAAGACAAGAGTAAGCGAAAAACACCTTGTGCCCACTGAAAAATTCTATTCTCTGTTTCAGTGACTATGGAGGATCTGCGATGTCTCCAAAGGAACTTGCCGGGGGAAGACACCATCAAGATAGGAAGAGGAAGCATCCAGTGGCTGATCTGGAGGATTGCCGTCAATCAGCACTTGACATTGTGGGTTCAGATCAGCCGGTCCTAATTCACTGATTTCTCCAGACAAAAAGAAACTGCCGTCTTCACGCTCAACACGTGCAAAATCGATGTGTCTAGGGAAGGCTCTGGAGGCTATGCTGATGTGAGTCGTATCTGGCGTCAGCTTTCTGGGTCGACCCCGTGTCGTTCAAAGTGGCGTCCAGATTTCCGCTGTCGACAGTAATCCTCAAAAATTCCAAAGTGTACTGAGTCTGCAAAGAACGGGGTCTGTGCTGCTCAGTTCATTTTGGTATTTTTGAGGATTACTGTCAACTAAAAAAATCTGGAAAATCTGAACAACGCGCATTTCACGCGTCATTACAATCAACCCTCCATATCTCTCAAATTCCTCATTTTCAGCTGACCAAAGTGTTTCGGACACAATGGAACAAATTCCAAACACAGAACCTCTTTGTGAAACAGATCGTTCTGTTCCCTGTGATGAGCGAGGATGAGGTGTACCTGACAATGGTCGAGAATCCGATGGGCGTATTCAAAGAGAAACACGGAACATGTCGGATGGTTCACTTTGGAACTGGAGATATGGAAGAGTACAGGTTAGCTTTTGAGGTTTATAAATGAAACGGGTCGTCACGAAACATAGAAGTATACCAAACCTATTTCCATCTTCCAGAACGACTATTGGATTCAAGATCCAGAAACTCGTCGAGTTGTTCGCGAAGTTCAGCGGACTGACGGCTGAAAACGAGTACAACGAGACATCCATCGAAGTGATCGACCAACAGTTTCCGAGGGTTCCGGACGTAGACAAGCCGTTTCTGATGCTCTACTTCATGAATCGGATTCTAACGACGGCTTCAGAAATCCCTGATTGGGTAGGTTGTGCATGTCAGAGACCCTCACAAGGCATACTTCTCAGCGAAAGGTGATCTTGGAGTTCAACACCAAACAAAAGCAGTTGGAGCGGGATTTGGTGAATCACCGACGGAGGTTGTGCGCCGAAGTGTTGAATGCAGTCGAAATGGTAATTCATACTATTTTCTTGTGCAAAATGCTTACGAAATGAATTCAGCGCGGAACCAGAGCTGCCAAGATGCTTGTGGCCCAACGGGAGAGAATCGTCGAGTTCCAGGCCCGATTGGCAAGAGCAGCGTCTTGGTCACCGGAGTTGTGATTAAACCAAATCGCACCTAATTATGATTGATTGAAATTTAATCTTGAAGATTTTTTTCATTTTCTAATCATAAATAGCGAGCATAAAGACGGTTTCTGATAGCACTGAAGACGCATTCATTTGGCACGCGCACTCAGAACCCAGAACACGTTGCATTCAGGAATCTTATCTATGACGTTAATCTCCTACTGTTGACGAAGAATTCAGAAATCAATTGAAGCCGTGGTATTTCTGGAACCCAAATCGGCGGACACCAGAAAAGAAGATCAATGCTGAGTAAAAAAAAGTTAGTTGTTCGCATTTTGCTGCGAATTATTCATAAAAATGGTTTCGTTCGAAATGTGAATTTTCAGATAAACGCCGTTTGTCTCCAGCTGTCTAGCGGATTCGAATCAAATGCCTACAACCTCCGAAAATCGGAAATTGAAGAGATGGGCACAGCGAACCTATGAAATTCCGCATGGAAGACACTCCTGGTTAAAGTAATCGATAGGACAGTTCCTAAATTTGGAAAACAATCAAAGAGACGGTCAAAAAGGCTGAGGTAAAGCTCAAGAAGCTCCTCGGAGTGAGATTTTTTAATTGTAGAAAATGCTCTTCATAAGTAGTTAGAAAAGATTGTTGGCAACGTTCCAGTGGAATTTTGAACCGATCGGCTGATTCATATTTTAGATACACTGAGAAACGTTCAGAGCGCCGTCATTGGAGGCCACCAAAAATTTACTTTCTGGAATATCTCGATCAATTTAAAACCGCTGTACCCGAAACTTTGTGAATAGTTAACGGCAGTTGATGGCAAGGTGTCTGCAAAAATTTGGATCTCTTGAGTAATGCACCGTTGAGCTACAAACGAAAGCGTCTGGCAGGCACAAAACATGCCGTTCAGTTGTAGGAAAAGTCGATGATCAGTTGAACTGGGGGAAATAATCGATTTCTATATCCAATACTTTTTGAGAAGTTGAAAGTGATTAATGACAAGAGTACAGCAAATTTCCAAAAAGATCCATGGGATCAGATATGGGATACAATGAAACGCATTCATTGCGCAGAACTAGTTTTCATGACTGTTCGCCAAAATGTCTTTTCATAAAAAAATGCCTTGATTTCCGGAAAGTTGCAGAACGCTGTATATTGGAAACTTGTGAATGATAGAGGTGTGAAGTTTAAAAATGTGAGCAATTGTCAAATTAGTCGGCCGTGGCCTAGTTTTTTCATGTCGTCGGTCATTTAACTATGTATATGAACCTGGAGCTAATTTGAAATCTAGCTTGTCAAAACGATATATGAAAATGTTCCATTGGACCACTGATCCTCACTGACTCTTTCTTTTGGGATGTGTTTGCCTTATCCGTCAAGAACCTGACATTCACCACTGGCGCTGACTTTTCAGATTGTAATCTGTCATAACTCGGACAATTAAAATGTGGAAATTTCCGGAACGCTTCTAAAAGCAAGACAAGGATGTTTTCAAAAAACTGTGAAAGTCTGAATTTTTCCGAAAAATCAGAACAAGAGTTATGACCGAAAGCATACTGAACCTGCTCGGGTCAGCAACATAAGAGTCAAAAGTTCAGTGGCAGCTCACGACAATCAACCAACCTTTTTCTAATTAATCCACTGAATTTCAGCTCAACAAACGTCACACGCAGTTCCCAGGGACATCGTGAACGCTGCAACAGTGGACGATTTATCAAAGTTTGCTAGGAATCGATGCTGTTTCGCAAAGAAAATTATGAAGTTGACAAAGTGAGTCGTTCTATTTTCAAACCGAGATTCAAACGAAACTTATGAATACACACAAATCAACCCTCATGCTCTCAGAGGCTCTGACAGTGAAGAGAAGTGTCGCCGCAACCCACGGATTTCGTTGCCGCCACTGACTAGAACATGGTGCGCCTAAAATCATAACTAGTCACGGATGAGACCTTTCATCCCCAAATTTCTCACACAGTTGGAGATGGTTAACAGCAAGGATTTGGCAAAATATGAAAGACTCCCGGCAACGCGGGCCCAAGCTATGCTGAAAAGCATCTTTTGCTCACATTTTTTGTGCCACTCAGCTGAAAAATTCCGAGAATAAATTGACCACGTCCTCTCAGAATGAGCGAATAGTAAGATGAAACTATGCTCGAAAGAAACGATGTCTGTTGGAACAGTTCGGCTGCTTCAATTTCGCATAAAACCTCAAAGCGCTCAGAGAGGCTAGGAAAGGGGCTGCTGTGCGACGCCGCACAATTTACTTTTGCTGCCCACGCGAAGAGGAATTGACTATTGTGCTTATAACTCTGAAAGTAGTTAGAAATATGTTATGGCAAAGTGTCATGAAAATTTCAAACCAATCCGCTGATTCAGTTTCGAGATATACGGAAAAGTGCCCATGCAGCCGTGAAAATGTGTCGTCATCAGTCCCCACAGAAATTACTTTCCGCGACAACTCAAAGAGAATTAGACTGCTGTGCCTGGAACTTTACCAGTAGTTGACAATGATCAATGGCAAAGTTTCAGCGTGCTAATCCTGCCACTGACTCTTTCTCATGGGATACTTCTGAATTTCCCGTCAAGAACCTGACATTCGCCACTGGCGCTGGCTTTTCAGACACTGTTCCCGCCCGCATTGTCAGAGTCAAAAGTTCAGTGACAGCTCACGAAAATAAATCAACTAGTTTTTTTCCTAATTTATCAACTGAATTTCAGCGCAACCAGCGTCAGGAGCAGTTCCCAGAGACATTGCAAGCGCTGCAAAAGTGGATGATTTATCAAAGCTAACTAACTGACGAAAAAAGATGCAACTGACAAAGTGAGTCGTTTAAATTCCAAACGAAATTTTCAAATACACAAATCAGCTTCTCAGTGGTTCTGAAAGTGTAGATGAATGTCGCCGCCCATGGCTTCCGTTGCCGCCACTAACTAGAACATAGTGCGCCAAAAATCATTACTAGTCACAAATGTGACCTAAAATCCCGAAATTTTTGGAACAGCTAGAGATGATCGATAGCAACGATTTGGCAAAATATGAGACACTCCCGGCAACGCGGGCCCAAGATGTGCTGAAAAGCATCTTTTGCTCACATTTTTGTGCCACTCAGCTGAAAAATTCCGAGAATAAATTGACCACGTTCTCTCAGAAGGAGCGAATAGTAAGATGAAACTATGCTCGAAAGAAACCATGTCTGTTGGAACAGTTCGGCTGCTTCAATTTCGCATAAAATCTGAAAGCGCTCAGAGAGGCTAGGAAAGGGGCTGCCGTGCGACGCCGCACAATTTACTTTTGCTAACCACTCGGCGAGCAATTGACTATTGTGCTTATAACTTTGAAAGTAGCAAGAAATATGTTCTGACAAAGTGTCATGAAAATTTCAAACCAATCCGCTGATTCAGTTTTGAGATATACGGAAAAGTGCCCATGCAGCCGTGAAAATGTGTCGTCATCAGTCCCCACAGAAATTACTTTCCGAAACAACTCAAAGAGAAATAGACTACTGTGCCTAAGATTTTACCAGTAGTTGACAATGGTCAATGGCAAGGTGCCAGCAAATTTCGAGCCTGTTGTGTTGATTCATCCTTGAGAAACACACAAATCCCTCGAATGCGCACCAGAAATTTTGAAAATCGGCCGTCGCACAAAAGTTGTTGAGCTAAACTTGAGAAACAATCAATCTTGTTCACAGAGCTTACGCAAGTAGCTTAAATTGAATGCGAGCAACGATTGATCGAGCTCAACTCGAGAAACAATCAATTGTAATCAATTATAGGTTCTGACAGTGGAGAGAAATGTCGCTGCCGCCACTGACTAGAACATGGGACGCCTAAAATCATAACTAGTCACGGATGAGACCTTTCATCCCCAAATTTCTCACACAGTTGGAGATGGTCAACAGCAAGGATTTGGCAAAAAATGAAACACATCTGGCAACGCGGGCCCAAGCTATGCTGAAAAGCATCTTGTGCCCACATTTTTGAGCCACGCCGCTGTGAAACTCCGAGAATAAATTGACCACGTCTTCTCAGAAGGAGCGAACAGTAAGAAGGAACTGAGCTCGAAAGAAACCATGTCTGTTGGAACAGTTCGGCTGCTTCAATTTTGCATAAAACCTGAAAGCGCTCAGAAAGGCTAAAAAAGAGGCTGCCGTGCGACGCCGCACAATTTACTTTTGCTAACCACGAAATTACTTTCCGCGACAACTCAAAGAGAATTAGACTACTGTGTCTTGAACTTTACCAGTAGTTGACAATGATCAATGGCAAGGTGCCAGCAAATTTCGAGCCTGTTGTGTTGATTCATCCTTGAGAAACACACAAATCCCTCGAATGCGCACCAGAAAAATGAGGGTCCAGGTGGCCACCACATCCCAGGACGACCTCGAATACGAATACCGACCGGTAGGATACCCATCAATGACATCTGAACTTTTTCATTTTCCAGATAATCGGTTGGCATATCAAGAAGAATTATCCGAAGTGGGAGTGGGTGACGTCAGAATTTGACAGAATTAGACCACCCCGATTCGGTATTTGCCAAAAATTACATTTTCAAAATGAATTGTTAACTTCGAGAAGCCGTGTTCTGTCTTGCTCATCACTATTCCTCTGGGTTCGAATCCCATAACTTCCTAACTGTCAGGTCTATCATAGACTTATTTTACCCTGATTCATCAACTCTAACTCCGAGGGACTCCCCTTGATTTCCAGAAACTATGGCTTCCGCAATTCAATGTTGCTGCCGAATTCGTCTCCTCTCCCAAAAACTATCTTCCAAATGATGTGTAAGTGCTTTTATTATCTCCGTCAAAATCAGCGCAGAAACTGGAAATTGGACTATTGTCAAATTTAAAAATGAAACGGTTACCCAAAATTAGAAAACCTCTGACAGCTTGGCGTCGGTCACATGTGCAGTCTTTTCAGACATTTTCTTTGCGTTACTCAGACAAAATGATTCTTTTTTAGTTTCCGGCAGCTAGACAAAAACCATTTCAAGAAATTGATGGTGTTGGAACATTATCACAAAAGCATAGCTGATAGTTCTGTTCCGAAATGATCATTGATAGCTTACTGACAAAAATCTGCCAGTTCAATCCTTTCCTGATACATTTATTTCAGCTAGCGAGGTTAAACCTTCAATTGCAAGAGACCACATCGACACGGAGAAAAGATGGCTGGCGAGAAGAAAACAATGCGAGTGAAATGGTGAGTCGTTTGATTTTTAAGCAAATATTCAACAAAACAAGAAACCACAAACGGTTGACCCGAGAAGCATTCCGGAAAGCGGGCAACGCGCCTGGCGCCGTCTACGGTTTCGACCAGCTTTACGAAAAATTGATTATGGTGCTTGCAATTAGGCCAGTAGTTGGAGATGGTTGATGAAAAAGATTCGGCGAAGTTTTGGACTAAACGGCCGATTCAGTTTAGAGAAGTTTCGAGATTTGAGACCAAAAAGATGTCACCAATCCCCACACGTCGCATAATTCACTTCTGCTAACCACTCGGCGAGGAATGGACTATAATGCCCAGAACTTTGCAAGTAGCTAGAAATGAGTCATGGGGAAGTGCCAAGAAAGATTCGATCCAACCCGTTCATTCAAATTTGCAATACACCAAAAAGCGCTCATCAAATGGACATTTGTGTCTGAAACTTTTAAAGTAGTTGACGGTGGTCCATGGCAAGGTGTTGAAACGTTTTCAACTCATTCCGCTGATTCAGCTCCGAGAAACACCAAAAGCCGTCAAATGCGCACGAGATATCGTGGAAATTGGAGGTGGCAGAAAATGCTTTCGAGCGGAATCCGATGAATTATCGATTGCGGTGCCCATTCCTTTGCGAGTAGTTAAAGGCGGTTGCTGTCAAAGATTCTGCATTTTTTTGAACTTATTCATGTTTCAAAATCGAATGCCATCAGAAAACCATAGGTTGAACACTCATTGATACAAAATTCGCCGTAGCTTGATTTAAAATTAACTCTGACAGCTGCATCATCGAAGCGTTTAAAAATTGGAAGAAAATGCCAGAAATCGGAAACATCAAAACACTGAGTCATTCCTAGAGTGACGAATCGGTCGGGCGGGGTTCTTCTGTGTCCTCACTCTTTCTGGGCTAACTCCCAAATTGATTTTTACGTCTCTAGTGTTGCAATTGTTTGTGTAGGAGTTTTAGCAATAATATTTTTCTTTTCGAAACCAAAGTTTCAAGTAAAACGAGAAAACATGAGAATGCCCTGAGGCTCGCCAGTACCCAGTGGGCACTTGAGAGCTTCACTTGTTTCGAAAACATTCTCAATTTCTTTGAAATTGTTATTGTGCTTAATTTTGTAGATTTGCAGTTTCTTCTCTGGACGAACTAACTGTGAAACGTTTCAATCTTTTAATTTTTCCTTCTTTTCACCTTCAAAACGGTTATTTTTTTAGAATCACATCCACTGTCGTCAACACTTGGGACCTTCTGCCAATCAATTCCACTTGCCAATAGGAACCTTTTCGACCGTCTAGGAACATTGCATTTCTCAAACAACTGCTAGAAATTTCAATGTGAGTTTTTTTTCCAAATTAAAAAAAATAATAAATCGACAATTTTTCGAAAAATTGTCTATTATATTTTCCGCAAAAAATTTAGAAAAATAGACACCGCTGAAAATCCCTCGTTTCTCCTCTCAAAAGCCAATTCGAAAAAGCTTTCCAACGTTCTAAGTTTTAAAATTCGCAAAGGTGTGTGGAAGAGGAAATCCTAGTCCGCGCGATGAAAAGCTGCTCTATTGACGTTGACGTCATCATTTATTCTTTTGAACGCTGTGAAGACAATGAACATTGAGATTTGCACGCAGAACAAAATTAGTGAGGATTCGATTGGATTAGAAATACTGACTGTATGAAGAGTGATTTAGTCAATTTTTGATTTTTCACTGGATTCGGAGAGAACGATATACGGTCTAGAGGGCATTCCCTAGAGAATGACGTTGACTGTCTAGTCCTCCAGAACACCCTCTCTGGAAGATCAAAAATCGTTCCGTTAGGTTCCAGAAATAGCCAGATGGTGACTAGATTGAACTATGATTTGGTGCAGCGATAAGAGAAGTAATTATGGGAAACAGACACAAGAAATGAGGTGAGGTGACAATTAGGAGAGCGATGAGGAAAAAACGTGGGGGAAAAGTGGAAGAGAGATCGGGATCACAATGGTTAGAACTTGACGACTCCGACTTGATAGCACACTTTGGTGACGTGGTTCTTGAAGTGCGGAATGAGGAGGAAGACGCGATACCATCCAGGTGGAGCCATCGAGCTGTTCGGGACCTCTGGGAACGGTCCGTAGTGCTCAGATGGTGTTCTGGAAGAGGGGATTTAGGGAGATGGTAAGTATTTTTGTGTTTACTGGAGATAGTAGGTTCCTGGAAGATTTGGAAGTGGGTGGTTTGCGTCGTAGAACTCCATTGGCTTCGTGACGTTCTCAACGCCGAAGAGATGGTCCGTGATGCGAGTGGACTTGTAGCGCCTGTAAACTCATGACTATTGCGGAGCCCCTCTCTCGAAATGCTTACATGGCGACAAACCGGAAGCGGACGGTTTCCGGGCAGTCCGGCTTGTAGGGGATCTCCGGAGCGAGACGCTCAACAGCGTTACTGTCCTCCTCGTCGAATCCGGGTTGGCGGAGCGAATTGAAATATCTCACTATAGCAACGACACTCATCGCCGAAAAAGAGACTGGGGGGAATAAAGCACCGCAGCTGATTGTTATGGAGAAAGGTGATAAAATGTTCGCGTCTCGCGAAGTGAGAGCGTGTGTGCGAGCGAGTTGATTATAAGCTTTTCGCGTGCGGTTTGCCTAGAGGTTTCAGATGAAATTGGCGAGGTGCGGGAGGAGGAGCGAGAGCCTGATTCGTCTGGAGGTGGGCAACGCGACACCTGCCGCGCTATACCGTAGGACCCTTAATGAGCCATCCTCCAGGGGACCCGGATAGAAATTGTTATTATTCTGGCATTTAAACCGCAGCTATAGTAACGATTCCTTCAGGGATTGTCGATGTGGGAGGATTGACAATAACATATTTTTCAGATTCAGATTCTGCATGAACATCTCTGTTTCTGGCTTCCGGGTACCTACCGTAGTCCAAGCTTGACGTTGCTTTAGTAAAAAAAGCACATAAAATCTAACTGGTTCGTGTCAAGAAAGATCATGTTTCCCGACTCGCGTGCACATAAAAATCGGGGGCCGAGCAATTAGGTTCTGTGTAGGTAGGAAGAGGAAACGGGTTTCGGTTCGTTTTTCAGCGAACGGAGGGACTAGAATCGGCTAGATATAGAGGTGTCGTGATCGGAATGACATTTACCCTAATGACCCTTATAATAAGCTCTAAAGTACATAACCCTGGGAGCTGCACTTTTTTCAATAGTACTACCTAATGAACGACCGTCACTTATTCAAGTTTCACTTATCACCTCCGATTATCAGCGAAAGGTTATTCTCATTAGCCATCCGAAGAATTTCTGGCTCCCCCTAGAGCACCAACGTCCTTGGGACCGTCTGACTTTTCCCCGGAGCCCAATTTCGCAATTTCTCTCTTGACACATCTGGCTCCTCTCCTCAAAACAAGAGAACCTGTGGGCCAGCTGCTGAACACCCGCGTGCCCCCAAACGACCTTCCTTCCTTCCAACCAAAGACACAAAGAAGCGGATGGAAAACACTCGTACTCGCAATGCGGGAAAAAAGATAGGAAACGAACAGCGACAGTGTACAGAGAGAGTAGCATCATGGGTTGGTTGTTACACTACAATAGTGAAACGGTTAGTGAGGTAGGCGGTGTATGAGTCGATGTCATGGCAGAAGATTAGTTCCGCCGGGTAGAACGTCTCCGGATCGGTGTCGAAGTAGATTGCGTACTCGAAGATGTTCTGGATGCGGTAGTTGTACCTAGAATAGGTATGGGGTGAGCATGAAATCACAAAGGGGAAACTCACTTCTCGATGTAATAGTCTACCAGGGGAATGGAATGGGTGGTGTCTGGGACGAGAGTGAACGTGTCATCGATGCTGAAATCGGGTGATGATTTGTAAGGGAAAGAGCTTCAAACTCCCAATCTCTAATGAACCCCTCTGGCGCCAGTGAACCACGAAACCGAAGCAAATTAGCATTCGAACGTGTGAAGCACATTTGCATTACACTATCTCACGGCACACTGCAAACAAGTGGTACGGTTGGAGGTTACACAAACTTCTCGTCCGTCTAGCTCGAACCCCTTTCCACCGGCTTCCCCCCTACCTCCCATTTCTCGAAGATACACAGTGCCTGTTTTTCTGGTTTCCTTCCCACTGTTTTATATTCCCCGGGAATGGCTTTTTGTGGGCGAGAAACTGAATTATTCCTTTCTCTCTCTTCCCATTTTCTCACTTTCTCACTTTCCATATTTCGACTGCTGGGGTCACGGAATCTACCGGCTATCTCTTCAAATCAGACACTTGCCCTTTCTGTAGAGTAAGCTTTTCACTAATAACACCCGCTTGCAACAGGTGCGATGACCTTGCAGACGACGCCCGCTTTCCCGGATTAATTAAACATTTCATGCGGTTGCTAAGCAATAGCGCCCTTGTTGTATAAGCGCTAGAAATAGAGGTTTTGAACCCATTGAAATGGGGAGCGGCGCGCATCCCATTACTCACATGGAATTCGCGATGACCAGACGAGCGGTGATGATGTCTCCAGTTGGGTAGATGGTGAATGGGAGTGGAGGACGGGAAGCGAACAGTTCGTTGAGTTGGTCTCTCTTCGGCATCCATTCCCCATGGTACAGACGCAAGTGTTGTAGAAGCGACATTGGCAGTGACGTGGGACCCTGTAAATTGAATTGCTGATTAGATGACACACTGTATACTGATTTTTGAGTGGAGCAAGAAAACAAAACAAAAATGTATCGGGGAGGAGAGTGCAATGAGTGACACGTAACACACTCTGTCTCATACGTCTCTACACCTACAAAAAAGGTTGTACTCGACTCACTCGGCTTCCCTCCACTCCGCGCTCTCAGTCCACCTCACATTCCTTCTCAATCTAGCTATTAGAGAGCGGCGAGTGAGCTTTTTCAAGTAAAAAAAACACGTGAGTTATATTTCATGCAGAATTTTTTGAATCATAAAAGTTGAAGAGAACAAGCCGTCGGTCGGCAACAGTTCGACTGCGCATAAAGAACGGGGCCGACGAGCGAGAGGTGGGCGCGAGCGGGCATTTGTAAATATCGCGAGGGGTCAGCCGTACCGACAGAAAAGGGCACCGGAGAGAGAAAGTGAGAGGGTGGGACAGATGTAAATGAGCATCGCATTTTTGAATTCTATTGACTTTTGTAGCGAAAGGTGCCCTTTTCTCTTACTTTCCCACTGATCATCTCTCTCCTTGGGAAATGACTCGAACCCTCCCTTTTCCGGCCCGCGACTCTCATGCTATATCTAGAGAGTCCGCCGATAACAGAAAAACGATTATGTGCCTGTTCCCAGAAACGTCCGCTCCACGCTATTCCGTCCGCCTTCCCATTTCTTCCCATTCCACCGCCGCCCCCTCCTCCCTTTCCTCGCGTGTTGCCTTGATTTTCTCACTTTCACTTCTTGCCAATTTTGTGTTTTCCTCCACCTGGCCAGAAGCGATTGCTCCGGCGCTCTCAGGGTTCCCACCGAAAAAGCGCTAAACACCCGAAATCGGCTGGCCTGTTGCGGCAGAGTGCACTGGAATGTGCGCATTTTTGAGTTTCGCGCCCTTTCGAAAACAAGTGCAGCATTTTGTCACCACGCTTACGTAGCACTTTCACAATCGATCTAGACTGGTAGCTGGCCCTCCCTCGCGCTTCTCGAACAGTCATGTGGAGCCGTCTCACTCCCCTCCCCTTTCGGAGGTTCCCTCAATGGGTCATTCTCGATTGCAGGGTGTCTTTTTATGAGCAATCCCCTTTTATGACAAATCGCGGCGTCGGGTGCCATAAAATGACAGTATGGTGCCGCTAGACGTCATTTGCACTCCATTTCCTCCTCACTCCCTCCTCGCTCGTCCCCTCAAATCATTCTCATTCCAGAATGAGCTGCCACCCATCGCGCCGCACGAAAGAGCAGATGATCCATTGCGAGTACGCTCTGGCTCTCCGCCAAACGAACAAAAGCGACATTATGGATCAGTACCTCATCGGAAGCATCGAGCCGCAGAGAATCGCCGTCCTCATCCAACACAACAACGATTTCCACGGAGGGAACACATGCGGGCAATTGAAACATTTTGGCAAAATCCTCTCCGATAGAGAGAAGAATCGTGAGTCATTCAAAGTTCTCATTCAAAATACACTCAATATTTTTTCAGCGTTCGTGTCGGAAGTGTACGACGAAGTGTTGCTCCGGCAACTCGTCCAGGAAGAACTTCACAAGTTGCAAGGAAATGCGGTGGTTCCCGACGCTTCGACGTCGGGCATGGCTTCGGATTCCGCTTCTCCTGCTCAACACACTGCTCAAGAGCCAAGCGCGAGCCTCTCCCCGGACCCTCCCGTCGCCGCTGCCAACCATGTCGAGGCGTACGAGGTGCGCCAGACGACCCCGCACGTCGAGGACACCCCGGTTGCCCGTTCGCCGTACCATCCGCGCGTCGCCGAGAACAGTACCTCCATGGTGTAATCTCCTTCGCTAGTTTGAACTATCCTTACTCTTCTGTGAAGGTTGCCTCCTTTCCCAATGGTTTGTCTGACTTTCGCCGTCTATATATTGTATTTCATCTTTTTCTCTCCTCTCGCTCTCAATTTTTCATTCTCCCTTTCCTTTTCTCGTTTCCCAACTAGAATCTCCTTTTCTCCCCAAATCACCAGCCAATGGGTCTCTCATTAACCTCCGTTCCCCTTCATAGTTCCTTTTTCTTCGTCTCTCTGAAAACTGATTATTTCTTCCCAGTATTTCCCTCTCTCGAAGTTCTCCGTGTTCACACTCATTTTCTCCCAACTTCTCGCTTCCCGTTTCAACTCTTCCAAGTATCTGTGTTCCTTTCCCCGATCCCCAAGACACCTGGCACTTTCTGGTCTCAAGCCACTGATGACATCTTCTAGTTCCCTGGTCTTTCTTAGCCATCTATTTGTCTTTGTATTCCAATGTTCTTCTCCCCAATGTTCGTTCTCTATTTGTTCCTTAATGCATCTTCTCTTTTATTTTGATGGCTCTCTTCCCCCTTTCCAAAAAAACCTTTCCAAAAAACCATGTTCCCTTTCTTCTTAGTAAATAAAAGTTCATTAACTGGGGTACCAAAACGTGTGAAAAATGAGTTTAAAGAGTGGTGATGTCGCTTGGCTCGGAGAGGCGGACGCAAGTGACTTTCTTGATTGAGTGTCTATCTCCGTTGACTCCTCTTCCGACAATTCTGAAATCAGATCGGATTTACACTAAAGAACACCTCATTGTTTGTTTACCGTCTTCCGTGACGGCATTCAGCAACAAAGTCAACGTTGAATCCGGCGGTCAAGAGGACTGTGTTCGGGATGTTGACCGTCTCGAATTGAGTGTTAGATCCGTCCTTCTCAGCGACCAGGGCGAACGGCTGGTTGTGGTTTCTGCAGCTGATCTTGATGTAGGTCTTGCCCTTTCTCTCGTATTCACTGGAAAGATCAAAAGGTCAAACATGAACTGTAACACCGAGACTAACCTGATGGAAGCACGATGGGTTTGTTGGCCGTTGAGGTGAAGCTGTCTCAAGTGTCTGCAGCTTCCCTTGTTGTCATGATCGTATCCATAGTCGTAATCTCCTGGTCCGTAGCCACCTTGTCCGTAACCTCCATAGGACTTGGGTGGAGAGTAGTCGTTGTTCTGGACCCCGTAATCCGAGGCAGAGACAATCTGAAACAACTGATCTTTGGGAAAGCTCAGAGAGCACGAAGTTACCTGGACCAAGCAGACAACAGCGAAAGCAGTGTATTGGAACATTTCAAAGGGAAGTGTGGTGATGTGATCCTTGTCC
This sequence comes from Caenorhabditis macrosperma, assembly GCA_963932285.1. Lineage (NCBI taxonomy): Eukaryota > Metazoa > Nematoda > Chromadorea > Rhabditida > Rhabditidae > Caenorhabditis > Caenorhabditis macrosperma. The sequence goes on from OZ010618.1 coordinate 5,070,955, forward strand.
CCCACATTCTATATATATACAGCCGTTTTGTTATGGTTGCCATATTCTCATCTTTCTTCAGATCAGACAAGGGGAAAATGAAGTGAGTCACCGGCAGGGATGACGTGATTTGCTTTTTTTCCGGTGCTTTTTCATCTTGATCTTATCTTCAGACGCATTTTGTTTTGAGACGTTGAGATTCGAGATTGGAAGCAAAATATAGGAAAGCGAATAAAAGCCTCGCTGGCACCGGCAGAAACATCATCCAACTCGGAGCACCATGAACTTCCTCGTCTTTTCCGCCGCCTGTGTAGCAGTGGTTGCTGCTGGATACGATGTGAGCTTTATCTTTAGAACTTAATCATGACTCCTATGTACTTCCAGAACCCACCAGCACAAGACGGCCCATACTCAGAGCCACATCCCCCACAACAAGAGGGTTACCCACCATCTGGTCCAAGTTACCCATCGTTGCCAGGACCGTACCCAGGAGGTTATGATGATGACAAGGGACGCTTCCGCAAGCTGAGGAACCTCCGCATTCAGGGAGTCGTCGATGGAAGAAAGAGGTACGGTATCTTTGTCTGATGCCCAAAAACCTTCAACTCCAGATACTTCACTCACCGTGGAGAAGACTTCGTTGCCATCTCCTGCCCACAATCCTCCACCAGCACCTACACCTGGCTGTTGGCTGACTCTCGTAAAACCATCCCGAACTTCGGAATCCAGGGAACCGTCGCCCTTGCCGGAGGACTCAACGTCGAGTACGTCGCCAGACTCGGACACCACGGAAAATGGGAGGGACGTGACATCCTGGACGACAGACAGCGATTCCGCCGCGTCGGATGCTACCAAGGAAGCCTTCCGTCTGGACTCGGAGCTGGCATTACTGAATAAACTTCAACTTTTCGTTTTTCATCTAACTAATGATAATGTTTCCCAATAAATGGTCCGCTGTTCTTTTGGTCTTCCAAGTGTTCTAGATCTGTGCCAAAGAACTGTATGTCAAGCGTGTGTGAAGCCGTGGCCTTCGTGTTTTCTTGTTTGCTCGCTTTGGAGAAAAAAACGAATCAGCTATCTCTACCAATCAAAATTCGAAAACGAGGGCTTCCGAAAATCATAACTAACTTATTGAATTTCAAATCGGAATTGCCAATGAACACGTCCTGCATCGAAAATCACTGGGAGCGGCTATGATCAGTAGCCAGTTGATCTATCAGTGCGTGGCGTGGATTCCAGGGTTCTGATAGGCCATCCTGTTCCAGACACGTTTGCCTGAAAACTGTCAAAAGCTGACATCATAATGCCTGGAATTGATCCTGATCCTCAAAAATCCATCCGGTTTTCGAACTCTCGCAAACATTGCCATTTGCAGCACCAATGCCATAGTTTTTAATGCGATTTAATGGGCACCTATTGCCCTCTCTCCCCTTCCACTTAACCCCGTTTATCCTCCCCAAAACTCACAGCACGTCTGAGCCTTTATAAAATCCCTTATTTCCGCTCATATAATGTGCCCAACATGCCTTCTTTTGCAACGAGATTGTAGAACGTTAGAAGACTAAAAATAACATTGTCTCTCCCCTCGGGTTCTCTTCTGACCGTGAGTCAACTGGTTACTAGCATATTTTGCTACCTTTTTAGAGCTAAAGCGTCAGAAGAGAATCACCGATTAAAAATAAAAATTTACGCTGATTCCCCTCTCTCGAATGATCAAAACACCGAATCATCGCTGCGGTGGATGATTGATACGAAAACATTCATTGTATCTCTGAATCGAACGAAGATGGGTTTTGTAGAAAAAAACCAAAAGATAGGGAGGAGAAGACGACGCGGAGTGTCTTCCTCCTCTAAACACACTGTTTCTATCTCTCCGATTTTCCCGTTTTGTTTTGCGAAAAATGCCTAGATCGCAAATCTTATTTATTGGCTTTTAGGTTAATAGACCAAATGATTGCCATTGATTTGCACTTTTCCGTGGCACTGTGCCAAGTGTTCATTCAACCCCTATTTGAACATGAAGAACGTTCAAAGTGTTTGCCATAGTTACGATGGGTACATAGTAATAAAACAACATTTCTTAACCTTTAGGCATTATCAAATTACGATTCTGACTGTCGCCCTTAAACGTGAGAACTCTCCTAATCACTCAATGAACCTATTTGCGTCGGCATTTCGTCTCCATCTCTATCTCACCTGTCTCCCAATTTCTCAATTTACCAAAGTTTCAGAACGCCACTTGGTCATGAGTACTCTCTCGGACACCCCCTCCTTATCATCACCATCTCCAAATGCCAGCCCTTCTATTTCACCGCCTACCACGCCCACCTCGTGCCTTGGAAAACGGTCATCTTTGTCTCCTCCTCAAGAACCACTCAAAAAACCATCTTTGATGAGTTTGGTAGTGGAGAGCATCTCAACTGAAGATGATAGAAAGGCGGGCGTCCGAAAGCCAAAAGACGTGATTGAGGAGCCCATTCATCCGAAGAAGAACACCGAGCAAGACTGGGATGGCTTGAAGCAGGAAATCAAAGAGATGATTGGGACTACAATGAACTTGAACAAACTGATGCGCCCCGGCGCCAGTGAGGAGCAGTTGAAGTATGCGATTGAGAGTGAGTATTCCAGTTACTTCTTCTAAAGTGCAAAGTTCTTCCAGAAACCGCAGAGATCTTCGTGAAACGAGAGAAGATGTTCCAAACGATAGTCAAGTGCAGTCCGAGCTATGAGAAGAGAGACACTCTTGCTCTCCTTTACAAACTCCGCGAGATTGATGATAAGGATCCAATTGGAGTCACCATGAGACTTATGGATGTCGAAACGAAACTTAAGATGTCACCAGAACCTCGAAAACCAGTTATAAACATTGGGGAATTCTTGGGATTGGATTTTGGAATGGAGCCAAAGACCACACTTTCCAAGCAAGACGCGGAGAACATTTTGATGGCTTTCAAGATGTCATTCTATCATATGGTTACTGGGAATCCAGCAAACGACACTGTTTGTTTGAGAAGAACGGTTTTTCATGAAACCAATGAAGTTTCAGACCTCTTCCACCGAAACGGTCAAGACACCCACGTAGCTACGGGAATCTTGCCTTGCTTCTCGGATCCCTCCTCTTCTTGGCTTTAACAGATGACGACATCTCTAATTCTCAGCAATTTGTCCCTCACCAAATGGGTGTTTATTTGCGTTTCCTTTACTATGCATTTATTAATAAAACCACATGGTACACTACGTCTTAGAAATCAAGCATCAGAATCACTCTCCTCTAATGAAGGCGTATGGAAGCGTACGGAGTTCTATATGTGTGTCTGGTGGCATGTGATGTGAACGTCGACAGTTCTGAAACGCGCAATTTGGGAGATCTTCGAGGTTTACACGTACGTGACGCTGTGGAGACTTGGGAGACCGCTTTCGGCGCGTACCTCTGCAGGCCAATCAGTCGGAGGAGGCCATATCGTAATGGCTTGATGACTGTTAGGTAAAGAGCACAAATGACCGGACATGTTAGTTGAGTGGGCGCCAGAACGATAAATGCCATGGGGAACCTGGAAATTGCGAACAGTGGTTTGTTTTGCTGAATTGGGAGGTGGCCTTTAGGGACAGTGCGCGTAGGCAATCTAAATGTGAATGTCCTCAAAGAATCCCCCCAGGTGGTAGCTATACGATTTGGATTCTTGGACTCTCTTACTTCTGGGATGGGGAGTAATGCAATAACAAGAGCGCCATCGCGGTCGCTGCGGGTACTCCCACCAGAATCCCGAATTGGAGAAGGTACCAGAGACTGATAGATAAGGCGTTTTTGAGTTGAATCAGTGTCTGCTTGGAGATCATCTTGTGGATCTTGTTCAGTGTTCGGAACGACTTGAAAGTGATGATAGGGATCACAATAACCACAATGGTGATACCGATGAATGCTTCCACGCTGAGGACCTGGAATGCCACGTTGCAAAGGGATCATCGTTTTGAATCACCTTTAGAGACCACTTGTCGTCAACTTTGACTATTGCAATTGAGTACGTGTCAAAGTACCTTTTCATTTTGCTGTCTTGATTAAACAAATATTCCTGGTACTCAATTTGATTCCTATCGACACCAACGGTCATTAGCACGAAGTTGATGACGGTGAATATGACGCCGAGGAGCAATCCGATCAAGTTCGACTTTTTGGAGTTTTGTCGAGAGATGCGGAAGCAGATTGTGATGTAATTGAACCAGAAGGAGTAGATGAATCCCATGGAGCAAAGGATTGCAAGGGAGCAGCAGATATTGAAGAGATGAGCGGTTACGAAGGGTCCGAAGCGGAAGAAGCCAACGGTAAGGAGTAAGTGGTAGGGAAAGACTATATAGGGCTGGTAGATGAAGCCCATGTATAGACTGAAAGTGGCCGGGAGGAGGAGATTGGTGAGGAGGACTTGACGATAGTCTGGTTTGAGAGAGCCTCCTTCTTTCATTATGATGTAAAGTGCAAGCATGACGAACACAATGTTCAGGATAGAGGTGACTTCCATGTACCTCTGGAAGTAATTAGGTCGAGTAGAAGGATTGCGGATATAAAGTGGATTACTCACCCTTAACATTATAAAATATGGCTCTTGATAAGCCATCGAGTCATTGAAACCGACGAGGTCTATACCACAATCCATCGCTGGAAGGAATATCAGCACCACTGTATGCGAGACGGGGTGTGATTCAAAAACAAACTTTCTCGCGGATAATGACAAGTTTGGAGATGCCTAGGCCTTGCCCACTCACGAGTTATCTGAAGGAAAAGCTCATGATCTTTGGAGAACACGCCATTTGTAAAGATGAAGAAGAGAACGAGAATTGGGATGATCGAAAAGTGTTGGAGAATGAAGAATGGGGGGAGAATGGGAGCAACGACTGACTGAGGTTCATTAGGCGGAGAGAAGTGTGACCGGATTATATATCTTCACGATTACTAGATGTTTTTCCCAAAGCGAACGTTTCCAACTCCCAAGCTTACTTTGGAGTACCGGGAATGGCGTGTGTGAGGACTATAGGAGGAGACGGCTGTTATTGGAATGGGGTTACAGTAACCTGTGTTTTGATTTAATGAAAAACATATGACGATGTTTTTTCTGTGAGTTCCGGTGAATGACAACTAGCAACTAGCAACTAACCCGAAATTACCAGGTGGTGTTTGTACTTTTGCGCATCTTTTCCAAACTACATTCATTCTTCAAATCATCAATTTCTAGGAAAACAGAAAACATTCGGATATCAGTATAGAACGATAAGTATGAGCTCGGCGGGCCAGTGGAACTTCTTCGCCACCTCGTTATTGTTGACAGTGATCAGTGGCGTCTCGACGTCATCAATGTCGTATTTGTGGTTCTTCTGGAACCACGTCTTGTATGACATCATCTCTGCGTCGAACTTCATCATTGTGGTTGGCCTGGAATTGACGAATTAGGAGTGTAGGGGGGTTTGAATCGCTCACAGTTTCTGGCTAAGAGAAAGACTTCCGAAACTGGACTGTTGGCGTTGAGTAAGATGAAAGTCAACGTCCTTCAGATGGAACTTGACCAGATCTGGCTCACTAACCCAGTCATGTCCTATTTTCTCTTCCAGGAAGCTGATCAACGGCATTGCTGCAAACAATCGAGTTATGTAGTTGTACTGATCTCTCTAGTACGCTATTCCTGGAGTGCTGGTGTCTAGACAATTCTCTCACGGGCGGCCAGCGTGATTCATCCCTTTCGCATGTTTCAAAACATACAATTACATGTTTTCGTCGGCCACTGATTACCGCAAAATGACAGGGGACTGTGCCGAGGGTGTTCGGTGAGAGATAGGTCAACAAAAAGCCAGTGATGTCAGGCCAACCTTACACAGCACGCTATCACCACCGTTCTGTACGGAACAAGCCATATGGCTGATCCCCCAACAATTTGTCACAACTTTCCCCTCTAGTTGCCTCTCCGCTCAATGACCAGGCTCCTAAAGCGAAATGGGCAGTAAAGGGCACTTCCACTCACTTCTGCAGCTGTCCCCATAGAACGACGAGGATATCTTTGGCGGAGTGGAGCGGACGATTTCCATGGTGATGACCTCTGCCGGGTACATAGTAGGCTCTCCGTCGTCGCAGGTGAAAAGTGGCATTTCCGGGTGTTTGAGCTCAATGTCAAACTTTTCCTGGTAGAAGTTAAACACACTAATCGAGCCCGTTTTGTACTTGAGGAATGCCGTGGTAGCTCTGGAAATGCGAGGGCGATGAAGGGGAAACTGAGGGGTGTCAACTTACGTGTCAGTGGTCACAGTGAGAGTTCCAACGCGCGCCAACTCCAAATGAGTTAGATGATAGGTGCGATCGGTTAGTAACGCGTTGGTGATTTCTGGCTTCTCCCACCACTTTCCGAGTTTGTCATCGAGATAGTCGATAAGGGGAATCATCGGAGACAGGGGAATAGGTCCCGTGGATGAGCCTTCCGAGGAGGACATTTTCTAGAATGATTGAAAATGAGGAGAAGTGGAACTCGGAAAAAATGACGAATGTTTGTTTTAGAGTAGCCCAACGAAAGGAGAAAGTTCTCTTACTCCTAGCCCCTCTCGTTCTTCCGTTGAGAAATTGAAAGTTTTGGGAGAACTGAGAGTTTCGATTGGAATTAGAAACGGCAATCGAGTGAATACTCCCCACGCATAGTGTTCAAGAGAATTTTCACCTGGGAATAAGAAACGCGAGAGGGAAAGAGGCAATCGACAAGAATTGGCGCGCCTAATGAGACAACATGTGCATTTTTGCACGTTTCAGCCGGTCCTGATGGGAATATTTTGAGTTGTGGTTGGGTCTCGAAGGGAAATGAAAGCAGTATGGTAGGTATTTCGGGGTGAGAAGCTGGGCAGATTCTCTGAAGCTCTTTCTGGTTTTCCTTTCATTTTCTCCATATCTTCTTCTGAAAATTTCCCAAACAGTACATTATTCAACGGTGTTTCTTTATCAAGCCGGAAGATAATGATAATTAGATTTCCAAAAAGTTTGCGGCAAGGATGAGTTCCATAGCCTCGGCCGGCTCGACGACGAACGGGTCCACTTCTCCTTTTTTGTCCAAGTAGAGCTTCTGGTAGCGGAGATAGGTGCAGATGCGGTAGAGTCCACGAGAAGAGATCATGTGGAGGTGGACCGTGTTGTTCACATTGTTGACTCCCGGGACACGAAGCATGTTCTTGATGGTCACCGATCTCTCGGCAAGCTCCCGACGGATGTAGAACTCGTGGTGGTCCTTGCTCACAAGCTTCACGTACTCCGAATCGTTCCCCATGATGCAGGGATAGTTGGTTTCAGTGGTGCCTTGAGAAGCTTCTAGAAGACATTGACTTCAGGATACAACTTTCTCATTCTGAAGAAACTAACCTCCTCCTTCTCCTCCAGCTGGTTTTCCAGCTTCCTGCTGCTCAATTTCCTCCTCGCCGCCTTCCTCCTCCTCTTCCTTGACCAATTCCAGCTTGCGGAGCTTCTTTCCAGGCTCCGACGCGCTTGAATTCCTGTTCTCCGACATTTCTGTAAAGTTTGAATTAAGAAAAGTGGCAAGACACCTGTGAAAAAATCGATGCGAATACTAATAAACGAAAGTGGAGCGGAATGGCATGTCAGGTCGCCCTTTCTCTCTCTCCTTTTCTCTCCCTTCTCTTCCGATAAAAAATGCGCGCAAATCAGTGACACGCAGACAGATATGATATTCCAACGGCCGTGCACACTATCAGTTATAGAGAGCGCGTTCCATTGCCCCCCACACGAGAACGGAGAGAGAGAGGGGAGGAATGCAGCGGAGAAGCGGAGAAATGAAGCGGTAGCGCCGCGTCTGGAGGCTGTTGGCAAAAACGTTTCGCAATTTCCTTTGGATTGGGCTAGTAGCTCGGAAATGGGAGAGGGTGAAAATGATTGACTGGCCGATTTTTTCGTGGAGGCAGCTGGGGAGAAGAGAGCCGCAATAGGGCCATGCGGAATGGAGTATGAAGACAAAATCCAAGATGAGAAATGACTAGCCATCCACATACGTTTTTTTGTGTTTTCAGCTGGAAAATGTGAAAGATCTTTTTGTAGCCGCCCACGAGCCGCGAATCCGAATCACATGAGAATTTCAGCTTCCCGTTTTCCGCTCACTTTGAAGAAATTCCTCAGTAGAGCACTATCCCAAGAGCTCTTTCGAGTATTCAGGGATCATTAAGAGGGATCCGCTATGTTGTTGTTATTGGGCTCTTCTACCCCACTTCTGGTGTACAGGATAACACAAAGCCATTCTCTTATCAGCAGATCGGAAGTTCGAGCCACCGGATGTCCATTATCTCTATCGGGATTCAAAAAAGAGAAAGAAGGTGATAGTGTCAATTACATCCCCGATTCACGTATCCTGTCCATCCCCTATTCAATTAGAGTAGTAGGGCCCGTCAAAAAGTCGCCATGGAGATGGAAGGTCCCCCATCCCCTTCCCCTCCACTTCTATTTCATCCCTCCCCCCGTCTCCTCCCATTTTCCAGGTCCCCACGTCGTCATTTTTTCGTGTCCACCGAATTCGTTTCAATTTGATTTATGCAAACCATGCGTGGCAGGGCTGATGCGCATCGTCTCCCTCCTCCCCCCTCTCTCTTTCCCCCGCCGCTCCCGTCTTTTCATGCCGAACGACGTCCCCATTGAGGCGCTGTTGAAATATGGCCTCAGATTCGGTGCCCTTTCCTTCATATCGCTGTCTTGCTTTCCTTCACCTTCCGCTTTTCCTGGACCTCTTCTCCATTCCCTCTGCGCCCCGTAGAGAAGAGTTCGCTTGTTTTAATGTCCCGCGTTTGCAACTTTTTTCCGGGCGCGCTCACCGAATCAGAACCAGCGAAAAGTTTACAACCACAAAATGCGTCATAGGTAAACAATCCAGCGTTCGTCTTCCTCTCCTCATTCCTCCCTGTTCTCCCCCGCTCCCCTGCCCTCCAAAAAATGTCACTGCAAATCAGAAGTGAAGCTTGGAAAGGGAGAGGAAAGAAGCAAAAACTGCTGGGAACCGAGCGTTTTTTTTGTAGCACAATTTCCCACCCCGTCTCTCAAAGTGTTCAATCATCAGTTTGCTGATGCACCGGAGAACCATGTCCTTTAGAAAAATCAATGTTTCCCAATCAAATTTCCTCCTTATCTTTTAAGTGTTTTCGTTAGTTTGCACAACCACGCTTCTGTTTCCCGGCAACTTTTCTCAAATTTCAGACTATTTTTTAGCAACACCACCCCCCCCCCCCCTCCAACTTACTTGTCTTTTTTCCCATCGTTCATTCGTAGATAGGCAGCAAAAACGAAGAGAATAGTCTGTCACAGAATAGAGTGTGCAACACTGAAATACGTATCAAGTAACGGCCTCTGTGATGATTGTTTATAAAGTGCGCCGGCCGGTATCAGTTTCCACCTACCATCTCCCCTCTTCCTCACGTTTATAACCCTTCAGAAGCCAGTAATTGCTCAATAGCTGACTGATTCCATAAAAAAAGCTATTCCGGCATAATATCCATGTATTACCCTACTCCCCTAGCCACCTACCAATTTGGTACCTACCCACCTATTTCCCACATTTTTATTAGCTCCCAGGCTCCATGGCTCGCCTCCTGGCCTTGGCTCCTCCCCAATAATTGGAACTCGATATTCCAGAATGCCAGACTTCCATCTCAACCTTCTCGGGAAGCCATTCTTCCTATTTCCGCAGCCACCAGTGCACGTGCCCCCGATGCCTCCACCGCAGCCGCTCCCACAGCCTCTCCCGCAACCCATTCAGCAGACCCTCCCGCAGATCCTCCCGCAGGCTGTCCTCCCACAAATCCCCCAGCTTCAACCACCAACTGCGGCTAACCTGTGGGACCCGTTCGTCAATCCGATCCTCTTCCAATTCCCACCTCCGCCGGTGCCCACTACAACTGCCCTCGGCTTCACCCCTCCGCAGCAGAACTTCGAGTCTCTCCTCAACTTTTTCAACTCTCAAAACCCGCTGATTGGCCCGATGAACCCACTGTTCGCGCATCCGCTGCACGCGGCTCTCTTGCCGCCGCCACCGCCACCAGCACCTCCGGTTCCACTGATGTCCCTCCGCATCGCCACCCCGCCGGCGTACAGAGCCCATCCGTACCGTGCGGAGAGCATCGGCGTGGAGAGCAAAGAAAACGTAGGTTCCAGTTGTCCAGCGTTCCAAAGAATATGGGAAATGTCTCAGAAGAACAAGCGTATGAAACGAGCCAGTGAGGGAAGGAAGAGCCGCTTTGACGACATTGGAAGAAACGCCGTTGAGAACACGTAAGTGATCACCAGACCTCATTTCCATCAATAGGGACTGATGGGTTCAATACATTGCAGATGGGAATTATAAAAGACCCCCAAATACAAAAATTGGAAAATTTTCCTATTTTCAGTCAGTATTTACTTGATTTTTTAATTTTTCTAGTGACCTTGAAAACTGATTGTCGATTTAAACTTCACGTATCCACACAAAAACTTTTCAAAGTTTGATATTTTAGAATACGCAATGTTCAGAAGATTTCTGAGAACTTCGGAAAAATTTTTTTTCAAAACATTAAGTTTTGCAACAACTGGAAAGCATGTCATTTTTATTATTTTTACAATTGAATTTTCTTTGATATTTTCTATAAGTCTTGTGATATCACTCGATTTGTTCATCCAGGCGGACCTTATGTAAAAGGGTCTTTCTGGCCAAGATACTACACGAAGCTACACGCCAAACGCTGTGGGAGAACCATTATATCTCGAGATTGAGAAGCGATATCAAAAAGTTGTCAACAGCAAACTTGTAGATCATGATTAGGACTACAAGTTTGTGGTTGAGAACTTTTTGATATTTATTATCAATCTCGAGATATAATGGTTCTGTGTCAGCGTTTGGAAGAAATACGATAGTACTGAAGAAATGAAAGATCAACTCTATTGACCATTCTTGTGCTTCCAAGAGTCGGTGCTAATATCTCTTCTATTTCAGAGCCACCAGAGCGATCAGCCACCAGGTCGCCGCTGTTCCGCAGCAGTTCTTCATCCCGACCGTCAACTCTTACCGCTTCCCCCAGTAATTACCTAATACTTGCCCCCTTATCCACAATTTATTCAACAAAAAAAACGGAAGATCAGTTTTAGATGCTGATCATTTCCAGAGCATCATCATTATCCAACAAGTTGCTCGTTTTCTCGAAAATCGCTCCAATCTTCAAAATCCCAACTCCCGAGAGGCTTCTGATGAAGAAGTTGCTCTTCTGCCTGAAATTCATTCCATCTAATCCATAATTTTCCCCTCAAATCACTTACAAATCTTCCCTCCAAGACCCACAATGCACATTTCTCATCAAAGAGAGGATTCTTCTCTCTTTAACCGTGAATTCTCTATGAAACCCGTCTTCCTCTTCAATCCGTAGAAATGTGCTGTTGCAAACGCCAATTTCCAACGACAGTCCAGTATCTGACCCTATATGGACAGGGAAGTATTCTTTGAACTCCTCTGTAACCCCATTTCTTTCTTTTTCAGTATTTCTTCTGTTACCTTGAAGCTTCAGTACACCTTCCAAAGGTGTGTGAATTTTCCTAATCTTACCATCAAACTGAACCCTGATTTCCGTCAAGTACCCCATTGGCTGTTGTAAAGTTGCCAGTACATCCTCCCCGAATGTGAATCCCGCATGAACTGCCACACTTGATGTTGCAATGATAACAAGTCTGAAAATCGGTGGCTTTTTGAGTTCTCTTATCATCAACCAACTCTCTCCTCTCCTGTTCACTACATTTCTCCGCTGTCCCATTCAAAAATAAAGCAATCCATTCATCACGGAACGTCAGTGTGAATTCATGTCCCGTGGGTGATGTTGAGTTGAAAATCATCTCTCCGCATTTGTAAAACTGATAAGAAACCACTCCAGGAGTTATCGCTCCATGGAAGGAAATTTGTATTTGAATAGATTTGATCTGATTATCATCAAATGGTGGGATCAATAGGGATGGGTCTACATTATCGAAATCCACTACTGAATAGTAGGGAACTTCTGGGTATTGGATGAAGAAGTTCGAAGAGTGCAAGAACGATGACGTCACTGCTACCAGGAATCCCAGCAGGAAAATCGAGCAGAAGGCTGTTCCGGTCATTTTTTCCAGTGAAAGGAATAAAAGAGAATGATAGCATCAGCTTTTATATGTTTTTTCCGTTTTCCCTGACAAGGACAAGGAACAACTGCGCCTTTCCGTGATTCATCACTTTTTCCACTTTTGTCTCTCCTTTTTTGTTATTCTTGTCAATGTAACAAACTGTGAGCTGGAGAAGAACAAAGAAAGGGAAACGCCCATAATCAAATCCTTTATTTTTTTTCCTCTAGATATTTCGATACTTTTCAGCCATCTCAGCTTTATAAGCTTTCTCGGAATCACTTTCAGACTCATACTCATTCTCACTTTCATTCTCACCCTCCACCTCCTCCTTCTTCTCCTTTCTCTTCTCACTCACTTCTTCCAGATAATCTAAACAACCCATACAACACACGAAACACACGAATTTCAAAGTGAGAATGACGACGAGCACAAAGAACGCGGTGAAGTAGGGACGAGTGTTGAAATCGAGGAATTTCTGGTCGTTTGGAGAGCCGGCCGGTTTAGCACCTGTTTGAGCCGCTGGAGAGGGGACAGGGCTGAAAAATTGCACTTCAAACTCAAATCTTGAGTCCCAGAACTCTCAAAACCCGGCTAATTTAGTGAAATACACTGGAAATCACTCACTTTTCATTATTGACACTTCTCGCAGAAATCTGGCTGATTACCATTAGGAGAATCCATGGAACAATACACATCATGGATCAACAATAGGGGTTTAGGCTCCTGTCACCTCCGTTTTATATATTCTCCTTCCCCTTCCAGATGTGAATCACGTTTCCCAAACAAACACATCCGCCTTTGCCTTCCCGATGCCACTTGGATGTTATGATTGAGAACTTGAAGGTTACACTATTCTCTACCTACGCATTCGGATTAGAAAAGCTCATCTTGTCAAGACCATTGTCAAAACATGTAGTACAAAGCTACAATTAGAATAACAACAACGCCCGATTGTTTTCGCTTATCACTGCAAAAGAGCAACTAACTTGGGACACGTGGCTTCTGGTTAAATAACAGTTTATTTTGAGAAGGATTCTGCCACTAAAGTCAAGATTGAAGCCCTAGAAAACAGAGGCAGTCATGAAGAATTTCGAGAAGAGTACTTGAGTTTAAATTGAGGTTGTAATGGGGAAACAGATTGCCGGGTCGGATGATAACCGGATAGAGCGCTCTTTGGGGCATTTCGAGGGACAGGTGTTTTGGGAAAAAGGGGTATATTTAGAAGAGAAGTGCAGCCATCATAGCCGCTGGAATGCTCGCTAGAACCAATTCGGCAGCGGCATTGACTTTTCTGATCGGAGTATTGTGTTTTGGGACTCCACGGGCGAGGATCATGTCTCCGAACTCGGAGAACGGATGGTGTGGGAGGTCCTTGGGGTGGTGGCGAGTCGTCAGGAAGGTCACAGTTCCACTTCCGGACTTATCCGAGGCCATTATGTAGGTGATGCTAAAAACTTGATATAAATCCCTCGATTACCCTCTACCAAGCCTTACGTGTCATCTATGAATCCCTCGCATTGCATGCTCTTGACAAGACGGAGAAGCTTGGTCTCATCCCAGTTCAGGGTGTGCTTGGTTGGACTTCCGTTTCCAGAGAGGACAAGGAACTCGAGGCCGCACTTGGTGATCGCCAGACGGTAGCTGGTGGAGTACTGGACGGCGAACTCAATGCGAAGGCGTGGATTTTCAAACGCTGAAAGATCTAAATCAAAGAACGCGCGTAGATGTGTACGATCTCTGATTACACTTTCACGACACCGAATCTATCTACTATTGCAACCGGAAACTCGACACCGACGCGCATCAACAAAAAGCGTTTACAAAAACAAGAGTGCACTGCTACTGTAACCCACCGGCTTCAATAACCAATCCAAAGTTGTACGGCAAAACAGTGGGCACCCCGCCGACAGTCGAGAAGGGGATCACGCCCTCCATGGTGTTCGAGATTTTCTCGATTTCTGCGAACGGCAGTCCTTCGAATGGAATCATAGTGAAGTAGATCTTTCCGCTGCATGGACCCTTGCAGTCAATGATGAAGTCCAGCCTGAAAAGGAAGTGTTCTAGATCCCTGAGCCACGTAAACTCACGCATATTCCGTGATGACAGTGCAGGTCTTGTGGATTCCAGTTTGGAGGACTCCGAACCATTCCTTGTCCCAGATGTAGGTGGTGTTGTTGATATCCGTGGTGGTCTCGAAGAGACGCTTTCCACACTGGTCGACAGCAAAAGAGACGAAGTCTGAGGACACGATGGTCACGTTCAGGGCGACGTTCTTGTCATGCAACACTGAAAACGGAATGAAAAACATGTTCAGTTTCAGGTGAAACGAACCACTATGACACTGATACTCCATGAACACCTGTTCGATAGCCGTGCCTCCGGTTTGGTTGTCCACTTTGAACGGGACAGTCATCATTTCGTATTTGTCGAAGCCGAAGGCCACTGGCACCAAAAGGAGCAAGAAGCCTAGCATCTGAAACCAAAGATTTCGCAACGTCAATGCCTCAAGAAAGACGACTGAAGACATGTGATTTCGAGGTAGTAGCACGAAGTAACGACGCGGTGAAAAAGGGAGGCGCGGGAAAAAAACCGAGAGTGGCAGGTAGTGTATGGGGAAGAGCGGAGAGCGAGCTTTTCGGCCGTAAACAATGATTTGTTTCGATCGTCAGTTTATGACGATTACTTGCGTAGACAGCGAGTTCTGAGAAGACGGGCAGGGCGCCGCGGAGGAAGGGGTGGAGCCGGGGCGCAACTATAGCTTTGGTTCTATGTACTACGGTACTGATGTTCCAAAAGGATATTCCAAATACGTGAGGATATCCACATTTCTCAAGAAAACCATCAAATCATGGAGGTTGATGATAATACGGAGGGATTTATCAATGGGGGGAAGAAGGTACTTGGGAAAATTGAATACACTATCTTCTAATCCTATCATTTCTTTTGCACGGCGATCGAAAACGGAAACGTTGGTTTCTTGATCCCTAAATCTTTTCTCCAACGGGGGCTTCGGGTGCGTGTGTGTGTTATCAAGATGAGATTGTTGTTTTGATAACGTCCCAACCACTGTAGTTGAACCTTTTTTTAGGGAATACTCTGGGGAAAGTTCTAGAAAGTTCTGATTGGGAAGAGCCGATACAAGCTGCTCAAAAGTGACACTGAGCAAAAACAACTTTACTGTAGAATTGTGAAAAACAAGTTGTCAACAAGA
Source organism: Caenorhabditis macrosperma (assembly GCA_963932285.1). Lineage (NCBI taxonomy): Eukaryota > Metazoa > Nematoda > Chromadorea > Rhabditida > Rhabditidae > Caenorhabditis > Caenorhabditis macrosperma. The sequence continues at coordinate 5,086,272 of OZ010618.1, forward strand.
AATTACGCAGTATTACTCGGAAATTGAAAAGCGGAAAAACAAGACAAGTTATTTACACTAACCTACAGTAAGATCAGATCCGTTTGTAGAATCACAGAACGATTTGTGGTCTTTGGAGGAAAGTTGTAATTTCAAAAATGGCAAAAAGGGGAAAGCGGTAAACACCATCTGTCACTTTAATTATTGAGCAGCGCACTTTTATCCCTCCGCTTTCCGCGCAAACCGCACGAAAAACCCGGGGAGAAGAGGTTGTTTTGTTGCGTTTTGAAAATCGGACACTGCCCACTCCGCGTCTCTATCTCTCTATTCTCAGGGTCATTTACTTTGGAACAACAGAAACTGCGCGATCTGTTCGGCCGATTAGAACTTGACGTTGTGCCTTCAGATAGAAAATGCTAATTTTTTGTCTTTGCTGCTGTTGGGTAAAATACCGCCGTGACATTCGAACATGTAGAATGACTAAGAACAAAGAGAAGAAGAAGCCCAGGGAGGGAGTGAGCAAAGGTTGTAAAGGTCAGTCAGCGGGAGAAAGGCCTCTGTTTGCAATCAGGTCAAAATCTCATCTACTCGATGGAAAGGGGAGTCATCGTGGGCTGCCGTCGAAGAAGATAAAATGAGAGAGGAATGGCTGAAGAAAAGGGTTGGGGAGGGCGAATGGAGTGCAAAATATATGGGTGGAGCGCGGGTGGAACGCGAGGAAGCGGTTGGGGGGGGGGAGAGAGAAGAAGAAGAATGTTTAGTATAAATGAAAGGCAGTTTTTCTTCTCTCCCTCTCCCGTTTGCACTTTATCAAGGTTACACAGTATCCCCCGAAACACGAGAAGAAGAAGAAGAAAGAAGATAGGCCAAAAGGCTTTCCCTTCAACTTCCCAACTTGGCAATAAACCGAGAGGAATAAGAACAAAAGCAGGTGCATCTCGTGGTGGCTTTCAATTCCAAATTGGCCAGGACAACTGCCTCCTCTCCATTTCACTTCATCTCTTCTTATTGTCAGCGGCTCAGTCCAGTCGGAAAATAGTGCTTTGGAAGTGAGACGACAGATAGAGCCACCACGCGGGCATATTTGCAATCTCATTGAGATGCAGGGGGTTGGGAAGATGGAATGGTATCAGGGCTACCGTCTCCTACTGGGAGAAGCACCACAATCCTGGGGGTATATATAAGGGGCAAAATGGCAGTGGGAGCCTGAAAAAATGTTGTTCTGAGAAGCAATAAGCAAGCAGAAATTCCTCAAATCACAGACTTTTTTTCATTTCACCCATATTGCAGGCGCATTTCATCCGTGTTTCAGCCGCTTTGCAATATACCGATATTGCTGATTCCTTGATCTTCTCCTGCTGTACAAAAAATACAACATATCATTGGAACAGGAAGGAGCTTCCGGAAGTTTTCCGGAAGCCCTAGAAGTTGGACTTTGATCATTCGCAACTTGTTTTCCCTTTCCGGAGTCTCAACACCCATAATTTGTGACTCTGAGCTTCATCTCCTTTCACTGAAACCGACCGCTCGCTTAGAATGTCAATTTCCCTTCCCCTCCTTCTCTTCTCCTCTCCTTTCCCCCTATCAACGCATTCTCAAGGGAGACTGACGAGGGGATACGTCCAGAGTCCATAGAAGAGGATTAGAGGGGCAGTGGGAGGTTAGAGAGGAAGAGGAAAAGAAGATGTTCAGGGCTTCCTCTCTGTTGGCACCCTCGCCACACTCCGCGCCAGTTGTTCATCTTGCGCGACCTTTGGGTAACACTCCCCCCCATCTGCACCCCATTGACACAATTAGAACGACTCGCTTATTCTTCTTCTCTTCATTCCCCTTCTCTTCATTTCTCTCTTGATAGGAACCTACTATTTCTTCTGCTGATAAGCAAAATGAAAAGTTTAGATAAAAAGTTCAAGAGCATCGGTTTCTCTCCTCTTTCCTCATTTCCTGCAAACATATACATTTTTCAGTCATCAGCTCAGCTCTTCAAAACTTGTTTATCAAAAAAAAAAGAAAGTTTTCTCGTTTTTCTCGCATGAGCCAGCTTCAGGGGGGAAGATGGAGACAAAGAAGACAGGCAGAGAGGGAATGGCCATTTCACTCCTCCTCCATCTTTTTTGCGCATTTTTATGAGTCTCCCTCTGCCGCACAACTGCTCACCCTTCCACGTCTCCCTCGCGCGCCGCGCGTTCTGTTGGTACACCAAACCACCAATTATTTGTCTTTTTTGCTCTTTCCCTCTAAACGGCTAGTGTACGAGTAGATTCTAACACTATTTTGTTGGGGATTAGTCAAATTCTCAAGCTTTTTCTCTTGCTTTAAAGTCTATTAACTCGGGATCGTCTCACCTCTTACCATCGGATGCCATCAAAATGACCCCTCAACCGAAGAAGGCGCTGCGGAATCATCATATCTCGAGATTGATAAGAGATATCAAAAAGTTGTCAACAGCAAACTTACAGTTCTACGTATGATCTACAAGTTTGCAGTTGATAACTTTTTGATATCCCTTATCAATCTCGAGATATAGTGATTATCTGCATAGCTCTCCTCGCTGCGGGGCCATTTCGATGACATTCGATAGTGATTTCTTGCTATTATCACCTGATCAAGACACTTTGAACTTTTCCAATTTCAGGTTCACAAGAACATTTCATTATGTCTACTCCAGTCACTGTCAACGTGAAAGTTGCAAAGGTAAGCGCCCTCTTGGATTTTCACATAACTCCCAAACTTTTTACAGCACAATGATCAACTTGAAAGCTTTGAGGACCACTTGGTTCTTCGCGTCCCACCGGAGGTAGTCAATCGGATGGAAAAAGCTGTGAACAATGCGCCGGATGCAGAGGAACTTGGAATCAACTTCCAGGAAGACAATCGAACGGTTCAAATCCGTCTTGGCAACCAAATACTTCCGGCGAAGCTTCTCGACCTTCCGACGGTTACTGAAGTCAGTTGCCTATCTGTGTTATCATATCAGTGGATCAAATGTTCAGATTCACAAAACATTTGATCACAAGACACTCTACAAGATCACTGATATCTCTCAAATAATCATTTGTGACGGGGCGATGCCAGTGCCGAAAAAAGAGCGAAAGAAGACGAAAGGGGAGGGAGAGGAAAACGTAACGCCGCAAAACGAATCAGTGGAGGGAACGTCGGAGGAGAAGCCGAAAACAGCGCGTCAAATTGCGCGAGAGGTTAGTCAGCAAGTTTCCTCGGCTGAATTCTCACTTTTTTTCTTCAGAAAATCAAAGAACATCAGTTCCCACATGGAATGACAGCTCCAATGAAGAATGCGAAGAAGAGAAGGTTCAGGAAGAAGAAGCAGAAGAAGACAATGGCTGTTGAAGAGGTACATACATACTCTCGGATGCCATGCTGGAGAATCCTTATACCTCGAGGTTGATAAGCGATATCAAGAAGTTATCAACTGCAAACTTGTAGATCATATCCAGAACTACAAGTTTACTGTTGAAAACTTTTTGATATCTCTTATCAATCTCAAGATATAATGATTCTCTGACAGAGCTCAAGGATTTATTTCGAACGACACGGTTTTCTTTGATTTTCAGATTGAAAAGGAGCTGAAAAGACTGTTACGCTCGGATTTGGAGGCTCAGTCGGTGCGATGGGAGATTGTGGAGGAAGATGGAACTGTACGTTGATTTACTTTCTTTTCTTTGTTTCATTAATTTTGATTCTGAACAGTAGGTGTGTGGGAATCTAGAATCTTGTCTTGAAACTTTTTATGTGATGACTAAAAATCTAGGGATCCAGTTTTAAATCTTCGAATCTTTCACATTTATATCAAATCCATTCTATTTGATATGAACTTATCAAGGAACCCGTCCTGATAGATAACTTAAAAACTGGAGCTCCAGCTTCATAGCTCTAATGTTCTCACATCTCTGTCACATTCCTCTGATATCATTCTTCATTCCTTAACTTTCAGGATGATCAACAAGACAATGAGGAAGAAGATGAAGACACCGAAGCGTATGAAGGCGATGACAATAGTGATTCCGACCAAGACGGCGACAAGGATCTGAATCTCAGCGACGACGGCGATACAAACTAATCAAACTGTTTCTTGGATTTAAAAATCTAAATAAACCTTTTCGGAATTATGGTTTTTAAACTGGATGAACGTGTGGTCTGGATGAAGCACTTGCAGAAGCTGCACTCCGGTTTGGTCATAGGCGGGTTCGAAATCTCTTCTACTGTTTTTCAAGTTTCCCGTGATCCAACGAACTAAAAAATGATGTTCTTCTTGTAAGTGCCTTATGAAAACTTCCGGTCATCAATGGATGTTTTGTGATAAGATTATTCATCCTTGTTCCCCTGAGAAATTTGTCTACTGTTGTTATTTCTATGTTAAAACAGAAGAGGCAGAAGAATGATCTAAACTGGACCGTCCAAAACAACTTATGGCAACCAAGTGTGGACAACGTGGGGACCGTGCGGCGCGGCACAAAAACAGAACTCCCATTGAGAAAAAAAGTATCGGATGAATACAAAACAGAGAAAAACTAATAACTTCTCCCAAAAATGAGAAATACATCGGTCTCAGTACTGCGGCATCGTGAAGTGCGTGAACGCCAGGTGAGCCTAGCATGTGCGCTCTATTGAGACGCGTAGGATGCAGGTGGCCGTACCCTCTCTCTCATTCCGATGTGTCCCCCGTCGGTCGGCGGTCCTCTCGGTGCGCTACCCCCTTTTCTCTTTCTCTGCTAGGAGAGAGCGGACGAGTTGAGGAGAGACGAGACAGTTAGACACTGCCCGTCATCCCCTCACTCGCTCTTCCCGTGTACTCCTACTCATTTCCTGCATTCGGCCGTGTTGTTTTTGGCTTCTCAATCATCCTGTTCTTGTCGACTCCGACTGTTGATGTATACGCGTTATCACACAGCTGGAAAGTGTATCTTTTCTAGTATATCTCGCAACGACGATATCCAAACTTAGCAGGCGGTACAGCGATCCGCACACCCTCACCAAATCGATACATGGCGAGAGAGTGGACAACGTAGAGACCGTGCAGCGCGGCGGGTCTCGACACGAAAACACCTCCCCCCCCTTTCCTCTCTCCCGATGGGGGTGTATCGGCTGGCCATCCATTTCTCATTCCAGTGCTCCCCTGTCATTTGGTGGTCCTCTCGGTGCTCTACTTCCTTCTCTCTTTCTCTGTTGAGAGGCATCGAGCGAGTTGAGGAGAGACGAGGCGATTAGACAGAACCATTGCGCACCTGGAGGCGGCTATCAATCCCTTTCATTCTCGATTGCCCCCTGCCAGTCTTATCTCGATAGCTAAACCGTTGGCTCTGATTGCGCTGCGACTTCTCAAAGATATCACAGCGTCACAGTTTCTGCACTATATCCCTCAACCCCCCCCCCCCCGACTTTTCTTATTTCTCCAAAAAAATCAATAACGGATGGAACTACCTGCGAGACCTTGTTAGATGTGATCCTTCGGTTAGAAAGGTATACTCCGTATACACGCAGAATTTCTGCCTTTTTTGAATAAAATCTCGCAATTCTGCCACATTGGAAGAGCCGAAAGTCACGAGTGCAAGTATCTCAATGTTTCTCTTCTCTTCGATCCTTATTGTCATTTTGTATATTTCATCTACCCTTCTTTTTTCTCAAAATGATACCTTGTGATGATTAAAGATGGTCATTTAGTCATTTGTTGCAGGTAATCCCGTTTCACCAACGTTATCAACAACAACATAATCAATACGACCGACGATGGGCGACGAACTATCCAATAATTCAAATGATACGAGCCAACTGTCAGGTAATATTTGCGTTGATTCTTTGACAGATTTCTTTCCGATCGATGTTCACTTCAGCAGTTGTTAATTCAAGGAACTGCCCACTAACACTTGTAGGAAAACACGAGACATATATACGTATTTTTTCAGATTCTCTATCTTTTTACGGGTACGAACACGACTCATCGAGCAGAGGTTAGTGATCACACACAAAAAGTCCTCAATACTATCATAAGATCATTGAATCAAAACATGACGATTGAACATGACTGAAAAAATTCCCGAGATGTTTTCAATAATTTCATTAAAAAAACTATTAAAACGACGAGGCTGAAATAGTTTACAATACGATCTTTCACTGAAGTTGTTTTGTTTCTAAAACAACTATCATTTCTGCTGTTGGTTTTCTTTCGATGTTCTAGGCAAGAGTTCCTCAATTCCTTCTTTTCTCGTGATTCACGTAGTCTTCCTGATTGCTTAATTACGGGAGACCAACGGAATTCAGTGGTAAAAACTTTGAAACGTGTTAATTTGAGAATTTCTTGAAAGTGGAGCCAGTGGATTCACAATGCCCTTGATAAGAAAGCAAGAATATCCTGAAGCCTTGGTCAAAGGATTTTCCTTGTGAGAATATAACCAGTATCAGAATCCAAGAAATGCTATTCAAATTGAAATTGTCATATTCGAGCAATTGATTGTAGTTTTACTAATTTCAGATCTATCATTCACGGACTTGTCCAGCTTGTCGTGCTCTCCCCAGCAACCCCAGCAAGAGGGATTCAACTTTGGTTCAACAAGTACTGGGTCCAACTTCGGAGGTAATCAAGCAACGACGAGAAACACCTGCGGACAAACGAATACGACCGGTGGCGGGTTGTTTGAAAACAACGCTGCCAAGCCAGGAGGTCTCTTCGGAAGCACCACTACTACAACCACTGGAAGACGCCTTTTTGGAGCCCAGCCACAAGCGACCACGGGAGGTCTTTTCGGTTCGACCACACAGGCTCTGCAGCCTCTGAACACTGGATTCGGAAATGTGGCACAGCCACAAGTTGTTGTTCAGCAGCAAGTTGCTCCTATTCCTATTCCCAGTGGAAACTTCAACCCCAATTCGTCACTGGCCAATCAAAGTTTGCATGACACCAGCGTCGTCAACAGAACTATTGACTCGGCGATCGACGCTTCGTTTAACGGTTCATCGAACCGTCTTGGCGTGCGCGGGTCGGTCAGAAGATCCAATTCAAAACAATTCGACCATTCTGTTTTGGCCGAATCTTCGCGAGTCGGATCTGTCAACAGAGACTCGCGTTCTGTTGATCCGAATGCTCTGCCACGTTTCGCAGAATCACCAAGACGCTCTGATGTCGTCGCGGCTACTCCTCAAGTTGATCCTGTACAAGCTGTTGTTCAGCGTCATCAGGACAGAAACATGGATCCACCGGTATTGAATCTTGAGACAACTTTCGATGAGTACACAGGTCTGTAATTTTGAAAAAACAAAGATTGTTCCAGTCAAATATAGGTACACGGAAGCTTCAGAGATGTGCGGTCAACACGTCGTCGAACTGCATATATTTCAAATTTGGCTGCGCGCGGCGTCGCCTGAGTATTCAACGCTTATTCATAGGCGTTCTCCTAAATCGACGCAAGCCTCACACTCTTACGCTATATACTCAGGCGACACGGTCGCAGTCAAATTTGAAAAGCTTGCAGCGCAGGAACTCAAACCGCACATCTCCGAAGCTCCCGTGATTCTCATTCAATATGACTTGTTTTTCTATCGGACGTCTCAAATGCAGAATAAGATAAGAAAGTAGAGAAATTCGTGATATTTCCAATTTGATTTTACGAGAAAGGGCGTTCTCAAATTGACTATATGTGCAAAGAAAATTGTTTAATTTTCCTTTTGAGAACGGAACAAGAAAGTTTCCGGTTTCATGTTTAGCATCTTTTTTGAAACATGGGCAAATTTTCAGAAGTCTGCCATCAAGTTGGCCGTGCCACTCAAGAAACAACTTTGCTGGAATCCAACCAGGAGCGCACTGGCCGGGAAGGGTCCCCCCGTGCCAGTGCTCATTTGCATTCTTCCGGTCAGTGATTACAGAGCAAAATATGCCAATGTGAAATGGCAAAGAAATTTGAATTCTTTTCGCTTTGATCTAACACAAACTTCAGAATAGAGAAGAGGGGTAACGTGTAGAAGACATCTCCACCCCATCTTAGTGATCAGTTCTCCTCGTCTGTCGTTTTTTTATACTTATACCTTGAAATCAACGAATTCTCAATGCAAATTTCGGAATAGTGTTCTAGTTAGACATATTTTTAACGACATTTATATGAGATGATAGGAGTTTGAGATACCTCCGCGTTGATTTTGCCCATTTCTGAGTTGCTTTTAAGACCCAGATTGCAAGTTTCCACTCCAGCAGTGCTTGATTTGCAAACCAACAAGAAAATTCCAGTTTCAAACTATTTTTATTGATAAAAATGTGTTTTTTTCGTGCCGACTGTAGTTCTCTTGAACTGGAACACTTCAGTGATATTGCTGCTGCCAAATATTGGAAAAGGTGGAGAAGGGAAAGAAAGACGGAGAAAAGATTGATCAACTAGAAAAGTCGCATTGAACGAGTATGAGGTTACAACAACGTTCCGTATAGATGAATTGCTCAAATGAGAAAACTCTGAGTGAAATGGGATTCTGATTTCAGGCCATTCGCGACCAGATCAATGGAATCTTGGTGGAGTCGGTGACGAGGAGGATGAGGAGAGGTGGTGGGAGACACCCAGGATCTGCGCGATCATTCCAAATTGGGGTCAGTGATAGTAAAAGCTTGCATGACTGCAATGTGAAACATTGTTTGGCGGATAATATAACTTTAGTCTCCTCTTTTTCACTTCAGTTATCAATTCTCAGTGCTTGATTTTTCAAAATCATCGCCACTCAAAACGAACTATCTTAACAGTTGAAGACGATATCAAAACTTGTAGACGTGGAAAATTTCGGTTATTTAATTAATATTAATTTCAAATTCGTTTTGCCGGGGCGGACCAAAACCTCTCTTCGGAAACGCCGCCGACGTCCCTTTCTCAGAAATTTGTTAGTCAACAGATCAACCAAAAAATCATTTCAGTCAGGGATATATTCCAATATAACTTTTCTATTCTCCGAAACGAAACTCGGAACAAGATACAAATCTATGTGATCTAAAACAGAAATTTTAAATGTTTTAGCTTTCTTTTCATGAGATATGAAAAGAGAGTCATGTGCGTAGAAGATGGAAAAAGGGTAAAAGTGCGGAATACTCTTTTCACTTCAGTGATCTGCTAGAATGAGAGAAACTGCTCAATTTTATATTAATTTCGACCCCTCTAGTGATTAGAAAAAAAAAACAATCGCTTTAGTCAAATTCATTAAGAATTACTTGGACATGCTTCAGAAGGTGAAAAAACTGGTCATAGAGAAAGTGTTCAATTTTGATTTATTCTCAGGTATGGGAGAACAGGAGTAAGGCTTTAGGAAAACGACAATAATAGTTTCTATCAGACTCATTGTAAATAACTTGGCTATTCCTCAGAAGTTTGAGAAAAAAGTCATGGAGAAGGTGTTCAACATTAATTTCTTTTCAGGGAGAAGACGGTTAGAGCACGTTTACGGCCCACACCTGGAAATGATGCCAAGGGGCCGCAGTGCGCTGGACGGCAACGAGCATCGTTTTCGTTCCCTCCTCAATGCAGCCGGACCGTTTCAGATGGATATAGAGCCTGCCGGTCCGCGCCACTTTGTGGAGGCAACACCCACCGGTGAGTCATTAGAAAAACGACAATAGCAGTTTGAATCAGATTCATTGTAAATAACTTGGCTATTCTTCAGAAATTGAGAAAAACCTAGTCATAGAGAAAGCGTTCAACATTAATTTCTTTTCAGGAAGAAGACGGTGCGAGCCCATTAGCGACCCACAGATGGATATCAAGCCTGTGGGTCGCAATGGGATGGAGTCCCCCGAGCATCGTCCCTGGCCACTCCACAATGCAGCCGGACCGTTGCAGATGGATATTCAGCCTGCCGGTCCGGGCAACGTTGTGGAGGTACCACCCACCGGTGAGTCATTAGAAAAACGACAATAGCAGTTTGAATCAGATTCATTGTAAATAAATTGGCTGTTCTTCAGAAATTGAGAAAAACCTAGTCCTGGAGAAAGAGTTTAACTTTAATCTCTTTTCAGGTCGGGGACGGTGCGAGCCCATTGTTGACCCGCAGATGGATATCAAGCCTGCGGGTCGCAATGGGGTGGAACGGTTTCCCCGCCCACGATCGAATCGGAGATGTCGTCCTGTTTTGCCTCCACGGTCTCGAGCGTCCGGCGCACCAGTGACGACAGCAGTTACCGACAGTAAGTGAATAGGAAAAGAGAACAGTTATTTTAGTGAGATGTACCGTATATAACCGTTTGAAAAAGCCGATCGAAGTGAAATGATAATGAAATGATCTTCTGCTGAAACATCATAGAAGAAAAGAACTGTAGAAGCATCTCAATACGAGTTCTCTTTCTCTTTCCGGTCCATTTTGAAGACTACTTAGTTTTGCTCATTGTCTTTTTGCCAATTTCGTTGGCAAAAAGAAATCGACGTTGTATCTGAATAATTGATAGCACAATCGAAACTTGTAGAAATAGGAAGGTTGGTTAATCAGTTATTCAATTCAGAAACGACCATTGCTTACACACACGGCTCCGCTCCAACAACTCAATCGTTGCACCTCCGTTCTTCCACTCGTCACTCTTCAAATGGTACCTCTCCAAATGGTACCTCTCCAAATCGTACCTCTCCAAATCGTCCTTCTCCAAATCGTCAATCGCCAACTACTCTTCATCTGGAGCCGCGTTTTGGTCAGTGATGAGAAAAAACCGATATCGTTCTAGTAAAACAACTCTTCTAGAAAGTATAACAAATGTAAAAATCAATGAAAAAAAACAATTCAGCCGACTTTCGTCCTAATCTTGCACATGAAAACTATAGTAAACGAGTTTTTAACTTTCCACCACTCCAATCATTTTCATCGTTTTGCTTTCAGTTTTTCGCGTTTTAAAACTGATTTTATTCTAGCTTTCAACCCGAATGACTCGTGGCGCAACGAGGACGCTTACAGCAAGGACTTGTTCCCATTGACAGGTCAAGAATTGGAAGGTCAGTGATTGGGAAAACCAAAGTTTCTTACATGTCCGAGTTGAGAAATGCCAATCGGGGTGAAATTATAAAGGAAAATGCACCATTTCGCGCTTTTTCACAGAGAAAAAGTTTCATAGGAGAAAGAATCCGTGTGCGAAAATCTATGAATCCTCCATGTCGCGACACTGCAATCCTTATTTTCCCAGTGTATATACGTCCATAGTACTTTTGCTTCACTTCTCACAAAAAACCTATCCTCGTGCCAGCAAAAATCTCTCGTCAGACGGCCAATCCCGATGAAAAATTCAATATTCTATTTCAGAGTACTTCCAAGACCAGTACAATGTCGGAATCAACCAAAATAAGCGAGGACAGGCATGTGGGTATCCACCTCTCATGTGTTTTCCTATTGCGCCACCAAAAGGTGAGCGAAACTTGAGAAACAAGCACATAGCCCGAGATCATATAATAGAATTTCGAAAAATGCCAATAAAATGGAGGAATAGAAAAGTCCATTGTATATGTGGTGCCACAGGCACTATAAAACTATGTATGCCACGAACTATGGAAACTGCATTAAAGAGAGAAAAGATTGGTGTTCTGAAAAGAGTTACTCTTCAAACAAGATTATCAATATCTTTTCAGTTTCCACTTCGATAGTTTTTTGGGAACCTGCCAAATTGCATCAGATTAATATGCGATTTTTTCAGCGCTGGAAAGAGAGCGCATTGTGGAGCGTCGTCGCCCAACGCATTTCCCAAGTGAGTGGTCCTTAGATGTATCTGTCCCTGTTAATCATTCAGTTTTGAAAATTTTACACCTATTTAACTTTGAGAACATCAGGAAAACGTCATGACTTGGGATCGAAAGTTTTGGAACATGTACATGATAAGATTTAAGAAGAAGGAAACATTAGAAACTTTTCAATACGACTTTGGTTTTGAAAGTTTGGAACAAGACTGTTCAGAAACAAACCTGACAACTCTAGTCCATTTTGATGATAACTTCTTTTTGTTTATTGACTTTAGGGCAGTTTTGTTACGAATCGACGTTGAATCTGAATTTTTGATAGCAGAATCAAAACTTGTAAAATTAATGAGATTGTTCAAGTTAAAGCGGCAAGTTTTTCAATAAGCAATACGCGTTTCAGGAAATCACGCGTGGACGAGACTCTGATCTTCATCCAAAACCACAGTCCACGTTATCGACAGCTCCATTTTCTTCACTTCCCGCTCAACTATTTGTAACATTATGTTTTTTGTCGTAATTTATTTTCCTTTTCGGCTCCGGGACAATTTGCAGCCAGACGTTTTGCAGCCAGACATTTTGGAGCCGAGATATTTCGCAGCCAGACGTTTCGCAGCAGGACGTTTTGCAGCCAGACGTTTTGCAGCCAGACATTTTGCAGCCGAGATATTTCGCAGCCAGACGTTTCGCAGCAGGACGTTTTGCAGCCAGACAGTTAGTAGCCGCTGAAACGTGCACAATAACAGATTTGTGATTAAAATTGTTCCTTTGCCAAAAATCATGTTGTTTGTGCACGTTTCAGTGGCTGCGAACTGTCTGGTTGCTAACTGTCTGGTTGCGAACTGTCTGGTTGCGAACTGTCTGGCTGCAAACTTTCCGGCTGCGAAATGTCTCGTTTGCGAAATGTCTGGCTGGAAATTGTCTCGAAGCCGCTTTTCTTCTTTTTTATTCGTTTTTTAATTCAAAGTTGTTTTGCCAGCGCACTGGCGAAATTCTCACATTCCATCTATCCGTTCTTCATTTTCTACCAATTGTCAAATATGCCTATATCCCTAATACAAGAACAGAAATACAAAGGCGAAGTGAAAGCAATTAAATAATTTTCCAAGCAAAAACTAATCATAACTTCGTTTAAAATATACACATATTTTTCCCTTCTTCGACGTTACCGATGAACCACTGATGAAGATGTAAGTGGGTTCAGTTCCACATTGTAATGAGCAGTTTTCGGTAACTACCACTGATTGAGGAAGATCTTCTCGTTAATTTTAGTGCATACGACAAATGTGACGGGCATTGTAGTACTGCTTCTATGCAGTTGTTCGTGGTCGATTTACACTCGAGTTCCAGTAGCACACCTTCGGGACAGGATTGACACCCAGATAACTTTGGTTTCGAGGCTTTGCAGACATCATCTTTCACGATCCTTGTGATGTACTGGTTACGAAACTGTAGTTGAACAGCAACAAGTCCGGTAGACGTTGTTTCTGAGGCGATTTGAGATGACCGAGTCATGATGACTACTCCACTTTCCGTTCGAGGATGACTAGATCGTCTGACGATATCCTTGATGTTGATAAATCGGCATTCACAGGTAACCGAAGTACCTTTCGGGATACATGAGCAGTCGTTTGTCGAAGAAACAATTGAATTGTTGTGCTGCTGCAAATGAGTAGCATTAAAATTCTCTGATAAGACCTCTTGTCGGCGCTCCCGGCGAAGAAACGGGGACGAAGGCATATCCGATGTCTTGGAGTGTGTTGTCGTTGAATTGCTTCAGAAATGAAGCTCCATGGACTGGAGCAGGGGGTGTCGAGAACCCTGTGATCGTCAGGGTTATGTTGATTGCTGGCAGAAGAAATGGAATTCTTTGAGCAATCTCATGTTGTTCCGTGTGCTTGAAGAAGACACTGGTCGCGTGTAGTACTGTAGATGGTATATTCTCCGAGAGTCCGATGATGTCGGACTTGATTCTCTTTGGCTCCTCGAACAACTCCGCCAGTCGGTGATTTCATGAAACTCAAAAAACGCGGAGTGTTGAAAAAAGTTCACGGTAGAACAAAAGTTCAGATACTTATTTATTCATTTTCAAAAGGGAGACCATAGATTAATACAGTTCAGAGTTCCAGAAAGGATGCGACGAGCATAAGTTCAATTCCTTGTTCTGGATTCACTTTGAATTCCTCCACATTTCCTTGTTTATCGGCGAATTCTTTGCGCCACTTGAGATACTGGCAGACGATTTGCAGCGCACTGGAGGTGATCAGGTGCAGATGGACAGTGTCGTTGTGGGATTGTTGGCCGGGGACGAGGAGCATGTTCTTGAGAACAGTCGACTGCTCCGCCAGCTGCCTCTTGATCACGAACTCGTGTTGGTCCGCACTGATGAGTCTGACGTAGTCGATTGGGAGACTCGGGATCTCCTGGTGCTCCATCTCTGCCTCCTTCGCTTCCTCGTCCTTGATGATGAACTTGGCGAACTGATCCTCCAAGTCATCCTCCTCCTCTTCTTCCTCTTCCTCCTCCTCTCCGATTGCTCCCAGGTTGTTATTTGGCTTGTTTTCCTCTGGATGTCCTCCGATAGCAAGCTCATCCTCCTCGTGCATCATCATCTCCTCATTGATAATCATTGTCGTTTTGTTATCAGACATTTTTTGATTCTAGAATAAAAAAGGCATTTTTTTTCTATACTTATTGCAAAAAAACTCACCACAAAATTGTATTTGTCCTCGAGTTCTGAGAGAGTTCAGAAAAACCGCTTCTTTTTCGTCGAAAAAACGAAAGAATGAAAATTTTCGAAATGAGAATCGAAATGAACCACTGAACTCAATTCATGACGCGAAAATTATTTTCCGCGTGTCAACTTTTTGTTGGACCAAAATTCGAAATTCAAAAAAGTTGACACGCGGAAAATAATTTTCGCGTCATGAATTGAGTTCAGTGGTTCATTTCGATTCTCATTTCGAAAATTTTCATTCTTTCGTTTTTTCGACGAAAAAGAAGCGGTTTTTCTGAAGTCTCTCAGAACTCAAGGAGAAATACAACTTTGTGGTGAGTTTTTTTGCAATTAGTATAGAAAAAAAGCCTTTTTCATTCTAGAATCAAAAAATGTCTGATAACAAAACGACAATGATTATCAATGAGGAGATGGAGATGCACGAGGAGGATGAGCATGTTACGGGAGGACATCCAGAGGAAAACAAGCCAAAGAACAACCTGGGAGCAATCGGAGAAGAGGAGGAAGAGGAAGAAGAGGAGGAGGGTGACTTGGAGGATCAGTTCGCCAAGTTCATAATCAAGGACGAGGAAGCGAAGGAGGCAGAGATGGAGCACCAAGTGGAGGAGATCCCGAGTCTCCCAATCGACTACGTCAGACTCATCAGTGCGGACCAACACGAGTTCGTGATCAAGAGGGAGCTGGCGGAGCAGTCGACTGTTCTCAAGAACATGCTCCTCGTCCCCGGCCAACAATCCAACAACGACACTGTCCATCTGCACCTGATCACCTCCAGTTCTCTGCAAATCGTCTGCCAGTATCTCAAGTGGCGCAAGGAATTCGCCGATAAACGAGGCAATGTGGACGAATTCAAAGTGAAGCCGGAACAAGGAATTGAACTGATGCTCGTCGCATCCTTCCTGGAACTTTGAACTGTATTAATGTGTGCGTTTCCTTTTGAAAATGAATAAATAAGTATCTGAACTTTTGTTCTACCGTGAACTTTTTTCAACACTCCGCGTTTTTTGAGTTTCATGAAATCACCGACTGGCGGAGTTGTTCGAGGAGCCAAAGAGAATCAAGTCCGACATCATCGGACTCTCGGAGAATATACCATCTACAGTACTACACGCGACCAGTGTCTTCTTACTGCTAAGCACACGAAGTCAAACTTCTGCAACGGGAGGGATAATTACGGTGTCTAAGATAAAAAAAATAGATTGGGTTCCACGAGGCCCTCCAGAGTTCACATTTCATGTCACAGGCTACTAGTTGGCCCAGCAAGTGAATTCAGAGCACTACATAAACAACGAAACATTCTTCTTCAGCAAGCCTTTCCTTCAGATTCATGACTAGGACTACAAGTTTCCCGTTGACAACTTTTTTAGGTCTCTTATCAATCCCAAGATATAATGATTCTCCGACATCACTTCTTCTTCAGCAATACTCCGATCAACAAGATGGCAATGACAACAACAACAGTGAAGAACCAAGGTTTTCGAAGCCATGAAAATGCAACAATAAGTCACATAATACGTTTGTGATAGAAAAAATGAGTCCTACACAGTATTTCTCGAGCTTTTATGATTGGATGTTGCAATGCAACTTCGGAAATGGAGCGGAAGTCAGCGGCGATTTCATCAAATCAGAATGCCGTATTTTCTCGAATAGAGGGGCAACCTAAACGATGCCGGAGAATGATTATACCTCGAGATTGATAAGAGATATCAAAAAGTTGTCAACAGCAAACTTGTGGATTGAAACTAGGACTACATATTCGCTGTTGCCAATTTTTTGATATCTCTTATCAATCTCGAGATATAATGATTCTCCGGCAGCGTCGGGGTGTGCCCTTCTATTCGAGTAAATACGGTATTCTAGGCAATTGATGAAATACATCTCAAAAAAGGCAATACGTGGCACGGACCATATTATGGGGATTATTTTTCTGATTGGAAGCTTCATAATATCTCTCCTTTTTCACAGCGAAACAATCCAGAATTTCAGCGCAGAGCTGATTCGATGACTTCAACCGGGTTCCTTGGATTTATTGTGAAGCTGTCCTTGCTCTTGTAAATTGTCTTTATCAAAACCATTCCTAACATTTCATTAAACTTATTAGCTTGATTTTATTCCGTTCAACATCTCTTTCGTTTCTATCCGGCCTATCGTTCCATGTACATTTTCGCGTTCCATGTACATTTTGCCACACAATCAATACATGGCGAGAGAGTGTGGACAACGTGGAGACCGAGCAGCGCGGCATGTTTCGACAAGAAGAGAGCGGTCGAGTTGAGGAGAGGCGAGACAGTTAGACGCTGCCCGTTTTCCTCTCAACCACTGTCCCTCATTTTCATGCTAGTGTGGACCAAAGCCTGCAGAACCTGACATTGGAATATGTCTCAGTGGAGGCTTCGCAATTCTACATCACCCTGGATTAACAGAAGCTGCTCCTGGAAATCCTGAGCGACATTCTTGGTCTTGCTCGCGGAGTTCCCGTGGATCGACCAGGAGGAACGCCGGCTAGCTGGCTTCCAGTTCTATCAATCTTGCTGCTTCAAATGTGGGACGAATTCCATGGACATTGGATGAAGTTATCGATATTGGATTGGATTGCCACATTTCGGGCAATTTGGGCAACCTCGAAGAGCAAACGGAGAAGGCCCTCTCCACCTGGCCACTACACTTCTTTCAAGTACTACCGGAGAACGTTGGACCGGATGGACCTCTGAACAACAGAAACTACTGCTCGAAATCAGTGGAGGCGTCTCAATTCTACATCACCCTGGAGCAACAAAAGCTGCTCCTGGAAATCCTGAGCGACATTATTGGTCTTGCTCGCGGAGTTCCCGTGGATCGACCAGGAGGAACGCCGGCTAGCTGGCTCCCAGTTCTATCAATCTTGCTGCTTCAAATGTGGGACGAATTCCATGGACCTTGGATGAAGTTATCGATATCGGATTGGATTGCCACATTTCGGGCAATTTGGGCAACCTTGCGCAATTTCGGGCGACTCGGGCGATTTGGGCAACCTCGAAGAGCAAACGGAAAAGGCGCTCTCCACCTGGGCACTACACTTCTTTCAAGTACTACCGGAGAACGTTGGACCGTATGGGCGAAACCTCTGAGCAACGGACGGACGTCGGCAAGTCGGCTTCAAATTCTATCAAAAGACAGGACTCAGGAAGTGGTGAGTGCATAACTAGTCAGAACCATCTTGAAACAGTTGATTCTTCCAGAATGTCCTCTAAGTACGTTCTATGCTATGATGCTACGATGGAAAGCCCCTGGACCGGATGCGCAAAAATGGTTGGACTCGAACATCGCAACCAACTTCCCAATGGCTCTGTCGGCCAGTGTCCAAATGTTAAAACGGAAGTGGTGAGTATTTGACCTTTGAGAGGGTCGAGTGCAGAACAAAATTTGATTCCCATCCCAATTAGAAGAACGGCAGACCATTGAACTCGCATTTTACCCTGTCATTCAATTTTGTGGCGAGACACGTAGGAAAAGCGATTGTGGGTCTTTCGCAACGAACTTTCTTGGAAATGTTTAAGTATATCTCCTTTCAAAATGTTTTCAGGAAGACATTTGTGAAATATTCATAATCACTGATGTGTATTTTCTTCTCGTGCACATTTTAGGCTCGCAGACATAACCGGTCATCTGAACTCAGAAGCGGTCGTTCGACTGGAACCACTTTTTATTGGATTCTTTCTCACAAAAGAGCTTTTTTTGTTTTTTTCTCTGTGTTAAGAAATATAGAAAACAGAAGCAAGTTAGCAAGGTTATTCAGTTTTTCTTTTTCAGAGCGAAGCCGCCGACCTGCTTACGACGATCGAAAGGAAAAAGAGGACTTCGTTGAATACGACGATCGAAAGGAGGACTTCATCGAATACGACGACCGCAAAAAGGACTTCGTAGAAGAAGACGATCGCAAAAAGGATTTCGAAGAATGCGACAATCGCAAAGAGGACTTCATCGAATACGACGACCGCAAAAAGGACTTCGTAGAAGAAGACGATCGCAAAAAGGACTTCGTAGAAGAAGACGATCGCAAAAAGGACTTCGTATAATAGGACGATCGGAAGGAGGATTTCGCGAGATTTATAAAGTTTTTTTGATAGTTCAAATCTAAAGTGTCACATCATATAAATTATGCCTTTATTTTAATATTTGATGGTCAATGTGAAAGTGAATAAATATGATGAAACAGATAAAAATGAAACTTTTACATTGATGGGAGGCGTTACAGAATTTGAACGCGGGAAAGTTTTTCAGAGGGACTTACACTTGTTTCTCTTCTTTGCAATGGTGATCCAGGGGGTGATAGGTGTGTTTGACGTTCAGATGTTAAAGAGTTCATCCAACGAAATGATTATCTTTCTCTGTTTTTTTCCATCTCTGATACCAGCTCACCGTCCTTGCCGTGTGGCCTGTCCAGCCGTGTATTTGAACTTTTTGAATCTTTCTGATGTCTTGCATGTGTTTCGGAGTGTTACCAATTTTGACGTCGTTAGTGTCAGTTCCTCAGGAGCATCGGCTTGTAGTTCATCTTGAGTCCTGTCGCAGTGCTTGTCCGTACAAGATCTTCTGGACGATCGTATGCGAACTGCAAATGATTCGGTTTTCTTCCGTTAGCCGATCTCCTGTAGAAAAGATTTGAAAAGGTCCGGCTTCCGTGTCGTTCTCCTTCGCCAATGGGTATTTCAATCCTTGTCGCTAATGATTTGAAGCCTGTTGTACAGTTTTCGTAGCAGGCTCATTTTGCACTGATGTAGTACGGTTGTTGACTTGCTAGCGAACGCTTTTGGATAATGTTGAAAGCCTTTTCAAAATCTACAAACGTGAGTATCAAAAGGAGTTTGGGCGAACTGATATACTATCGAATGCCATCGAAATGCCCTCCCCCAATTGACAACTTTTCAATATCTCTTATCAGTTTTGTGATATAATCATTCTCCGGTAGAGCTCTCCTCGGTTCCTTTTTCAATCGCATCCGATACTATCGGACTCCATCGAAATAGCCCCGAGACCGAGGAAAGCTCCGCCGGAGAATCACTATATCTCGAGATTGATAAAAGATATCAAAACGTTGTCAACAGCAAACTTACAGTGCTAGTTATGATCTACAACTTTGCTGTTGACAATTTTATGATATCGCTCATCAATCTCGAGATATGTTGATCCTCCGACAGAGCTCTCCTCGTTGGCGGGGCCATTTCGCTGGCATTCGATAGTAGTATATGATCAAATTCTCTCGATCTCCTTCTTTGTACAGAATTCTGGATTTTCATGTTCTCCAAGCAAGTAATTAGCCGTTTTGCAACTATGACCGCTTTTCTCAGCTAGCGCGCAGAGACTCTCCGCACGCTGTTAGAAGATCGGCAAAGATTCCATGAGACACATCTTGAGTATGTCTGACTATCCTGGATGGTCCAGACACTGTTCCTTTCACATGAGACACATCTTGAGTATGTCTGACTATCCTGGATGGTCCAGACACTGTTCCTTTCACATGAGACACATCTTGAGTATGTCTGACTATCCTGGATGGTCCAGACACTGTTCCTTTCACATGAGACACATCTTGAGTATGTCTGACTATCCTGGATGGTCCAGACACTGTTCCTTTCACATGAGACACATCTTGAGTACGTCTGACTATCATAGATGGTCCAGACACTGTTCCTTTCACATGAGACACATCTTGAGTATGTCTGACTATCCTAGATGGTCCAGACACTGTTCCTTTCACATGAGACACATCTTGAGTATGTCTGACTATCCTAGATGGTCCAGACACTGTTCCTTACACATGAGACACATCTTGAGTACGTCTGACTATCCTAGATGGTCCAGACACTGTTCCTTTCACATGAGACACATCTTGAGTATGTCTGACTATCCTGGATGGTCCAGACACTGTTCCTTTCACATGAGACACATCTTGAGTATGTCTGACTATCCTAGATGGTCCAGACACTGTTCCTTTCACATGAGACACATCTTGAGTATGTCTGACTATCCTAGATGGTCCAGACACTGTTCCTTACACATGAGACACATCTTGAGTATGTCTGACTATCCTAGATGGTCCAGACACTGTTCCTTACACATGAGACACATCTTGAGTATGTCTGACTATCCTGGATGGTCCAGACACTGTTCCTTTCACATGAGACACATCTTGAGTATGTCTGACTATCCTAGATGGTCCAGACACTGTTCCTCTCACATGAGACACATCTTGAGTATGTCTGACTATCCTGGATGGTCCAGACACTGTTCCTTTCACATGAGACACATCTTGAGTATGTCTGACTATCCTAGATGGTCCAGACACTGTTCCTTACACATGAGACACATCTTGAGTATGTCTGACTATCCTAGATGGTCCAGACACTGTTCCTTACACATGAGACACATCTTGAGTATGTCTGACTATCCTAGATGGTCCAGACACTGTTCCTTTCACATGAGACACATCTTGAGTATGTCTGACTATCCTAGATGGTCCAGACACTGTTCCTTACACATGAGACACATCTTGAGTATGTCTGACTATCCTGGATGGTCCAGACACTGTTCCTTACACATGAGACACATCTTGAGTATGTCTGACTATCCTAGATGGTCCAGACACTGTTCCTCTCACATGAGACACATCTTGAGTATGTCTGACTATCCTGGATGGTCCAGACACTGTTCCTTTCACATGAGACACATCTTGAGTATGTCTGACTATCCTAGATGGTCCAGACACTGTTCCTTTCACATGAGACACATCTTGAGTATGTCTGACTATCCTAGATGGTCCAGACACTGTTCCTTTCACATGAGACACATCTTGAGTATGTCTGACTATCCTAGATGGTCCAGACACTGTTCCTTACACATGAGACACATCTTGAGTATGTCTGACTATCCTGGATGGTCCAGACACTGTTCCTTACACATGAGACACATCTTGAGTATGTCTGACTATCCTAGATGGTCCAGACACTGTTCCTCTCACTTGAGACACATCTTGAGTATGTCTGACTATCCTAGATGGTCCAGACACTGTTCCTTTCACATGAGACACATCTTGAGTATGTCTGACTATCCTAGATGGTCCAGACACTGTTCCTTACACATGAGACACATCTTGAGTACGTCTGACTATCCTAGATGGTCCAGACACTGTTCCTTTCACATGAGACACATCTTGAATATGTCTGACTATCCTAGATGGTCCAGACACTGTTCCTTTCACATGAGACAGATCTTGAGTATGTCTGACTATCCTAGATGGTCCAGACACTGTTCCTTTCACATGAGACACATCTTGAGTATGTCTGACTATCCTGGATGGTCCAGACACTGTTCCTTACACATGAGACACATCTTGAGTATGTCTGACTATCCTGGGTGGTCCAGACACTGTTCCTCTCACATGAGACACATCTTGAGTATGTCTGACTATCCTAGATGGTCCAGACACTGTTCCTTACACATGAGACACATCTTGAGTATGTCTGACTATCCTGGGTGGTCCAGACACTGTTCCTTTCACATGAGACACATCTTGAGTATGTCTGACTATCCTAGATGGTCCAGACACTGTTCCTCTCACATGAGACACATCTTGAGTATGTCTGACTATCCTGGGTGGTCCAGACACTGTTCCTTACACATGAGACACATCTTGAGTATGTCTGACTATCCTGGGTGGTCCAGACACTGTTCCTTTCACATGAGACAGATCTTGAGTATGTCTGACTATCCTGGGTGGTCCAGACACTGTTCCTCTCACATGAGACACATCTTGAGTATGTCTGACTATCCTGGGTGGTCCAGACACTGTTCCTTTCACATGAGACAGATCTTGAGTACGTCTGACTATCCAAGATGGTCCAGACACTGCTCCTTTCACATGAGACACATCTTGAGTATGTCTGACTATCCTAGATGGTCCAGACACTGTTCCTTTCACATGAGACACATCTTGAGTATGTCTGACTATCCTAGATGGTCCAGACACTGTTCCTTACACATGAGACACATCTTGAGTATGTCTGACTATCCTGGATGGTCAAGACACTGTTCCTTACACATGAGACACATCTTGAGTATGTCTGACTATCCTAGATGGTCCAGACACTGTTCCTCTCACATGAGACACATCTTGAGTATGTCTGACTATCCTGGGTGGTCCAGACACTGTTCCTTTCACATGAGACATATCTTGAGTATGTCTGACTATCCTGGATGGTCCAGACACTGTTCCTTACACATGAGACACATCTTGAGTATGTCTGACTATCCTGGGTGGTCCAGACACTGTTCCTCTCACATGAGACACATCTTGAGTATGTCTGACTATCCTAGATGGTCCAGACACTGTTCCTTACACATGAGACACATCTTGAGTATGTCTGACTATCCTGGGTGGCCCAGACACTGTTCCTCTCACATGAGACACATCTTGAGTATGTCTGACTATCCTGGGTGGTCCAGACACTGTTCCTTTCACATGAGACAGATCTTGAGTATGTCTGACTATCCTGGGTGGTCCAGACACTGTTCCTCTCACATGAGACACATCTTGAGTATGTCTGACTATCCTGGGTGGTCCAGACACTGTTCCTTTCACATGAGACAGATCTTGAGTATGTCTGACTATCCTAGATGGTCCAGACACTGTTCCTTTCACATGAGACACATCTTGAGTATGTCTGACTATCCTGGATGGTCCAGACACTGTTCCTTACACATGAGACACATCTTGAGTATGTCTGACTATCCTGGGTGGTCCAGACACTGTTCCTCTCACATGAGACACATCTTGAGTATGTCTGACTATCCTAGATGGTCCAGACACTGTTCCTTACACATGAGACACATCTTGAGTATGTCTGACTATCCTGGGTGGTCCAGACACTGTTCCTTACACATGAGACACATCTTGAGTATGTCTGACTATCCTAGATGGTCCAGACACTGTTCCTCTCACATGAGACACATCTTGAGTATGTCTGACTATCCTGGGTGGTCCAGACACTGTTCCTTACACATGAGACACATCTTGAGTATGTCTGACTATCCTGGGTGGTCCAGACACTGTTCCTTTCACATGAGACAGATCTTGAGTATGTCTGACTATCCTGGGTGGTCCAGACACTGTTCCTTTCACATGAGACAGATCTTGAGTATGTCTGACTATCCTAGATGGTCCAGACACTGTTCCTCTCACATGAGACACATCTTGAGTATGTCTGACTATCCTGGATGGTCCAGACACTGTTCCTTTCACATGAGACACATCTTGAGTATGTCTGACTATCCTGGATGGTCCAGACACTGTTCCTTTCACATGAGACACATCTTGAGTACGTCTGACTATCCAAGATGGTCCAGACACTGCTCCTTTCACATGAGACACATCTTGAGTATGTCTGACTATCCTAGATGGTCCAGACACTGTTCCTTTCACATGAGACACATCTTGAGTATGTCTGACTATCCTAGATGGTCCAGACACTGTTCCTTACACATGAGACACATCTTGAGTATGTCTGACTATCCTGGATGGTCAAGACACTGTTCCTTACACATGAGACACATCTTGAGTATGTCTGACTATCCTAGATGGTCCAGACACTGTTCCTCTCACATGAGACACATCTTGAGTATGTCTGACTATCCTGGGTGGTCCAGACACTGTTCCTTTCACATGAGACATATCTTGAGTATGTCTGACTATCCTGGATGGTCCAGACACTGTTCCTTACACATGAGACACATCTTGAGTATGTCTGACTATCCTGGGTGGTCCAGACACTGTTCCTCTCACATGAGACACATCTTGAGTATGTCTGACTATCCTAGATGGTCCAGACACTGTTCCTTACACATGAGACACATCTTGAGTATGTCTGACTATCCTGGGTGGTCCAGACACTGTTCCTTTCACATGAGACACATCTTGAGTATGTCTGACTATCCTAGATGGTCCAGACACTGTTCCTCTCACATGAGACACATCTTGAGTATGTCTGACTATCCTGGGTGGTCCAGACACTGTTCCTTACACATGAGACACATCTTGAGTATGTCTGACTATCCTGGGTGGTCCAGACACTGTTCCTTTCACATGAGACAGATCTTGAGTATGTCTGACTATCCTGGGTGGTCCAGACACTGTTCCTTTCACATGAGACAGATCTTGAGTATGTCTGACTATCCTAGATGGTTCAGACACTGTTCCTCTCACATGAGACACATCTTGAGTATGTCTGACTATCCTGGGTGGTCCAGACACTGTTCCTTTCACATGAGACACATCTTGAGTATGTCTGACTATCCTGGGTGGTCCAGACACTGTTCCTTTCACATGAGACAGATCTTGAGTATGTCTGACTATCCTGGGTGGTCCAGACACTGTTCCTTTCACATGAGACACATCTTGAGTATGTCTGACTATCCTGGATGGTCCAGACACTGTTCCTTTCACATGAGACACATCTTGAGTATGTCTGACTATCCTAGATGGTCCCGACACTGTTCCTCTCACATGAGACACATCTTGAGTATGTCTGACTATCCTAGATGGTCCAGACACTGTTCCTTACACATGAGACACATCTTGAGTATGTCTGACTATCCTGGGTGGTCCAGACACTGTTCCTTTCACATGAGACACATCTTGAGTATGTCTGACTATCCTAGATGGTCCAGACACTGTTCCTCTCACATGAGACACATCTTGAGTATGTCTGACTATCCTGGGTGGTCCAGACACTGTTCCTTTCACATGAGACACATCTTGAGTATGTCTGACTATCCTAGATGGTCCAGACACTGTTCCTTACACATGAGACACATCTTGAGTATGTCTGACTATCCTGGATGGTCCAGACACTGTTCCTCTCACATGAGACACATCTTGAGTATGTCTGACTATCCTGGGTGGTCCAGACACTGTTCCTTTCACATGAGACACATCTTGAGTATGTCTGACTATCCTAGATGGTCCAGACACTGTTCCTTACACATGAGACACATCTTGAGTATGTCTGACTATCCTGGATGGTCCAGACACTGTTCCTTACACATGAGACACATCTTGAGTATGTCTGACTATCCTGGGTGGTCCAGACACTGTTCCTTTCACATGAGACACATCTTGAGTATGTCTGACTATCCTGGATGGTCCAGACACTGTTCCTTTCACATGAGACACATCTTGAGTATGTCTGACTATCCTGGATGGTCCAGACACTGTTCCTTTCACATGAGACACATCTTGAGTATGTCTGACTATCCTGGATGGTCCAGACACTGTTCCTTTCACATGAGACACATCTTGAGTACGTCTGACTATCCTAGATGGTCCAGACACTGTTCCTTTCACATGAGACACATCTTGAGTATGTCTGACTATCCTAGATGGTCCAGACACTGTTCCTTACACATGAGACACATCTTGAGTACGTCTGACTATCCAAGATGGTCCAGACACTGCTCCTTTCACATGAGACACATCTTGAGTATGTCTGACTATCCTAGATGGTCCAGACACTGTTCCTTTCACATGAGACAGATCTTGAGTATGTCTGACTATCCTAGATGGTCCAGACACTGTTCCTTTCACATGAGACACATCTTGAGTATGTCTGACTATCCTGGGTGGTCCAGACACTGTTCCTTTCACATGAGACACATCTTGAGTATGTCTGACTATCCTGGATGGTCCAGACACTGTTCCTTTCACATGAGACACATCTTGAGTATGTCTGACTATCCTGGATGGTCCAGACACTGTTCCTCTCACATGAGACACATCTTGAGTATGTCTGACTATCCTAGATGGTCCAGACACTGTTCCTCTCACATGAGACACATCTTGAGTATGTCTGACTATCCTGGATGGTCCAGACACTGTTCCTTTCACATGAGACACATCTTGAGTATGTCTGACTATCCTAGATGGTCCTGACACTGTTCCTTACACATGAGACACATCTTGAGTATGTCTGACTATCCTAGATGGTCCAGACACTGTTCCTTACACATGAGACACATCTTGAGTATGTCTGACTATCCTAGATGGTCCAGACACTGTTCCTCTCACATGAGACACATCTTGAGTATGTCTGACTATCCTAGATGGTCCAGACACTGTTCCTTTCACATGAGACACATCTTGAGTACGTCTGACTATCCAAGATGGTCCAGACACTGCTCCTTTCACATGAGACACATCTTGAGTATGTCTGACTATCCTAGATGGTCCAGACACTGTTCCTTTCACATGAGACACATCTTGAGTATGTCTGACTATCCTAGATGGTCCAGACACTGTTCCTTACACATGAGACACATCTTGAGTATGTCTGACTATCCTGGATGGTCAAGACACTGTTCCTTACACATGAGACACATCTTGAGTATGTCTGACTATCCTAGATGGTCCAGACACTGTTCCTCTCACATGAGACACATCTTGAGTATGTCTGACTATCCTGGGTGGTCCAGACACTGTTCCTTTCACATGAGACATATCTTGAGTATGTCTGACTATCCTGGATGGTCCAGACACTGTTCCTTACACATGAGACACATCTTGAGTATGTCTGACTATCCTGGGTGGTCCAGACACTGTTCCTCTCACATGAGACACATCTTGAGTATGTCTGACTATCCTAGATGGTCCAGACACTGTTCCTTACACATGAGACACATCTTGAGTATGTCTGACTATCCTGGGTGGTCCAGACACTGTTCCTTTCACATGAGACACATCTTGAGTATGTCTGACTATCCTAGATGGTCCAGACACTGTTCCTCTCACATGAGACACATCTTGAGTATGTCTGACTATCCTGGGTGGTCCAGACACTGTTCCTTACACATGAGACACATCTTGAGTATGTCTGACTATCCTGGGTGGTCCAGACACTGTTCCTTTCACATGAGACAGATCTTGAGTATGTCTGACTATCCTGGGTGGTCCAGACACTGTTCCTTTCACATGAGACAGATCTTGAGTATGTCTGACTATCCTAGATGGTTCAGACACTGTTCCTCTCACATGAGACACATCTTGAGTATGTCTGACTATCCTGGGTGGTCCAGACACTGTTCCTTTCACATGAGACACATCTTGAGTATGTCTGACTATCCTGGGTGGTCCAGACACTGTTCCTTTCACATGAGACAGATCTTGAGTATGTCTGACTATCCTGGGTGGTCCAGACACTGTTCCTTTCACATGAGACACATCTTGAGTATGTCTGACTATCCTGGATGGTCCAGACACTGTTCCTTTCACATGAGACACATCTTGAGTATGTCTGACTATCCTAGATGGTCCCGACACTGTTCCTCTCACATGAGACACATCTTGAGTATGTCTGACTATCCTAGATGGTCCAGACACTGTTCCTTACACATGAGACACATCTTGAGTATGTCTGACTATCCTGGGTGGTCCAGACACTGTTCCTTTCACATGAGACACATCTTGAGTATGTCTGACTATCCTAGATGGTCCAGACACTGTTCCTCTCACATGAGACACATCTTGAGTATGTCTGACTATCCTGGGTGGTCCAGACACTGTTCCTTTCACATGAGACACATCTTGAGTATGTCTGACTATCCTAGATGGTCCAGACACTGTTCCTTACACATGAGACACATCTTGAGTATGTCTGACTATCCTGGATGGTCCAGACACTGTTCCTCTCACATGAGACACATCTTGAGTATGTCTGACTATCCTGGGTGGTCCAGACACTGTTCCTTTCACATGAGACACATCTTGAGTATGTCTGACTATCCTAGATGGTCCAGACACTGTTCCTTACACATGAGACACATCTTGAGTATGTCTGACTATCCTGGATGGTCCAGACACTGTTCCTTACACATGAGACACATCTTGAGTATGTCTGACTATCCTGGGTGGTCCAGACACTGTTCCTTTCACATGAGACACATCTTGAGTATGTCTGACTATCCTGGATGGTCCAGACACTGTTCCTTTCACATGAGACACATCTTGAGTATGTCTGACTATCCTGGATGGTCCAGACACTGTTCCTTTCACATGAGACACATCTTGAGTATGTCTGACTATCCTGGATGGTCCAGACACTGTTCCTTTCACATGAGACACATCTTGAGTACGTCTGACTATCCTAGATGGTCCAGACACTGTTCCTTTCACATGAGACACATCTTGAGTATGTCTGACTATCCTGGGTGGTCCAGACACTGTTCCTTTCACATGAGACAGATCTTGAGTATGTCTGACTATCCTGGGTGGTCCAGACACTGTTCCTTTCACATGAGACACATCTTGAGTATGTCTGACTATCCTGGATGGTCCAGACACTGTTCCTTTCACATGAGACACATCTTGAGTATGTCTGACTATCCTAGATGGTCCCGACACTGTTCCTCTCACATGAGACACATCTTGAGTATGTCTGACTATCCTAGATGGTCCAGACACTGTTCCTTACACATGAGACACATCTTGAGTATGTCTGACTATCCTGGGTGGTCCAGACACTGTTCCTTTCACATGAGACACATCTTGAGTATGTCTGACTATCCTAGATGGTCCAGACACTGTTCCTCTCACATGAGACACATCTTGAGTATGTCTGACTATCCTGGGTGGTCCAGACACTGTTCCTTTCACATGAGACACATCTTGAGTATGTCTGACTATCCTAGATGGTCCAGACACTGTTCCTTACACATGAGACACATCTTGAGTATGTCTGACTATCCTGGATGGTCCAGACACTGTTCCTCTCACATGAGACACATCTTGAGTATGTCTGACTATCCTGGGTGGTCCAGACACTGTTCCTTTCACATGAGACACATCTTGAGTATGTCTGACTATCCTAGATGGTCCAGACACTGTTCCTTACACATGAGACACATCTTGAGTATGTCTGACTATCCTGGATGGTCCAGACACTGTTCCTTACACATGAGACACATCTTGAGTATGTCTGACTATCCTGGGTGGTCCAGACACTGTTCCTTTCACATGAGACACATCTTGAGTATGTCTGACTATCCTGGATGGTCCAGACACTGTTCCTTTCACATGAGACACATCTTGAGTATGTCTGACTATCCTGGATGGTCCAGACACTGTTCCTTTCACATGAGACACATCTTGAGTATGTCTGACTATCCTGGATGGTCCAGACACTGTTCCTTTCACATGAGACACATCTTGAGTACGTCTGACTATCCTAGATGGTCCAGACACTGTTCCTTTCACATGAGACACATCTTGAGTATGTCTGACTATCCTAGATGGTCCAGACACTGTTCCTTACACATGAGACACATCTTGAGTACGTCTGACTATCCAAGATGGTCCAGACACTGCTCCTTTCACATGAGACACATCTTGAGTATGTCTGACTATCCTAGATGGTCCAGACACTGTTCCTTTCACATGAGACAGATCTTGAGTATGTCTGACTATCCTAGATGGTCCAGACACTGTTCCTTTCACATGAGACACATCTTGAGTATGTCTGACTATCCTGGGTGGTCCAGACACTGTTCCTTTCACATGAGACACATCTTGAGTATGTCTGACTATCCTGGATGGTCCAGACACTGTTCCTTTCACATGAGACACATCTTGAGTATGTCTGACTATCCTGGATGGTCCAGACACTGTTCCTCTCACATGAGACACATCTTGAGTATGTCTGACTATCCTAGATGGTCCAGACACTGTTCCTCTCACATGAGACACATCTTGAGTATGTCTGACTATCCTGGATGGTCCAGACACTGTTCCTTTCACATGAGACACATCTTGAGTATGTCTGACTATCCTAGATGGTCCTGACACTGTTCCTTACACATGAGACACATCTTGAGTATGTCTGACTATCCTAGATGGTCCAGACACTGTTCCTTACACATGAGACACATCTTGAGTATGTCTGACTATCCTAGATGGTCCAGACACTGTTCCTCTCACATGAGACACATCTTGAGTATGTCTGACTATCCTAGATGGTCCAGACACTGTTCCTTACACATGAGACACATCTTGAGTATGTCTGACTATCCTGGGTGGTCCAGACACTGTTCCTTTCACATGAGACACATCTTGAGTATGTCTGACTATCCTGGATGGTCCAGACACTGTTCCTTTCACATGAGACACATCTTGAGTATGTCTGACTATCCTAGATGGTCCAGACACTGTTCCTTACACATGAGACACATCTTGAGTATGTCTGACTATCCTAGATGGTCCAGACACTGTTCCTTACACATGAGACACATCTTGAGTATGTCTGACTATCCTAGATGGTCCAGACACTGTTCCTCTCACATGAGACACATCTTGAGTATGTCTGACTATCCTAGATGGTCCAGACACTGTTCCTTACACATGAGACACATCTTGAGTATGTCTGACTATCCTGGGTGGTCCAGACACTGTTCCTTTCACATGAGACACATCTTGAGTATGTCTGACTATCCTGGATGGTCCAGACACTGTTCCTTTCACATGAGACACATCTTGAGTATGTCTGACTATCCTGGGTGGTCCAGACACTGTTCCTCTCACATGAGACACATCTTGAGTATGTCTGACTATCCTGGATGGTCCAGACACTGTTCCTTACACATGAGACACATCTTGAGTATGTCTGACTATCCTGGGTGGTCCAGACACTGTTCCTTTCACATGAGACACATCTTGAGTATGTCTGACTACCCTAGATGGTCCAGACACTGTTCCTCTCACATGAGACACATCTTGAGTATGTCTGACTATCCTGGATGGTCCAGACACTGTTCCTTACACATGAGACACATCTTGAGTATGTCTGACTATCCTGGGTGGTCCAGACACTGTTCCTTTCACATGAGACAGATCTTGAGTATGTCTGACTATCCTGGGTGGTCCAGACACTGTTCCTTTCACATGAGACACATCTTGAGTATGTCTGACTATCCTGGATGGTCCAGACACTGTTCCTTTCACATGAGACACATCTTGAGTATGTCTGACTATCCTAGATGGTCCCGACACTGTTCCTCTCACATGAGACACATCTTGAGTATGTCTGACTATCCTAGATGGTCCAGACACTGTTCCTTACACATGAGACACATCTTGAGTATGTCTGACTATCCTGGATGGTCCAGACACTGTTCCTTTCACATGAGACACATCTTGAGTATGTCTGACTATCCTAGATGGTCCCGACACTGTTCCTCTCACATGAGACACATC
Source organism: Caenorhabditis macrosperma (assembly GCA_963932285.1). Taxonomy (NCBI): domain Eukaryota; kingdom Metazoa; phylum Nematoda; class Chromadorea; order Rhabditida; family Rhabditidae; genus Caenorhabditis; species Caenorhabditis macrosperma. The sequence goes on from OZ010618.1 coordinate 5,117,941, forward strand.
TTGAGTATGTCTGACTATCCTAGATGGTCCAGACACTGTTCCTTACACATGAGACACATCTTGAGTATGTCTGACTATCCTGGGTGGTCCAGACACTGTTCCTTTCACATGAGACACATCTTGAGTATGTCTGACTATCCTAGATGGTCCAGACACTGTTCCTCTCACATGAGACACATCTTGAGTATGTCTGACTATCCTGGGTGGTCCAGACACTGTTCCTTTCACATGAGACACATCTTGAGTATGTCTGACTATCCTAGATGGTCCAGACACTGTTCCTTACACATGAGACACATCTTGAGTATGTCTGACTATCCTGGATGGTCCAGACACTGTTCCTTACACATGAGACACATCTTGAGTATGTCTGACTATCCTGGGTGGTCCAGACACTGTTCCTTTCACATGAGACACATCTTGAGTATGTCTGACTATCCTGGATGGTCCAGACACTGTTCCTTTCACATGAGACACATCTTGAGTATGTCTGACTATCCTGGATGGTCCAGACACTGTTCCTTTCACATGAGACACATCTTGAGTATGTCTGACTATCCTGGATGGTCCAGACACTGTTCCTTTCACATGAGACACATCTTGAGTACGTCTGACTATCCTAGATGGTCCAGACACTGTTCCTTTCACATGAGACACATCTTGAGTATGTCTGACTATCCTAGATGGTCCAGACACTGTTCCTTACACATGAGACACATCTTGAGTACGTCTGACTATCCAAGATGGTCCAGACACTGCTCCTTTCACATGAGACACATCTTGAGTATGTCTGACTATCCTAGATGGTCCAGACACTGTTCCTTTCACATGAGACAGATCTTGAGTATGTCTGACTATCCTAGATGGTCCAGACACTGTTCCTTTCACATGAGACACATCTTGAGTATGTCTGACTATCCTAGATGGTCCAGACACTGTTCCTTACACATGAGACACATCTTGAGTACGTCTGACTATCCAAGATGGTCCAGACACTGCTCCTTTCACATGAGACACATCTTGAGTATGTCTGACTATCCTAGATGGTCCAGACACTGTTCCTTACACATGAGACACATCTTGAGTATGTCTGACTATCCTGGATGGTCCAGACACTGTTCCTTTCACATGAGACACATCTTGAGTATGTCTGACTATCCTAGATGGTCCCGACACTGTTCCTCTCACATGAGACACATCTTGAGTATGTCTGACTATCCTAGATGGTCCAGACACTGTTCCTTACACATGAGACACATCTTGAGTATGTCTGACTATCCTGGGTGGTCCAGACACTGTTCCTTTCACATGAGACACATCTTGAGTATGTCTGACTATCCTAGATGGTCCAGACACTGTTCCTCTCACATGAGACACATCTTGAGTATGTCTGACTATCCTGGGTGGTCCAGACACTGTTCCTTTCACATGAGACACATCTTGAGTATGTCTGACTATCCTAGATGGTCCAGACACTGTTCCTTACACATGAGACACATCTTGAGTATGTCTGACTATCCTGGATGGTCCAGACACTGTTCCTTACACATGAGACACATCTTGAGTATGTCTGACTATCCTGGGTGGTCCAGACACTGTTCCTTTCACATGAGACACATCTTGAGTATGTCTGACTATCCTGGATGGTCCAGACACTGTTCCTTTCACATGAGACACATCTTGAGTATGTCTGACTATCCTGGATGGTCCAGACACTGTTCCTTTCACATGAGACACATCTTGAGTATGTCTGACTATCCTGGATGGTCCAGACACTGTTCCTTTCACATGAGACACATCTTGAGTACGTCTGACTATCCTAGATGGTCCAGACACTGTTCCTTTCACATGAGACACATCTTGAGTATGTCTGACTATCCTAGATGGTCCAGACACTGTTCCTTACACATGAGACACATCTTGAGTACGTCTGACTATCCAAGATGGTCCAGACACTGTTCCTTTCACATGAGACACATCTTGAGTATGTCTGACTATCCTAGATGGTCCCGACACTGTTCCTCTCACATGAGACACATCTTGAGTATGTCTGACTATCCTAGATGGTCCAGACACTGTTCCTCTCACATGAGACACATCTTGAGTATGTCTGACTATCCTGGATGGTCCAGACACTGTTCCTTTCACATGAGACACATCTTGAGTATGTCTGACTATCCTAGATGGTCCAGACACTGTTCCTCTCACATGAGACACATCTTGAGTATGTCTGACTATCCTAGATGGTCCTGACACTGTTCCTTACACATGAGACACATCTTGAGTATGTCTGACTATCCTAGATGGTCCAGACACTGTTCCTCTCACATGAGACACATCTTGAGTATGTCTGACTATCCTAGATGGTCCAGACACTGTTCCTTACACATGAGACACATCTTGAGTATGTCTGACTATCCTAGATGGTCCAGACACTGTTCCTTACACATGAGACACATCTTGAGTATGTCTGACTATCCTGGATGGTCCAGACACTGTTCCTTACACATGAGACACATCTTGAGTATGTCTGACTATCCTGAATGGTCCAGACACTGTTCCTTACACATGAGACACATCTTGAGTATGTCTGACTATCCTGGATGGTCCAGACGCTGTTCCTTTCACATGAGACACATCTTGAGTATGTCTGACTATCCTAGATGGTCCAGACACTGTTCCTTACACATGAGACACATCTTGAGTATGTCTGACTATCCTGGATGGTCAAGACACTGTTCCTTTCACATGAGACACATCTTGAGTGTGTCTGACTATCCTAGATGGACCGGATACTGTTCCTTACACATGAGACATATCTTGAGTATGTCTGACATCGATTCATCAACTTGCGCTTGGACGCCGACAAAGTTCTCGGTGAGTTTGAGCCATTTCAAAAATATTCTAAGTTAACAGAACAGAAGCCAGTTGGTTTCAAGCAGTTGTCTGAAAAACCTTTTGCATTTCCAAAGATACCAGTCCCCGATTGAAAGAAAAATCAGAGTTTTAACACTTCTAGTCGTCTTTTTAACTAGTCGGCAATCATGAACGTCATGATAAATGTATTTCTTTCGAATAAAGCCACACAAAACGTACTCTTTGCCAAACGTTTTTTAATAATAGTTTGATTGCAGCCTCGCCCTCGAAGAAGGTGATTCCACTCACCGAGCATGTCAAAGCCGTCGCCAAACAACCGGATGTTCGCAAGGCCGCTTCTCCCAATCATGTCTCCCAGAAAAAGAACGGCGTTGAGGTGCAGCAGATCAGTAAGTGAAAACCCAATCTTTTCCGTAATCTTCTCAGTTAACTTATTTGAAAACTCATTTTCAAACTCAGTTCAGGGAGGTATGTCAGCAGGCACGACATCAAAACCCAATCACTTCTTAATGGATGACTATGATGATACTTTGCGGGGTTGGCTTCCAGAAAACTGGAGAAAACTGAACAGAAAACATGTTATGGGGATCTATCCTTCATTTGGAAGCTTCATGGTATCTCTCATCAGCACCAAGATGTTGTCAAACCTATGTAGCCACAGCAAAACAATCTAGAATTTGAGCACAGAGGAAGTTCGGTGACATAGGCGTCTTCTTTCCCGTCTTTGGAGTTTGTCCAGTTTTCATAGAATTGCTGGAGAAACTGTTTTTGCTCTTGAGAGTTGTCTTTATCATTACCACTTCTAACCTTATATCAAAAGCTGGATTCTATTCCTTTCCATCTCTTTTCCGCTTCTTTTCGGCCCATCGCTCCATGTTTATTCCCAATAGCGATTCTCAATCAAATGAGTCAGCGAGTGACCCGCACACCTGCCACATGATCAATACATGGCGAGAGAGTGTGGACAACGTGGAGACCGTGCAGCGCGGCGGGTCTCGACACGAAAACACCTCCCCCCTCCTATGGTGGGAGGCAGCGGCTGGCCATCCATCTCTCATACCAGTATTCCCCCATCGTTCGGTGGTCCTCTCGGTGCTCTACCCCTTTCCTTTTTCTCTGGACAGAGAGAGCGAGCGAGTTGAGGATAGACGAGACAGTTAGACGCTGCCCATCTTCCCCCAACCGCTGTCCTTTATTCCAACTCATTTCCTCCATTCGTCTTGTTCTTCATTCGGACTGATGCTCACTGTTCGCTGCTTCATGACCCCCATTTGCAGTAAAGTTTAAAGACGCCCAGTACTTTTTTTCAGATTAGAAACATAAGAAGAAAACTCTCGCTTTCTCTGTTGCTCCATATCCAGTTCTGTTGCTCGTATTTTAATGGTTTGATGAGCTGATGCGGTCAAGAAGATAAATATGCGCTGTGAGATATAATTGGATGAATGGAGAAAGCAGCGAACTAACCAATACTTTCGCAATTGCGATACTATCTTTCTATTCGTTTGTCTACGCCTCGTTCTCCAATCGGACCATCCCGTGTTTGCGATCGCGGAATTGTTGATTATAGATTGATATTGTGAGAAAGAAAGATACGCTCTGTGAAGCGGATTGAAAAGTTAGTGAATGTAGCAACAACTCTGATCACAATTTCCGAAAACCCATCTCGCCTGCTTTGTGTGAGCTATGGTGATTTTTCATCAAATGAGAATCCTGCAAATTGAAGTTCTTCCCAATCAGAACTCCCCGAATCAGTCTGTGATCACATTTCGGAAAGAATAATAACTCTACGCGCGCCGTCACAGCTTCTTTCATTTTTTCTCCACCCCAATCCTCTACCGATCTTCTCGGCTTTTTCAAGAACCGTTTCAGTTTATCTTCAATTGTTGACGACCTCTACTTATCCCTTATCACTCTTTTTGCATTAATTCAACACCTCTTTGCAGCTCTCTCCGGACTCTTCTTTGGTCAAAATGCCAGTCTCCACCAATGCTTCTCCCTGCAGTAAGTGTTGCTGAAATGCATTAATTTATACCGAATAATACTTGGCGATAATTCTTTCGCCAAACAATTCAAAGAAGAAAGCGAACCAATTTCGCAGAGATTTTAATAAGTTATATAGATCTTAATGTCACATGGAGCACAAGTTTTGGATTGTCTTGTTATAATCTATCCTCTGCCTCGAAAATTCAAATACCAAAGAAATGATACTTTTTCGTAGCATTTTCTAGTTTAGAGACACTTAAATATGAAACTATTTTTTTTCTATGAATTTAGAAATATCTATTTCAGAGGAAAAAATCCGCGATTACCCGCTGCTCGTATCGTTCACCAACAATCGATTCCTCAACATGCGTTTGGACGCGGATAAAGTTCTCGGTGAGTTTGAGCCATTTCAAAATATTCTAAATTAACAGAATAAGCCAGTTGGTTTCAAACAGTTGTCTGAAAAACCTTTTGCATTTCCAAAGATACCAGTCCCCGATTGAAAGAAAAATCAGAGTTTTAACACTTCTAGTCGTCTTTTTAACTATTCGGCAATCATGAACCCCATGATAAATTTATTTCTATCGAATAAAGCCACACAAAACGTACTTTTTGCCAAACGTTTTTTAATAATAGTTTGATTGCAGCCTCTCCATCTAAAAAGGTGATCCCACTCACCGAGCGTGTCAATTTCGTCGCCAAGCAGTCGGTTGTTATCAAGGCCGCTTCTCCCATGCACGTCTCCCAGAAAAAGAACGACGCTAAGATGCAGCAGAACAGTAAGTAAAAAACCAATCTTTTCCGTAATCTTCTCAGTTAACTCATTTGAAAACTTATTTGTTTCACTTCACGTTTTTGTATGCGAGAAGAACAATGCCTGCAAACTTCTGACTCGGGTGAGCAGAAAGAACAGAATTAGAACGCGGTATTTTATGGAATATCAATAAGCTCCAAACTCGTTTTTGCAACGAATAAAAACAAAGAGAAACAGGAAACATGCTGTTTTTTGGAATATTGGTCGTTTTTGGTCGTCTCTACTTCCGCAGTTCTTGATTTGGAAAAATGCAAAACGGAGATATTTGTATGATACGGAACTATTTCTTTCAGTTGCCGAGAAGAGAACGCTCGCCGACCCTTGTGCATCGGCGAACAGTGTGCCCGGCCTGGACTGATATCCCCAGCGTCGGGACAAGTCTTCATGTTAAATAAGTTTATTAAAGCAAGTGTAATTGATTGTAAATGAGTAAATTGAAATTGAATAAAATTAACTATAAACCCAATTGTTAAACAGATCAAGGATGCATTGCAGCTTGGGAACACGAGAACTTGCACTTTTCGAGAACTTAAACTTCAATACTTTATGTGTAAGAAAGAAATTAAACGGACAAACACACATGAAATCAGTTTGGCAGTTTGGCTAAGGCAACTGGTTATTCAGGCTGAAAATTGAAAATTCGAGAACAGCCATTCAATAAATAACTGACCTTCTTGAAAACCTGCACTTCGATCTCATCTTCCCTGTCAGAGTCTCGAGATTGTCTGCTGGAACGCGATAAGCTTCTTCTAACACGCTCGACGAGTCGGGATCCCATGTTTTTGAATGGATTGCGGCCACCTCGAGGTAATGTGGCATAGTTGCTACTGACGCCTTCCTCGACTTGACCGAAGCTGTGCATTAGTGCAGAGTTGACAGCTTTTTCCTGAAAGATGGAAACATTCGATGCTTAGGATGCTTAGGACGATCTATTCACAAATCGCTTCTGCTTCCCTTTCTTGGAAGTTTTTCTACCCGGCACACGTGAAATTTCTAAGGGTTAGAGGAGCTGAGCCATGGGAGATCGGGAGGGAGAACTTACTAAGATTATTACTGGAAGATGGCTCGTGATAAAGACCTTGTCTCACCGTCCGTATTTATCAAATCTACTGGAGAATTCAGTGTTGGAAATGTGGATTTTCATTTTCCAGCTAGAGCGAAGAGGCTCTCCGTTTGCAAATCGGCAGAGATTCCGTTGTTGTTTCCGGGAGCCTTTCTCGGAGAAATCGCGGTGATCGCTGTTCAAGTTTCGGAACGCTTTGGAATATTTTCATCTCTAACTCAATCAGCTTCGTGGACGTCATTCGCGGTCTTTGAGCTGTTATGAGGCTCGGGATCGTATCTCTGAATAATTCGAGGGGTTCAGTCACTGTTTTGATGACTTTTCGACCTGCAGCTGCTTTCCGAATTTTCTCTCTTGAGTAGTTGTAGTAGTTCTGTACATCGTTTGGAATATACAGCCAGTTAAAAAATCAACATGTGAAGAGACCAGATTCCGAAAAAGATTATATTTCCCATCCATGCTAATGTAACTCTGATCGAGGGGATAAAGGAGTACGTCACTGGAGGTGGTTGGTGTTAAATTCCTTAATACCGGCCGGTGCTGAAATATGAAGGAATCCTGGGTTTGAAGGATCTAAGTCAACAACGTCATGGATCTTCCGGTCAGAAAAATTTGCAGGACGACAGAAAACTCCAGAAGTTTTTTTCGTCCTGCATCATGCTTCTCTAACTGCAAATAGCAACTACCTTTTAACGACATTCCAAACGCTCCCGGAGAATCATTATATCTCGAGTTTGATAAGAGATATCAAAAAGTTGTCAACAGCAATTTTGTAGAACAAAAATGGACTACAAATTTGCTGTTGTTTTTCCCACAGAGCTTTCCTCGGCTCTCCTCGATTGCATCCGACAGTACTTTGATCAACAAGAAAAGAATCGTGGGATTCAAGAATCTTTCAAACAAGGCTCTGCAGTTCAGGGAACTATGTCAGTAAGTACTACTTCAAAACCCAATCACTTCTTAAAGAAAGACTATGATGACACTTGGCGGGGTTGGCTTGCAGAAACCTGAAGAAAACTGAACAGAAATCATGTTATGGAGACCACTTTTCCAATAGGAAGCTTCATGTTATTCATCATCACTACCGAGCTGTTGTCAAACCTATGTAGCCGGAGTATAACAGTCTAGAATTTAACACAGAGGAAGTTTAGTGACATGGGAGGCTTCTTTTTCCGTTCCTTGGAGTTTGTCCAGTTTTGATAGGATTGCTGGAGAAACTTTCCTTGATTTTGAGAGTTTTCTTCATCAAAACCACTTCTAACCTTATATCAAAATCTGGATTCCGTTCCATCTCTTTTCCGATTCTATTTGGCCCATCGCTCCATGTTTATTTCGCAATAGCGATGCTCAACCGAACGGGCCAGTGAGTCACCCGCACACCTGCCACACGATCAATACATGGCGAGAGAGTGTGGACAACGTGGAGACCGTGCAGCGCGGCGGGTCTCGACACGAAAACACCTCCCCCCCCCCTCCCCTCCCATAGGGGGAGGCAGCGGCTGGTCATCCGTCTCTCATTCCAGTATTCCCCCGTCGTTCGGCGGTCCTCTCGGTGCTCTACCCCTTCCCTTGAGCGGTGTTCGGCGAGTCTATTGCAGTTCGATTCGAATTTTGGTTTAATTTCTGATCAAATGATGCAAGCGCGTGATGCGTTGGACGAAGGTCAAAAGCAGCTAACTTATTTCGCTCCTTGCAAAGCCAGAAAATGCCACTGCTCCGGATTTAGGCCTGTTGTACAACACGATGATGAGGTTTTTTCTCTTATTCGTAAGTTAATGACCGATTTCTTTTTCTTTAGAATACAGAAGGAAGATCGGCCATGGTCGAAAGGGACAACGATCATGCACCCATGACAACAGATCTGGAAGCATTGGCAAACGGCGATGGAACCGAATGTCGGAGATGTGGACACTCTATCAGTAAGACTTGTTTGTTTAACTGAAACCAAAACATTGAATTTCAAAAACTGTGCACAAGTCATCGTAATAAAAGCATGGTAATCACAAAAAATAATTTTTCAAAACTTTTTGTTTGGTAGATAACCAGCAGTTTTAAACCCCACATTTTTGCAGCATTCCATGCGGAAGCCATCAAATCGCTATCCGAAGCAGATGTTCTCACTTACACAAACCGCATTACCGATTTACAGTCGTGCTGTTCTGAAATTTCGGAAATCGAACCACAGAACGAATCTCTTCAAGTAATTTATAATCCAGTTTCTCGAAAGAACATCGCTTTCCAGACACTTTACATAGTGATGCAAGTTCTCATGAAGTCTCTCCGAACGTTAACTCCAATCGAGGTTCCTTTCATCGGAAAACCCAATTTCGAGACGAACTCGCTGAGCTCATATGCTCTCGTCAAAAAGTTCATTGCCACTCGACAAGTTGATAATGCGTTAGTTCACGAATGACTCCAAAACTGCCAGCAGAAAAATTACAGAGAAAAACAACGTTTTGCTGAAATCGGGACTCTCTTCTTGACGGAAATGAATCATTGGCGACTGGATAGATATGAAGCTCTCCGAGATAGTTGTAAGTTTCGAACACTTTGAAGCGAGTTGAATAATGTTTTCAGTAGATGAGCCTCTCGGACAAGGTAGATACCGAATGTTGTATGCTCGCATGGATTACTACGTTCACATGCCAACCAAGTATCTTTCCTTTGAGCAATATCAGGTGAGTGACCGAGTTTGATAACAAAACTAAATAGGTTTTTAATTGCAGACTGTTGACATTTTCGGAAAGAACTTCACCGAACTGTTTTGCAATTTCTTGATCAACACGATCAGCGGGAACGCTTACTCGCCTTTTGAATTATCTGAAAGTGAATTTGAAGAAGTATGTTCAAAACGACACTTTCAAACATTGACAAAAAACTGAATTGTTCTCCATTCCAGAACTCCGGAAAACTGACCATTTTTGCCAAAGAATTGAAAAGTTTCCTACAAGAAGATGATGAAAAAGACGAGGAATCATCCACAGGTCGCAGACGAGAATCTACCGAGGTGTCAACTGACGACGTCATTCTGAAGTATGTGAAACGGAAGAAGTCGTCGGATGGATCTGAAAGCCCTTTCCCACGCAAAGCATCACCATCATCGATTGGATCAGAAGTTCCAAAGAGAGAAAAGGATTCAACACAGAGTTCGCAGCCTTCGACGTCGAATCTAGTTCGTGAACAACCAGAAACAGATGAGTCGACGGCAGCTCTGAGAGCTATGATTCGAGCGATGAAGTTCGATGGTGATATGGATGCTATGGATGCTATGGAGCCGAAGACGAGGATACAGTTTGAAGCTCTGAACACGGAAGTATCCAGAGGAATGAGCGCGTGGCAAGATGAGAAGGAAGGACTCATTGAGTTCCGGGTCATTGGCAACGATCTCGATCCGTTCCAGAGTCACGAGCAGCTCGCGCACTTAGTCGAACTGCAAATTCTTTTCGGAGCACAACTACCAAATATGCCGAAGGAGTATATGACGCGGCTCATCTTTGACTCTCGCCATCAGAGCATGGTCCTATTAAAGAAAAATGTCGGCGTGATAGGAGGGATCTGTTTCCGGCAGTTCCCATCGCGCGGATTCGTTGAAATCGTGTTCTGTGCCATCACGTCTAGGGAACAAGTCAAAGGATACGGTTCCCATTTGATGAATCGCTGCAAGGATTACATGATTATGAACGAGATTTATCACATGTTGACGTTTGCCGACGAATATGCTATAGGCTACTTCACGTAAGTCTTCCCGAATTCTGTAAATTGAAATAAGCAACTTGTTCAGGAAACAAGGATTTTCGGACAAACTGGAAATATCCTCCCAAATCTACCAAGGATGGATTAAGGAATACGAAGGTGCCACGTTGATGGGTTGCCTACTACATCCACAGTAAGATTCGAAACATGCTGTAGCGTAACGGAACTTGAAATTCAGAATCTCGTATACGAAGCTTCCTGACTTTTCGAAAGAAGCCCAAGCTCTGCTATGTGGGGACAGACTTGCGAATGGCCAAGAGAACAGAGGACGGGTATACGGAGGAATAGAACACGTGTTTCGAGAGGGTGAGCAAGTTCTTATCAGCAACTGAGCACAACCAAGTTCCAGGCTCTCTTCCGCTAATCGAGCTCTGTAATATTCCTGGAGCTGATTCTTTGAAAATCGAAAAAAGCAACATCTATCAGCTGAGCGAGAGGGACGATGAGCTTGAATCGAAGATCTCTTCCATTTTGAAAAAGCTGAGTGCAGACAAGAACGCTTGGCCGTTCGCGAAGCCAGTAGATGCGAAAGAGGTTCCCGAGTACTACGAATACACCAAACACCCCATCGATCTGCGCACAATGAAAGAGAAGTTGAAGCGGAAAGTCTACGTACATGTGAGTTATTGGTAAATCATTTTTCATAATCAATCATTATTCTTTTAGCAACATCTGTTCATTGCCGATCTGGGGAGAATGTTCACCAATTGCTATGTGTTCAATGGACCCAACACCATTTACTACGAGATGGCGTACAAGATGAACCAACTGGCGCTGAAACTTCTAAAAACGTCGTTTCCTGACAGCTCGTACTACCCAGAGCTTCCTAGTGGACCTCATTGAAACTTTGTCGTTTCCTTTTGTGAATACCCCTATTATCACTCACTAACAACGGGAATTCTTTGCCTTATCGTGCCTAGAAACAAGACCGTGGTACCCTCAAATTCAGTTTCTTTGCCTCTACATCATCCGAGTCTTATCCCAACTTCGGAAATTGTTTCGTGAAATTTCGATTGTTTGAAAATATTTAAAAGTATAGGAACCAACTAAGCTGTGAGTATTATGAAGAATACTTGCAAAATGTAACCTTATTGTATGTGTAAATAAAAATGTGAATGGTGCTCAATTATTCATCTGATCGAGGAAGCGTTGCAGCTCACAGGAACACAGAAACACGAACTTTCCGAGAGATATCCAACAAGTTAATATAGCTTACACTTTAATACTTTATGTGTCAGAAAGAAATTGAACGGACGAACACACATGAAATCAGTTTGGCAACATAATGGACAACACAAATCGTTGAAGTTCCAGTGATTGGGAGAGCTTTTTTGAGTTGGCGGAGAACTAATTGGGCTTTGGATGACGTCATTCGGAGTCTTTGAGCTGTTATGAGGCTCGGGATCGTATCTCTGAATAATTCGAGGTGCTTGTCACTGTTTTTATGCTTTTTCGACTTGCGGCTGTTTTCCGAATTTTCTTTCTTCCGGCCAGGAAATTTTTGCAGTACAACAAAAACGCCAGAATTTTTTGTCGCCCTCAAGTGTACAGTAGAAAGCAACAATCGTCACATATTACGTTTGTGATCGCAAAGCTGATTCTCACACAACACTTCTCAAACAAAAAAATCAAAAAATTGATAGAACACGGCGGCTCGCAAAATCCAAATCGAGGCTAAATAGTTGTTATAGGAAGAAAGTTATAGGAATAATTATTGGATCTCAGAAGCTTCCGAACCAGACTCTGCAGTTTAGGGAACTATATCAGTAAGTACTACCTCAAAACCCAATCATTACTTAAAGGATGACTATAATAACACTTTGCGGGGTTGGCTTCCGGAAAACTGGAGAAAACTGAACAGAAATCATGTTATGGAGATCACTCCTATATTTTGAAGCTTCGTGTTATTCATCATCACTACCGAGATGTTGTCAGACCTATGTAGCCTGAGTATAACAGTCTCGAATTTAACACAGAGGAAGTTTAGTGACATCGGCGTCTTCTTTCCCGTTCTCTGGAGTTTGTCCAGTTTTCATAGGATCTCTTGTGAAACTGTCCTTGCTCTTGAGAGTTGTCTTTATCAAAACCACTTCTAATCTTATATCAAAATTCTATTCCGTTCCATCTCTTTTCCGCTTCTATTCGGCCCATCGCTCCATGTTTATTTCGCAATAGCGATGCTCAACCGAACGGGCCAGCGAGTGACCCGCACACCTGCCACACGATCAATACATGGCGAGAGAGTGTGGACAACGTGGAGACCGGGCAGCGCGGCGGGTCTCGACACGAAAACACCTTCCCCCTCCCCTCCCATAGTGGGAGGCAGCGGCTGGCCATTCGTCTCTCATTCCCCCGTCGTTCGGCGGTCCTCTCGGTGCTCTACCCCTTCCCTCTTTCTCTGTCCAGAGAGAGCGAGCGAGTTGAGGAGAGACGAGACAGTTAGACGCTGCCCGTCTCCCCCTCGCCCACTGTCCCTTATTCCAACTCATTTCCTCCATTCGGCAGCGCCTATTTCTACATTCGTCTCGTTCTTCAATCGGACTGATGATGCTCGCTGTTCGCTGCTCAATGATCAATTATCCATTTGCAGTAAAGTTTAATGGCGCTCAGCACTTTCTCAAAAATAGGAATACAAGTAGTGAACGTTTGTTCTCCATGTTCTCCCATAGCTGTTTTGTTCACTGCAGTTCTGAGATTCACTGAGCTGATTCTGTGAAGACGAGAAGCATGCTCTGTGAAGTAATGTTGGAGAAGTCGAGATAGCAAAACTCCATTCGTCGACATCCTAAGAACAATTTTCGGCAGAAATAATGTTTTATCAGACAGTATTCACATCTGTGTATATTTTTGAATGAATAGAAACTTTGCGCGCGCCGCCTGCGAAGTATTTTCCATTTATTCTCCATCTCAACCCTCTCCTGATCGTCTCGGCTCTTTCGAGAAGTGTTCCATATTATATTCCAATCGTTGGCGACCTCTACTTCCATTTCGCCACTATTCCTGCATTAATTGAAACCACATTGCAGTGAACTTGGTTTTTTCATCCCTGCGCAACAACGATGCCCTCTACTCCACAAACGCCGAACAGTAAGTGATTCTAGAATATCTTGATCTTGATCTATAACGAGTAAAGCTTGTGCAAAAAGTTTAGAAATGTTCGAAAAGAAAAAAAAAGAGAAAATCAGCTCCAAAATTATTGGTTATTACGGTTTTAATTTCACATGGAACAAGCGCTTCGGATTGTTTTGGAACTGTTTTTATGTCACGTGTGCCTCGAAAATTTGAATGCCGAGGCCGGAGTATCATTTCAGAACAAGAAAACCTGTCAAAGCAAGTGCATTCTTTTTGTGAAATCGAGACACCTATTTTTGGACGTTTCCTTAGTTCAGATAAACATAATTATATAGCTGTGTTTTTCAATGAATTTTTTTTTCAGAGGACACCGTTTCCGATTATCCAATTCTTCACCAGCTGCTGGACAAAAAGTTTAGTGGACTGCGTATCGACGCCGATAAAATTTATTGTAAGTTTGGCTAAAGAGTTATTTTGAATCATTCTTTGGAACAACAAAGTACGCTCATTGTTAAGAAAAACTTGAATTGCAGATTCACCATCCAAGATTGTCCCGACGCCATCTGAGATCCCCAGCAAGCCTTCCCATGTTTTTGAAAAGATCCCCTGTGTGAAGTCTGGAAGATTATTTCGTAAGTCTGCATAATCTCCTTGTGTTTAAGAAATTTCAACCCAAAAGAACACACGAGAATTGTATGAATAGAATAATCCTGATATTTTGCTAATCGGATGGGGAGACATCCATGTTCTTCTCCCTTAACAGATTTCTATGATTTTGTTGTTCAAATCGACCACAACTTGGAATCAGAAAACTTGTTGTTTCGTGAAATTCAATTTTTAAAACGTTTTAGAGGTGTTTCATTTGGGGGATTTCTGAATAGCTCGGAACTCGGAGAAAGTACCCAACTGTTTTTTTCAGCGCAGGGCGACAACAAGGTTCAAACGAAGAAGGACAAAAATGCGGATGCGGGCGAGAAAGACAACTAAGTCTTCGGACAATTTCACGTGTGCTAAAATGATTAAAACTGAAATTATGCATTTAAATTATGAGTTATAAGATTGTAAAATGAGTAAAGATTGTGAACTGAATAAGGAAGCGTTGCGGCTTACAGGAACACAGGAACACGAACTTTCCGAGAGATATCCAACAAGTTAATATAGCTTACACTTTGATACTTTATGTGTAAGAAAGAAAATGAACGAACGAACACACATGAAATCAGTTTGGCAACATAATGGACAACACAAATCGTTGAAGTTCCAGTGATTGGGAGAGCTTTTTTGAGTTGGCGGAGAACTAATTGGGCTTTGAATGAGAATGGAGATAACAGTTGAAATGGCTCAAAGTGGTTAAGAGAGGATGTTGGCAGAGTTCTTGCGAGCTTTCGATTCCGCAGACTTCTTCTTGGTTTTCTTCGGCGACGATGCTGGTTTTTCAGGCTGAAAACAGAAAATTCGAGAACAGCCATTCAAGAAATCACTGACCTTCTTGAAAACCTGCACTTCGATCTCATCTTCCCTGTCAGAGTCTCGAGATTGTCTGCTAGAACGCGATAAGCTTCTTCTGACACGCTCGACGAGTCGGGATCCCATGTTTTTGAACGGATTGCGGCCACCTCGAGGTAACGTGGCATAGTTGCTACTGACGCCTTCCTCGACTTGACCGAGGCTGTGCATTAGTGCAGAGTTGGCAGCTTCTTCCTGAAAAATAGCAGGATTCGAAGCTTAGGATCTAGATCTACTCACAAATCGCTTCTGCTTCCCGTTCTGCGTGGTTTCCACCGATCTTGACTTCCTGATGCCAAAGAACCCTCTCTTATCCGTCCGTGGCTCATCAATCGCTTCAAACGCCTTTGCCATCAACTTCACAGACGGTTGACCTCCACGAGCCAACTCTTCTCTTCGCACTCTGTACAGAATATTGGCTCCCGTACTGCTCGGCCGAGCACGACCATCCTCTGTGACGTCATCCTCACTGAACTGACTACGATTGTCGAACGAGGCGGCACGACTCATGGAATACTCTTCGTTGGAAGTTTTTCTACCCGGCACACCTGAAATTGCTAGCAGCTGAGTCATGGAGGTTAGGGAGGGAGAACTTACTAAGATTATTACTGGAAGATGGCTCGTGATAAAGACCTCGTCTCATCGGGCGTCCGTATTTATCAAACCCACTGGAGCTTTCAGTGCTGGAAAGTTGGATTTTTTCAGGAGAACTCAACAAAAGTCCCATTTATAACTCTAAACTCTGAAACTATGATAAACCCCAGAATTTCCCTCGGTACGTTAGAGAAACTGAATAGAAATCGAAAGAAAGCCCAAATCACAAAAAACAACATTGAAAATGTCACCAATGAGTTACCTGAACGATCGCTTCGTGGTGTAATTGCTGATGATGTTCAGCTTTTCCGGTTTACTATAATACGGCTCAGCCTCACTGATTGTAGTGGAAACAGAAGCGGTGGTAGTTGGAATAGGAAGGTTAGCATTTCTGGAAATGATAGTGAAAAGAAAAGAGAACGACATGCAAATAGAAGTGGGTTGAGCAGTTGAGCAGACCGTCTAGAGAACTAAGAAAAGAATGGCAATCGTAATGGATAACAGAGAAGTGAGAAGTGGAATGGTTCCAGGGATTCCACTTACCTGTAGGCGTGTCGAAGTGGAGCACTGGTCACTGACCGAATCGAGAAGGAGGACTGACTGATATTGTCATAGGTACCCTCACCACATTCCGAGATCGACGGCGCATACCCATTGGAAACCTTTTCACCGAGCACCGAACCTGCTCTCTCATCACTAAACCCGAACGTTTGCGAAGCTTCTCAAAAACGTTTCCACTTACGGATTCAAATTGTTGGCAGCTTCGTCGTCTCTGAGAACTGTTAGCTGGTTGATGATGTACCGTATTCCATCAGGTTCATTCTCCCGGGACGTCTTACGAGTGGCTTCACTGACATAGGCGAGTTGGTCGATGATGCTGCTCAATCGGTATTTCCGAGTGAGCTTTTGCAACTCATTCAGGTGGACTATTTGTTGAAGACGTTCACGTTCAGATTCGATCATTTCCTGGAAAATAGAAGGTGTTGAAAGTGGATCTGGATCTCTCTCACCTTCACCACCTGCTGACTATCCTTATTCTGCGAGAGGTTCTTCTGCTCGATCTCCAACACTCTTATCTGCTCGCCGAGCACTCTTATCGTCTTCTGAGCCTCGTTCTTCTGTCGATTCTTCTCCGCTGTGATCTCTGTGATCTTATCATTCAACCGATCCATCTCTTTTGAGTAGAACGCTTCACAGTCTCTGTACTGTTTCCGAATCTTCTCCACCGAGTCAGTGTTGTCTATTTTCTCATTTCGACCTCTCGCCCGGTCAATGTTCCACAGGATTTGATCCGCTTTCCGAGCCTCTTTAGTCAACCGCAAATCAGTGTTCATCCGCTCCAGTTCTTCTTCTTTTGTCGTTAGCCGGATTTGCTAAAAAAGATCTCAAGATTAACACCAGTTTCTAAGATACTAAAAAACAAAAGTTACCTTAATACTACGTGTAAAACGGTTAGTAGATTGTGAGTTTGTATCGCAAACCACTCACACCCGTGGTGAAAAATAATAAACACAAATAAATGAAGATGATAGAGGGGGGGGGGGGGAAGAAGGGGATATTGGACGAATGCACTTGGTGTGTGAGACAATGACAAGCAAATATGTGTTAGACGTGGTAAATGTGAGTCTTCTGCGAAAAAAACACATTGTTAGAAGTGGGATCACTTCACGGAAAAGAGACTCACCAGCTCTTTGACTTTTTCAGTGGATTCACTGGCGGTCTTCTCTTTGGCTCTCAAGCTGTTCCTCTCGTCGGCGACTTGCTTCTCGAAGTTTGCAAGGGCGTCTTTGTTAGCGTCACGTTCTCTTCTGGCAAGGACCAACTGAAAGAAATGGGTTGTTTTGATTTGGTAATGTTGCTAAGTGCAAGCAGATAACAACACAACAAAAACTGTATAACAGTGGCTAGAACTGCATACAAACTTCATTGTGATAACTGATCTGAGAGATTCCTGTGAACCAGTTGGAAATAGTGATGTATTGTGTTTTCTTGGAACAAAACGAGTACATGGCAAGATAAAGTGGGAGAATTTGATAGCTTCTCGTTTTCTATTGAAACAGACAAAAGTGGATGTGCAAAGTGATTGCATACAGTGCAAAAACAGACGTCACAAACTACTACGCCACTCCACCTAACTCACCTGCGAATGAAGCGCCTTGTTGGTGTCCTCCATGATTCTCATTCTACTACTGAATTTCTGTTGCATGGCGTCTATCTCAACAGTCCGCAACTTCTCGCTCTTCCGCGTTTTGTGCTGGAACGCCTCCTTGTCCTTTTCCCAGTTCGTCTGCACCTTTGCCAGTTGATCCTTGAGCTCGGCGTTCTGAATTCGGCACTCCTCCAGTGAAGTGTCAGCGTCAGCGATCCTCTTTTCCAGGATTGATATCTGTTTCTTGAGCTCCAGAACCAACATCTTCTCACTATCCTGACGACGGAGCGGTGAGGGCTCTCCAGAGATTGAACTCAGGGGAGTAGCTGAAAAAAATGATTATATTTTTCAGTCAGTGGCTCAGGCTCACATGTGGATTCCTTGAGCTCGTGCTCATCTGGCAGCTGCTTCTTCAACGCCGCAATCTCCTTCTCCAACTTCACCTTGTCATTCTTCCAAGCATTCTCACTCTTCTTCTGATCCTCTGTCAATTTCTCTGAAAGAATCCGATTCTAGGAAGACAAACATTGGAGCACCCACTCAAGTGCTCTTCAGCGTCATCTTTCATCTTCTTCATCGCCGTCAGCTCATTCTTCGCCCGATTCCTCTCCCCATTCATCTTCTCTCTCTCCGTCTCGAAAATGCTCTCCAACTTGTTATACTTGATCTCAAACTCCTTAACGGTCTTCTTATCAGTCTCCATCTCCTGCATATCCTTCTTCAACAGCTCCGCTTCCGACCTCAACTTCTTATTCCTCTCTTCCTGCTCTTCCAGTGCCCTCGTCTTCTCAATAAGGGTAGTCGACTTGGACTCCAGGAGCTCCGAGAGTTCATCATTCTGCCGTTTAGCGTCAGCGATTCTGATTCCAAGTGTCTTGATCTCCTTTTCAAATATCTGCCGTTGCTTCTCAATCTCAATCGTCCAACGATCTTCAGTTTGGAGCACTTGATTAGTCAAATCCTTGTTCTTTTTCTTGTAGAATGAGATCTCATTTGTCTGCTCCTCAATGCTCTGTTGCAACTGGTCACACTTCGGGCATTTCGCTTCGAGAAGGCTCTCCTTGCTCGGCACCTTCTTGACAGTTGAGCCAGGAGTAACACTCTTTATGTTGTCAAGTTTCTGGTGCACATTCTTCATTTCTTGCATCACATTTGCGAGTTCAGCGATGATAGCGGCTCCACTGTCTTTGGAAAGTGAACGGCGTCGTTCATCCTGAAGAACACCGCTAAAACGTAGATTCTCAAAGTTCGTTACCTTCTGAGCATGATCAATCTTCTCGAATTGCTTGCAAAGTCTTCCAGTCTGCGTCTCAACAGCCGCCAGGACCTCACAACACTGCTCGATCTCATCAATCGTCGGAACCTTCCCTTGGAAGTCGCTAACCGCCACCATCGCTTGTTTCTCGCTCAGCTGCTTCTCGAGATCCTCAATTCGGCGTTTCAACTCATCCGAATACACAATTTCCCCGTCTTTGACTTGTTTTTTGTGAAGTGTGTTACATCTCTCGTTCGCCATTTGAAGTTGACCGTTCAACTGCTCGATCTGAAAATTGATCGTGGAATGGGGAATAAAGTGATTTTTTTACTTTAGTGGCGAGTGATATAACTTTCTGATTATCAGACTTGAATACTGTTGTTTTGAGCTCGTTGACTTGAGCCTCCAGCGCTTTTCGTTTCTCTTGCTCTTTTCGCAACTCGGTCGTCGTTGTTCCAGATGGTACTGTAATAATTGGTTTTCAAGTCAGGGAAGGCTCCCAATTAAAGACTCACCAACAAAGTTCGGCTTCAAAGTCTTCGTTTCCAACTGTTTGACCTGAGTTGTAAGCTCAAGGTTTTTGCGCTCGAGCTCGCTGATAGTAGAGATCATCTTGGACATGTCCTTTTCCATTTCTGGCGTTAACTTGAATTCGCCAGCCTTTGAATGGGCTGAGGTCACGCCGCCACGCTTGCAATCGGTCTCCAATTCGGCGATTCTGAAATTCTAGATAAATGCGTATCTGCTTGAGAAATCATACCTCTTGTTCAAATGGTCGTTGGTCTTTTCGAGTCTTTCGACCTTGGTATTCAAGTGTTGCACTGAACTCTCGGCTAACTCCAATTGCAGATGTGCATTTCCATCGCTGAAACCAACAATGTTCTCCACACCAAGTTCCACGTGGAAGCCCAAAAACATGTAGCACACAAACAAAAGATGGAGAAAAGAAGAACCCAAGAGATACAAGAGAAGTCAGATAGATAGTCACGAATTCCCGTTCGTTATCAACTAAGGAATGGAAATGTAGTGTTTGCTGTTTTTTTCCAGAAAAATACACCCAAACACACACAAAAGCAGCAGAGACTTGTGAAAGAACAACTCATCGATCAAGAGATCGGAAATATAACACACAAACCAACCAATCGAGACGATTTGCAAAAAAGAGACACTAACCTCCTGAAAAGTGTTATTATGACTCTATACTTCTACATCTCTAAGTCTATGTGCGTTGTTAGTGTTTGCCGATTTAAATGGAACATGAGGACAATTGAGACAAAGACTACGCACTTGACAAGTACACGCAGTGACCAACCTAGCCGATCGGATCATCGGTGGACGCAGCTTGCTGGCTTTCGACAGTTTCTTCAGAAGCTCTTCGTTCTCATTTTCAAGGTCCTAAATTGAAGTTAAGTTTCAGTCTCTGCTGGCTGTGTTACCTGTAAGCGAATCTGCGTGCGTTTCAAGTCTTCCTCGGAGAATCTCAACTGCTCTCTCAAATCAATCTCCCTTTCCAGCGCATCTCGGAGCTCCTTCGACATCTCACTTTCCGGAATATTCGGAACACTGGCTGCGATTTCAGCGGAAAGCCGTTTCACAGCAATATCCGTCTTATTCCTAGCCTCTCTCCACTTGTTCTGCGTCTGGATCTCCCGAACTTTCTCCTTCAGGTAGAACACTTCATCCTCCAGTTTGCACCTCTTCTCTTCTGTATGCTCCAGCTCATTGTGCAAGCGAACCGAGACCTCCTTTGCCACTCGGATCTCATACTCCAACTCCTTCACTTTAGCACTATCGGACTTGATGGATGCGGCGACTGCTTCAGGGCAGCTGTTCATGTATTCCTCGAGCTTCTTCTCCGAGTGCAACTTCTCCGCCTCAGCTTGATCCCGATTGCGTTCGGTTTTCCGTAGCTTAAACTGGAGAACTCTGCAGTTTTTGGCATTGAGCTCGAGTTCCCTCTGAAGCTCTCTGAACTCTTCAATCTCTTCTTCACGGTATTGGTCCTGAAAAGGAGAGGAAGATTGCGTTTTGAAGGACCCGTGGAGTGCAAACCTGCATCTCTTCAATCTCCTGCTGCAAATCTTTGACCTCTGCTTTCAACTGCTCGTTTTCCTCCATCAACTCGTCGCAGAGACCTTCTGTAGTGCGGATTTTCTCGCGAAGCTTCTCATCTGATGTGGCATATGTGGTCTCCTAAAAACGAATGATCGTAGGCTTATAAGGAAATGCACAACTCACTTGCAACTCTCTCAGCTCACACTTCAACACTGTATTCTCATCTCGATAGTCCTGAATCTGATTCTCCGCCTGATTGAGTCGCTCCTCCAACATGTTGATCAGAGATGACTCGCTTTGCTCGGCGTTCTGAAGGCGTTGTCGGAGCGCCCACTGCGCCTTTTCTTCCTGAAACGTAGGAGGGGGCCGTGTCGTCGTTTTCGTCATAACTCGATTCATCTCTCTTTCTTCTTTTAGACGGACACAAAAAGGGCGACGTACTCTCTCTCTTTTGCTGTCTTCTCACAACTTTCACTCACTTTCAAGCTATGATTGATATCGCGCAGTTGAGTGATCTCCTCCTTCAACGTCTGAATGTACTCGGTCTGGAAAAACAAGTGAAAGTGAGAGAAATATGGGAGAAGGGTGTCTACCTCGTTTTCTGTTGGTGTAATGGCCCGTTCTTCCTCACAAATGCTGCCACTGAACGCGGTGACCATGCTTTTAGTGTCATTCACGCTTTCGCACGATTTCGTCGAGGACATGCCTTTCGAAGTGGCTGACAGGTAGGAGGAAACTGACAATGCTTCCGTGTCATCTGAATATTGCGAAATGAGGGTGACAAACAAGGAATAACACGGGGAAATCGCTCCAGGGTCCAGGTACCCGTCAAACTCACATATTCTCGGTTTCGGGTTCCCATTTTTATCTGTTCTATCCGTGGGTAAACCGCTAGCCACTGAGAAATAAGAGGACACTGAGACAGTGTCCCTGTCCTCGGGAGGTGCACACGTGATTTGATTACCCATAATAATAATCGGCAACGCGAGGGAAGCTAGGACAGAAAATGGGGTGTTGAAGAGTCGAGAAATCACATCGCAAAACGGGACAACGCGAGAGGGGACGAAGAAGGAGAAGGGGGCGGAGGACGCAAAAGTGAGCAGAGACTCGGGGCGCCTCGTCGGCCACAGGAAATTGTGGGTAACTAGATTTGTATTTTAATACCCAGAGGAGTTTTATTCCTCCTACACTTTGTAGAATAAGGCTAAAAGTCAAAAGGTTTTGTGGATATCATCGAGAAAGAAGGATTTCGTCATTGATAGGGAAAACAAGCCAGAA
Source organism: Caenorhabditis macrosperma (assembly GCA_963932285.1). Classification (NCBI taxonomy): domain Eukaryota; kingdom Metazoa; phylum Nematoda; class Chromadorea; order Rhabditida; family Rhabditidae; genus Caenorhabditis; species Caenorhabditis macrosperma. The sequence continues at coordinate 5,140,340 of OZ010618.1, forward strand.
TTTTGTACGTGCTATCAATTGTACCTTTTCCCACGTTATAAACAGGAATGGGAGAGGGATTCAAAATATGACACCATTTTGTCAGAGATTATTCAATTCAAATCTCATAAATCAAACTGGAACTCAATTATATAGAAATTTGGGTTACTGAGGTACTCGGAAGTAAAGGAAGTAGAGTTTGCTCTGGAAGATAACAGAGAAAAGGACTATCTATCAGGGAATCAGATCTGCCCGAAGTTTGGAAGTTTTTTGAACGAAAAGGTTTCATTTTTTAGGGGTCTTCTTCTATGTACTGAAAAAAGCTCAATTTTTCTCGAAAAAGGAAACAATGGGCTGCTCAGGCTAAATGCTAATATCTAAAACGTCAATATGCTAAATTCCTGTTGATGACCTCGAATTTACATTTTTTCACATTTTGATCTATAAATAGTGCAAAATAGACGAAAGGTGGAATTGGCGGACTATTGAGTTACCAAAAAAGTATCAGAATAAACAAAAATTGAGTTTTCTCAAAAAACATGAAAAAATGGGAGGGGAAGGGGCTATCTGAACTTTGAATCTTGGAATGTCTCAATGACGCAGAAAAAGTGATTTTCATATGAATTTCCAATCAAAGGAACCTTTTCCTTTAATGGTGTCGAATAATGGGGGAAAAGATGGGATAATTACAGGTGAGCAGGGGAAAGCAATTATATATGGATTTTTCAGGGAGTCGGGGGGTCTCACAAAGCCTAATACCATGATGTTCAACTTGTTTCTCAACCAGGTTCAACTATAAACCTCCCTCTGTCAACTCACCATCGTCAAGTGCTCCATTATCCAAATTGCTCGCCGTCTTCCAACTCCTCCTCCGTTCCTTTTTCAATGCTGACAGAGTGACAGTGGTCTCCTCGACATGCTTATCCTGCAATCTCTGATGCTCGGGAGAACCGCAAAGTATCAGTTACCTTCGGCCGAAAGCACTTCTTACACCTCTCTTTTAGATAGTTCTGCGGTTCAAAACCGTTGCAAAGGTCACTCATTGAGCGAAATCTGAAAGATATTTGTAAATGGTTGTTATGGTGAAAGGGGGGGGTGTTGAAGTTATAGTTAAATTACCAATTTGTTCTTCTCATGTTGATGAGAATCAGGAAGGTTTTGTGGGAGAGGGGAGGGGGGATCTTTAGATCTCTAGATAAAGAATGACAAGAAAGAGGATGAGGATGAGGAGGTGGAGGAAGATGAAGAGGAAATGTGAAGGATTGGGGCACATGTTATTGTAAAACGGGAAGGAAGGATGACAAGTGGCAAGAAGAAGCGTTTTATTATTATTTTCTTTCCACCCTACTCATTCTTTTTTCGTTCCTATCTGGTTGAAGGAGCAAACACGCATCTCCCCCTCTCTTTTCAATCGTTGGTCTACTCAACACGTTGATGAAGATTTGGCAAGAAATGGGAAAAGAAGGGAAATATAAGCAGAAAAGAGAACGAGGAAGAGGCAAGGAAAGGTTTGAGTGGGAGCTATGAACTGTCAGAAGCCACAAGGAGGTGGCTGACGGGGGGAATTGTAACGCTGAGTCACTGGACGGATAGCAGGGATGGATATTGAAAAGTGAGTCACTTGCTCAACTAAAGGCCAACTTTCCACATCAATGGATCAGTAGATCAAAAAGTTAAGGAATGTCAAAAAGCTCTGCTCCCGCGGCGGGAGGTAGTTTAACCAGAAAACCGGCTGATGTCATCTGACGAAAAATAGCTGCTGCCGCTGTCAGACTATCTGAGAATGTTGCAAACCAAAAGTCTCTCGCACTGTATTGTTTGCGCCTCTTTTTCCGTCCCCCTCCCTCCCCATGGGTGGTGGTGGGAGCCCGTGAGGGGGGACAAGTGCGTGCACAAATATCCAGGGGGGCGAGCTCAATCCGTCACTGACTTGACTGGCTTCGGTTTTTTTTTGCTTCTTTTCGCAAAATGGCCGCGATTTTTTGTTGTTATTGAGGAGTTAAAGTTACTGTTTTCAGAAGAAAGTTCAAAATTTACCTGTTCTCTTTCATTTTCCAATTTCCGCCAAGAATCGGAGACACATAGTAAACCAGCTCGGGGGAGAGAATGCGAATGAAAACAGAAGTCACACGGATTAAAAGTAGAAGGTTTCTTGTTTCAATCCCCGGCTCTTATTCTGTTTGTGTTGTTGGTCGGAGGGGAAAAGGGAATGAGAGCAAATTTCGCTTTCCGCATGCATAAAAGTTTGGTTTGGATTTCGCTTTCTCTCCGGGGGACATTTCAAGGTTTTCTTGGTTTCCTAGTTACCTTGTTCTTAAGATATAGAGAAAACCTTAAACAAGGAAGGACAGGTATCGGAATTTGTGGGCTTCATGGGCTTTGTGAGCTTTATGAGCTTCGTGGGCTTCGTGGGCTTCGTGAAAATGTTGTCGAGAACGTGTTACTCACAAATCGGAACGAGGATGATGGTGGAGCAAGAGAGGCCAAGGAAACGGGTTGAGCGGGAGAAAGAGTAAGGCGTGAGCGGAGGATGAAAAGTGTAAAGTCTTCCCGGGAAGCAGCGGGCAGGAGAAGCCATTCTCGAGACCCCCCTCCTCTCGGCTCTCTTTCTGAACGCACTCTGTCGCCGCTCTAATGACTTCGAGCGGCTCCTGGGGACCTGTGGGGGTCAATTGACACCCTAAACCCCCTTACCTGCTGTCTGTTTCTTTGCAGAATGTTTCAAAGTAAGATGAGGAAAAGGAATCGAGGAGGGGGAAAGGGGAAGGTTATGGAAGGAGGAAGAAAGAAAGTACATGTGTAATTTGATTCTGAGGACCTTCAGGACAACTATGAGAGCAACTTTAAGGCGCCAGGTTTTTAGAAAACCGCTCTAAAACGCCAACACCCCGCCTTTCCCCGAAAAAAACTGCCAATTGTTTTCCAATCGCGATGGAGAAAAACTAAACAGAAGGCGTAGGAGTAGTGGTGGAATCCGGGCGCCAACCAACTGTTTATTATATTTATCGGGGGCCCGGGGCCCGGGGCCGAAACGGCGAGCGAACGAAAAAATAGCTGTGGATGGATGGGTGTCCCCTGAGCGGAAGGCGACAAGGAGGAGAAAGAGGAAAAGTTGTCAACATATGCTTTCGCACAGACGACGACGATTTGAGAAAAAAAAATGAAATAAAATAAAATAGAATAGAATAAAATGGAATAAAATAAGAAAGTGTTTGTGTCGGACCTCCGTTGGTGGTTTGTGACAAATCGAAAACAATAAAAAACGAGAGAAAGACACATACTTTCGGTCGCTTTTTCTTCATCTTTGAGGTTTGTAGAACGTTACAACTTTTGAGGAAAATGATGGAGATGAGCATAAAGAGGAGCATATTCGATGAGCATGAGGCTTAGCACATTCTTATTACTCATTTCCTTTATGAAGAGGGGAAGGTTGAAAGAAAGGGGGGGGGGGGAGAGTCTGGATGAGTAATAAGACAAAACTAGGTTAATTTGCGGCTCTACATCAAAGCACACTCATAAAACGCGCTTATTGAAACGAAACGAAATGAGGAGAGAAGGGATAGAAAGTGTCCTGCTTTCGCGGATCTCCCGGATGGACGGCCAGTGGAACTTGAAAGTACATTGTAACACAAGTGAATTAATGTCTCTGCCCCCTCTCAACTTCGAAACATCAATATGTATTAGGTGTCTTAGGCTCGTCATTACAACAGACGCGACGACCTCCGCTCGAGTTTATGAGCTGTTGTGAGCAGCCACGGGGGCCCCGATTTCCAATGTCTTTCAAACTGATAATCGAATTGGGAGAGTGAAGGGATAGGATTTGAAGAGGGTAGATGTCACTTGATTAATGAGTTTTTGCGTTGCTCCTCGAAAAAATAGTGACCACTTGTTCTTGTCTCGGTCAGACTTTGTGATTTTGAGAGGTAGCAGGGGGAGAGGGAGAGAAAAGTCTGAGAGGAGAAGAAGAAGATATCGGGCGTCGGTTTGACGCAAAGTTTTGAGTGTGTGTGAAGAACAGGTACCCGGGAGGGGGAGGAAGGACCAATGATATTTCTCTCTCTCTCTCTTCCCCTCTTTCTTGACGATGATGATGGAGTTTTCGGGGGTGAAGATGCTCGACGGCCCGTCTGTGACGTAGATTCCCAAAGGTCAAGGTAGCGGGGGTTTTAGGGTTCTAGATGCTAGATGCTAGATCCCAGATAAAAATAGACAAAGGCCCAACGGTTCAGTGAGCAATTGTTTGAAGTCATTGTCTAGATGAAAAGGTGACGTTGAATACCAAATGTCACGTTGATATTCGAACCTTGGTCGGTTTAAAGTGCTCCCAATGTTCTGAACTTTTGTTTTCCGTTGATAAAGATAATTGTCTATGATTATCTGTTAAAGGTGCCTTATGATTCCCAGAAAAGGTATTTCTTGTTTACACAGGAGTAACCAAATGTCTTAGATGTTAAACATGATCTTTCAGGTACAGTAACCATGGATATTTGAATTCAATTACTTCCTCTTTCCCTTGGGGGTCCACTGTAGCTTCCCAGAATCAGGCGCCATTTCCCTCCATCTCAACAACACAAACAGGTGATTCGGAGTGACGTTTCGAGCGCTCCGGGAAAAAGGGAAAAGATCTCGACTCACTTTTTGATATCCACAACATCATACTCGCAGAGAAGGATCGCCGGGTGCATTGAAGTCATCATCATTGTTCCGTTTATTTCTTACTTTTCTTCCTGAATATTATAAACTGAGAATTGAATTGAATCTAGAGGAAAATGAATGAGGAGGAATGAAGAAGAAGGGTGGGGCAGAATTGCATACACGGAGGGAATCTGGAGTAATGTGAGAAGGGAAACTTGGGGCTTGAAGTTGTGAACAAGTTAGGCGGAGGAGAGGACACGATCATCATATGGTGCCTGGTGCTCCTCCTCCTCCTCTCATCTTTTCTCTTCTCGAAACGCTTCCAAATTATGTGAAGCATAAGCAAAACGGCATGTCGGTCGGGGGGCGCCAGAGTGTGTGCCGCAGCCCTCCATTAGATATTCAGCACGATGATTTCAGCGGTTTCTTGTCGAGAGCACGGGGAGAGGTGGAGCTTGGATGTACTGCGAGTAGGAAAGTGCAACAACCCAGGTGTCAAGGGGGAGAGGAAAATATGAATGGAAATTTGAGAGCGGTGGTGGTGGCGGCGGCGGCGGCGTCGGGCTTGAAGGCGGGGGGAAAGGCGCGAGTGATGGAGTAGCGTGAAAAACCTCCGTTTTCGTCTCCATTATTCTTGCTTTGCCTTCTCGGGGGGCAGCCGCGGGGCACGAGAGACGGCGGCTAATTGGACGTGCTTACCTGCAAGTGAGCAGGCGGGGCGCGAGCTGGGCGTATCATATCAGCTGATCGAGTTGAGTTTTGGTTGCCGCATGGTTCCCCCCTCCGCTGCTTCTTCTCCTTGGACGCTGTGCATCTTCTCTTCTGCTTTCTAATGAATTTTTTACCTCTTCAAGGGGAAGCAGAGGGCGGGATTGGAAACATGGGGAAAACATATTTTTTTTCTCCTATTTTCCCCTTGATGGAGATTCTAACTGTAACATCAGGTTTATGCAAGAGGAGTATGAAGTAAGAGGAAAAAACATCCGCAAACAGGAAAAAAGATATGGGGGGAGGAAACACAAATAACAAGCACATTGGCGGTTTTCGAATGAATTCCACTCGGGGATTCACTTCATCTCAATCTCAACACCACTCCCAAACAACAAAATCTACAATATTATCAGCACATGACACTGGCAAACGCGTTCTAATGAAGCCTTGAACAAACACCTCGCACTATTGACTTACTCGCGTTTGCTCTACTTTTTTCGGTGTTGATATCAGAATTGTGAAGTAACCACGAGAGAAACAGGGAATAGGATTGCACTGGGCGGTCTTGGCCACCGGATAAATACATTCAAATGAACATTTTTACAGAGGATGGAACGATGAAAAGATGCTGGGGAGGGGTTGGGCATATGGTTTTATTTAGACGTTGGAGCACTCCTTCTCTTCGGCCAACTTCTCCTTGGTCTCCTTCTCCTTGATGTCATCCATTGGCACAACCGACATACCAGTTTTCTGTGCATAGTCCTCATACTTCTCGCACAAATCGACGATCCACTTTCCTGGATAATCCATCTGAAAGAATTCCAATTTAGATCGTGAGAACTTGACATTTGTGTATGAAAAGGTAAATTTAGAAAGTCTAGGCTCCCATGGCCTTCTCATCCCCCTAATTTGATCTAATCGACCTGACAAGGGCAACATATACTTTACTCAGTCTAAATTTAGAGTACTACATCTTGTTTTCTTGGTCTCGGACTGAAGTTTTCATATTCTGTTACGTTGCAATTCCTACCTTGAAGCGGCGAGTTCCGTACACCAGATAAGCGTGTTCTCCGACGTACCAGAACACGTGGATTGTCGGGATCAACATGACTCCGTTTATGAAGAGGACGGCGCTGATAACGATGTAATGAATGGTCTGGAAAGTGAGAGAATCTTAAGGAATCCATGGAAAATTTGACTTACTCTGTACACCAAGCGGATAAGGGCCAAGTTGAGAGTTTCTGCGAATATCGCCGGTATGATGGTGAGCGTGAGTGCGAAGAGCCAGATGGAGTAGAAGATGTTGTAGTTCTGGAGAGCCCACTGTGGCATCGGATTTTCGGTCATCAAGTAGTAGGAGGTCGTCAGCATGAAAAACTCGATAGAAATCAAGGATTGCAGGGTCATCTGTAAAGATCACAATGAGGATGGTGCTGCTGAAACAAGGATCTTACCCTCATGTTAAAGGCATGGTCGGTTTTAGAATATTCCGGAGGGAGGGCCATTGTGAGTGGCTCGGCAACTGAAAATTGATGGTCAGCGGAAGAACAAGGTGAAAACAAGGTAATCGAGGAAGGACGCGAGAACAATCCAGTTTGCTTTGTTGCAACAAAGTACAACGGTAGAGTGAGGGAAACAGAGAACGAGGTACATAGCACGAAAACAAATCTCAAACACTAAGGAAGATTCGGTAGAGAAGAGTTGAAATGTTACAAACAACCGAGAAGAAACGGCCAAGGAATGGAAAACACGCCCCGTGGAGACAAAGGGGGGCGCAATTCGAAACATCTGCGTGAAGCCCATCTCGTCGCCCTTGGTGTCGTTGTTATGGCCATTCGTCAGAAATTTGTGGTTTTTGTCAAATGGTGAGCAGAAAACAAAGCGAATTAGCTGGGGGGACGGCGACGGAGATAAGCTTAATGATAAGGTGGCCTTAGCCAAAAGGGGACTCCAAACTTATCTTCCGAAAATCTAGCCGCGCTCACAGAATGTTCACTATTCAAATGTCGTTGGAAATTGGCGCAAGTAGACGGAGAGGATGGGGGAATGTTGCGAATGAATGACATGTGTTGCATCGGAAAGGGGGCGCCACCTCTAATGTTCGCATTTCATTGTGTGGGGTGGCAAGGTCAGGCACCTGTCCTGTCGCCCGGCCGCTGGTTCCCATACAGAAATTAATGGGATTCGGGGGAAGGATGTTGCGAAGAAACCGAAACACTCTTTCTCCGGCGACCGGCTGGTTTTGAAACATGAAAAGGGGCGGGGTTGAACTGGGGTGCCCTGGTGGGAAGGAGGAGCGGTTTCGAGGTGCAGGATGACAGAGAAAACATGTTTACGGGGGCCGAAAGGAAAACGCGGCAGAGAGTTGAAGGAACGAGGCCAGATGTAAAATACAAACAAGAGTTGGGCAGTAATTGGCTTTCCGGTCAGCGATTCCGGCGTTTCAGACGGAAACTGGAATTTTTAAAGACCTCCGCCGAACTTGAGAGATTCAGAACATCTGTCAAAGTAAGTAACCCGAGCGCTGCCGGAGGATCATTATATCTCGAGATTGATAAGAGATATGAAAAAGTTGTCAACAGCAAACTTGTAGATCATGATTAGGACTACAAGTTTGCTGTTGAGAACTTCTTGATTATTCCTATCAATCTCGAGATATAATGGTTCTCCGGTAGCGTTTGGGATGCCGGTAAAGTAGTTTTTTAAGGTAACTTCACTATTTCAAAAAGAAACGATTATTGCTCTTTTCTCGAGAATTTTGCAAGTACGAAACGGATTTACCTGTGAAATACCAATTCTTCTAGTAGAAAACGAAGAAAACGGAAAGTGTTCGATGGTAGACCTGAAAAAGAGACCGAATGGAGGAACGGGGAGTCTCTCTTGTTTTCCATTCCTTCTAGACATTCTGTCAGACTCTTCCTAATCCAGCTGTTGTTAGTGCTCGTCGTTTCACACATGCGCGCACTTTCTTTTAACGAAAACAACATGTTCACTGACATTTTGAGAAAGAGAGGAAAGTCAAACAAACGGGAAGACACATGGAAATGGACATGTGGAGTCTTTTTTTCAAAAAAGGGGAATCAGGATTGATACCCAATTCTTCTGACTTCCCAACTCCCCTATGAGCCCTTTTTTCTGTTTTTCAGTCTGGTAGCCGTCGTTGTTATTTCCAATTCACTTTTTTTCCTTGACAACAGAGGATGAGGTGCTCTTCTCTATTTACCCCTCCAATTTCATTCGTTTTACTAAATCATTTCATTTCCATCAAAGAAAATTATTTGTGGAAGCCGGCTGGCCCGTTTCTCCGGCTGGGGGTATTCCTCGAAATGATGCACCTGCCGGAAACCTTCCTATTTCATGGATAAAAAACTAGATGATATTCTGATTCCTGAGACTTCGTGACACTTGGCTTCTGATTCTCAGATTTTTACGGAGAATGCCCTGGTCTTCTGACTCGTTTTTATTCCATTCCCTTGACAACAAGAATCGAATATCTCCCTTTCCAATTCACTGCTCACATCGCTCCTCTTCCTCTTTTTTCTTTCAATACTACATTTTCTTTTTCTTTTTTCCTTTTCCTTCCATCCAATTCTCTCAAAAACGGTCTCTCTAGATAATAAACCGCGCGCAATGCGCATGGTGTGTCTTCTCCGTCTCACTGTCCCCCTCGGGGCGCATCTGCCGGCCTTTCCGTCTCTGCCGGACCGTTATTGCGCAGGCAACGTTATTTGAATATGCAACGACCCCCTCGCTGCACAATAAAAGATCGATAACTCATGGACACATTCCCCCACTTTTTCTTCGATTTCTCTGCTCAAAATCTGTGTTTTGATGCTGTGAAACGGGTTTTTATATCATTTTTCTCGTTTTGTTGAACTTTTTTTCGCTTTTCGACGTTCGAAATACATTATTCTTCTTATTTCCAGGAAAAAAACTTGACGTTCCGTTTAGAACGATGTTTACGTTAGCGGAAAACATGAATTCGCTCGGCTCAAAATTCGCTGAGTTGGTCATGAGAACTTTCCGAGGGGTTAAACACCAAGGAGGTGTACAAGACCAGAACCCATTCGTCGGAGCGAACCTGTAAGTTTTTCACTTTTTTCTGGAGATTAGTGCAAAGAAAGACATATTTAGAGCAAGCGCAATCAAGGAGGGACAGTCGCTGGCCGTCTTCTACGAGGGCCGCTGGCAGTTCGGTGTCACAGCCGCTGAAGACCAACGCCTCGACACGAATGCCATTCTCAGAGCGCTGCTCGTCGAGCAGGCCAACTACGACCCGGATGAGCCGTTCTCCATGACCACTCGCCGCACATTGGACTTGCTCTTCAATGAGCAACTAGTGAAGGTTCTCTTACCGGGAGACGCGACGCCGTCGGAGTTCCACTTGTCCCAGATAATGGTGGTCAAGTTGGACCAGGAAGCCGCCCGCAAATTGTTCCTGGAGGAGCCTCGAGGAGACGAGTTGTACCCGGAGTCGATGGCTAAAATGGAGCACCGGTATCAGTCTCGTGCGCTGCCCAACATTCCGACTGGTCCGCGCCCGCGTTTCGTGTACCGAAACTACTTGGATTGGGCCAAAGGAGCACTTGACAAGCCGACGTGGCGCGCCAGCATCATCAGCGAGGAAGAGCTGGATCAAGACTAAAAAGAGCAGTGCGATGACGGAGATGACGACTAACTTGTTGGTTTTTTTTTAAATTCTCAAATGTTTCCAAATTCAATACCCAAAATAAAGTCTCAGCTCGAAAAACATTATATTGTGAGTAGAATGTGAAGTACCTGGTATCATTTCAAATAGAGTTGCTGAAGTACATGCTCGGTTAAGCCGTTTTTCTCAATTTTACTCGATTTTCCTCGATCCAACAACTTTAAAGCAACTGAATGCTATTTTTTAATCCTATTGGCTAGAAATCCTCAGCAGTATGAAGAACGTTTGGGAGATCGATCAAACTGATATCTCCACTGCAAATCCTCGAAAATCCCCGAAATCACTGTGCCAGGTGCCGAAATTCTCGTCCGAGAGAAGTACACACGGGTCTATTGGAGCGCATTTGCTTTGGGCGGAGACTTGAGGAAAGTCATTTTTCAGCAGAATTTTAGAAAAAAAACCAAATTCATATCAATTTTTTGACACAAAACGATAAGCATAAAATTGGCGCTCAATTTCTCATTTTCTTTTCCTCGACGGTCTTGGCTTTGGCGCGACGGGAGTTTCCTCCTTCTCGATCTCTTTGAACCAGTCTCGTCCGAGTTAAGTTGTCTCTTCGCTATCTTCGAACTCTGCAAATGATGAATTGGAAAAATAATAATTTGGGATCACTTACGGAGTGTATAGAGACTCCGGTCAATGACTGTGCGAATGTTGCAGACAAAATGATGGCCTAGAAGATTGAATGGCTCGTTATGGCTCGTTCTGGTATGACAGAGGAGGTGTTTTGGATGGAATTCAGAAATCTCACATCTCCGACGGCCAATTGTGCGTTTGGGTTGAAGAACTCCTTCTCGGTGATCATGAGGTCACCTACGTGCTCTTCGTACAAAAAAAATCCTCTTCACCATGGACTTGATTGTCCCGTTTCTCGGCGGTCCGGTCTTTGGATAAGTCACCGGTGTTCCGACTTCCAGCCAAGCGGGAACATGGCTCTAAACCAAGATAGTTTTTATCAAAATTTGAAAAAAAACTCACTGTCGTCTGCATGACGTTTTGCAATTTTAGCAGGAGGAAAGAGCGGGAGAAATGCGCATGCGCGAGGGAAAATCAATAGCGAAGTTAGTTATTCGGAGGGTTGACGCAAGTTTAGAGAGAGGGAAAAGGGGGAGAAGAAGTATGTTATACGGAAAAGGATGGGTGGCAGGCATGCAAAGAAGGGCGATAGCGGGTCGGGAGGAAGCGAAGAGGGCGCACGGGAGTAATTAATGAACACATGTCTTCTTAATGGTTATTAGCTTCCGTTTTGGATAATGAAATTGAAAAATGGGATGTTCAGCTTTCGGTTTGTTTTTGTTTATTTTTGTCAGACAGGTTCACCAAATTGCATGATTCGCAGAGGATTTGTACGATTCGATCATCACCCATTCAAAATAGAAACTCGTTGACGAGAATTCAAAAGACACACATAAAAAGAGGAAAAGGAGAATGGTTAACCTCGATTTTAGCAGGTGGCGCAGTATAAATTGGATTTGCAATTCCAATTGAGAAAGACGAACGAGGATGTCAGAAAAGACCCAGGGAAGGAACGATTAGAGGTAATTTGAATGAACACACTCCTCTGACTGAAGGGATCTCTCTCACCTGAATAAAGCCAATAATGTCACTTTCAGCGATTCCTCGATGATCCGGAGAAAAAACTCTGGAAACTGAAATATTCCGTTTGCTGATGGTTCTGATCATATTATCTGTCCTGTGGTTCTCGCCGTTAACACTGTTTTTTCGAAGAATACTTAGTACGGTAGAAAAAGTTTGTTCTTTGTGTGTTCGCGTGTTCGGGGACAACGCAGGACGGATAATAAGTAAATTTGAAGTGACATGACTGGATTTTCAGTGTTGGGAGAGTAAATAACCACTCATTCTTACATTTTCTTCTAATTGCTTGTTTCGAAGACCATCAGAAACATGCCCATCCTAATTTTGAGCTGGAAGCGCTGTTCTCTTCTGTTTATGATTTTGATAGCATTCCGATTCAAGGCGAAGCGGGAGGAACTTTTTTTTTCCAAAAAACGGTTATGGAAATGCAATGTGAACTTCTGTATATGGTCCCGACGCTTTATCAGGACTATTTCAGAAAAATAGGCAATATTTATTAATAGTAACCCCCAATGATCTTTGATCTCTTCAATCCACCACACTTCCCCTCAAAAGTACATCATTAACTCTGTTGAATTAGGTTATAAATAGCTCTGAGGTGCTCTTCGTGTCTCTCGAGCTCCTCTTCGGTCATTTCTCCATTCTTAATCTTCCTCCACCCTTCCGCCAATTTCTCGCACGCCGCCAACGTCACTTCGTCCAGTGTCTTCTCTTCTTCTCGGAAAACCGCAATGTTCCACCGTTCCCAATTCAGCATGTCCTTCTCCTCTACATACAGGTAGAGGAGGTAGAGGAGTTCGAGACCTGCCCCGATGAGCATCGGCAGTGGCACTATCCAAACGTGGAGGCAGTACTCGGCGCGGAGGATTGTCACGAGGGCAATCATCTGAAGACTGGCGCTTGTTTTGAGGGTGTGACAAATAAGAAATTGTACCCGGATAATGCAGTGCGTGACGAGTACATGCCCATATTCGAGTATGTTATATTTGTTGTTGAAGACGAGGATGCAGAGGCTGAATGCCAGACGGCAATTGGAAGCGATACGGATGTAATTTCCATAATATTCGACGTCTTCCTGGAAAATGAGAGAATGAGGCGAGGGGGGGGGGGGGGGGGGAAATTGACTTTTGGAGGAGGAGGATGTTGTGACCCGATGTCCACTGTCATTTGTCAAACAACACGTCACTTTCCAAGGAAAAGAGTATTTCAGACGATTTTTGGCTCAACCTCTCTTCCAGACACTCAGCTCTATTTCTCAGACTACCCTAAACTATAAAACCCAAGACAGGAGCTATAATGTCTGGAATTTTCATCAATAACTAATAGATGAGAGTCATTGGACCCTACCAACCTTGTTCACGGATTCCTCCTCAAAGTTCAGGAACATAGCGAAGATCCAGGCATGATAGAGAAGGATCCCTTCGATGATAGCGGACCAGTGGAAGATATACTGGAAATGAAGGGGTTGGGAAGTTGCAGGGAGATTGGAAACACTTACATCTTTGACCCAGGGCATGTTGCTTGAAATAGAAGGGATTAGAAGTTGCAAGGGAATTTCGAAAATTCGGAAGAAAAAGCGAAGCGAGAAATTGAAAGAATAACAGCGAAAAATTGGCTATTCAGCTGTTGGGTTCAAAAGGGATTAGGTATGTATTATGATTGGATTATTCTTCTCTCGCATCCAATTCTATCTCCCCAAGGGAGAAGAAGAGGGTTCTATGTGAAGATGAAGAAGCTGGCGACGACAACGGCTAGGTACTGGAGCGAGCGGAGCGAATGAGAGGAAGAGCCGGGGCGTAGCAGGCGGTTTCGTGAGGGTGCGTGTGTGTATGCGTGTGGGGTTGGGTGTGCAGAAAACAACGAAAAAAAATGAAACGCGATGATATTATAATTGAGGGGTTCTGCTTCACTGATGGTACCCTTGAATCCTTGAATTGACGAATCCATGTGACAGCGAGATTTCGAGAAGAAATTGTAGTTTTTCAGCAGGGGAACCGTGAAAATCACCTGTTCTTCTGGGAAGTTGAACATCTGGAATTTGGATTGCTGAAGGGTTGTATCTGGTGTGTTACACGCGGCTCAAGGACATCTAGCCCCGCCCCCCCCCCCCACAGGAGAGGAGACGACAGGAGGACTATTCAGTGTGGTCTGGACGGTGCTGGTGAGGTGGACCTTAGGGTCCCTCTCCTCTCTCTTAATTCTCTACATTAAAGTCCAGAATTGAGAGAAAAAATGATTCCTGAGAGTTTGCCTGTCCAATCAGTGATAGTGGCTTCTAGTCTTTGTACTTTTCCCTGTTCCCAATGGATCCCAAACTTTCCGTGGAACAGCAACCTCCCTGAGGAACGTGCTCCACTCTCAACCCCTTGAACACACAATTCGCATAATTTTCACATACTTCACTGCACTCAACACTTGTCTAGTTTACACCTTTCCTTTTTCACTGAAAAACCAACCGGTGACTGTACCTTGTAGCTACCCCCTCCCCCTTCTCCCGTCAACTCCAACATATATTTGTATATTGACCCAATGTCAACAGGCAACACACAGAGCCAGCTTCCGTGTGGCGTGTCACTCACACGTTTGACACATGGGCACAATGAGCGAAAACGATGGCGAGTTTCGCGGGCGCGCGGTAGCGAGAGCGGGTGCGAGAAAGTAAGGCACGCGGAATGTGGCGGAAGGCGCAAAAAAGCGCGACGCGGGAGATGAAGAATTCGGGCCGAGTGTATCCATGCGTGTATTTGTAAACTTTGCGCGCCTGCCAAAGACAAAAGATGCCACCCGGAGTTTTTAAGGCACTATTCGTAAGAGAGCAATGAGTTCCGTAATTTGAAAAGTTACAGCTTATCCCAGGTACTGTACCAAAAGTTGTCAGGCAGTTGGGGGGCGCCTATCTATCTTTGAACTCTTTTTGGTGTGCTAACCACTTCAATGTGAACACCGTCCATTCGAAATAAACATATCGTCTTTCAAATTCGCCGTCCCCTTTTCGTTTTCGTTCTCGCCTCGTTCGCCGTTTCTCCTTGTACGCACACCGCTCTCGTGTCGTTTTTGTTGCTCTCCCCCCACTGCCGCACTAGACAGCTGACTAATCCAAACGTTCACTTTTTCTCCAGCCCCTCCGTTTTACCTCATTATTCTGGAACAAGTGGCTCGGGGGGAACTATAGAGAGAAAGAGAGGGAGAGAGACATGCGTGGCCTCTGTGTTGCCCCGTTTCACAAACATTGACAGGTATCTGGTCCGTTGCCTACAGTGCTTCTTGCTACCTCAACCGCTAATCGCCCAGAGAGCGAGAGGCGCAAAAAAAGACGAAGACGGTCGAACACAGAGTTGCGTGAGACGAGAGAGTGTGGCGCCGTGAGTGGCGCAGAGGGGCGTTGCCAATCACCGGAAGCGGCGGCGGTGGGGGGACGCGCGGAAGGCTCCACGAGCCAGCTGCCGCGCGCCTAGAGAGTGAGAGAGAGAGCTCGCGCACCCACCACCACCACAAACTCCTTCATTCCGTCACTGACTCGTCTTTCCCGCAGGAGAAAACCCCCCTCTCTCTATTCCCCACTCATTTTCGTTTCATTTGAGTCCATTTTACTACTTACTTCGAGGTTCGCGTCCTTAATGCATAGGGCCTATGACCCGGGACAAACGATACGTGATAAAAGTTCGAAAACGGTTCTCGCTGCGGAACGGTTTTCTAATGATGTGAAGAGGTTCGTCAGTGTGGCTCTTTTTCTGGAAATCCTTCTTCTTCTACCTTCTATCCTCCCCGAGTGCCTTTTTCACCATTTCCAAATATTCCTCGAAACCTCCAATGTTTCCAGGGACATGGAGAATGGAGTCTCCCGTTCTTCTCTTGTCCATGGTACCCAAACGAATCCCAACTCTGACACCTGGTACGATACGGACGCGTTTCTCTTGGTAAGTCGTGTCGTATTATCTTCCCATTCTCTCACCTCCCTCCTCAAAACATTTCGAGAGCGCTTTTGCGTTTCCAAGGCGAGAATCGCCCTCAAGATATCAAATTCGTATCGAGTGGCGAGCCAGTGTCTCGTCATTCATTCCACTATTTCGTCATTCCACGGACTGTATATTGCCCCGCTCTTCTCTCCCGTGCGCGAGATTTCACATCAGGGGCTCTAGGGGGAGGGGGAGAGCCTGAAGTTTGATCAAGTGGCTCGGGCAGCGGCTAGCGAGAAAAACCGATCGTCGCAAGCTTCTACTTTTTGAGAGTACAATTTGCTTGGTGATGACTTTGTCGGTCAAAACAAAACAAGTGTTGTTTGCTCGCGTTGGAGGCAAAAAACGAGGCCAGCGAAGAACCGAAAAGACGGTCGACGGCGGAACGTGTTAGAACAAGGGGAAGTGGAGACAATAGGTTTTGCGCTAATTGTCGGAAGATTCGGTTGAATGTGGAGAAAGAAAATAAGGAAGCGATTGAGCTACGTCATTTTGATCTGCTGATCTGTCGCTGATCATTGCGAAATTCCAAGGGAGATGCTTCCGAAAGGATTTCGCAAACTTCGCATTAGACTAGGTCTTTGGAATGTCTATGAAGAATAACAGTGTCTGAATAGAGTTCCAATTACCAAACGCTTTTCATACTGATTTGAATATCTCTGATAAGAATTTACCATCCGAGATGTAAATTAAGTGATCAAATGGGAAGCTGAAAGTTCTAGGGAGCCGTGAGAAACTTTCTGAAGACCATGAGCTCAAAATGTTGCAATCAAGTCTTTTGGCAATCAGTTTGAACATAAAACTTTCAGAAATACCCGATCACCCCTTTCACCTTATCAGCTCCAACTTTAGACCACAGACCTCAAAACCAGAATCGAACAACTCTGTTCCGATGCTTCTCAAACAAGAGAGACGGAGAACTTTCGGACAAAAACCGTTCCTCCTCCGATTCCTCCCTCCAGTGCGTTGAATTAATCCCATCATCATCCGATTATCGGCTCATTTAACATGCCCATCGTCCCTTCTCTCTCTCTTTTCCTTTCTCCCCTGACCACACACGAAGCTCTGCAGCATATTCTGTTTCTTGTTTGCTCAATCGTTCCAAACCAGCTTTCACGTGGAAAATGATGGCTGGTGGCAGAGAAGGAAGAAAAAGAAAAAACGGTTTTCGCGGCTTGCGTCAAGTGGCGCGTGTGTGTTTAGGCTTTCGGTCACGCGGGGCGGCTCGCATGCAAATTATCAAATGGCCAACTTTTCGTTCGAAGTTTTCTGATGATTGATCGCCGAGAACTTGGCGCTTTTTCATTTCTGAATAGCATTGCACCGGGATGAGCATGAAGGGGGGATATTGACACTTGTTTTTGCGCGAGCCTCCTTTTGTTTCGATGAATGTTTACCCACAATCTCACCTGCAATCCCGCCATGTTTTATGTGTTGTGAGCTCATGTATTCAAGATTGCTATTTCTCAGAGTAGACAGTATGTAGATCAGAATATGAAAAGCCACTCGGCGCTTCATGTGTAGACATAAAAGTGCACGTAATGTAAATGCAAAAAACGGAAGAATGCGAGGTATTTCTCGAGAACAGACACAAATACACGCACACTTGAGTGTCAGCAGTGCCCTTTTAAGGATCAGAAATCTTTAGGACCAAGTGAAGGAAGTGCTCAACAAGCTCAGCGAAGGATCAATCGACGATGAGATCTGGGGGAAGATTGTTATTATGGAGAGGTGCAAACGTGTCGCTAAGGCGTATTTGAGGAAGACCACAGTGATTATTGATGGATCGGAAGATGAATTTGATGGGAAGACACTGGGATTCAATCACTTTGAGAATGCCACAAGGGATGATCATACCAAGGAGATCCGAGCGAAGATTGCAGACGTGAGCAGACATTTTGGATACCCCTCCCCTGCAATTTCATGTTTCAGGGTGTAATCCTCAAGATGGACTATCAAGGAAACATCAAGGGGATGGCTCGCGGAGCAACACCAATCGTCTGCCAGGGCTGGAAAGAGCCGCGTAACAATTGCATCTCGGACAGATTGGTTCGGTTACATGGAAAACTTAACCATGGAGCATCGGAAGATGAGAAGGCTTATAAGGTGTTCGATATGAGGAAGTTCAAGCATTCTTTGGAAAGAGAGCTGCATGATGGGACTCCTGACGCGAGGACTTTGCTCTTGAAGACGTGCATGAGAATTGCGTTGGTTAAGGTTAGAAGAGGTTGGCGGTTTGAAAGCTAAAGGGGATTTCTTCAGGATGGAGCTGATATGAATCGTACTCCATGCTGGTTCGCTGTTGTCAATTTGGTGGCTCTTGATATGATCAAGGAGAAGATTCCACTCATCAAATCTCTCTGTCAGTTACGGTCACTTTTCTTCTGAACCTGGTAATTTTCAGTGAATGGATCCGCAATTCCAATCGTCAAGTCGCCGCCGCCAGCAGTTACACCGGATGCGGCTGGCATCGATGCTCAAACATTGACACAAATCATTGCTGCCGCGGTAACACAGGCTAACAAGGGGTAAGACCACTTTTGCATCCACTTTTCCCAATTCTCA
The DNA here is from genome assembly GCA_963932285.1 of Caenorhabditis macrosperma. Lineage (NCBI taxonomy): Eukaryota > Metazoa > Nematoda > Chromadorea > Rhabditida > Rhabditidae > Caenorhabditis > Caenorhabditis macrosperma. Next base: position 5,158,490 of record OZ010618.1, read on the forward strand.
ATGTGGAGTTTCAGGGCGCCAACGCCAACTAACAATAACAATCAGAACTTGACAATTTCTCCAGAGCAACTGGCTCAGATTGCGTCGACGATAAGTATTGCGCAGACAAACACGTTGAGAACCGCTGATTTGGTGAAGAAGGAGAGGGTGAAGTGAGTGAAAATTGAGGATAGGGTTCACAGGATTGGTTCAGGAAACCCTACCATTGCTCGACGTCATCGCTAGACTCATCTGGAGAGGATTCCTCTGGACGACGCTCTGAAGCTTCAACTGCGATAAAATCGCGCGCTAAAAGATGGGAGCAAGTTCAAAAGATCAACGAGAGGGAAAAGTACACTGAGAGTCCCGATTTGAAGGTGCTGGATGTGAGTTTGAATGCTGATTGTCAATGTCTAACTGGGACTGTCACAGAAATCCCGCGGAGCCCGTGCTCACAGACCGCTGCTCCAAGATGTGATCTTCACAAGGAGCCACTCAATCACCAGTGATTATGATAGTAATAAGGAGCATTTTGACTCGGGAAGTTGGAGTTCTACTCAATCTCGATACAAGGTGGTTGAAAGCACTTTTTTCCCGGTAATCCTTGAATCTTCAGGGAGGAAGATCCACCGCTTCTTCGGTAGTTTCTGAGCATGAGCTGGCCGCTTTGGCTCGTGACGAGCTGAAGGAATCCAGTGAGATCCGAGAGGCAAATGCTACAAGCGAAGGTGAGATTCGCCCGATTCCTTTTGTTGTTATGCTCCCCGCACTCTTATTCCACCTGCACACCATCCGATTCAGACGATGAGCCGCCAACTAACCCACCATCACCAACTCCTTCGTCAAATGTGCCGACGTTGCCACGCAAAGACTATAACCCGTCACCAACACCAACTCCCGAGCACGTTGTAGTCAGCACCCAAGTGCGCAGTTTCACCGCTTCCACCGCCGACCAGTTCCTGCCCAAGTTGGAGGGAACGGCGGTGTGGAGCCCGCAAGCAATGGAGCCCGAGCTCCCGTCACCGCTTCCATCGCCACCGCCTCCGCTCCCTAAAACACCGCAACCCAACAATGGTATGCTTTTTGTTATGTTATCATGAACACTCCAAATCTTTCCGAGGAACTTTCTGTGACTGACTTGAGTTACTACCTAATACCCCCCTATAGGCACGAATATGTTCCGAAATCTGAAACTCAAGTGGTTCCCGGCATACATGGGTAAGTGATACCCCAACGTTCCCCCCATTTCCCTTACTTACAGCAATCTTGAGAACTACTTTATTTTACAGGCAAAGTTTTGGTTGCAAAGTGGAAATGTTGGCGTCCGTAACTTAAATTGAATTCTCTGAGTTTCTGTGTCTTAGCTAGCTTGTAGATTAGTAATTTAGCCGGAATAAAGCAAAAATCGAGTTGAAAAGTGTTCAAGAACCAACACGCTCTAATCCCTCGCTTCAGCTTCATCCACACTTCAATTTCAGGTCTTCCCGTTGCTTCGCTGCCATATAATCACAATAACAACGCGTAAGTCCATAACACCTCTTGCACCTTTCCTCATTGGGTTTACCTTCATTTTTCTCTCGCTTCAGCTTCAAATCCAACCCCGCGTTTTATGAGCGCCATCATGAAATGGTAACTGTGTGGCTGTTATACGGTTTCTTTGGTTTTCTTGTGTTGCTTTGTGCCCTCTCACCAAGTTCTTCCCCTCAGCCAAACGCTAATTCTGTTGGTTTTTGGTTTCTCTCGAAAGAGACGTCCTAAGTTTGAGTTTTGATCTGATTTGATGTTGATCTTTGTTGTGAAGTGGTTTGGTTGTTTTGTTGTGTCTTTGGCAGCTTTCAAGGTTGGCTTGGAAGCTGCCAAATGGTCTAACATGACGGGTCTTGCACGGGATGGTGTTTCAGAGCCAGCTTCACCCGCGCCGCAGCGAGGAGATGGAAGTTTACTTCGGCCGAACCCCGGCCCAGTCCGATCCTCCACGCAACCGATCCAGCCCGTTCGTCAGCGAGCTCCGTCAAGTAAGTGACGATTTATCAGTGCTTTTTGATGTGATAAGCACTACTATCGGGCGCTATCGAAATAGGCCCCGCAGGAGAGCTCTGCATAGGAGAATCATTATATCTCGAGATTGATAGGAGATATCAAAAAGTTGTCAACAGCAAACTTGAAGATCGTAACTAGTACTACAAGTTTGCTGTTAACAAAATTTTGCTATATTTTATCAATCTCGAGATATAATGATTCTCCTGTGCATAGATTTCTTTGGTTGCGGGGTCATTTTGAAGGCATCCGCTAGTATCAGCACAAGGTTTCCTACTTCCGACAGTACATCCCATCATTCTCCAGGTACTCGAGCAACGAACGAGCGGTTTGCGGATTGCGCGCAACCACTCTCAACCAGCCGCAGTTCATCCCAACTTGCGACAATTCGTCAACGCTCACCAACTCCACCACTGTGCTACCCAACCGTACAACAGCGTCAACAGCAATTGCAGCAGCGGACGCAACACTCCGGAACGAGCCCATTCACAACTCGTCGCGTCTTCCTCACACCCAGTGCCCCGAGGACTCCGGAGAACGCCAAATCAGCAGTACTCACAACAGTATCCACAGCAGCAGCAAAATCAACGAGACCAGCAGCGACTCCCTCCCTACAACTACGGCCAGTCTACTCTGGTGAGAATCCACCGGAAAATCAACCTGCTTACTGTTTTCTTTCAGTGTCGCGAGCCAGCGTCAGCGGTTCGAGTCAACCGCACGGGATCTCTCCCGTGGGGCCAATACCAACACGTGCGACGAACCCACATGTGATCAGCCTCCATCTGACGTGAACTTCCTCTAGACCCCCACCCACAAGAAAAAACCTAAGAAGTGAGTAGACGCACTCAATTGATAATAATATAGTGTACGCTCGCACTAGGTTTGTCCTTTCTCATCAAACCTTCTTTCAATTATCCACCACCCTTCAATATCGGTTGTTTGTAAATAATGGGAATCTGTCTTCATTCGCTTTTATTTACTATTGTATTTTATTTAACAGTGTGATATGTCATGTAACACTAATAATTATTAAAACTCGATGATTCTTCCATCGTTTGCTCAACGCTACGTTCTACCCGCCAATTTACCACTGTATTACTTGAAACAACTTCTCCTACTGTTTAACACCCCTCCGTCGTACAAGTGTCTTTTATCTATGTGTAATCTTCCAATGCTCTGTTTTTTAAATTCTGAATCATGATCCGGTAGACGACTGTAGTTCGATGCTGATTTCTCTTCTCTTTTTGGAAATAAACGCGTACCCACTTTCAGATCGAATTGTCCGTTGTTTATTTGTGTATTTCATTCAAACATCATGAGAATCAAAGACAGTGGGGAAGAGATGAATAAAAATCACATAAATCTCCCATTATAATAACCTTCGCGTTCTGGGTTGCCATTAAAACGGACTATCATCCAGTTAAGGAAGTCATACAAAGCTAACTTCAAAAAAACTAGATGGGTGTTTCTAAACATTACAGTAATCGCATGCGTATTCCTCTCGAAGCGTACTGATCCCGCACAATTGCGAGGTTCCAGCTTGAACGGATCCTCCACTATTATACGTTGGTTGTAGAAGGGGGATTCCCATTTCGTCACCAATCTTCCACTTTTGATAGAAATGATATGTCTGTCAAAACTGGAAAAAATTAATGAACGATCTACTTGACGTACACATATACTTACTTGAATTCGCTCATGTACTGCAGAAATGTCCAATAAATCGTGGCAACATTGGCCTCGTCCGCCCACTCCGATGGCCTCCAGTTTCCGAGACATTTCTTGATGTTTCTTGTCTTGTAGTATCTGTCGTGGGTGACCTCGAGGGTTCCATCAAGGCCGAGCACCTCGTGCAAGTTTGGCACGACCTTCTTCACTGAAACATGAATAATGACTTTGTGAACTTTGGAGATTATTGCTTACCCTGGAGATAATGTATAAGCATGTAGCAAAGACTGAGGCTATTCAAATAGCCTTCCTTCGCTCCTGGCATCCCGATGGTGGCAATCATTTTCTTGAGGTTCTTGATGAGGACCCGCACTCTTGGGTCCACTTGGCAATACCAAGCAAGGAGTTGCGTGTTCCTTTTGACATCATCCGAATTCACGGCGAGGTCAACGTGGACTCCGGATTCAATATGAATCAATTGGAGGACGTACATCATCTGTAAGGAGTTTGTTGAACTTTCAGTTGAAATCGACTCAAATCTCACCTTCTTGGCAACGACGTTGATCGTTTTGAATTGTCCCGTGTTTTCCATTATCTCCTCGAGTCTGGCTAGCACGTCTTCGGCTTCCATCCAAGGAACGTCGACGCACAAATCCACATCAGAAGTGGAGATGTCCACGCCGACGGCGAGCGATCCAGTCAGAAGAGTACTGGCTTCTGGAAACTGATAGTTGTGAACGGTGCAAAGTTTTCAGTCGACTCACCTGGGAGTCTATTCTTGATGACTCTTTTAGTCTCCTTGACGACGTAAAACAATTTACGCCGATATCCGAGGTTATTATTCACGGACCGCATTGCCACTGAGAGCTGAAACAGTTCATTCGTTGAACAGCTGGAATTTGAGCATCGAGGATTACCTTCTGGAGCATTTCTTCCTCAGTCGGTCGTGGGCGTGTGAATCTTGCAAACAGGGGGTTTGGATAAACAGGAAGCTGACGAACAGGCCATGTCGAAGTCATTGCTCGTTTGGTAGTGCAAGTCTGAACAGTATAAATTGACTGAACGCACAATGGAAGAGGAGAACATAAACACTGAGTTGAATGAAAATCGAGGAGAAATAAACGAAAAGAGAGTGAGCGGAGAGGGAGGTGAAACACCAACGTTTGAAAAATTGGTTCGGTGAGAGAAGCCAAAGGGTGGACGCACACCATAATTTTTATGACGAAGGGAATGTTTTTGTCGCCCGGTGCTCACTCGCCGCCAAAGGATGGATCAAGTATAGGCACCCCACGCCTTTTTATATGTGAAATTTACCAATATCATCGTGTGAGCCACTAAACGAGGGGGTGTCTATTCTAACCATTACCATTACCTGGTTAAATTTCAGCCAAATGTTAGATGGTCACCCTAAACACTTCGGCTTTCACATCTGCTCCGCTTCACGAAAAAGGTGAAGCAGATGTGAAATGATGTTGCAAGAAAACAAGGGGACAAACGAAGGTGGGGTCACGTATATGCTTCTTCTCACAAGGGAAGCGTTTTCCGACGATCTTTCAGACTTTTCTATAAACTTTCGGAATGACATTCTTTCGAATGTTTCTTGCCTTATTTCGCTCCAGAATGAGCAGATGGTTCCGTCTTCTGACCTCGTGAATCAGAATTGAAATGGAAGCTAACGAAAGCAAAACAGAGCAGGGACGGCAAGCGTGCAAACGGAAAGGGTAGCGTATCATTCGATATAATGTTAAATTGTACCCTTCATACTAGAATGTTTAGAAGCCTGTTTCTGGGGAAGAGTAAGAAAAGAACTAGAGGCTTTTTGGCTACTCCCCAGAGATAGGCCAAGCATTTGTGATTGTGTGATTCGAAACGCAACAGAGCTTCAGTTTCAGAGCTGTTGCTTTAGAAGTAATATAGGATGTTATAAACACATTATTACGATGGAAAATGAACGAATGTCTTCTATTGAGGTTGCGTGAAGGAAAAATGAGAGAACAAGGCGAATGATTGAGAACATGCGTAAATCAAATTCGGAATTCATATCAGGCAGAAAAATGATAAGGCAAAACGATAAGCTAACAAACGGAAAGTGCTGCGTTGTCAGCAAAAGTAGTCGACGTAATTTTGCACTTTATTCTAGGAAAGGAGGTTTGAAATGTTGCGACTGTATGAAAACTGACTTTGAACAAAATACGTCAGTGTAGACTTTGGGAAAGGACGTGGTAACCGCGTTTTCAATCGGTTAGCATTTTTTTAAATATATGAAGTGTGATAAGGTTAGTTGAGTAAGCAGAGAGTGATTAGGCAGTAGAAGGAGAGAGTTAGAAGTTAGTAATCAACGGGGTGGTATCAAGGAAGGATAAGAATTGATAGGGTGTAAGAAAGGAGGGCTGGTTACGGAAGAGGTTGTAGAAGTCATCAAAGTCAATTTTGTGCAAATGGAGCAGAGATGTTGAGACAATGTGAATATGAGAATTGAAATGGAAGATGATGGAAGCAAAACGAAAAAAGAACGGTAAGCACACAAACGGGGAAAGTCGCGTATCAGTCAGCAGAACGCTAAACTCTATCCTTCAAAGAAGGAGATCTGGGAACCTGTGGAGAGTTGAATGAGAACAGGATCCGTAGGTGTAAAATTAATGTGATCACATTGGACTTCTGTCGGGGGGAAAAGTCGATATCCAGTGATTGTCTGATTCGAAATACAACAGAAGATACAGCGTGATTAATGACAAGAACATCTGTGATATCCTGTCTTCTCCAGTCTCATCGCAGCATTACACTCCGACCCGCGAAACTTTTCCGTGAAGAACAGCAGGCGTGAACTGCCCTTTCTTCTTTTTTATCAGTTGGATCAAGCTAAAATAGACGGAAAATGGGATTAACAGTATAAGGAAGTGTCATTCTGCAAATTCATAGAAAAGACTGAAAGGTCATCTGAAAACATTTCCCTTGTGAGAAGAAGCACATTCGTGACTCCACCTTGGTAAATTCGCGTGCTTCCTGGCTACATCATTTTTCGTCTGCTTCGTCCTTTCCGTACTCCAGCAGTAGTGATTAGGTTTAAGATAAGAAGGTTTCGAAGCCTGCCTCTGGGGGAGAGTTGAATAAGAACAAGAGACTTTTGGGCTACTCCCGGGAGATACGCCTACATAGCATTTGTGATTGTGTGATTCGAAATGCAACAGAGTTTCAGTTTCACAGCTGCTATTTTAGGAACAATATAGGATGTTATAAACACATAATTACGATGGTAAATTAACGAATGTCTTCTATTGAGGTTGCATGAAGGAAAAATGAGAGAACAAGGCGAATGATTGAGAAGAAAAACCGGATAAATGAAAGCGTGCGTGAATAAAATTCGGAGTTGATAACCGTACCGAAACAAAGAAGGTAAACCGGTGAGCTCGCAGCATTACACTCTGACCCGCGAAACTTTTCCGTGAAGAACAGCAGGCGTGAACCGCCCGTTTTTCTTATTGATCATTTCTTTTTGATTTATCAAGCTATTAAAAAATAAAGAAACCAACCGGCAAGAAAATAAAAGTTGAGTAATGACGTACTATTGTTGTCCTACTGGGTTAGTCGCGGAGTTCTCACTCGCCAGTTTCTACAAATCTTTTCTCAAAAAAGAAGGAAGGAAATGCGAAAGCCGATTAATCTAGCTGTCCGGCTGCACCGAATATGAGTGCTCTCCGCTTGTCTGTCTCAGCTCCTTCAAAAAAAATGTCCGGCAAAGTGTCTAACAGACTACGTTTTCCAGGGCATTCAACTGAAAATTTAATCCGTCAGTGTAGAGATAACAGAAAAGAGTTGGGCTCATTTCCTTTGAGAGATTAAAATCCAGTGAGCGTGTAATCTGGAATACGTAGGAAGAATACGTTTTTCACAACTTTTTGGTCATTATTTTGCTAACAAAATGAAACAGAGACGATGTTATAAGAGAAATGAACCAGAGAAGTTACCAAAAAGCTGAATCCCGCGAATGAAGGAAGATGTGTTTCTTGCAAAGTCCAGCTTCTAATCCTTGTCGCAATAGCGTCTCGAGGTCCATTTGAAAATGGTTTGAGCTATACGAATTTTCCAATAGCACTCTTCAAATTTTTTGATGATCTCAATTTTTCTTTCCTCATTCCGGGTGGACATCGAGCACTTTCAGTGATTGGTTTCGAAAGGGTCGAGAATTTTTCTGTCTCTCAAATTGATAAGGGAGAACAATTGTAATGTTTGATGAAAGGGGTGGTGACAGCGGTTTCAATCAGATTGATAGCGCTCTCTACATTCCACTTCAAAATCGGAAAAAAAATCGGGCTTTCCCTCCAACAGCACTCTGAAATAGTGGAAACTTGTGAACAAGGAGTTACGTTTGCACTCTCTTTTCTCGAATACCAGAGGGGGATGGAAGGCTTGACACGGCCAAGAAGGGAGAATACATTTTTCGTCGCTTCAGCTCCCCATTTTCCAATCAATTAATGAAACTGTCAAGAAAAAAGAAAGAGTGGTTAGCGCTTGCTGTCCTTCTGGAAAAAAAGTTTCACGGGCCACAGTGTAATGCTGCTATGAGACTGGATATGGCATGACAGCGCAGGCGTTCTTGTCATCACATTAAACACGCTGTATCTTCTGTTATATTTCGAGTTACACAATCACTGGATATCCACCATTTCCTTGTCAGAAGCGGTCTAATCCACAGCTACAAGAATTGTACTGTGAATGTGTGTGAATTCGTGTGAATTTGATCAACATCCAAGAATCATGACGTAGAATAGGAGAAAATAAAAGATTCACCGTTCTCGGCGTTGCCTAACTTGCCAGATGAGCAAAAGAGACAGGTGTGCAAGAAAACGCCACTCACTGCACTCGGCGTTGCATAACTTGCCAGATGAGCAAAAGAGACCGGTGTGGTCTCCTCCCGTCGCACACAAACCATAGCGGTGGTCGGAACCCGCGAGATGTCGGTACATTGGCAACCCTCCCCTATATAACCGCGCGCGTTCTGTGCGGTGAACGGGGGCTCCTGGAAGAGATTCCAGTGCGAGCCGGGTGCAGTGTGCGGCGTGTCGGCCGAGGCGCCCAATTCTATTCAAATTCTAATCAAGTGAACTGAGAAAAAAACTATATGTTTTTTTTGCATTTAGGGACTTCAATTTGACTGATTTTTTGTGGAACTTTGTGGAAGGGAAAAGGAGTAGAAATTAAGAAAACGATATTTTTGCAGTTTAGCTTTTTTCAGAAAACAGGACACTGCCGTCAGTGTCCCGCGCACCTCGCACACAAACCACAAAGGTGGTCGTGACCCGTGAGATGATGATATCAAAAAATTGTCAATAGCAAACTGGTAGAACATATTTAGGACTACAAGTTTGCAGTTGACAACTTTTCGATACCTCTTATCAATCTCAAGATATAATGATTCTCCGGCAGAGCTCTCCTCGGCCACTTCTATGGCATCAGATACTAACTTGGGAAGAACAAATAGCGGGACCTGCAATGGCAAAATCGCAGCATTATACTCTGACCCGCGAAACATTTCCCGGAAGAACAGCAGTCGTGAACCGCCTTTTCTGTTCTCAAAGCTCTGCACTCACCAGTCTCCACGAATCTTTCCTCCAAAAAGAAGGAAAGAACCGCTTAATCTAGCTGTCCGGCTGCGTGTCCGCTTCTTCAAACTTTGTTGTTTTTTCGCGCACTTCCTTCCCCTCTCCTTCTGCACTTGTTCCGTTGTCTCTTACACACGAAAGTTCCCCCGAGTCCATTCGCCTCTATCTTTTTTTGCGTTATAAATTCGCATTGTTCCTTGAGAGTGTTTCTCGGTTTCTTTTCGAGGTTCCCTTCCGTTTGCTTGCACGCTTTACTTATTCTTAGTATGTGCGGTTTCTATGAAGCAGTAAAGTTTATAATGGGATATTCACAAAATTGGCTCTTACTTACTTACTTAGGCTATTTCATAAGTGAGTCTCGGAAAAAGGAGAAGAGCACAGCTGATTTCATCTCTTGCAGTGCCACAGCCCTTGACGGTTGTGTTTGATGGTTGTGTTCCCCGGAAGAATGTGTTAGTGCGCAGAACCGCATCGAGAGAATGAGAACGACGGCAGAGCTCTCCAGGGTTGCGGGGCCTTTTCGATGATATCCGATCGCATGTCAATGCGTTTCTAAATCTGCTCCTGACCTAATTGATAAGTAATGAACTAAAGGCGCTTTAACGCCTCACCAGCGCAAATGAGAGATTGATACACGGATGCAAGTGGGACTCCAGTACTCTTCTATAGTCCGCGTACAGAACATTTCGGCTCGTTCTCCAGGGTGGAAAAAATAGAGACCGGATTCATGAACATAGGACGTCCAGAGGTGTGTTTTATGCTCGATAGAAGAACGGCAGAAAGTGAACTAATATTTGTAAACAAAACGCTACAGTAAATTTACTTTACTTTGGAGACTTTGGAGGTCTGTATTCATGATGTGGCATCATGCAGACCACAGCTCAAAAACTGCCAAGTCTTCCGGTCTTTCGCGATTGTCGACCAATGCACGGTTGTTTCGCCGAAGGTGTTGAGGAATATCGCAAACGGATCCATCCATCGCCGCGGGGATCGCCTCTTGGTCTTTTCTTCCACCTCGGGTACCAGCTGAGAGTATCCGTTGATCACCTTCCATCCCTTCGTCGTGCCACGTGTCCTGCCCAACTTCTGCTTCGCAATGTTTTCCAGTGGGTCTCGCACCTTTGAAAGTCGACGTATGTCCTGTCGATGAAGGTTCTTCTCTCGTTGTTCTTTCAGTGTTATCCCGACGAGCGCTCTTTCCATTGCAGCATGTGCGACGCTCAGTTGTTCAGCCGACTTCTTAGTGAACGCCCACGTCTCCGTTCCGTATGTGATTGCGGGGAGAACGGTTGAATCGAAGAGTTTCGCCTTGATCTCCATGTTGTCGCATTCATCGAGGATGACCTTCAACTGCCGAAACGCTGCCCAACCGGCGCTCTTTCTTCTTGTGATTTCCGGAGCAAATCTCTTTCTCGTCTTCCCAGATAGATGTACTTATCTGTGTCGTCTAATGGTCGGGTGCCGATCTTCACTTGGTTCGAGTGGGAGAATCGGTTTCTGAGCGTCATTGACTTCATCTCGTTGATTTGCAAGCCGGCTCTGGCACTGGTTCTCACGAGGTCTTCTAGCATCCTGCTTGATTCGGCGGAGTCGTGGGAGATGAGGACGATGTCATCTGGTTCAGAGCCGTGCCCCGGAAGACTGTGGTTAGACTCTAAATAATAAAACCGAGCTCACAGACAGTCGGCCTCTTTCATATGAATTCTGAATAGAGCGTGAATGGTTTACAGCACGTGTTGGTGTCCAAAACCTCAATGTCAATGCACAAATGCCGAAAGTGTGAGGAGACGGTATTTTATTTATTCATTCCATCCGTCCGCACGTTTTCCAGGGGGAAAGTGCTATTAGGATAGTTTATATCTAACTCTTGTATATGTGGATCAGACCGCTTCTGTCTCGGGGGGAAGGATTGGTTATCCAGTGATTGTGTGACTCGAAATACAACAGAAGATACGACATCTTCTCAGAGAACTTCGAATCCAGCCACTAACTCACTGCTCTCGACGTTGCCTAACTTGCCAGATTGGCGAGGAGACGAGTTGCCGTCAGTGTCCCCCTCCCCTCGCACACAAACCATAGCGGTGGTCGGAACCCGTGAGATGTCGGTACATTGACAACCCTCCCCTATATAACCGCGCGCGTTCTGTGCGGTGAACGGGGGGCTCCTGGAAGAGATTCCAGTGCGAGCCGGGTGCAGTGTGCGGCGTGTCGGCCGAGGCGCCCAATTCTATTCAAATTCTAATCAAGTGAACTGAGAAAAAAACTATATGTTTTTTTTGCATTTAGGGACTTCAATTTGACTGATTTTTTGTGGAACTTTGTGGAAGGGAAAAGGAGTAGAAATTAAGAAAACGATATTTTTGCAGTTTAGCTTTTTTCAGAAAACAGGACACTGCCGTCAGTGTCCCGCGCACCTCGCACACAAACCACAAAGGTGGTCGTGACCCGTGAGATGATGATATCAAAAAATTGTCAATAGCAAACTGGTAGAACATATTTAGGACTACAAGTTTGCAGTTGACAACTTTTCGATACCTCTTATCAATCTCAAGATATAATGATTCTCCGGCAGAGCTCTCCTCGGCCATTTCGATGGCATCAGATACTAACTTGGGAAGAACAAATAGCGGGACCTGCAATGGCAAAATCGCAGCATTACAACTGTAACTTTTTTCCGGAAGAAGTCGTGAACCGCCTTTTCGTTCTCAATTCTCTCCATCCACCAGTCTCCACGAATCTTTCCTCCAAAAAGAAGGAAAGAACCGCTTAATCTAGCTGTCCGGCTGCGTGTCCGTTTTTTCAAATTTCGTTGTTCTTTCGCGCACTTCCTCTCCTTTCCTTCTGCACTTGTTCCGTTGCCTCACACGAAAGTTCCCCCGAGTTCATTCGCCACTGGCTCTTTTTTCGCGCCATAAATGCACATTGTTCCTAGAGAGTGTTTCTCGGCTTCTCGTTGAGGTTCCCTTCCGTTTGCTTGCACTCCTTACTTATTCTTAGTACGCGCGGTTTCTATGAAACAATAAAGTTTATAATGGGATATTCACAAAATTGGCTCGAAGGCGAGATATTAGGCTGTTTCATAAGTGAGTCTCGGAGACAGGAGAAGAGCACAGCTGATTTCATCTCTTGCAGTACCACAGCCCTTGATGGTTGTGTTTGATGGTTGTGTTCCCCGGAAGAATGTGTTAGTGCGCAGAACCGCATCGAGAGAATGAGAACGACGGCAGAGCTCCCCAGGGTTGCGGGGCCTTTTCAATCACATCCGATCGTATGTCAATGCGTTTCTAAAGCTGCTCCTGACCTAATTGATAAGTAATGAACTAAAGGCGCTTTAACGCCTCACCAGCGCAAATGAAATATTGATACACGGATGCAAGTGGGACTCCAGTACTCTTCTATAGTCCGCGTACAGAACATTTCGGTTCGTTCTCCAGGGTGGCGAAAATAGAGACCGAATTCATGAACATAGGACGTCCAGAGGTGTGGTTTATGCTCGATAGAAGAACGGCAGAAAGTGAACTAATATTTGTAAACAAAACGCTACAGTAAACTTTTTTAAAGTAAACCACAACATCAGTCGCAATTGCGATGTAAACCTAAACAATTTGAATTGAGATGAAGTGTTCACAAACTTTTTGGAATTCCACTCGATTCATCATTATATTTACTTTATATCTCGTTATCAATATGGACCACTCTGACGCCGACGTGGTTTCCAACCGTTGGCCCCCAATCGAAGAACGGCAGGAAAAAAAATGAACTATCGTCCAAATGCGCGCGCAAACCCCCCTGCTCATCAAAATTTTGGAATCGAGAGAAGATAATTATGAACAAACCACAAAGTAATCGAAGTAGACGCAGTTTTCATTCATAACTTTCTGGATTAGACAATTAATCTCTGGCCTAAAGATGGTGCCAAGCGCGCTCCGTTGAACTTTATTTCTCTGCGTCTCTTGGCGCCTAAAACTACCGTTTGAACAAGCGAACGGGGGGGGGGGGGGGGGAGTACATCGATTTTCACGGCGTGCAAAGACGTTCGTTCGAGCCAAAATACCGTCTCATCTCATTTGCGACAATTCTCAATAAAGTGCACATGGTTTTGGCATGACCTACGTGTTGGGGTGTGAGGCCATGAGAATGAAGAGAGGGCACAAGAACTTCTCTCTTATAACTTTTATCAATAGTTTGAAAAATAGAAAAACTAACCGGTAAAAAATGAGAGTTGAGAAATGGTCCACCACAGCCGTCCTACTGGCTTAGCCGGCGAGCTCTCACTCGACAGTCTCCACAAATCTTCCCTCCAAAGGGAAGGCCGGGAAAGGAGAAAACCGCTTAATGTAGCTGTCCGGTTGCATGTCCTGCCTTTTCTTCAAGATTATTTGTTTTTTCGTTCACTTTTTCTCTGCTCTTTCTGCCTTTGTTCCACCTGGCTATCTCATGCTCATGAAAGTTCCCCGAGTCCAGTCGCCGCTAGCTTTTTTTCGTGCCATGGATTCACTATGATCTTTGGAAGCGCTTCTCGGTTTTTTTGAAGTTCACCTTTCCTTTCGCAACTCCGCAACAACTCCCAATTACCATTTCTTTGATGTTTTATCGCCGTTGAGAGATTTCGTCGACTCTTTTGCTTTTTCCGTCATTCCAATTACTTTATTCGATCATTCATAAACTTCTCATCTCCATCTCGTCATGCACCGCTCCTACGCCGCCGTCGTTGCCAACCGTTGGCCTCCAATCAAGGACGTCCCTTGCCCACCTCTTCCGGACTCCTTCCCAATGGAGAAGAAAGTCGAGCAGGAAGTCATGATGGGACCAACAAGACTTCCTTACACCAAGTGCCCTCTTGCGCTGAAAAAGGTAAGTAACTTTCACATTTGTTCAGAGAGAACTAGCGGAAAAATTGTACTGCAAAGGGTACCGTTTTCTTTGGGGTGCCGGGTAACATCAATTAGTCATCATCGCTGTCATAACTTTTGGACATCTCTCTCATGTCATCTCCGTCATCGAGTTCATAGTCGCCAGAATTTGTCGTTTCATGGTCTAGAATCCCTCTCCCAGAAATATAGGGCATGGTTAGGGTTTCTGATCCCCTGAATCTATGTGGCCTAGAACTCTCAAATCCTTTGGAATCATAGACCACGTTAGGTGCTTCCGAGAAAAAGAAAAGCTGTATACAATTTCGAAGAAAAATGAAGAAATATTTGCTTTTACGATAGATGAATTTCAGATGGAAGGCGAGTTGCAACTCCAGCCCGATGAAGCCCACCGCGAAAAGTTGACAAAGGCGGAGAATGCTGCTCGAAATGCGATTATGAAGTTTCTCAATGGTAACTTACTTCATGGAACTTCAATCAGGATTTATTTCAGAGTACCCTAGACATTTTGACAGAGACTATTCTGAGTCTGCAGAATACCCGGCAGAAAATGTTTTTCGAGGCTCGAAGGTTCTCAGAACAGGCTCCTTCGCGGCTGGACTCGACACGAGGTCTTCAGACGTAGACCTCACGATAGCGGTGACGAAGACAAAACTTTCAAAAATCGCAACACTGTTCGCCATCAAGAGGAGCTTGGAAAGAGAAGTGTCTACTTACACAGACGCACGGAAAACAGAAGATGGGCGCACAGTGACGATCGAGGAAGAAACGTTTTCCAGACTTTATGTCGTCATCAGCATTGTGAGTTGGTCAGAGATTTTTCTGAAAATCAGGAACTGTATTTCAGCCTGTACTTCAAATGACGCACACACGAACTGGAGTCACAATTGATGTGACAATAAAAGGCATCGACGCTGTCAATAACACGCAATTTTTGGTCTGGTGCAAACAGAGTGAGCTTTCACCTTTTAAACTGTCATTTGAATGGAATTTGCAGTCGACCCACGGTTCGAACCATTGTGCCGGGCGGTCAAGAGCTGGGCTCACACCATTGTCATCGAGAACTCGAGGAAGGGACGGCTGAACGGCTTTGCTGTTTGTCTACTGCTCATTAATTTCCTCCAAAGTAATCATCATCACTTTTTATTTTTCGAAATCAATTCATATATTTCAGCAGGAACTCGCCCAGCCGTTCTCCCTACGTTCAGCAAAGCCATCACCCAACCGTTCAATAGTTGGAGGAATTTGATGCTCTTCAGTGGCGATTATGAAGAGATGAACGTCAAGATGCTGTTAGCCAAAGGTTCTGATCCGAAAAAGAACACAAAGTCAGTTATCGAACTATTCATCGACTTTATCGATTATTATTCGGAGTTCGAGTGAGTTGCCCTGAACCGGTTCTAGACGAAACTCTTTTTTTCCAGCTTCTCAAGATTCTATGTATCTGTACAGACTGGTACTGCGCCGAGTAGGGATTGGAGCCAGAATCCTTTCATGCGGATTGAAGATCCTCTGAAGATCCCAGCCTACAACTGCGGCCACACAGTCAAACGCTACTACGACTACCAACAAATTCTCAATAAGTTCTGGAAAACGTCGGAGAACATTTCGCAAAACGGGAGAATCTACTTTTGGAGAAAGAGCGAAGCGTTCAAGCGCATCGAGAGAGAAGCCGGCAAGCAGGACCCTGAGCGGAACATACGCTTTTGCAACGAATCTCCAATCATCTTTAGTGATTCTAACCAGCCCGATTTCGACTCGTTGAAAGAGCACTGTGAGCACATCTCAAAATGTGCGTGCCTCCAACTCAAATTCTAATTATGTTCTGATAAACATTGCACCAGAGTCAAACCACAAATTTAATCTGACTTGCTCAGCTCAGTTCAGTTGAAAATGAGAGGTTCTGCCAACCCACCTGCTGTGCGGCTTAAGCCGGTATAATTACTGCGTTGAGGTGGCTGCCAGACACCGCCGAAGAGCGCGTTCAGAAGTAGCGATGTATTTGGAAATTACAGTGAGAAGGAGTTAAATAGTAGTGGGTTGGCATTGATAAATATGTGTGAAAGCGGACAATTAGCAAGATAAGAATGACATAGCTTCGTATCAGTTCTTCTTCGTCGGCGTGCTGCTCTCTTCCTCCTCGTCGTCAAGGTTGATGTCAGCCGGGTGCGGGAGATATCCTCTGCGCTCCGATGGAGAACCAACTCTGGCGGTCTCCGGTTGGATGTTGAGTTCCGGCTTTTGCTTCGGCTTCTTCACCGGAGTCTTCGGCTGCAGAGTTGTCGGGCGAGCCGGCTTCTTGGCAGCGTCTTGTTTCTTGCTTGCGTCTGGCTTGTTCTGGAATGATTGCTCTATGAGAGAAGGTACAATATAGTAGTAACGTACCGAGTCAGCCATGGTGGGAGCTTAGCTGAGGTTGAGCTTGAGCTTGAGGTAAACTGACAAGCCACGGAGAGACGAGCGTCGAGGCAGATCGACGAGCGAATGAGGAAAGGACGAGTGCTTGGCAACACCCACATCTGCTCACCCACACTCCTCCCCCTTCGCTCAAATTCGTTGGTTTGCGGAGGCGGTGTGGAGCAAAGAGACGGCAGATAATCTTGACCAATTATCGGCACCGAGCGTTTTTAGTTTCTCGTCGCAAATCCTGAAATTGTTCTGGCTTCTCAAAGATGAAAAAGGAGCCGCTGGGTATGGCGGTGATTTCTGGGGGAAAAGCCTTTGTAGCTCAGTTCCCACCAATTTCCCCGATAATTGTGCTGTTTTTTGCTTTTCCCAATTTATTTAATTGTTTGAAAATGAAAATTAGATACGTATATAATATATTGCTGAAGATAAGGGTGGAACAACCATACTGACGGGGATTCGATGGGAACATGAAGTGGAGGGGAGACTGTATCACAAATAAAGAATGGAGAAAGTGGGGGGAAGACGACTGAGAGGAAGAAACGTTTAACACAGACGACAATTCAAAGGCACTGTTGTAACTAAAAATTAGAGGAGAAAAAATGAAAAAGAAATGACGATAAATAGAGAGAAACCAGGAGAAAAGAACGAAGAAGCTAGGAGAAGTGCATGGAGGGGAATGATATGCCGGGGGTGTTAACTGGGCAAATTTCGCAATAGGGGCTCTTTTTCAAGTCAAAATCAGATCGGTCGTAACCGTGGAAACTTGTCAAAGTGCAATTCACGGCGGAGACGTTTCTGGTTTCGAAATATTCACTTGACGCCGAGCCGAGTTATAGGAGGGGGGTTTAACAAAAAATTACTGGTTGCCCCCCATCATTTGGTTGAGGGTCTTGGCCTTCGGAGCATTCGAGCCGGTCGGGTTGAGCGAGAGGCTCATGAACTGATCCAATCCCGCGAACGAATTGCCGACCTGAACATCCTCATTTTGCTTTTTTTTAATGGTTAACCGCAAAAAAGTTACCTTTGGAGATGGCCCTCCAAAGTCGAGTGGTTTCGGTTGTTGTTGTTGGGCAGCGGCCGGCTGCATTGGAGCCAATCCTCCGAACGCGGACGACGCTCCGATGGACGGGCCGAAATCGAAGCCGTTGAATCCTCCATTCGATTGGGCGACAACCGGGGCTGGTTGAGCGGGCGCGGCGGACAGCGGAGCTTGTTGTGGCTGAAAGAAGGCGGGTTGATTTTAGGGAACAAAGATGATGTTCACTGCAACGACTTTTTGAGAAACTAACGAATACCAGTTCTGTTTTGGTTCTCGAGTCTCTCATAAGCTTGGTTGACACAATTTTCCAATTTTAGAGATTACCCCATGACGTGATGCTTCGATAGATACGTTCTCTTGATCCTAATCAATGCTTGAGAACATAGGTATCTGATTTCTTGATGAAAAATCTCGTGTGTCTGGGCTTCGAGACCACATCGTTACACGCCGGAAAGTTCTCATTTATATCGCTCGGCGCATTCCTTCACTTCTCCTCTCATTCCACGGCTTTCCACATTCTCCAATTTCAAAAAACTCACAGCTGGCGCGAATCCAAACAGGTCCTGCATTGGAGCCGCAGCAGATGGCGCCATCGTTGGGGCGGCGACCGGTGTCGAGGCGACCGGGGCCAACTGAAAAGAGAAGCCGTTTTCATTCGAATAGGAGGAACATCTGTCGTTTTTTTTTGTTCGAATCCGTCTCATTACTCACCGAGAACAAGTCCAGCGAGTTGCTCGGAGCAGCGGCCGTTGGAGCGGGGGCCGGCGACGGATCGTCGAACCCTCCGAGCAGATCGAAGTTGCTCGGGCCTTTGTTTCCCACTGAAAAGTTCACTTTTCGTCTTGCAACTCATTTGTCTTCGTTTCGAGGTAATTTTTTCGGATATACGCGGTTTTCTGATTTTTTCCATGCTTTTGGAGGTGAAAGACTCTATTTGCCTCGAAATGTTCGCAATCTCTGCATTTTTTTCGGCGATTATTCCTTATCTAATTTTTTTTTCAATATTTTCTCCTCATTTTATTTGTTCTTATTCAATTTCCTACTGTTCCGCTCTACTTTCTTTTCACTTCTCTCCGATTCTCGCAATTCGACGCGCATTCGTGTCTGTGAAATTGCGTCGCGGTGTTTGCACACATTGCTGACAATTCCCATGCAAAACGCTAAAAATGCTAAAATCACGTTTTCTGGGTTGTTTTGAGCATGGAAAAGCAAAAAATGGCGATGAAGAATTTTTTGGAAGCATATTGAAGTAGAAAAAATCATCCCTTAATGGTGAAATTCGTGAATTTCGATGGCGATCCTTAAAGGCGCATGGTTTTGCGTTTGTTGAGTATTACGAAGCGTAGAAACAAAATTGGAGGTGAAAGGAACGTTTTGAACAAGATTTTTTCTAATTTTCCGGTCCATCCGTTCTAGAGATCTCACTTTTTCCCATCTCATTGTTATCTTTCGTGTCTGCCGGGTTTCTCGCGTTTCTCTTTTTTTTTTTTGAAAACTTCATCAGCCATTACCTGGGGAAAGCGGCGGAGCAACGTAGTTTGTCGCAGAAGCCGACGGCGGTGGGATGGCTGGGACGGCGTCGAAGAACGACTTCGGCTTGGTCGGGTTCGGCGTCGACTTATTGGTGGCGGCCGGTTGCGACGAGCGGGAGCTCACAAAATCGCCGAATCCGTCGTCCTCGTCGACCTTGTTCTTCGACGACTGAAAGAGAATGAGGATAAGCTTGATTCCTAACCCTTTCCATTCTTACCTCATCCACAAATCCAAGTTCCGGCGATGGCGAGCGGTTGGCGTTGGCATTGGAGTTGGAGTTAGAGGAGAAGGAGAAGTTGGAGACTTCACGGGTGTCCTTCTTGTAGTCGTTGAAGTCGTTGCTATCGCTCCACTTCTTTCCTCCAAATCCAGACGACGACGATGAGCTCGACATTTTGATGTCGTATTGATCGTAGCCGCGGTACTTTGACTTGTCGTCGGAGTTGGCCTTCTGGCGTTCCGCCTGCAGTTTATCGTCGTTGTTGAGCAAATCCAAGATCAACCCGACACGGTGACGAACTGAAATTGTGAAATTAGACGAGTAAGGAAGAGAGTGTGACTTACTGTTGACTCCCTGGTCTTTTCCTTTCTCGTCCGTGTATTTGTAATTCTCGAGACGACGAAGCTCGAAGGACTTCTCGCGGGCGCCAGTGACGAAGCGCTCGCTTCCGTTCTTTAGTAGATAGTCGAGCAAGACCAGACTCTGCAATTTTAAGAAAGTTTAGGTTAGATCGGATGATAATTTTCAAGTTCAGTGTCGTCCGTCTCCCGGTCGAGAAATTCCAATTTTCCGCTAGATCCAAAACAAATATGTTGCAATTTTTCTTTCTGTCATTTTCACAGCATTGAGGGGACCAATTTCTTCTCGTTTTCCTCCAGATTCTTCGAAATTCTCACCTTGTACACTCGACGCCACGCGTCCTTGTTGTTCTCCAGCATTCTCGAGAAGAGCGGTGTAAAGACGTTGTAGTAGTCCTCCATATAGCGGCTGCAAGTTCCAATTCATTTCGAGATCGGTTAAATTTTGTAACGCACGTTTTCGTGTATTCCGCGATTTTCTTCATCTGCGGTCCGGTGGGTCCCCATGGATCCTCGTTGGTCGCCTCGCGGACGGCCATCTCCGCCTTCGGATAGTTCATAATCGCATCGTTCCTGAAATCTCGTTTTTTTCTCAACATAGCTTCTTTGCAGCTTTGTTTTCCCCTCATGAAGTGTTTTCTGTAGGAGGGAAAATTGGTGCGCTGGTGACGTGGCAAAAATGAATTCCCGCTCGGGACCGCTTTTCCGATGCATTTCTTAAGGAATTCATCACAAAGACATCATCTTCCTTTGTCTTCCCATGGCACTTTTTGCCTGTCTTCTCTTTTTCCCCCATACCAATGACCCTCTTCGCGAAATGACAGGGTTACACTCCTTGAGGCACGAAATGCATGTGACACGAGCTGTTGGGCGAAGACGCCCTCCAATTGTGCCAATTAAGCTGCCCATTGGCACTTGCTGCTCGCGCATCGATTCGCCGACGTTTTTTCCGCTTGGCTCCGGAATTTCAGCCACTTTCTCAATATTTTCCTGTGGAAATCGCTGCCAATTTTTCGTGAGTTGACATTGAAAACAAAACTTTTGCTTATTACACGTCGAATGTTGCGCTTCGGGGGTTTAGCACATTTTCCACAAGAATGAGCGGGTTTATCGCATGATTAGAGCTCTCACAGGGGCTTCAGACAGATTCGTGCCCTTTCCGCTTGAAAAATGCCAATTTTCCTAATGTACTCTGTAATTTTAGCGAGAGAAAAATAACTCACATCGACTCGGCGACTTTGCGGACGTACTCGTTGCGAGTGATCGCCGAAGCGGTGCTCTTGATAGTGTCCGTAAGGCCCGAGAAGAGGTCCGACATGGCTGCAAGTTGCAATTGAGACGTGGCCAACGGTCTGTAAGAAACTGACGTGTACAACGAACAAGTAAGAAAACGAGAAAAAAGAAGAATTTGCGGTGAGAAAGAGTGTGAGAAAGTGTAGAGGAGAGGACGGTGAAAGAACAAAGTTTCGTCGTCGCCTAGGGTAGTTGCCCTCGAATGCCGCCGCCGCCGCCGCCGCTGCGGTTCAAGGTGTTCAGTTCGGAGAAAATCAATAGATGCAACGTCGCATCGTCCTGTGCGGGGCCGTTCGCAGAGAGCGGGGGAGGAGGCAGAGGCGCATTATTATGTACATATCGAATAATATAAACCGGCGGTGATCGTCGAGAGTGTGCGAGGAGGCCTTGCTGACGGGCAGAGACACGCGGAAGAGTGGGCAAGCGCGGAGAGCGCAGAGATCCAACGCGATTGAAGAAAGTGCGCCCCAGCAAATTGACAGACGCCTGTGACAATGGAAACCGGGTTTTCGTTCGTTTTACACGTGGTTTTGCGAGAGAAAGTGCGAAAAAAGTGAAGAACGGTGTTCTAGAATGTTTCAGGTGTCATTTTTTAAGTAGAGAATGGGGAAAAACAGGGAAAAACCGGAAGAAAACGGCCAGAAAAGTCCAAAACCCATGAGGTGGCCTATTACTGGCAATATCGACAGATTTCAGAAGAAAACAAGAAGCGAAAACGTGGAAAATATAAAATTGAATGACACATTTCGATAATACGAAGAGAGACTATGAATTGATAAGAGTTATCTCATTTTTCAGTCAGCGGGAAAAGTGTAGTTGTTTTCGGCTGAAAAAACGAGGAAATTGGCCGGAAATTGCGAATCTAACCGAATCTAGCACTAAATTCAATGTTTTTCAAAGGAAATCTCTAGATTTAACGGGGAGTGAAGGGAGTAGAGAATGAAGGAGAATGCGGCGTATCAACGGTTGATGAAGATTCACGTGAAAATGTTCACGTTCTGTGGTGTTAAGTAAGAGGAATCGCGAGAGAACAGTTGATGAAAAGATAACGGATGAAAAATGAAAATAACGAACATTTTCTGTACTTCTGTACCTGAAAACCAGTAATTCACTTACAGATCTGAGAGAATTTAGCACTCTTTTTCGTGGACTCCTTCTAAAAATAATATCAATTTGGGTTCTGAAGTCAGATACTCATGAAGACGATTTTGCGCAGCGATATCCCTCAAAAACAACGCAGGTGGCGAACCAGTGGCGAATACGTCAGCTACAACGGGAGAGAGGTGCGTCTGTCAACACGCTCGTCCAGGTAACCAAGTGATAATTTCCCGTGAGCCCTTGAGCGAAAGGGGTGCGAGTCAGAAGCAGTATTACTTTTTATCAATGCTCAACGAGCTGCCGCGCGCATGAATATCCAAATAAGAGGAAGGAGAGGAGGGAAGGCGAAGGGAAAGGCGAAAGGGGGGATTGTGGCGTCGAGAAAGGTGAGAGAAGGGGGGAAAGTCGAGGGATCTGCTGTCAAATGGGGGCTAAGCCGCGAATGAGTGACGCCAGAGGGTGGTCAGTGAGATGGCAACTTCCCTGCTCACCACTCAGTGGTCTTATGACCCATCTATGGCTCTATTGAGCTCGGAAAAAGTTCCAAAAAGGAAACATGGATTGAGAAGACATCTCATGCAGAACCTTTGAGATACGGAAGCCGAACACCTTGAAGAACATCATTCCTATTAATCTTTTGACTGATTTGTTACCATCTGTATGTTTGGAATGCAACGAACAAAGATTGAACGCGAGTATTTATTTACAGTTATGGTGTTAGTAAGTCTCATCACCGAGATGATGATAGTTGGGATAAATTGGGACAATTGGGACGATTGGGACGATTGGGACGATTGGGACGATTGGGACGATTGGGACGATTGGGACAATTGGGACTAATTGGGACAATAATTGGGACTAGGAATAACACGGGAGATTTTCCCTTCGCAATATAAACATGTAAGATAGTGATTGGGGACATTGTGAATACTCAATGAGTTTTTGGCTCTTTGATACGATCGTCGACATCCTCCTGGACATCCTCCTGGACATTTTCCTGGACATTTTCCTGGACATCCTCCTGAACATCCTCCTGGATATTCTCCTGGATATTCTCCTGAACATCCTCCTGGACATCCTCCTGGACATTCTCCTGAACATCCTTCTGAACATTCTCCTGGACATTCTCTTGAACATCCTCCTGGACATTCTCCTGATCTCCTTTGATATCCTTCTGGTCAACTTTCACGAGACCTTCCATATCAGACTCCTTCATAGCATTTTTGAGGGCATCATCATCGAGATCCTTCTGGAGATCATTCTCGGAATCCTTCTGAAGATCCTCGTGAAGATCCTTCTGGAGATCCTTCTGGAGATCTTTCTGGAAATCCTTCTGAATATCCTCGTGAAGATCCTTCTGGAGATCACTCTGAAGACCCTTCTCAAGATCCTTCTGGAGATCCTTCTGGAGATCCTCGTGAAGACCCTTCTGGACATCTTCGTGAATATCCTTCTGGAGTTCCTCGAGAAGACTCTTCTGGACATCTTCGTGAATATCCTTCTGGAGTTCCTCGAGAAGACTCTTCTGGACATCTTCGTGAATATCCTTCTGGAGTTCCTCGAGAAGACTCTTCTGGACATCTTCGTGAATATCCTTCTGGAGTTCCTCGAGAAGACTCTTCTGGACATCTTCGTGAATATCCTCCTGGAGATCACTCTGAAGACCCTTCTGGAGTTCCTTTTCGAGATCCTTCTGGAGATCCTCGTGAAGATCCTTCTGGAGTTCCTCGTGAAGATCCTTCTGGAGTTCCTCGTGAAGACCCTTCTGGACATCTTCGTGAATATCCTCCAGGATATCCTCCTGATCTCCTTGGATATCCTTCTGGTCATTTTTCAACACAAAACCTATGTCAGATTCCTTCATTGCCTTTTTGAAGTCATCATTATCTAGGTCCTTCTGGAGATCCTCGTGAATATCCTTCTGGAGATCCTCGTGAATATCCTTCTGGAGATCTTCGTGAAGATCCTTCTGGAGATCGTTCTCAAGATCCTTCTGGAGATCCTTCTGGAGATCCTTCTGAAGATCCTCTTGAAGATCCTTCTGGAGTTCCTCCTGGGCAGCCTCCTCGGCATTCTTCTGTATGTTATCCTTTTCGAAGAACTTTTGAATATCCTTCCAGGCCACCATTTCGTCCACGTCTCCCTTATTCTCCTTGGTCTTCACGGAGCTGCAGTCTTCGTCCGACGAGAAGTTTTTGCTGTTTAGCGATGTGACAGCATCCATGCTGTCCGGCGTCCTCCTTGGTGACTCCCGTGGCGAAACCTCTGTCAGAGACACAACCGATCCGATGCTCGAGTTGTCAGTTAGTTCTTTTCCTCCGAAACAGAGCTGTTTGTCGCTTTCGGTGGTGGTTGTATGACCTTCAGTTGGCTCGTCTTCCTGAGAGGCCTCCTCCGACGAGTTAGCGGTGTAAGCTGGGTTCGAGATCCCCACGGACGACTTCTTGGTAGCGGCGGCTTGTGTCGAGGTGGAGTATTGTGATGGCTCGTCAGTGGTTGGGGTCGGAGTAGCAGTGAACTGGTCGATGGGAATGGCGAACCGTCTTCTATCAGGAGTGACATCACCCACAAAAGTTGACGCCGTTCTTGCACTCGCAATGGTGTCAGAGACGCGCCCGCTGAACATCGCGACCATCGAGCCGGTCTGAAACTCATTTTTCAGATGACGACAAGTTAACAGACCACTCACCGCCGAAGACGCCGTCTGGAAAGGACTGTCTCTGTTTGTCGAGCTCAACGGGTCAAAATCTTGAATGTCCTTTGGAATGCTGAGTCTTGGCACGATATCCGGGCGGTCCGAAGTTATTGGATTACATGCACCTTCGCGCTTCTCCTGTGGAACATCGGGATGAGTGCTGATCGGTACGATGCCGTCCCCTGAGTCGATATGCTCCAGAGAAGCGATAAACTCGTTCCCGAAGAATGATTGCTCCAGGTTCGACTTATCCAGCAGCGAGTCGTCAGCACAGAATGGTTCACTGTTCAGCGAGGTCACCGGGGCCATGCTGTCCGGCGTCTGAACGGAGCAGTTTAGATAAGTTCAATCTAGGAGGTTTACCTTCATTCCGGTTGTCGAATGCGACTGAGAAGACATCTTGCCGAGGCTGGAAACATCAACGCGCTCCTTTCCTGTGCCACTCTGTGGTCTTTCCAAAAACGAAACTGGTGTGTTGGACGGCTGCCCAATACTAGTGCTGCCAGTGGAGTTGGAGTTTTCTGTCTGAAACCCGAGAATTCGGAAAATTCAAACGTTGCAGAACTCACTTCGGAGGTATCTTCCGACGAGTTGCGGACGTATGAGGGATTCTTGTAGGTTGCATTCTTGCTTTTCAAGAGAGCTGGTTTCGGGGAAGAAACGGCGGGGGCGGTGGCGGCAGAGCTACTCGGGATGTTGTCCGCAACCTGGAATGGATCATTACGCGACTGCCGGAAAACACTGGAGCAACTCACATTGACTTTGTTTCGCGGCAGCTTTGGCACTCGTTTCGCCTCGCCAGTCTTCTTCGACCCAGATCCAAAAAGTCGACGTTGCATGATGACTAAGATAGTAGTAGTTACCTGAAACGACAAATTGTTCGAAAGGAATTTGAAACAAGTCAAAGAGAGTAGAGAAGGAGACAGAGAAAAGACAGAGGAGACGGGAGAGCCACGGCTACCCGCCACCAAGACTGGATGAGCGAATGAAAGGAATACCAACATACTGTGCAGACACAGCGATGGAATGATCCAGAGGGCGGACACGAGAGAGCCACGACCACCTGGCCCCAAGACGGAATGAATGAATGTGGAAGGAAAACAACAAGAAATAGTATCTGTGCAGGTACGCATGGTCCGTAGTGCGGACGTGCCCCCCCCCCCCCCCCGATTGCACAATAACGTACGCCAAACACCTTCCTGCGTTCCACGTGGATGTGGGCCATTCTCATTGATTCCCAATACTGAGTCAGTGAGCTCAGAAGGACAATTGGAATAACTGGATGCTATTAGGGACTAGGGGATTCTTGGCCTTCGGCCCGAATCCCCTAGCCCTGCGGGGCTCAGGGAGCTAACGCTACCTCCGCAGCTAACGCTGCGGCGGTAGCTGATGCTCCCTGCTTCAGGCCGCTTCGCGGCCTGTTACCACGTCGAATGAGTATCTTCATTTCTAAGAAAAAAACATTTGTCACAGAGTGACCATGAACTTGGGACCCAAAAAACCAAAAGTAAACGCGCTACCACTGCGCCACAGGGTCAACAGATTGCGCTGACCTGGTCGACAGTCATGTCCTCGCCGTCTCGCAACATTAGGAACACCTTGGTTCACTCGGAGTGCGCCTCTGGGGAAATTCGCCTCTGGGAAGATCGAGTCGACGCACTTTCCCAGAGGCAAAGTGTTGGAGAAAAACGTCCGAAAAAGACGCAAAAAACTCTCCAGAAGCCGTCAAACTGAACCGATCGCTTAGAAAATTGACGTGCATCATGCGGTCACCCTTTCTGACCCCTGGGCCAAAAATGGGAAAAATCGGTTCAGTGGGAGTTGAGATAATCGCTGTCACAAACAAACTCACGGAAATTTTTTTGACATGCCACGCCCCCAAACGCGCACGCTCGGGCAATCGCGATATAATAGAGGAGGCAGATGACCAGAGTGGCGTTTTCTCCGTCGTCCTCCTTGATTTTCAGCGCATCGGCCATGTCTGAGAAGGCCGCTAGAGCTCCTCCACGTGGTTTCAAGTAGCTTTGGGGGCGGTTTTCGGCGAGGTGAGCAAGAATGTCAGCGGTTCCCGAAACATTCGCCTCTTCCTTTAGACCTTTAGGCCCTAATCTCGGCGTGAAACCCGCTGACTTGCCCCTTCTGCGCTCCATATTACCTGCCGTTGTGGGAGCCTTTGTGCCAGTGTTTGCAGCGCCTCCTTCCTCGGTCGAGGGCTGTTTCTGGTTGTTGAGGGGAAGTTGCTGCGACACGAAACGACTGTTTTGGGGTGGCAGTTCAGTTTTGAGGGCTCTTACCAGGACCCCTAGCTCAACTTTTACTGACTCGACGGCTGCTGGCTGCGTCCTTTGTTCGGGCTCCATCAGCTCCATCCTCTGCATCCGCTCCAGATGCTCTGCGGCTCCTCCTTGTTGCACTCGGTAGATTGGCAGTTGCAGTGAGACGGGCACACCCCGTGTCAGTTCTGGGGTGGCCATCTTGTAGACGAACGCTGAAATTTTCGACAAATATTTGCTCCCGGTTGTCACATACAAGTCCAAATTCGGTTTAACGTATTGGAATATGTTTCCAGCTTCAAGAGACGAACCGTTGACGACAGTTCGATCATGGTTTGAGTTAACCCAGAAGTGTTTATTCAGCGGGAATTTTATACGGAACCCGTTTATCAACAGTTCCAACACAAACACTTATATCAAAATTGTTCAAAAACAGTGAACGTTGTTTTATATTTCTGGTGTCTTTTTTGACAGAAATTCAGCCAAACACTGTTGAGACTTGAAATACAACTGGCAATTTTCTCTTTCATTGCTCCCTGCCGGCAACGTTTCAATCATTATCAACACGATTCTCCCAGCTTCCCCCATCTCCGTTGTGGTCTAGTGGTTAGGATTTACGGCTCTCACCCGTAAGGCCGGGGTTCGATTCCCCGCAACGGAATATCTTTTTCTTGATCTTCAAGTGATTCGATTTCCGATTGATATCAATCTAACGATATCCATCGTGCCTTGTGTCAACCAATTGTCTTTCAAAGATCGCTCTCTGTCTTTTGCATGCTTGCAATTCTCAGACAAACAAACAGGATGAAGAATAACTGATGTTTGATTTGATCCATTGATCGCTCTGCGCAAGAAATGAAATCGGACAGAATCCCTAAAAGTTCATCTCTCCCAAATCCCGCATTGTTACAGTTCGTGTCCACACATCGACCAACAATGTTTGGACTGATTCCATTGTGTTTTCATTGTACCTTTGCACCCGCTCATCCCGCCGCCTATACATCCGCATCTGTGATTTGTGTGCCTATGATCAGGTTCTAAAAACGGAATAGTTCTCGTAGCATTGAGAAGGGGAGATCCCAGAACTTAAGCCTATAATAGCAGCAACATGCTTGTGATCCGCTTATTCCCAATTCAACAGAAGTGATATGATCTTGATCGTGGGCGTTGTGATATGATAGCGACAACGAAGAGGATGATGATGACGATGATGATGACCCATTTATTTCAAATCACAAAAACACTTGATTCGTACGTCATTCTGTTCGGCGAATGCCGTGAAGGCGATGTTGATCTGCTTTCTCTCCTGCCCTCCCCGATCGAAAAAAAATCATCATTTCCCTGAAGATGGAACTCGTGCCCTTCCCAAAGTCACGGAGTGATCGCCAAGTGGTTGCGTCACTTTACCAATTGATAAGGAACGCGTCCTGATGACTTGACTTCTAGATTGCTACGTCTTAAGTGATGCGATCGAGGAAGCAGCCTAGACTACACGCTGGACTGTAGACTACGTCGATCTCTTGCATAACTGACCAGACAGCGCAAGTTGACATTTCCCAATTATCCTGTCCACGCTGCCTCGAGGCGGCTACCTTCCGCGAGAAAACGAGACCGGACACAAAAGCCGTGAAGACTTCTAGAGTATGTTTTGTGCCTTGGGGTCGCTGCACTTTGTGTTCATTGTGATTCGTCATCTTTCACCTGTGTACTATATTCTCTACATTGGTGAAGAACAAATTTAATGTCGACGACTGTGTCTTGCGATAGAATGGAAAAGAATTGGCATCTATATTGAAAAAAAAGAAAGGCGAATGGAGCGAATACATATTGGATTTTTTATTGCCTTCATTCATTGTGGCTGTTATGAATACATTGATGAAATTCCCGTCCTGCTCTGGAAAGTTGGGAAAATAGGATCGCCGAGCAATGTTTGCACTAGACCAGGTGCTGGTGACATGAGAAGCGTCCAGTACCTAAGTGTAGTACAAAAACTGCAAGGCGGAAGCCTTCAGGAATAGTAGGTAGGAATAATGATGGGGGAAATGAGTTTGGGTTGTCATCTCGTCTGTTTGCACAGAAACTACACCGGTATCAGTGTTGTGGTAGTTGGGAGGGAGGGGGGAAAATATGTTTTGCGTGTGCCTAGTACACGTCGCACCATAACGATAAGAACACTGGCGCAGCGGAGGGAGCAGGGTGATGGGTGAAATCCGAGTAGACTTGGCACAAGTTTATATGAAACTTGAGATTCCAGCAGCCCCCAAAAAAATAGTGCAGTCTGCTTTCGCAATCAACCGGCGCGCAAGTTTCTGGGAGTGTGAGAACTGGCGGCTACACTCAAACTTTTATACTGCCTGTTCATGAGTCACTCCCGCCCCACCCCCTCTTTCCGTGTGCGCGCCGGGCGGAAAATAGTGTGGTTTTCTGCGTCTGCGCTTCTCGATCTATTCAGCGGCCAATTTCAAAATTGGTTATGATGCATTCGAAGAGCTTCGTCAGCATAACTGTACGCCTTTCCTCCCCTCTTCTCCTCCTTCTTATCAGTGACACGGGGCACACAACCCCTCTCTCTCTCGCACCCCCCCCCCCCCCACTATCAGTTGTTCCGGTCACGCGAAATAGCTCGGACGCCGCAGAGACGAACGATTTGTTTCGAAAGTTGTCAGCCGACCGGCTAGATGACTCACGAGTCACATTGCTGTAAAATTGCTAGAAGCAGTGGGGGAGAGAGGGGTGTGTGCAACTTATGATGAAATCGTTGTTTTCCCCTCCATTCTTTCTGGATTCTAGAGAGAGGGGTGGGGCGGAGAGAGAGGCGCAGAGGACAAAAGTGCATATGGAACGTGTGGTGTTGCAAAACCGAGTCTCAATTGAGAGAGGGAGAGAAGGAAAAAGAGAGAGGAAGAGGATGAGAACACTCTCGTCCTTCTCCTCTCCTCCCCTTGTCTCCTCCCACCACCTACACAATATATTTCGAAACGGTCTTTCTCTTTCTCTCCTTCTCTCTCTTTCCCTCTTCTTCTTGCGAAAGTGTGCTGGATAGGCGTATAAAAGCGCATCGCTATCATTACTTTCTCATTCTTCCCGTCTTCATTCCTTCTGCCGACTACTGGTATTCAACTCGTTCCTACCGTTCCTACTGTTCGAAGGTGAGCTCCTTCTACTGGCACGCTCGGCAATTTTTGTACTTCACAAAGTGTTCTGACACTGATGCTCAGCACCTTTGTGTCGTGCAAGAATGGCCTTGTAGTCCCAATTTTTTCCTTTCCCAGGAAGCCTCTCGATTCCTCGGGTTCAGTCCCAGATCATCGTCTAAAGGCCAATCACCACGTCTTATCTTTTGGACCCTGTGACGGTGGGAGGTCAAGTGTAATGAACATAGTTCTTGACCACTTCGCAACACAGGCCACCTATAAAGACCGCGGCAAACATGAACAGTCAAAAATCAAGTCCATGATGTCATCCCTCATCGGGGCGAGAGGGGGGGGGACTGAAGAGGAAAGCAGCAATGAGTCAACACAAACTGATCGAAACGCATGGTTAGCAAGCGAAAGGGAAGCGACGGGTGTGTCTGTGATTCCGGAAATGTTTACCGCGAACTTTGTCCATGATTCACCCTCCCCCCACTTCATTTCATCTCATTTCTTTTCAAGTGTGTCTGAATCATAATCGTGTGAATGAATCATTGGCCTGTTTGCAGACGGGAACCGAACTGTTCAAACATGTACAGAAATACATAAAAATGACGTGTTCTTGTGTGGTAGTGAAAAACGAGCGGTAGTGAGTGACATTTACATATCTCTCCTCGCAAAGTGTTCATTGGTTTCTTTTCATCACTAAAACTCTGATAATCAGTGGGATAGGCACACGGAACAGGGTCCCCGAGGGATGATTGAAGAAACAAAATGAAGTCAACAACAATCTCTATCTCCCGATATCATTACCTTCAATTCACGAGGCTCTCTTTTTTCCCTCATTTTCGAATACCTGAAAAGCTTTCTTTCCCTTTCCATTTCACGTTTCTCTTGCTCCTTGTGCTCCGGGTAGCCCTGCAAAAAATGGCTGCTTTAAGAGGCAATGTAAAGAACCACCTGAACTTCAGAGGCAGGTGCGAATGAGAAATGAGAATTCAGATTGGTATTGGAAGAAGTGAAAGGCGGCTGAAACCGAAATTCACTGAAAGTTTCTGAATCTCCAGTTTCTCATGTTTCGCCGTGCTCCGTGGAAAGTTAGCGCGGAGAGAGATTAAAAGATCAACACCCGTTTGTTCTATGACGTGGCGCGCGGGCCTGGGTTTTTTTAGTTTTCGAGAAGCGGCAGAGAAGTCAGACTTTATGGTTTCTGGTGGAGTTTGAGTTTAACGACCAGGGGAGCATTTCCAAACCGGTAAATGGGTTTCAAAACATTTCGCAATACTCTAAGAATTCTGACCCACTCCAAATTAGGAACTCTTCTGGGTAACAGAAAAAAAATTGCCAAAAATCTCACAAATATCGTTCAAAACCCAGATGAATCGCACTGATAACGTTTTTCATCGCTCGCGACTGTGGGGAAAATTCTGAACCGATAGAGAGGCCTCAAAACATTTCGCAACATCCGGAGAATCCTGAACAACTTTTGGGAAGTTTCTGAGCATTTTGAGCTATTAGATGGCGTCTGCAAATGGAAATTTCCGTCGTCTATCATTTCTCAGTGCTCCTCAAGTACAAAACCCGTTGTTAGGTGGTATAGATTTTCAGAACTTCAATGTTACTTATCTCCAGACTGATAAGAAATATCAAAAAGTTGTCAACGGCAAATTTGTAGTACCAGTTATGATCTACAAGTTTGCTGTTGATAATTGTTTGATATATCTTATCAATCTCGAGATATAAGGATTCTCTGAGAGAGCTCTCCTCGGTTGCGGGACCATTTCGATGGCATCGGATAGTCCGGAAGCGAGGTTAAAAAATGATAGAAACAAGCAAAATTCTTCGTCGCCCACGATGATGGAAAGTATTTTCAATGAGGAATTCTGGAAACAGAG
This sequence comes from Caenorhabditis macrosperma, assembly GCA_963932285.1. Classification (NCBI taxonomy): domain Eukaryota; kingdom Metazoa; phylum Nematoda; class Chromadorea; order Rhabditida; family Rhabditidae; genus Caenorhabditis; species Caenorhabditis macrosperma. Next base: position 5,190,590 of record OZ010618.1, read on the forward strand.
GCCGGAATCCGGAATGACCAAAATTTCCCGCGGACCGCGAAATCCGGAACCTTTGATACCACAAATGAGTCGGAACCCGGAAGTTCGGAATGTCGGAATCCGGATTCTGTCCAACTGTTTGGTAGAGGAACTTCGGAATTATTCCAAGCTCTTGAGCACTTTGATCCATCCAACGGTTTCTGGAAATCTCTGTCATCCATCAGTTCTGAGTGATCTTCCGGTCATCAAAAGATCAATTCCAAAAATACCCCTCATCAGCCCCCATGACATCGATGACGCTCGCCCACGACGGCGACATTTGAATTATCATCCTGTACGCACGCGCGAGGTAATTAGAGGAGCTCTGCTCGGCCCTAGACACGGCGGTTCAAAAATCGGCGGCCGTCGCGTATAATCACGCCCAAATCGCTCATTCTGCTCTCAAACCTCGCGATCCGCTTCGGAGATGTGCGTCTGAATTCCCGAGTCGTCGAACTGCAAATTTTTCGAATTTGGCTGCGAGCGTTGCCTGAGTATTCAATGTTTAACCATATGCGCTCTCGGAAATCGACACGAGTTACACGTTTTAACATTGAATACTCAGACAACGCGGTCGCAGCCAAATTCGGAAAATTTTCAGTCCGGCAGCGCTGGAATTCAAACCGCACATCTCCGAAGCTCCCGTGCGGCATTCTTTGGCGCGCGCGCTTCGAGAACTTTCTTCGTAACATGGAAAGCGGTTTTTCACCTGCTAGACAAGCGGCTGACGACAATCGAGTCCAAGATTTCAAGACCAATTTCCAATTTTCCCCTTGGAAACTCATCCGTCATCGTGTCAGCCGTTCAATTTCAATGTTTTCCTAATTTATGCATACGACCTGTTCTTCCTCGAGGGATTGACGCGATGGCTCCCATGATGTCATCCGTCCCAGGTCGCCTTTTGTTTTTCTATAACATTGTCCTCCGTTTCAGAAGGACTTTGATTTTCAGCCCATCTACTCTTTATCCTCTCGGAACCGAATCTCGCCAAGATTATAGGTTTCTCTCCATCCTTTTTTTTCCTGTGTCTTCAGAACTTTCATTTTTTTTTCCATCTGCTAGTTGACGAGAGGAGTTCCGCTTCGCCAGCGGTGTGTATGTGACTCCGCCCCTTTTCCCGGACGACGTCTGAAACGTGTGCGTGTGCGTAAAGAACGAGTGTTTCCAGGTACCTCATAAAGTCTGATTGCTTTTCGCCGCCGTTGGCTCCGCCCCTCTTCTCCCGAAAGTGCCAAAAAAACCGCGAGCCGTGCCGTGCCGTGCGTTTGGTTTTGTTCGCTCATTCTTCGACCCACTGCAGCTCACTCTTCAGTCTCTCTCTTTTTCTCCTTTTAACTCCTATTCACCAAAACCGTCCAAATGGGAGCTACCTCTTCGCAATTCCTATCGTCGGAGACCGCGGAGGAGAAGTTGTTGCGGAAGATGCGCAAGGCGTGTCGCGAGGCGGCCAAGTTCAAAATCGCCTACTACACGAAGGTCAGTGAGATAATGATTGAGAGGGATTACAGTAGCGACGGAGGTGATCCTGCTGTGGTGCACTCTACGGATCTTCGAGTTACCACAGCAGGAAGCACGATTTAGCTGCGGGTCATGTTGCTCAGACTGCTTGATGCTCGGAGAGCTCGCAGTAGCAGCAAATTTACGTTTTTTGAAATTTAATTTTTTATAGTTTTTTTTTAGTTCTCTCGTTTTTGTACTACATATTATTGAATTGTGTACAGGTCCGGGACGGATATGACGCTCTTGGGGATTTACTGGACATCAAAGAGTTGCATTATCTGTTTCGCATTTTTTACGTGCACCCGAGCGACGAAGCAGTGGAGGCTTTCGAGTGGGACTTCTTCGATCCCTACCGCGATGTATGTGATGTACTTCCGAACACAACGGCACCCCAAACGCTTCCGGAGAATCAGTATATCTCGAGACTGATAAAAGATATCAAAAAGTTCACAACATCAAACATGTAGTCCTAGTTTTGATCTACAAGTTCGTTGTTGACAACTTTTTGATATCTCTTATCAATCTTGAGATATAATGATCCTCCGGCAGCGTTTAGGGTGCCGCTGTATTCGAGGAATGACGGTTGTTAAAGACAATGTGTCACATCACGGGATTCCAGGTCCGCATGCGTATGCACTCGCACGATATGAGCGATGGATACCGGTGCGCTTCAATGATGGACGTCGTCCGTTGGTATCAGAAGACGGAGGGTGAGAGGAAGGCTCTGCGTCGTATCGGGAGCGTTCCGAAGTTCGTTTACTGTATCGGGTGCTTGCCAGATAGCGCAGAGCTGCTTCGGAAGCTCTTGAGAGAGGAGAGGCAGAAGATGTAATGGAATTTGTGGGTTTTCAAACATGATAGAACGGTTTCCAGGAAGGAGCAGAAGGCTCCGTCGGTTCAACCTGTCAGCTCGAAAGCCGCGAAGCGGCTCGGAATGTCACCACTTGACACCGCGGATCTGGCAGTGACCAGCAACCAGTCGCAGTCTCAAAACCTGTTGTCTGTCGACACCATCGGATTTCCACTCCGTCGTTCGGCGTCAGTGCTCCTGTTTCCAATCACCGAGTGTCTGGAGAGACAGTACATGAAGAACCTTGAAGTCTGCAAGGTCGAAGTGGGCGATGGAAAGATAAAGCGAGCACTTTCGAACATTGAGCTTCTCAGCCCAGAAGAAGACGATTCCGACGAGAAACGTCAAATTCTGGTGGTGGGAGAGGACGGTATTCCGTTTTTGAAAGATGCCAGGTGAGAGGATAGCGGGAAGACACAACTATCCACATTTTTCCAGCGATGGAGAAGACGAAGAGGGGGAAATGGACCCGGAGGCTGCCAGAGTTCTCGTTCGCCACATGCAATTCGGTAACTTGACAGTAACACCAAGGGGGCTCACAGTTAGGGACTACTTGACACGGATTTCACCACACCCTCCCAAAAGCCAAGTCATACTTATTCCTTTTTCAGATTACTTGTGCATGTCCACGGAGTGGATCAGGGTGACGGACTGCACTAAAAGAGCAGGGGTAAAGGTCAAGATCCGCCGTCGGACCATGATCCTCAACGCTGTAATAATGTCGCCATTCTCGCTGACCTTGATTCTTTCCATTTTCAGTGCATCGCGGGATGGGAAGCGATCGACAAACACTGCGAGTGCCCGACATTCACCAAATGGCTGTACGCAAACCTCAAATCGCCTCTCCATCTCAACAAGCTCACCAGCTTTGAGATATTCCACTTTGTTCCAGCTTTCCAGCTGGACGCGTTTCCAGAACGTAATATCTTTCAGCGAGGGTCATATTCAAAAGTATATGGTTTTCAGTCGATCACAAGTCGCTCATCGAGTGCTCACAAAAACAAGGCGAGCTCGAGAAGATGCTCGAGTTTTGCGACAGTTTGTCTTCCATCTGCAACCAGGGACATATGGAGAGGAGGCACTGGGTGGTGAACGAAGAGGAGAACGGAGAGGTCTTCCTGTAATACTCTAAAGTGTCTCGTCCCGTCTCGTAGAAGAAGTGAGGGAGAACGCCAAAAAAAAATATCCATAAAGTTACGAATTTCAGAATCCATCAATAATCCCTCCAAATCAAATATCAGTCTCCAGGATCATCAAAATACTTCGAATGACCGAATGTCCCAACTTGTCCCATTGTGTCCCAACTTGTCCCACTTTGTCCCGTGGTTGTCTCAGTGTCCCAATTTGTCCCATTTCATCCTTATTTGTCCCAATGTCCCAATCTGCTTCATATCTCTCATCCAATCTCTGTGCTGTGTTGTGTTGTCTCTCCGATCTCCATCTTGTCTCCGATCCCTTTATATCATCTATCGATCTCTCCATCAATCCACTGATTTCTCCATTTCTTCATTGTGCTTCGTTTCGTTTCCTTTCTCGATTTTCCTTTTCCCGGCCACGTCTCAACTCGCCCTTTTTTTCGAAATCAAACAAAAAACAGCAATCTCTCTTCTCGTCACGCTTCGTCTGTCTCTCCGAATTTGCAACTGTAATCACCGAAATCTTCCCCACATTTCCTTTTATTCTTCCTTGTCAACTCGTCCGTTCCGAATGAAATAGATTTAGCCCGAAATTCGAGATTTCCGAGAGATTGGCAGAGTCCAGAATCGTACCGTAGCTTTGAGTGTGTCCAGGTGTAAATAACATTATCGCGATCGCGTGCGAGTGCGCCGTTTTCGCCCCAACGACTACGCGGAGCACAAGGGGGTGTATTTCTGTAGAGCCAATAAAAGTAACGACTACCTGGAAGCCCACGGAAACGAAACGAAACCCGCCAATTAAGCACCTCGTTTGCCGAGATTCGGGAAATTGGGTTGTACGCACGAAAGCACAAAAGGCAGGGAAACGTCACAGGATCACAGGGGAGCTGTTGTTTTCAAGGGGGACGGACGGAACATCGGAATAGAAGGAAAATGGCACTTATATTCAGACATTGAGCAGGGAAACTAAAAAGAGTGCATATCTAAGCACCCCTCGAAAATTGGCAAGGGTGAGCAGCGTGTATCCCAAAAAAGACAAAACGTTCGTTTCACATCCATCCATCTGTTACACTCTTGAGCGCTTAATTTCAAATGTCAGCTAGATAGAGCAGTTTTGTAAGGGTACGACAATCTGCGAATAAGATGGATGGAATGGCTCGCGAGGAGGACATGGGTTGGTTGGACGAAATTATGTGTTCCTTCGAATTGAGGGTGACGTGCTTGCGTCCTCTCGCGCTTTTTTCGGAGTCACTGCGCTTGTTTACACTATTCCATACTGGGGGAATGGTTCAGAGTGAATTTGAAGATTTCTGTCTTTCTAATGTTTTAAGTACTGATAGCAACTCTCTCTCTCTCTGTCTCATTTCTCTCTTGCGTTTCAATTTCGGCCTCCTCTCCTCACCTCAAATCCCCAGGACATTTACCTCATTTCAAATTCCCACGAACAATTCAATTTCGGTATATCCAAGTGCACACTCTCCCCGGTCCCCTGGCGCGACGATTACTATGAATGCCACTTTCCTACATGTGCGGTAATCTCGCCAGCCGGCAAATGTCACCGAGGACGACCCTATTTGTTTATCCGCCGTTTCCGTTTGGCTCGTTGTAACAGGTGTTGTTTCCGCTGAACTCGGCTTCCTTTTCGGAGCCCATTTCAGTCAGTACTCCTCAAATCTTCTTTTACAGCTTGTAGTCGGTCAGAAGAGTCACTTCCTAGATGTCCTGACTAATAAAACTCAAGCTCTCTGAAGTCTTGGATACCTTCACTCAAATTGTTGATTTCTAATTCGAAGTGTCTCCTTCTCTTTTTCTCCAATTACCTTTCATCTTCCCACGTTGCCTTTTTACTACTGCACTCCCAGTCTCCTCCGTTTTTTGAACACGTAACATTAGCCGCCGCAGAAAAGCGAGGGCGCTTCAAGGTTTTGTGGGCCTTCTGTTGTACGCGCGCTCATATTCCCGCGTGATCCCAAGTTCATTGACAATTAGGCACATCTGGTTGTTCAGGGAAGTGGCAGGTTAAGTTGGTTTAACAAAAAACGAAAATGGAACGGTAAACTACGGAATTTTGAGTCCCTGTTTGGTTTTTTTGAAACTCAAGTTGATATTTCAAGACAGGAGAAAACGATGGATCCCGTTCCTTTCGTTCTTCTCAAATTGTTGCCCTTTTACCCTAGCTGTGACGTATCGGTTTCACGTTTTTTCTCGAATTGGGAAACTTTGCACTTTCGTGTATAATTGGGAAACTTTGCACTTTACATCTTCGCAACATGTATGCGCGCCTCATATTCACCTCACATACTGTTTCCACTCGAATGGAATATAGAATAGAACCACTCAGTCTTTCGGACCATCTTGTCGAAAAGCGGTTACTGGCTGGTTTCATCCTTATCATTAGTGTTTACCAAATACCATAATGATAAGAAAGAGGTGATTTGCATATTCATGATTCTTTTGAATCAACAATCCCTTGTTGCGTCCCCATCCACTCTCTCTCTCTCCCCATTCCTCCAGACCACTCGCCAACCCGGCGCCCTTCTCTGGCCAACGCATCAAAAAGTGCACACGTGTTTATTCCCCTCATTTCCCGTTCGGACAGGTTAAGCACTGCAAATTTGCGACTTGTGACGCCACTATTCGTACGAACTAAAACTTGGGACCACAAGGAACATCAGGCCACCCTGCTGTTCGAAGTAATTCTGATCAGTATAGTTCCTAGAATGATGAGAAAGATGTGATTTCACGACTATTCACGACTCTCATATCACTTATCAACAGCCTCTCCAAGGGACGCCGCACTGACATTTAGGACCACCCTGACGCTCCGACCACCCTGCTGATGGTCCCCTGGTGGTCTCCGTCGCGGTCACTTTCACAATTCTTTACGAGAGCTATTGTGATAGTGATGCTGTGATTTGCATATTCATAAGTCTCGTATCTTTTATCAATTGTCCCTCGTTGCGTTCCCACCACCCCTCTATCCCCCAGACCCCTCGCCCGGTCGTCCCCTCGCCAGTCCCCCCGAGGTGTTTTCGACTTTCCCCATTCGTTTACATAGGGGTCGGGCGGGGGACCGCGGCCCGGTCGGCTCGTTGGATGGTCGTCGCGAGGGAAAGAGAATTGCGAACAGAGAGAGGGAAAAGACACCGTACCCCATGTAGAGGGCCACGGAAATTGTCTTTGGAAGGCACATTTAAGACGCACAAACATTACAGTCTCTAACGACTCGATTCCCAGCTCTCCAACCCCACTTCGATCAGTTTTATGGTCCCGATGCCAATAAACTTTGTGAATTCTACAGTAAGACAACAAACGATGGAAATCGACGGGGTTCAGAATGGCATCCGAGGTGGTCCGTTTTCAACCCCTCACTTCCGAAATTCAGGGTAAAATAGATAAATATTTACCAGGAATATCTCATGATTTTCCTTTTCTCTCCTTTCGGAAATGGTTTTGTTTTTCACTTCCCACTCCTTACCGGTAAACACAGAAGAGTTTGCTAACTCGAAAACATGTGAACACCGTATGCTGTCTAGACAAAGAAGGCCTTCTTGAAGTTTGAATTCAAATCGAAGGACGTCAAAATTCAAATTCCCGAAGCGCGCGGACCAAGGACGTCACGCGAGTCAGGTGCGCGGATGTTTTGACGGCTTCTCTAAAGTTGCCGGAGAAATGTTTATCTTGTTTCGAAGCGCCGGCAAATCTTGAATTTTGATTATCAAGGTCATGAGACAGGGTCAAATTTGAATTCTCTTTTTGGCGGGCTCTGTTCCCTCCAATATTTCTGTACTCTTTCTTTTTCTTTGATATGCCGGCGGGGAGATAAAGGGAATCGCCGCAAAGGGCAATCGATTCCAACTCCGAATCAGAGACGTCGTTCGGTCGGAAAGGCTCGGCTCTCTTTCTCTCTTTACTTTCCCATGGTACCTCCTCACTCTCACCATTGTCTCTAACCGATAGGTTGTTGACGACGAATTCGAATCACATAAAAATCCAATTGCTAATTGGATTTTTCACCGGTTTCCACCCTTCTTTCCCAAATAGCTCAGCTACAGTATCCTCAGAGACATACGTCGATTTTGTGGGGGATTGGTTGAAAGGAAAGAAGGGGGCGCGGAAGGAAGAAAGCGGCACCGCCTTTCCGCGAGGGCACATGATTGAGATAATCTCTCATTTACAATTGGACATGAGGAGAAGTATTTACAACTCTCTTATCGTGCGCGCTTCACTTCTGCAATGTCATAAATTTGGCGGCATATACATTTGAAGAATACGGACTGTAAAGAGTGAATGGCACAACGGGTAAACAAAGCTGATCCGCGACACTATTGCGAAATGAAGCAAAAAGTTATGTAAAAACCTTCAGACTGCATTTTCGAAGCTGAAATTTTGGGTGCTGTTTCGAATCCTCATCTTCTACCACTGTATTAAAAATGAGAGAAATCGATCGGGTGGGTGCCGAGCAAATATTGTATTCGGTTCGGTCGGCTGTTTAGAAGGCGATTTCCATCTGGAAGATTGGAGTTCCTCCAGCCATATTAACTCTTCATTAGCTCTGGAGGCGACTGTTGCAGTTCCTTGGGCTTCCAGCCCTTCGGTACCATGGAAAGTTGGGGTTCCTCCGGCTGAATTGGCTTTCGATTATCTCTATGAATTGCTGTTACAGTATCTCGACTTCCAGCCCTCCGGTACCTCGAATCGTCTCTAATTCTCTTCCGTTTCCCAACTCTTTCTCTTTGTCCATGCCACGCCCCTTCTCTCTCCCCCTCTGCCTCTTGCACTCTCACCACCGGAGACTGGCACCGCCGAGGCCCCGCCCATTACTTTCTGACCTCGGGCGCTGTCCCCCGCCGTCATTCATGGTTCGGTCGCTCGTAGCGAGCGGTCGCCTTCTTCGCTCCTCTTCTCCGGCCGGTGGCACGCAACAGGAATGGCAAAGGAGCAAACAGGAAGATGCCGTGATACGATCGAATCACGGAACGGTACGCTAATTTGGCTAGAAATATGGGAAGGGAGTAGGAATTTAGACAGAGGGGAGTCAGGTGGGATAGCATAGAGGGGGGGATGAGTTTCAGGTTTTACTCGAGATAAAAACGGGAAGATGGGGGGGGCTGATAATAGTAACCGTGAAGTCGACTCGTTGAAGTGCGGGGAAATTTCGAAAAGCGGGAAGGTAACGTAGAGCGCCTTTATACCGGAAAATTGGTGAAAAGTGAGAGAGAAAAGGAGGGAGTGCGTGTGGACCGAAGCGCGGGAACTTTGAATTCCCACCGAGTGGGACATGGCCTAGATTTCCGTGAGCGTGGCTGAAGTTTCGCCGCGAAGCGAGCGCAATGTTTGGTAGAGCGCGTTTTACCCCCGCACTTCTATGGGTTGTTTCAACAACACCTGGATGACCATAGCAGGATCCGCGGCCATCGCGGGGAGGTGTCCAGCTATTCTAGTTATCCAGTGATGTCATAGGAGCAAAAAATTGGGTTGGGAGGGGGGCCGTCGTTTACATAGGCCTTGACGGATGGCATGTGTCGGCTGCCTGGAGATAGCTGGTCCGTTTGAGACCACACGATGGCAGTGGTTGAGGGACTAGGAAACGCTGCCATCGGGAAAAAAAACTCTTCCTTTCTCGTCGACGGGGATTCCGCGGCCACGCTCCTTTCTGTGTGGCAAACGGAAGAGTTTTCGATGGGAGCGTTTCCTAGTCCCTCGGGCGCGGACACGAGAAAGGAGAGAGAGAGAGAGAGAGAGAGAGAGAGAGAGAGACAGAGAGAGACAGAGAGAGACAGAGAGAGACAGAGAGAGACAGAGAGAGACAGAGAGAGAGGAGAGAGAGAGAGAGAGAGAGAGAGAGGAGAGAGAGAGAGAGAGAGAGAGAGAGAGAGAGAGAGAGAGAGAGAGAGAGAGAGAGAGAGAGAGACAGAGAGAGAGAGAGAGAGAGAGAGAGAGAGAGAGAGAGAGAGAGGAGAGAGAGAGGAGAGAGAGAGAGAGAGAGGAGAGAGAGAGAGAGGAGAGAGAGAGAGAGACCGAGAGAGAGAGAGGGAGACAGAGAGAGAGAGAGAGGAATCAGTTATCTCCATGTTCAAGCCGGCACTCGTCATCCGTCGTTAAACAAGATAAAAGAGGAAGTAGAAAAAAAAAACTATCGATAGTCTAGTGTGCGGTTAAGATGATGATTTTAAAAAAACCACTGTTTCCTGTTTCCGTCGTTCCGAGTGATCCTTGAGCCTCAAATTGGATTCAATATTTCTATCTCGAACAGTTTTTTTTTCACTCCGCTGAAGGGAACTCGGAGCAACGGATTTGACAATAACCAAAAATGGGTGATGGCGGGGTTACGATATTTCAGATGGGGGACATAATCACAGAAAAAATCCTCAATTGCTTTATTTCATGTTTTCATTGTCATTTTTTTTTATTTATCTCTGTTATTATTCCGAAGAGGCGTTGAGATGTCGCGAGCACCTGGGGCTCCAGAACAGTCATCCTCCGTCTCTGTCGGTCTTCGTCGATGAATTCTTAGTGTTCTCGGCGCAAAAAAGGTCTCCAACACACTCGAGCAATCAGTATGTTGATTGATCTGCGCTTCCGCCCACTGATGATTCAGAGGAGCTTAGGCTCACAGTCGCTGCCGTAGTGCACCTGTGATATGCTCAGAATCATCTGGAAAGTGATAAGATATCTGATAAGTTGATAAGCAATCAGATATATGCTCTTTCACTTCCATCTTTTTCGGAAAGTCTATCCAACTGATTTTCAACCTTTCTCTTGTTCACTTACTTCAATGTTTCAACATCTTTCCGTCTGCTCTTTTAGGCACATTCGGTCATTTTTCCTTATTATCATTTTCCCATATTTTCATTCTCTCTTTTTTTCTTTTTTCCTTTTTTCTCTTCCTCTTCAAGATTCCTCTCAGTTATCTTTTGCTACAGTACTCTAGCAGATACTCAATGTTGATCCTCTCATATTTTTCTTTCCTTCCTCCCCTCTTCTATTTCGTGAGTATCCGTTACAGTACTCCAGCAGAAACTTTCCTAATCATTGTGTTTTTGCTTACCCATTTCCTTCATAGTACTTCAGCTGGCACATATCTTTGATATATTCATGATTACTTTATTTCACCTTATCATTTTTTTCTTAAACCACATTTACGCCCGTTCATGTCAATATGCCGATTCAAGAGATTTTCCTCTTTTTCCTCTTGATTCGCTTCACCTTTTCGAGAACTCCATTACAGTACTCTAGAAATTACGCACCTTCATATTTTCCGATTCGTCCTTTTTCTATCCTCCTCTTTTTTCTTTTACGTCTCCGGTATCGTTTTCTTTTTTCTTTGATTTCTTTGTTTCCTTCATTCTTGTTACAGTATCCCTCTGATCTATTCGTCTTCGGTTTTCACCAGGTGGAATGTTTCACAATTTTCACAGTCACTCGCCTTCCGCATGTATATAGAATTTTATACATGTATATAGAACTCCGTGGAAGCACATTTTTTCCGAATTTCTGCTGAACCTTGGTTTTAGAAATTAGAATTTTTGCCACGTGAGTGCTGTGGTATACCAAATGACATAATTTCGATTTGTAAGGTCATAAATCCACTCGCTTCCCTGATTCTGCTTCTGCTTTTGTGCAAGTGTCGTGGTTCGTGGTTTTCGGTAGCTTGATTGTGAAAGTGGCCAACGCACCACAATCCATTTTCAATTGAAGAGCACGTCGCTCGTTGTCTGCAACTCGTTCAGCTCTCGGTGTCGTGAATTTGAAGTGATTTGTCTTGTTTGCACCCCCAGAAATCGTCACTATCTTGAATAGAGGTGTCGGTAGAGGGATTCGCCTGTAAACGTGGAAAGCGCGGCTCGTGGACATTCTCCATCGAAGAGAATAGATCAGCCGGGAAATCATCCCTTTCTCTTTTCCGTCCACCTTCATCCTCCTCATTACCTCGTCTCTCCCGCTCGGTTATCTCTCTTCTTATCGCTTCAAAACAGCTCGCAACTGATTGTGTTTGATTAAGATCAAACTTGTCAATGCAAGCTTCCGGGCAAGAAGGCCGTCGACAAGGTTTTCCTGGTGCGACGGCAGCTCGAGGCCCTTATGGAGCGCACCGTTAGTAACTCCTCGCTCCGTCCGAAACCTTATGTTCTTCTTATAGACGAACGCGGTCGACGTCAAGGTGCCGCCGTCGTCGCCGTCGTACGGGTTGATGTTGGAGAGAAGACGGAAGATCGTCGTCATCCAAAAAGAGTGCAACGAATTGTTCACTCATCCGATCGACGAGGTTTGAGCATTACAGTAGCCTGAAAAACATACAGTATGTTTCAGGCGGACGTCGACGCCATCGAGGAAAAGATGGCCGAATGGAGACGTTTTTTGGAGAGTTATAGTAATTAGTAGTAGTATAATATTTTTTTAATTTAAATAAATTATTAATTTTAAAAACACCGTGCTCGCTGTTGTTGTTCAGTATTCCTCTGGGTTCGAATCCCATTAATTACTTTTCCAACTGTCAGGTCTATTATAGACTGACTGAACACTGATTCATCCGTTCTAATTCCAAGGAACTTTCCTTGATTTTCAGAAACAATGGTTTCCACAACCCATCACTTCCCTATGAATGGCTTTGCTCGATTTGTGTCCTCTCTCAACAACTATGTTCTAAACGATGTGAAGAATAGGTCTGCATCAGTTCCAGAACAGTTCAAAATCATTTCGAAACTGGAAATCAAAGCTGAGTTTGGGGAAAGAGCAAACAAATCCCTTACATGTATATATTCAATTGCTCAAAGGGATTTCAAGTATAAGTACCGTAGTTCATTCCCCCTTCTCAGTGTCTTCTCAGAGGCATTCGATGGGTTTTGTTTCAGACGAATTCTCATTGATTGGTGTCTCAGCAGCGACCGTTATCTTGGCAACGTGCCCATCGGACAACAAGTCACAGGAACCATAAGCTGAGTTTAAGCGGGTTCCTTCAACTGATACGAGTATATATCAGCAATAATATAACGGAGCCTACCTCATTCTTTCATCCCTTCATTCTTTCATCCCCTCAGTGCCACATTGATCAGTGGCATTTTAGTCGTTTTTTCCAGAATCCCTACTCGCTCTCGTGAACGTATTGGTGCTGGGATCCTGCTGGGAGCTGGGAGAAACTGCATCAAGCGAAGCAAACTAAAAAACACAAAGCTGAGTTTGTTGAGCGGGTTTTACAAGTTGCTCAACATTTGTCTCCAATTTTTAGCCAATCTTGCCAAACCGTGTATATAAATGTAAATAAACCAGCGGAATTTGGCGCGGTAAGGACTGACATTAGTCCCGAAGTTTTTAGGTTCAAATGTTCAGTCCCGTCCCCCTTAGTCCCTCCCCCTCATAAGCTCAGTGTCTCTTTACAGAGGCATGTCAGTCATTTTTTCAGATTTCGCAAACGTCTGGTACCACTGCATCTGGCAGTCTCGACGCACGCTTTTGCATGACAATCCGCACATCGATTCCAGAAGCTGAGTTCAAGTAGAGCGGAAAAACCCACCTTGTATTTAGCAATCGGTTGAAAGGGAATTTCCAGAAAATTATCGTGGGCTCTCGAACTCAGTGGCTTGGTTTGAACACCAAGTCATCTGCTCATTTTCAGGTGACATCTGGTTCCCGTTGTCACGATGCTGGTGCTTCGGAAACGTTGATGCATTCGTATCTTGACCAAATGGATCTGATAAAGCTGAGTTTGGGAATGGGGTTGTAAACTCCCAACATGTACATACAAACCTGTCGAGGGAGTTTCTAGAATGATATCGTAGCTCTTTCCCTTACTCAGTGCCTTCAGGGGCAATCGACGTATCATTTCAGAATGTCGCTAATCCGATAAGATGCAATCAACGAGGAGTCTAACAGTTGGACCACAAGGAGACTGAAACGGAAGCTGAAGTTGAGTGAACACTTCAGGGCACATTGAACACCGCTTTCCTTTTTTTTTTTTTTAAACTGCCCTTTGCCTCGGCAACTGTGGCGCCATGAGGGGGGAGGCGACGTTCAGTGTGTTCTGTTCACTCATTGCTTTCGGGCAATCTCGATCTCTAATTTTTAGGAGTCAGCATCGAAAAACGGACAGACAACATGATCTTCGTCGTCGCCTCTCGTAACGCCTCCACCAGTCGCGGTTAACATGCACGCAGGAATCAGAGCTGAGTTTGGGAAAGTGGGAAGGAGATTCCCAATTGTATATACACGCATCTTAGGGCTTCTTCTAGAATACGCACCGGTGCACTCACTTCCCTGAATTCAGTGTCTCTTAACAGAGGCATGTCAGTCGTTTCTTTCAGATTTCGAAAACTTCTGGTACCACCGCATCTGGCAGTCTCGACGCACGCGTTGGCATGGCAATCCGCACATCGATTCCAGAAGCTGAGTTCAAGTAGAGTGGAAAAACCCACCTTGTATTTAGCAATCGGTTGAAAGGGAATTTCCAGAAAATTATCGTGGGCTCTGTGGACTCAGTGGCTTGGTTTAAACACCAAGTCATCTGCTCATTTTCAGGTGACATTTGGTTCCTGTCGCCATGGTGCTGGTGTTTCGGAGACGTTGAATGCATTCGTATCTTGACCAAATAGATCTGATAAAGCTGAGTTTGGGAATGGGGTTGTAAACTCCCAACATATACATACAAACCTGGCATGGGAGTTTCTAGAATGATATCGTAGCCTTTTCCCTCACTCAGTGCCTTCAGGGGCAATCGACGTGGAATTTCAGGATGTCACTCATATGATGAAATGCAATCAACGAGTGTAACAGTTGGACCATAAGGAGAGCGAAATCAAAGCTGAGTTTGGGGAAAGAGCAAACAAATCCCTTACATGTATATATTCACTTGCTCAAAGGGAATTAAAGAATAAGTACCGTAGTTCATTCCCCCTTCTCAGTGTCTTCTCAGAGGCATTCGATGGATCTTGTTCCAGACGAATTCTCATTGATTGGTGTCTCAGCAGCGACCGTTATCATGGCAACGTGCCCATCGGACAACAAGTCACAGGAACCATAAGCTGAGTTTAAGCGGGTTCCTTCAACTGTTACGAGTATATATAAGAAATAATACAACGGAGCATCCCTCATTCTTTCATCCCCTCATTCTTTCATCCCCTCAGTGCCACATTGATCAGTGGCATTTTAGTCCTTTCTTTCAGAATCCCTACTCGCTACATGGTGGTCTTCCGTGTACGATGGTGCGTGGATCCCGTGAGGAAACGCCATCAAGAGACGCAAAAAAGGACTCAAAGCTGAGTTTTTGAGCGGGTTTCTCCCCCGTCACCAACAGATCATGGTTAGCACTCGCAAACTTGCCAACAAATATATATATATATATAGATATAAATGTAAATACCCATTTAACATCTAGCGGAATTCGGAGTGGTAAGGACTGACATTTGTCCCAAAATTCTCGAACGGTTCAATTGTTCAGTCCCGTCCCCCTTAGTCCCTGCCCCTCATAAACTCAGTGTCTCTTTACAGAGGCATGTCAGTCGTTTCTTCAGATTTCGCAAACTTCTGGTACCACCACATCTGGCAGCTTGGACGCACGCTTCGGGATGACAATCTGCACATCGATTCCAGAAGCTGAGTTCAAGTAGAGTGGAAAAACCCACCTTGTATTTAGCAATCGGTTGAAAGGGAATTTCCAGAAAATTATCGTGGGCTCTCGAACTCAGTGGCTTGGTTTGAACACCAAGTCATCTGCTCATTTTCAGGTGACATCTGGTTCCCGTTGTCACGATGCTGGTGCTTCGGAAACGTTGATGCATTCGTATCTTGACCAAATGGATCTGATAAAGCTGAGTTTGGGAATGGGGTTGTAAACTCCCAACATGTACATACAAACCTGTCGAGGGAGTTTCTAGAATAATATCGTAGCTCTTTCCCTTACTCAGTGCCTTCAGGGGCAATCGACGTATCATTTCAGAATGTCGCTAATCCGATAAGATGCAATCAACGAGGAGTCTAACAGTTGGACCACAAGGAGACTGAAACGGAAGCTGAAGTTGAGTGAACACTTCAGGGCACATTGAACACCGCTTTCCTTTTTTTTTTAAACTGCCCTTTGCCTCGGCAACTGTGGCGCCATGAGGGGGGAGGCGACGTTCAGTGTGTTCTGTTCACTCATTGCTTTCGGGCATTCTCGATCTCTAATTTTTAGGAGTCAGCATCGAAAAAACGGACAGACAACATGATCTTCGTCGTCGCCAGTCGCGGTTAACCTGCTTGCAGAAATCAGAGCTGAGTTTGGGAAAGTGGGAAGGAGATCCCCAATTGTATATACACGCATCTTAGGGCTTCTTCTAGAATACGCACCGGTGCACTCACTTCCCTCAATTCAGTGTCTCTTAACAGAGGCATGTCAGTCGTTTCTTTCAGATTTCGAACACTTCTGGTACCACCACATCTGGCAGCTTGACGCACGGTTTGGGATGACAATCTGCAGATAGATTTCAGAAGCTGTGGACTCAGTGGCTTGGTTTAAACACCAAGTCATCTGCTCATTTTCAGGTGACATCTGGTTCCTGTCGCCATGGTGCTCGTGTTTCGGAGACGTTGGTGCAGTGGTATCTTGACGAAATGGATCTGATTAAGCTGAGTTTGGGAATGGGGTTGTAAACTCCCAACATATACATACAAACATTGCAAGGGAGTTTCTAGAATGATATCGTAGCTCTTTCCCTTACTCAGTGCCTTCAGGGGCAATCGACGTATCATTTCAGAATGTCGCTAATCCGATAAGATGCAATCAACGAGGAGTCTAACAGTTGGACCATAAGGAGAGCGGAATCAAAGCTGAGTTTGGGGAAAGGACAAACAAATCCCTTACATGTATATATTGAATGTCTCAAAGGGATTTGAAGAATAAGTACCGTAGTTCATTTCCCCCTTCTCAGTGTCTTCTCAGAGGCATTCGATGGGTTTTGTTCCAGACGACTTCTCATTGATTGGTGTCTATGCAGCGACCGTTATCTTGGCAACGTGCCCATCGGACAACAAGTCACAGGAACCATAAGCTGAGTTTAAGCGGGTTCCTCCAACTGTTACGAGTATATATCAGCAATAATACAACGGAGCATCCCTCATTCTTTCAGCCCCTCATTCTTTCATCCCCTCATTCTTTCATCCCCTCAGTGCCACATTGATCAGTGGCATTTTAGTCCTTTCTTCCAGAATCCCTACTCGCTACATGGTGGTCTTCCGTGTACGATGGTGCGTGGATCCCGTGAGGAAATGCCTACAAGAGACGCAAAAAAGGACTAAAAGCTGAGTTTTTTTTGAGCGGGTTTCTCCCCCGTCACCAACAGAACGTGTCGAGCATTCGCCAAACTTGCCAACAAATATATATATATATATATATATAGATATAAATGTAAATACCCATTTAACATCTAGCGGAATTCGGAGTGGTAATGACTGACATTTGTTCCAAAGTTCTCGAACGGTTCAAATGCTCAGTCCCGTCCCCCTTAGTCCCTGCCCCTCATAAACTCAGTGTCTCTTTACAGAGGCATGTCAGTCGTTTTTTTCAGATTTCGCAAACGTCTGGTACCACTGCATCTTTCAGTTCCAACGCACTCCGCGGCATCTCAATCTGCAGATAACAAAGCTAAGTTAAGGGAGGAGTTAGAAATACTAACTTTGTACATACCCATGGAGTTGCTTCTAGAAATTCATCGTAGACTCTTCCCACTTCAGCGCCTTCAGGGGCGATCTATAGTTTTTTTCAGAAAATAAATCTTCTCGTCAATACAAAGAAAGATTCATTCGATGGTTCGTAGCAAGCAGAAGTTGCAGCGAATGGGAGTCACCGAAACCTTAAACTGAATTTAAGCTGATTCTTTTCTTCATTACAAGTTGCAAGCAAAATTACGGGTCCATCCTCATTTTTCCATCTCATCATTCTTTCATCCCCTCAGTGCCTCATCGATCAGTTACATCTTAGTCGTTTCTTTCAGAATCTCTACTTGCTACAATGTGCACGTGCTATTTCGTAAACGTATTAGTCTGGTATCATATTCAGCGACTGCATCAGAAACCCTGTCCGACAGATGAATGCACCTTTCACAAATATCACAAGCTGAGTTCAAGTAGAGCGGAAAAACCCATCTTGTATTTAGCAATCGGTTGAAAGGGAATTTCCAGAAAATTATCGTTGGCTCTAGGACTCAGTGGCTTGGTTTAAACACCAAGTCATCTGCTCATTTTCAGGTGACATCTGGTTCCTGTCGCCATGGTGCTGGTGTTTCGGAGACGTTGATGCATTCGTATCTTGACCAAATGGATCTGATAAAGCTGAGTTTGGGAATGGGGTTGTAAACTCCCAACATATACATACAAACTTTGCAAGGGAGTTTCTAGAATGATATCGTAGCTCTTTCCCTTACTCAGTGCCTTCAGGGGCAATCGACGTATCATTTCAGAATGTCGCTAATCCGATACGATGCAATCAACGAGGAGTCTAACAGTTGGACCACAAGGAGACTGGAACGGAAGCTGAAGTTGAGTGAACACTTCAGGGCACATTGAACACCGCTTTCCTTTTTTTTAACTGCCCTTTGCCTCGGCAACTGTGGCGCCATGAGGGGGAGGCGACGGTCAGTGTGTTCTGTTCACTCATTGCTTTCGGGCATTCTCGATCTCTAATTTTTAGGAGTCAGCATCGAAAAAAGGGACAGACAACATGATCTTCGTCGTCGCCAGTCGCGGTCAACCTGCAGAAATCAGAGCTGAGTTTGGGAAAGTGGGAAGGAGATCCCCAATTGTATATACACGTATCTTAGGGCTTCTTCTAGAATAAGCACCGGTGCACTCACTTCCCTCAATTCAGTGTTTCTTAACAGAGGCATGTCAGTCGTTTCTTTCAGATTTCGCAAACGTCTGGTACCCACGCATCTGGCAGTCTCGACGCATGACAATCTGCAGATAGATTTCAGAAGCTGAGTTCAAGTAGAGTGGAAAAACCCACCCTGTATAAAGCAATCGGTTGAAAGGGAATTTCCAGAAAATTATCGTAGGCTCTGTGGACTCAGTGGCTTGGTTTAAACACCAAGTCATCTGCTCATTTTCAGGTGACATTTGGTTCATGTTGTCACGATGCTGATTATCTCGACCAAATGGAAATTATTAAGCTGAGTTTGGGGATGGGGTTGTAAACTCCCAACATGTACATACAAACCTGTCGAGGGAGTTTCTAGAATGATATCGTAGCCTTTTCCCTCACTCAGTGCCTTCAGGGGCAATCGACGTATCATTTCAGACTGTCGCCAATCCGATGAAATGCAATCAACGAGTATAACAGTTGAACCACAAAGAGACCGGAATCAAAGCTGAGTTTGGGGAAAGAGCAAACAAATCCCTTACATGTATATATTCACTTGCTCAAAGGGATTTAAAGAATAAGTACCGTAGTTCATTTCCCCCTTCTCAGTGTCTTCTCAGAGGCATTCGATGGGTTTTATTCCAGACGAATTCGCATTGATTGGTGTCTCAGCAGCGACCGTTATCTTGGCAACGTGCCCATCGGACAACAAGTCACAGGAACCATAAGCTGAGTTTAAGCGGGTTCCTCCAACTGTTACGAGTATATATAAGAAATAATACAACGGAGCATCCCTCATTCTTTCATCCCCTCATTCTTTCATCCCCTCAGTGCCACATTGATCAGTGGCATTTTAGTCCTTTCTTCCAGAATCCCTACTCGCTACATGGTGGTCTTCCGTGTGCGATGGTGCTAGGATCCTGTGAGGAAACGCCATCAAGAGACGCAAAGAAGGACTCAAAGCTGAGTTTTTTTTGAGCGGGTTTCTCCCCCGTCACCAACAGATCATGGTTAACACTCGCAAACTTGCCAACAAATATATATATATATATAGATATAAATGTAAATACCCATTTAACATCTAGCGGAATTCGGAGTGGTAAGGACTTTCATTTGTTCCAAAGTTCTCGAACGGTTCAAATGTTCCGTCCCGTCCCCCTTAGTCCCTGCCCCTCATAAACTCAGTGTCTCTTTACAGAGGCATGTCAGTCGTTTTTTCAGATTTCGCAAACGTCTGGTACCCACGCATCTGGCAGTCTCGACGCACGCTTTTGCATGACAATCCGCACATCGATTCCAGAAGCTGAGTTCAAGTAGAGCGGAAAACCCCACCTTGTATTTAGCAATCGGTTGAAAGGGAATTTCCAGAAAATTATCGTTGACTCTAGGACTCAGTGGCTTGAATTAAACACCAAGTCATCTGCTCATTTTCAGGTGACATCTGGTTCCCGTGGTCATAATGCAGGTGCTTCAAAGACCAATGATTCTGATAAAGCTGAGTTTGGGGATGGGGTTGTAAACTCCCAACATATACATACAAACCTGTCGAGGGAGTTTCTAGAATGATATCGTAGCCTTTTCCCTTACTCAGTGCCTTCAGGGGCAATCGACGTGGAATTTCAGAATGTCACTCATTCCGATGAAATGCAATCAACGAGTCTAACAGTTGGACCAGAAAGAGATTTAAACGGAAGCTGAAGTTGAGTGAATACTTCAGGGCACATTGAACACCGCTTTCCTTTTTTTTTTTAAACTGCTCTTTGTCTCGGCAACTGTGGCGCCATGAGGGGGAGGCGACGTTCAGTTTGCTCTGTTCACTCATTGCTTTCGGGCATTCTCGATCTCTAATTTTTAGGAGTCAGCATCGAAAAAACGGACAGACAACATGATCTTCGTCGTCGCCTCTCGCAACGCCGCTACCACTCGCGACAAGCCTGCACGCAGAAATCAGAGCTGAGTTTGGGAAAGTGGGAAGGAGATCCCCAATTGTATATACACGTATCTTAGGGCTTCTTCTAGAATAAGCACCGGTGCACTCACTTCCCTCAATTCAGTGTCTCTTAACAGAGGCATGTCAGTCGTTTCTTTCAGATTTCGAACACTTCTGGTACCACCACATCTGGCAGTCTCGACGCACGATTTTGCATGGCAAACCGCACATCGATTCCAGAAGCTGAGTTCAAGTAGAGCGGAAAAACCCACCCTGTATTTAGCAATCGGTTGAAAGGGAATTTCCAGAAAATTATCGTTGGCTCTAGGACTCAGTGGCTTGGTTTACACACCAAGTCATCTGCTCATTTTCAGGTGACATCTGGTTCCTGTCGCCATGGTGCTGATGCTTCGGAAACGTTGATGCATTCGTATCTTGACCAAATGGATCTGATAAAGCTGAGTTTGGGGATTGGATTGTAAACTCCCAACATGTACATACAAATCTGGCAAGGGAGTTTCTAGAATGATATCGTAGCCTTTTCCCTCACTCAGTGCCTTCAGGGGCAATCGACGTATCATTTCAGAATGTCACTCATTCCGATGAAATGCAATCAACGAGTGTAACAGTTGGACCACAAGGAGAGCGGAATCAAAGCTGAGTTTGGGGAAAGAGCAAACAAATCCCTTACATGTATATATTCAATTGCTCAAAGGGATTTAAAGAATAAGTACCGTAGTTCATTCCTCCTTCTCAGTGTCTTCTCAGAGGCATTCGATGGGTTTTTTTGCAGACGACTTCTCATGATTTGGTGTCTATGCAGCGACCGTTATCTTGGCAACGTTCTCTTCGGACAACAAGGACGCAAACGGAAAGACTCAAAGCTGAGTTGTTTAAGCGGGTTCTCCCCACGACGCCGACAGATCCTTCGCCCAAAACCTAGTCAAATATTGTATATAAATGTAAATACCCATTTAACATCTAGCGGAATTCGGAGTGGTAATGACTGACATTTGTCCCAAAATTCTTGAACGGTTCAATTGTTCAGTCCCGTCCCCCTTAGTCCCTGCCCCTCATAAGCTCAGTGTCTCTTTACAGAGGCATGTCAGTCGTTTTTTTCAGATTTCGCAAACGTCTGGTACCACCGCATCTGGCAGTCTCGACGCACGCGTTGGCATGTCTCTCTGATTAAGCTGAGTTTGGGAACGGGATAAATAGCTCCCAATCTGTAAAAACAATGTTCGCAAGGGAGCTGTTAGCATGATATCGTAGCTCTTTTCCTCCCTCACTCAGTGCCTTCAGGGGCAATCGGAATGTTTTTCAGAATAACAACCAGTCAACGTTAATAAAAGATGCACGAAAATCCTGCACTCAGAACTGAAATTGGACACAACAGTAATTCATTGCAGTAACCGTAACTGATGTGACAAGTGAGTTCGAATGGGTACCTCAGTCCAATACTAAACTATCAGCTACAATATAACGGGTCTTTTTCATAGTTTCATCCCCTCAGTCTCTCACCCCTCTGTGCCACATTGATCAGAAGCATTTGAGTGATATTTCTCATATTTCCCACATGTAAAAGTGTGTAAAAGCTGAGTTAGGGACGGGAAGAATCTCATAAACACATACTGCTTAAGGGAATTCTCATAACAACATCCCCCATTCAGTGTCGCGGTTTCATCAAATCATCTACCTGATTTCAGGTGCCATCTGATGATTCCTACCTGATCTCCGGAACGACTTCATTCTTCACCGCCAGGTGCCGTCATCCACGAATAAATACATTCAAGAAACATGGGCGTACTGTTTGAAGAGACAGAAACAGCCCGCTTGCACATGAAAATATTGAGTTCACCAGTCGCATCGCTCCATCCGCTTGTCTAGGGCGTTGGAAAAAAATTGCGATAGTTCCTGCTATTTTAGGTTAAAAGCCTAGGAAACTGTTCGATAAGCGCCCAATCTTTGCCTATAACCCAGCTTAACTGACAGTGTTAAAATCTGGTGAAAATCAACCGATTGGTTCTTGATTCATTAGAATAACAACGCCAACGTCTCTAGGGTTCAGTGACTCGGCCCAATCCCCAAGTCACATGTCTGCCAGATTTCAGTCGACAAAGCTCCTATTTTTGTCTCTTTCGCCGCAAATCAATAGAAACAGTGGAATTGGATGCTGAAAAATACTCAGAAGGGCTGACAAACAAACAGAGAGAATGTTTTGGAATGAATATGAAAAGTAGATATAGCAGTCTTAGATATCAGTTTTCGGAGACAAAAACGTGACAAAATATGATATTTCACGTGGAGTTCACGTACTTTCTATCAAAGAAGTGACCAGACAAAATTAGGCGAACTGAGACGGAGAGAAGCTGGAAGAATGATTCTCACACAGAAAAAGAAAAAAGTGTTAATCCGGAAAGAAAGAGTTTCATTTTTTTCCAGTCTCCCAGAAACTTTATTCATGCAAAGTTCCCGTGAAGTCTGCACAGACATAAAACCGACCCCTATGCTTGAAAATTGAGCCAAAACTCTTGAGCAGCTTCTTCACACATGTGGTATTTACAGATGGAGGCGTCGTGCCTCGCGCGTCGCTCTCTTCACATCCCCTCGCTCTTCCGACCACCAAGGAGCACCCGCTGCCCCGCCCACTTTCTTATTTTCGCTTGTTCTACTGTACCTCCCTCTCGTGATTTCCTCTCTGTGTTTTCTAGAATTTCCCATCGCTCTTCTGTCCCCTTTTCAGATTCGATAGATTTTAGTTAGATTCTAAAATTAACCATTACTATTAACCATTCGCAAGTCAACTTTTTGAGTTACTGTTTTCAAAAAAACTCTTGGAACACATAGTGAAATTCTGTTTTATTATCTTGCCATTCAAAAAATGAGGAAAATGATCCGTTGACATACCGGAAGTTGTACCAATTACACAACACCCGGCCAAGAGCATCTTATGTTTAGGGAGCACCCCGCTGACAATAAGCAGGTGCGCATTGTTGAGAAAACGAACGCCTCTTGACCAAATGTATACATGAATCTAATTACTTGCGCTATTATCCCCACCACGCTGCTCTCTGCACTCGTTTTCGGACAAGAGGCTGTAAACCGAGAAATTTATCAGAAGTTGCATTATCCGTCGATGCGGAAGGAGTAGGTGTTGTGCACCTTTTTTTTGCATTTCCTCAATCTCAGCCGCTGAACCCACGTTTCGCAATATCTGTTGTTTGAAATCAAAGTATTAGATCATTCTCAAAACAAGCCGTTTTCCAGCACAACGCGGACATGGACCGTGAGCTCTCAGCTGTTTTTTTTTCACGGTTCAAAATGTTCATTATCTTGTTTTTACCTTCACCGTAATGCAAATGATACTGAGAATTTGCGTCATAGGTATTGGGTTCAGGTCTCTCTTGAGCTTAACGATCCAGGATGATAACAGATTATAGCAATTAGTAGATATTTTTTGTTTTGCTTCGCTTTCTCCCTCTCTCTCCTTCCTAATGAATCGCGTCACTCTCACATGTTGCGCGCGCACCGGCGCCACAACAACGCGGAGCGTACGGTCCCTGAAGGCTTTATGGCTCGAGTTGATAACAATTTACTCGCGACGAAGAAACGCGAGCAGTATTATCTTCTGACTACCGACCACGCCACGCGACGCTTCGATTCACTCCACCCGCGAGCTCTGTCACGCTGGATTGGCTTGAGATTGCATGTCAGTGGTTCGAAGAGATTGCCGAGCGGATATTCCTCGCAGTAACGTTTATATTTCTAACGTCGTTATGGTGAAGGAAGAGCCGAAAAGTCGGAGCCAAAGCCCTCCGCCACCACCGCCCAGTTCCGCTGTCCTTCCCCAAGTATTCAACCCTTACGCTCAAATACCCTTTCCCTATACCTATAACCCACTGACCCAACTGTATGGATTTGCGGACGCCACAAACAATGTCAATCAGCTTGCGTAAGTTGTCCCAGGAGATGCGCCGAAAAAATATTTTCACTTCGCTTTGTAACCTTGTGCTCATCAGACCACAAGAAAAACGTAATATCGGATCTGGGAGCGCTAGACGCGCGCTTCGAAAAAAAAGTTGTTTTGACACCTTCTCACCTCGACTACACAAAAATCAATGTTTTGTTTTTGCGGCCTGACACAAAGCCGGATTACTGTAGAGTAGATTCGAGATCGCAGCGGCGGCCTGTTCGGCGCGAAAAAAGCGGCGTGCAGCCATCAAGTGCGTTTAATCTGAAACTATTCATCCTCTCCTCTTGTCTCTGTACCTCTTCCTCTCTCGTTCACTTGGAGGCTATAGGTTGGATTGCATACAGTTACTTTCATTCGAAAGTTCAAGTTGTTTCCTCTACTTCCCTTTCCTCCCAGGGACAGAGAGAGCCGCGTGGAATGACCAACCCCGCCCATTTGGCTGTCGGGAACGACCAGTAACCATCTGACATCCTTAATCCCTAGCCAGTAACATTGACCTTAGCCGTCTGGCTGTTGTTTTTTTTTCTGAAGTACTGCATGCACGCTCTACTAGTCCAAGTTGTTGATAACTGATAATTATGCCTTTCGGTTTGAAGCGATTTCTTTAAACTTCCATTTCCAGCAAGTTGCTTCTCATGATCACCAACTCCACGGCAACAGAAACGATTCAAGCCCACATAGATCCCTCCGAGTCCTCAGCATTCCGTTTCGACTGGAATGCGACACTAAAAGAGGAGTATGACGCGGTGGAGAAGCTCAACTCCCCGCAGTACACCAACTTGACGTCCACGTCTCCATCCTCCTCCTCAGATTCGATTCGACAGCTTCACATCCCAAAAATCGAGACGTCTATTCTGAGTGAGTATGAGAATACATTGTATGACTAACAAAAGTGTAACATCTAAAACGGGAGTATCCCAGCGCCATAACGAAGCCAATAACGATGCTAATTAAGCGAATTCTCGTGGAATTCCTACCGAGAAGTGTTTGAGGTGTGTAGGCAAATAGTCCACTTGTTTCCTTTCAGACATCTGCGCCGCGTGTACGTATCCGATCGTTGATAAAGAAATCAGTGTGATTGACAACAAGTGCTATCACCATCCCTGTGTACGTTGTTCAATGTGTGACGTAAGTCGATTCAAAACCCACGTCTTCACTTACCTTTTGCCAGGCGCCGTTCGGTTTCAACGACAAGTGCTACGTTCGGGACGGCGCGATTTTGTGTCGGACGGATCATGCAAAGTTAGTTTATTTGTGAACGACCATTTACAACATCTAGTTTGATTATTCCTCTAGGCGTTACCAAAAATGTTGTGTGAAATGCGAAATCCCGTTGAACAGTGACGATATGGTCATGAAAGCGAAGCATTTAATCTTCCACCACGCCTGCTTTGTGTGTTTTGTGAGTTTTAGTTTTTTCATTTCCATTCGAAAACCCATCTCTATTTCACGTTGTTTTTCAGATCTGTGGCGCTAAACTGAACCCGGGAGACTTCTACACGATGTCGCCGCAAGGTCATCTCTATTGTCATGGTAACTAACTCCCACTCTTTCTTTCGTTTCTTTTCGAAAACAAGCTGAAGATTTCGATTTAGAATTTCTGTTCTGTCTGTTATCTTCTTGTTTTTCAGCTCATTACAACGTCGTCCGCTCGACGGCTCTGTGTGAAGAGCCGCCGGCTACGGTAGCCGCTGCGACGGCACCGGAAGCGCCGGCGAGAGAACCATCAACGGAAGGGGAAGGTGAGAGGGGGGCACTCGTAATTATGGAACAGCTACCGTACTTTTGAGCGGAAGAGCCGGGATGCACTCGCAAACATAACAGCAATTATATTCCGGAAGGCACCAAAGAATGCGAGCCCAAATTTCGCCATCGAATCTTCAAATCTTCCGCTAAACCCGAAACATGACCTGGTGGCCATATCGGGGGAGAGAGGATTTATAACCCATGTACATTTGCAATGATAAGTAAATAATTAGTCGGTGGCGCATGAAAAGAAACATGGCCACAGGTGGCTGAGAAGGAAGGAGATGTGATACCCTAGTGCTCAGATTTCAAGCATGAGAGCAGCAGTGCACACCGACCCGCTAATCCCTCGTTTTGCATTGTCGCGACCGGGTACGGGGTTTGAAATGGGTTGAACTGGCTAATCGCAACGGGCAAAGGTCAATTTGTAAATAAGGGGGGATAGGTTCCGTTGTGGAATTTTCAAATTCGAATTCGAATTTCTAGGATCTACCGATGAAGATGGTGGTAATGGAAATCACCAGCGGTCGAAGAGAATGCGAACTTCTTTCAAACACCATCAACTTCGGGCCATGAAGAGCTATTTTGCCCTGAACCACAACCCAGATGCGAAAGATCTCAAGCAGCTGGCTGCCAAGACCAACCTCACCAAAAGGGTCCTTCAAGTACGCTAATCCCTCCTCGCACACACAGGATCTCTCCTAACTCCTTGACACTTTCAGGTGTGGTTCCAAAACGCGCGGGCAAAATACCGAAGAGGTCTTCAAGAGAATGGGCGCGGAGGCAGTCCGCTAACGCTCGCCACCATGGACATGAACCCGGTGAGAAACTGTTGATGATGAAGGATTTCCCTCCTCACTTCTCAGCAATGTATACCAGTGTTCGGTGGATTGTATCGAGATCTAGGTTGCTTCCAGCCACTGTCTTCCTCCTCCTCCTCGTCTTGCCAGTCAACTGATGGTTTCCAACTGAACACGCCGCCCAGCGAGATCTACTCGCCCAAATCGAACTATACTCATCTTTAGCCTACCATACCAAAATCACATCTCGCTCTGTTTCCTGTTTAATTTTGATTCACAATGATCTCAATTCCTCATTTTCTTTGGTATGCACTCCTCACCCTCCACACCTCGATTGCCATGATCAACCGATTATTTCCATTTTTCGCAACACAAAAAAAGAGTCGTTTTATTCAATAGCCGCCACACATAGTGAGTCATAATACATTAACATTGCACCCGCGATTTCAAATAAAATTAAAAATAAAATACGTTCCACACCAAATAACTATACTGATTTAAAGTTTGCCGCATTCCAGCTTAATACCGAAAAATCGTCATAAATACGGAAGGAGAGTAATACTTTCGGGGAGTCGTTGAAGCCGGAAATAAATATCTAAACAAAGCGGATAACGTGCGGGTTCGTTGAATTGTTCGTTCTTTGCGCGGGTACTCGATACACTTTCTGTTTCGTTGGCGCGTTTCGCAGAGTGCGTCGCGATTTTTGGAATAGGTCGTAGTCGTCGTTCCACCAGTCGCAATTGTTGCCGACGTGGTGGAGCACGTAGCCGAGCTCGTGGAAGAAGTCGCGTTCCGAGTATTCCTGTGGAACATTCCTCTTATCAGTACCATCAACTCCCAGTTACCTTGTTAACAGTTACGGCCATCTCCAATCCATTATCCAATCTGACCAGCATTGCGGCACTGCCCGGCATCCGTCCATCGTGCTGCCAGCCGTTGAATCCCATAATGTTCAATGACCAGCCCAAGCCTAACCAAAGATTAGTTGAAAAAGAGACGTGAAATATCAAAAAGCAGACCATAAGTATCATTGGAGGCAGGCGACGGTGTGGCCAGTTCCCCGATTGCCACGTCACTAAGAATATCTTCTCTGTTTTCGAAACCGTCGATTCTACTCATAAACATCAAAAGTTGTATGGGGCTGGCAATCCAACCACCCCATGGACCGATTCTCTCAGGAGGCAGCATTTCGTAGGGATTGAACCCCAATCCATTGCCAGACATGTAATACATCACTTCTCTTCTGAAAATGAAAATGAGAAGTAGCTATGAGAATGAAACGTAGAGATGATAAAAGTAATAAAAGAATCTTACGGTGCTCGCTCGCTAATGCTCGGCCTTGCCACTTGAATATCGTAAACGCCAGATGGCGCGAAAATGTTCTTCTTGACAAACGCCTCGTATGACATGCCGGCGGTCGTTTCGATCAGATAGCCTACAAGTTTATGACAAAATGCGTAAAGTTTCCACCCCGCGGGGATGCTCACCGAGCAGCTGGTACCCAAAGTTAGAGTATATCCACATGGTTCCTGGTTTGTAGTCAAGAGGGACATTGGTAAGGACGTACTCGATGAGCTCTTTAGTGCTCATGTCAGGCTGCACCCATGCCGCGTCAGATTGCAAATTGTCCCAGCCACCTGCAACATGCACATGTTTCGAGGTCCATCTTCAAAGTTACCTGAAGTGTGCTCCAAGAGGTGTCTAACAGTGATCTCTGTGACATATCTCGGATACTGATACTTTTTGCTGAACTCGCTGCCAAATATAGAGTCGGCGCCGAAGAGCTTCGAGTCGAGTGTGAAGTGGCCTTTGTCGATGAGAAGCATGATTGCCGCCGCGGTGACTGGCTTTGATACAGATCCCACTCTAAACGCATATAGTTAATCGACAAATATGCGGGTATAACGGGAGGAGGAATAAAAACTTGAGAAGAAGGGAAAATAAGGTGGGAGAAAGAAGTGCAAACCGGAATTGATGATTTGGAGTGACGGGTTCCTGTTGGCGAATGTCGGTGTAGCCAAATCCTGGAAAATTGATACATTCATATCATACACCAGAAGCATTCTCTTGGCGAGACACTGTTTATTCACATGACGTTCTCGGTGCGCACAACAAACCAACCTATCGAGTTTCTTCCCCAAGCGGCACAGACACAACATTTCGGTCTTTGAACCTTGTACCATTTCTCCAAAAAAAAGGTCCACTTAGAGCTAGAAACAACTAGAAAAAGCTGGCGAACAACAGTTTGCTAATCCAATTGTTTCGAATGGCAAAAAACCGCCGTTTAACAGGCCAGTTTTGACCGGCCGGGAAGTAGAGAAGACAATGAGCAAACATACCTGCCGCGAATTTGAGTTGTTCTTTTTTGGAGATCGCAATTGACAGCCCGGGAATGTTGAGGTCTTTCATGAAATGTTCGATTCGTTTGATAAGAAATTCCATCTGCTCATCGTTTAGGAGTTCAGGGGAGCCTTTCAGAAAACGGACTGGGATCGGGCTGAATACATGGGATTTGCCACGTGGCGTTGAAAAGAGCTTACGCTTCATCCCAGAGTGGGGCTGGATTCGGATATCTGTTCACATCTACATCACTCCAAAGAACAACGTACACAATCTGAAATGCAGTTCCCTTCGACCTATCAAGTCATCACTTCACTCACATTCTGATAATTATCAATATAATGCGAAATCTGTCTGGGAATCATGTTTGGGTTCCTCTGCATGTTCCGATACATTGTCTGAAGGTCCTGTCCAACTTGTACACTACTCCTTCCATTTCTGTTCTCCCAAATTCCAGTGCATAGAACTTGATTCTTGTTGTTGAAGACTCTCAAAGAAGTTGCCACGAATCCTTTCTGAACCAGGAGCCTGTCCTTCTGCATGCACGCCTCCATAGTTAGCCCATAGTGAGCTTCATACTGAGATGTTGATTTAGTGGGTTTCTGCCATACTCCAATGTACTTTCCCTTTCCAGCTTCTGTGTAGCCGCAGAGGTAGGTCAACCGGTAGCCGTTATTCTCAAAATGCTCTTTCTGCTCATCAGCGTGTGGCTGTCCTGGGAACCAAATCTGAAATGAATCAGTTAATAAGATCCCTAGCTCTACGATCTTACATGGAACTCCACCCCAGGAATTCGTTCCCAGTAAGTGGTAAATGTGATTTCTCCCGGCTTCCCTTCCTGGCCACAAACTTGCGTAAGCGCCAAATCCCTCGCCTCATTTTCCCTGACAGCTTTGATCAGCTCATCAAATGTCATTGGAGCAGGCTTGATGAAAACAGGTCCTGAAAGTCTAAAATTGAAGATTCCCTACGTTTCAGGGTTTTGGACCTGTGTACTTATGCATGATTGCGTAGTAATTGACGTCTTGGCCACGGAGGTAATATCCCATCGACACTAATCTTCCTCCATATTGCAGGGAGATGGCAAGCACGTTATCCACCAAACTCTCATTTCCGGCAGTTAACACCCAATCCTTTTCATTTGGCGCCGGGGGATGGACAGTTTGTAAAGGTGGCAAGCGATTTGACATCCCTCCATTGGGACCCATGCCTCCTTGCATGCCAACTGAACAGAAAGTTCATTTTGAGGCTAATCAAACTAGAAACACTTACAATCAGCGGCAGGCTCAGCTGGCGCCGCGGCAGCTCCGTTCGGAGGCGACGAGACTTGTCCGGTTTGCGCCTTTTTGTGCTTCCTGGCTAACGCCTTATCAACAACTCTTTCAGGTGCAGTGTAAGGGTATCTAGAAAACATGTTCGGTGGTTGGAAACGGTCAGGGGAGAAGGGCATACGCATTCAGTCGTTTTCCACTTGTGAAGCCGTGGAAGTGGGAGGTGAGATCTAACTGTTCTCCAGAGCTTATCTACAAGATATGACAAAGTTTGAAAGGTAGATATGGGTAGGTGAAACCTGGATAGTTAAAATGGCGAGAAGCGTGAGACCAATGGTCGGTGATAGCGGCAGAGGCGACCGCATGGCGTCTTCCTCACCAGAAACTAAACGGGGCAACAGCAACAGCAACACGTCGAGCCCGCGCCGCGCCGCCGACTTTATGCCGCAGACCGCACCCGTCCGTACGGTAGGCGGACGGGCGCGCAGATACACGTAAATCGCAAACAAACATGTTGTAGAACCCCAAACACACACATTGCCAAAAGAAAGAAGGGACGCGGACAGTGGAGAGAGGCGATTTTTCGAGCCGTGAGTTGTTGAGCTTGTGAACCCGCTATTGCTCATTGTGTTGGTTTGTGTCAAGTGGAGAAGAGTGCAAAAACGGTTTTGGACGGGCAACAAAAAAAAGTGTTCCGGTCCACTTGAGCTACTTGACACTTTGGTCGGGTTGAGTTGGAAATGAGAAAGAAGAATGAGCTTGGGGGAAACTGATCTATCCCTCTCTCCCTATCACTTTAGCTTCTCCCATATCTTATCATTCGCACTTATCATCAAACCTGCTGTGTAATTGAAGCGCCCGCGGCAGCAGCTGTTCTTTTCCCCCTCTTCCTACGTCGCACTCTTCTTCTCGTTCTCCTTCTGCGAAATAATTGTGTGGCGGTGTTCGTGAGGGCTAGCCGTCGTCGTGCTGCCTTCCCCCCGCTATGGAGAGCGTGTGTGCGCGCAGTGACCGCAGGGGGGTCATAGATAGCAAGCATCCAGTCGCTCTCCTCCGTCAGCACGATGGCCGAGCGGTTAAGGCGTTGGACTTAAGTTCCAATGGATGAAAATCCTCGTGGGTTCGATCCCCACTCGTGCTAGCAGCTTTTTGCTTTTTTGAAGCAGGTGAACGGTGCATTTGATTCATTGGGGGAATAATTATAAAGCGAGATACCAAGACATTAAATAAAATCCCAGATTAATCTAAAATGTTTCATTGCCAAATGGATATCCTCCCATTAAATGCTAATCTCATAGATTCCCTCTTCATTGCGTAGAACGTGGTTAGGCTTGCAAGGATGATAATCTAATAGGCTCCAATGAGTACAAAAGATCTGAAAAGTGCTGGACAGCTGAAAAATCTGAAATCCCTCTGTGCTCCCCTGAGCTCACTGTTTCAATGCTTCCATATTTCCTTTCCAAAGACCACCCAAAGACTTGGAAAATGTTGAACGAATTGAAACTGCTAATCCACCAGCCGCAGACAGAGCCAACACGGTTTTGACAGCTCGATTGCGTGTGCTAAACGGTGCGCGCAAAAGTGCATATGTATCAAACTAACGGCTCGGGCGCTTGGTGTGCTCAAAAAAACGCCTCGATTTCTTCCCCCCCCCCCCTTGTATTTGTTTTGGCGGTGTCTCAGAGCTCGGGCAACACGCACACTCATCGAACCTGAACGATTAAACAAACAGGCGTCCTTCCTGAAGGGAAAAAACTTGAGAATCTCAGTCGCGATCATCTTTTGGATCATTGTTGTGTATCAGATTTCGCAGTGATTCATGTGTACTTGAGTGGAGAAAAAATGAAGGAATATATGAACGAATGATTGTTTGGGAATTGAAATGTTTACGTTTTTTGTGACGTTGCATTGGAATCTCTCTGGGAAGAAAAGTGGGCGGCGACGGTGGGGAACAGTGGGGAGGGGGAGGAAAACACGGGAGAAGACGGGAGGAGGAAGAACATTATGATTCCTCGTTGATCCCATGGGGGTATGGGAAAACATGAATTCGGGGGAAAAGGAAACGAATGCGTTTCGTTTCAAGGAAAGCAAAACCACTCATAATTCATCTACGCGCGGACAGGAATTGTGTAGAGAGTTGGAGAGGGATAAAAATACATACAAATTTCAAATTGAGATCACAGGATAAACTGGGTACATAATCAATTGATCATATCCATGCGTGATTAGAGTTGGAGGATGGCCGAATCTTCGAGCTCCTCGAGCACTGTCTCGCGTGTTCGAGACACCACGATTCCTCTGAAAATTTGCCAGTTAGTGGTGATTTAAACGTCATGAATTTGGATAGAGCTGGTTTCACTTGATTTTCTGGTTTTTATGCCGCTTCCATGTCAAGCCTTGTAGTTTTCTGAGGTGCTATCTAAAGCTGATTAAACCCCAGTTTCCGGTTTATCCATGGGTTTGGCCTAACTTGGAAAATGTTCAAAATAATTTCTAAATGGTCTGGTTCGTTTCCCTACATCGCACTATAAGTTAGTGCTGCTTGGTTTGCCATTTAAGACGGTACAATGGGAATTCTCTGCAGTTGACGTTGCTGAGCTCAATCTGGAGTTCCTGGGTTCTGTTTTCTGGCGGTTTGGATCTTGAATTCCCTATATTCCCCACAAGCCCCTCGTTTTCATATTCCATATTCCTTTTCCATTTAAAAATCCAAAACCAAAAACAAAGCAAAGAAAAAAAACACACTTTCGTATGTCAGCCATCGCCATGAGCTGCTCTCCATTCTCCGTGGGGAGGTCATCAAACATATCGTCTTCCTCGGCCCATCTGCAAAAATAAAAGCGAAGAGTTATGACATCAAACGATTGTGATTCTTGATGTTTTTCCCATTTCTTTGGTTTGCTCCACAGCGGATTGATGTGAGATGCACAGTTTGGAAGGACAGAAGTCACAAGATCCGCCTTCTGCCCTCTGGGCATCAAGAAGAACTTCTTCCGGGTTAATTTTGGTGTTTAACCTCCCCCACAGACTAACCTGTTGTAGTGCTTGTTCGGCACGCTGATGTAGAAGCCCATGCGGTTGGACGACCTGGAAATCCAATAAATCCTTGAAGATCTAGAAAAAACCGGTACTTACGCGCAGCAGACGATGAAGATAGCAAATGCGATCATGAAGACGACGAAAAAGAGGAGAGCGACCTCGAGAGCGCTCCAGCTATAGTTGGTAGCATTGACGTCGACTGGAAGGAAAGAAGAGATTCGCTCACCGACATTGAAAGCGGGCATCTTTGTACTGAATGCCCTACTGAGAGGGGGCAGAGCACCTTCTTCCAAACAAAAAAGAGAGCCGCAATCTGGCTCCCCAAAACACTTGTGTTAAGCCCCTCCCTCCCCATTCATCGCTCATCCCATTCTATTCTTCTCCCTCCCGCATTTCGGTTCTCGAGTGTTCTTAAACTCACACTGACAAAACGGGCCGTGGAACGTCGGCGGGCAGACGCACCGGTAGGCACCAGTGGCGTTCGAGCACGTCCCATTGTTGAGGCAATGCGTCGAGAGGCACGAGCTCAGGAAGTCTGGAAAGCATGAGGGATTAGTGTTGATTTACAACATGGGACACTGTAACAGCTCTTCCTAGAAAAAAAAACTCCCTAAAACCTTCCAGATTAGTGTTTTCTGCAAAACATCACTGAACCATATGATCCTTACCGAATGAGTTAATGAAATACATGCGTGATAAGGCGTACATCGTTGATCATGGCCCGGGGGGTCTCTCCTAGCAAAAAAATGAAATGCACAATGAGCAAGCACCGGAAATTGAGCGAAGGAAGTGACGAAGAGAGTGAGAGAGCGAAAAATGAGAAGAAGAACCGAAGAACCCGTAATGAGTGTGAGTCAGAGCTGTTCGTATGCTTTGCTTTGCACAAGTTATGATTATAATAATAATAAGGAGGAGGAGGAGGAAGAGGCGGCCGCGGAATCTGGGAAAAAAAGAAAAACGTGGGAGGTCGTGGAGAGAGTCAGAAGTCACAGACATTTTGAATAAATCATTGCATCTTCTAGCAAGAAACAGATGATGCCGCACGTCGTTTTCCAAGAAGATCATCAAGCGGATTGGAATTGACATATCAAGCATTGAGCAGAAATCAGAAAATGTAGAAATGCGGATAAATGACACCCCCTAGCCACTCTACTATTACCCCGGGAATTATATGTTATATGTCTGCGGTTAGTTTTGAGAAACCTGCACATTTCCATCTTTTGGTTTTCCCACTTCAAAAACTGTGAGAAACACGTAGAGAATGGTGAGGGACCACGTGATCTTTTACTTTCCCTGAAATGGGATGAGGAAACGGAAGGGGGGAAAAGAAAACAAGTGGGGTGAAAGGCGCGAAAAATGTCTTGACGGGCGGCGCCCGCCCCGAGGGACAGTTTCAACGGAAGGGGAAAGTGCTCACGCACATGAAATATTCGGCCCCGAGACCTCTTCAGTTCGAAATGCGAGAGATTTGATTTTTCGCCGACGACGACGCTTATCGGATTGAGGGGAGGAGGGGAACCAGCATTCTTGGGCAACGAAAGTGTGGCGGCCGGAAGGAAAAGGAGATCTGGATCTAGATCTATCTACTGGCGATTAATGGCTCCGGAAATGAGATATTTGAGGGAGGGGAGGGGAGGAGATGTGTTCTAGAGCACAAGCTGAAAATGACTGAAAACCGACACTAAGAGTAAAAGTGAGTTATGAGCTGTGGAAAACCGAGAGAAAAAACGCATAGAATATCAAATTCGAAGACTTCCCACTTTTTCTACTGCCTTCTCTCTCTTCTGACAGGTTCGGTTGGCTCATTTACATTTACACGTCACTCGGAGAGTTCAAAGTTCTTAGTTCTAGATTCTGGATTCTGGATTCTTGAAAAGAGAGGGAGAGACAGAGAGAGAAAGAGAAAAGGAGTAGCGACGCAAGCCCAACGAGTTTACAATTTCATCCGTCTCCTTTATAATTATAAACTGAGGAATTACGTGGGAGAAGAAGAAATGGGCGTATATGCGTACGTACTGCCTAATTATTGGCATCCGGTTTGGGATGGAAGGAATGAAACGGGAGAAGGACTACAGTAGGACAGGACGTTCTTTGAAAAGTATGACAAATCAAATTGGTTTCTGGAATAGGGGAAATTACTTTTAGGCCCAGTCCGGTAGATTCCCTGGAAAATGGAAAAGAAAACTTGAACTCACATTTTGCAAGCAAATACATCATTGTTTCAATAATAGTCGCGTGGGGTGCAAAGGGGTGGTGGGCACACGCAAAAAATCTTACGAGCCGATCTTTTGCAGGATTGCGTCGGAGAATGGGGGGAGAGGGGGGAAAGAGGAAATGAAGCACGGGGGGCCCTTACCCAAATGAACCCATTATGGGTGAAGGATGGGGGGATTCCAATTTGTTTCAACGAGCGGGTGGGTGGGAGCTGCAGCAGAAGCAGCAGAGGAATGGGATTATGGTGTGCGTGTGGGATAGAGAACTGGTTTTTTGACTGGGGACGAAATTCATTTCAAATGCCAATGCTGAATGTCAAAACTTAACCCCGTGGGACGGGTGCTCTTGCCTAGATTCGTCATTTTTCGAAAATCCGACGGATTTGCTTGTCTCCCCATCAGCAGAGAGGTTGAGTTCAGTACCTTGTTATTCATTCTGATGGATGTAAATTATATTTACTGCGTTCTTGGAGGGGGAAGAGTGATGAATGGCTAGACAGGGATGGGGTGGCTAAAATGTATTCAGTTAGGTATGTAAAAGAAGCACTGGCAGAACAGGAAGGATCAAAACACGGAGTTCAGTAGTGATCTACATATTAAAACACCAAAATGAGAAGATCTACCAGTCAAATGCTGAGCTCCTGTCTTTTTGTGCGGCTTTTCAGCTGCTCACGCGTTCTGTTCTGTTTCTAGGAATTTCAGCCTGATTTTCAGTCTTTCTCGGCATTCGAGGATAGATGGGAAGAACGGATTTTGCTGAAAATCCGAGAGCAATTCATCCCCCTAGAGAGAGTGGAAAATGAGCCATGGAACAGAGATTTCGAGCGATAAATGAGCGTATTGTTCGTGTTTGTGCGTTTTGCGCCAAAGTATGCGTTTTCTAGAAATCGCGTGCACGTATTTCTTCCGAGCAATTTGATTACGCTCACTGTTTGTTTTATCATTTTCTATGAAATCGTAAAATTTTATTTATTCTAGCTACCCATTTTATAGAATGAAGGGGCGAAAGAGGTAAGCACAAAGTACGCACTATCGAAGTCCACTGGTCCCGCAACTGAGGAGAGCTCTGCCGGAGAATCATTATATCTCGAGATTGATAAGGGATATCAAGAAGATGTCAACATAAAACTTGTAGTCCTAGTTATGATCTAAAAGTTTGTTGTTGACGACTTTTTGATATCTCTTATCAATCTGGAGATATAGTGATTCTCCGGCAGAGCGCTCCTTGGTTGAGGAGACACAGTAGTAAACAGCTCCAAATTTTTTGGAGCTGTTGATAGGGCATCTAGTCGTGGATTTCTTCGGAATTCAAGATGGTGGTCTAGACACTAGAACACCCTCAGTGACTTCAGATGACTTTGCAGCTGTCAATGAAAGGGGGAATTTGAAAGGGAATGTTCGTAGAAAGGCGTCAATTCAGAAATCGTCAAGATGTTCCTAGGATTGGTCAGTTTACAGCTCAGACGGGACTTGAAGAAGTCAGGTGACTTATCGGCAAGTTTTCATTCAAAAAACCTTGACAATCCGAGATCAGCCGTAAACTGTTCGGAGGGAACTTTTAAGATCTTGAATGAAAGTAATGAAAGTCTAGGGCTCTCTGATTCAGCTTTATGAATCAGCAGCTGAGCCAAAAATAGAAGTAGATCAGGAAGAATCTACAAAATGAGCTCAGAATCTTCCGGAAGTCTGATTCTGATTCTGATTCTGATTCTGATTTTGAGCCACGAGAACTCAAATCAAAATCAAACTCCAAACCCCAAAAGCCTCAAACAATGAATGAATGAGTAATCGGGGGGCACATTTGAAATTCTGCTTCCTCAAAGTGAAGGACAAGATCAGAGTGGACAAGTGCTCAACGCTCTTTTAATCCTGATCAGTGAAATCTCTGAAACCAGTGGAAAAAAGTTTGGAATGAATTTTGAGTGTGAAGGAAAGAAAAAAAACCAACAAAAATCTGCATCGCAAACAACAGAGGGAGCAGGAGAAGGAGAAGTGAAAACATATGGGGCAGGAGAAAAACTGAGAGTTGACGATTTGATTGCATTTCCGATTCGATTTGCGGAAGATGAACTTTGGATTTTTGGGATGGACTCACTCATTGCAAGCGGTTTGTTTCGCTTGCAACTTGAAAGCGGTTTAGTCTTGTTACTGTAAACATAAGAGCCACGCACTTTTTCTGGGAGGGAGGGCTACTGAGAACAGCTCCTCGACAACTACAACTCGGCTATTTACCCGGTGTTAAACGTGTCAATCCACAGAAGCGAGTTGTTTTTCGTTTTGAGAATTTCCATAGTAATCTGAGGACATCAGAGAGGAAACTCGGAATGGGAAGAGAGGAAAAACAATGGATCCTCCTTACTGAGGGGAAAAAATCATTGGACAACTTACATCTTCTGGGCGGAAGATTGAAGAAAAGATGGTAGGGAGTGTAGGCGAATGCCATTGTTATGATGAGGAGAAAAGGAGGACGAAGGGGGGGGGGGGGGGGGGGGGAGAGGACGAATAATAAGTTGTTAGCGGAAGAAGAG
Source organism: Caenorhabditis macrosperma (assembly GCA_963932285.1). Classification (NCBI taxonomy): domain Eukaryota; kingdom Metazoa; phylum Nematoda; class Chromadorea; order Rhabditida; family Rhabditidae; genus Caenorhabditis; species Caenorhabditis macrosperma. The sequence continues at coordinate 5,228,761 of OZ010618.1, forward strand.
GTCCTTGGCGCTAATGGAGTTGAGATTTGGTGTGTGTGTGTGTGTGCGTGAGTATGTTGTTTCTGTTTTTGATCGACAGAGTGAGAGAGAATGAGCGAGTTGAGCACCTTCCTTTTGTGTTCTCTCGCCCCCAATATGTCTCTTGGGTGGAGCGGAGGAGGCGGAGTCTTTCGAGATTTATGCGCGAATTTGGAGCCGATCCAATTAGTGCACGGAGTACGGTGAAAATAAGCGAACAAGGGGGGACTGGTCGGGGGAAATAATTGCGCTGTTTTCTTGTTTTCTAGCTTTGGCCATGGGCCATGGGTCCCTTTAAAAAGCGGAAACTAGGGGAAAGTTTTTCCAGGGAATTTCAAGGACGATGGGGAGGGAAAAAGGAAGGAAATGTTTTTGGTTTGGTTTCAAAGATTATTCGTGAAAAAAGCGAACAACAGAGGAGACGAGAGACTTCTGGAAGTCTTGGAAACTATTCCAAAAGGGGTGTCTGAGGGAACGTGGTGATAGGGTCATATATAATCTACGCTGAGAAGGATAGAGGCTCTTAGCGAATTACCATATGGATATTACGTAGGTCGGATAGACGTCAAGAAGATAGAAAATCGGAAATCGGAGAGGATAGGGAAAGGATGAAGGAAGGAAGAGCAGCGGAGGATTCTGGAACCCGGAATTTTCCCACATTGTTGATCACGGAATAGTGCTCCGGCTCCGAGCGCGAATTCCTCAAATGTGCGAAAAACATCTTGCTCACTACTCACTCACAAAAAAGCAGCCGACATCGTGAGTCAAATAACTAGGCTTCCCCGCCTGCCTTATCCACTTAAAAAAGTCGCACTTTGCGCTCGTTGACATGGGACGTCGGAACTCACGGCAGTGACATATACGAAGCACACGCACAAAATAGGAGCAAAAGACCCAAACACCCGCCCGCGAAGTTTAATCGCAAAACACATGAACTGAGCATCATACAACGCGACGCCGAAACCCCATCTAGCAAACGAGGAAAAATGAGGCGCGCGGAGACAAGACGGAAGTTGTAACGAGGCACTCATCATGTATTCGGTGATGCAAAGTTGCGCTCTCTTTGTCAGTCATTCAATGGAGACTTCGCCATACCCAAGACAATGGAAGGGGGTGTGAGTTTGCCGCTCGACACGTACCTTGCTGATTGACGAGTGTGCAGTTGGCCATGAAGCCGCCGGCGTCGCAGATCGACGTGGCACGGCATCGGATGGACTTGCAGATTTCGAACAGCTGAAAATGTTAGATGCACCTGGGGTAATTAGAATGATGTTCTCAGACTCTCAGGGACTCCCACGAGCCTTAGAGGTATGAATGAAAAGAAGTACCCGTACCCAACAACAGAAAATTGGAGTGCCCTCGAAAGAACCTCAGGGAAAAACAAGAGAATGTCCTGAAAAGGACGTCTAGACCCACCCGATATTCACACTGTAGACCTATGAAAGCTGGCGGGCATTCGCAGAAGAAGTCCGAGGAACCATTGAGATAGCATTTCCCCTCGTTCCAACACGGATGGCTGTCACATGGAGAACCTTCTGTAACATGGAAAATGAGGTTTCTAATCCAGTAAGACTCACCGTAGATCAATCTGGAAGCGACTCCGTTTAGAAGCTCGCTAACTGTAATTGCCATTCTTGGCGAGTAAGTTCTGAAAAAAGATGGGAACTTTTGATCGAGGAAGTTGGTACAAGAGAATGTGAGTGGCACGTAATTCAAATTAACGGCCGACAATGAGGGGAGGGGGAGACAAGCGGCGGACTCGATTATTATTTCGAGTACCCGCCACCCAGCCTTCCGAGCAATTGAGACTTCAACACTTTGTGCTTCACACTCTCTTTTGAAGAGTGTGAGGGAGGAGAGAAAGAGAAAAGTCATTGAAGAACACCATTGTCGCGGTGTTATTGGGATAATTTATTCATTATTATATATTTTATGAATGCTTGATGAAAAAGCAGTCTTCCCTCTCTCCCTCTCTCTCTCTATTCCGCCACAATCCGGAAGGCTACACTACACGAAAAAAAAAACATATCGAGAGACACATAAAAAAGTCGTAGTGGTTCAGAAACAACAAGAAACAAGAACACGACGGAACACGACGATTGAGGACTAAAATGTCGATGGGAATGCTAGACAGATGCTATTTTGAGAGAGAGAGAGGGAGGACAATGTTAAATTCTGATTTGATGGTGACAGGATTCTTCGAATTATTCAGATCAGTCGTCTAAAAAACACCGGAGAGAAGCGGAGCGGTGCTGATCTCTGAATGAGGCGCTGCATGTGGTGTGCGCGTGAAAATCGCATTAATTAGTCAGAAAAAGGTTGTCTTGGGCAATTAGGGTTTAGGGTGTGGGGAACTTGAAGTGACAGAAACTAATGGGAGATCAGAGAAAACGCAGGAGTGTTTCAGAATCTCTGAACATCATGGTTCTGTGAAATCAGCTGATCTCAGGACTTTCCCACAAATATGGGAACCTTATGAATTAGTAATGCAGCCAACAATGACTAGATTTTGTTCTTGGAACAAAGTGAGCACGATTTCGGAAAAATTAGACTGGAAACCGCAGGATTCTGGAAATTTAGAGAACCTTTAGAAATTCACAAGAATTTGCTGTTCAATAGGTTCAGAATCCCAGTGATTTTCAGGAAACTGCGCACAGGTACAGTAGGATTTTACTCCCTGAGACCCTGAGATCACAGTTTGACTAAAGTTCGACGGTGAGAGTCGGAAGTCCTCATACTTCCCATCTCCTAGCCAAAATGTAATCGGAGAGCTGGGAAATTTGAATTTCTAAGTTCCCTCTCTCCTCTCCCGTATGGAAGCTCGGAAAGTCTGAATGTTCCACAAAGAATTATGAATTTTACGACTCCTCCGCCTCACAAAAGTGGGCCGATCTCTAGGGATTATGCCCAGAGGTAGCATACGCATTGACTTGCATAAAAAACGCCAGGAAATTTATAGTCGGACCTTGAAAAAGGGAGAAAAATGAGGAAATGCAAAACACGCAAGAATTGAGGAATCATAAAGAAATCGTAGGTTTGTATGATGTAGAGTTTTTGGTACTATAACATATACTACGAAGAATCGAACTGATTCGGTGGTGGAATACAAACAAATGTCTTCGCGTCGCTTATGAGATTAGTAGTGGGAGGGGGAAGGAACAAAGAGGCGAAATGTGTAAACGAGCCGAAAAAGGGGGAGGAATTTTTGGTGGGAAAATGCTGAGAAGGGGCGTGTGAATCGGGTGAAATATGGCTTGCCGGCTGCCGGAAATCGGTTCAAAATTAATCTTCCCCTCTTGCCAACACAAACATTGGATCTTCTTTGTCCCCGGAAATTGAAACTTTTGGGATCAAGAAGTACAAGAGAGAGAGAAAGCGAGAGAGACAAGGAGAAGTACCCTAAAAGTCCCGCAATCTGCAGAATAATAAGATTTATATATGTGGTGTATATCTAGGTTCCAGAGAATCTAGTTAACTTGATAGGAGCAAAAATCAGAGAAGATAGAAGGTCCTTTTTTCTGAACTCTTCGGGGCGCACTTAGAGGGAAAAAAGAGCAAAGGTTGGTTAAAGTGTGAAGCTCACTCATTCCACTCGAAAAACAAATTGTGCGAGGTTGAGTCTATGCGTTCTGAACTGAACAACGTGAGCGGACAAAGAATAGAACCCATAAATCAAGGTTGGGAATTGGGGTGTCAGGAGAAGTTTTCTAGTGGTTTGTCATGGTAGCCAGTGCCATGGTCACCTGAGGTTTATGTTGCAACTCGCTTCACTATGACATAATAATCGCTCATTTCCTGTACGCGCACCGAGGAGCTTTTACTACGGCGGGAGCAGGCGGCGAGGACGAAGAAATCGGAAAAATAAGAAATATCATCGCTCTCACCTTCTTTCAACCCTCAAATTAAAATGAGAAAGGTGTGCTCAATCTCTTATTTTTTTATGGGGACACTTTTTGTCACTAGATAATTGCTCTGGCGTCTTCCCCTTCCTTCCTTCCGCCTTCCTAAGCTTCCTAGAGTAGGAGATGAAGGAAGCGCTCTTCTTGTCAACAAGTTAACGAAGTAGTAAAGTAATTATGAGCGAACGGCAAGTTGATGAGTTTTTTCTCCTATGATCAAGGCTCAAAACTGAGCAAAACTAAAAGTTATTGGGACGCCTAGACCAGATGTGTACGAACAGACGGGGTCAGATATTGTTGATTCGCAAGAGGGACGAATTTGATTATATTACACTACTATCGGATGCCACCGAAATGGCCCCGAAACCGAGAAAAGGCCGCTCGCTTCGCTTGACGGGTCTTGCAGCGGAAAAATACACAGCTGCAATGAATGTTACAGTAATCTCGTGTTTATTTTTTGAATTTTTTTTTGCTTTTTCGTAAAAAAATGGCGCGTTTAACCAATTTTCGTCGGATTTTTTGCATTTTTCACGAAAATATCATCGAAACGTACCATCTTATTGATAAAACGCGTCATTTTTCATGAAAAAGCAAAAAAATTCAAAAAATAAACACGAGATTACTGTAACATTCATTGCAGCTGTGTATTTTTCCGCTGCAAGACCCGCCAAGCGAAGCGAGCGGCTTTTTCTCGGTTTCGGGGCCATTTCGGTGGCATCCGATAGTATAGAGGGATCAGATGGAATTGGGAGATGTTCGGAAAACTTGTTTTGATGGGAGGGGGGGGGGATATTTTGTACTTTTCACTTTACAGCTTCTCGAAAACGCTTAGGTATTCGAGATTCAGTCAGTGTCATCTGGTTTTTGTCACGAATCTCCTGGCCGAAAAAGTGCCTCGGGGGAGCGATAAATACTGATATAGCTATGAGTTGCTGTCCTTTCGTGTCTTCGGGGTGCCTCTTTTGTTGCCGTCCGGCCAGCTGTCAAAAGGTTGACACCGATCATTGTTGTTGTCCATTCTCTCTCCCAGACACTTCTGAAGGCACTGAAGAGGACAGAGAGCATAGGAAGAAGGGAATGAATGAGTGGAGTAGGACAGGGGGAAGAAACGAACAGAACAAAATGAAATGGAATGCGGGGACGCAGGAAATCGACACTCCTCATCATAATCCTATTTTTTGTAGTTCTCCACCACCGCTCCTTCTTCTTCTTCTACGTCCTCCCTCGCTTCGTACGCCCCCCCCCCTCGTTTCCCATCCAAAACATGAAGATGAGAAGGGGGAGGGAGGACAAGAAGCACTTTTGGACGACGTCCGTCCCCGGGTCTTCTTTTTCAATAAAGACGCCGCGCGTTGTTTCGGAAGAGAGAACCGCCGCCTCCTCCTCCTTCTCCTCCGATGAGGATGGGCGAATTGAAGAAAATGGATGGAGGAAGAAGCTCTCTTGGTGTGTTTCAATTTGTTTTGTCCCTGAGCTCCTAATTGAGCTATTCTCGGGAGGAGACAGAGAATAACGTTACGGATGATTGAACATTGCAAGTTTCGATGTTTAGAGGACAGATTCAATGGGTTTGGACTGGACTAGGGGTTGGGAGTCGGGATGTTGTGAAGATTCTGGAAAGAGCTGCGATGTCTTTGACAATGTTCTTCATAAGCCAAAATTCCAGAAATCCACACAAAGTGGATTTCCTTTGTAAATCACTGATCAATCTTTTTATCGGCCAGTTATTAGCCAACATGCTGATATTTGACATATGAGATTTCCAAGAATTTTTCCTAGGTTAGAGACTTTTTATTTTATCAGAGGAAGCTGGAGAGAAGTTCTGCTGTGGTTTGATTTCTCAGACAGAAGGTTTCATTTCTACTTTTCTTCTTATGATTTCACAAAAAAGATCAGCTTGTTTGGAGTTCCTGAGTGCAAAAAACATATAGTTTTTTTTTCCACATCACTCAGCGACGAGGCTACTTTCAGACGCCTCGGCCGACACGCCTATCTATGCGCCCGGCTCGCACTGGAATCTCTTCCAGGAGCCCCCCGTTCACCGCACAGAACGCGTTCGGTTATATAGGGGAGGGTTGCCAATGTACCGGCATCTCACGGGTTCCGACCGCCGCTATGGTTTGTGTGGGAGGGGAGGAGGCCACACCGGTCTCTTTTGCTCATCTGGCAAGTTAGGCAACGCCGAGTGCAGTGAGTGGCGTTTTCTTGCACACCTGTCTCTTTTGCTCATCTGGCAAGTTAGGCAACATTGAGAACAGTGAGTTGTCTCTTGTTTTTCTTCTTTCTTTGTAGAATTTCAACGAAAGCTCACATAATTTGATATTCCCACAATATAATTATCGGATTTGAGAAGGTTCAGTATCATATTTCAGAAATTTGGATCTGTTTCAGCACCCAATGCATCATAACTCAAACTTGAAGGATTCTGACGGCTGCGACCAAATTTCGTCTCGAAGCACACTTCTCCTGCAACATGTCGAGTTATTCAAATTCTCCATTTTGAATAGAACAAAAAATAGTCGACTTCATTGATGTACTGTGAAAAATGAACCAGTTACGCCCGGTTTCGCACGATGTCCCTTTTATCAGCATCAGCCAACTTTGTGGTGAAGGTTTATCCCTTGCTAACTCGCTGTGAACAATTCAATTGCAGGTTGTGTTTTCTGGATGCTAATAAAGTTCAAATTTTTCCCACATTTCCCTCTTCCAAAACTCAATAATCCGAATTATCAGCAAGCAGGTGAATTGTCATCATTTCCTTTTCCTCTCCCACTACATTAATTTTCAACTTTCAAGTGTCTAGGGTTTCATGTCTTGGATGACACCTAACACCTTGAATGTTTGATTTCTGATTCCAATGCTATTTTCTCCCCTCCTTCCCATTGAGAGCGACACTAATTGAAAGATAACACGTAGTGGACGGGGTTGGGTCATCAAGTTTATCAGCAGCTTCTCGGCACGTGCTCTCTCCTATCACCTGCTCATTCCGGCATTGTTTCCGCTAGCCGGGTGTTTTTTGAATTCAATTGAACCGAATCCGAACCAGTTTTCCTGCAATGATCAAAGTTGGAGTTGAAAGAGAGAGAGAGGAGGTTGGAGAATATTTTTGATTAGTCCTGGAAAAACAAGTACGGCATTCCGTAGTTTGTGTGTGGACACGCAGCCATGTGGTCGGAAATTGATTTATGATAATGCTGGCTCTGTGGAATAAGGAAAAAGCCCCCCGATCATTGTCTCGATTTGGCCCGGTTTGGCCGATTTACTACTGATTATAAGGGAAGAAGGGCTGGTGTCTAAAAGTCTGGAAGTCTAGACACCCTATCACCAGAAGTCACTTTCAACTGATAATTATTTTATTTTGGGAAAATTTAAGTTTCCAGACTAAGCTATTAGTTTGGAGATGGAGCTCTTTCAAATGGAGCTCAAAAACACAAAAAAAAACCGAAAAAAAAGTTGGCATTTTTCAAAGCCTAATTTTCACGGTGGTGTCTTGATATATTCTTGGCACGTGCACACTGCGCCTACCTTTCAGTTTTTCCCACTAAATTGTTGTTTTCTTCATTTTTCGCCTTCTCAACGCGTTTTTCTTCTCATTTTTCCCATTTTTTCCTTCTCCCAAATTCTATTCGAAACTTCCCTCCCCCTCCCGCAGTCTTCGCATTAAAAATTATTACTCTTTGTCTTTTCCCGCCGTGCTTTTCCCTTTTTCCCTTAAAACTTGAAAAGGGAAAAACTATGAGCCACACCCATACACACTTTCTCGTCAGCATGAAAACATAAGACGGTCACAAAAAAGAACAACATCTTGAGCTTAGAACGAGTGACGTTCTCGAAACATGTTTTCTTCATATGTCTGTTTCGAAATGAAATCTTTTCGGCTGGTTGGCCAGAAAAAGAAAAAAACGACGTTTTTTTCTATCTTTTTTCTTTTTTTTCCAGGAAATCAGGAAACAGTCCGACCTCAACAAAGTACAAAACGAGTCATCTATTGGAGGGAGCGTGAAAGAAAAAGAGAAAAAAGAAAATGAAAATGTCACAATCACCATTACCAATGGAACGAAACGAGGAAACGAGTGAAATGACAGAGGTGAGCGTTTCTCCTATAAAGTCAGTCACAGATAACCCCCCTGGGTCAACAAAAGTTGTGACCCACACTTTCCACCTTCCGAAAACGTGCTTTGTGACTTGAAATCGTGCTCTTCAAACTCAAACTTCCCCATGTGTTTGTGTGTGTTTTTTAACAGTTTCTCCGTGTTTCGTATCAATGTCAAACGCACAAAACACACTTTTCGATGGAAAGTTCCAGAGAGATTCTGTAAAAAGGTATCGAAACGAAACAAACACAAACATACCTTTCCCTTAACTTTCCCATCTCGAGGAATTCCTTGGAATTTTGTTGACCATCTCTCGATAGGCTGCAGGTATTTTTGTTTTTCCAAAAACGCGTACTGCCCACGTTCCCCCACGATTCTCTCCCTCGCGCTCGGTTTCGGTTCATCGCGCCTGTTTGGGCAACAGCAACAGAGAAAAGCCGATTAGATATCTTTTGAGAAACCTTACAGAATTTGGAGAAAAAAAACAGTCACTAGAAATCAAAAAGTGACGTTTTCAAAGTCATTGTCGTAAAATTTGATTAGGACGCGGGAAGTTCTTATATAAAGAAGTTCCGAGTGACCCGACCCTTATCAAGAATCAAATGTGTGCAACAATAATCTAGTGTGATTACTTAAAAATTTGACGGTGTTGCTGTCAAATTGGCAACTATAACTGTTTTCTGGTCATTTGTCTAGGCCCAACCGGTTTTTCGGCCAAATCCCTCTTGCCCTCCATTCTGCATACCATGCTGATTTTTAAAAGTTCTAAATCTCTTATTCTCTGAAAACCCACTGAACTCACTACATTATGTTCCAAACTATTACCAAGTATCACAAGTTTATTCCCCTCGCTCGTTTCCCTCTGGTTCCCACAGGAAACCCACGTGAAAAACGAAAAAAGGGAAAAGAGAGAAGAGGCGAAAAGTGGGCGGCGCCGAGATCTCTTCTTCCTGGCGACCCCGCGAGTTTGCCCGCCATTTTTTGCGGCGTCGCCCCCAGCGATGTCCAGGCATTTTGCCTTCCCCGCCGCTTCCTCTCCCCAGTTCTGCAAGCTCCTCCAATATTTGCTTATTTTCAGAACACTGATATGACTAATCAGAAGGAAGAGTCGAAAAGTGAACGCAGTGCGGTGATCCTTGGAACTGCACACAAGACGACTTTTGTGAGTTTGGGACTTTAATGAGACCCAGTTTTCCTTCCCTCGGTAGTTCTGACCATTTGACAATAGACAGACTACAAAACTGTTCACTGATCACTGCTACAGAGTTCAATTGATGCAGAATGCAAATTTTCATTCTTTGACACAAACTTCCGATCTGAACAGTGTAACATTTCACAATGTAGGTGCCGTTTTCAGTTCAAACAACTGTGCGACGCGGCCACCAAGTACGAGCGCCATGTTCACTACCAAGACGTCCACTACTTGACGATCGAGCACATGGGCTCCGAGAACGTGATCGAGGTCACCGATCCCGGACTGGTTAGTGGTCTTTAACACGGAAAACAGTTAGTCACAAGGCAGTCACCTCAAAAAATATCATTTTCACCTCTAACCCCCAAATGTGTTTATTTATTTGATTCTTCAATTACCCTTCTCTACGAGCAGCTGAAGAGCCGGTTTTTGTCACTTTGAGGGGGGGGGGGGGGGGGTGGCGCGGCAAAGGAGTAATGTGAGAAACACTTGGGTGATGCCGCAAAGACAAGGGAACACCTTCCGGTTCAACTGGATGTTACAAGAATGTGATGTTTAATAGGGGAACATGAGTCAAGTGGATAAGGGGGGCTAAGGGGAGCAGAGGCGTTTGGGAAGCTTCTGGAAGTTTTTGGGACCCTCTCAGGCTTGAAATCCGGTATCTCTAGATCCCTGAGTCTTGTGATCTTTAGATTGGCATTTCCAGGCTCGAACCGGCGGACGGGAAATGGCGCTTCGCAACGCCGACTACGTCATCCTCTACTACTCCTCAATGGCCATCGACTCGCTCCAAGCCCTCCATCCGCTCATCCAACCGCTCCAATCTCGAAAAAACGTGAGTGCAAATGCCAAACGTATGGCTTCGTCATATCCTCGATTCCCCAAACGGAAATTGGCATAACAGCCACAGCACACAGGGATTATTATCACATCTAGTCTGTATGATTTCTTCTTCTCACGCTTACGTGTGGACGCATGATTTTTGTGGAACTTGGTCGCAAAACACGAGACAACTACTATTCTTGTGCTCTCCGCGGCCGTCTTTCCCTTTTTTTTTCCCACGGGACGCCATAGGAATGAGAAGACAGCTGTGTAGCTAAGGTGACTCGAGAATAGTAACAGAGAGTGCAACAAAAAAACGCTTCCTCTCTCTCTCTTCCTCTCTTCATTCGTTATGTTTGCCCCGACAAAGTTTGCCAGTTTGAACGGGTTGCTCTTTGAGCAAACATTATCCCCTTTTCCGATTTGCAAAAAGAAATCGGACAACTGATGATCGCAATTGGAGGCGGCGAGGCGAGGGTGCTAGAAATAGTTGAAACATGGCAAATTTCCACTTATCTAGCCATTTTTGATGTAACTTGATATTTACTTAATATGGGGAAAACGAAAAGGGGAAACATGAAACTTCTCATGGCGAGTAGCGAAGGGGGCTTATGAAACTCAATATTTGGGCAGAATGTCAAAGAAACAGCTACACAGAGACACAAGATACATCTTCTTGTTCTAGGTGCCGATTCTACTCGTCTGCGATGCAGATGAGGTGGTTCTCGAGGAAACCGCCTCGGCAAACACTAGCTCGGCGTCTGAAGGTAAAAATGAGGGTGTTCCACGTGGATGCATCACCAGTTGTTTAGGGTATGAGTCAGATGACCGCGATGGGATGAAGAGACACTATTCGATGGAACAGATTCGCAAGGGGTTGGATGATAATGTTCCGTCGATTGCTGAACAGGTTCCAGATATTCGGAACATTGGTTTTATACCTTTCCTACTTTTAGGGTGAGAAGCTGTCCCAAGAGCTCGGCCCCCGCTGCTCCTACATGCAGATTAACTCTGGAAAGCCATCAGATGCTAAAAAGGTGCTGACCCAGATGATTGTCTCTATCAACAAGTCAGCCCCTGTCAGAACCCGAAGAAAGTCCATCATTACCAAGTGAGTCATTCTCTTCAACATTTCGTTCCGTTTTTTCTAATCTTTTGAATCCTCCTCCTTCTCTACCCTTTCCTATTTGTTTTATAACTGTCTGTAGAGCCATTCGATGGTCTTAGAGCCCCCACACACTTGGTAGAGAAGGGAAGGACATTGTTGACGAAATTAACAAAACAAACAAGTACTTCAAACAGACGTGGGGGGAAAACTGTTTTATTTTCACTTCCCCTAGGGTACACAACACACAAACATGATGTTTTTTGCAGCATTCTACGCTCGAAGTCTTCGGAGAAGTCTGGAGAGAATATGATGTTTGAGCCGGTGAATGAGAAGAAGAGCGGAAAGAAGAGCGGAAAAGTTGAAGACTCGAAGGTGTGCATCGTCATGTAAAATAAGAATATGGGGAACTTCATATATACTTTACGATCTCATTTTTTCGTCACTTTTTTTTCACTCCGCCTAATCCCCCCGGTTTTTCGTTTTTTTCTTCGTTTGGCAATACATTAAGTTGCGAAGTATTGTAGTGCTTTTCTGGAGCTTTTTTTCTCCAATGGGAATGTGATTTTTTGTGGAATTTTTGAAAAATTAGAGTTGTTAATAAAAACTAATGATGAATAAAGTTAAGAAAAAAAAGTTGGGATCCTCCACGTTTTCTCAATATTGAACTGGGAACTCGAACAACGGAGAACATTGTGTTTCTAGTGTACTGGAAAAAACTGATGTTCAGATAGATGAAAAATGTTTCTGAAATGATATTTCTGAAATCTTAAAATTTCCAGATTTTCCGTTTTTTTCAGTAAACCTTCTTTTTGATCTCGAAAATTGTGTTTCAACAAAACGATGTTGAGCTTCAAAAAAGAGGAATATGGAAAAATTTGAATTTGATCAGCGTCCAAGAATCATGACGTAGAATAGGAGAAAAATAAGAGATTCGCCGTTCTCGACGTTGCCTAACTTGTCAGATGAGCAAAAGAGACAGGTGTGGTCTCCTCCCCTCGCACACAAACCATAGCGGTGGTCGGAACCCGCGAGATGTCGGTACATTGGCAACCCTCCCCTATATAACCGAACGCGTTCTGTACGGTGAACGGGGGGCTCCTGGAAGCGATTCCAGTGCGAGCCGGGCGCATAGATCGGTGTGTCGGCCGAGGCGCCAAGTTTGAGTTCAAAAATCGCTGAGTGATGTGAAAAAAAACTATATGTTTTTTATGCATTTAGGGACTTCGATTCGGCTGGTTTTTTGTGGAACTTTGTGGGAGGGAAAACGAGTAGAAATTACGAAAAATATCTTTTTGTAGTTTAGCTTTTATTTCGGAAAACAGGACACCGCCGCCAGTGTCCACTACACCTCGCACACAAACCACGAAGGTGGTCGGGACCCGTGAGATGATGATATCAAAAAATTGTCAACAGCAAACTTGTAGAACATTTTTAGGACTACAAGTTTGCAGTTGACAACTTTTTGATACCTCTTATCGATCCCAAGATATAATGATGATCCGGCAGAGCTCTCCTCGGCTATTTCGATGGTATCACTTGGGAAGAACAAATAGCGGGACCTGCAAAATCGCAGCATTCACACTCGGGCCCGCGAAACTTTTTCCGGAAGAAGTCATAAACCGCCCTTTCTGTTCCCAATGTTCTCCACTCACCAGTCCCCACAAATCGTTCCTCCAAAAAGAAAGAGAAAACCGCTTAATCTAGCTGTCCGGCAGCGTGTCCGTTTTTTTCAAATGTTGTTGTTCTTTCGCGCACTTCCCCTCTTTTCCTTCTGCACTTGTTCCGTTGCCTCTTACTCACGAAAGTTCCCCCGAGTCCATCCCCCGAGTCCACTGACTCTTTTTTCGCGCCATAAATGCACAGGGTTTGAGAGGGTTTCTCGGCTTCTTGTTGAGGTCCCTTCTTTTGTTTGTTTGTACTCTTTACGTATTCTTAGTATGTGTGGTTTTTATGAAACAGAAAAGTTTATCCTGGTGTCACAGGCTTATTTCTATAGTCTGTGCTATTCCAATTTTCCTCATCGTTGTCTATGATTGTTTACGAAGGTCAAGTTACGCGGAGGTTAATATTCATCTAAACTATTCCGATCTTTATCGATGTTTCTCGACAAAGTTGTCAACGGCAAACTTGTAGTATTAGTTATGATCTACAAGTTTGCTGTTGACAACTTTTCGATATCTCTCATCAATCTAGAGATATAATGATTCTTTTTATCAATAACAAGCTTGAGAACATATTACCTACCCGCTTTTCTATTTTCTTCCATTCCCTCCATTCTTCTTTTTATGTTCCTGCAATGGGTTGAAACCAATCTGATAGGTTGCAATAATTACAGGATTAAAAGGACAGATGTCATAGTATCCAGGTGCCGCATAGGGCAAACCACACGAAGGCGGCTTTTAAATCCCTTGCGATACAGGTGGTAGCGACTCCAGGAGCAATCACCGTTTAGAACCGGATCACGAGAAGGGATATGAGTCCGTCAACAATCCTGGTATCTACTATTTCGGTCTTCTCGGTAGATCATCCGTCTCCGGACAGCTGCGCCTCATTATCCCGGCAATTAAAACACCCTTCTTCTTGTTGAATAGGAGCCAGAGCCATCCATCTCGGTTCGCTCCCTTCGCACCTCCCTCTCCATATTCATCCCTCTTTCCAATAACACACTGCATCTTCCTCTTCTCCTCCCCCTTCTTTCACCGTCAAACACCCTTCCTTCTGAGCCACAGCCAGCACGTGCCAGTTTGAATCTCCGTTTCCACACGCACACATAAAGCTTTTTGTTTTCGAAAAGAAGATTATACCCTTCCCCCATCCGTCCGCCGCACCCAGCACGAGGTGTCACCATAGATACAGCTCGTCACACTCACAACGTCCTTCCGCGCGTACTCACATCTTCATAACAAGGGCGCACGTCTTCTGACTTTCATATTATAGTTGTCATGAGATACGAGCTCTGCTGAGCCGCCAGAGCTCATTGATTTTCCAGTGTTTCTTCTGTCGACTTGAACACGCACTGCTTATCTCCGCTCCAGGTACACGTGAGTCTAGATTACCCTTGAACCTTTGATGATATGTTCCAATAATTACTGTTCAATTGTAAATTGTTGATTTCTCCTATTGCTTCCTGGTTCCTGTTTCCTGCTTCTTGGATACTGTACAACTGTCGTACAATGTGACGCGTCTGTGCATGCGCCACATGTGTCATGCACATGCGCGTCAGATTGCGGACTATTGAGTCATCATTTTCTAGTGAAATTATCGTGTTTTTGATTCTTTTCCCCACTTAAGTGTACTTTGTTTCTAGTTTATTTATTGGATCAATTGTTGTTTTATAGTACGATACTGTCGTAACACTGCTCATCCTCCTTCGTCTTCTTCCGAGCATCTCCCTTCTAACCTCCAATCATCGTTTCCTTCCTCGCTCTCCTGCTCCCCTCATTCAAAATCTCACTCCCATTCGCTTCCTGTCAGATTCAACGGTCTCTTTCAATGGTCTGACCCCTTATTAGCATACACGATAGTCCTTCCTCCTATGCAATTAATGGGCTGTCTTGGCGCCAAGAAAGAGAGCGCGAAAAGAAGAGAGACCATCCGAACAACATCTGTCCGTGTCAAGAACCTTGATTCATTGCCAATTTCGAGCATTTCTCTCCGTTTTTAAATGTGCTTTCTTAGCTCTTCATTTCCTCTCCCTCTCATCTTTTTTCTCACAATTTTCTCTTCTCCTCACCCTATTATTCCTAAGAATTGTTCTTTCAGATAGCTTGTATGACTCCTGACTCTGACTCTGAAGACCGTCGTTCTAAGACGCCGTCCATAGCCCGCGGTGAGCCACGCGGTTATCATGGACGTGGCGGCTTTCGTGGACGTGGCCGTGGGGGCTGTCGTGGCGGTTCCAACATGAACCAACGAACCAACATGGCGAAACCTGGATCGCCGATGTCGCCGGATCGTCCGAGAACCCCCGAACGTCCTCGCCGTGCGGTATCGTCGGAGAACCGTAGTCCGAGACGTCGGTCTCACTCGTCTTCGTGGAGAAGTCAATCGTCCGGGAGTTCCAGAAGATCATCTCGTGATCGTGATGCCATTCGGAGACAGGCTTCGGATCGTCGTAAATATGTTTCTTCTCGAAGTTCGCCTCCGAGACGGTCTTCGCCAAGACGTTACTCCCCGAGACGGTCTTCGCCAAGACGTTCGCCTCCGAGACGGTCTTCGCCAAGACGTTCGCCTCCTAGACGGTCTTCGCCAAGACGTTCGCCTCCAAGACGTTCTTCGCCAAGACGTTACTCTCCGAGACGGTCTTCACCAAAACGTTACTCTCCGAGACGGTCTTCCCCAAAACGTTCGTCTCCTCGCCGTAACTCTCCGAGACGCCGCTCCTCGGATGATCGTAGCATATCACCGGACAACCGTCGAGACAGACGCCGTTCAACTGACCGCTGCTCCCCCGATCGTCGTGGAAACCATGGCAGAAGCCATTATGAAGATCGGTACTCGGATAGAAGACGTCGCGATGACTCTTCCGATGTTGAATCGTCGTCGAAGAATTGGAAACGTGATGGAGGCAAGAGACATCAGTCTTCACGTGACGACGACAAGCGCAGAAGTGGTCGATACGACGATAAGAAGCATCATGCTTCTGCTCGTGACGATGACTATGGGAGAAGAAGCCATCGTGATGATCAACGTGATTACCGATCATATTATGATCACAGAGACAAGAGACATCGTGACAAGTCTCTGAAGAGAAGGGAGGATCGAGACGACCGTAACTACCAGAGTCGCAAGGAAAAGGAAGACCGCTACGAGCGTAATTCGAAGCGTGTTGAAGAATACAGCGGAGGAAGGCGAGACAAGCATAAGGACCAGTATCCGGCAAGAGACAGAGATCAACGTGGCGACAAATCGAAGCATGGTGGTGGTGTAGACAACCGATATTCCGGCAACAAGAAAACTTACGATCAACGTGACCACAAACGGAATCAAGACAGCGGTGCCAAGAACCGTTATTCCGGAAGAACCAGCCGGAACGACAATCACCATCCGGACAGTGTGAAAGAGACACATCAAAAAGACGACAACTCAACCCAAAATGCAGAATCTCCCTTGTTGGAAAACAAGAAGAGTTCTTCTGGTGGAACAAGTGGACACCCTGTCAACGAAGGTCAATCACCCTGTAGTCCGATTTCCGATGGAAATCAAAGTATCCAGCCCGAATGTAGTTCACCTTTGGAGCGTGACACTAAACAACCCGAGAATCACCATGAACTCGAAAATAAGCAAAATGAACAGAATGAGTATAGAAAGGAACTTGAACGTCGTTGGAGAAATTGGCAGAAGGATGAGAAGAAATTGGCCAGAAAGCAAAAGAAATTGGCCAGAAAGCAAAAGAAGAATGATTGCGGTAGCGATTCGCCGTCTTCATCTGACACGGAATCTGAAGGATCTGATGGAAAAGAGTCGGTTCTGAAAAATGGGACAAAAAGTGAGTATAAATTTAGGAAACCTCTCAGAAAAGTAACTTTTTCCTGCAGCTGAATCGCCATCCACACTCACTTCGAACATATTTGAGATATTTCTCCAAGGTTTCGAAATTCGTCAATATAAAGTGAACGTCGCGTTGGTAGAGTCGATTAACAACAAAGCGCATATTCTGACTTCAGCGAGTCCAAAGTGAGTGAGAAAAAATGATTTGAAATGTTACGGAAGCTTCCTGCAGACTTCGCGGAAATCGAGCTGAAAAGATCAACGACTGTTACAAGCTCCTAAAGCACGCGGTGTTGTCTGAGAACGTCGGTTATATTTATGACGGCATAAACACCTTGTTCACATGGGGAAAAAGAAAACTACAGTCTAAGGTTAGAACAAAGCTCTTAGTGAGTGAGTTTAGTTGAGTTTACAGGAACATTTGATAAAAGACAACGACTTTGCGAAACTGTCTCTTTCTAGCGGTTTGATGGAATCGCAAAAGTATCTGAATGGTCATTTTTCGGTGATTATCACACAAATAGATGCTGAATGCTATGATCCAAGAAACCCCGATAACTGGTCAAAACCCAATTTCCTCAACTTTGTCAATGTATTAACATGCGCGAACGTTCGCAAAGAGTAAGGATTGAGAAAACAGGGAGTGTTTTGTGGATAGTGTTGTTTTACAGTCAGAGTTATACCCCCTTATCTAAAGGGTTACTTGTCCGCAACGACAGCGCTCGGATTCGATCTTGTGGTTGGGTGGAGACCATGGATGGAGTTCACAAGAGCTGCAGGATTATTAAGGACGGAGAAGACCAGAAGCTAGTGGTACAACTCGATCGTGAGGATTTCCAGAAGTGGCCTCGATAATCTAACAGTTTACATTTCAGCTCATCAAACACAATTCTATGCTGAAATTCCACTCAACGTAATCTTCAAGAAGGCTTTCCCGCAATTGAACCTCTCCGAAATTACCTGCAGACCAGATAAAGAAACTATTCAATCAATCCAGGGACTTTTCAAAGGTCTCTCGTGCTCATTTTCAAAGAATGTTTAATCTTACCACTATTCTCCAGGCCGTCGTGTTGTTGAAGGAGACCATGAAAAAGGGACATGGAGATCCATGACCCATATTATCAGCAACGTTGTCCTCGAGCCGATAGAAGAGAATTCAGAAGGAACTTCAAAAGAGGATCGGAAAGAGAAAGCGTAAGTCTTTATCAAAGTGCTTCCTAATCATTATTTCCAGTGCTAAATTCCAACTACGTGCAGTTGTTGGATGGGGAGATAAAACCAGAAAGATGAAGTTTGAGGATCTCCGTCCACTCCGCTATCAACGAATTGATGCAGATACTCTTGCTCAGTTCCATCTTGTGGTAAGAGTTTGTACACTGGCAACTGTCTAATCATCTTTTCAGCCGAAACCCCCCACTCCCGATGAGCGTTGGAAACTCGTGAAGAAGCACCACTCGTGTCTCTTTCCGCCTTCAGGTTGCGTGACCGATCCAGCCGTTTTTTCAGATCCCCTGGAAGCTCTGACATGTGACGTTAAAGCAAGCGAGGTAAAAGAGAAAAGGGTGGTAGATCGAAAAACCCGTGGAGTTAAGTTGCAGGGAAAACGGGGAGTACCTTTTGCCCGACCAGCAACTATCGATTGTCTATATATTCTCACCGTTGTATCAGAAATTGATAAGGATGAGGCGGCAAAGATTGATCAGATAATGGAAACTTTTGTGGAGAAGTGCAAAGAGAAAGATATGAAAATCAAGAAAGTGGAGAAACAAATGTTCATGAACGCGCAGTATGCGGATGTGGCCATATTAGAATGGTTCCGAAAAGTCGATCGGGCTCCCAAGACAGAGATGCCGCTTATTGTGATGATATCTCACGGGATTGAGAACGCTCATAGTGAGCAGTCTCAAGGAAGTTCTCGCTGAAAATGATCTTGTTTCAGACCTTCTCAAATACTATGAAAAACAGTTTGATATCCCTACACAGCACATTCAGAAGTCTACGTTGCTGAGAATACACGCAAATCTTGAGAAGAAGCGCAAAGACGGCAAGAAGTTGTTCGACATGGCGCTGAGCAATATCTGCTCGAAAACCAACATTAAATGCGGAGGCATCAACTATATGCCTGATAGCAAATCTGGGTTTGTCCTAGAAATCTGTGTAAGTCTGAAATTAGCTCATTACAGTCTTTATGTGTATTCTGACCTGTGGGCCGAGAAAGCCATAGTGATCGGAATCGATGTTGCTCATCCGAAAGAATCGGATCCTCACGGACACTCGATTGTTGGAGTGAGATCAAATTGTTGTGTTTTTTAGATCTAACGTGAACATTTCAGATCTGCTCCAATAGTCTTGAGAAGCCATACGAATTCACTGGTGACTTCTATGTTACAAATAGGAATGAAGAAAGCGTCGATGTCAACATACTCAACAAATTCATGACGGATCGTTTAGCAAAGGTGGTCGGTACAAGTATACCAAAGCGTATCATATTCTTCCGCGATGGAGTTTCCGAGACAGAAGAAAAGAGCGTGTTGGACGGAGTGCACGCTATCATGCCGAGAATCATGGAACTTATCCATCCGACAAGTTATGATTATGAGGAGGACGATCAGGACGAACCGGAGGTTCAAGTGATCGTGGTTAGAAAACGGCATCACACGCGGTTCTTCGCAGAGGGGGATGACTCGAAGAAGACCGTAAGTGATCTACTTCTGTTCATCTTGTCCCTTAACGTTGACACTTCAGAATCCGGAACCCAGCTCATCTGTCGTAGGCGTCAGTGACTCTGGAAAACGCCAAATCTACATTCAAGCTCATCGCGCTGTACAGGGAACCGCTAAATTCCCGTGCTTCGTGGTGCTTAAAGACACCGTGAAGTCTTCTGACTCCGAGCTCGCAAGTATGATCGAAGGCTCGTGCAACTTGCACCAGGTGGGTGAAGCCTTTCAACTTCACAATTTCAAGAAAAGTTATAGATCTCCGATGGCGCAACTTCGATTCCAACTGCCGTTTTTGTCGCTCATGAGCTCGCAAAGAGAGGAATGACTATTTACAATGCCCACGTGTAAGTTGAACTTTTGCTGGGATCAGAGTCAAAAACTGAATTGTTTCAGAAACAAGACCAAACAACAATTCTCTGGCACCAACGATTCGATCACCAATCAGTTGTCGTATGCGAAATGCAAGCGATTGTTAAATAACCGATTAGTCTAAATTCACCTACATATATTATCTGTCCTGGAAAAATTAAAACTCCTGCGCCGACTGCAGAACCACGCGTACGCGGCTGCGTAGCGGTCGGCGCAGCAATTTCAACTTTTCCAGTGCAGATAATACCATAGTTCCTCGAATAGAGCGGCATCTCAAAAGCTGCCAGATAATCATTATATCTCGAGATTGATAAGAGTTACTAAAACACTGTTAACAGAAAACTTGTAGATGATAACTGGGACTACAAGTTTATTGTTGACAACTTTTTGATATCTCTTATCAATCTCGAGATATAATGATTCCCCTGCCGGCAGCGTTTGGAGTGTCTCTCTATTCGAAGAAACACGATAATCCCCAAAACGAAAAACTGATATTCAAAGATTTTGCAGCTATTAAAGCTCGTATTAAAATACACATTCCCAATTATTCAAAAACTCTATTTATTCTGCTTCACTCTCCGTCTAAATGTTTTGCATTCCGATGATAATCACCGTTTCAATAAAATACTTTTTGGGGAGTTATTTTTAAGATGCCGGTATTAAGGGAATCCGCCAAGTTGAAGAAAATATGCCGCTTCAGTCAGTCGTTTTGCAAATTGTATGTTTTTGCGAAACATCCACGGTCCTTTTTATAAAAGAAGTTTTTGCAGTTTCCAAACTGATACAAACTTTTGATATTCCAACACTCGTTGTTCCAGAGGACCATTTAATTGCTTCCCAAGATTATCTAATCGATTACTGGCTGTATCTAGTTTGCAACATTTATAATCTTGATGAACGAACACCAAAAACCATAAAATCATTGATCGCCTTTGAATCGTGGCCTATCTTATCACCATCCGATTGCATGACCTTGCTCTCTCTCTTTCTCTACAATCTCTCTGTTTCGTCGACACGTTTGGTCAGCGACAAACATTTCCCAATCGCGGTCGCTTTTCCCCAGTTGTTTTGCCATTCATTTGTCATCAATTTTCTCGAAATTAAGTTTCACTCAATTGCAGACATGGCAACCGAGCAAAAACCGATTCTCTACTCGTACTGGAGATCTTCCTGCTCTTGGAGAGTTCGTATTGGTAAATTCCCGTGAATTTTGCATTGTTCATTTCAATTTCCAGCTCTTGCTTTGAAAAAGATCGAATTCGAGTATAGAACAGTAGATTTGCTGTCTGAAGATGCCAAGGTATTAGTTCTCCCTCTATTCTAGCCTAAACAACAACTTTCTTCCAGAACCAACTCAAATCCATCAATCCATCAGCAAAAGTCCCATCTTTTGTGGAAAATGGCCACGTCATCAATGAGAGTCTCGCTATAATCGAATACTTGGAGGAGACCCATCCAGAAGTGCCACTTTTACCCAAGGACCCAGTAAAAAGAGCTCAGGCCAGAGCTATCGCTCTTCTCGTCAGTTGTCAGGGGTATTCTTTTTCTAAAACACAGTTTCAGGTGACATCTGGAATCCAGCCACTTCACAACTTGAAGGTTCTCCAAACCCTCAACAAAAAAGAGGCTGGACTTGGCGGACAGGTAAAAACATTTAAAATTAGCCAACTTCACAGTTATTGTTCAGTTTGCCAAGCAGTTTGTCGTCGAAGGGTTGGTGGCTCTCGAGACGGTTCTGAGAGAGTCTTCCGGGAAGTATGCTGTCGGTAATGACGTCACCATCGCCGATTTGGTTATCCCGCCGCTCATCTACTCCGCTACCCGGTAAGTTACCCGGAGAATATGGATATCAATTTGTTCCGCTCTCTTAAATAACTGTTTCCCCATAGAAAACCTTGAAAAGTCACTGAACAACCCACTTGAAAAGTTCGTGAAAAACAAATGCAAAACGCATTAGTCATTCGACAAACACGCATCAAATCGCATTGGGAGACGATTTGGACACACAAGAATCATCAGATAAATACAATAACCTTCTCTCTCTCCTCTTCCTTCCGCGATTACAATCACAATCGCTCGTTGCCTTTTCAGATTCAACCTCGATCTGTCTGACTACCCAACCGTCAATCGTATCAATGCGACACTCTCCGAAATTCCTGCTTTCGTCGCCGCTCATGCTGATAATCAACCGGATACCGGGTTGAATGCTTAAGAACACCTAATTTTCTGGTTTTTGGAGATTTTTTGTTAATGAATATAGTGATAATTACAAAAATTTTTGAAAATACCAGCAAAAAAAACAAGAAAAAAAGGCTATTTTCCCCATTATTTTAAAGTTTAAATTCAAATATTTCCGCTCTATGTAGTCTGATTTTTTTCTTTCAAAAATCACTGTACTAAACTTGATTTTGAATAGTTAAGTGATTTTGGTTTTTCGGGCGAAAAATTTCAATTTAGAAAATTTTTTTTAAAAATGCAATTTTCTCAAAAAGTTAGTGAATTTCAAGTGCACTTACATTTTTCAAAATTTACATTAAATTGAAAACAAAAGAAAAAATAATTTGCAAAAAATCGCAACTGACACTTCCACAGCCACCAGTCAAATTTTCGGATCAAAGATGCAAATTCCAATGCGTCATTCGAAAAAATTGCTGCCAAAACCGCTTCAGCGCCGGAAGAGAACAAGTTCTTCGTCGGGGGGTGACACCAACATAGTACTAGTTGGTTGCCACCCACAACAAGCCGGGAGGGAGCGGCCGATTCATCAAAATATCCCTCTCCCTCTCCTCCTCCTCCCGCTTCGTCTCTCTTTTTTTTTGTTGCAAAGTTTGAAACGATGCGTGTGACAACAATGTTACGCGAAACCTCTCTTTCTCTCTCTCTCTATCTCTCCATGGACGTCTCTATCTCTTTTCCTCTCTCCTTCTCCGTCGTTAATGTCTTAATGCTGCCATTTTATTCATTTATGAACAAAAAAGACTAACGGAAGAATGACGTGTTTGATAAGGGAAAAGAGCACAGTGGTGCTCACGTCAACGGTGTTTTGTGTATCATGGTTGCCAAGGCTGTCAATTTGCGCTGCCAGGCAGACATAATGGGTAGGTGGCAATATGACATGACAGCTGGTTTCCCGAGCTTTTCCAGTGTTTCCAACATGCCAATCTGCTGTTGACAACTGAAAGAAAACATTCTGATAACGCTGGAATTTCTCGCTTTTTTCCATTTTTTTTCAATTTCTAATATATTGTGGATTACCACGAGAAACCTTCTGATCGTGGGAACCCAAAAAATACGACACCCTAGACAAACAAAAATAGGATCAGAAAAAAAAATAGGACAACCCTGAAAGCTCCGAATTCCCATTTTGCAAAAAATGTACCGTTTTAGGTGACTCCAGCTGCATTTTTCCATCCGCCACGTCCCTTTTCCTTCTTCCCCGTCAACCTCCTGCATCTTGACCTGTTTCGGGGCATCATGAACAAACATATTAATATGAGTCATTTCTGCGCGATGGATACTTTTCATTCCATTCTCCGACAATACCCCGACCGTTTTCCCGGCGTGTTCAATTGTGATGGCTGGAGATGACGTGTTCGGTATTCACTTCTCAACAACTCCCCTATTTGATACATTAACTCGAAAAAGGTCTAGAAACCAAGCCCTCTTGTCAGCTAGTGTGTCTTCTATGCCTTCTCACCGCTATTTCTCAGAAACCCGAGCGAGGAAGGGGCAAAAAACGGCGGAGAAAGAAGGAAAAAAGTGTTTGCCCATTTAGGTGTCCCATCAGCCGCGTCTCCCATTCTTCTTGCTCCGTGGCTCTGAGAGCAAACACACCTCCTCATTCTCCCGCGGTCAATCTAATAAGCTCTACCTCTACCTGCTCCTTTCCTCCCCCTCTTCCTCCCAAGATGTAAATAGAGAGGTACAGGTCAGCTAACCGCTCAATGCCACCGTTCACTCCTTCTCGAATGTTCCTTAAGTGACCCTGGAGGAGGAGGGAAGGGAGGAATTGCGACGGCGGCGGCGGCGGCGCTAATTGTGATCACTTCGAAAGAAAAACCGGGAGGAAATGAGGGAAAAAGACACTTTCTCTCGCCTTTTCTCCCAAGGGATACTTGTCCTTCTCCTTCCTTGTAGGTCACATTCCTTAAATATTTATCAGTTTCTGATTCCTTCCTTCCATTCTCCATCTCTTTTACCCATTTCCAATTCTCTCTCTGCATTCTCAATAATTTAATCAATTGGTCCGTTTAGTCGCCCCCTCTCCAATCCGAATTTCTTTCTCCCTCCATGTCTCTCTACTTTTATACTATTTACCCCATTTTCCCATGTCAAGAAGAAGAGGGTTTCCTTCCTTTTCGCAGCCTACTGATAAAAAAATGATTGTTTGCAAAAGGATTTTATTTTCGAATTCATCAATGGTCACTTCTTATCGCTTGATTTACCAACTCAACTTCTCGTTTTCCAATCGGAAATCAAATCAATAGTATTTTTTCATTTTTTAAGACTACCTCCGCTCGAAAAACCATGCGGTCAGTGTTCAAGTGCATTTGGGCGCTCACCATTGTCAATCTCGTCGTTGCTCAGTCGAGACAGCGAAACCGTGAGTCTTATTTGTTTGTAAAGCCAGAACCGTACCATCCCACGTAGAAATGTTACGAAATCTCCGCGAAAATACCACCCACTGTGCAACTGTGGGAGGGGGGCTGAGGAACTGTCAAGATGTTACGAAATATTGCTCCCCGTGTGGATTTGGAGTGCGGGAAGTGACCATGAGATTTAATGAGACGAATTGTGAGAAGTTGGAAAGAAATTTGTGACAAGAACAGGACAGGTCAAAAATTATTAAATTATTTAAAATTATTATAAGAGAAAATAATTTTTTTGATTCGAGAAAAATCTTTAAAAAATGTAGAAAACCATTCAATATTTTTCTTTGAAATAAATGAATAATTTTACAAAAATTATATACAACTAATCAAAAAGTTCGTATGTTTTTTTTTCGGGAAGATTTTCAAAAAATTAAATGTAAAATTTCTCAAAAATTTTTTAGTGTTAAATTACGGAAATTCCCGATTTTTCGCGTAAAGCTCACTTACGTCAAAATCTCAAAAAAAAAAACGGAATACATTTTTAGCGCTTCCTTGGTAAACATGAAAAGAATGAAGCCAGCAGGCGAAATTTAGGCAGATGCGCTTGAAAAATCATTACGGCTCAGTAATGGCTGATCAGATATCCTTGGCTTTATATCTGATACCTGAAACTTGACTCTGAATGAAATTGTGAAAAAAATCTGATAAAAATCACCAAACACTAATCAAAAATAATCTTACTTTTTTTTCATTACAGATGGCCTAGTACGATGCTACAAAGAAATTGGAAGCTCTAGTAGTGAATGCCAAGGAAAATATTGTTACAAAATGAGGACAGCAGGTATGTAACTATTCCCGTTTTTCTTGGAATCCACAAAAAAAAATCCTATTTCAGATGAGTCCAGTGGGGAAGGAATAGTGAAAAAAGGTTGTATGAATGCAGCAGATGCTCAGACAGAGGTATGACTGAGATAATCCTTTGATAAAAGAAAAATTGGAATTTCAGGTTGGAAAATGCACAGGGAGGCCATTAGAAGAAGGAGGCGCAGAATTGATGTGTGTTTGCAGTGAAAGAGACTTCTGCAACTCAACTCCTACCAATTTTATTTCATTTTTCTTAGCATTGCTTAGTACTGTTGTTGTGTACATGCTCTAATTTAAAATAGCCATTTAATGTATTATCAATTTTGTGATCTTCCATTTTGTTTCTCCCCCAGCTTTCGTTGTACTTATATCGATTCAAAACGGCTTTCCAACGGGTTCCCAATCACTTTTCTCAAATACTTAGTCGATTATTTATTAGTCATTTGCTCATTCTCTACATTTGTATCTGTGATGATATTTATTTCATAAATATGAATATGAACAATTCTACTCAATTCTATCCCTTGAAAATTCCAACTCCACAAGTTAATCAATCCGACAGAAAGCTTGTGGCGTTTGCGTATTATTCCCACATTGAGAAACGACTAGCAGCTTTCTTTGTGGCGCTATTGATTAGTTGAACTGAAATAGAGAAAGGGGAACTTGACCTTGATGTTTGTTGCGAGAGAAGTGACATGTCTGACAGTAATCGTAGAAATTTGCAAAGTTCTCTCAACAGAACGACGTATTGTTTCGTTCGATTGATTGATTTGGCGTTTTGTTACAATCAGATTGAAAACGGTCAGTTCCTCCGATCAATTCCAATTAGGAACATTTTTCACCGTTAGAACCTGCGATCTTACTCTCTTAATCCCTTCCATAATCCCTCCCAGACAAAAAATCCATTTTCAATGTCTTAAATTAGCATCAACATTTGTCTAAAACCCATGGAATTATCCGGTAAATCCCAACCTTCACCAATGTTCACATATTCTTGTGTTGGGTGTCTAGAAATGTGGATGATTATCAGTTTCGGTTACTTTGAGGTATACTGCTAATGAGAGCTCTTAGGAAGGTGTCTGACGAGGAGTTCGTGACGTCATCTGAAGCTTCATCAAACTGATTGTGAGAAACCCTCTGAACTCAAAATACGTTTTCCTGGAAATGGAATTCCCAAAACCACTCTCAATCCCATTTCCCATATCCTTTGAATTCTCACGACATCTAGCCGCACTCTCAATATTCGTGCGCAACAGGTAAGCCACACCCCTCCCCTTCTGCCACTCCCCTCTCTGACACTCCTGCTTCAAGGGCTCGTGATAGCTGGTGCCAGCTTCTGGCAAACTTCTCGCGTTCCCCTCTTCTCCCTCTATTCTCTATCTCTGTATCTTCATTGTTCATCACACATCTGCCTCCTTTTATCGACAGCTCCTGCGCGGTTGTTTACCAGTTGTCCTCCCCGCGTACTACTCACATGATCATGTGTATAATCTGTTGCCCTTAGTAACATAATCCGACTGGAAACAGAGCCCGGGCTTACATTCTTTTGGCCAGCTCACAGCTTCTTTTCTGATTTCTCGGTGTCTTCCCCGCGTTCTCTCACTGTGTAGTTTTCAAAAAACATACTTCTCATTACAGAAAAACTCCAAAAAACCACCGACTCAGAAAACACGATGGCAGCAATTCCAATCGAAAATTTACAAGATTTAATGGTGAGTGAACTTTTTAAGGGGTCGTTTTCTTTTTCCTGATGTCCTTGTTATTAAAATTTAGTCAAGCTGAAACCATAGTCAATTAATAGTTTTCTCCCTTGTTTATTTCTATTTCTCTGCGTTTGATCCATTACCATGGTTATTCAGATACTTTCTACGTTCGTGTAGCATTCGGGAACCCGAACTGGAATCCGGATAGTTCCGGATTTCGCTTACGTCATAGCTTTCCATTTTTCTCTCTCCACTCTAATAATTCGAGCGCATGCCACTACTGACTCTATAAATAACCCAATCCGTCGCCATTTTTCAAGTATAAATGACGTAGTGCCCTTCCGGTAACGAGATTTACGTCAAGAATGAAATTAGTTTCTCGGAAACCTCCAAAACAAAGCAATTATCACTCTCTAATCCGTTTTGTCATTTTCCCAGTTTCGAGGTAGAAACTATAATCGGCTTATCATGTGAGCTACCTCCCCGAGCTTCAGAGCACAATAAGCCAACCTGGTATTAGGCACCAGGTGCTCACGTAATTAGGGTGTTACACTTGACTAATCAGATGGCAGGAAAATTAGATAGAGATGTTTGAGACTTAGAGAAACACCAGTAAACAGATACTAAAAGCCATCCAAGAAGAGCTTTAAGCTTTAGAGTCGAAGAAAATTAACTGTATTTTCAGGCCCACGTGTCATCTGTCCATAACGTGTACCTAGCGGAGACGCACCCGATTCGGAAGAATCTCCTTCTCTGTGTCTACAATGCTTCTCGACAGTTTACCAGAATGGTTTCCCAAACTGGCCAACAACGAGAAGTGGTTTGGCAGTACGACATTGACGACATGAAGACCAACGAGACGGATGCCAGTGATGAAAATGTCGTCGGCACTGTGAATGGAAATGTTACCAAAGAAGAGGTGGACAAGATCATTATCGGAGCTTTCGAAACCAGCAACGACAACGAAGCCCTGGTGAAGATTTTCAAGACGGAGGGCTCACTTCTGTTCAGACACAAAAACAATGCGGGGGCCGTGAAGAAGATCGAACGCCTTTTCAGCCAGGAACTCGCTTGGATCGTACTTCTTTTGGGAAAAAATATGACTATGGAAGACTTTGCTGTTCTTATGAGGAAGATTGTCGATTATGCGCTTCTTGAGGAGGATAGCAAGTTCCGATCTGAAGGCAATCCCCTGTACTTTATGAAGATGTTCCTTATGTCTACTATAAGATTTATCGAAGCAGTGAACGTTGGGCCGTCTCCGCCGAGACCGGTTACTCCGGAACAGCCAAATCCGGAGCTCCCGTTGGTGGCCAAGTGGGGAGAGACATATGTGCCGGTATGGCTGCATGAGTTCTTCGATGGTCTCCAACGTCCCCAAACCCAAATTCTTCGCGAAATCCAGTTTTTCGAAGTTGGTGGAATCCTCAGTAAAACGTTCACGCTTCTCCGATTCTCTGAAAAGGAGACTCGATACATTCTGGATTTGGTTCGTCAGAAGATGGTGGTGATTCGAGAAACGGACGATGATGAAGAAATGGAAGATGTGGATGACGAGGAAATGGAAGAAGTCGAGATGATGGGAGCAGAGGACGCGGGAAATGGCGAAGTGCGGATCTATGATAATGGAAGAAATAGAAGCCCGGGTACTGCTAACAGCGAAGCGAATGAGGATGGAAGAGTTCCCTTAGGAACTGCGCAATTGGAATTTGATCAGCTTTTCAAACGATTCCGAACTGAACATTTCTTGCCGGGTCAGCAACTTTCTTTTCTTCGCGATGAGTTCAACAGTGTAAGTGAATTAAATAAAGCCCCCAAACAGAAAACATCGGCTGAGTTTTAGGCCTACGAGAGCTGGCGCGAACACATCGTAGGAATCATCCGCCCATTGAGAGACGAAATGGTGAGTCCACATAAACTGGTGATCTCTCTCAGAAACCAAGTTTTCAGGGAGCTCTGGGCGAAAATGATTTCATCTGTTTCCTCCGCACCTATTCCATGAATGTACCTACCGGATCTGATGTACCTTCCAATGTTCCCTTCCGAGTGGCTTACCAAAAATGTTTGGAAATGCATCAAATAATGTATCAAAAAGTCGCCAACACATATGAGTTGTGGTCGGACACATATTCACCTTGGGCTCAAGCAACGCATTATACCAGATTTGCTGATCCTCAAAATGCGGTGAGTATCTGGTGTCCTTCGATAATACTCTGGATTTGTTTCAGAGAGCCCAACCACAAGCAGACCCAGTTGTTTGTGCACTGCTCCATGCGATTGGCGGTATTATCGATACAACTCGATTCTCATCCGAACTACTTTTGGGATCCATGATGCAGTTGATTTCTCATGTTTTCTCACCGAGTAATCCGCGGAATCCGATGGCCCCAGCTGTAAACCAAGGAGTTCAAAATCCGCTTGCTGGATTTCAAGGTTTTGATCCCAGAATTCACATGAATGACGAAGATCCAAGTTTCAATAGCGGATTTCAAAATGCGCTTCAACGTCTTCATACTGCTGGACGAGGACAAGCTCCGAATCCTAGAGCACCCGCTCCAAATCCCGGAGGACAAGCTCCGAATCCCGGAGCACAGGCTCAAAATCCTGCGGATCCCAACCTCCAGCATCTGAATCAAATTTTCGCCGCCCATCTTTTCGCGATGCAACATGCAAATCCTGGAGGACAAGCTCCGAATCCCGGAGCACAGGCTCAAAATCCTGCGGATCCCAACCTCCAGCATCTGAATCAAATTTTCGCCGCCCATCTTTTTGCGATGCAACATGCAAATCCTGGAGGACAAGCTCCGAATCCCGGAGCACCAACTCAAAATCCTCTAGTTCCCAACCTCCAGCATCTTTTCGGATTGCAACATGGAAATCCTGGAGGACAAGCTCCGAATCCCGGAGCACCAGCTCAAAATCCTCTAGTTCCCAACCTCCAGCATCTTTTCGGATTGCAACATGGAAATCCTGGAGGACAAGCTCCGAATCCCGGAGCACCAGCTCAAAATCCTCTAGTTCCCAACCTCCAGCATCTTTTCGGATTGCAACATGGAAATCCTGGAGGACAAGCTCCGAATCCCGGAGCACCAGCTCAAAATCCTGCAGTTTCCAACCTCCAGAATCTTTTCGGATTGCACCATGTGGTTCCAGGAGTTCAACCACCAATCCAAGGAATCGCATTCCCAAATTTAAATTTTGGAGTCAATTTGTCTCACATGCTTTTCAACCCGCAATCTCTTGTTCAAAATCCGGCTCAAGCGGCTACAGCGAATCAAGGCGTTGCAGCTGGAGTACGAAGAGTTCCACTTCTACCTCAAGATTTCCCAGTTTTCAATCAAGGAGCCCCAATTGGACACAATTTAGCACCATTCAATAACCCACTGGTTCCATACTCGATTCTTCATTTTGTGAACAACTCTCTCGAACACATGCCAAGAATGGACCCAGCGCTTCAAGCCGGCTTTCGTGCTTTTGATGTTAGACACGCACAAGAACGTCAAAGAGATCACATAGAACAGAGGCAGCAAGCAGCTCCTCCAGCTCCAGCAGCAGCTCCAGCTCCAGAAGTGGCTCCAGATCCAGAAGTGGCTCTAG
The DNA here is from genome assembly GCA_963932285.1 of Caenorhabditis macrosperma. Lineage (NCBI taxonomy): Eukaryota > Metazoa > Nematoda > Chromadorea > Rhabditida > Rhabditidae > Caenorhabditis > Caenorhabditis macrosperma. The sequence continues at coordinate 5,259,229 of OZ010618.1, forward strand.
GAGCGGCTCCACCTCCAGCAGAGGTTCCAGCTCCAGAAGTAGCTCCAGATCCAGAAGTGGCTCTAGGAGCGGCTCCAGCAGAGGTTCCAGCTCCAGAAGCTCAGCCGCCAGACAACTTACACGAGAACTCATCAGAAAATTAACCAACTTAATATAGAAATCCACTATAAGATATTACATCCGAACTACATCACGTTTGTTGTACAAATTCAGAAGATTTAGAAGATACAGACTGCCCCCTCCCCCAAGAATATCTCATGTTTTATCATGGTCACCATAAATCCTTATTTCAAGTTAGAGAATTATACATTTAGCTTCAAAGGGTTACTCGCCCTCAATGGTATCTTTTAATTATACCTTTTTGTCATTTTTATTTCTTATCTCCTCATATCAACTATCACTTAACAAAATAACTTTCAGACCATGCCGAGAGGCAATCGCAACCGAAACAACCGCTATGCTCCGTATCTGCGAGTTCCACGAGAGCGACCAGTGGTAAACTCGAATCCGGAGTGGACCGTGAACCTTTTCAACAAGATGACGGAAATTATATACAACGAAGAAATCGACTGCGGGACTGTTTACGATCGACTCCGTGAGATGTTCAGAGAGATATATGCTGTGGTGGATGAATCCCAAGACGTAGACTATATTACGTCTTGGACCCAACACTTTGCTATCGCTGTGAGTATCGCGGATGGATTCAGAAGACAGAACCTGTTGATTCACATATATACATTTGCTGATTGGGTGGATCAGTTTTGGAACTCCGGATGCTGGCTGATGCGTTTTTATAGAGAGTACAGTCCACTGATGGCTTCGAATTACTGCTCCCATGTGATCCCAGACAATGCGAATATGCAGAGCTGCATTGAAGACGATGGGATCATCATGCCAATGTGGATGTTCACGTTCTTCAAGAGCATCACCGATAGTCAATGGAAGATGCTCTCAATCACCCACCTCACGGATCTAACCACTGCTGTCGAGTCATTCGGAAGACATCACTTGCTAAGACAAATCGAAGTCGATTACCTTATCTTCTTGCTGCGCATCAAGATAGACTTGACTCGAACTGCTCGCTATCTTCACCATGCCGAATCAACCGAGAAAAGCTTGCGAGTCTTCATGGAATTGGAAACAAGTCGATTTGAGAAATTCAAATATGGTAAAGTACCCCTGTGGGTTTTCCCATTGATGAATGAGGTGAGAGAGATTTATATAAAATCGTAGAGATTTATTTAAAACTGCTGATCTTTTTTCAGCACTGTGAGAGATGGAGACGTGGATTTGAAGAGAAATTGAAGAATGATAATACTCAAAATGTAAGGAAACACTTCTGAAAATCCCCCGAACCATTCGAATTTTCAGATTGACATCCAACTTATCGAGCACATGGTTAGATACTCGATTGTTCTCAGTGGGCAGGTTTCCGGACAGAGGATGGCTTGGGAGCAGAAGATAACCTTCAAGCAGTTGTACAATGCCATGGTCGCAGATCACCCGAATACTCAGACGATCTACTCGAACACCACGACGTATGAACAGATGCGCGAGAATCACCTCACAAGACGAAGGATGTAAAAAAAACGCTTTAGTCGTATCCCTGTTCAACATAAACGTTGACGTATCCCTTATCACTCCACTGATATTATTCTCCTTCCCAGATATTCTCATGATTTGTGTCCAATGAATATTTTATCAGAATTATTGTTATCACTTGTTCAGCGTCGCTCATAATCAGAATCAGTCTCTCTCTTGGGACGTTTGGAAAAATTCAGAGAATCGAGGCATAACGCCCACTTCCAAGCTCATTTGGAGCCCGCGCCTCGGTCTCGCTCCCAATTAGAAGCGGAATCCAGCTGGAAGGATATCTTGCATCACTTCTCGAAGAAGTTCTCACAAAATTCTTACTTTTGCAAGTAGAATTTCAAAAAAGAAATCCTGATGTAACATGTACAATAGCAAACAACTCAAGATTATCGCATTATGCTTTTGAGCATTTTGAGCACCCCGTCTGCCTTCCCCCCTCCCTTCGCCCGACGGCCTCATTCTTCTCCGTCGACGAAATGTATTCTCATCTCATAACAATTCTGTGTCTATATGCATCACCACCACGACGACCACCTGAAAAAAATGCCCGTGTCGATTATTCCTCGCTCGGTTTCCATTTCGTCCGTCGTTCATGTTGATGTGGTGCTTCGATCACTCTTTTTTTCGACGCCAATCTCATAAATCTGTGCTCAGGAAGGATTAGCGTCTCTTACATTGTGTACTCGGCCAGTTCTCGTTTCATTCTTCTTCTGCCCCTTTTCCGGTACCTCACTCGTTCTCCTCTTTGATAATTGTTTATCAGAAACTCTCTAGACACCCGAAATGAGGAGGCTCCTCCCTTCTGCTCATTTTTTCCAACCCACGTGCCTCTTCTCGCCCAATAAGAGGAACGCAGAGCGAGCAGGTGATAGAGTTATGACGCTTTCGAACAATTCTCCTCTTTCCCACCCGTGCATAACCTATTTCCCTCTTCATTCCCCTTATTAGACGACCTCAATTGAGTGAGTGTGCGTGTGTTTCGTCTCATCTCTCTCCAATTGCTTTCTGTTATGTAACGTGTTACATCTCCGAATCCAATTTTCTCACATCCCCCCTCTTCCGCTTCTACCCGCCGCCAAACCGACACAATGAGCCACTGGCTCCCAGGCGCCTTGATAGCAAGTACATCATTAATCCGCATAGTGTCCGCGTATGGGATTAGTTCTTTCATTTGAAATGAAATCATAAGTTAACACAGGAAAGAAAGTATTTTCCCACTCGTTTCCTTGCCAGCTTACCCACATCTTTCCTTTCCCTTCTCCCCGGAGTCCACGTCAGACACTTTCCCATCGCTCCTTGTGTGATTTCGAGGCAGATGGGCGTGGGGGGGGGGGGGATATTTGGCGCGAGATGTGAGCGCCGACGACACAAAATGTGTGGTGTGCAGTCAAAACCCGAAAATGTCGCGCGTAAGTACAGCCCTCGGTTGATTACACGTTTGAGACAGCGCGAAAGCTCATTCGTCCCCCGATTCGCCGAATGCTCCCATCTGCGTTGCCAGCCGGCACTCCAGTTTGCCAGTTTTGAAAGAAATTCGTTCGTTCTTTCCACGTGTTTTGAACATGACCACTCCTGTTATCCTCTTGTTTACACCCTCCTCTATTCTTATCTTAACGCCGCCTTTCCTCTCTCTCCTTATCTGCAGGTGATTTCCGCTTTCAGGATGAATGGGGTACTCAACGACCGTCAAATAACTGATAAATCTTCTAACATACCAGAGCTTCAAGAACTCTGTACTTCTATCAAGAGGCAGATGACACTTAACCCCGATTCCCCCGGAGAGGTGAAAATGGCGAAAATTGAGGAGCTAGATCAACCAGATGAAAAAAAGCCTCTACTGATGGACTCAAATGACATGGATACCCCTCCGCCACTTATACCAGCCAAAGAAGAATATCCGCAGATTGCACCTGTCCAGGAGCCCAAGGACGAAGAGCTGGACCCGGCAATTATCAACCGAATCATGTTGGAGGTGTTGAAGCACATAAGCGAAAACAGAACGACCTCCGAGGTGACGATGGAGCAATTGAAGGACGTCGAGAGAAAGTTCCTCGAAGAGATTGGCGAGCAGGCGGCTCTCGTGGAGAAGTTCAATGCACAATGGCTGTGGCACTTTGCGTGCGCGTTCCACATGGCGGATCGCAGAAGAAAGCACGATTTGTTCCGAGGCATTCTGGATTATGGTGCGGAGAAGGATCAGAAGAACGGGCTTCCTGAGCACTCGTGGATTGAGACGTTCTTCGAGCACCTGATTCTTCAGAACGACAAAGATGTCCTTCGAGCTCATCGGGATGCTGCAGAAGCCGTCGACCGGAAGCAGTACCATCGGCTGCAAGCCGTCCTCAATCGCTATTTTATTGAGCTGCCAGCTTTCGATGAGCCGATGGGTGCGGAGCAAGTTCCCATTTTCGACGAAAATGAGCTTATCTTGCCGCGATGGCTTGCGAACGTCTTTTGCGAACTCAGCTGGCCACAATGGCTGGAAATCCGCGATAGTCCATGGGGCAAAATAGAGAGCATCGTGAAGAGCGTGGCAAGCGATATTGGTCTGGATAGAACCGAATACATCTACATTCTCTGCCTCACATTCCTCAAGATCCAGATGGACAGTCCAATGTGGGAGCGCGAGATCGCGTGGTATCAACCGGAGGAGGAGCAGCGGAAAAGAGCAGAAGCAGCTGCCGCGCGTAAACAGGCTGGATACCCAGTGAGCATGGCTCCAGATTGTCCACACTGGTTGAAACCTCTGATGCACGCGGTAAGTAATGCCGAAGTTTGAACTTTGTACTTTGTGAGAATAACGATTATGGACCAGACGATGACATTTGGTCTTGAGAACACGCAAAAAACACTTCTTCTGCAATTTGGAGCCTACTTTCAGCGCTACCTCCAATGGAGACGCCAATACGAGTCCATGCTTCACTATTCTCGTCGCATGGTAAGCACGTGGCAGGCAGATACAAATGAGAAATGTTTTTTTTCAGAATCCGCCAATTCAAAATGTCCCTCCACTCAACTACTCTAGAATCATGGGGTCGTTGAGTTTCGGTCGTCCGATCATTGCGCAGCCCTCAATGGCAATGCAGAAACTCTACCAGCACCTCTGGACCGAGGAAAACCACAATTTCAAGTACTTAAAGATCATGCGCCAGGCGGATGTGGTTGATCAGGTGAACATGATCCTGCACCCGGTCAGAGGATTTCATAATCCAATACAGCTAGTCGACGACAATCCAACCCCAAAAACACCGGTACTTAATCGCTGAACCCTTTCGAGGACCTGAATATGTTTTTTTTAGGAGCCCAACCTCACCCTGGACACCTGCGCGTACCTGTCAAAGATCCTAGAGACCGCTCTCCTCCCAATCACCGACATGCCCTATCAAACACCCGAAAAACTTCCCACCCTCCACTTGAAATAGTTTTCAAGGAGTATTATATCAACACTGATATCTAAATATATACCTGTGATTGGTCTCTCTCTCTTTTTCTTGTAATTTTTGTTTCTGTGCTTTTCCTCATCCCCGTCTCTGTCAAAGTCATCACCTCCAATTACCCGGCCAACACCTTCATTTCCTCTCCTCTCCTCTCCCGAATCAACAACGCAACCCCCTATATCATTATTCCTAATTATTTTGTCTATGTCTGTCTCACTGATGATCAATCAGTTGCGTAATGAATGAAAATGTATCCAACAGCTAATAAATATCGCGACGCGCGGGGGGCGCTTATCAACAAGCAAACACGCAACCCCCGGGCGAGGAAAAACAGAGAAATAACACCGCGGGGCGGACACAACCTTGTCGGATTCATTGAAGACGTGAAACGAATCGAAAGAGGGAAACTTTCACCTATTCTCCATTTTCCATCACCCTCCTCGTATACAAATCGTCGATTTGTGTTTTTTCCTGGCATGCAATGCCCGCCCGTCTCCTCTCAGGACTGGTTCTCGTCTCGCTTAATCATTAACTCCTCGGCCCTACGGGACAGGCTCGTCACAAACGGTTACCTCGTCTGAATCTTGTTGTCTTGTTGTGTTCTGTTGTCTCCCCAATACACCCCCCCCCCTAAAACTTGTGATCTCTGCCAATCCAATTTTTGTCAAATTTTGCAAAAATTCCACTTCCAACTAATTCCCCCTACCGGAAATTACTTTGTTTGTTAGTTCTCCAGTATCAATAGCAACGTTCACTGTTCGAAAGAGAACCGGAAGAGGTAGAAGAAGGGAAACGTTACACATTCTTCCAACAAACTGGTTTCCAATTAAAAACGAACCCTAACCCCTACCCCTCTGTATTTGTACACATATATAGTATGGTTTTGTCCTTCTTCTCTTACTCTCCACCTAGGACAAAAAACTGGCAACGCATGTAAGAAAAAGATAATCCGCGCGTCGACACACAGTGCTCTTTAGTGCGCAAGTTGGAAGAAGAAGCCCGCAGAGGCCCCTATCTAGTAGAAAACAGAACTGTGAGGGGGAGGAAGGAGAGTTGCATGTTTGCTCCACTCGGAAGTTCTTCTACGCACTTACTCCCCCCGCTTCCCGCGCACAGGCGGCTGCGCACTGTCCGCCTAAGTAAAATAAAACATTTTCGTCTTGCCTTTTCGCTTTTTCCTCTTTTCTCTTGTGATTTATTTGTCCTCTTACACTCCAACCTCTTCCTGCATTCTTCATCACTTTCTTCATCTTCTTTCGCTTTTTCGTTCCCCACATTGCTTTCCCAATTGGTTTCTGCCTGTTGTTCTCCTCCTATTTTCTTCTTTGCAACGCCTTCTCGCTGCCCTGCCCTACAGTTTCACTTATATGATACCGTCGCGATGAATGGCGATTTGTGATCACACATTACCCCCATGTGACTCACTCCTCCCGGAATTTACCTTTCACGGAGGGCGGGGGCGTGCTGAGTCCCAAAGACAACGCCTACTCTAGAAACAGTTCCTTGTCGCCTTGGTTCGGAACTGGGTGACTGATAGAACCCCTAAGTTTGATTGCAAATCTGTTCGAGGTCAAGTTAAAGGGTTTTCGACCTCGCCACACCGATTTCACATTTCATTTAATTTCCCAGAACATACAACCTTGCCCCCCCCCCGTCAGATTAGTTCTTCTCTTCTCTCCTTGCCAGCATCTCCAACAGTACAAAAACCACATTCCATCATAATTTCACTCTTGCCCTCCTAAACGCGACAAAGCATTGTTCTCGCATAACAGTGATATGGTTGATTAATGGTTAAGGTAGGAGACGGGCGAAGGTCTCGCCACGCCTGCCATTACACACAACAAACACATTTGGGAATTGATTGTTCTCCATCGCCGCCATCTTTTCTTACCTTCAACTTGCCCTGTTTTCTTGTCGAGAAATAGATGAAGTAAATGGAAAGAAGAAAGATACAAACCACTCCCTAAAACTCATCCTTCTCTTTCTCGCCCTCTCGCACTTTTTGCCTCTCCTATTATAACTGTCGCGCCGTAAACGGTTCAGGTTCGCCACCACACCTATTCTCTTCAAAACCATATTCTTTTCCGTACTATTCTCGATTTTTGTTCTCCTTTTCCTACTTCTCTCTATTACAGCTATGGAGATAGCTCTTCAAAGCGACAGCAAGGGTATTTTCTACGAAGGCTACACCAAAGCCTTCAAACAGTGCATCTTCGAGGAAGGAGACGTCGAGGGGAAGAACGAACGATATGAATTCCGGTGGGTCCTTTCTTATCATGTCTTACTGTGGGTTGCACTATAATGTTTATCATAAGATGTAGGTACTATGGAATTATTATTGTAAAGTGACACCTGCAGTCTAGGCACTTTAAGAACAAATCATAAACTTTGACCGTGTCTAGCAAGTTCCTAACTTTTAAATTTCCACATTTCCAGCTGTGACTATGATCTGGAATGTTGCGGACGAACCTGCTGTATCCCTCAGGAAGCCACTATTCCACTCTGGTACGCTCTATCCTTATTCTCAGAACACTTACCTGCTTAGGCTCATGATCATCTTGATCCTCCTGGCCATCCTGCTCCTTCTCGCTCTGGCCGCCCTGCTCGCTTACTATTACGCGAAATGGAGGAAGTCGCGCCCAAAGAAAGGTTAGTTGGATAATGGAATTGGAGTGTGGCATGGTTTACCTTCCCGTATAATAACTCCTCCCCTCTTTGCATCCCTCTCCCTGAATTCCAGACAATACCAACGCTTCCTCTTCTGCTGGTAACAAGTACTCTGCCCTTCACAATCAAAACAATGGGGACTTCAACGACGACTATGGCTACCACGAGCAGAAGTACAGTACTCCGGATGACATCTACAGTGCCTACGGTAGAAAGTACGAGAGTGGGAGTGGATCGAGAAATGGAGGATACCGAAATGGATATGGCAGCAGCAATCGAGGGCTGGACATTGAGAGGGCTGTGCCGGATGATGGATACCGCCGACGGGAGTACGCGATGACACAGAACTACCTGAGAAGACCCTCTAACAATGTGTATGACAGTGATAACGGATCTATGGTTAGACATGGTTTGCATGAGACTGTAGAGGAGAGTTTCAAGCAGGAGATCACCTACGAACGTCCTGTTTCGACGGACTCCAGAGAGATGTTGTAACTTTCTCCTTTTTTCTTATAACTACATATCTCGCATGTTGTACATTTCCTTTTCCTTTTCTTTCTCTCTTTCTCATTTCTATCTCCATCCTTCTTCTCTCTCTCTCTATCTCCCCCTATGCCCCCACTTCTACTCTACCAAATCTAAAACCTGAACCATTCAATAAAAAACGCCGAAAAAAAGCCCATCCATTATAGAAAAGTTTGTGCCGTCTCCAATGCAAGAGACGACGCTGATGATGCCGAAGCCGGTGCAGATAACGCAGAGAAGCGAGGATGAGATTAGTCGCGCCTCGGTGGCTCACCACGTCGAGCCGGCTCCACTGTCGCCGCAGCGAGCTCACAACGCATTCTACAGGTCGACCACTGAGCAGATCGCTAGCTATAACCCAGTTGACGACTGATGACGTGGCATTTAGACTTGTCTAGTTGTGAAAATAAAGCCAAAAACTCGAAAATTCTGCATTGAGAACCAGCAAAAAGTCCTCTAAAATCTCGAAAGTCACAATATCTTTCTCCAATTTCAGTTTAAAGTTAACCGCTCTGAATCAGACACTGCCACTTCATCAACTATTCATTCATATTCTAGCGTCTTCTCTGTACTCTAAGCTTCCCGATTTTTCGATCCCTATCCAATCCTTTCTAATGTCAGTCACCTTGTCGGTTTCTACATTTTCGAATAAATCGTTTTCTACTCCAGAAATCCAGAACAAGATACAGAATATGAATGAATAATCTTAGTTTTGAGAAGCTCTCGTCAAAACACCAATAAACGTGCGTGGTTTCAGACCATTTGTAGCGGACAACCTTGACGATAGAGACATGCCACCACCACTTCGCGGATCCATCTCGTATCATTCAGTGGATGAGCTTACACATAGTCAATTTGGAACTATCAAGTGAGTCCAAAACACACGGTATTGCTGACAATATGAGTTGCAGGACAATTGAGAAGCCAAAAGACCGCAGTTCGGAGCGTATGTACAAAAGACCTGGATTTGACAATGTGCCATCTTATAACTAAAACCCAATTCTCTCAATCCCTATTCGGTTTCTATCTGATTTTCTTTCTAATAGGACGCAACTTCATATGGTTCATCTACTCAATTTTTATAAAATTACACTGTTTTCTGAAAATAAAGTCAAACTACAAAAAGATTGTTTTCCTTCCACAAAAATCCAGTCAAATTGAAGTTCCTAAATCCCAAAAAAAACATATAGTTTTTTTTCACATCACTCAGCGATTTTTGAACTCAAACTTGGCGCCTCGGCCGACACACCGATCTATGCGCCCGGCTCGCACTGGAATCTCTTCCAGGAGCCCCCCGTTCACCGCACAGAACGCGTTCGGTTATATAGGGGAGGGTTGCCAATGTACCGGCATCTCGCGGGTTCCGACCACCGCTATGGTTTGTGTGCGAGGGGAGGAGACCACACTGGTCTCTTTTGCTCATCTGGCAAGTTAGGCAACATTGAGAACAGTGAGTGGCGTTTTCTTGCACACCTGTTTCTTTTGCTCATCTGGCAAGTTAGGCAACGCCGAGTGCAGTGAGTGGCGTTTTCTTGCACACCTGTTTCTTTTGCTCATCTGGCAAGTTAGGCAACATTGAGAACAGTGAGTGGCGTTTTCTTGCAGCTCACCGGGGATTGGAATACAGAATAGTGAAGTTGAAAATGATCGGTTTCCTGAGACAGAGTATGAGACAGAAGATTGGCTTTTTTGGAAGCGGATGGAGAGTACTTTCAACTCGAAAATAGCATCCGCTTCTTAGTAGAAGGATCTGGGAGTAATTAGGAATTGAAAACATGTGTTTCTTGGTGTGCGCCCTCCCCGACTCGCCACATTTTCAAAATTGCCTTTCTTCCATCCCATCCATCCCTCACCCCCAGTCCATCCACCAGACACTTTATTTTCTTTGTCTTCTCCTCTTTCCAATCTTCCTTGGTCCTTGCCGCATAATGTCGGTGTTCTTCTCGGAAAAATAAGGCGAGGCGAAGGAAGCGTTTCGTTCCGTTGCATCGAATGAAAAACAGCACAGCAGGCCGTCTTCTACTCATCACCATTTCACTTCCTTGATCCTATTCGGCTATTCTGCAATTACGATCTATCTACCACTCACTACTCGATTTCTCGTTTTTGCTTGTTCGGTGAAGGTTGAAGAGAGTGAAAACAACAATCATGGTGGTCACTCTCTAATTCTCTATCGTCTCACCCATCATCTTGACGTGTTTTCCATTCGAATTTAGACCCTCAAAGTGCCGCCGGTCGTCTCCAAAAACCCAAACCCGGAAAACCAGCCATTTCCCGAAGCAATTTTCCAATATTTGTCCAATCATTCATTGAAATTCAGACGATCCTTCTCGCGCCGCTCAAAAGAACCCCATTATGCATGTTCATGTTCCGACGCGTTCCTCCCGGGGGTAAATAGATACAAAATTCGCGTCTTCTCACTGTACTAACATTTGAAATTCGCATTTTCATTGTGTGTGCCTCTAATCGACTTTTGGGCAGATTGGTCGGGAACCAAGAGGATTATGCAAAATCAGAAATGTTCCAAATATGCCCGTTTTCGTATCTTTTTGCACTACCAGCTATTTTTCTTTTTTTTTCATTTTGAAAAGTGCTCAGCTTTGCTTCATCCGTCAGTTATACACCTATTCAAAAAGGACCACCCACGAACAAAATGAAATTCCTATTTCCTATCTGTCTCTCAACTCCCTCACAACCCATCCCGTTGTCCCGACGTCTTCCGACCAGAGACAAACAATCCGATCAGCCGCAAAGAAAACGAGCCAGCGGTACGTAGAAAAAGGTTTACGACCCATAAATCTTCGCCAAATCCATTTGTCCTACGAGTTTTCCGTCCGCCGCAACCCGCCAACCACACCGCCCACCGCATCCATCCAATCACTATCAAGATTGCTCACAGGACCTCAGAAGCCTTCGGGGGCTCCGTGAGCTCCACTTGACCGACCAAACTTATTGACAGTCAGTCAGACAGATCATTCGTATTTATCTAGTGTCACTCCGTCTCTCATCCTCTTCTTCACTCCTTCCACTTGTTATTTATTATATTTTTCTCCAACAATGGCAGTGTGGACGAGCTAGGAAATTTCTAGGCCAGCGGAGGTTTCTAGGCCCCGCGGGTTACTGTAAAAACATTTCAAAATTTCAACTGGCCAGGAAAAATCGATTTCGTCCGATTTTCCAGAAATTTTTTGTGCTAAAATTTTTTTATTGCTTCTATTGATTTTTCGTACAAAAATCCGCACGAAAGAAATATCAGAAACCCTATTTTCAGAGCAAAGGTTACGGTAACAAAACCTTGCGCTGTGTCGTTCGTTTCGAGACCGGCGTTTCGCCCACTCGCGCTTTTCTTCGTCCTCACTGCCATTTTGCGAGAAAACGATAATAATAAGCAATAACAATTGAGAGCTCGCGACGATTGTTTCGTTGCTCATAGGATCTCATAACCCTAAAAGCATGTTGCGTGACTTATGGTGAATAATAACAACATCAGCATGTAGTAATGAAGCCTGTTGGATGGAAGGGAACCAGAATATAGAATGAATTGAGAGCTGTTGTTCGGCGGCTTCTGAGTGTAGCAACTGTTGGATCTACTGGTTATTTCAAAAAGATCCATTCATCAAAGTGCCTAATACCTCTGTCCTGTCTAGACACACTGTCAAAGAGCTTCTAGGGCTGTTGCTTTGAGATTTATGAACATAGCAACTGCTCATATGTAGTACTGGCTAATCCGGAGTCCCTAAGATAGTTCTAAGAAATTGAAATCCACGGCTCTGAATTCCAGGCTAAAAGCACAAACTATAATGAACATTTCCGGCCAAACCGGAAAAGTCCGCATTTCCTATCTCCTAGCCTCTTAATCTCCACTCCCCTTCCACTTAACACGCTTTCCTTCTCATCTTCCTCGTTCATGCTCGAAAAGCTCAAGCATCGAATCAGCTCTGAAATCGGGACGCGTCTCACATAAACAAACGTCAAAAATAGATGTGCCCTCCTTCGTGCCATTCCTTTTCTCATTTTCCACCCCTCCCCCCTTCTCCCATTTCCTTTTCCGCATTTTTGAGCACGAACATGTTTTCTTTCTTTTCGTAAGAAGACACGCAGTGTTTTCGATTTTTCTTGCTCGAGGACTACAAAAAGAAGCAGCTCCTCGCCGACTGATAAGAGCTGTTGGTATGTCCCCTATTCGCTTCCAGCCTGTTCCTATTCTCCATTCTTCTCGGGTTTCCTCGCGCTCAATTTAAACTTTCGAATCTTTTTTTAGTAAATTCGCCGCTTGACATCAAACCGACACAAAGTGGACAGAAAAAGACAACTTTTTCTCCTCTTCCCTCCTTATCTACTCCCGATTGCCCCATCGTAAACCATTTATACATGCGTCCAACACACTCACTGTTTCAATTTTATGGGCTTCGCCCCTCCTCCTTCCAATTTTCCATCCACTTCTCTCCGATTCTTATCTTCTGCATCAACTCGTGTCATTCCTGACTTCGCAGTTCAGCCCCTCTCCATTTCAAGACGTCTCGTGTCCCGGGAGGAGTGTGGTAAGTCGGGAATTGGTTGGCAGGGTTATTGCTTTTCATTCCACATCCTCATCACGTATTCCTCTTCAATTTCCGATCTACCCTACAACGATGGATAGAGCGGGGGGAGGGCGGGGACAACAACAATGAAGCTGCCACGTCATCGCGTTGCCAGGTTGCGCGGATTTGTGTCCTTGGTTGCGCGGCTTGTATTCCACAATTTCTCCATCTGCTTTTCCTCATTCCGTCTCTAGTTTCATGTTTCATCCAGTGCTGTTTTGACTGTCCGGGAGATGTTCCTTGTGACATCCCTTGTTCTCCGAATAATGACCACATGACACAATGCACACACATACACACTCACCCGCATACAAAACGTTCGGAAGTAGCGGTTACGCAGTCAGAATGAGGACAACAACCACTAATTTCCCCTGCCTGCCGGCCAGTTGACAGGAAAAGTGTAGGGAGGTTGGCGCCTGGGGGAGAAGGAGAGAGAAGGAGGACCCGTCGTTTTTGCAAAAGCTGGCGGCCCGAGGGCCAAGTCCACGATCTCTCCGATCGCATTTTCTGCTCATTCACTTTTCGTCCCAACCCGTTTGATTTATTGCACTTTAGAGGGCCTACCTCCGGCCGCTGTAATAAGCCGCCAGACCAGGACAAAGTTGATGTGCTCAGCTGTCACCGCCCGGTCAGTCTAGAGGCCGCTGATATATCAACAAAATGTTTACTAATACACACTAGTTGGCATAAAAAAAGCAACAAGAAAGCTCGCCCGATGGCTCCTGTGTGCTCTCCATTGTCTCCCTCTACTGCTATTCTTCTGCCTGTGCGTATGTGTGTGCAGAGAGGAAAGAGCAGTATGTAGCATCAAAGTTGCTTATAAGTCTAGTCTACTCCAAGAACTCTCTCAAGTATTTCATTTTCCCCCCTTTCCTCCTGTCACTTGAAAAACGGAACAACAAGAGTATAAATCCTGGTTGGACACGAAGAAGTCGCGAAAACAACAGCCCCCGCCCCGGGCAGTCCTTTGAAAACCAAAGTAACCTTCCGGAGGACAGTCAAAGAGGACAGCCGGCTAATTAAACCAGTTCCGCGTACATGGTTCAGTGCACTGTTTCCCTTTGAACATTGTACCGTTCTCCCTCTTTTCTCCCTTTACCCTCTTAAAAAAACGCCTTATAGCCTTGAAGCGGGCGATCTGTGTCATTCCACTGATAACCGCCTTCTCCTCCAAGTGTTTTATCAAATGTGTTGTTTCTCGCACTTTCACTTCGCCTTTTTTCGCAACATTTGGTCTTCCTTTCCTGTCTGTACACACATTGCTTGTTGTGTCACTTTTTCCCTCTCATCCCCCTCATCTCTCTTATCCTATCCTATCCTTATCCCGAAAATCGTCAATTGGAAAATTCATCATCCATCAAGCTCAACCCCGTCCTCACTCACCCCACCTCATGTTTCACAATTGGCGAGTACTCGGTGCGCTTCTCTCATTTTCCTGCAAAATTTCTTTATAGATAACACCAGTGTCTCGTCGGCTTCCCCCTCCCCCCTCTTACATCAAGTTTGTGTGGCAACACTAGATAACGGGAAAGGGCAAAGGAGAGCATCTCGCAACTCTGATGCTCCGTGAGACTTTCAAGAAAATAAGTGTTGAGAAAAGTCATTCGGTTCCATTCGACTTGAACATCTGTCGCCAGCCCCCATTCTGTTGGTTTTTAGGGGAAAATGACTACTCGATCATTCTCTGAACATCTGTCCCCTCATCACTTTCCTGCACTTTCCATGTCCGAACGTCGCCAATTTATTGTAATGTCACGTAGCACCCCTGTCCGTTGAAAGTACAAATCGGCTGCCGTGTTCCTCCGAAAAAATGGAGGGAAAGGAGCCAATGTCCTAGAGCTCATCTTTCCGCTTCACTCGGCTCACTTGCTACATGTTTTGTATCATATTTCTGTCCTTCCTTCTTTTCTGCTTCGCCTCCGAAAAAACAAGTGTTTTTCAGCTTGTGGTACCCTTCCAAAACCAAAGATGCTTGCGTTATTTGGCTGGTGGAAAAAGGTGGGGCCGATTGGCAAGAAGCTGTTTCGGATTTGCTCCAACTCGGAGAACAATTTGGTGGAGGTCATCAGAAGTCGCAGGACTGCCACCTACACGAGATGCGAGGTAGATCGCCACAGCTTGATAAAGATCATGAACATTATCGCTGTTATGATGTCCGCTGGAAGAGTGAGTCCTCAATATCGAAGTTACAGTATCCCAGTAAGTTCTAGATGCAAGCAGCTGCGAATTTCTGCAAGATGATCGCTGAAAAGTGTTTTGGTCAGTCTCCGGACAACCCGTATCGCCTGATGTTCCTCTCGATCGCAATGGTGAGTCAGGGGTGATTTCTATCTATCCGCCGGAAAATAACGATCACCAATCATCGAACACAGCTGTTCGGTCGTCGATTAAGTCACTTCACACAGCGGTTTTGATGAAAACGAAGATAGTCTGGACTCGCAGGTTTATTATTACACCCGACGGTTGTCTGGGTGTCGCGGGGAGGGGGAGATTGCGAAATTTGATATGTTGAAGAAAAGCTAACCGATTTCTTAGAGTAGAAGAAAAGAAAGTTCGAAAGATCAAGAGCAAACTCTGGATAATCTGATTCATTAAAGTAAAGTGTTATTTTTAGATGGCCGAGTGTGAAGCCAAGTTCTACGACTTGAGCTTCTTCCGAGTGTGCGGCCAGGAACAGCCTCTCAAAATCCGCTACTCTATCTGCCAGTATGTCACTCAGACGATAAGACGCGCCTTCAATCTGTCGCTTTTTTGCAGCCAATCCGCCACTGGCTTCTTGGTAATGGAGCCGACAATCTTCAAAATCGCCGACTTGTTGACGATGTGCGAAGAGTTCTCCCACTTCTCCTGCTTCCGTCAGTGCCTGGTCAACCTTTTCACGAACCTGGCGGAGATTGGGGAGGATGAGAATGTAGATTGGTCCGATAGAGTCGAAAGCTTAGATTCCAACATTCTCGGCTTAATTGCTGGTGGGCAACGACAACTGATTCGAAAATCTCACGCAATTCATTTCAGATAGTGACGTGGCAGCTCGGCTTTGTAAAGATGATAAACAAAAGAGAGAGCTCCAACGGAAGGTGTACAACAATATGCTCAAATGGGACGGCCAATACTGCTTCTCTTGGTTCAACCACCTCCATTTTCGGGAGATCTGCGTTCGGGCCAATGCTGCGATAGAGGTTCTCAAGTCGGAACAAAACTATAAGAACTTTGTGAAAGGCCTACCGGAGAGTTCAAAGTCAAGACGGGACCGGAAAAAGCTGGAACCTCGGAATCCAGAAGTAGAAGTGAAAAAAGAGATGAAAGAAGCGCCTGCCGGAGAGAATTCCAGCGTTCTCGTCGACCCCACTTTCCAACGTCTTCGGAAACTGACAAAAGAGAAGACTCGGCAGCGGAGAAGACTTACCGCCCCGGAAAACGTCTTCAGTACAGACGTGGAGGAGTTCAATTACACCATTTCCCTAGGAGAAGATGGGAAAACGTACAGCTCCATCTATGCCGAAAAACTGAAAGATTTCCATTACTACCGAAAACAGAGACAACGGTTTTATGATGGCGGCGGAAAGTTTCCAATTGACCCGAGAAAACGGATGCCAGGCTCGACGAGAACCAAAATTCGAATGATTGTCCGGAAAATCATGTCAGATGCCAGAGAAATCCAGCAGTCTCCAGTGATTTACGATGAACTGTTGAACAGGGCGTTTCCGATTTCCGATGACGAGCGTAGTGACGATGAGTCCGCTGCCAAGCAGATCGGCCGCACCGAGACTTGGGAAAATGTTCGGAAGAAGAGTTCGAGGAAGTTTGGAATTCTAGATCCAAAAAGCGGTGTGAAGAAGGTCCTCTGGTGGAATAACGCAAAAGATGAACTACTGACAGTTCGGGCAATTCCGAGGCACTGTGTGAAGCCTAGTGGAGAGAGATCAGAACCATTTGCGGAATACGAGCATTATCTTGGGAAAAAAGAGAACGGGGAGAAGGAGGAGTCCACGCGGAACGGAAATTGTCGACAGTTTCAAATCTTGGCAGAAGCGAATACCAACGATGGAGCGCTGTTGAAAATGGGAGTTGGAACATTCAGTAATATTCCGATGAACCAGAGGAAGACCTACCAAAGACCGAGATTGAGCCAATTTACGCTCCAGAACATGAGAAGACGATGCGTCGATGAGTTGCTAGTACTCATGATGATCATCAAGGGACAGGAACAACTCCAAGACGGAAATGTGAGTTTAAGAAAGCTCCCCCAGATAGAAAACATTTCATTTTCTTTCAGGTGGTTCGTTGTATGGCCTATCTCATGTTCATCGAGTACAAATTCGCTTTGGCCGCTGAAAACAGCTCGGAGCCCTATTATGCTCCTCGGAAGAACAACTTTGATCCGTACCTCATGCATCTGTACAAGTGCCTCATTGCCAAATTCCGCATGTACGCTATTGATCTGTTCGGGAAGAACTGTTTGAGTAGTTCTGAAGAGAAAGTGAGTGGTTGCTTCTATTTCAATGGGGTCACTTTGATATTCAGCTTCTCCGCCCGGAAAAAGAGAAGTTCGACTTGAACCAAAAGTGCTTCGACTTTTGCATGGACACCAAAGTGTATTTCTTCTGCATTTGCATTCGGGGAAGAATGGTTCAATTCGATGTTGATGACTTGAAGAAGATACCAGCGAAAAAACCGCTGAATCGAGAGGAGATAGAGAAACAACTCGAGTTCTTCTTCGGGCTTGACAATATCAACAAAAACGGGTCACTGAATCGCTTTTGGGAAGTCGAGTGCGCGCCTATTATATCTGTAAGTCCTTCATTTCTAGATATCGATATAACGGTGTTGATTTCCAGGGTTTGGTCCACATTACCCACCACAGTTACCTGGAAAGCGTCGACAAAATGTGCAGCTCTGAGGCTGAAGAGTTCTTGGAGAAAATGCCTGGACTTACAAGGCCTACAAAAGACTGGTTTAAGTTGGTGACCAAGAACGGATTTCTGCATCAAAGACCCAGTGGAAGATGTGTGACGTATAAGGAGACGTTGAGATCAATGGTTCCGATGTTGGTGCAATATCCGTCGAGGGTTTACCCGAGATGCCGCACTGATGATATGATGGTGAGTGGAATCCACAGCTGCTGATAGCTAGTGCACATTGAAAGCAACACCTGGTAGCTTTTCACACTTTCCCGTTTATTTCGGTTTGATCGGTCAGTCACACACCTCAATGACATATGGCGGGTGTTTGAGAAGCAGATGGCCTAGGAAAGTATGGCCTAACTTTCTCCTCTCTTACAGCGTCTATTTGAGCGCAGAGAACGGGCATAGCGGCACAAAACCTGTATGATGGTCTACAGGGAATTTGAACGCTTTCGTCGCATATTCCTTAAAACCACCAGCTTTAATCGAATCCCTCAACCTCTTATCCAGAAGTCAACATTTTTTGTTTTCCAGGATCCAAGCGACCTTGAACACGTGTACAACGCGATTACTAAATTTGTCCAAGAGAAAAACGCAATTTGGAAACAAGCATGCAAAGCCGACAAAGCGAATCTCCGAAGAACAAACAGAGACTACGAATACCGATCGGACGATGACATGGTAACGGAAAACATGTTGTCCTCATGGAAATCCCCCGTTTTCCAGACATTTTTCGGAGAGTCCATCGAAAAAGACATCTACATGGTTGCTGTGTACAAAGGAGAGAAGACAGGCGAGGAGAGCCAGGTTGTCACCGACGGAATGCTCGCTCTTTGCCGCGAGATCCGTTCGCAATCAGGATTCATCACTATCAGACAGCCGACAGTTTGAAAATGATAATTTATTCTAATTACCCCCCCCCCCCCTGAACTGTACAATCCGCAAATTCTAGTCATTTCCATCCTACAACCTATTCTCTCATTGCCCTCCCAAAACCCCCTGTGCAATACCACTTTTGTAAGTATTTTCTGCCCCACCGGGTTTTCCCCCATTTCCAGCTTTTTCTATCACGTATGAATCGTGAAAAACTTATCAACTTCTGAATTTTTGGAGAATTGAGTGAGAGAAGAGTAAGAAAACAAAGTTCTCTCAAATGTTTACAGATGTCCTTTGAGCATCTATCGGGTGGAAAAATGAGAAGAAATCATCACTTTGATGTCGCTGGGAATGGAATAGAATGCCAGCTGACGGCACATGAGAAAATCCTCACCCAGTTTCTCAAATAGAAAAACGTTTCCTTACTATAACTAGTTCGCAGCCGTCTTTTCATCTTTACAATATATATTCATGTATGTTTATAGACCGTAGTGGCAAAAAACCAAAAGAAGACCTTCTGTACAGTTTGGAGACTCCTGTGCGACTTTGACAGTTCGTCATTTCCATTTCCAATTAGAGAACCCAGCGGTTTTCTAGTTTTCTTGTATCGTGATTATTTGCTACCAACATTGTCTTTTCAATTCCAAATATCAAATTTCTTCCCCCCCCAGCCGGGCGCCGCACCTCAAATGAGTCGCGCATCTCATCTCGTGTCAATTCGGCATACTCGATGAGCATTTGTTGCTTTTACTTGCCCCTCGCCGCGCCGATTGTTCCTGTCGTAAACGTGCGGCTTCTCTTGGGCCGTTCCGTGGAGATGTCCTTGTACATACATAAATAAACAATTTTCAATGACCTCTGCCTTTTTGGAAGCTTCTTGAAGCAACCCCCCCCCGTTCTTTTAGTTCCCTGTTCCCCTCCCACTTTTCCCGGGATTCTGTTCTGTTCTATCAAAGCATTGTAACAATTTTCTTGAAAAATCTTCAAGCACTACGAACCAAAACCCCATTAACTTTTGATTCGACTGAATTCCTCCCACATTCTTGAGTGCTTTTGCATGACTCGTCATGTGAGAAAACGATGCTCCTACGGTAGTTTCCCCCCTCGTGGGAGCAGCAGAGTATTTGCTCACTATACAACGATAAATGATGAGCCAAAAGGTTATGCCAACTTGATGACCTCTCTCCAACTTGATAGTGTAACAGTGATTTGTAGAAGAGGCTTTTTTTTCTTTCTGGTTGTTACTCATTTGATTGTTGTCCATGGTTGCCAGTTTCCTTCCCGTATCTTATCCTTCCCATCAAGAATAAGAAAAAGCATAAGAAAAATATTAATATCGCCGGAAAATGAGTAAAAACACGCATCTGGAAAAGTTTAATAGTCGAAATGCGTGGTTAACCAACTGGTGTAAACTTGTGTTTCCGCGGAAAAAAAAATGGAACACATTGCGCGACTCTCTGTTTACACTGTTGGTTAAGTTGCCAAATGAGGGAAAAAATAGCAAATATAGGGTGACTACCACAAGATTGACACAAGTTTCGACCTATTTTCTCTGGAATTTATGCTTTTTTGGCTTCTTCTATCCGTTTTCCGTCACTTATTGGATTTCCCCTCTTCCTCCCGCATCTGACATCTCCCCGCGTTCCTCCCTCCGCAGCCGTCCTCAAAGCGGCGTCGTAGATCATTCTCCAGAATGGCGGCTCGTTTATGAGGCGCCGTAACTCAAACGATGTTGCGATTTGTGAAACATACGCTTCCTACTAGACACGTAAATGACGCAGTTGTCACTTGGAGTCTCACACAATAACATTGCGAGAAAATGGGGTAAATTGGGGCAGAAAATGATGGTGTTTCCCGGAATTAATGGGATGGGGGATTGAGAGACGCTGTTGGAAGCGGAGCAGAGTGATATGAAAGCGTAGAAGAGGACGAAAGTTCCCCCATCAGGTGTCACGTTTCGCGCCCTTTCCCTCTATCTCTGTATCAATATCCGATAACAACGCGCGCGGCGATAATTTCATATTGAACTTGGAAGCGAGAGGTTTCGGAGATACCCGATACGATCTTGATATCCGATTTCAATTAGCCCCCAGCGGTCACTCCGGAATATCACCCCCGTTTTATTACCTCCAGATCTCTCCCTCTAGACCTCCCCTTCTTATCATAATATTTGAATACGTTTCATTAATCAACCAGATCTCCCATTTGATCTTCATGCATTTTTATGTATTTCTTTCAGAATCTCATTCATCTCCCCTTCTCTAAACTTGCTTTCTCGCCTAATGCGATATCATATGTCTCGATATCCGATAAGAACTGTAACAATTGTTGACTACCCCCCATCTATCTCCCCTAATGACAGATAACACTGCCGAATCAATCTTCTTCATAAGAACATGATTCTTCTCTGTTTTGTTGGGTTGGCTTGGGTTGTTTTGAAATTTTTCGAATCATTGTTTGAGAAGTTGCACTCGTCATCGTTTTTTTTTCCTTTTTTTTCACAAGATTCCTGATTTCACCGTTACCGCGCCCTCCTTTTCTAGGTGATGAAGCCCATTTCCTAAATTTCTCGAAATTTTTGTAAATTCACAAACGTACACTATTTGATACTGATATTGGATCCCAGATAGCGGCTACCCAGCCGAACTCTGGTTTTCTAGGTATCGAAACCCACAAATTCCGCTTTTTTTCACGAAATTGTGGGAGGAATTGGTTTTTGACCAGTTTAAGAGAAAATATCTGGAAAACTAGAAGTCAGTACAAGAAGCCGTTATGTAGAAATAAAATTGAGAAAATTCGTTTAAATTATTTCCGTTCTGGGATTCCCTGTCATCATTTTCACGGTATTTTTGCTGTATTCCTTTTTCCGGGCCATCCCTTACACGTGTTATCAGCTGATTATTTGAGGGTCCCAATGTGAGCACCTGTTTGTTCACCGTTCCTGATAACCCCCCTTTCCCCTTCTTCTTTTCCCTTTCCTCCTTTCCCCCGCGACCCGGGTCGGCAAATTTTCAAATTCACTTTCTCCGCGCCTTCCTCGTGGCTGCCCCCGCCGACCTGTTGCCCTTTCCGGGGGGTGGCAGTGCCAGGAGGCGCTCGGCTTGTTTTTTCGGTTTGCCGTCCCGTTCGTGAATTGGAGACTATTTACCGTTCGGTAAAGTGGGGAAAGAAAAATGAGAGATAGAGGAGATAGCGGAGAGTGCAGCCGTTAATTGGATTTCGGAACAAAGAAAGGCTCGTTCGGAAAACCATTTGGTGTGGGAAAATTTCGAGAAGTAGGGAGCATACTGTAGGGAGAGACTCTAGCTCGGCAGAGATAAAGAAGGAAGGGGAAGTTGGGGAAATAGCGGGTTTTTTGTTTTCCGAGGGACCTCCTCTCAAGAAACCCACGTTCCTATCACTGGACATCATCTGGATGTTTAAGGGAGCATAGATGAGCTCTTCTGATCTACCTCACGGGCCAATTCTAAGCTATTCCAGGAGCTCTCTGGCTTGATTCTGAAAGCTTCGAATTCAAATTCAACACGAGGGAGGAACCATAGGCAAACAAGAAGTAGCTTTCCAACTTCTCCGTTCACTCATACCTTTGAACTTCCCGCCTAAAAATCAGCAGCCAAGTTGCGATACGCGCTTTCCAAGTTCCAAATTGCCAGCAACACATTCTTGTGAGCACAATATTTCATTGTTTAATGCGCGCCAGATCCAACTGCTAAAAAGAAAAAGTGGGGGAGAGAAGTGCTTATCTCTGTTTCCCAATTTCTCGAGGGGTTTGCTTCTCCCGCATATGGTGGTAAAATCTCTCTCTCTCTCTCTCTCTCTCTCTCTCTCTCTCTCCCTCTCTCTTTTTCCCTCTTCCCATCCGCAACTTCCAACTTGAAAGAGAGGGGGGCTTCAAATTGAAACCGCGTCAAGTTAATCAAAAGCGCTTTGGTGAAGATTTATGACTGACGTGTATATGTGTTTCGAGGCGCAAAAACTCCCCCTCTTGATAATCAGCATTTCTGCTTCCTCTTTTAGTGCAACCCTCTGGTATGCATCGGATGTTCAGAAAGGGAGACAAGAGTGCTCCAAATTTATGAATAATCTAGCAGCCGTTGACACATTCGCAACAAGTTTTTGCTTCTGACGTTGTCTGATGACTGGGGGAGTGTTTCTGGCTCGCATTCCCTTTCTTTCTTGGTTCTGAAGCTCTTGTGGCTTGTACAAGTGTTTCGTGCTCGCCATCTCTCTTACTGTAGTTTTCAGCCAATCTCAATCTCAATCCACAATCCATTCCATCCCATCTCTCTTCCACTTTTTCTTTCATCATCTTTTCCCCACCGACGAGATAACACAATGAGGTGGGAGACCAAGAGCCTGTCGACAGTCCGCTCGGCGCGACTCCCCCGCCCGCCCCCCCATTTTCCTCCAATTTGGCTCCGCCCATACCTGGCGACCCCCGCGGCCTACCAGTCATTCTCATCCTGCATACCACCCTCCCCATCCATCTCCGGACAACTCTCTTCCTGAACTTCGCCGCCGAGATGAAGACGTTCGGCTCGTTCGCCTCCCGCGGGTAAGTCCCTTCAGCTTCGCTGAGGCCTAGGAAATTGCGGCGGCGTTGCGATCTTGAACACTAGCAAATAAGCAGAAATAATCAGTTATTCTCAAAAAACAATAACTCAAAGATCACTGGAGCGTGAAAGTGTTGCGAGTAGACGCGCGGAGCCACAACGTTTGATATTGCCAACTGCGCCGATGCCATCAAGACCCTCCAAGTTCGGACCATTTCGGAGATGCGTGTGCAGGTACGAAACGGGCATGTGAATCAAAAACCACGTCGTCGCCCCCTCGGGAAGTCATAGCCATCTCGCTATCACTTGGTTTCTCTGCGCATTCTCTGGTTCTGTGTTCTTCAGTTTACAATAGGAATCTTCTCAAACAAAGATATGGCAACGCTATCATAATAGTCGTTAACTTCTCGTCAAAGTTGCGTAGAATTGAAGATCAACAAATAGGAGAAAGGGGGAGAGAGGGGGATGGGGTAGAGGGTGTTGTTCAGTTCGAAACCAAACGGTGAATTCTAGGAAGTTGATGATAGAGATAGAGAATTTGCGAGATAACGTAGCATGGCAGCGTAGGAGAGATAAGAATTTCGCGGACTATATGGACAAGCAGAGTTGGCTCAGTGAGCAGCAAGAGCATCCGCTGGGCGGGAACTCTCGTTTAATCATAGGGACGATCGAATTCGCAGATCTCCTTATTTATCGCTCGATCAGAAGGTCATTCATCACCACTACGTTCCCCTGCCACCCTATAAAATGATTCGGGTAATCAATCACCCGTCTACAAATCAACAGCTGGCGGGTACTTGATCCCTCACACCAATCACAACAATCACCTTAATCTCATGTAAAAACCTGATGCGAACGTTCCGCGATGCCCTTATCACTTCTCCTCCGCTATCAACTACCAAACAATCGGCGCCGGCTATATATCGTGTCTCATCACACCCCAAGTTGCATTCCAAAAAGTCATAAATAAGCGCTGGTGGCGCAGTAGTCTTCACTTTCTTCCCCTATCTCTCGCAATGGTATGCAGTCAATAAGTGGGCAGTGATAATGCAACTTGATAGTTGTGAGGGGGCCTTCCAAAAATTGATAGCCTATTTCCTCCCCCCTGACCTGACAAAGACAGAAGATGGTTGGTATTGGTTTCGGTTTTACACCGGCCGACCAAACCGTCTGCATACAAGGCGCGAGAGAGAAACCGTGTCTTCTTCTCTCTTCTTCCTCCCTGTCTCAGAGATACATCTGATTGTTTCTCATATCATCGCCCATGCCCGTAACTATTCTCGCATTCCGATTTGACAGGTTTCCCACTTCCATCGAACCCATCGAACGAATCGTTGAAAGAACCGTTGTGTTTTCCTTCCATTCCGTCGTTCGCGCGTTTCCTGGGGAGATAGCCATGTAATGCAACGACGTCGGAAAAGTCGCGTTCTTTTTCTTTTCCTTCCCGTTCCTCGAGTTCAGCGCTTCCTAGATAGTGTCACCACTTGCGAATCACCTGATATGACCATCCACTACCTATCCCGAACCGTTTATAAACCGTTAGTGGGCGGTGTTAACGATGATAACGGTGTAACGCCACTGTTCCGTCCCGCCCCAAATGGTCGTTGGGAGAAAGTTCACGGATAGGATGACAATTTGATCAATCTACGAAAGGGTAATAAATAAGACTCATTAAGTGAAAGTGTACAAAAATCCCACTATAAAATGGGTGCCTGTTTACTCAAAAATCAGATAGGAGTCAGTTCTCCGAATGGCGAACTGACTTCTGTCTCAATACTAACCGTTTCAGAGGGGAAGGGGGTAGAAGTTAGTTCCCTGAGCTTTCGGAGTTCTCAGGGCATCGCTAGGCAACACTCTTTTAGACGTTCGCCACTTAAAAATGACTCAAACCCACTCTCGGTAATTTTCCACCTGAACACTGTCAATTTCACCACTTTCGGTGTCCTTTCTCCCCTCCGCCTTCCTCGAAATCACGCCTGCGGTCAATTATGTTCGATTCGCAACCTCATTGTCATTTCGCTACGTTCCCGTCGGCAGAAGAACAATTATGGTCCCGAGGTGGAACTAGTTCATCCTCCCCCCGTTTCCTCGGAAAACTAAATTGTCGTGTTCCGGTGTTTAGTTGACTTCCTGACATCGCCATACTAGCCGCTATCATCATTTCAGAAGCTACCGTCTTCCCACTGCGCAAGACGTCGCCATCATGCCCACCAACGGTCAAGAACCGCTTACCGTAAGATTTTCATAATATCTTCAAGAAAACTTGCCGGTTTTTTCCAGTCGTTCGCGGAGAACCCGACAAAGAGCGTCGAGCGTGATGCCCTAGTCGAGTCACAATTCACCCGTGCCGACCAGGTCGAGAAGGCTCACGTCAAGAGCAAGTGGCTGTCTTGCAAATCGAAGAAGTGCAATAAGATGTGAGATCACTCGAGTTTCCTTCTGAACCAACCCAAATTCCAGTGCCAAGCCGATTTTCGTGTGCCTCTTCGCGTCGATCCTCGTTCTTCTCGCTATCGGAATCATCACTGCTATCTCATTCTGGGTAACGCTTCTATAAGGTGCCGAAACCAAAGCCATTTTTTCAGACCTCGGAAAACAAGTCAGCTCAGGAAGTCATGGTGTACACCTACCCAAGCCAACACCAACAAACCCAAGAGACTAGTACCGCACATGCCACACTGATCCTCCCGGCAGCACTTCTCAACAAACAGACTACGAAGAGCATCCGCAACTTTGACAGCTCCACCGAGAGAGAGCTCCATGATCAGAGCATCATTCAAAGTGTCGAGGAGACTGCCCTTCCGACGACGACGGAGCACTTTGACGAGCTTGAAGAGTTCGAGGAGCCTGAAGAGTATACCTTCGCCGAGGAACCGGAAACTACTACTACCGTTACCACCACGACTACTACAACCACTACCACTACCACCGCTGCCCCAACCACCACCTCACCGGAGGATCTTCCATTCTACCAGAACATGGGTGGAGAGATTTCCGAGGTTGGCCCTACTGTTCCAGATCCTCAAACCCCCATTTCCTTTCAGACCTGCCTTGAGAGATTCGCGATGGGAAGCCCGTCGGGAGTCTACCCTATTACAGCCGCGGAGACGTTCAACGTTTATTGTGACATGGAGACAACGACTGGAGGCTGGACTGTCATCCAAAGGTACACTTTCCATAGTTTCAGCGAACAATACATTACACTGGAATTTCAGACGTACTGACCGCGAGGGAAGCTTCCACAAGAGAACAATGGAGGAGTACGTGCAAGGGTTTGGAGACCTTCACGGCAACCATTGGTTGGGATTGAACAAGCTCAGTCAGCTGGCTCCCCTGGGTCGTTGGGCTCCGGCTACTTTGAGAATGGAGATCGAGGGATACACTTGTGATGAGACATGCGACAGACGCTACCCGAACAAGTGGGTTGGAGAGTGGAACGTCCAGATCGGAACCCACAAGGATGGCTTCAAGCTGACCATTCACGAGGGTCACGTCGGCAACCTCACTTTCAACAACACGGACCCAATGATGCTGTCGAACGGCGCCAGGTTCAGCACCGCCGATCAAGACCAAGACGATGCGGATTACATCAACTGCGCACAGTTCCGCATGCTCGGGTGAGAAACTTTTCTTTATCTGTGTTCAAAATACAAAGATTTTGACTTCAGACCGTGGTGGCATGGCGATCGCTGCTCAGACGTGGCCCTGAACGGCTACTACCAAACTGAAGACGAGAGAAACGATAAAACCGACAAGAACCAAAATGCGAAGCGCTATTTCGTGTTCGCCTTTGCCAAGCAGACATTCAACGGACACCCCTACATCGTGCATCTGAGACAATCAAAGATGCTCCTGAAACCTGCGTTTTAAAGCCTTCCCCTCTCCTTCTTCCACTTCTTCCTCAACAGCCGCATCCATTTCAAATCCGTCACCGCCCAATTCCTTTTGACATGTCCCCCACACTCCCCTTTCCCTCCCCCCTTTTCCCCAAATCTTTGTTCGCAATCTCAGGGAATCTCAGCCCATTGCTCCATTTCCATAGTCGCTTGCTAGCTTCTAGCTTCCCTTTTTCCCCCAAATCCCCTTCAATTTTCGTTTCTTTTTTCTCCTTTTTCCTTTTTCTATTCTTTTCACACGAGTAAATTCGAAATCTCCCATCCGACAGTTTTAATGCTTATCAGCTAATCAACACCCCCCCCCTCTTTCCCCTTTCTAGTATCGTTCTTTGGCGTCCCTATTTCCAAATAAATTCAAAATACTCTACAAAATCCACATCTCTTTTGTTAACGTCTGAGGGCGTTTGGTCGGCGCGATTTTCGCCTCTCTCAGTCCGTCTCCACACCCATTTTTCTTCGTCGCAATACGCGTCCCCCCGTTGGCCGTGGACGAGGCGGAGAGGCCGCAGAGACAAACACAAACGCGCTCCGGGACACAAACTGCGTCTCCGCCGCTCGCACACTGTCTCGTTTTATTCGTTGGCCACGTCGCCGTGCAGAGTGTAGTGTGCAACGTGTACCCCCTCCCCGCTACCCCCGCTCGCTCGCCCTTCACCTCCTCCCAACCAGTCGTCGTCGTCGTTTCTGTCCAACACATCCATTCATCGTTCGTTCGTTCCAGAATGCCGCCTGCGATTCGTGGAGACAAACGCGCTTTTTTCGACATTAGCATCAACGACGAACCTGCCGGACGCATCGTTTTCGCTCTATGGAATCATTGCTGTAAGTTTTCAAAAACTCCCCAATTTAGCCGCTCTCAAACCGAAATTCCTTCAAATTAGTTGAAATTTGAAATCTAATCGTTAGAAACAAGATTTCCCAGTATTCTCTAAATTCATTAATTCAAACTATTCGAAATCCACCCGATTCAACAGTTTTTCGTTCCAAAATCGTAAAAAATCGTAAAAAATCGATGTGTATCGCCGCGTTAATCCGCTCGATGGCCCGGTGCACAGGTGGCCCACTATCGATTTTTTAGGCAACGTGCAACGTAATTAGCCAATGTAGACATTGGAGCGACTAATGACTATCAACGGGAGCAGATATCAAGTATTCTGATAAAGTCTCCTCCGTAATCAGACAGGCACTGACGCTGCCCGCGTGAGAAATTCTCAGAGCCGCTGTGAGCCTAAAACCATAGAAACATGCAATATATCCGCATCCTGGCAACAGGTTTCGAAATCTTTGTATCCCCGAAAACGCAGCGCATGGCCTTCACTGAAGCCTAATTCGCATAGCCATTCAAGCAGCACCAAGAAAATTTTTATGCGCTCGCGACACAGCCCATTCTACCTGAGCAATTTGTTTGGAAATTGAGCTCGTTCTATTATTCCCGGAATTCAGCCAATGTTTACTATAATTCAGTTGGGCACTATATATCGAGTTTCATAACATTTTTGGTAAACTTTCGAGAAGAATTTTGTTTATAATGTTATTGGAGAATCTTTTGCAAAAGTGTTCAATGATTCTCGCGTCGAAACTATTGGAGCTTGCTCCACCGAGATGCTGGCGCGGTATGAAGCCGTTAGTTACGCTCAAAAAACACGAAATTGATGATAAATATGCAACTCATAAACGTATTGTTTTAAGGCCCGAAGACCGTCGAAAACTTCCGTGCGCTTTGCACCGGCGAGCTCGGAAAGATTGGGGGCAAGTACGCTTGTTACCAAGGGTCGGTATTCCACCGGATCATTAAAGGCTTCATGATCCAGGGTGGAGACATCACCCACGGTAACGGTCAAGGTGGGTTCTCGATCTACGGTCGGTATTTCGACGACGAGAACCTCGCCCTGAACCACAAAAAGCCGTTCTTGCTCTCCATGGCCAACAAAGGACCCGACTCAAACGGTTCTCAATTCTTTATAACCACTCAAGAAACTCCGCATCTTGACGGAAAACACACTGTGTTCGGTGAAGTCATCAAAGGGTTCGAGTTGGTCACCCTGATCGAGAACCTCGAGACTGGCGATGAAGATCGCCCACACTATAAAGTGGAAATCGCCAGCTGCGGAGAAATGGTGCGGAAGGGAGACGCTGTCCAGAAAGAGTTAGTGACCACCTGAACATTAGAACGACAAGTCACACTTCTAATTACAGGGACGAAGGAACCGCTCCACCGGAACATTTCGAACCACCCACCCGCAACTGGCTGATGCGCTATTCGAAGAGCCCGGAAGGCCGCAAGAAGAAGCGCACCGAAAGCGAGGAACGTCGCGACCGTCGTCGCCAAAGAAACGACTCTCGTCGGGAACGTGACCGTCGCTCGAGAAGCCGCAGCAAGAGCAGAGATGGACGGAAGGAGACTCAACGTCGGGAGAAGCCGATGGTGAGTTTTCGAACCCCTGGAAATTTGGAACCATTTGAATTTCGCAGTACCCACGCCACCTGTCCCTAGTCTAGGACACGCCAGATTATGCCAGTTTCTGATTGGAAACCACTTCCCGAAATACACTTCCAATTACCTCGTCGCCCCCGCACTCACCGAATTCGCTACAGCTTCATTATACATAATACCCCTTTCTCTCTTTCTGCTCGACATAAGCTCATATGACTCCAATCTCGCGCTCGAGGTCACGTTTCCTTTTAATCTTGCTCCGTGCCTCGTAGCAATTTCCCCTCAACCCCATATGCATGTATAGTCGTTACATGTCAGAGAAATGAGCTTTCTTCTATTTTTGCTTATTTCAGGTTGTCACAAAAGACGGAGTCAAAGTCCGCGGGCGAGGCAAGCTGACTTTCAACGCTGGAGGCCGTGCTCGATCCGCAACCCCTCCGCATTGGCGTCGGGAAGAAGTGAGTCCTTTTCTTTCGAACTAATCGCTCAATCTCTGCCATTTCTCAAATCTTTCCGGAGTGCTGAAGCAAGCCAATGTCATCGCTCATTCTTTGCGCGCGCGCTCGCTCGCTTGCCTGCCTCATTTGTCAAAAAACCAAACCAAATCGTGTGCTTTTCAGTCGAAGAAGTGTACGCTCGAGGAAGTGCACCAGCGCAAGGTTGCCGAGGAGGAGCGAAAGAAACGCGTGGCTCTTCGCGAAAAGGAGGACGAAGAGCGACGAGCGCGCTACGCCAAGGAGCGACAGCAGCGAGACGCGAAGCGAGAGCTCGAGCGTCAAGAACGTCGCGTTCGCGACGAGGAGCGTCGCAAGAAGGAGGAGAGCCGCGAGAAGCGTCGCTACTCCTCGCCGTCTTCGAAGAAGGAGGTCGAGAAAAACGACGAGAAAAAAGTCGAGTCGGACGTTGAGGTGTCAAGGCGCAGATCGCGTCACGACTCTTCCTCAAGCTCGGCGTCCTCGAGCTCATCCCGCTCGTCATCATCATCCGGATCGGACTCGGATTAAAAAATTATGTCCCTCTCCTACCCCGCATGTCAACTCGGTCTCTGTTGTCTATGTGTTGTCCTAAGTGTTATAATTTCAAACTTCCACCCTTAAACTCTCAACTTTTAAACGTTCTCTTTCGATACTCAAAATCATCAAAATCATTTTCCTGTCGTTTTGTGAAATCCTAAATATATATATATATAAACCATATTCTGTTCTATCTATCTATCTTTGTTTTCATTTTCTTTTTTTCCGGCCTATGTTCCGTTATGTTTTGGGGAGCATCCAGAATCGCTCGCTGTGTGTGTTTGTACGAGTCTTCGTCCATCTCGTTGGTCGTTTCGTAGCAGTTGGGTACATGAGCAGATTTGAAATTGGGAGCGCCGCCGCCGCCGCCTCCCTCTCTCTCTCCAGAGCAACCAAGTTATTTTCGCTTGGCTTCTGACCTTTCTTTATGTTATTGAAGGCCCGTCCTTGTCCTCTATGACTCACGGGGCCAAGGATACAGCCTCTCTCCCGCACGCCAGTTGCCTTCATCCTCCATTCGCTTTTCTCATTTAGCCTCCTCACCAAAAAATCTATCTCTCTTTCTCTTTATCTCTCTCTGCTTTGTTATCTCTCTTCCATTGATTTCAAAGGTTTTGTTCACACCAATCGCTCTCTCGCTACCCTTCCTCCCTCCCCTTCTCTCGTGTCTGTTCTCGAATAAAGAAGAACCACTCGTTGCGCCTTATCGCTCATCATTTCTCCTTCTTCATTCGCTTTTTGGCGTTATCTAACCCGGTTTTAGTGACCGTTGAAATACCTTTACACTCTGATAGATAGATATTTTTCGTTTATGATTCGCTGCCCTATTTCCATTTCGTCGCGGTTGCCGTTGCCGCCGCCGCAACCACGGTTGCAAACGTTTACGTTTCTCGTCCTCTCCTCCTTCTCCAGTTTCATAACAATTCCGGACTTGCAGGGTTGATATGGCCAATGAGTCGAAGCTTCCGGACCCCAACGTGTCCAAGGACGTTGTCCCTATGGAGACCGATAGCAAGCCGGACGAGGAGGGCGACTACTCGGACTGGAGCAGCGAGAGCGAGCTGAGCTTCTCGGATTGTGTCTACCCGGACGAAGAGCTCGAGATGCTTCAACGTCAAGCCGACGAGGAGATTGCGGCCGCGAAGGAGGCGGCAGAGGGCCAGCAAGTCGTCGAGGCGACCGGGACGCCGGAAGGAGTGGTCGCCGTCGTCGAAGGAGCCGACGCTGCACCTGTTGCTCAGGATTCAGCTGCTGCTCAGGAGCCAGCAGCTGCTCAGGATCCAACTACACCGGGAGCTGAAATAGCGCCAGGAGCCGAAGCAGCGCCAGGAGCCCCGGCAGCGCCAGGAGCCCCGGCAGCGCCAGGAGCCGAAGCAGCACCAGGAGCCCCAGCAGCGCCAGGAGCG
Organism: Caenorhabditis macrosperma; assembly: GCA_963932285.1. Taxonomy (NCBI): domain Eukaryota; kingdom Metazoa; phylum Nematoda; class Chromadorea; order Rhabditida; family Rhabditidae; genus Caenorhabditis; species Caenorhabditis macrosperma. The sequence goes on from OZ010618.1 coordinate 5,291,113, forward strand.
CCAGGAGTTATAACGTTGCGAAGAAGCCGTTCTTCATCGGACGACGAGGAAGACAATGTGTTCTGCAGGTTAGTTTCGGCATGGATCTAGATTTCCGTCTTTTTTTTTTTTTGAAAAACCGCTCGTATCAGAAGAGATTCTGATCTCCGTCGAGAACATTTCGTCATGTGAGTCTTCTCGGCTTCAGATCTCGCGTCGCGTGTTTTTTAATCATCTTCTCGGCAGACGGCCGCGGGAGCGAAACGAGGGCAAAGTCCGCCCGTGGTGTTCAATGCTTCCCGCGAAAGATGCATCTTGCTAGACAAAAAATGAACTGATAACGCGGCCTATCGAGAAGGTTCCCAACAGTGTACCGTATTGCAACCGAAAACCGAAAAACCAGTTCGCAAGTAACTTTCGATTTTTCTTATCCCTTATTTCTCGCCAGTTCCAACCAACAGAAAAAATGACGAGAGAGAAGAAAAGAGAAGATTTTTGGGGTTCGAACAGAACAGAACAGCTCGATCGACTTTTTTACTCGTCCTCCGTCTCCGCCCGCGGCACGCTATTTCGATATGGCGCCGCTGGCACTACGTGCGCTTTCGAAGAGGCAGTGCAGAAAGGAAAATGTTGAGGGAGAGAGAGAGAGATGCGTCTTCGAGAAAAGAAACTCGATTTTGGTTGAGATTTTTGAACAGAAAGAACACTGAAGAAGAAGGAAGACCGGAAATAGTTTTGAGAAGAGATTGGGGAAGATGGTGAAGAGAGGATACTGGAACGTTCGTTGTTTCAGCATGCCGTGCCCGCAAGTCTTCTACGGACCATACCGCATCTTCTTCGACATGGAAGTGGACGGATGCTTCATCGGCCGCATCATCATCAAGCTCGGGAACCAGTTCCCCGCCTGTCGCAACCACATCGACAAGCTCTGTACTGGTTTGATGCCCATGTTCAACGGCATGACCATGCACTACACTGGCACCAAAATCCATCGCTATCAGCCGGACATGTACATTGAGGTTGGAACGTTCGTCTGGCTGGATGCCTAAACGCTCTTCTTTGCAGGGAGGAATCCTTCGTCCGTTGAACCCGGAGGATTTCCCAGTGATGCATGTCAACGACGGCTTTATCATCAACCCCCAATTCTACGACAGCTACATCTTGGTCGCGAACAAGGATGTGAGTTGGGGAAATAACTCATAGATTAATTCAGAACCATAAAATGAAGTATACTGCAGAAACAGCAAAACACCGCTGGAACAGTGTTAACTTTTCTGGGAGCCAGATGATTATTAGTGTTAGCACTTAGACCTTATATAGACACTTTATCCACTGGTGACGTTTACAGATGACGTTTGAGAGGACTTTTTCTATTCTTTCTCTTGAAAACGTAACTAGAACGTGCATACTTGAGCAGCTAGGATGTGAGCTTTTGTTCCCAGGAACTAATGAATATAATAATAATAATAACAATACAACAATAACATTGGAAAAACAAGGCTCGCCGGATGATTCTGGAATTGCAGATCGATGAGGCGACCGGAGGAGCTCGTTTCCTCATCACCACCGCCAACAACGTGTCGCACAGCTACGACGAGCACGTGCCAATCGGATGCGTCGTGTGCGGAATGGGAGTCATCGACCAGATCGCCGCGCTACCGACCGACGACAACGGCCTGTTCACCAACACGGTCACCATCGGACACTGCGGCTCGATCCACATGTACGAGGACACCATGTTAGTGTATTGAGAGAGCAAAGCGTTCGGGAAATGGAGAAATTTCAGTGGAAGAAGCTACAAGATTGGAATTGCTCGCTGCGAGAAGAAGTATCACAAGATGAGCACGTTCCTTAAGAAGATGGACAAGCGGGCGTCCAAATCTTTCCGAGCGGACTATTTCAGAAGAAGAGCTAGTATCGATGGAAGTCGGTGCGCTGCGGTGGATATGGAACTTGTGGAGAAGGTTCGTCCCTTTCTGCTCCGTTTAGTCGGAAACGTAGACGCGTTGCCATCTCTCCTTTCTGACGGGCACACTTTGTGTTCACGCACCAGTAGAGCATAACATCTGAATGATTCGATAGTAGATGTGCGCGGGAGGGAGTTGAGTCACACACAATGATTCCATTAGTATGATATCAACCTTTGTTTCGATGATTTCGAACTGAGCTGATCTTTTCAGCTCATCGACGAGAAGCTTGAAGCCGAAGGCCGTGAGGACTCCAACGGACCGTCGACCAGCGAGGGCCCAAGCACCAGTGGAACCAATTAATTCTCGCATCGTTTTTTCATTTTAAATTTCCGCCAAACTTCTCCTAACTTTTCCTAACTCCTTCAGTTGTTGACCCCCTGTCTTCATTTCCGAACCACCGACTTTATAAGCCAAGTAGTTGATGTCAACTGCAATGATGACATCATCTTGCCAATTCATAGTCCTTTACCCTAATAACCCCCAACGTCCCTTTTCCTTTATTTTTTACTGCCCCGGTCGTTTCTCTCTCTCTCACTCTCTCTAATATTTCGGTTTCAAACTCGACAAAATTTCTTTGTACCTGGTGGGCCTCTTTCTCTCTCTTTTTCTCAAATCATCCCAAAAACAAAAAAAAAGTTCCATGTTTTATTTGCGTCCGTGTTTCTAATCTTTTCTTTGTCTTTTCATAATGTCTTCATTCTGATCTACCAAATCAGTATCCTGTCCCTTTCTACCCTTCCGCTTTGTCTATTTGGCCCCTTCACAACTTTGGCGTTCTAAACCACTTTTCCCCAATAGAACCTCCGAGAACTTGTTCAGAAGGACACTTGTGTGACACGCCTCCTGGGAATTTGGAAATAAACGACTTTTGTGGGCTATCACTCTTTTGAAACTTCTCCGCTTTGAAAAACGGACTACAGTGTGTGCGTGGGTTTTTCCCATACCCCATCTTTGCCCTCCGGCGTCACTTTCAACTTTGAACTTGACTCTATTCCCGTCCCTCATTATATTATATACCCTCCGTCCTTTTATCCAAATGCCACCCCCTCCTTCTCCAGTCACTAAAATGTATTCATGGCCCATTCTAGAGCGTTTTTTTTCCCTTTCAACTAATTACGCATCTTTTTGTTCGATTTCTATAGCATAAATAAATGCCACCCACAACTATCGTGAAGGTCCCCCACCCACGAGGAGCGTGCTCACGAAGGATGCGGAAAAAGGGGAAAAAATGAAAAGAGAAGGAATAAATTGAAAAGTGCGGAGATGTCTAGTGCAGTGCGTGCTGCAACGTTTTCCAATCCAGCCGCCCACTGCCATATCCCGGAGATCGCTACGTCACAGTAATCTGAAGGCGGACACGTCGAAACGACTAGAAACACAATGAATCATTTATTCTGACGCTCAAGCTGGTATTTTTTGAAGAAAAAAGACAGACAGGGAGAGGAAGAAATGGGAAGAAATGGGAAGAAACATGGGGAGAAAAGGTTAATGTTTACGTTTTGCCTTACGTTTTGCCTTACATTACGAATGTGATCAATGGGGGGAAAGCTCGAAACAGACTTCGAGACGAAAGGGGGACAGAGAGTGAGAAAAGAACACAGCGGAGAAAATGAGAGTGTCAATCAGAAATAAAAGAGATCGATTCGTTAACTAGTGTTGCTTGAGTCCTTTGATGTTGCGGAAAGCGGTGCGGAGCTTGTTCGAGGAGTGCTTGAACGTCCGCTTGTCGAACCCAAATCCGGTGCCGTCGAGCGAGTCTAGGGCGCGCTTCTCGAATCCGAAGCCGGTGCCGTCGAGCGAGTCCAGGGCGCGCTTCTCGAATCCGAAACCAGTGCCGTCGAGATGGTTCAAGGCGCGTTTCTCGAAACCGAATCCAGTTCCATCGAGGCTGTCCAGAGCACGCTTGTCGAATCCGAAGCCGGTGCCGTCCAAAGCGTTGAGGGCTCTGGAACGATTCTTCGTTAAGATATGTCCTCTGGAACCTCTCTGAGCCTACCTCTTGTCGAATCCGAATCCAGTTCCATCGAGATGGTTCAAGGCGCGCTTTTCGAAGCCGAAGCCTGTTCCGTCAAGGCTGTCCAGGGCACGCTTGTCGAATCCGAATCCTGTGCCGTCGAGCGCGTTGAGGGCTCTGCAAGAAAGTGTAATTGGAATGAAGTCCTATGAGTTCCAATTTCATAAAGTTCACGGAACAAAGCGTCCTTTCCCCCATAATTGCCTAAGGCTTCCCTCCCTCAAGTACCTTTTCTCGAAACCGAATCCGGTTCCATCGAGGCTGTCCAGGGCGCGCTTCTCAAAGCCGAAGCCAGTTCCGTCAAGAGCGTTCAGAGCACGTTTGTCGAATCCGAATCCGGTGCCATCCAAAGCGTTGAGCGCTCTGGAAATTAGTCCGTAGCGTGTCTCCCTCATTCTCTGAAGCTTGAGCCATGAGCCCCGCTTTCATCTCAAAGATTAAAAGTGTACCCCGGACCACCCCTATCAAATTATCCTCCCCCTATTTCTATCCCTCCCTCCCGCCTGCGCGAGCATCTCCCCTCGGGCAAACCTTTTCTCGAAACCAAATCCGGTTCCGTCTAGATGATCGAGCGCACGTCGCGGACGGCCTGTAATTCGATTGAATGTCAATCCCCATCGGTGCACTTTCGTACTAGGCGCGAGCGGCGCCGAACCAGGAAGCTGAGCGCCGCATGTTCTTCTCCCGAGTTGGGAGAAGAACACGGTAGCTCGCTATGGACTGAGTGACTTACCTGCCGAGGCAACGGTAGAAAGGGCAACTAGAAGAACAATGAAGTGCAACATTGTGCGTGTGTTACCCGGAAAGCACTGACGACTGGAATGATGGGTCTGATTAGGAAGGGGGTGGAGCGAGAGCCGAAGAGGAAGAAGAAGAAGAAATATGAGTCATGGAAAGGACATTTATCACGTTGGCTGCCCGCTAGGGAGCTCCGCGCCGCTTCTGGTGGGTGTATAGGGCGCGCGTGAGGCGCGAAGGGGGCGGGGCGAGGCAGATGTTCTTTCGAAACTCTTTAGCCCTTCCCCCTTTGTCTGTGACGTCGTAACGAGGAGGGAAACGAAGAGCCGAGGGAGAGGAGGAGGAGGAGAAAATGGAAAGTGAAGGACGGAAAAGAAGCTCTAATTGAAAATGGGATGGGAGGCGTACACTAAAAGAGCATCAAGTGGGAGGAGCCTGGAGAGAGAGAGAGTGAGTCGGGAAATGAAATCTTTCGGAATTCACGTACGACGCGAAAAGAGAATGAGTCCGAGCTGATGATAAGAATCTTGAATTCATTCCGCGAAAGAAGACCTTCTACGCAAGCATGTCTAGATCAATTCCTAGATTTCTAGACTTTTCCGGAGGTCAATCGCTTTTCCCCCCGCTTGTTTTCTAGACGATCGGCAGGATGCAGACACCCTTGCTCTCACGCCTAGGTGCTAGATGCTACTATTGGCTTCATTCCTAGCGGAATAAACAAGAAGTGGATGAAAGATCGTAGATATGATGCTGACTGACTGGATGTGGAGCTACGGAACTCACGTCACCAAGTTGATGAATGAGCTCGGCAGGTTGGTTCGTCGAGGAGCTCGGGAGGAGGAGCCGAGGAGCCAGAGGAGCCGAGGAGCCAGAGGAGCCGAGGAGCCGAGGCGGAGAGGAGTGCTGCTGATCATATGAAAATTTGGGAGTGGAAGACTGGGAGCCAGGGGCGAATATATATACGGAGCCACCACGCGGTCCTGTCGAAGGCCACGCCCCCTTCGCATCCACACCCACTGGCTCCCAAACCGATTGACGACACACAATAATGGGGTATGAAGACGAGGAAAGAGCGTGAAGAAAGCGGATGGCTCCGAGAAAAGGGGAGGGCGCATTGTATTCTACCGAGGGAAAGAGGTTTTCGCAATTTGTATGCAAATTAGGGCTTAAAAGCGCCCACGAAATATCCTACAGTAGGACGCGAGCTCGGAAGCAATTTCGGCTCGGCGCCCCCCGAATTCTCATCAGAATGATGGATAGATTCATTTGAATTTAGATTACTTTTCCCCACTTTTCCCGGTAATGGGTCACAATGACGCATGGCACAGAACGACCGCGCGACGGAATTTAGGCGGTCATTTTGAGGCGAATTTCCATTTAGATGAGTGTACCGCCTGTTTTTCACGAAGCGCACGTCTTGTGACGCTTCCAAATTCGGTATCATGCGGGGAGTGGAGCGTGAAGACTCATTTGATAATTGGCTCTTAGTCATAACCCCCAAGGACTACATACCAATGATCATTTCGAAATTCGTATAGTTCCCCTTTTCAAGGATTTCGAAATTTCTAAAAACCACCCGAAATGGCTTCTTCTGTTTGAGATCGAAAGATCCGGAAACATTGAAACAATCTCAAAACCAATCCCCTCCTCCTCCTACCCGGAATCTCTGCAGGAAGTTTCTGAGAAATGAGACTAGGAGATCGGTATGATTGATTATATAACGTGTAACCCGTGCCTTGTTTTCCGATCTCAATTGAAACTTCCCTTCTAGACGAGAGGTTGGTGGGAGGGGGATGACAGATTGGTATGCGAGTCCACTTGTGCTCACGTGCTCCGAATACTGATCAAAGATGTTTTGTGTGGTTGGGTCGTGACTAATCACTTCATTATCGGAGCCGTGGCCAATGCGGGGGGACCAACTCCTTAATGATCCTTTTTCCGGTCCAAAAGTGGCACTCGGCACTTTCTGATCACTCAGTGCTCGCCCACTACACTTGTAAATGTCGGAAAATGTTGCGGGCGGGCGGCACGTCATCAGCAATGAGTGGGAAGAATGACGACGGCCCGATTCTGATTAATTAGATTCATAGGTGCCGTGACTAGACTCTAGAAGCCGTTAGTCCCAGAATAAGGGATAGGAGCTCACTAAGATCAGAATCTGTGTGAGAAAGTCCTTCTGTTTTGTGTTCCAGTGGTGGGCGGCTTCTCAGAATTTATGAACCACGAACACTTTACACCTTGTTGTTCCTCTACTTTCTTATGTGCATAAACAACGTATTTTGGAACAAAAGTAGACGGAATACGTGTTCCGCTCATTCCTGGAGGCTTGGGTACTATACAGATGCTATTCGGAAGTTCATCCAGAACTCTACAAATCCAAAAACCCGTTGAATACAACCAGGAGTACATTCGACGAACGTAGTTGCAGCTGCGAATGAATTTCGTATTCTGACGTACAAAACCTGTGGTCTTGCGTATTGCTCCGAATCTGCGATCTCAGGTGGAGAGGGGGGGGGGAACGGCTGTAGGCTCCACACTCCAATTTCCGATTGCCACCGCCGTCTAATTTCCCATCCTCTGTATTGTTTTCTCTCCCACTAATCACACCTAATCAGATTTTGATTCGTCAACCTCCCACCAATGTCAAAAACAAAACAATCTCCGTAAGTGGTGTGTACGAGAGCAAATGTGATCATGGTGGCACGGGGTGTCTGTTGTTCACATATCATTGCACTCTAATGCTCTTGTTACGTATTCTCAAGTTCAACCATGGAAATACGTGGGTGTCAACGGACAACAACACACTCGCTTCCGAAGGTGTTTTGTCTGGGACCCCATTCGCCTTCGGAGGACTCTAAGAAGGATGGGAAGAATTGAAGAATGCTTTAAGATTCAAACTTCTGATTGGAAGCATTCATACTTGGAAAAAAAAAGAAGAATGTGGAAAACACAATGAATTAATGATGTAGGATCAATTCCGGACACTTTTGCGCTTTCACTGTCTGGAAAATAGCTCGATGATCACGCTCCGAGCATTGTGACAAACATCGTGTCTGTCCTGAGCCGTTGCTTCGAGACCCCAACGGCTTTTCTTTCAAAAGAGAACTTCAGGCTCCAAGAGAGGAGGCTAGACAATATTATACATTTCTCCTCTTTCCCGTTGGAGAAATTTTTCCAATTTCGCGCGGTGACAAGTGAGTGGCAAATGCGGGCAAAAGGGCGAGGAGAATGCGATGAGAGGAGGAGACGATGGCAATTAAACTTCTCATCATCATCGTTTCGCGGATTTATGGGCAGTGACATCATTTGGAAAGGCACTCGGAGGAAGGAGGGAAGAAGGTAGCCGCGGGGGGATTAAAAGAGGGACGCTGAAGAAAAATGGGTTGAAATGTGGAGGATCTTTTTGCTTCTGCCATTTTGCCAGTTTCCGAGATTCGAAAAGATCAAAAGATCATACGCCCTCCGGAAGCGTCCATTCTGCGCGGAACTACAGCGGCGGGAAGAAAAAGAAAACTGTTCCTCTCGAGAGCCCATGAAAAACCAACCCGGAAGCGCAGAGATCCATTAAGTTCCACCCAGACTTCCTGTCCATTTGCGTGACGAGGAATGGAGAAAACGGGAGCCCAAACCAACTTAGTTCCCCCCCCCCTCCTCTCCTAAAAGCTGACGTGGTACGACAGACACAGACACGTGACCCTGGCTGGCTCCCGGAGCGGTTTCGTCTTCGTCAAGTGTTTTGTTCCCCTCCGCTCCGCCGCCGAAAAAGACCCGTCTCCGTCATTACTTGTGGTCCCACGCGCGGCCTCCGTTTCGGGGCGCACATTCAATTTGTACCACCCATGGGACCTCATTTGACAAGTGTTTCAACAAAAAAATGGCCCGCGCGCGCTCTTCTCGCTCGCTTTTTGGGACACACAAAGTCCGGATTTTTGATGAGACTTTCTTGTTCAGTGCTCAGTGCTCAGTGCCCCCACGAGTTTCTGAGAAGAGGGACTAGGAAAGTCACTAATGATCCTAAGGCCGCTAATAAACGTTATTCTCGCGACGATGGATGGTTTATTTATATGACATGATGCCCTCATCAAGAGAGGAAGATTGATGAGGTGCAACTTTGAGGAGAGGGCTCTGACTCTGGCGTCGGCAACTATAAAGAAGGGGAACCGAGAAATTCTCCTTTGTGATCTTTGGAATTGAAGCTGAGAGAGAAAGATAGGGATTACTGTAGGAGGTCTGGGTCTAGTGCACATGGAAAGAAGACCAACACATATATAAGGTTTCTCGCGTCGCAATGTGATTTGTGTTGTTTCTCCCGTGCAGGTGCTCTAGTGCATAACTCAATCATCATCTCATGGCTACACTGTCAAGCTCGAGGCCCCCCTAAACATTGGAGGGGGTGAGCAATCAACAAGAAAACACCAATGATCACGTCACGACGCTCAATTAGAATTGAAATTCCCTTCGCTTCGCTACCGCTAAAAGTCCACTTGTGTTTCTCGAATTAAGTTCAAGTCGGAATGTTAATGAGGTCTTGAAGAAAAAGAAATGAAAAATGGTGTTGTTTCGAAGCCGAAGCCTCTAGGGGACTAACTGGAAGCCCCGTTTCGCGCGGAGGAGAAGAAGAACGCATTCATTATCAATGAAGTGTCCAGAAGGGGCGAAAGGACAACATGCCTTCGTTTTCCCTCTTTTTCTCGTCGAGGTGGATTCCTAGAATCTCTGTGTCCGCATGTAGTCAATAATCAATAGTTTATGACCTCCTCCGAAGAGGAAGTTTTCAAGTTCAAACATTCAACCTCTAGTGCTCATTGACCCTTTCAAGAAGGGGGGGGGGGGAGTTAACTCGAAAATTAAAAGTTGGTCCTCGGAATGAGCCATTCCTGGAAGAACTCCTCCTCTTTCTTGTCTTGTTCCGTTTCTCTCTCAAGAAAACAACAAAGAGTACAGAAATTATACCAAGGGAGAGGGGGGGGGGGGGGGTGGATGAAGTTTAAGACAGGGCAGGGTAATTGGGTTCCTGATCACAGGTCAACTGGAGGATCCATTCTGGGAAAAGTTAACTTTGTCGAAGACACGGGACACGGGGGAAGGATTAAGAAAAACGAAGAAGAGGCGAAACGAGAGTAATTCTGTTTTTTTGGTGTCACTCGGTGCGAGGCCCCGTAGGCCCTCTCCGGAGTTTCGGGGGGCCAATGTACCCGGGAAAAGGGGAAAAGGACCAGTAATCGCATTTGTTTGGACACTGCTCACGTAAAGAAACAAATTGACGTCGGTCGCCGAGCGATGGAATGCAATTTCGGCAAAATGTTTCAGTGGAACCTGCTCACGGGAGTTCACGACGAAAGAGCTTTTCCTTAATTTGGGGACCCCAATTCGGTACATTAGAGGTTTTTTAGTATCCCGAGGGGAAGGGGATAATGGAAATGGAATGGTTAGAGATCTTCAGAATCTCTGTGAGCGCCAAATTTATCGGGGAGAAACTTCTAAGAGACAAGGGATTCCGGAACTTTTTCAGACAAAAAAAACAAGTTTTTTTCCAGAGAAGTGATTAAAAAACCAATTAGCAGAAGAATATTGCTACTTTTCGAAGCCTCCTGGAGCTATATATAGTGTCCAGCTGAGAGTACAAACCAGAAAATGTAGTGCATGTTATGGTTTTTAGTTCAGAAAAGGGAAAAAACAAGGTGATTGGACAGAAGTTATGGAAACTCCGGAAAGTTTTAATACTGAATCCTCAAACTCTCAATGATAACCCATAACAAGCCAAAAACCAACTTGAGCCTCAAAGAACCTACAACTATTCCAAATATACTCACTCGCACTTTCAAAAACCCAACCAGGAGTGAAAAATGAAACTTGACAACTCTGTGACGGCTTCCGGGTGGAAGGGCGGATATTTTTAGGTGTTTCACTTGCTCATCGAACTGAGAACTTTTAAATTCGTCATGGGATACAAAGAATTGACATTCGAATAGGAATATCGAAAACTGGAGGAAAAATACGATTTGGTGTAAAGATTGCATGCTTGGTTGCTATTTCCATAATGAATTCACGAACACCTTGAATTATGCAATGCTTGGCTTCTTCCTCTTCCTCTTTCCTGCTTATTTTCCAAAGAATAAAGCTTCTGGATTATGTACTATGTTCTACGTCAAGTTTATTCTCATCGTTTTCGCAAAGTCCTCAAAGTGGCCTCATTTGCGTGGGCAATGCTGTCACTTCCCATGAACCCCAAGATAGAATATGTTGATTCATGTCTATCCACCCTTCTGTTTCATCTCTCTTTCTCATTATCCATAGTGTTAACCGTTGATCTTTGTGTGCCCGCCCTTCTTTCACTTCCACTCGTTAATCATGTAAATAAGTTATTCATTTTCGAAGAGACGAATGTTTCAAGTCTGGGGGACCGATATGGAAGGGAAGAGCATTGAGTAAACATGGAGATAGGGGGAGTGAGATATATATGTGTGTGATGATGTTTATCGGATGAATGAGCATTTTATGCATACATTGACAAAAAATGAATTGCCCTATGACTTTGAAAGAAACCGAAAACACTTTTTTAGTACACACTACACACTTTTCCGAGCATGAAACTCGGGGGAAGGGATGATCTAACAGGTAAAGACCATTGGAACAAAGATATGGACTGTTTGCCAAACGGAAAAGAAAGAATACCAAATGCGCAAGGGACCATTGGCAACCCGACACCTATATAAACGAACGTGTTGACGGCCACAAGCGAGAATAAGGGCTTTATGGGCAAAACATCGTAGTTCACTGTTTTTTCAGCTTTACCGTTATGTTCTGATCTCACTCTTTCCTTAATCAAACCACAAATCAAAACCCATTTGTACCCGAAGGAATGGTTTTTTATCAGGTGACATCACTGCCCGCCCATTAGGCCTTCAGCAGTTGGCCACTTGAAAAGAGACACCGCTTCCCATACCTCACCTAATTCGGAGACCAAAATCACGGTGTTTACCATTACGGACACGCTCAATTATCAATTATCCAACCAAGTTTCCGTTTTCACTCGCTCTCTTCGAAGGAAACAGAAACCTGACAAACAACTTGGGAAGAGAAGGGTTTGCCTAAAAATGGGTGATGATTGTTGTGTTACCCTGTTCTTTTTTTGTTGCAGGTCATGAATCTGGTTGACACTTTGACGAAGAAACTGCGCAGTCTGAAACTGCGACTCCGGAAGAGATGGTGAGTAGATCAATGGCTACAATACTATAAGCACTATTCCCCCCATCGCTCTTCCTGTATCTCCCTCTTCCTTTCCATCTCTATGTCTCTCCTTCCCTCCGTGAGCAAATAAATCCGTCAGTGTTGGGAGGGTGACGCGGAGAGCTGTTTCAACCATTTCCCCATTCTCCCCATTGAATTTCGACATATTTCTGAGAGCACCATTCTGCTCTGCTCCTGGGAGCCCGAGAATCATGTCGTTTCTCAAAAGGTGAGTGAGCTGTGCACTATAATTTGCATGAAAGAGCATTGCGATTTCCCAAAGTTTGTTGTGATGTACTAGAGAGAAATAGCATATTTCAAACTCCCCCTTATCCCCCAGCCCCCCCCATATGATCTTAAAAACTTCAAATGTTATGTTATGTTTTCGTTTTGTTAAACTGTGCCGCATTCCGCATTTCTTCCTCCTAGCCTCTCCCTCTTTCCGATTCCCCTCCACTCGTAGAAATCGGAAAATCAGCAAGTCACTCTCACGTTTTTCACCTGAAAAAGACCACGTTTTGTATGGAAATGGAAATACCGGAAACTTTCGTTTTCAAAAGGTGTGAAAAAGAGTGAAAGGTAACAAATGGAATTGTGAACACTACACTCACCCTTAAAGTTCAAATGTTATGTTTTCTATCGTGTTTTGGCCCTGTCTCTTGCCACGTCATAGCCGGAAACACCTGGAATGCGTGGATGCTACACCCTAGTCGCTTTGCTCTCTTGCGTGTTCCAAAAGTCAATTTGTCTCTGTCATCCCCTCTCTCTCTCCGCTTCACCGTTCGTTTCCCGTCGCGACTCCTGCGCAACATCCACCACCGCATACGCCCTTGTTTATTCTTTATTTCGCGCACTTGGCAGTACTCCAACTCGTTTTTTGTTCCGGGCGACCTGAACTGTGAACTGGAAAATAGGAATACAACTGAACCTCTGATTCATCATCGATTTTCTGCAACCACTGTGTCATTTCTATCTTATCACGCTCTTCTTGATCCCTATTTGTTCCAAATTCCAACAACGTGCCCCGACAGTGCCACGCAGGACCGGGCAATGTGCTGATAAGATACATTATCGTATCTTGTGACGGTTTGAATGATGAAAACATGAAACCTATTTGCTCAATGAGACAAACTACAACGTGGCAGGCATATACATATAACCGCCTCTTTTTTCTGTTTTTGTCCTGAAATAGTACACATTGTCTTTCTTTTCACTTTAATGAGAGTTTTTCCTCCGAAAAATGTCTTTTTCTAGTGTCTCACTTGTTCTCTTCTCTTCCCTTCTCTTCGGCCGAGAAATATGTCGTTCTTATCAGTGTCTTCTCATAATCCCTCTTTCCGCGCGCAACTATACTGCTATACTAATTGTCGATCCGAGAGTTAATTACCTCCAAAACTCATGTCTACCAGACCCTTGAAAAACCACCTATCTAGGCTTCATCACTCATAAAAAACCACAAAGAAGCAGGTGTCCAATGTCCGTGGCTGTGTCGATGTCTGCGAACCGCAAACCGGTCCATGTCCTCCCCTGCTTTCTCCGCCATCCTAAACGCGCGACAATTCCACACGCATCATACAGTGTACATAGGGCACGCTACCACGTTTAACAAGCCATTGGGCTTTAGGCGAAAAGGGCGAGAAATGACAATGAGACGGGAGAAGCGGAGGAGGAGGTGGCGGTGTGGGCGGAAAGGACGGATGGATGGCCGATGAATACGTACGAACTGCCAAATTGGCAATCTAATGGCCCGCCATCTATTCGTAGATCTCCCACCGAGATTGCACTTTTCTGACACGTGTGAGAACACGTGATTTCTGATTGTGTGGGGGCACAGTCTTGGTTTCCAGTTTTGATGTCTCGTCCGCTTGTCTATCAGTGTCAATTATCACGAAAATGGTTCCACTTCCACATGAACAACTTGTACAGCCTTATGTGGACTTTCTCCCCTTCCTCTCCTCCTCCTCCCCCGTCTTCTTCTCCCATGTTTACACTTGCACACACAAACTCTCCTGTCCATGTTCAGCTCTTGATAACGCCCGCTTATCACTGGAATTGATGAACTCTAGCGTAGTCTGGTGTGTCCCATCCACGAATATATTTATTGGTCGCATCGCAACGCGCCTTGTTCATTCTCATTCACTTGCCCCCCTCTCTTCTCATTGACTTCATCTCATTTCGTTTCTTTTCATTTCTTTTCATTTCATTCCAATTCGTTTCATCTTCTCAGCACAGCACAGCCCACCCCCACCCCAATACCCAACCATAAACACAACTGAATATTGTCTCAAATTTCATCGCAACCTCATTGTTTTTGCAGGGAAATGCCGGACAGCCCCAAGTTCGCGCTTGTCACCTTTGCGGTGTACGCGGTGATCTTGTACAATGTGAACAGCGTCTTGTGGAAGTTCGTGTTCATCGCGTTCGTCGTCTTCCGACTCTGTCGGACGGATTTCGGAAAGCGCGCGTTGGCAACGATTCCCAGAGATCTTGCGTAAGTCGTTTCCCTTTCCCGCAGTCATGTCCTCATTTCTATCTCATTGTGAGACGCTAGAGATGCGGGAAAAACGGGTGCAAGATGTACCAAAAACTGGACCGTCTGTTTTCCAGGGGCCTGAAACTACTGATCACGGTCAAATCGACAATCCGACGCATGTTCAACAGAAATCGTCCGATTCATGAAATCTTTTTGGATCAGGTTTGTAAGCAACGCACTTGCGCTCGCACTTTGGCAGGGCAGGCCATTCCATTCATATCTCTCTTATCGGAATAAATGCGACGTGTTACAGGTGAAAAAGCACCCCAACAAGTTGGCCGTCATCGAAATCGAAACTGGCCGCGAATTGACCTATGAACAGCTGAACCGACTTTCCAACCAATATGCCAATCTCTATGCTGTAAGTAACTTTGATTGGCTAAGACGTGACCAAACTAGACTCATCATATGGTAGCGCTATTAAACGAAACGAAACTAAACTAGACAGATCTCCAAGATCAGAACACAGACGCATCGATGTTGTTGTTTCAGGCCGAAGGTTACAAGATGGGTGACGTGGTTGCTTTGTTTATGGAGAATAGCATTGACTTCTTCGCAATTTGGTTGGGACTTTCCAAGATCGGAGTGGTGTCGGCGTTTATCAACTCAAACTTGAAGCTGGAGCCGTTGGCGCATTCCATCAACGTCTCCAAATGTAAATCGTGTATTACCAATGTTAATCTTCTTCCCGGTAAGTGCAGAAGGTTGTGTACTAGAGACAACAGAGAACTTTCAGTGTACAAGGCAGCGATTGAGAAGAAACTGATTGAAGACGACATCAATGTGTTCTTGGCTGGAGATGACGTTGATGGACACCACCGATCTCTTGGAAGGGATCTTCATTTGTTCTCTGAAGACGAGCCAGCTCCAGTTGAGGGATTGGACTTCAAGAGCGTTCTCTGCTACATCTACACTTCTGGAACCACCGGAAACCCGAAACCAGCAGTTATCAAGCACTTCCGCTACTTCTGGATCTCTATGGGATCCGGAAACGCGTTCGGAATGCGTGAAGACGATGTGGTCTACATCACCATGCCAATGTACCACTCTGCTGCTGGAATCATGGGAATTGGCTCACTGATCTCCTTTGGAACCACTGCGGTTATCAGGAAGAAGTTCTCGGCTAGCAACTTCTGGAAGGATTGTGTCAAGTACAATGTGACAGCGTCACAGTACATCGGAGAGATCTGCAGGTACCAGTGGATGCCAGAATACGTTCCGATGCTCAAACCCTTCTTTCAGATACCTCCTCGCGGCAAAGCCATGCCCAGAGGAGAAACAACACAAAGTGCGTCTGATGTGGGGAAACGGATTGAGATCGCAGATCTGGAAGGAGTTCGTGGGAAGGTTCGGAATCAAGAGAATCGGAGAGCTCTACGGGTCCACCGAAGGAAACTCGAACATTGTCAACTTGGACAACCACGTCGGATCATGCGGTTTCATGCCGATCTACCCACACATTGGAACCTTCTACCCAGTCCGTCTCATCAAGATCGACCGCGCTTCCGGGGAACTCTTGAGAGATAAGAATGGCTTGTGCATTCCATGTGTGCCAGGAGAGACCGGAGAGATGGTAGGAGTCATCAAGGAGAAGGACGCTCTGCTCAAGTTCGAAGGATACGTCAGTGAAGGAGACACCCAGAAGAAGATCTACCGAGACGTTTTCAAGCAGGGAGACAAGGTGTTCGCCAGTGGTGACATCCTCCAGTGGGACGAGCTCGGCTACCTCTACTTCGTCGACAGATGCGGAGACACTTTCCGTTGGAAGGGAGAGAACGTCTCCACCACCGAAGTCGAGGGAATCCTCCAACCGATCATGGAAGTTGAAGACGCGACTGTTTATGGTGTCACTGTGAGTTGACTTTACGATTTTGAAGTAGACACTTTGCGGTGAACAGCTCACTTTGACAGCGGCGCCCGATAAGAAATTGGTGTTTAATGCGTAGGCTACACGGTTTGATGTTGCAGGTGGGCAAGATGGAGGGACGCGCCGGAATGGCCGGTATTGTGGTTAAAGATGGAACCGATGTCGAGAAGTTCCTCACTCATATCACTACCAGACTCACGGAGAACCTCGCTTCCTACGCTATCCCAGTCTTCATTCGTCTTTGCAAGGAAGTTGACAGAACTGGTAAGACACCCCCCCCCCCACTTCATTTTTCAAGCGGTCATTATCTTCAGGAACCTTCAAACTGAAGAAAACCGATCTTCAGAAAGCCGGGTACGACTTGACGGCGTGCAAAGGAGACCCGGTCTTCTACTGGAATGTCTCCGAAAAGGCCTACAAACCGCTGACCAAAGAAATGCAGCACGATATCGATACTGGTGTTTACGACCGTCTTTAAAGTATTAGCACTGTAATCTCTATTTGTATCAGTTCTCTGTATCAGTTGCTCAATCTCTCTTGTCTACTTACGCATTTCCTCATTGCCATCCCCTTCTCTTAATTTGCTAGTCAATGGTTTACAATTTCTTGCGAGACGTCTGTTTTAGAATCTTTCAGGAAAAGTGCCAAAATTGCCTTTTTTTTCTTTCGGAACCATACGCGCCAAAACAGCTCAATGACATGCGAATACAATGTTTCTCCCCCCAAACCCCCAGTTTCACGAGTAACACTCGAAAGATGCCTTCTCCGTTTTTAAAGAGATTTTTATATATTAATAAAATAACTGAACAAATGATGGACGATGTTATTTAATAGTGGAAGATTGCGAAAACAAGAACCTCACACCAGACGGAGCCCTGGAAATCGAGAATTATAACATTTCCCCGTTTATCCCTCACTGTGACATATCTCTGATTGACGTACGCATCACAATCCTCATCCCAGATACATTGGACAGCGGTTCTAAAATCATACTTTAAACCCGATGAATCACGAATTTCCTGTCTCACGTCGCTCCATTTCCGCATTGCTCGGCGAGAAGCGTCTGCACGATGTATTTATAACGCGGAAGTTGGAGACCTCAACATTAGAGTTTTCTTCTACGAAAATAGAAAGTTATTCACCTTTAAGTCTCTCACGAATTGTTGCTGAGATGTCTTTCGACAGTTCATCGGCTTCTTCGACGTCGTAGTGATCGAGACCAGCTAGTTTCTCCGCGAGAACCTCCTGGACAAGCGCTGTAGCG
Source organism: Caenorhabditis macrosperma (assembly GCA_963932285.1). Lineage (NCBI taxonomy): Eukaryota > Metazoa > Nematoda > Chromadorea > Rhabditida > Rhabditidae > Caenorhabditis > Caenorhabditis macrosperma. The sequence goes on from OZ010618.1 coordinate 5,308,708, forward strand.
GTTTTTGCGCGAAATCTGGAAAATTTAAGAAAGTTGTTGAAATTTAAGAAAAGAAAGCTCACTTTTGACCTGGAGTTGGTCGTAGGACAAAATTGCGGTCTTGAGTTGAGTCTTCCATGTTGAATTTCGAGAATATAAAAGCGCAAAAGCAATAAAGGCACTGAAGCTTGGTGCGGTTACTATGGGAACGCGTGGAGAAGAATCAATGGGTGCGTATAAGCGGGGAGAGAGAATGCGGGAGAAAGGGACCTTTTTGGACCACCTCTAAAGAGAGAAAACATATGTTTCCAATTCCAAATTACTCCCAGATTCTTCTCAAACTGCTTGGAAGCAGATGGTTTGCTTTCGGGATGGAGTTTGACATGCTTGACAGGATTTGGAATTGTTTTTGCGTTCTGTATCTGTTTTGAAAACCACTCAACAAATAGGAGAGAAACGAAGAACGGGAGAATGTATAAGACACCGTGCCACTAACTCACTGCACTCGATGTTGCATAACTTGCCAGATGAGCAAAAGAGACCGATGTGGCCTCCTCCCCTCGCACACAAACCATAGCGGTGGTCGGAACCCGTGAGATGTCGGTACATTGGCAACCCTCCCCTATATAACCGAACGCGTTCTGTGCGGTGAACGGGGGGCTCCTGGAAGAGATTCCAGTGCGAGCCGGGCGCATAGATCGGTGTGTCGGCCGAGGCGCAAATTCGCGTTCATAGATCGTTGAGTGATGTGAAAAAAAAAACTATATGTTTTTGTATTTTGGCTTTGTATTTAATGAAAAGACGCATTTCACAACAATTTGCCGACAAAATCATATCAAATTCTCGTTTTTTTGCGTAACTTGTCGCTAGAACCGTTCAAAGCTAACATAGATTTCTTGATTACACTCCTTTATTCCAGAAGAACTAACAATATTTTGATAGGTTCAGTAAAGATCTTGAGAGACGAGAAGAAAGGGAGGGTGAGAAGAAGGATATGAAAACATGGAGAATCTTCAATTTGTGATGGGAGATCAAAAAAATATGAGTTTCGATGAATGGTAAGAAGAGATCAGACCAGTTGAAAGGAGAAAAACAGACGAAAGGGTCCGGAACAAAAATGGTACCATAGAGGGACGGAAAAGAGAGAGGGAAGGGAAGTTGAAGTTGGATAGACAATTCGCCGGTGTTATTTCGCACCCGAGAAAACACATCACACAATAAATGTACATACGGGGGTGAGAGGGAAAGTACCAACAAATCGAGATGAAAAGTCAAGAGCTCAAGGGTGCATATGTAATGAGAAATTTTGAATAGACCAGCAAAAGACCGTAGAGGAAAGAGAAAAAAGAGATTGACTAGGACAGTGACTAACAAGGGGGTGAAGAAATCATTGAACAAATGTACATATCAAGCGGAAGCGAAGATGGGGACGTCGAGCTCATTGAGCAGTGGTGACTCTCCGGAGCACTCTCCTTCCGAGGATTCTGGAGCGGAGCTGTCAACAGAGCTGCTTTGTGTCTCCGGGTTGGGCGAGTTTCCAGTGTCTTCCGAGGTGCTGGCTCCATTGGCTTTTCGTTGGTATCCAGGCCGGAACTCGTCGAAAACTGGGTCTACTAGCAGCTGGGCAGCGGTTATTCTCTTCTGTGGGTCCAAATGCCAGCACTTTTGCATCAATTCGTACATATGTGATGGGCAGCCGTCGGGTCTGAGCGGTCGCATTCCTGGAAGGACTCTTTTGGAAAACAAAAAAGGACACGGGTGCACTAACCGGCCATCGTATAGGAAGACACTTCCATCAGGGTTAGATCGTTGAACGGCATGTTTCCGTAGGCGAATATCTCCCACATCGTGACTCCGAGCGCCCTGAATCCGAGACATTCATCGTTTCCTAGTCTGTCCGTTTCCCCTCACCAAACGTCACTCATGTAGGTGAACTTGTGTTGTTGGACGGATTCTGGTGGCAGCCATCGGATTGGCAAGAGTCCTTGATGATCCATTGAGTAGTAGTCCGACGAGCTATAGAGCTTCCTGGACATTCCAAAGTCGGAAATCTGAAATGCATGAGTTGCTTTTTGACATGTCGGCTAGATGGACCTTGATTGTGGTGGGCGGTCTGTGGATGGAGTTGGCGAATTTCAAATCACAAGGTCCAGAAACCAGACAGTTCCTGGCCGCCAAATCTCGATGGACGATTTGCTGATTGACGAGATAAGAGACTGCGGTGATGATCTGAAAGCAGGCCATTTGAAGCTATCCATTTGATGAAATTGGTTGGGTAGCTCCAATGATTATGCTACTTATCTCTACTCATCCCTTCACACTTAATTCTTATCTACTCATGATGTCCCCATCCCCCTTCCTTCCTTTCAGACACGATAATATTTGTGGCCGACGCGTTTTCCTCCCTGTTGACTGTCTGACAGACAAGTTACGAAATCTGTAGACGCTACCAATCTTCTCAAGCACAAATTGTCGGTAAACAAACGGCCGACCGGAGAACGAGAACTACGTTGTCGGTTCTTTCAAAGCGCGATAATTAGGCTCGAGGACTCATGTACAAACCTCATAACAGATTCGCGTGAGTTCGTGTGACGTCAGCGGCGCTGGAAACTGCAGGTACTGGCCTCTCACGGGTTGTCGAGCACGGAGGTACGTCCGAAGGTCCCCTGAAATCAGTGGATTACCAGATTGGACGCATTCTAGATGGCTGGATTATGACAAAGTGCTAAGTTCATCCAAATCCCGTCCAGATACTACCGGAAGCGGGGCACTCAGCGAGATAAGGATGAAAAAAGAACCTATGATCTTTTCTACGTGGTGATTCCGGAAATTCCGGAGAGACTAGCCCCCCGGTTTTCTTCCGGCTCTCACTTCTTGTTATTCGAAAACGCGTTCATCCTCTGGTTAGTTCTCTCCTCTCCCCCCTTTTCAATCTGTTTTTCTGATACGCTGCTGCTATCAGCTGTTTGAGGAAGCTGTGAATTGAAATCAAATCCTTGTGAGGATAAAAATGAGGGTGTAGTATGTATACGTCAATGACCAGGAAAACAAGTTGGAGAATGCAGAAAGACTGTACCTACCCAGATTCATCAGCTCGAAGACCAGCAGCAAGTTATCATTATCTCGAGTGACTCCATAAAGCTTGACAATGTTCGGATGGTCCAGACGGATGATTGTAAGGGCCTGAAAAAAGCGAAACTTCGGAAAACATTGCGAAATCCAAAAGAGCACCTCTTTCTCAATCTCGGAATCCGCTTGTTTGATCGTTTTCACCGCCACCGTTCGCTCTCCAGTTTTCTCCCACGATCCGCAGTAAACCTCTCCGAATTGTCCCTGAACACAAGTGATCATTGCAAAAGGGCTCCCCCAGACACTCTGCTCACTTTGCCAAGCTTCTCGTGGATCTTGATGTTGCCGATGTCAATGAATGGAATCACTTGATTTGTGTAATCAGACGACGAGAGAGAAGACCTTTCCTCTGCAATACAATGCTCCGGCTAATCCGCATAAATTGCCCTTCCCACCTAATCTCAGCAACGTCTCCTCGGTCTCGCGGCTTGCTCTTCGTGACTGCAACTCTTGCGCCCATGTTATTCGCTTTCGGAAACTTGTGATCTGCAAAACGGACAAACGCCTCGGGGGCACGAGAAGGGCAGGTGGAAAGAGTTTGCGAGATGTTTAGTGTCTTTCGAATTTTAAACGTCAAAAAACCAACCTTTTCCCTGAGAAAACTGAGCACCAGTTTCCGGAAATAAACCACAAACACGACGAGGATGACGGTGATAACGAGGATTAGAAGACCAGCAAATAAGTGGACGTCACTATTATCCGCCTCGTCAACTATCACCGAGTCGTCGAATGTTGCGTTCTGAAAGGATTAGATTCGATTTCGAGGGTCATAATATCAAGTGAAACATCAGTTCGAAGACTCAAACATCTTGTTCTTCTGCTCTCTTTCTCTCTCCGTCTAAACAACTCACAATTACTCCCAAATGAGAGAAATGCTTCTCAACGGCGTCACAACTCCCATTCGTGCAAACTTCGAACCGAAGATCACCCGACAAATGGTCACCTTCTGCAGCGTCTCTGGTGAAGATTCGATAGGTTCTTTGGTAGAAAAGCGATCTGGAAGACGTTGGAATTCGAGGAGATTCGGGGGGAGAAGTGGCTTACAACTTTTCAGGGCGAACGACCAAACTTGAGAAGTAGATCGAATCGGTTTCAGTGTTCAAAATGTTAATCTCACTGTAATTTGATTGCATCTGAAATTTGACCCTGTCAAGAATTTATTTTCCATTCCCAGAGTCACCTTTGTGATACAAAGCGTGATATTATCAATCGGGTATCCCTGAATCACCATAAACTCCGTGTCCTCTCGAGTGCTTCCCACAAACTCCATCTTGACGGGAAGTTTGACCCTCAGCTGCAAATCCTCGCGATTACTCAGCGCCCCTCACAATCATTATGGTCTTGCGTGGGCATTCATCACCATTTTTAATTAGCACTCCTGATGAGCCTCACAACGTTTTCCTCTCCTTTCACTGTCTTAGTGAGCAACTTCCGGCTATTTGAAAACGAAGTCCCCCTCCCTTTCTTATTTCACCACCGTTTTCTTCAGGAGAAGCGCTGCTCATGAATTCTCTTTTTCCAAAAGTGCGTCTTTTCCTCCTCTAGCAATCCAATTTAAATACGGGAAAAAAGGGAGGGAAGGAAATGAAGATGAACTTGGTATTGGATGCGTTTCTTTTACTCATTCATCTAGAAAAACGGAATGTCTTCTTCTCTTTTTTCTCTTTCCAGGCCCGATGTAAAAATGCACAGCTGAATGAGCAAGAACAACATCAACAGCTGAAGTCGGCTGTTACCGAGTTACCGGCAATCTCGTTTCCCGAAAAGGACGCCAAATTGGGGGAAAACTGATTGATCACTAGCACCCACCTCGACTTTAGTGGTCAGATAGTCGACACAATGCCAGCAGCGGATTCCAATCAGTCCAATGTCTTCCCGCGACAGTCTGGTGATGACCAGGTCTGCACTCGACTGTGATATCCTTTCCTCGTAGTTGTGTTGCTTTTTCGCGTAGGCCCACTCGAAGTATGGTCTGAAAATGAATCCCTTGGTGTGTCTCGTGACATCATTGTCTCATTCATTCTCATCTGCTGATCAAAAAATGCTCAGAAAGCTCAGAAATCTACATTTCACCTGGCTGCGTGTTTTTCTCAAAGTTTTTCAAAAGTACACACCAGGAATAATTGCCGACTCCGCCATAATTTTCTTTTTTCTCTCACATTAGAACTTCGCCCTTTTTTCGCGGACTCAAAAAACCAAAATTCTCGGAGTTTGTGTGCTAATTATGAGTGTCAACGCCTTGTTTTCCGCCTCTCACATAGGGGAGCATGTTTGGGATTCGAGTTTCACAACTTTCCCAGGTACAAAAAGATGAACGGGTCGTGCGGATCAAAGATCAAAAAATGACCGAGAACAATAGTGAAAAAGATATCGAGAAGTGGTAAACACGGTTTTTGGTGCCACGGTGAGTGAGAAAATAATGGGAAAATGGGAGAGAGGGAGAGTTGTGAGTGCATTTCATTTCAATTTGCTTCTCCACAATTGGCCAGGTGAAATAATATAATTGGCTCGGGAATATTAGGGAGAGTTGAGAAATTGAGCTCGAGCACAAACCAGACTTACTTTTCAATGCTCCTATTGTAAAATTGATCGCGGATGCCAACATGGATGGTCACGTTCTCTCCGGCGTTCCCTGTGATGACAGTCTCCTCAATGTCGATCCCTCCCGGGTCGCAGTCCAGAAGGCACTTCCGGAGCGACGTCGGCTCTTTGAGACGCTCGAATGATCCGTCAGCTTTCATCCATTGATTCTGACAGCTGCATTCTATCGGGCAAGTGGAGAGGTCCACGATCTTGAGGGTCTCGGTGTAGACGGTTTGCCAAGGGAGGGTGGTGAGGTTGCACTTGGGGAAGCTGATATAGCGGACGTTGGGGAAGACGTCAACGAAATTCCAGGGGAAATGGGTGACAGTGCAGTCGAATGTGACATTGTTGACAGCGGGCCATGGGCCCGCAGCGGTTTCCGAGCTGCTGCTGTTGTCGAAAACCGTCAAGTCCGAGCAGTCTCTGACGACTATTGTCTTTGCGGTGCCATTGAAGTCCATCAGGTTGTCACAGCGGACCGCATCCCTTCCAATCTTCCGGCACGCTTCTCCCGGGGAGTAGGTAAGGATGAGTAGTGACAGAAGGATGCGCAGTATCATTGACACCTCCGCATAGGATTTCGGCGGCGAGGAGTCAGCAGGCGAGGAGGAGGCAACGGCGGCAATGAATGAGCGGGGGAAGATCGCAAATTGAGTGGACGTGGTGGTGTGCGGAGAGGAGGGGGGCTTCGACGTTCTGCGTGTTCTCTTTATTTTTCTTTCGTTTTCTCTTTTTTGAACGTTGTCAGACGGACGGATGGACGGACAACAGAAGCGAAAAAAAAACGAGGAAGCGGGAGGAAAAGAGGGAGGGGAAGAGAGGGAAAGGAAGAAGAAATTGGTGTGGGACAGAGACGACACACCAAGAAGCGAAGGTTGAACACAGTGGTGAGCGGGCAGGCAAAGTGTTTAGTATGTATGCGTGTCTTGCTTCTAAGTCCCCCCCCCTCTCTCACACCGCTTCAGAGACGGAGGATGATGAAGACAGCCCAAAAAAGGGTGGAGAGCACACGACGGCAGACTAGGTGCGGGGCGCGCGTTGGCAGCTCCCCCTCCAACGGTCGGTCAAAACAGAGCCGCCGGGCGAGCGAAGGAAGCGGGAAAACAGCACGGCGCAGCGCGTTATCCGCCGCCGCGCAGACAGCGTGACACTTACAAGAGCCCGTCGGAAGGAGAGATGCAGAGCCCCCCGGCTCCGGGGCGTCCCCGTCTCAAAACCCTCCCCGCCTCGTACGATATTATGCGATTCTGTTTTTGTCTGCGAATCTTGTTTTTCATATTTTTCACGTGTCTACGTGTGTGTGTGTGTGTATAACTCCCCAATTTCGATACTATTTATCTCGGCTATTGAGGAGATATGTGTGACCTCATCCGGGAAAGGGGCGAACGGTACAAGTCAAGTTTCCAGTGGGAAGAGGGGGGGGGGGGGGGAAGCAGGGAAGCGAGGGGACTGAACAGAGCAGAAGATGAGACGGAAGAGAAGGAGGTTGTTGACAGCTATTGAGAAGAGGAAAACTTGCAGAGAAATGAAAAAGCGACGGGGGCCCTCTTAACAAGTTTTTAGTTTTAGTGTAGTCCAAACGAAGAAGTGGAGGACGGACTCTTAATTAGACAGAAAGATCAAAAAGTTCAAGTTGTGAAAACAGGGAAAACATACTAATCCATTTCCTTCTGACGTCTCTATCTCGAGGTTTTTTTCTCCCTCTCTTGACTTGTCAACAAAAGAAACACATCTCGAAACGGAAGCCGAGATGAAAATGACATCGAAGTTCAGCCTTTCCCCCCTTGATTTCACACATCAGAAGGTTTCAGTTGGATATATACATCTGCCAACCTCACCTTTTCAGGCGGAGCTCCTCAAGCAACTCGATGAATCATAAGGAGAAAAAAGAGGAAAAAAGGGGAGGAGAGGAGGAGAATAAGAAAAAAAAGAGGAGTTTGCGACGAAAATTAGCCGGATCATAATAAATTAGGCTCGTTGTATTATATAAAGTTTCTGCGCCATTGAAATGAAATGCTTTCATAATGCAGGCAATATATTTCTGCTCGGTTACATCGCAGACGTACTGAACTCGGCTTTGAAAACAAAAGGGGACACAATGAGGAACAGGAAAAAAAGAGGGTGGGGGGTTAGGGGTGAGATGCCTATTTTAGGAAAAAGAAAAGGGCGTCGAATTTCCTAATCGAACCGATGGACCCTCATCACCAAAAGGATGCGAAAAGGCACATCTCATTAACACTTGTAATGAGACGGGTGCTAATGTAAGATGGGGGTGCGGAAATGAGGTCAAGAATTGAGAATTAGGAGAAGAAGATAGAAGGGGAGGGGAGGACCGTTGAAATGGCTCCAGAAGCGAAAGAAGCAAAAAGAGAAGAGGACCAACAAACCACAAGTTTCTACAACAACATAGTAATAATCCCGCGTTTTTTATGGGTGTGCACTGAGGGGAATTGTGTTCTGGACTTTGGAATGGGTCCCGGAGGAAGATACTAATCAAGTCCAAAAGTACAACCGTCTAAAAGCTCGTTTCTGTTTCGCAACAAGTCACTCGGCTCTAGAGCATGTAACTGGGAGTGTCCTAACCCAACCAATCAGCTTGAAACACCGTAACCATAAGTTCTGTCACGCGATACTACAAAATATTTTTAGCTGATTAAGACAGAAAGATTGGCATAGTTTTATGATAGCCATAAACTTTTTTGAAATGTACATACAATTTTGTTTGCAGATTTTATTGTGATTGGAAAAGTACGAAAAGCCATAAAAGAGTAATGCGATTGTTTTTGAGTGACTACGGTATTTATGAGATTTCTTTCTGCAAAAAGGGAAGGAATGCTATAAATCACAAGGTTCTGGTGAAGTGGGGGCAACGGGGCTAACATGGAATGAAGGAAGTGGAGGAAGTTCAGTAATTGATAGACAAAACACGGATTGTTATTGAGGAGCCTCCGGTTTTGATAACAAGGGATTTCATAAGGATCCCTGGGGACCTGAGAGAAGGAACTATACGACTTCACCTGATCAACTAACAGCTCCTGAGCAAAACACAGGCGAAATGAGATCTGCTCTGGGGTTTTAGTTTGATGGATCCGCACGAGGTTCGTAATTTGTTGATTTACTCACGAAAGCTTGAGAAAAAGCTAGATGACCTAATTGGCGGTTGGACATCTCGTGTGAAATCGCAATTAATTAGAAACCCGACAGAATGGAAGAGGCGATAACTTGGTCAGTAAAATTTGAACTATCAGAAATTGGAACCACAATTTTCCTCATGAGCCAACAGAGGAGTTGTATATTGGTACTATAGGATGCTATCGAAATTACCCCGCAACCAAGGAGAGCTCTGCCGGAGGATCATTATATCTCGAGATTGATAAGAGATATCAAACAGTTGTCAACAAGAAACTTGTAGTCCTAGTTATGGTCTACAAGTTTGCTCTTGACAACTTTTTGATATCTCTCATCAATCTCGAGATAAGTAGCCGAGTTCGGGATATTCAACAAAGCTATTCAACTGAAACAGCGGAAAACAAAAAAAATGCCTCAAACTCTCAATTACTCAATTCTCCACTTATCAGAGAACACGGAAACATCTCGGTCTCCACAAAAACCTTTCAAAACTTCCTCTTGAAATATCTACTGATATCACTCACTTCCTGGTATTTTTTCCCTGAAAACAACAATTAAAAGTCTTCAACATTTCCATTCTAGTCTGCCGCTTACTCATTCCGTCTGATTCATCGAACACTGATCTTTGTGCTTTCCGATTTTTATGATTTTCTGTGACCCCAATTAAAATTAGTCTGAATATGATATGATCAGGACAGTTGATAACTGTTTCTGATAATAAATCAGATGTGACAGATTGTGAGAGCACATGGCAATTACCACCTGCGCTATGTTTGTGGTTTCGTCAGTTTACACTCAAAAAGGAACAGGTGGGATTGATTACCATCTTCAGAGTTCACCGGGGCGGTGGGCGTTCCAAAAAAAAGAGTGGGCGTTCCAAAAAAAATCTGATGATGGGCGGAGTTAACAAGAGTATAGGTGAACTCCTCAAGGCAGGGTATCATACCGTTCTAAAAAACGGGTTCCGATTCCAGTACACAAATGGGCTCCGGGACCTACATGTTCCAGTGCCCCGGTGTCAAAAGAGGCCACTACTGGTCAAAGCTCCGGATCCTTCCTATTCCACTACAGGAAAGGCGCTCCGGAGCTTTGTGCATTCTTCTAATGAGTGTGGTGTTTAATGTAAGTGACTCTAAAAAACGATTATTTATCAATCATGTGTTGATTACAGGGAATTATCATTCATCAACAGCGCCCGCCTCACGGGCGCAACAAATTGGGCCGCTTGGAATATGTTGTCAGCCGAAGAGCAAGAGTACTGGAGGAGCAAGTCTTCGCAGAGGTAGTCGAGGAGCAGATCAGTAATTTAGTCTTCTTTTTATTTCTCATGTCACTTTTGAAAAATAAATCATGAAATCCATAAATATCCGTTGCATTTCAACTATTGTCTCTCCCTATCCCGTTCCATCTCGTTTCTCCCACCTGTTCGGTAAATGGCCCTATTCCAGAGCATACATATGTTGTATATTTGGAGAGACAGGTGTTCTCAAAGCACTAGAAGGTCATCCGCCGCTAAACCCTCTTTGGTTCTGGGTTGCGTCAAGCACAGAGGGAAAGAGAGAGCGAGAGCAAGGTACGTTTCTGTTTTGTAAATGTTTATTCGATAAATGTAAATAAAAACTTATTTTTCCATATCATATTTCAAACTGGTCCAAATCGACGCCACAAATCGCGAACACGCTCAGGCAAGTTTTGAACATCAGCTCTAAATCTATCTGGGAACTCATCGTCATCGGAATCGGCTATATCAAAATCTACTCTACCAAAGCCATCGTCATCAGAGTCGAAGTGATTGTTCCGGTGATGCAACCGAACGCCATGTATCGGACGAATTTTGTCTCTCTCCATTCGCGTAATGGTCATTCTGCTTGTGACATCCATAAATTTGACTTGCAGCACATCGTTTCCGCTGGGGATGTGATAATTGAGGCAGCAGGCACAGTGTGGGTACTGGAAGAGGTATTCGAGTATGTCGTCTCTCTCCGACCAGATGTATTTACAGTGTATCCTGTCGAAACTTTTCCCTTGGAACAATGCGTTCTGCAATTATCACTGTTTAATACGGTCACATTTGACTCGAAAAACTCACTTCAATTGCCAATTTTATTTCGTCGATTGGCATTGGTGCTGTATTCAAGATGGCAGTCGTGCAATGTTTCCACGTAGAAACCGGCAAACGGTCTCCTCCTTCGATGCGCACTTTCTTCAGAAAATGCCACTGATCCATGTCTTCCAGACTGGCCGCGTTAAAATCGTAAGCTGGCTTCATGAACTCCGCAGTGTGCAAGATTCTGGGCTTCAAGTGATCCATGAATGATAGCATATTCCAGTGGTTGTGTTTCAAGCGCATTATGAGTTGCTCCACGTGCACTTTCCTTCCGAGTTTGTCGCATTCGGCGTTTAGCTTCCTCCAAAACTCTCTCCACAAGTCACCAATCCGTCCTATGAGCACCAGTCTCTCAATTTTCACGTACTTCCTGCCAAAGACGTTCCGGAAGTCTCTGAACGCATGCGTCATGAAGTGTTGGTTGGAGAACGAAAGTTGATTGTCCTCCCGAATAGCACAACCTCCAACACATTCCGTGTACTTGACAACATTTGTTTTTCCATTTTTCAACTGGTACGTCACGACAATCTCGAGGTGAGTGTACTTAAGCTCAATTTTTTGGAAGTGCTCACTGGACAAAGCTACCATCTTGCGGAGCTCTCTGTCAGTGTTATGAAGCTTCCTCCTGAAAAAAGAGGGCGAGTTAATCTCAATTTCCAACTGTTTTCACGACACCAAATGCTTATCTATTTAGTCCATCAAACCCGAAAAGATACTCACTTAGAAATGGTGTCCGTGTTCTCGACGATCCTGTGCTTGATGTGGCGGGGCATATCCGAGAAAGTTGGGAGCGGCTTGAACATTTTGAAGAATAACAAGGTCGTAGAGCGTTGGCTGGTAAAACCGGTCAGTATGCGTCGTAGCGACGAATGAATGAATGCCTAGCGGTCTCTGCGTCGACAGGCCATGCTCCACCCCTTCGCGCTGAACACGCCTTCTCTTTGCTCTCTCCCGATGCCCTGATGATAAATTTTGTGTTGTGCTATCAACCTGATTAAATTCCGAAATGTTTCGATGCAAACAATTTTTGTTTTTGTGCAGGTGTCGTAGACAGAATTCCCAACAGCAAAACTTTGTTTCCAGCCGGGTAGAAGTAACGATTTTTTACCAGGTTGAACAATTGTGCTGGGTGAGAAGACAGATTGAACCTCACCATTTTGAAAAACATGTTTTTATATCTTTCCCCCTGCCAATAATGTACTTTGTGTGAACTTGCTATTACACAAAAACAGATAGAAACGTCCAATGCCCCCCTCCCCACAAAAATTAACCGTTTCTCATTTTGTTCCAACCCCAGAGGTATTGTTTTGCCTGTCGGTTCCCTGTGTCGAGTGGTCGTTGAGAGTCACGTGAATACTCGATGTTGTCTTCTTTTCCGCTCCGTTACGAATGCTGTCGTCTTCTTATCTCTCCTCGGTAATCCGCTCGTACACGGGGCAAATTGCTCCGTGAGCGTTGAGAGATAACATCTGTCTGCCCGTAATGATGATGATTTATTAATTACTCTAGATGAAAAGAAGAAACGACTCGATTTTATCTACTATCTTGGGAAATGTGACTTGTCTCCATTCTTCCAAGACTTCATTGAAAAAACGTTCTGATATGTGAAACATTGTTTCGCACTATGAAAAGAGGGAACAGATTGAAAAAGAGTATGTTATTTTATCTCCCCGCGTCCTCTCGGTGGTCGTTTAACTGCTGTGTACTCCATATCACATAAAAGAAGAGATTGAAGTGTAACACAACACAATTTCCATCTAATTCCTATTCACAGGTCTTTTTGATCGGCTCACGTAATAAAGGCCGTCTATCGGAGACCGATTAGCCGGCAACGGTGCTCACTAATATGAGTCTTTTGGGGTGCCGCCAGCACCGCCGTCCTTTTGGGTGCCGCCGGGTCATTATCTGTCTGTTGCGTGCACTCTGCGGGGGTTCTCATGCACGGTGCGCGTTATTAATTGGAGTAAAAGGGGAAGAGGGAGAGATATCATCAGATGGTTATGATCAATTAGGAAGATGAATGAATTATTCTCCACCAGGAAGAATGAGGTATATCAGTACTGTCTGCAATTATGAAAGTCATTAGGGCACGAATGTACTGAATTTCTAGGATTTTCTAGAAGTATCCAGCGCAAAATCACCAACTTGAGGATTCTCTTCAGAATGTGTGAATGGTCCAAAGTGTTAAATATCGTTCGGTACTATACAATTACGTGTTAACAGGCTGATCACACTCAAGTGCAAACTACCCATTGCTCTGCAAACAAAAGACATTAACACATTTCAATCGGGACGTAGCACCTAATTTCGACTGGGAAAGACGTAAGTGTTAGATTTTGGGATTTCCAGAGACGACATTTTCCAAAACGAAGCCACCCCGCCATATAAACCACGCACATCAAAATCAAGGCTATTCGATGAAAAATGGGGACGATAAATTACGAAGGACGTTGGCATTTCTTCACGTTGCCCCGCGTTGTCTACTCGTTCCCTTTGTCCAAGCGATCACGATTGCGAGGAGACAACATGACATCACACAAAAGGCGTTGACGAACGTAGACAACGAATTTGGAACCACCTGCACCGGATTAATGGATCATATCCTAATTAAGATATTATCTTAATTCCTGAAAAAATTGAAGGGGAAGTTTTGAAGGAATTGAAATGCCAAAAATCACATACTGATTCCTGGCTTCCCTTGCTTGTAATTGTTTAAAGTTACACTGTTTCAAACTAGTTCTTTGAGAAACAAACCTGTTTAGTAAATAGAAAACATTATTCCTCTTAATTATGGTGTGGACTGGCACTGGATAGTCCTAAACAAGCAATGTGTCGCACCTGGCAGGGTCAAACAAATAGTGAATTTGTAATGTTTATCAGTTTGCAATTCACATGGAAAGGGACATACGTAATGTTTATACTATCTGAGTTACTTAATTTTCTCTTTTACCCGGGGTTTTCTGAGAAAGCAGTAACACAAAAAGTCTGCGATCAGAAGGAATCTGTTGACAGAAAAGTTTATTGATAACTGAGAAAGTAAACAAACTGAAAAATGCTTTATTTTTGAATTGAAACTCATTTTTGACGATTAAACTGGAATTGTGTGAATGAATTGTGATTTTCGACCATTTCTTGTACTATTAAACTGATAATTTTATAAAAAAATATTTGCAGATTAAAGATGGTATAAAATTGGAAACTGACAGTTGAATTTGATTCACATGGTGGGGAATAAATAGAGCGACCATTAGTGGTCAAGGTTTTAAAAGTTCAAATCGAAAGGCGTTTCTGGAAAAAAACTGGCTTATCGAAAAGCTTTTGGAGCGCATTCTCGTTTGGAGGTTTTTTTTCCGAAATATACATATACTTTCAGAACGGCGCCAAACATAAATCCGTTTTTCGTGATCACCGAATCTCGAAATTCCCCATGAAGCTGCTAGGAACCTGCCGCAAAAACAATATTTCTCCCGCCGACCATTCTTTTCAAAGTTCTCACCTGTTCTCGTCCACCAGATTGTTCCAGTATAGGCACACTAACTTTAGATTAAGAGATTAAATCGGACAAAACTGATCTGCAAGTAGAGATGGTTGTAGATAGGCTGACACGAAAAATCAAATTGTGGCATTTAGAAGTTTGCAAAAAACATAGAACTTTTCAGCTTTTAATCACTTCTCGTTTCCAATACTTTTGCTTAACCGAGGAGAGCTCTGCCGGCGAATCATTATATTTCCAGAATGATAAGAGAAATCAAAAAGTTATCAACAGCAAAATTGTCGTCCTAAATATGATCTACAAGTTTGCTTCTGATAACTTTTTGATATCTCTTATCAATTTCGAGATATAGTGATTCTTCAATAGAGATCTCCTCGGTTGCGGGGCCATTCGCATCTATTATGTGACGTTGCTGTCACAAACTTCCGAAACACAACAGGTGGTCCAATTTACCTGCCATCTTTGAGATAATTATTCCGGAAGAGGGGCGGGTGCTCAGGAGACCCCGGAAATAGGCGGGGTTCACAGGACTAGACGTTTTTCATTCGTTGACTCATTTATCTCTTCCTTCTCATTCACTGCCCTCCCAAATGTTGTCCCCTCCCGTTCCATTCCTTCCCTGTTCCAACCGTTAGCATTCCCCGTTTGTATCAGTGATTCTTAAAACAAAAATGTGTTTTACAGATACTCGTGCTAAATTGCCCGAGTGTCAGAATCAAACGCCGAAGAGTCGGTGCCAGAACAAGACGTTCTGGCATCGAGTGATGCTCGGAGCAAGCTCGATGCTCTGCGCAGAGTGCCGATACAAGTTACACTGCGCAGAGTGTCAAGACAAGCTGCACCGTGCAGAATGTCAAGACAAAATGCACTGCGCAGAGTGTCAGAATCGGATGTTATGTCCAGAATGAGGAAGCTTGTGGGCGTTTTTCGTGCACAGATTTTGGTGAAGGTTTTCACCAGTGCGCAAATTTTGTAAGCAATCGCTTAAGTTAAGAAAAAGTAATAATCTTCAAAATTACAGATGTGAGAAGTATTGCTTCCGTTCAGTGAAAAGAAGCAAGACAACTTTATGGAAATGACTGGTGATGTAAGTGAATTGATAACCATTTTCTGCCTACTAATCATGTATTGATTTCAGAAGCTGAAACACCGAAATGACGGCGGAAGATACTCGAAGAGGATTCGAAAAATGTTATAAATTTTGTTTATTAATTTAAATCATAATCTGCTAATTGTTACCAATAAATAAAAAATCATTTAGAAACCTGTTTCCTCTTTTGAATGGTCACTTGATTCTTCCGGATTCCAATTTCCAGATAGTCATTCCCATTTGGTAGCTGATAGAATTCCTGACGGTGGCCGTATCGTTCAACTTTCGACAAATTCTCGATGAACATTTCCGCCATAAAGGTGTCAGATTTGTCGACGTAGAAAATGCACTCCTCGAAGCGGTCACCTTGTTCCTTTGCATTCTATAATCATTATGATTATCACTGATAAAGTGTTAATTCACTCACTTCGATGGCTTCCTGGAACTGATCAAACGTGAAGTGGCGTTGATCATCGAATGCGTGAAAACTGACACAGTGCTTCCACGAATCAAAGGGAATATTTCCTCTTCCAACAATAAGCTTCTCGAGCTGCTTCCACTGCTCCAAGTGGTGAAGCTTCTCGGCGTCAAACTGTGCCGCTGTTGTTCCAATTATCAAACGACGGAGAATTCCGGGCTCCACGTACGGCAAGATTCTGAGGATGTCCTCGTGATCGAGCCCAATGACGCATTGAATCTTCTCCACATGCACAAGTTTCCCAGGTTTTTTGAAGCATCTTTCGAAGCCAGAGAAGAATGTGTGGCTGTTGGCATAGTAGTCCCACATTCCGCCGTCGGTGCAGATTGAGAGCCTCTCCACTTTGACATCCTTTTTGTCCAGCACCCATTTCAAGTCATCCATTGCAAATTCGATGTAGTTGAACGGGGAATTAGAGATGGTGTCTCCGTTCCGTCCAGAACTGCCGGCTCCATTAGGGGTGTACTGGATGAATGTCCGCTTGCCATTTGTCGAAAAGTAGTGAACATCGAGTGAATTCTCGTTGTGGCGGAGTCCAATCTCATTGAAATGCATCTCGGACATTACCGCCATCTTTCTCAGTTCATGGCAAGTTCCTTCCAGTCGCATTCTGGAAAGGAACAAAATGACATTTCGAAATCAGATACACCAGGTTGGGGACTTTTTCCAGCAGTATCAAATCAAAGGAAATAGCTTACCTTGAGAGAATGTCGGTGTTTTCCACAATTTGGTTTTTGATATGTCTCGGCATGTGCTCGAAGATTGGAAGCGGCTTAGTCATTTTCAAATGGAAACGGGGAGTAGTCGGTCGAAAACGTGGTCGATATGCGCCGTTGAGACGAATGAGTCAGCGACTCGCTTTTCTTGTGCCTCCCAAGTGTCTCCGCCCTCTAACACACCTTGCGACCGAGCCTGAATGCCGGACCGCCTCTGCAGGACCGCCAGATCTGGCTGGACGGGAAAGAGGAAGATAGAGATTACTTTTTTCAGGGTATTCGGATAGATTTCATTCCAGTTGAAGCAATTGAGCCACACAAAATTCGTCGTTCCAATCGAACAAAAAACAGCTGTAAATACAGGGACACACTATTTTCCTCTTGAAATTGAGCGTTTTCAATCATTTTTGAGAATTTTAATCATTTTTTTTCCAGTGCAGTAATCTTTGAAAAATTGAGAATTTTTCGTTTTTCAGTTAACAAAGTGATTTTTCATTTCGTTAACAGATAAATTTGAGAAATAATATATTTTATATTTTTCGTTTTTCATCATTCCCTCTCTCGGTGATCGCTGTACTCCGTATTACACAAAGGAAGAGATTGAAGTGTAACACAACATAATTCCCATTCAATTCCTATACACAGGTCTTTTTGATCGGTTCATGGAATAACGGCCGTCTATCGAAGACCGTTTCGGCGGCAACGCTGCTCACTCGTATACACCTTTTGGTGTGCCGCTACCTGTCGGGTGCCGCCAGTACTGTCGTCTTTCATGTGCCGCCGTCTCGGTGTCTGTCTGTTGCGTATTTTGCACCCTGCTGTGTCTGCTGTGCACCCTGCTGGATTCTCATGCACGGTGCACGTTATTGATTGGGGTAAGCGGGGAAAGGGGGAGAGATAGCAACTAATAGTTACGACGAATTAGAAAGATGGATTAATTACTTTTTACGTTTGATCACACATGAGTGTGAATTACCCAATTTTTCCTTAGCCTGTCTTCACATTAACACTTTTGATTTTTACACTTGCCTTGCATTTGCAGTAACACTTGCCTAGCACCTGAATCAGCAGCTGCTTCAAATTTCACCGAATTTCGAAAAACATGTTTCATAATGGATTTTGAACTACCAAAATCCATTAAGCAGTACAAACTCTAGATTAGATTCATGACTGTCCAGTGCTTACAATAGAATTTTTTTTAACCCCGTGTCGTTAACTTATCTCGGTTGTTCAATTCATCAGGTCTATAAGAAGATGACATGACGTCAGAATAATGTGACGGACAAATAGGACAGACAATGGCTGTCAATCCCCTTGTCACTACGAGAGCAACCGTCTAGCCACTGGATTTGGCCTAATCCGCAGGGAAATCACAGAAACTGAATTAAGTTACTGGATTTCTTAGATTATCACTATCTCGTGTCCAACCTATAAAGTCAAAGGATTTCCTGTGGCGTCGGAGCGTCTGAGTTTCTCTAACAAACCGGAACTTGTCATCTTTCAAATCAAATTAATGTTCTTCCTGTAAAAAAGCTCGATTCCACACTGCTTAACCGCTGGCGTGTACTCAGGCTGGCGTGTACTCAGCGGCTAAAATCGGGTCTGTATGTACACGCAGCGGGGCCTTCTTGCCACCCTTTGTGTCATTCGTTCTACCACACTCTTTCATTTGGCCTTCGTATATCCTCGTTTCTCCTTATCTTGACCTCCTTTCACACTTTTTCGTTTAGGTAACTAAACCATCCAGCCCTGATGATGGCCTGGGCAATCGAATGGCACTTGTCTCGCCATACGTAAACGCAAGGGAATTCACATTTGACATAGTTCTGATTTCAGCTGATCAGCCCTCATCGTAGGTATGTTCCCTTTTTTCCACTCATCTAATTCCCGATTCCATTTCCAGATATGAATTCCAGTTCTCCTGCGACTGTTAGAGCATCCATCTCCAGATGCCCATTATGTTCGTTGGTGGATGTTTCGTTTCGATGACCATCAAGCACTATCCCAAATCAAGAAGTTAACAAATTATCTACAATAAGCTCTTTGATGCTCAGTAGTATTCCATTTAACACGGTTAGTACTTCCTCACAGTTTCCATTCTTTATTGTTTACAAACTTTACAGAATTCACCATTCTTTTCGACAATCCGCGCACCGCCAAATTGTGGAAAACACCGACGACAGATGACAAGTGGAACTCAAGTTTTCCTGATGCTCATTACTGCACAATCTTGTGTTCCATTTGACACAAAGACTTTTAACTGATGCTCAGATTCGTAAGTTCCCGGACATCTGTTCCCCGTCTCTAGACCTGTTTTCAGCAGGAATCACCCTTCTCAAAGGCAGTCTTCATGGTGGTAGTTGGCGGACCAGGAAAGTTCAAAGAACAAAACCCTGATGATCCCATTTTCACCAGTTTTGTCACCAAAGTCGTCAATTGATCTTTTCTGGTATTGTTCGCAATGAAATAATGAAAATGTGAACTCTAAATGGTTGCCAAAACTTTCCATTACTAGTGTGTGTTTCTCCGGCCTTCTTCATTCACGTGTGTCATTCTATTATACCCCTCTATTTGTTATTCACTGCCAAAAAAAAAATGAAAACCCGTTCTACATACATAGAGTAACCGCAATTCTATTGTTTTTTGTTAGAACTCTAACTATCATTTTTTATATTACCATAGATAATTATGTCTTTGTGAATAAAGATGTTTGTCGAATAATGTGTCTTTTCTCACTTTACCCGATATCCGAGATTCGCAGCTCCTAGGGCTCGAATAACTGATCTACTTTGTACCTTTGTTGTTTCTTTGTGCTCATGAAACAATTTAAGGATCCATTGAAATACAATCACTTTCTGTTCGGAACAAGGACAAGATGTCAAGCGGAACTCCATATCATAACCATTTCACAAAGAATTTAAAAAAAAATCAAAAATTGAACCCTTTTAAAAACCAAAATCGTTAACAGGAAGGGAAGACAATGAACCAGAAAAATGACAGTGGTACAAGTGAAACAATAACTTGAATTTTGAATTGGACAGTGGCCAGGAGCCCGTCGGCTCTCTCGATGTCCTTTCCTTTCTGCAGATTATGGAAAGCGACCATTTTATTCCCAACTGTGTGGCTGGAAGATTTGGAGTGATGGTATTTTTCCACTCGATTTCCTCAATTTCAGCGGTTTTAAAAACGTTTTTCGAGCTTTTTCCGGTAAAAAAGGGTATTTTTCGTGTTTTGCTTGGGCATTTTCCTGCATTTTCATGTTTTTCCCTACCGTCACTGCTAAACCGCTGGCGTGTACTCAGCAATCGGATCTGCGTGTACGCAGCGGGCAACTTTCAGTCGCTGCGGGTACGGAGCGGACACGCCAGCGGTTTATCATTGCAATCATTCTTTCTCAAAGATCAAACCATCAATCCATCAGAAAACAGGAAGAGGCGTGATCGCCTCTCAGACAGATTGGCTTCAAAGAACGATCGGTATTAAGGAAGAGATTGCATATTCACTGGAAATTGGGTAATTGTCTCGAAAACACTGTGAAAAAAGTAATGATTGGACTACATAAAAAATGAATGAATCCTAATGAGAGATTTGATGAAACAAACGGGCTATTGAAAATTTGAAATCGTTTTTGGCGTTTTTTTCAGGAAAGCAATTGGTAGTAATTCAGATAAATGAATTCTGAACCAGAAGGCACTCCAACCCAAGAAAAATCTAGTCAAATGAGCTTACTCTGTCTCGCTCGTGAGAAAATTTAGAGATACTTGGAATTCCGGTATTCTAAATATAATTCTAATTAAATATATTATCTGTTATTTATACTGAAATGGACAGCTTGGACACCTTTCTGTATCTCTTTATTAATTATCAATTCAATTTTTCAGAGAAGCCTGTGGAGACCAGATTTGCAGGATTTCCTGTAACAAATCATTTTTCAAATTCTTCCTACCTTCCATAAATTCTTCACATTTTTTCTTTATCTTTTCTGCTTGCTTGAGGGGGTGGAACTCCATTAGATGATTGCAATCTCCATTATTGTTCCCCCATTGCTTGGTATAAAAGCTGGCTCAGAAACCCCGAGACACCGCAATAACACTTTATCTTTTCCTGCTAGTCTTTTTGATTCTCGCTTGAGTTGTCATAAATTTGCTCATTTCAGAAATCTCAATGTCGGACAAAAAGAAAATCATTAACTTGCCGGTACAGGTGCGTACCGTTAAACAAAAAAGTTATCCAGGTGAGTTCTTTTCAAAGTTATTTACGGATAAGGCCTAAAAACGTTTTGAAAATACTTGTTCTCTTTAAAACAAGCAAAAAATTGCAAAATGAATGCTTACCGCAAATATCGCTGCAAAACTTGCTCGAGCATTCAAACCGTATTTCCTCTACGCTGCGGGAAAATCATTATATCTCAAAATTGATGAGATATATCAAAAAGTTCTCAACAGGAAACTTGTAGATCATGATTAGGACTGCAAGTTTGCTGTTGACAACTTCTTGATATCGCTTATCAATCTCGAGATATATTGATTCTCCCGCAGCGTTTGGGTTGCAACAATGCTCAAGGTCTCGCAGTGATAACCACAGAAAAATACATTCTAGGATTCTCACCTTTGTTTTTGCCGTTTCAGTTTCATTAAACTTTTACAAAATAGTTCTGTATTTCAAGGATAATTGAGAAGTCAATCAATTTGTTGTATAATCGCTTACTTTTTCAGTGACGGTTCGCACAATCCCGGTGAGAAAGGAAAACGACCGAAAGGAGGAAAAAAGAGACAACAAAAAAAATTGTGAGTCCCATCCCTCTCAAAATAGGTTTTAATATCGGAATTTCAGAAACAACTGATTTTTTTTCATGATTCGATGCGACAATCGATACCTTTTTAAAATTAGATTGCTTTTTTTCCAAGTTAATGAAATTTTTTGTATTTTTTTTAAACGTTTTCCATTCAACATTTTTTTGTAATTCAATTTTTTTCATTCAATAAAAAATTGCCAAATTCCTCGAAATACAAAAAATGGAAGTATCCAACATATGAGAAGAATATGATGACTGTCTGACTTTAAAAAAAACTCAATCGGAAAATAAATTATCTTTCGGACTCTAATTAAAGCTGATATATCTAAATGGGGGGTCAATGTTTTTGTAGTCTTCAAAGTTAGCGGTCTTAGACAATTCCCGTAGCTTCCAAGTTGATGGTATGTTTTGGCAGTGAATATCATGGAAGAAGTCAATATCCTCGCCGAAATTACCTTTCATCTGAACGCCATTCTATTCATAAGAATTCAGATAACAATCTTACGTTATCTAGCTTCTCTAACATGGCGAACAGTTGATTGGACACTTTTGCAATGCTTTTCATCAGAATTCTTATGAAAATTTTGTCTGGAACGGTTTCAGAGATGTTATACAAATAGAAGAACACGTCGTAAAACACACGATGAGCAGCGAGTGTTGTAGAATGAAATTGTGCATGTTCGTGCTGAAAATCACCAAAAATCACCATCCTCATAATTTGGGTAACAATTCTCCTCACTTCCAGCCACTTCTTATCAGGGTAATCTGATGATCCCTCAGTTCTCAGTGCGTCTCTAAACATCTCACATTGTCTTCGGGGCCTTCCAAGAGTGCTCTTCACGGTTTCAATAAAATCTGCCCACTCTTGTTCTTTTTCTTCGAACTGCAACTTCATATGGACACATTTCAGAAACACAGACTTCTGCATTTCTAGATTTTTCAACGTCTTCTGAAACTCCAACTCAGCTTCAATCTGCAACGAGAAATGTTCGGGAAATTGTGAAATTTGAATGCATACCCTTATTTGCTCTCTCTTTTTCCGGAGCTCATCAAGTTTCTGCTGATGCTCTTTGTTTTGTCTCCGGAGTTTTTCTTCAAACAACTGCTCGTTTCGAAGTGTCTCTTGCTCATACTCATCGTCTTCAATTTTCATCCTTTCTCTCATTTTTTGAAGTTTCTTCTCTGCTTCCTGTCTGATTTGTTCTAGTTCTTTATCCCATTCGTTTTCCGGCTCCTGCTCTTTTATCTGTTAAGCCGTTTTTTTTCTATTTAAATTGGTTAGTAAAAAACCTGATCACCATTGACAATTTGTTCCAATTCCTTCCCGAATTCGCAGAGGTTTTTTGGTGTGTTTTTCTTAGAAGCAATTTTTTTCAGTTGTTCCATATAATGCTCGTGCTCGTTCTTTTCTCTTTCAAGCTCATACTCTGCTTCTGATTTCATAGAATTTTGTGTTGATTTTGTTTGCTGACAGACTGCAACAAGATCAAAAAATAAAGATCTTTTTTCAAATTAAAAGTTTTCTCTTGTTTATTTCTAAAATTCCACTGATTCTCATACCTACCAGGTAACTTTTTAGGGTTGAAAAGCAACACTTACCTATAAATATGGCAATGTATTTATATAGGTTGTCCTTTTTTGATGGTGAGTATCCTAAGTAGGTAAGTAAGTCCTTTTTTGGCAGATTCGCAATTGATTTGTTCCAAGCAGTTGATGGAAGCTTCCAACGAGAATCAAATAGAACTTGTCGGTTTCCGACTAACTTTACAGGCACATAGATATCACCTGTTTTGGCTGGTGTAATCAGTGAATCATTCTGCAAACAAAAGTTACATTGTCCTTTATCGCAACATGATTTCACTCACCTGATTAACCATATTTTTTTGTTCCATTGAGTTTGCGGATGATTCATTATTTTCCAACAAATCCCGACAACCCGGCAATTTAAAGTTACATTCTTCGAAAGTCATCTCACAGTTCTGTCAACGGTTCTATCATAGCCAATTTGAACAAAAATCAAATAAATATGGATGGTTCACAAGACCAAATCAACAAATTCTTCACATTCAACCATTTTCTTTATTACCGGTTAACAAATTAGTTCGCTGAACTTTCCCTTTAAACATTAGGAAGAACGTAATGATAAGAAATGGTCTGCGTGAGCAAACTAAACAAACTTCAGTTGATTCCTCGAATAATTTTCCTGTAACGAATTTCTAGAAAAACAAAAAGAGAATCACTTACTGCAGCATTTCGTCATACTCTCGAAGTTTTTCTGACCTAAGCGCCTCTGGCCATGGAGTTTTCTCCCGTTGCTCGGCAGTCTCAGACCGCTCAGAACTACGACGTCTTACGTATGAAATGACTGCACATGTAATTAGTCCTCCAATAATAATCCAGAACTTCTTCCCGACAATTGAATAACTGCTGAAAGTCACAAGGATTCGTTTATTTGGTGCAAAAATGGAACTTACCTTCGTGCACGGCTTATTTTCATTGTTAGAAGTCACTGCCGCTCAACTTTACTCTAATTTAGCAGTTGAATAGAACAAACAATAAGAAAAGTGGAAGTTTTGATGTGTAGTGAGAAATAGCGCAATCAGACACGTTGGTCTTCCTCATTGTAAATGTGTCAATATGTTTACAGCGGTCGTCCTCGTCTTCATTGCTCAGCGTAAATTGGACATGAAAACTAGACAAATTATAAGGAAAGGAAGTGTTTGGAATTCCTCAGCTAAAATCAGAAGATCAATTTTGATAAGAAAAAATTCCCCCGGAAACAGAAGCATTACTATCGGATGCCGTCGAGATGGCCCGCAACCGTGGACTGCTCTGCCGGAGAATCACTATATCTTGAGATTGATAAGCGATAACAAAAAGTTATCAACAGTAAACTTGTAGTCCTAGTCATGATCTACAAGTTTGCTGTTGGCAACTTTTTGATATCTATCATCAATCTCGAGATATAGTGATGAGCCGGCAGAGCTCTCCTCGATTTCGAGGCCATTTCGATGGAATTTGATAGTACACTGCAAACTTTTCATTGTTCTGGTGGGAGGGGGCGCTCAGTTTTATTAATAAAACAAAGTGAATTAGTGATCTTTGGAACCCCAACTGATCAGGAGGCTTGTTCGAAAGTCCAAACTTTCATTTGAATCTTCACCTGCCCATGGCTCTATTTCAATTCAGCCATTTCCCCCCAACCTCTGATGGCAGCCTCTGTCGCCGAGTATTACCTAACTAACTACACATCATGTCCTAAACAAGACAGCTTCCTGGCTTCATGGAGAGGACTTGCCTACCCGTCTCACACCATCGGATTGTTCTCAGTCCCTCTGCAGATTTTCACTGCTTTCTGTATTTTGAACAAGAGTCCGGTGCAAATCGGTTCTATCAAATGGTACCTTTTGAATTCCCATTTTTGGATCTCCTCTGTCGATGTCGTCCTTTGCATTCTATCCACCCCATATTACTTTCTGCCGGCGATGTGCGGGTTCACAGTTGGGGTTTTCAACCTTTTTGGCATTCCCTGCAAGTGGCAGTTGGTGTTTGGAGGACTTATTCTTCTCTGTACGCCACTTGTTGAAATAATGGGAAATCTTAAACTTCCAGGTTCTATGACGTCCATGGTCATGCTATTTGAAAATCGTAGCAGTTCTATTCCAGAAAACCCATTCAGAATCACAAAGACGATTTTAAAGTGTTTGATCTACGGGTTGAATATCTTTATAGATGCATTCCTGTTTGCACCATTCATTATCAACACTCCCGAACAAGAGCACGCAAAATTGGCTACTTTAGCGGTAAGATCACTTGATTGTACTCTTAAAACCTTCCATCTCAGCTTTCACCGTGTCCCACAGAAGAGTTCTTCACCGGACCAACATTCGTCCTCACAGAAACTTTAGACGGAATTTACGCTATTCTCAACGCCATCGTGATAATCTACGCTCTTTTCTTCTGCCAGCTGTTTTTCCACGCTTTCTGCTGCGTCTACTTCCTCTACATCGCTCCGAGCAACTCCATTTCTTTGCAAACTCGCAAAATCCAACAGAGATTCTTCATCTGCATTGTCGCCCAAACTGTGGTCCCTACAATGTTCCTCGGGTTCCCAGCTTTGTTGGCTTACATCTCAGGTTTATCAGGAGTTTTGAATCAATCCGTCATCAATGGAATGATAATAACAATGGGTGCTCATGGAATCGCAGAGTGTGTCACAATCATCGTTTCTTATCATTCGTACAGAAATTATGTGAAGAAACTTTGGCGGACGTGAGTTGGAAAAAAGAGATTCTGGGAGATGGACGTATGCTTTCAGGTACCGTGTCCTATAGTCTATGCTAGAGGAGAATAGTGACGATAAGTGCTCAGTCATGCTAATTCTTGCCCTACTCGCATTTCAAAGACAGTTTTTTCCGTCTATCCTCTTGATATTTTCTGTGTAATGTGGCTCAATAGTGAAATGGTTTAACGTTAATTGAAATGTCAGAACAGAGTAGGAAAGCCTCTGCAATCAGTTTTTTTTGTTGAAAAACCTAAACTTTGACAATCATTGATACTGCTCTACTTATGACTCGATGCAGGTATTCAACAACAACAGACGCACTTGATATTATATTTCATTTAACATGAAAATCAGTTTTCACATAGATAATACATGGAAAGGCATTTTATCGCGAGGGTTATTTGTAAATTTGGAGACTGACCACGCTTGTGGATCGCCGCGGTCTGTGATCTGAAGGTCCGTAATTATATGAATTTCCCTGGAATATTCAATGATATTTGAGAGAAAAGTTATTGGGTCACTTTGTCTTGATCGGGAAGTCTTTGATATGTTGTTGGAAGACCAGCCATTCTCCGCTAAGGGAACAAGTATGTTCAACTATCAGCCCTGTCTCGAAATTATCCTGAAAAGAGATGAAATACCTCTGTTAAACACATTATTATTTCTTGCATCAAATAAACCGTCGTTCGTGTCCTCTGCAGTGATATCGTATTCTACTCCCGAGTTGGAAGTTTTGATAGCGGTGAAGTTCAGTCTGTCGTCCGCGCTGTAATTCTTCGTTTCAATGAAGTTTTATTGCATCTTATTACAAGAAATCCTCCTCGACGACTGTGATGACGTAGGCAAATGTCTCGGATGTTTCGCAGAGGAGTTTTCCGGTGAAACGCATGAGAGTTGCGTCGGTGTTCGGAGCCATTAAAAGGAGCAAAGCTCCCAAGATGATTGAGCAGGAGAGAGAGAGTGGAGGCGACATGTTTCCGGATGGTTTCTTCTGCAACCGAGGTGATATTTAAAGACTGGCCACTAATTGAGTGGATGGGAATATTTTATTGCTCTACCGTATCCCCAGCCCACGCAAAACGGGAATCGGGAGCTTGCTGGGAAAAATAAGAAAAATAAGTCTCCCGTTTTGCGTGGGCTGGGGATACGGTAGAGCAATAAAATATTCCCATCCAGTCGATTAGTGGCTAGTCTTTAAATATTGGCTCGATTGCAGAGAAAACCATCGAAGAAATGTGGTCTCCCAACTTCTTTCTATCTTGGTTGCTCTTGGGCACCGTTCTGCTGTCCATGTCTCCTGCCGCTACCGCTACCCAGATGCGCTTCACCGGACAAATCCTGTGTACTGAGTATCGGACCTTCGGCTTCAGTGTCATCGTCACTGAGAATGACCTTACGTGAGGGAGAATTCTTAGCATTCAATATCAAACAATTGTTTTAGGGGCAATGACTATTTGGCAGAGACCCCATTCACCGTCTATAACAGCCAGGCAGTGAACTACGATGTCAGCGCATATGCTTCTGACGATGGACCCTATGACGATTGGTTCGAGATGGATCTTATCATCGAGCACAACTGCACGTCTGGAAGGCATTTGTTTCACCAAGAGGAAATCAAAACAGTCCGTGTAACGGAAAAGTGAAACACTCGGTTCTCAGACTAGAACTCAATATGGTTCATTTTCAGGTTCATGCATATGCATAAGACCATTGATGTCACAAACAAGGGAAGACTGACAAAAGAGGAGTTCACGATTCTACCAGCGCCGCCGGTTATTGATTGATTCTGACTTGCATGTTGTCTTGATTGACTTCTCTGTTCTCTGATAAATCATTCATATCATAAACTCCACTTGAACGCAAGAGAGGAACATTTTACACGATACATAACGAGCTTCATTATGTGCAGAAAAACGTTGAGACATACCGAAATCATTTTTGTAAAGTCTTGGGGAAGTCGACTTTAAAATATACGTGCAAGAACCGTTTCCAATGATTAGCCTCTCTGATAATTGGCCGGGAGAATGAGAGGGAGTTGTGGAGTTGCTCGGAGCGATATAGAGGAAGTAGACGCAGCAGAAAGGGTGGAAAAACAGCTGGCAGAAGAAAAGAGCGTAGATTATCACGATGGCGTTGAGAATAGCGTAAATTCCGTCTAAAGTTTCTGTGAGGACGAATGTTGGTCCGGTGAAGAACTCTTCTGTGGGACACGGTGAAAGCTGAGATGGAAGGTTTTAAGAGTACAATCAAGGGATCTTACCGCTAAAGTAGCCAATTTTGCGTGCTCTTGTTCGGGAGTGTTGATAATGAATGGTGCAAACAGGAATGCATCTATAAAGATATTCAACCCGTAGATCAAACACTTATCCTAAACCCAATCATCACTGTCACCGTCCTGCCGCAATACCGTTTCTCATGGATCTGCAAGAAACTCGGAAGCAACCCGTCGCCGGCTGCTGTCTACGTCTGAATCCTCCCCTAATCAACCTTCCAGAGTTCCCAGAACTCGAGAGATGACACATTCTCACATACATATCACATCTTTTAGATCTCCTTTTTTCTCTTTGTTTCGCTCTTTTCTCTCTCTCTCTCACTCTTCCCCTCCTTTCCCAACTTCCCCGTGTTTCCCTCTCATTCTCCCGGCCAATTATCAGAGAGGCTAATCATTGGAAACGGTTCTTGCACGTATATTTTAAAGTCGACTTCCCCAAGACTTTACAAAAATGATTTCGGTGTGTCTCAACGTTTTTTTGCACATAATGAAGCTCGTTCTGTATCGTGTAAAATGTTCCTCTAATGCGTTCAAGTGGAGTTTTTGATATGAATGATTTATCAGAGAACAGATAAGTCAATCAAGACAACATGCAAGTCAGAATCAATCAATAACCGGCGGCGCTGGTAGAATCGTGAACTCCTCTTTTGTCAGTCTTCCCTTGTTTGTGACATCAATGGTCTTATGCATATGCATGAACCTGAAAATGAACCATATTGAGTTCTAGTCTGAGAACCGAGTGTTTCACTTTTCCGTGACACGGACTGTTTTGATTTCCTCTTGGTGAAACAAATGCCTTCCAGACGTGCAGTTGTGCTCGATGATAAGATCCATCTCGAACCAATCGTCATAGGGTCCATCGTCAGAAGCATATGCGCTGACATCGTAGTTCACTGCCTGGCTGTTATAGACGGTGAATGGGGTCTCTGCCAAATAGTCATTGCCCCTAAAACAATTGTTTGATATTGAATGCTAAGAATTCTCCCTCACGTAAGGTCATTCTCAGTGACGATGACACTGAAGCCGAAGGTCCGATACTCAGTACACAGGATTTGTCCGGTGAAGCGCATCTGGGTAGCGGTAGCGGCAGGAGACATGGACAGCAGAACGGTGCCCAAGAGCAACCAAGATAGCAAGAAGTTGGGAGACCACATTTCTTCGATGGTTTTCTCTGCAATCGAGCCAATATTTAAAGACTGGCCACTAATCGAATAAAACATGGATGGGAATTTTTTTATTGCTCTACCGTATCCCCAGCCTACGCAAAACGGGAATCGGGAGCTTGCTGGGAAAAATAAGAAAAATAAGTCTCCCGTTTTGCGTGGGCTGGGGATACGGTAGAGCAATAAAATATTCCCATCCAGTCGATTAGTGGCTAGTCTTTAAATATTGGCTCGATTGCAGAGAAAACCATCGAAGAAATGTGGTCTCCCAACTTCTTTCTATCTTGGTTGCTCTTGGGCACCGTTCTGCTGTCCATGTCTCCTGCCGCTACCGCTACCCAGATGCGCTTCACCGGACAAATCCTGTGTACTGAGTATCGGACCTTCGGCTTCAGTGTCATCGTCACTGAGAATGACCTTACGTGAGGGAGAATTCTTAGCATTCAATATCAAACAATTGTTTTAGGGGCAATGACTATTTGGCAGAGACCCCATTCACCGTCTATAACAGCCAGGCAGTGAACTACGATGTCAGCGCATATGCTTCTGACGATGGACCCTATGACGATTGGTTCGAGATGGATCTTATCATTGAGCACAACTGCACGTCTGGAAGGCATTTGTTTCACCAAGAGGAGATAAAAACATTCCGCGTCACGGAAAAGTGAAACACTCGGTTCTCAGACTAGAACTCAATATGATTCATTTTCAGGTTCATGCATATGCATAAGACCATTGATGTCACAAACAAGGGAAGACTGACAAAAGAGGAGTTCACGATTCTACCAGCGCCGCCGGTTATTGATTGATTCTGACTTGCATGTTGTCTTGATTGACTTCTCTGTTCTCTGATAAATCATTCATATCATAAACTCCACTTGAACGCAATAGAGGAACATTTTACACGATACATAACGAGCTTCATTATGTGCAGAAAAACGTTGAGACACACCGAAATCTTTTTTGTAAAGTCTTGGGAAGTCAACTTTAAACTATATGTGCAAGAACCGTTTCCAATGATTAGCCTCTCTGATAATTGGCCGGGAGAATGAGAGGGAAACACGGGGAAGTTGGGAAAGGAGGGGAAGAGTGAGAGAGAGAGAGAAAAGAGCGAAACAAAGAGAAAAAAGGAGATCTAAAAGATGTGATATGTATGTGAGAATGTGTCATCTCTCGAGTTCTGGGAACTCTGGAAGGTTGATTAGGGGAGGATTCAGACGTAGACAGCAGCCGGCGACGGGTTGCTTCCGAGTTTCTTGCAGATCCATGAGAAACGGTATTGCGGCAGGACGGTGACAGTGATGATTGGGTTCAGGATCTGAAATTGAGATATGAGGAGCATAAACAAAAGGCATGACGTACAGCGTTCAAGGAGACAAAGTAGAGGCAAGTCCAAGAGAAAATGATGCTTCCACAGCTGATCTCTCCGGTTTCCTGAATAAATGATCAGATGAGATAGTGATCTTCCAAACATACTCTCGGCACAAGTTGACGTTGAATATTATAGATACGGTATGGAAGAAGTGTTCCGACGGTGAAGATAGTGGTCATGAAGATGAAGTAGAAGGTTCTGAGACGAGTAGCCAGGGCGTGGGACGAGTTTGCGTTTTCTAAATGGAGAGTTAAGATGGAGGGTTGTTTTGGATCCTCACCATCAGAGAGTTTGGTCCGGTGGGAAGTGACGACGTTCAGGATGTAAATGGCGACTCCGAGGGAGGTGAGGCTGGGGGCGATGCAGGCAGATACAGTGAAGACAATGTACATGACGACTTTGTTGGGGAGGATCATCAGTTGACGGCAGTCCTCCTCGCATCTAGAATTAGAGGGTTTCTGGGGAACTGCAGCAATTTTGAACTCACGTGAAGCATTCTAGGTACCAGCAGAGGAAGACAAACACGAAACATCCGGCCCAGACGAAAACAGCCAAGGTGACTCCTTTCACTGAGGTCACCATGTTGGCATATCTGAAAAAGATGTGGTTCCTTGTTTTCTGGAGAATGCCCCGATTCCATACCTCAGGGGGAATTTGAAGTAGAGCAACTTGTCGGCGTTGAGGAGGATCAGACTCGCTGACGACGCCGACAATCCGACCCATGTGAGGAACTGAAAACAATAGAATCATTGTGATGTCTGCTCGGTTCCCCTTTTTCGAATCAACAAATCCCCCCTCTCTTCTTCGCTTGTCACATAAAAATAGACGTACATGCTGAGCGACGTTAATCCATTGTGGCGGTTTGATAATTTCCTGTTCGCGAAGTTGCTCGATGGGGTAGCAGAAGCTGGTTAACAACAGGTCGCCCATTGTCATGCTGAGTAGGAAGACGTGAAGACATTCATCACCGGTCGCCCGTTTGATATACTTGACGGCTTTCGTCAGCACGTAAATCTGAAAGCAATCAAAACATGTTATCGTCGTTGGGTAGATGGATGAGAAGGTGCAGTTGTTGAGTAGAATACCAAAAACAATATCTCTCCTGTCTTCTGTCTTTCTAGAGCTGTTAATCGAGAAAGTCTACCTGGAGGAATGTGGAGAAGAAGCAGGAGACGAGGAGGAAGTATTCGAACGACTTCAGATAGTTCTCCATGACACGCATCGTGAGAAACTGAATACAAGGATCATAAAGGCTCGGAGAACTGGAAATTACCGTAGATTCCGTGCAAATTGGTTCTTCTTCCATCAGTGTGAAGTTGTTGTCAAATGTGGCGGCTGTCATCTGGAAAAATGGCCTTTCCGGTCAATAGATCAGAACAGAGACGAGTGGACCAGACGAAGAAGCGTCTCGAATGGAGAAGAGAATTTTTAGAAAAAGAGGGGATGAGCGGCATGGATTCGAGAAATTGCCAGCGACACGACGGATTATCACTTTATCACTATCTTCGATAGATGACATGGAAAAACGAAAGGGAGGAGGAGGAGGAGGAGCATCTCCTTTCGGAAACCTTTGTGAAAAGAAGGGAATGATCCAAAATGATATAAGACTTTGACGTGGCATTGCGGGGAGCGGGGGATTTGCATGTGTCATGCTCCTCTCGCCACGTCACATTGTGTGTTGCAAATTCGCCATCCTCCAGTGCATCTAACCCAATTAGAGAGTGGGGGATGAGATGAGCGAGAAAATGAAATAAAATAAAATAAAAGTTCCGTGTTTCGTGGGTTTTGTCGAGAAAATAGAGAAAGGGAGAGGAAGAGCAGGAAGAGGAGGTCTCTGGGCGGGAGAATAACACCTGTGACACCCTTTCCGGGGCGGCACTTTCTGTACAATATGATAGTGATTAGATTCTAGGTAGATGGTGATAACTAGAAGATAACATGAAGATAACATGTCCTTTGGAAAAACGCTCCATTTGGAATGAAATGGGAACTTTGAGTTGAGTTTCTGACACTGACACACATGTTCAAAGACAGCCATGGAAGGGAGAAAACAAATAAGCGATCATAAAGAAGGTTCTTCTATTCAGAAATCAAGGCACAAGAGGCCATAGGGAAAGATTGGGAAATAGAAGGCGACAAATCAGGTTATTATGTTTCTTGATGTGAGATGAGTGAGATTGAGAGAGAGAGAGAGAGCAGGAGGAGAATAGAAGGGGGAAGGTTCTAATCTAATCGCGAGCGAATCCTCTGACATCACAACCTCAACTGGGGTTCAACCAGATTCATAGAGCAGCAAAATACGGAAGAGAAGCGTGTGAAAAGAGGTGTGAGTAAGTCACGCCCGTCCGTCTCGCGCACTGATTGTAGTCCTGGATTCCAGGAATGATGCCCCACCACGACATCGTGTACACACCTTGGGGCCCCACGAAAGAGCTATTTTTGGCATTCCTAATCCCCGCTTCTCGTGACACTAACACTACAACGATGTCGTGGGAATTTTGGGGCATAGTTAGGTGCAAATGTTTCTCGCTCGAATTGTGAGCTGTAAAACGCAAAATCTTGATGCTCCCAAGGATTCTGGAAGACGTGCGGCTTTGGAATGGAGAATGGGCACCAACACAAAACTCATCTCATCTTGGATTTATTTTGAGGTTGTTGAGGGCAAAGAGAAGGAGGGAGGGCAAGAGAAGAAAAGGCGGGGGGTGCGGGGACCTCAACCCACACGAATAATTGATGTCAACTGGTAGTGATTTCTTCTCATTCCCGAAATACCTTTCTCTCGGGTGAAAGGGGAGAAGTGGAGTGGAAGCAGCGAAGTGAAACTAGACCTCTGGGGCATTGCACGTACTCTCAAGTTCACGTGTTCTAGACTAGACGTGGATTGATCTAGGCTCGGATTTGGGGAAATCGGGTTTCAGACTAAGCCGTCCGAAGGAGAAGATCGTTAAGGTCGGAGAAGTGCTGACTTTTAGACCCGAGATATTCTGGGGATCTTATTTTCTGGCTTCTTCTTTGTAGGCTATAGGAAAAACGCTGTTAAATTCTGCACGGTGATTCGCTGCAATCTTGGATCCGGCGTCGTGCAGACATGCGTAATAAATAAAAGATAAAATGTAGACATGGACCGAAAACAATGGGGGGAGGAATGGAAACCGGGAGAAAAAAACTAATTGCTGGAATTGAATGGAATGGACGCCTGGACAAGGCTAGCCGAAAAACCAAACCGATGAGAACAAATGTAGGCCGAAATGGGAAAATATCGGTAGTAGCAGTAGCAGCAGCAGAAAAAAACAACAAATAGCAATTGCAATTGTGGAAAAAGGAAGAAAAAACAGAGGAAAACGTTCCTCGCGAAGGTACCGGGACTCGTTTTCCACTCTTCACCGTGGATTAGGCCGACAACTTTTTGGGATTAGACAGAGGGTATTACGGAACTGTAATTGTTTCAAGGCGGAAGGAAGGAAAATTGGAGGAGGAAAACAGAGAATGGGCAGGACAGTGGGAAGAGGGAGGAGAGAGGAGAGGGAGAGCTTGCAGCTTTTTCTAGAAGGAAGAAGGATTTTTTTTGTATTAGAGGCCCTTCTTGTAGTCTCATGTGGTTTGTATTTGAAATGGGTTGGAAGGAAGATAAAGAAGCAACAAATTTTGTTGGTTTCTCAAGACAGATGCTTCAGAAGACTTCCGCTTGGAGGTATGACGTGGCATCACCAAATCAGGTGGGCTTGATTGTAGGGTTGGGGTAATAGTGGTATTAAACTAGAAAAAGCCTCCTTTTTCCGGGGAAGGGGGAGTTTGAGAGTTCAGAATTTTCTAATACCAAGTGTCATTTGCAATATCGAGACCGAGGTGTGAGGAAAACGGCAACTTTCCCACGGTCTCGGTTTTCTTGGACCAGGAATGTTATCGAAATAAGGGGTAGAGAGAGCGCAAACAAAATGAGAGAAAGAAGAGAGTTGTCGGCGGGGCTAATTACACGAGAACATCACGATGACTTGATTGCCGAATCGCATGTCAGAGGGGAGAAGCTAACTTTTTGGTTTTCCGGGGGGCGGGAAGATTTTGAAGTTTTTGAGAGTTTTTTCGCCAGAGAATCTTCAGAACGTGGGAAAATTGCAGTGGAACGGAACGAAACGGAATGAAACGATCTACGTCTGAGCGCTAGGGCTCGAGCGGTGGGATTTGACGTAGATGGAGATTTGGAGAGCTTGAATAGAGTTTAGCCGTTTTTGCAGGGGGAAATTCCAGACTTTTCCTGTGATAACAAAACTCCATTGGACTAGACGATTGGAGAATTTCGTACACTTCAAGACTAGATAATCGGTTCGGAAGGTCAGACAACTTGATGAAAGAAGAGCTCGAATCCATTTCTAGAGCTCAACGAGATCAGGTTGTCCAGCGAACCTTTCAGTGGTAAACAGGAAGGTGAAGAAACGTATTTAGAGAAGGATACATGGTGAAAAGGTGTTTTCGAAAGTAGAAAACTGGTCGAAAGATTACGCTTCCGCTTACTAATACCAGTGGGGGTAGTCGGAGAAAAGATGTTTGATAGCTCAAAGTATACACGCTTTACGTGGGAACTAGTCTAGGGTAAACTTGGGTGTTTCACTAGAAAGAGAGAGGAAAAATTGGATCTGGAACCTTCAAAAGCTGCAATCCGGAAAACACTGCTCATTGTCCGCGAAAAGGTTGGGCGAAAAGTTGTGCGGGCTAAGAAATGAGAACCCGGCCCGAAATTGGATTGGGAGATGGGAGATGAAATGGGAAAGTGGGGCGGTGGCGGTGGCGGGCACGGGGGTGTCTCGGAAAACAAAGCAAAATGTTCTTTGCCAATGCAAATGCGCCGGTAATTGTTTGATCTTGGATCATTCGAGGTGTGGAGGTGGGAGTGACATCAGTAATTGTGCTCCGACAAAAAGAACTCGCTAGGGCTAAACAGGGAAAGAGGGCGTTTAATTTGTACTCGAAATGACATTAGAAGGCACAAATGGATTAGATAATCGTCATTTTGCGTGAGAGGAGGGCGTGTAGACGCAAAAACACAAAACGGGGGGCTCGCCGTTTCACTGAATAAGGTTCTCTCTTGGGAGAGAAAGGGAAGGGCGGATAAATCTGGGCGCATGTTTTGTGAACTTCTCTCACACTTTTTGGTGTTTGGGGGGATGTTTCGAAAAGGTTCTTTTCTTGCTGGAAAATCAATTGAGATTACCAGAAGATGATTCTGATGGGAGAGATAATGGCAAGTTTTGCGTTGGGCGAGGAGTGGAGCGCCATCCGAAAATAGATATTTTCGGGGGGAAACTAGACGGAATCTTTCTCTTTCTCTCTGTTATTTCAGACAGAAACAACAACGAAGTGCACTGAAGCAATTATCCCATGCCTTCGGAGGGCTTCCCCCGTCGCCGTTCTGGGGACTCTCTAAGGAGGAAGTGGGTTATTTGAATACATTTGGAGAGATAGACTATTTGGTCGATCAGTGAGTAGGAACGCTCAGAGCCAAGAATTATCGAGGGGAGTGGGGAAGTAGGATTGTTCTGGAAAGAAGCCATTTTTGGAATAGCGCGCAAATGCGGTTACTGGCACAATGCCAAGCACTAAAAGTTCGCCGAGTTCGCTACCGTAGGCCGGCCTCGGGCTTCGTTAAAGTGGTTCGCACAGCAAAAACATTGTAAAACCTCGGGGAAAGACCCAGAGTGTCCCGCTTCCTCTTCCTTTCCACTCTTTCTGTCCGTTTTTTGAAGCGAACAAATCTAATTCCAGTTTTTCTGACATTCTCAGCCGAATTGTGTTACAAGTGCACAGACTCATAAACAAGACAAACTTTGGGCTTTAAAGACGACGACGAAATGAGAAGGAGATCGAAGGGGGAGAAATCCAGGGGAGTCGAGGGGGAATCGAGGGGAAAGCAGAGGGGAAATATCAGCGAGATTAAACACTAGAATAGATCCAGACCAGATGGAAAAAGGTAGGATAAGCGGGCGACGAAGCGGCGGGGGGATTAGCGGATGGGGGGCTGTGATTGCATTTGGATTGTGATTGTGATTGTCCGCTTGTTATCCGTCAAGTGAGAATGGAAAACACGGAAGATACATAGTAGATCAGAAGAGAGGAGGGAGATCCAAATCCGCGAGTGAAATGTACTCTGCATAATGGGGAATAATCGAGTGAGACGAGACAGCAACGACAATTCTCTCCATTTTGCAAAGCACAAAAATCCGTGCAGAGGCGGCGGGGGGCAATTATGGAAACAATGCCCGGAAATCCGGGAAACCAGAGTGAAGAACGCAACATAAACTTTGGACGTAAACATAGAGGGGCCCTATAGACAAAACAAAACATACATTGATTTAAAATAGAGTGAAAAACGTGGAAGAAGTGAGAAGAACCCGGGCGGAAGAGAGGGGGGAATCCTTTGCGCTCAGAAATTCATTGAGATTGGTGATTCGGTAATATGGAATGAGGAACGCATGAGTAAATGAAGTGTGACGCATGTTTCAGGGGGGAAGATTACGGAGAGAATGACCAGATGATAATGGCTTGGGGATGAGTCATTTTCTAAAATGGATATCAATTTGTACGTGAGAAATGGGAAAAATAGTTATCAGTAACTAGTGGTTATACCGGGAAAGTGTCAGACGCGGCGCAGTGACAAAATGATAACAATAATAGAAATCTGACACCCTTTTTGAGTCACAATCAATGGATAGATCCGAAAATAAACCAGAGTGTCTGCTTCTAGGCTCTTTTCGAAGAAATAGCTCCAATTAGGGGAAAAAAGTATATAAGGTAGGTTCAGAGAGGGAAAGGAGGCTTGCTCACTCGTAGATCAAAAGAAAATTGCATTGTTTCTCTTGAAACCAAGAATTCCGCTAGACTCGGCTGGAAGGAAGCGCCATGCGTCGGGAAGATGAAAAGCACCTGACTTTCGAAGAAATGCCAAGTTTCTGAACGCTTTTTGTTGACATTCCGGATAAGCGGATGAGAATCAGTGGGCGGTGAGGGTACAAGCTGAAGATTCTTTCCAGCGTACAAAATGAGTAGTTTGGCTCCGGAGCCCGCCGGGGCGCTTCCAAGAATGCGATATGGAAAACGTGGGAATCGTGGGAATCGCGGAAAACAGACTACAATCGGCATTTCATAGAAGGCCAGATTTCGACACCTGTTCATAGGAATTTTTGTATTTTGAGAATATCATAAATACATAGCGAAAAGGTGTTTGGAATAGCATGAGGAACAGGTGGAAATCGCGGCAGACTGTCTTGGAGTCTGGATCAAAGGTTTCTAAGAAGAGCCTAAAGAGCCTTGTTCTAGATATAGCCGGAATACTGGGATTTTGGGGAAACATGTTAGATTTGTTTGGAAAAAAAGAACTAACACCGGAAAAAAGATCTTAAAACACTTTTGAATTTGCCACGTGGTTTTTTCTGGCTCGGGAGAAGCCCCTGAGATTCCAGAACCCAGTCGTTGAAATAGCCCCGCAACCGAGAAGAGCTCTGCCGGAGAACCATTACAGTTCGAGATTGATAAGAGATAAAAAGATAAGAGATATCAAAAAGATGTCAACAGCAAACTTGTAGATCATATCTAGGACTATAAGTTTACTGTTGAAAACAATTTGATATCTCTTATCAATCTCGAGAAATAGTGATTCTCCGGCAGAGCTTTCCTCGGTTGGGGCCGTTTCAGGAGAACCGTGGCTTAATAGAACTATTGAATGATTGATTTCACATACCAAAAAAATCCAAAAATTTCTCCGGGATTCCGGGAAAAAAATGTGAAAAATCCCGAAAAATTTGCGTGTGAAAGCCGAGAAAAAAAGTGTACTTCAAAACCTTTGACCACGCGAAGTAGAAAACGTCCGAAATGTGTCAAACTAAAGTGAATTTGTAATTAGTCTCCCGAAGTTCACCCGCAAGTTTCACGAGCCCGTTTGGTTGGTTATCCGAGCAAATTCTGTCGATAGGCCAACCGAGAGAGACGCTTGATGTGTTGTGACAAAATGAGTTCGTTTGAACCAGTCACTTCTCGAAATTCGTGGAAAGGGGGGGCGACCTATTTACACACACGTCGAAGAGTATTTCTGGTGAAAAAAAGTCAGAAAACGACAAAGAAAGGTCTCTATTTTTGTCGTTCATTGATATCAGTAACAAATAAAAACAGCGAAATAAAAT
This sequence comes from Caenorhabditis macrosperma, assembly GCA_963932285.1. NCBI lineage: Eukaryota > Metazoa > Nematoda > Chromadorea > Rhabditida > Rhabditidae > Caenorhabditis > Caenorhabditis macrosperma. Next base: position 5,347,467 of record OZ010618.1, read on the forward strand.
GAATCATTTTGTTTTCACAGTTTCAATACGTAATAAAACACCGGCGATGATCGCGGTGGACAGGCGCCAGGCGCCGGGGAAGTGTACACACAGGGGAGGGCGGACAAGACGTGCAGTCATGTCCGAGTGGTTAAGGAGATTGACTAGAAATCAATTGGGCTCTGCCCGCGTAGGTTCGAATCCTGCTGACTGCGGTAGCTTTTTGCAAGCTTCGTTGAATGATTGGACATGAGGAGGGGATTTTTTCATGAATGGATCGGGTGAATGGACTGGAATGGGCAGCCGCACTTTGAATCCCAAAATAGACGTTCATAGGATCTCGAAAAGGGTCAGTGCCACCAAGAAGCATGTACACACCCTAAATCCGATCCGACCATGCGGTGCGGTTAAAAACGCGTCGCCTCCCTCTCCTCTCCTCACGCGCACAAATTTCGAGCCGGAAATTCGATTTTCAACCCATCCCTGCCATTGTTATTCTCATTGTTCACGGTCCAACCGGATTGATTCTTGTGTTTTTCATGACTCTAGAGTGCCTATGTTAGGGGGAGATAGGGGGAAAAGCGGACTGCTCACTGTTCCATTCATACTCTCTACTGGAAGCGCGGTCAAAAATGGAAATTGGAATAGGATAGGAAAATGGGGACAAAATGGCAACAATGCGAGTCAATTTCCACTGGGGAAAGAACACGTTTGTCTCGTCTCCTCAGCCCCCTCTAGAGTTCAAACCATTCCGAATTTCGAATATCCCTTTCTCTCTCTCCATATCTCTTTCTCTCTTCTCCCATGTATTAGTCATTCATTCACGGGTTCGGTTCGAGGTTGGCAGTCGAACCGGGAGCAAAACGGTTTTGGTGAAAGACACGAAATCTGCAGAAAACACGTCTATAATCCCGTGTCCCTGCGTTTTCTTCTATTCTCTCATTTGTTAATCTATTTCTAATTCAAAACCTAAATCCCACTGATAATCGCGGAAGATGTTCGAATTGCTACTTGGATCGAAGAATGTGTCGTATCCGTTTAGGGTAAGGTTTTAGCTCTAATGTTTTGATCTCCCAGAGTCTACCCGAAAAATATATCTCTTCTTTTCTCCAACCCTCTTAAAACCTAACTTCCGCTTCAAAGTGCCAAATGTTTCCTCGTTTTCTCACTGACATCATTTTGGAGGTTCTCAGGACCTAGGTCCTATGCGGTCCGCGGTCCTACCCACTCCCATCATTCCATAATTGCCTCTTAAAGATAAAATATTCATATTTTCCCCCCAGACGCCCTCGACCTCTTCCTCCTATTCTCCTCCACCATCTCCACCGCTTTCTGACATTCTAGACTGACCGAAACAAAACGACACCAAAAACGAAAGCGTCGGCACCGAAATTAGCTCAGTTCTAGTTCGAAGAGGCGTCGGGGAAACACCCCACTATTATTGTCGTCGTCGTCGTTGTCTCGGTTTGTGGGCGCGCATGCTCACGCGGATTCAGTTATAGAAAACGAAAGACACGCGGAAATAGTGGGAGGAAAGAGGGAGAAAGTGCATGATTCTTCGGAGCATCCCTCACAGTTGTTCTTTGTCCCGTCGCCCGCCTCCTTCTCCATTTTCGGAAAGTCGCTTCAAAAGCGGAATTAACTTTTCTCCGTGAAAAGTGACATGAAGAATGCGCTTCCGTTTTGCGCCTTTGAAACTCTTCAATTTCACGTAGTCAGAGTCCAGATTTTCTTAACCCCCCCCCCACCCCCCACATTCCTAGACAAAGTTTCTAGTGTTTTGAGATGCCAAGTGTCACGCACAGGGTCCCCACTTCCCCCTAGAAGGTTCGGAATTTGAAGTGACATCATCTTCCTTCAAGAAATGGAACATTCCGTTTCCGGAGTGTGCTCAAGGTTGGGTTGGCTTTAAAGAAGCTCCCATTCAGTCCTAATCCTATCCGGCGGATCTGCAAGTGACAGAAAATGCGAGAAAGGTCATCGAGCGAGTAGTGTTTCACTGTGATTTCTGGAATTGCCAGCTCACTCCTCCTTCTCCCCCTTCTCCTCCAAAGGCACCAATTCATTTTGTTGGAAGCTCAAAACAACAGCATCTCTCGCGTTTCCCTTTGAAATCACATCCTCTATAATTGAACATCTCTCTCTCTCTCTCCCCCTCTCTCTCTTTCATCCTTTCTCTCTCTATTCATTCCCAACTCTTTGCCGAATGGAAACCCCGTGATTTCCTATTTGTCTGGCGCTACTTTGAAACATTGCTCTCACCACCGCCAGTTATTCAAAAACCCTCCTTTTTTCCCACGAACCCAGTCATCTCTCTAGCCATCATAAATGCTAAACTAAACCCTCAAAAACAAATAATCGGGAGGGCCCAATCAACAACATTTTACTCATTCGGGGAGTTATGATAATGATGGTAGATGTGGAATCCCAGTAGATCTTCCCCTGTTATTGCTTATTACTGAAAATGTGCAGGTAAAGCCAGTCGCTTCCCATATTCCCCGTCTAGCCTACCAAACTGAAACCAAGCGTAATGGATCACTCTTACCCGGTACTCGACATCCTGCGGCGGCTGACACCGGTAAAAAAGTTCAACCAGGCACCTCATTTCCCGCACAACCTTTACCCCCCTTGAACCTTTCCGGTATGAGTAACCCAGAGGAAACGTTTCTGGTTCAATGAACCCCACGAAAAAAAGTGTGTCACTTTCACAGCTCGTTGAAATCGGACACTCATTAATCTATTCACTTTCCGCCGTTTTTCTCGCCTTTCCTTCTCCTCCCCCTATCGTCTTCCTCACCCCTAATTAGCATAGGAGAAAGAAAACAGACACGACGAGTCAATGGAGAATGACTTATTCACAGTGTTTGTCACGGAGAACTTCTTGAATTACAGACATTTTCATATTCCTTTCTTCTTTGTTTTCAGATGAGTGACAACATGCTGGAAGTGTGCAAGAACGCCACCGACCGATGCGATTGCCTCGCTTTCATGTGCCCGATTGTTTATAACAACTCGGAAGAGCTCAAAGAGTCATGTTTCATGGAGCATTGTTTCCTCTCGAAGAGGGCGCTGGATGATGTGGCGCTTTACAAGGTCAGTTGTTTGGGGACGGAGGCATGTTCAGAGATCTAGACCGTATCAGGTCTTGCAGCGATTATCTAGAAATAGCTTTTGGGGAATAACACATTGGTATTCGAACATCACGAAGAGATTGGCAGAGATCGTTTCTACGTATATCTGATAGCGTATCACTCCCAAGCGGTTCTAAATGCCACCGGGGACTCGGTAGAGCTCAAACTTCCAGTTATTGCTTGTTAATGAGATCCCAAGTGTTTGCTATCTTGCAGATGATATTCTGTTACGTAGACCCTCTAGACTGAATGTAGATCATAATTTGGTCATCGGTTAGTAACTGATACGACCGACGGATTAGTGTTTGATGCATCACGAAAACTTCATGACCTTGACCTTGAAGCTATTATAGAACGGACTACTATTGGAAGCCAGGGAAATTACCCCGCGATTGAGGAAAGCTGCTGCCGGAGGATAATTAAATCTCGAGATTGATAAGACATATCAAAAACTTGTCAACAGAAAACTTATAGTCCTAGTTATGATCTACAAGTTTGCAGTTGACAACTTTTTGATATCTCTTATCAATCTTGAGATATAATGATTCTCCGGCAGAGCTCTCCTCAGTTGTTGAAAAGATCAGTTTCGCTTATTTGTCCCCCTAGTTCCGAGTGTTCAAGGATCCAAAAAGATACCAAAGAACAGCACCATCTAGAGTACAGGAACTCACACCGGAAACCATCCCCACCGCCAATTTCCTCCCCACGGCGCTTCCTCCCGCACACAATGTGCGAAATCGCATTACTATATCACGCGGATAGCCGAAAATGGAGCCACAGCCCACACTTTGTACCCAAAGAACAATCAGTAGCTAGAAAACAAAGAAAGGGAAAATAAGAGGATTTTGAGAAATGAAAAAGGGAAAGGGAAAGAGAAAGAGTCGAGCGGAACGGACCGGAAAGCGATTCCGGAGAGAAATGGATGGAGAGAGATGGAGAAGTGGGGGTAGGATGGATAGAGAAGAAAAAATAAGATTACGATGAGAAGATTTGAGGATTTTTCAGGTGACCGCGCTTTATATTCTCATTTTCCTGATTGGAGTGATTGGAAATACCACCACTTGTTTGGTCATGAAGCAGCATCCGCTAATGAAAACACACGCCAGGTACCCGAATAGTAAAATGAGGTTCTCCTATGTCTCTATAGCATGTACCTAATGAACCTGGCAGTTTCTGACCTGGTGACTCTGTGTGTGGGGCTTCCGTTCGAAGTGATGATGAATTGGAACCAATATCCCTGGCCGTTCCCGGATTATGTGTGCAATTTGAAAGCGCTTATTGCAGAGACTACAAGGTGAGGCAAAAATAAGATAAGCAGCAAAATGAGGGGGTTTTTCCAGTTCGGTGTCAATCCTAACTATCCTTATATTTGCTATCGAGCGCTATGTGGCAGTTTGTCATCCGTTGTTCCTGATGAAAGTGCAGCCGTTTAAGAGAAATGTGAGTTTGAACAGAGAGAAAGAGAAATCTAGAAAAAGTTGACACAAGGCCCCGGAAGTTTTGCCATGCCAAACTTCAAGCACTCGGATTTGCTTATGGATGAGAAAATTTTACTCACGATTCTCAAAAGGGGAACGTTTTCCTATTTACCAAAACATTCTCGCCTTGATATTTGAGGAATATGGGATTAAAATGCACTTCACTTCAGATTGGTTCAATCATCGGCTTCACATGGGTATTTTCGATTCTGTGCGCAATGCCGTTTGCCATCCATCACCGTGCGGATTACATGATGAAAAGCTGGCCGGGAACCGAGAATAACGAGCCGGTGAGAAGGGGAAAAGTTCAGGAACTCATGAGAAATGCGAGTTTCCAGGTGAAATCCTCGAAACTTTGCATGATCGCGGTGATTTTCGAGCCGAAGCTGATGGGAACTTTCAAAGTGAGTATTGGTAGATCAAATATTGAACTTTTCAACTTTCACCATTACTCAAGCATTGAAAATGCATAACTTTCAGGCGCTATTCCATTTCTCGGCCATCGCGTTCTTTGTAGTCCCACTACTCACGATACTCATTCTCTACGCTCGAATTGCGTGTAAGGTAAGTAAGCAGCGAAAATGGATGAATCTCGACGAGAGAAGGCATTATCACGGTTGCGTGAGCCGAGTTCGCGTGACATTCTTTTGGGAGGGAAGAGAAGGGAAAAAAGGGTTTCAGACGGCTTCCGAAAGCGAAACATAGATGTTTTTCAAAAACAAAATCACCTGTTCTTCTTCTTCCAGGTGTCGAGCAATAGGACAATCCAACAAGGGGAATTCGATATCACTGAAGAGCTGCAAATGAGAATCAATGCGATTTTGTGTAGGTTGCGGAGAAATGAGCGGAAGGGAAAAGAGGGGAGATGAGGGAAGGGATTGAGGCGGAAGAATGTGTAGGTTGCTAGGCAGAGTACGAATTCCAGATTATCGACTGAAACATGTTTTTTCTTGGAACCCGATAAAGCGTTAATCATAGGAAAACAAGCACCCTGGATCCAGGGAAGATGTGGCCTTCCTCTACTTCACATCCGCCGCCAAAAACTAGCTAATCGCATTTCCCCCCTTAACGTTTCTCTCTCTCTCATTCCACTAATCGACCTAAAATCAGTGGCTCCGTACTGCAGGTGCTATCGTTTCCGCCTTCTTCATCTGCTATCTCCCGTTTCAAATGCAACGTCTTCTCTTCTTCTACGTCGACAATGAGGTGATCTTGACGTGGATCAACCAGTATTTCTACTTCATTTCGGGTAGGTTTTGGGCAGTTACAGGAGGGAGAAAACGAGAAAAAGGGAAGAGAACGAGAACGACAATATTTTGTCGGGGAGGCGAATCGTATTTTGTCTCAATATCTCGATTTCCTCGCGATATACATACAAAACAAACGAAAAATACAAATTCAGGATTCCTATTCTACTTGGCCACAATCATCAATCCGATCGCTTACAATCTCGCATCGAGCCGCTTCCGGAGAGCGTTCAAGGACATTATCATGAGCTACTGCTGGAGGGGGAATGCGAACGGATATCCCAGATATTCGATTAGCAAGTATAGCTTGTGAGTGATGCTTATATAGTGGGGGAGACATCTGAAAACCACGTCATTGTGTGGCTGAGGCAATTATCTTTTTTGACGTGGGAGTTGATGCTGTTCTTCTAGATTTCTGAGATGAATTGGCGTCAGGATACTACAAAGGTGAAGGGGAACATCATTCCACGTCACTGGGTGATGAGATTTTCGAAACTGCCTCCGAAATGGCTCTGCAGCCAAGGAGAGCTCTGCCGGAGAATCATTATATCTCGAGATTGATAAGAGATATCAAAAACTAGTCAACTGAAAACTTATAGTCCTAGTCATGATCTACAAGTTTGCAGTTGACAATTTTCTGATATCTCTTATCAATCTCGACGTATAACGATTCTCTCCGGCAGAGCTCTCCTCGGTGATGGCATCCAATAGTTATGAGGCAAGAACAAATAACAAATTTAGGCGTCTGGAAACTCAACCATTGGTAGATCACTGTTTCCTGAAGATATTTTGTTCCTCCACCTCTCAATTTCATATTTTTCTTCCAGAGCCCACACCCCTCTCCGCCAAGCGATGTCTTCCAACCGTACTCCAGCCTTCGAGCCCACCGTCCACGCCTAATCACCCCTTGTACACATTTGTATCTATATATTTTGCCCTTCTCAGATAGTTCGTTCCATTCGATTGTAGTCTAATTACGGGAGTCACCTGCATTATATTTGGTTGGAGAATAAAAAAGGTGTTTTGTGGAAATCCCCCCGGAATCCCGGAATCCCCTATGGTTCAGTGAACTTTAGTCTAAATTTGAAGTCGGAAGGAGAGGAAAAATATTTGAGGAAAAATGTAAAGTAACAAGTTTTGTGTTTGTGTGAGTACGTGTTTCTATTTATTTCTTTGATTTTACACCCGCGTTTAGTTCCTGTTCTGTTCCGGAGGGCCCCCCTCCTGGGAAACCCGAGATGCTTCGTTCCCATGCCTTTCCCCCCTCTTTCATTTGTCAGGTGTAGGTTTCTTTCCGGCGCCGCGGGCCAACCTTTATCTTTCACCTCGTGCATTCCTCCCCATTTCTCTCATCCTTGGAATTTGCTCATCAAATTGTTGTGACGATTACCCCCGGCAGATAGAGAAACGGAGAGACTTCTTCTAACCGATCTATCTTCTTTTCGTCCCCTCACTTTTTTGCGCTGCCCTGTGCTGCCTCCACTCCTACCAATATCAAAATATCTGTTGGAAGATGGAGAGAAAGGGGGAGGGGAAACAAAAAAGTGTCAGTGGCACACACACAGAATCAAGGCGTCTGTGACGGACGGAAACGAACAATTGGCACCCATTGAGAAGAGTGAAAAACGGAGAGAAAGAGCAACTGAACAGATTGAAGAAGCTGCAAAAAGTGTATTATATCGGATGAGTGTGTGTGTGTGTGTGTGCCACATCTCTCTTCTCCCGTGAGCCATCCGACGTTTTGCCTCCCGCGCGCTTCTCACATTCAAACCACCCTCCGCTAGGGGGCGATATCGGAACCCCATCAACAACTCGTTTATTACTGCTTTATTGCACTTTGTGACAAGGTTCCCTGGTGTAGGTACTAGTAAACTTTATGTTTTTATAGATATTGGATCTCAAAAATCACGTTTTTCCTGGGAATGCCATTGGATTACTGTATCAAGGCGTTTGGCGTTTGAGTTAGAGAACCAACGGTTCTGCTAATTCCGGTTTTCCGGTTTCTGAATGTCCGTTTCCCTGACTTTACGATGTCGGCGATCTACTGCGATTTAATCGGTGGTCACGATTCGCGGCCTCTGGATCCTCGAAAAAACGCAGACTTCGAAAACGAGACACCCCTAGGATGCCATGTAAAGTATTTGTTACATTTTGGGATCAGGATAACTCTAACCAACTCAAACTGCCCTCTTCCCACCTCTTTCTTCTCATCTCTCCCTCTCGCTCCCCCTCTCTCTCTTTCTCATTTTCTTGCCATCATTCCTCCTGCCATTTCGTCTCGTTATCAGATCAACTCTACTCCCACCCCCCTCCCAGCTCCCCATCTTTTCTTCTGATCTTTTTTGCACTTCATCTTCGCTACCAACCAAACAGCAGTCATTTTGAAGGTACCAACTCAGCATCGGAGAGAGCGGGTAACAAAAACAGCCGGAAATGGCGATTGTTGCGCAGGGAGTTTCGACGCTCGTCACGACCTTTCAGAAAACGTTCAAAGGTATGTGAATAGAGTTTTCGTCGTACACTTTATGGGGTCACAAGTGTGTTTCTTTTCGCACTATTGGGACCACATGGGAGATATTCTTTATTCGCTTGTTTTCCGCTGGGAACTCGCTATTCTTTGATGTTGTTCTTCAGAATGGTGAGATCTGCGTGTGCAGGTGAGTGAAGGGCTGAAACAGTCGCGAATTTTCCAGGTAGTCCAGGTGTACACTTTTTCTTTGAAACTCTCGAAAATTGGTTGAAAATTGGCTCCTCGCCACACTAAAATTACACTTTGTGGTGGCTAATTTCGATTTTATTGCATCGCCCCTTCTCTTGGATATGAATAATTACACTTGAGGCCAGCGCTACGTAGTAATATAACAACTGTGTTTATCCCACCCTCGAGAGAGACAACTGAAGAGTTTTTAGGCCTGCTTCCATTGATCATCCTTATCATCTACACTATCATTGGAGCATGGATCTTCTGGATGATCGAAGGAGCCAACGAGCGAGATATGCTCATTGAGCAGCAGAAGGAGAGAGATGACTTGATTAGAGTAGGGAAAAGGGGGGAATTTGGTGTTTTAGACATGAACCTTTACAGAGAACTGTTTACAAGATCAACCAGCTTCAAATCAAAAGACAGCGGAAGTTAATGTCGGCTGATGAGGAGTACAACAGAACTGCCAAAGTGCTCACCACCTTCCAAGAAACCCTGGGAATCGTTCCACCAGATTTGGAGAGAGATGTGCATTGGACCTACCTTGGCTCTATCTTCTACTGTATGACCGTCTACACTACCATTGGTATCACAGGGTCTATAGAGCCAAGTATATCTGAAAACCTTTCAGGATACGGTAACATCGTCCCTGGAACATCCTGGGGTCGCTTTGCCACTATCCTCTACGCATTCATCGGAATCCCGCTCACAGTGCTCTGCCTCTACTGCTTGGGTACCTTGTTCGCTAAGATCTGCCAGTTTTTGTGGAAACTGTTCTTGAAGTCGACCAGCAAAATCAACAAGAACTTGTCGAAGAAGGTAGAACAAATTGGGAGGGCTATAAGCTGAACATTGAACGTTACAGATCTCCGAAGCCGCTGAGAACATTGAAGAGGGAACAACTGTGAGTAGCTTTAGTGATAAGAACCTCCAGGTTAATCAATAACAATTCAGGCCATCACCGCACCAACTGAGGAAGATGGACTTCTCTCCTTCCCAATCTCTGGCCTCCTCGTTGTCACCGTCATCTGGGTCATCTTCTGCGCCGTCCTCTTCGCTTTCCTCGAGGACTGGGACTTTGGAACTTCTCTCTACTTCACCCTCATCTCCTTCACTACCATTGGTTTCGGTGATATCCTCCCTTCGGACTATGACATCATGCCAATTGTCGGAATCTTGCTCCTGATTGGTCTCTCTCTGGTTTCCACTGTCATGACTCTGATTCAGCAGCAGATTGAAGCTCTGGCTACTGTAAGTTTAAAACGGTTCTGTGACCAACAGTGAATGTGGTTTTCAGTCTATGAAAGAAAACATCGACCAGGATTACGCTCGCAATATGAATAGAGATGATGACGATGAGATTCTCGAAGGAGAAGATGGTTTGGAAGGCGAGAAGAAGGGCTTCGGCTCTGTCGTCTCCAAAATGAGCTGGCACAAGAGAGCCCTCTACTCTCTTCTCCCGGAGAACCAGAAGAAGCAGCTCGAGAAGCATTCGGAGAAGAAAATGGGTCGGAAGAGTATCAAGGTTCAGACGGATAGCGATCTTTTGGAAGTGAGTCTCACTAATTAGCCCTTGTTGTTGTCGACACGTAGTCACACTGGCACTCATTTAGACACTCATCCGGGAGGAAATTCTCAAGGCGGAGCTGAACAACGAGATGCACAAGTTCACTGGACCACGCTCCCAACAGCCGAAGCTCGTTTATTCGGACGTTCGTGAGAAGGAGGTGCCGATTGAGGTCGTCCGTGTGGAGCATTTCAACCATGGAAATGACGACTATTTGGAGCATGATATCTAGACGTTGTCATTTGAATACCCTCTTAAAAACACTGTCCTAGTGTTGCGATTAGTTACAGGCATACATAAACCAACAGAAAATGTCTCGATTCCGAGAAAAGTCCCGAATTCCGCGTGCCACTAAGCCTACACCCACTAAAAACCGACGAAATCACAAGTAGCCTTTCTCAATTTTTTTTCCTTTCATTTTTCAAAAAACTGCCTTTCAACTGTTCTTTCTCTCTTTCTTTGACTCTTCTTTTTCTCTCCACTCTTAATTTTTTTTATTTTTTCAATTTTGCATATTTCTCCTTTTATTTGAACTTTCATATTTACCCAAATAAATCGAAAACTGGAACACACAAACCGGACTACATAGTAGTCATGATAACATCGATAAGAGACTGTAGAGACGCAGATAGTGAGACTAATAAGGGCAACAACGGCCACAACGTGTTGACAACTACACCATACTCGAAATTTCGGCCAATTTTCTCCAATTGCCACTCATTTTTCCCGCGTTTCCGACTTTCTGTTGGCTCCTTCTATTGATATTCTGCTACTATACAGTTCAACCCATCCAGCAATGTCTCGGCTTCTATCTGGCATCAAAGTCTTGGAATTGGCCGGTCTCGCTCCTGTTCCACATTGCGGACTGTTATTAGCTGATTTCGGGGCAGACGTCACAGTTATCGACAAGGTTTGTGATTTTTTTGTGAAATGCTAATGGACATTGAACTTTAAGAAACATCCCGTAGTCGAACAACGCCTAAATCGTGGGAAAACCATGAAAGAGTTTGATCTACGAAAATCGGAGGATTTCAATAAGGTTTGCCGACGGAACTGGTGTCTGAGTCTACAATTACTCAGGTCCGTGAACTATGCAAAACCAGTGACGTCTTGTTAGATCCGTACCGCCCTGGAACGCTGGAGAAGATGGGTTTGGACCCTTTGACACTGTGGAAGGACAACAAGGGTCTTATCATTTGCCGGATCAGTGGATACGGACAAACTGGGCGGATGAGTCAAGAGGCCGGACATGATATCAATTACGTTGCGATGAGTGGTAAAAAACCTTCCAATCAGCTAGAAAGCACTCAAAATCCATAGTTTCTCAGGAATGATGCCAGTATTCGCTGGAGCTGAATCTTCTCGTCCCTGGCCTCCCGTCAACATGCTAGCCGATTTTGCTGGCGGCGGCTTATCCGCCGCATTTGGCATCGTATCAGCTATTCATGCGAGAACCCACAATGGTACGCTCTTTTCTTGCTTTTCACCCCCCGACAGAGTTTTTTTGTCAGGTGGCAAAGGTTGTGTGCTAGATTGCTCAATGACAGAAGGAGTTGCTTATTTGGCATCGTTCGTCCAACACTATTACGACCAGTCACACTTGTTTACGGACAAGTACGCACCGTTTACTGGCGAGTGTCCCATTTATCGGTATGTCATTGGAGAGAAGAGGCCATTTCTAATGCATAGACCTTTTTCTTTAGCACGTACAAAACAAAAGATGGGAAGTTTGTGGCAGTTGGTCCGTTGGAGCCGAAATTCCACCAGGCGATGTTTGAGGTGTTGGGAGTCGATGGTCATGATCTCTTCGAGAACCCAGAACGTATAGTGAAGCTGCTGGAGGACACATTCCTCGGGAAGACTCGTGATGAATGGGCGAAAATGTTCGAGGGTTGGTTGGCTGCTCGAGCCGGCTTTCTCCCTTCTCATCCATCCGTTATTTTTTATTCCAGGCAAAGACAGTTGCGTGACTCCTGTGCTAGATATTCATGAAGTCGGCACGTACGGCCAACACGTCGACCGACAAAACTTCACGAGAAGTGACAAGTTCGGCGGAACCTGGATCGCGAAGCCCTCGCCGCGGGTGCAGACGCCCGACGAGTTGACGGCAGCGCGGTCGAAACTGTGAATTTGTAATCCCTCTGATTGTTTATTCTCTTTTTCTTTCGCTTTCTTTCCCGCTTCCCGTCAAAGCTGCTTTTTCAACGTTTTGTTTGTATAAAGCATTTGAAAAACCAAAGCCAGAGGGCATTTGAGTGGGAGGCCATTTCAATTTATTCAAATCCCCCGCCACCCCTCTGACACTTCATTAATTCTCACCATTCGCCTCCAAAGTACCCTCAAAAAGATGCGCGACGCTCGTGCTTGTATGTGCCATTTTGGAGGGGGAGGCGAGGAGAAGGGGATGGAAATGGGCCGAGCGAAGGCAAGATTGTTGTGGAAAACGGAGGGGGGGGGGAGCATTTCGTTTTGGAACCGGCACATACATACACAAATTTGCCGCCCGCCATCCCTTCGCAAGGGGTCCCCAGTCACTCTTCTCTTTCCCGCTCTCTCCTCTTCGCCGGAATATTGATCTTGTCTCCGCGAGCTTCTTCTTCTTCCTCTTCTCCATCTTCTTCTTCTTCTTCCTCCGCGGGGGCCCCCGTCTTGTTCTTCGTCTCCATCTTCTCCATCCTGTTTCTCTATGAATCGTGTGCAGCTGCGGGGGGCCGGCTGTGAGTCGGGGCGGCAGGAGACAGAGAGAGAGGGAGAGACGGACCCCGCTATTTTCTCTCTCCGATTGCCGTCCGGGCTTCTCCGCCTTCGCCTCCTGGCCGTTTACTACTCCGGAACGCTGCGTCTAGACGGCACACACAGTGCGTCGGAGGACGGCGCTGGTGGTTTTGATTTTCTCCAAGAGTTACGCTCTCGAAAGTCGCTTGTTGTTCACTTTTCGCTGCATCGGTACCCAGACCTGGTTTTGCCCTACATGTTTGATTTTCAGTTTTTCTCACACGTCACAAAAGAAATAGCATCAAGTATTCAATAGCTATGTCTGTCGAGCCATCCCCTTCCAACACACACATAAACATTAATAATATCTCTAGAAGCATCTTCTTCCCCGTCTTCACACTCCGTTCTCTCTCCTCCTCAACCACGCACACACATGTTTTTCATTCCTCTCGAGCCGCCAGCAGTCCAGTCCTCCTCTCCTTTTCCACATCCTTCCCTCTTCCCCGGTGAAGCTGGAAAAACGAGAAGAAGGACCGAGCATCTTGATTGAGAAGACGACGAAGAGGAGCGGAGAAGAGGGAGAGGGCGGCGAGCAGAAAGAAGAGACATTTTCCTTTATTTTCTTCCCACTTTTGTGTCCGCAGCGATTCAATTTTCCATTTTCCATTTTCCTCCCCAGCTTCCCAGCTTTCCCTCTCCTCCTTCTCTCTCCCCACGCTCCCGCGCGACCTTTTTGGTGGGCTGGTAGGCAGTCGGGGGAGGTAAGTAGTAGTAAGCAGCCAGCCAAAATCGTTTTTTTTGTTCTACAAAAATTTCGGAAAAATCGTCTCGGGGGTCTCGACCTGTGTGCATCTCGCCACTGTTTGTGCTTTCGCCCCTCCTCCTTCGCCATCTCCCATTCTTGTGTTTGCTGAGTAAGCCGAGCTGCTTCTCGAGACATAAGAAAGTGTGGTGGACCGAGAGAGGAGTCTCGGCAAGGAGGAGGAGTAGGAGAAGAAGAAGGAGGAGGAGGACACTGAAAACTACACTAAAATTTCGCAGAAATTAGTTAGTTAGTTGGTTGTCAGTTGCAGTTGCGTAGAGCTTTTCTATCCGGTCGAAAAGCGAGAGAGAGGCGGCTTCCAAAACGCGCATCTCTTTGAACAGCCCCCTCCCAACACATCCAGTCACCTTTTCCCCAACACACACCCATAATTGATTCACTCTCGTGTCCCCTCACCCATCCATCCTCCTCCGAGCTTCTCCCCTCTTCACACCAATTCTATCGCCTTTTTCAATCTCAACGCCCTCATTTTTCTCTTGGGCTCGTTCTTCTTCTTCTTCCTCCTATTTCTCCGGTTTTCCCATTTCCTCAAACCTTCTCGAGTCTTGCAGAATGGTCGACTTGAAGCAACAACTCCAATGGATTGACTACTTGGGTGTGGTTGCGGTGTGGCTGTGCTTCTTCGGCGCCATCCTCGTCATCTCCATCACCTGCATCCTCTGGTGCTGCGTCTCGAAGGACGACGATCCGACGGTGTTTGCCAAGGTGTGTTATATAAAAAACGTTGGCCTTGCCCCCTGCGAAACTTTCCGTTTTCTTTTTTTTCAAAGCGTGCCCTTGGTAGATCAGTGACGTCAGTGTCTCTAGGGAGAAGAGAGGAGCCGCAATATCATAAGAAAGTTGAATGTAGAGATGAAATATGAGGGAGGGAGAGAGTCCCCCGAACAGCTGGCAAGGACTCTGCCACGTCGCGAGCCGATTCTAAATTAGAATCCTCTTCCGCTTTATACAATGACGTCAATAAGAGAGAGCGTGAGAGATGAAGAGACACTATAGACTGCTTGTAATTTGTTTGGAGAAGCTTTTCATTGCGCGGAGAAGAGCTGGAGTTCAAAGGGAAATTGCATTTTTATTTGTGTTGTTGAGGGGAGAGGCAGCAAAGCGGGATTATGCTAATAAGTTGGGGGGGGGGGATGCAGGATTCAGCTTTTCAATGGGAACTCAACCCTAAATAAGTGGAGAAATCAATTTGTGTTTTTCAGTACGGATTCGGACCGCAACCACGTATCCCGTCGCAAAGGTCGGCTGCTCAAGAGGCGAAGGCTGAATAACCTCTCACCACTTCTTCAATACCCTAACACCAACTTCCCATATATAGCAATTCTTGACATTAGTAGTAACTCAACTCAATAACTTATGATTTTTGGTACGTTTTTGGTTATTTGCCGAGTTTTTAACATTTTGAGTTGGAATTTGCAAAAATTGCTCTTTCTACAATGCTTCCTTGTTCCAGATCGAAGTTGGAGGTGGAAAAAGATTTCTAAATGAGATTTCAACAAGAACAAGATCCAACTCGCCTTCACTCCTCATTCCCCATTTCCGTTATGCAGCAGCAGCAGCAGCAACAAAAAAAACCATCTCCCTCTCTCTTTTTCTGAACTTTTGGTGTCTTTTTCTTCCTAGTGCTCTTTTGTCGTCTCTCTGTTAAACCCTCCTTATAATAGTCTTGCTGGTTCACTTTACTTTCTCTCCCTCTGGACCCCCACCACCATCTTTTGCATTTTTTCCGAAAATAATAAAGTCGCCAACAAAAGACAAAGAAGAGAAGAGATTTGAAAGTCGTACACGAGACAAAACGGGTCCATAGCAACTTGGAGAAAAGTCGCCATGGGAGATGATGCTCGCGGGGTGGTACGATGAATACGAAACGTTAGCAGCGCTGAGTGCCTCCCTCCCGGCTCTTTTTGTAGTTTCCTGTTGAAATATGTCGCAGCGAAGGTCAAGAGGCGCAAGGGATACCGCGAAAGATATCATTCTCGGAGTCGCGTAAGTTAAACATCCCGTGTTTACAAGTTTTGCAGAGATTTAGCTGGGGATTCTTCCTTATGTTGAGGTTCCACTGAAAATAGCCTTCCCGGAGTTTCAGCCCATCTGGTCAGGGACCTAAGCAACCGAAGGAAGGTTTCGCTGTCACTCCAAAGGTATGATCTCCCAGATCTCCCAGGTTTCTCGAAAACTCTGCATCTTGCATCTCTGTGTTCCCTCTAACCAAAGTTCAGACTCGTTCCAACTCATACGAAACTCCCGTTTCACGACGCGTAACCAGGAAAGCCAATCAGACTGCAGTGACTTTTTCAGTTGTTCTTTCCCCGTTCCCTACCCAGATTTGAGCAGAATGACGACTTCCTCCCTAAAACATTGTACCTTGCACATTGTCAACTACCCTGTTTCACAGACCGCCGAGAGACCGCCGAGAACTGCGGACGATGGAGCTCTCCTCCGGTTGCAGAGCCAATTGGCTCAGATGCAACAGCAGAATCGAGATTTGGCCACTGCTGAGAAGGTAGTTTTGCACAGTTTGCTGTGGAAGAGAACAAACTAGAACTATAGATTTATACACTATTCTCACTGTTTTAGAGGAATTTCTGAGTTCAGGCCGCTCGGAAGCGTCTTGAACAAAACCAAGATGCTCTTCAACGTCGTCTTCAAAACTCGGAGTCTTCTGGGCTGCAATCAAGAGATTTGGATGATGTCAGACGGCAGATCAACGGGGTGGACGCCAAAGTGAGAGCCTTCTCAATAACCATGTATCATTTCCCATATTCCAGCTAATGATGATGAACAACGACATTTCCGGTCTCCGGAATTCCGTTGATAGACAGGTTACTGATCTCATGCATATCAATAATGAGATGAAGAGCAGACCAGTTGTAGATCCATCGGTTAGACACCATGAAACCGAAATTCATAATGCCCCGGTGTTTTTCAGAAAATCTCAAGTGCCACGTCACAGTTAGACTCGAAACTTCGTGATATGCACAATCAAGTGATGGATCTTCAGAAAAACCTGTCCAGAGAACAGAGAGATCGGGAAAAGGACACAAAGACTGCTAATGATGGGTGGGCGCTTCTGGGAGTACAAATGACAGGGTTCAATTTAGGATCCAGCGGCTTCAAGATATTATCCGTCAACAAGATCAAGCGCGGCAGGATATTATGAATAACTTGTCGAAGAAGGGCGATGTGGACAAGGAGAAGCTGAACGAAGAAACCCGGCGGTTAAACGACAAGATCAACTTGATAACTGCGGAAGTCACACGGAAGATGACCGAGAACCAACAAAAAACAAAGGATGACTTGAATTCTCGAATTTCAGTGCTCGAAAATGTATGTATGCTTGTTTGGTAACAAGATACACCTCAAACACCTTGTTTCAGATGATACGTGCCCAAACTGAGAGGATAGTGGAAAATGAGAAGGATATGCGTCAAAACTACGAGGCTAGACTCGCAGAAGTCTCTGGTCAGCTGGATGTGGCCATGAAGCAGATTTCCGTAAGCAAATAGGGGTTAGAGTATGATAATTGTGTTTATGGTGTTCAGAGTGAGAAGGCAAAGCAAAAGGAGCGATTCCAAAAGGTCAACGAGGCGCTGGCCGCTTTAGAGCACCACTTGGAGCTCGGAAACAATAAGATTGATAAGCTGATGAATTCTGAGATTCAAGCGAGGTTTAGGACGTGGCAAGGCTGTTTCCGACGTGTTATTTCAGAAAGCTTCACGAGAAGGGTCTTCTAACCAAAATGACAGATATCGAGGATAAGCTGAATAATTATGTTGGGGGAATGAACAAGTCGATTGATGAGATGAGAAGTGGCAACAATAACGTGAAAATGCCGGCGCTGGACACGGATGCTGTAAGCTTCCATGGTTTTCAAAATGAGCTTCTTTGGATTTCCAGTTGCGCCGAGAAATGGAGGCAATTGCGGCGGATAAGAATAAGCTGAGTATGGAGGGATTGTTGAAGTTGGAAGAGAAGATGAGCAGAGTTCAAAATGGCTTCTATCATGATCGGAAGGAAATGACACAGAGGTTGACTGACTTGGGAGATGGGGAACATGTTAGCAAGTGAGTTGTCGGACTTGGGGGGGGGGAAGGATCAGTTGAAATAATACAATTCTGGGAACTTTCTAGAATCCGAGCGCAAATCAACAAAATGGATGCTCTCCAAGAAGATATGGAAAAAGCGCAAGACAGGATCCGCGACAAGGTCGAACGGCAGATTCCACAAGACGTAACCGGAAATTAATCTTGTCTTTGATGGAATTTCGTTTGTTTTTCAGTTGAACGAGCTCTCTGCAAAAGCCGACAACATCAAACATCAGCTGAACACCCGGTTGGATAACGAGGAGGAAGAGCGATATTTGGCTATTAAAGAGCTCCAAGAGGCCTTTTCGCAACTCCAACAGAACCAACATGGAGGTGGAAAGGCTGCGGGCGCTGCGGCAGATCCACAGATGAAGCGTGATGTGGATGAGTGCAAAATCGCTATCAAGAAGTTGGCAGAGTCTGTGACCACTGTGAAGAATGTTCTGGACAAGAAGATCACTGATGAGACGAAGAGAGTGAGTTTCTTCGGATAGCTCTACTGGTCTGAATGATTCGATTTTCAGAGAGAAGATGATGTGTCGTCATTGAAAAGGCAAATGGGGAGCTAACAATGATTCGATTTGAATGAAATTTTTATAATGAAATAAATAAAAGCCGAATGATTCATTGAACCTTCTTGAAAGTCTCGAAAGCCAGAGCGGCTAGACAGTGATTCATCTTCACTTCCCCTTGCCTTTCGCTTGCCTGCTTTTCCTCACGCTTCTCCCCCTCCTCTCAAGACCAGATTCTTGGTCTAAAATCATTCCCCCCCGGCCTTTCCTTTCACGTAAAAACAATCCAATTTCTCCTCTTTCTGAGAGCCGAAGAATCTGCAAACTACTACTTTCCCCCGCTTGATTATAGGCTGTTCCCCCGGTTTTCTCGAATACAACATTTCCGCGAGACGCGCCGTTATTTCGAGTCGCTCAGCAGACACCCCACGCGGCGGCGTTTTTCGCGTGAAGCACGCCTTATTTCCTATCATAACAAGGTGTACAACAGTCTCTAGAGACGCCTGGGAGGTAAACACGAGGATCTACTCGTGTTTTGATTATTGATAGAAAGCAGAGAGGCCTTCTAGTCGACTGTTGTTGTTATGTACGATTGTCCGCTTCTTGAGCTGATAGACTACAAACACAGTGGTTCTCAGATTGTTTTTAGGACTTTCTCGTTACGAATCCGCCCAAAAACACCCACTATAAGTTACCTCTGCCTATATTTCCCATATATAAAACCTCCTTCTTATGGCAAGAATCTTAAATGGTGATGATCAAAAGGAAAGTGGTCCTGCGGCGTTCTACATGAGACCAGAGGCCAACTAATGGCCGCTTCCTGTTCTCGGAGCTCATTAACCACAAATTGATGGTTCCCCCAGGTTTCCTATAGGTGCTTATTCCCAAGAATGCCCTCCACACCCCGCACGTGCCCATCTTCATTTATTCGTCCCTCCCTCGCGGAGAATTTTGTTTTGACGTTTCCCCCCCATCTGTTGAGCACTCTATCAGTCCATTTTTAGCTCATATGTATTGTTATGCAGAAGCCGCCCGATCCAATTTAAATGTAATTAGCTTCCACACCCTTTTTCAGCCTCCCGCTTATTATTCATGAATTTCATTCGCCTTTTGTTTCAATATTATTTTGACTCAGCTCATTCTTGTGAAAATATGGCTCAAATGGCTCAACCTCAACTTCAATTCTCCGTCGACAACGCTCTCAAGCAAAAGGTCTACGAGACTCGCCTCGTTCGGGATAGCCAGGCAATTGTCGTCTCCTATCTACGACAATACAGACGTGAGTGCCCAAACATGTACTTTTCTCACGAAATCTTGTTGTTTTCAAGATAAAGTGTTCATTTGTGAGTTCTGCCGTGAAGACTGGAACACCGCTCAGGAGTACTTCGACCATCTCAACTGTCAGGAATACATGGGAACTGAGGAAGATAGAAAAGCGGTATGTTGTGGCTTTTTCTGCAGTTTAATGAAACTCCATTTCAGATATTGGTCGCTATTTATGACGCAAAATGGAAGGAGATCTACAACACCATTCGCGACAACTACCAAGCGATTGTCGAGGGAAAACGTCCATTCCGTGCGGTCCCATACTGCACTTGCGACACTTTCAAGGAGTTCCAAGACTGTCTTTGCATGATGGAAAAAAGAAGAACTGCTTACAAGGAGCTGGTGAAGGTTCCCTGCTTGGAACTGTTCACGGTCTACAAGCAATTCATGCGTGCCAAACGTGAGAAGCTATTGATGGAAATTCGTGCCGAGCAAGACGAGCATCTGGCACGTGCCAACCAAAACTCCGAAGGTGCGGATTTGGAGAACATGAAAGCGTTGATCGAGCGAATGACGCGTGATGAGATTCGCCAAATGGAGAGAAAGTTGGATGATGGATACCAAGAGCTGATCACTGCGATCGAGAAGATCGTGATGAAGGATGTCGAAGAGATTGGTACTCGTGGGAGACGTCGCATTGAGCCGGTCACTCTGAGCATCTCGCAAGTCGACTGGGTCACTGAGAACATCCTCCATGATCTCAAGTGTGCCACGTTCCTCGTTCGTTCTTGGGGAGACACTACGGGCTCTCATATCGCGAACTTCTGTAAGGAGAACATTGGCATTGGATTGCGGAACAATGACGCTGCGAAGATTCTCGAAATGAACGATGGCTTGGAGGCTTGCCGGCAGAGTATGGAGAAGTGTGCTGTGTACTATACAATTATGGCAATGTGCACATTTGCCCATGAGACTTGGAACACTGTGAGTCTCACCAAAGAGGCGAATGTTCGAGTCCGGAAAGCACTCTGTGTGGACACCATTGAGCTGGTCGAAGAGTTCAAGAGCAAGTGGACCAGCCACGTTTTCGAAGGAGAGACTGCGCTTCAAGGCGTCACTTCTTACCTGGAAAACCTCGGAGATCAATCAGAGGAGCTGTCTGCCGTTCTCAGCATCACTAGAGACACCTGCGAGGAGCAATCGAGGAAAGCGACTGATTTGATGGATCAGGTTCGCGAAGATGCGAAATCCGAGGACTGGGACCTCCTTGGAAGCCACATCTTCGACAAGGCCGTCGAGCTTCTAAATTACCCCGAAATCCCTATGTATGGTGTCGACGAAATGCTCAGACAGTTCCATCTATAAGTATTCCTCTGAGAAAAGGAGGAAGTGTTTTGAGGTTTCCGTGAGGGGATTGGTATTTTCAAAGACACCTAAAACACTCCCGTCGTGAAAATCTCATTTTATTGCTTTTGATTTGCTATCCATATACAAACTATCGGATACCCTCAAAGTGGCCCCGCAACCTAAGCTCTGCAGGAGAATGATTATATCTCGAGATTGATAAGAGATATCAAAAAGTTAGCAACAGCAACCTTGTAGATCATAACTAGTACTACAAGTTTGATGTTGGCAAATTTTCAATATCTGTTTTCAATCTTGAGATATAATTATTCTCCGGCAAAGCCCCGGTTGTGGGGCCAATTCTATTGCATCCGATAATACATATACTCCCTAATATTCCAAGTTAAACTAAATCTTCTTTTTCACAATCATCTGCTTGCTTGCTGCGTTTCAAAATAAATGAAAAGAGAAAAATGTGATGTCCTTCAATTAACAGACCACTGAACGATGATCGTATTCGGAATAGCATTCAAAGAGCTCTCATAATACACCATACTTTGTAGGTGATATTTCATGCACTGGTTTTCCAAGAATTCGTGCGCATTTCCATGGAAAACAGCTGATTTTTCTTTTCTCTATAAAGTAGAGGAAGTCATTCATAATTATGTGATTTCCCCACAGTGCTATGGGATTCGGAAAGTCGGCTATAAGAAGGATCGGATTTCTAGAAGGCTGGGAGAGAACTTACACCGATGACGGTCTTTACAGTGATATGGTAAGTCGCGTAGATAGTTCTCTGCTATTGATATCTTTCCAGGATGATATCAGTTGCTCTATCACTATCCTGTGCAACTTTCTGATCGCCTTCCTGACACCGTTCTATTATACCACGTTCTTAAAAAACAGGAAATCAAACAATTTTGTGAGTTTCTGGAGCTCTATGTGAAAAATCCGGCACTCTCAAACGCTGCCGGAGAATCATTATATCTCGAGATTGGTAAAAGATATAAGAAAGTTGTCAACAGCAAAATTGTAGTCTTAGTTATGATCTACAAGTTTGCTGTTGACAGTTTTTTGATATCTCTTATCATTCTCGAGATATAATGATTCTCCGGCAGCGGTAACAGAGTTTTTCGGTAATCCACCAATTTCCAGCCACCAGGTCAGAAGTTCCTCGATCAAATCTGCATAAGCCTCCTTTTCCCAAGTATCTTCTGCAGTTTGAACGTTTTCTGCTTCATCACTGAGTGCATGTAAGTTCGTGGGGCATTCTAAAACTACTGATGAACATGTTATCCCAAAATACCTTTCCAGTGTCTTCATGGACCTCCCACAAACTTCCAGTCCAAGAATGAATCTTGTCATTCAAATAATCCGGAACATCGTCAAAATAACCATCAAATGCCTCTTTGCTGTGAATACCAAAGCCTTCAACTACTTCCTCTTCCTGTTTTCAAGCCTTCTCCGGTTCTTCATAATCTTTCTCGCAATACAACGCTTCATAATTATATATCTCCCGAAGCGATTCCATTTTCTAATCAGCCCGTTAGTGTTTTGATCTTCCCTTCTTCCATTCTCACACATCAACTTCCAGGTGTTTCCTGAGAATTTGCATCGGCTTCGTGTGGATAATTTCTCTATTTTACAAATTCGTCGCGTTTCTTGGACTATACATGAGCTTGACAAGAAGAGTGTCACAGAACATGGTCTCTCAATACAATTTTGTGAACTATGTGGTCCTCGGGTCATTGACTCTTGCCTCTGGAATCTACATCGCTCTTTTTGTCGACTTGTACCGGTTGCCGAGGGTTGAAAAGTGGAATCGACCTGAAGTCGCGTTGCTGTATGAAGGGATCCCTTTGCTTATCGCAAATGTAAGTTTCCGCAGAGTTCCATCAAAATCCAGCGATTCTCCAGGTCTTCATCACCTACTTCATCACAGCAGACATCACCTCTCCAGACTTCTACAAACACTACATGAACTATGAGATGCGTAGCTGTGTGATTTCTGCTGCCCTCGTCCAGTTCACTTATGTGTTCAGCTTCAAGAGAATCACCAAATTCCTAGGCATCCTTGAGTCCAAACTCTTAACTATTGGTGCCTCTGTCTCACCAACCTTCGTACCGCAAGCGGTAGACATGACAACTGGAGTTTGACTCTTCTTGGTATTTGATAAAAAATTAACAAAACATGTTCCAAAACACCTGCTCCGTGTGATTTATTTCATAATCTTGATGACAGCTGGTTTTATTTAATTGAAGAGAGGTTTGAGCACAGTTTGATTTTGCATTGTGTCTGCGTTCGAAGATCAACAAACAAAGAAGAATTGGTCCACTTGTTGTGTTATGTGACAGCAACCACAATAGGTGCGAGCTACTATCGGATACCATCGAAATGGCCCCAAGGCTCTGTCGGAGAATAATTATATCTCTTATCAATCTCGAGATGTAATGATTATCCGATAGAGCTTTCCTTGGTTACATGGTAATTTCTATGGTGTCCGATAGTAAATACAAAGACCGGTGGAAATCATGACTATGTTTATCAGATTCCTGTCATTTGTTGCTACATTTCAAAAAAAACAGTTTTCATCCTAACTCCCGTGCTTCCAGATGGGACAAACATTTTTTATATTCCCACGCTTTACAACCCATTTCTTACGATTCACGTGTAGTGCGCGAATGAAACTTTTTCGCACTGAATTTGCATATTTCCCACTACCAAACTTCCCGAAGACAAGTGGCATGATAAGAAACTATCAACAAGGGTTTATTGCATAACCAAGACTGAACCTTCAGAATTGCCAACTGTTATATGAGTTCATTGAGTCGTAGGCTTGAATTTTGCGGTAATGCTGCAGAATGTTGATGTAGATCTGAGAAGATGCGCCCTGGAACATAGAAACCCCATTGTGTCTCTCTGGGCAACTGAGAACTTACAGTTTCCATTCTGTACAGTGGCTCGAAGTAGCATTTCGATTCAGGTGCGGTTTTCTGGAGCTTCCACGAGAATTTCAGCTTCTTGAGAAGTTTGTCGACGTAGATATCGAGGGTTTCCGGAACTTCAGTAATGACCGTTGCGCTACTGTCCGGACGACGCCAAGTTTGCTGAAATTCTCATCCACTATAAATGAATAAATCTACCCGCATAACTCACCAATCCATGCAAAGGATCACGCCGAACGATTTCCAGGCACATTTCTTGAAGCGTTTTCATTCTAAGCAGCCAACAGACAGAAAGACGAATGGGAAGGAGAACGAAATTGTTTGAGAAGCGGAAAGCGACAGATATGGTTTTCTCTCGAACGATAAAACTCCGAGAAGAGCGGAAATGGGGGAGGGAAAAGAGAACTGCGGAAAGTGACGGACGGTTTTTATTGAGCCTCGCGGAAAACCACCGTTTTACGAGACGGGGAACACTGTCTATATTGCCAATGTTTTGATAGTCTGAAATTGAGTATTTACCATTATTCTGGAGGAGTGAATGCAGTCGAAACGATTATTCGAGCCGGTAAGCGTTTTCGCAATTTTTCGTCAGTCCGGAATAACTAATGTCACTGCTTTTTGTAATTTTTCCATGTTAATCTCTTCTCCAATCAGTCTCCTTTTGCTTCGTCGAAAAATCCGCTTGAAATTCGACCAAAAACCGCATTTCCCATTCAAATTGAAGGTACGGTAACAGTCGTTGAGCGCTGTGCCGTTCGTTTCGAGACCAAACCATCTGTGACTCATTGACTCCGCCTTTTTCCACTAGTTTTCTGTTTCAAGGCACGTGTACTTTATTTCGAAATGGTTTGTTTTTGTGTGTCATTCCCCTCGCTCTCCGACCACAGGCGGTGGTTATTTCCCTCTCCTCCTTTATAAGTTCTACTTTTTCTTTCTTTTTTCTCACGTTTTGGTTCTTTCAGCGCAGCGGTGATTGACCCCGTGTCCACCATGCAATCGTTCACGTTCCGAACAACGCTGACCTATCAGCCGCATGTCTCCTTCATCGACAAAGCCGTTGATTTCTTCAACAACGCGAGTGTGTTCGTTTTCTTGCTCAACACCATTTTCGCCATTCTCATAGCGTAAGTCGCAGGAACTCATTGCTGCTGATTCAGGTTTTATCCAGGCACCTGACGGAGTCAATCCAGTGCTGGTTCCCGGGCACCGCTTCCGACCAACCGATGCACGACAACAATGACGTTTACTGTCCAGCTGCGGAAACTTATTGGTACCCGGCCGATGCCAAAATGATTTTTGTCTCGGAGGCGCACAAAGAGAAGCACCGCATGCAGTACTACGAGTGGACATGGGTGTTCATGCTAGTTGCTGCCATTGTCTTCATCATCCCAAGACTCATTCAAAAGCTATTGATTGGAAGCATGATTCACTTCTTCTGCAAGCAATTCAAAAAGACCAGTGGTCAGCAGTCTGTGAGGACCAACGGCCATATCTCCGAGATGTCCGACTTTCTCTACTCCAAGTTCAGCAACATCAGCACACTCGAACGAATCCTGCTCACCATGGCCTACCCGTGCGTCAAGCTCGTGTTTTTGGTGACTTCCATCGTACAGTTCGGCGCGGTGTCTGCGTTTATTGGACAGGAAATGAACATTTTCTGGGGATGGACGCTCGGAACGAACTTGTGGCACGGAATCACCTGGAAAACGACCGGAATGTTTCCGCGTCAAACATTCTGCGATTTCCTCATTCCCCAGAAGTATGGATTCAACCTGCAAACGGTTATCTCTTGTACTCTCAAAGCCAATGAACACTACGAGAAAATGTTTCTGGTCATCTGGTGAGCATCATGTTTCCCTTATTCCCTCATTCTTCTTGTTTCAGGTTCTGGCTTGCAATTCTGAATGTGACAACCATCACTGCATTCCTCTACTCGCTCATCCCATTCCGAAAACACTACCTGCTTTACAAGATTTTCATCAAGTACCAGGGGAACAACATGCGGAGCCAGTCAGAGATTGCAACGTTCGCCTATGACTATCTGACCAGGGATGGAGAGTTCGCGTTCAGCTTTACCGATTCGCAACACGGTGTTATCGCGAAAGAACTCGCGGAGAAGCTGTTCAAAAGCTACATCGTGAGTAGAATGGAATAGTGTCCACAGATTACGACGACTGCTTTCAGGTCCAAAGAGAGCTGCGCTAATTAGACAGGCTTGTATTTTTATCAAAATATGCGTCTTGTCTGGCAACAATTTAATCAAATTTTAATGTGTTAATACAGTATACTATCGGATGCCATCGAAATGTACGCAACCGAGGAGAGCTCTGTCGGAGAATCACTATATCTCGAGATCGATAAGAAGTATCAAAATGTTTTCAACAGCGAATTTGTAGATCATAACTACGACTACAAGTTTGCTGTTGACAATTTTTTGATATCTCTTATCAATCTCGAGATATAATGATTCTCCTTCAGAGCTCTCCTCTATTGCGACGTCATTCCAATGGCATCCGATAGTAATCATGATCCAATTATCCCCCATCTAATATTTTGTCAAATTTCCATTTCTTACCATTATCTAAATTTTGATGCGAACCACCAAACTACTGGTCTTTGAAGTGTATTGTTCTTTCTGTCATCTGGTATGTATACGGTTGCTCTGTCTTTCTTTATGTTTACTTTGAAACTATGAACAACGTGTTCAAAATGAATCTTTCAAACTATACACTTTATTCAAAATCTGCATCATTCAATAACCCAGACCCCATGCTCGGTCTTATAGGAGCATCCGTAGGACTTGTACCGCTTGGAACCATCCGGATTCTTGTTCTGCCACAGTTTCGTTGAAGGATCGCAGGCGATATCCAAATCGACTCTCTCTCCCTCCAATCCCTGAAAAGCTCACGGTTATCTTCATCAGAAGCCTTTCTCTCTTACAGTTGCAATATGTTTGTCTCCCTTGGTATAGTTGTAGATGAACGCTGTTGCCACGTAGTTATCCTTCTTGACACACGCGAGATGAATGGATTCAGAACAACTGAACTCCGAACTTGACACGTTCGTGTATTGAACGCTATTCTGGATCGGATAGGAACAGCAAGTGTCGAAAATAGAGCTGAATCCGGAGACAGTGACTCCAAAGACACAGGAGGTTAGCAATAGGACAGTGAGAATGTTCATCGTGTTAAGAAAAGCTTCTTTGTTATGCGTCAAGCGTTCCTTTTTATAGTGGAAATAAGGTAAACATAATTTCCTAGCCAAATTGGATTTTGTTTCCAGAAAAGGATCATATGGGACGATAGAAAATAAAGAAGATTATCAAGGAACACTTTCACAACATGGCACGTCATGGTATAATGTACAACATATGATCTCGATGGCCGCAGAGATGAGAAGAGATATCAAAAAGTTGTCAACGGCAAACTTGTAGTCCTAGTTATGATCTACAAGTTGATTGTTGACAACTATTGAATATCTCTTGTCAATCTCGTGTTATAATGATTCTCCGGCAGATCTCTTCTCGGTTGCGGGTTTCTGATGTCATCCGATGGTAGGTACCATCACTGTTTCGACTCATAAAATCAGAATTTAGATATTGTTTCTGTAAACTATCAAGACTGCCCATCTCACCCGGATCTGTTCATTTGTTGATATGCAAAGTCAAAAAGTGATCTTATCTTGTGACGCAGATAAGACTCACCGGATCAACGCACTCAAGGACCGATTTGAAGTAGTTGGGTATTTTGACACTCTACAAAATTGGAAAGCAACCGTATTTCTAAGCATTTTAAGAAGATTGGATGGATTACAGTGTCAGATGAGTTTCTGTCATGAGAGAAGCCACTGAGACGGTCTGTAGATCAAGCAGCTTCATTGCCTTTGTTTTCTGGAAAAAGGTATCTTGATTTTGATTTTCATGTCTGCAAAAAGATTCTTGGAAGCATGTTATGTTCCGGAATACAGTGGGGAACCCGTACTTTTCTGGTTAGCTCTCTCAAAACCAATTGATTCCTTCGATATCCGGAGGGAGATCACTACGAACACCAACCTCTTCACAAATAACCTCTCTATATATTCATCCGGCTCTCTTTGACGTCAATGGAAGCAAAACCCCCTGAAGCTCCTCAAATCAGTGTGTAGTAGTTGATCTTTCACTCGATCGGCCCATACTACCACTTTACTCATTCTGTTTCAAACGTAACGTTTTGCCTTTCTCTGCCGATCTTCCCGAACCTAATCCGCTTAATTAAGCGGGGAGGGAACAAAGAAGGAGGTGCGGTTTGATGAGCGAAATGAAAAACTTCTCGAAATGCATGGAAATGAAGATCTTCTTCCTCTCCTCTTTCGTATTTGCCACATTTGCATGCAATGTGAGCTTTCTGACGTTGCACATCTCAAGAATTGGTAGAGAATTGGATCATGTGAAGGGGACACGGTGAGAATGCGGAAGTAAGCCTGTTCAAGGCGGATTTCACAAATCTCCAAGCCAATCTCCCCCAAAACCCCCGTTTTCCGTTGAAATATGCTCTTTTCCTCTCCCCCCGTCCTCTCATCACTTTTCAACTTCCCCTTTTGTTTATAACGCTGGAAATGACGCATAGTATCATACAAAACGTTATATGTTTCCGTTTCCCGTTTTCCCGTCTCTTTGTCCCAAAAGCATTCCTCTCCTCTTCTCTTTTCCCCTAGATTCCTGCAGAATGTCGACGTTTCTCGATCTCAGATCACTTTCAAACCGAGAGCACGTAGCATTTCTCAAAGAGTTTGAATCCAAGACACCCTCAAATCCTTTGAAAAACTTGGCTCAGTGGGAAGAGATTAACATAAGTCGTTTGCCTTTTCAATCAACAATAGCTTCCAGCAGCGACACGGATCCGTTAATAATCTGAATCCCTTCTGGAAACTTCTATTCATAGGGAATCCCAAATGCGCTTCTTTATCGCCTCCTTCATTCGCGCCCTCCGCAGACAATAGCCGTCGAGATTATGTTTTATTCATGTGCCAGAATGTCAGACGGCTTCTATGACAACATCTCCCGATCGACATGTTCAGGATCATTCTGACCTCTCAGCTTCCCGATTTTGGACCAAAAGAGGGAGAGAACAAAAAATGTTTACATTTATGACAGAACTGGCATGCACAACCAAAAGAATTCATTCTTCCTCCACCCTTCTCGCTTCATCACCAGGTGTCCGATTTCATTTCTCCCCCGCCTTCCACTTCTTCTCCCCCCTCCCCCCCCCCCCCATTCTCTTCCGGATGAAGCCAGTGGAGCCCATCAAACCCATTGAGTCCATCAAGGGCCCTCTGTTAGGTCAGAACGACGTTTTGTCAAAAGTCCGTCCTCGTTATTCATCTCTCTCTTTCTTTTTTCCTCCCCTCTCCCTCCTTCAAGGAGCCGAGCAAGTGGGAATGACGGAGGGACCGACGGAGCGAAACAAATTGAATGTGTGACATCTTCATTCAATTCATGGGAGGAGGAAGACAGAAAAAGCGAGGAGGACTGGCAAAGACGTTTTTTTTTGTTTAAATGAAGAGAGAACACAAACTTTCCTTTTCTATTTGTTCCTCTCATTCTTCCATTCCTCTTGGGCGCCTCTCATCCCTTTCCTCCTCTTTTTCCCCTTCATTTAAAATTCAGAAAAGATGACGATGATTCTTCGAGGTGGTGACGCTTTTAGGAGAGGGAGCCGGCGCTCCGCCCGGTTCACAAATCTCTTCACTCTTATTCCCCCCCCCCCCCCCTCTGCGCAAATACTCACAATTTTTGACACCAAGACGGCGTTGCAAGCACTAATTACTTCTCATTAGCAGTCTCTGCGAGGTTCTCGAGAAAATCCAAGACATTTCCAATTATTTATGAGTCGGATCTCGATTCTGGATCCGGCTCTCTCTCTCTCTCTCTGCCCCCGATGACGTTTTCTGGTAGATCGCATCTCTGTTTGAAATGCCATAGTGTCCCGGGCCGCTCCTGCGGTATCTAGCGTGATTACCCTGGGAAAAACGCATTGACATTTAGACGGAGGATCGTGACTTTTCGTGAGAACCTAATTTCTTCTCTCTCTCCCCTCTTTCTCATATTTTCCCAGTATCCATAGCCAGAGCAAGATGAGATCAAATCCCACTCCATTCGCGAGCCATGAACACTATGACGTGGAGCTCTCCCCTCCCCCCTTCTATCCACTTGCCCCTTTGTGTCAGAAAAATGAGCGCAGAGGCATCACGCCAAGAACAACAGCCTCTTAGCGGAGACGAGACGAGACGGGATGCAGTGTTCAGGCCTTCCTTTCTTTTTTTTGTCCAGAACTTTTCCTCTCTTCTATTCTTCCGGAATGAATTCAATATTCACGCTTCATCTCATTAAATAGTATTCATTCGCCGCCCGACTCGTGGCGCGCTCCCCCGTTGCGTCTAGTCATGCAACTCCCCCACCTGGAGCGACTTTGCCACTTTATCTCATTTTTGACACCCCCACCCAACTTTGATCAGAGTTTCCCTTTTCAGCCGCTTATCGGATATGGTTATGGTGACATCTAACCAAATCTCGCTGACGACCAAATTCCAGTTCATTCGCTATAAATTCACCAGCCTCCGTGATAACTTGGTAGGGGTTTTACGAAGAAGTGTTCTAGATTCTTCAGTTTCAGACTCTCATCATCGAGTTCCTCAATGAGGTGCAAGACCGTCCGGAAGAACGTCTTCAGTGCTACCAGATAATGAAGATCAAGACCAACTTCTTCCTCGACGAGATTGACTTCCATCTCCGGGGAGACATGAGCGGGGATCTCCTCAAGGCATGCCATGCCGTCTTTTTCATCTCTATGCCTTTTGTTTCCAGGACTTCTTCGCCGTCTACGCGAGCTTCTACAACCGTAGCCGCACCGAGATGATGAGGACACTCCGCGAGATCTTCCCCAATCGCCATATCCAATGGTAACGTGGCAGGGAACGAGTGCTCGTGTCTGTGACCAGATCTCTGCTTCTTGTTTGCCGTAATGAATTTTTCCCGTTTTTCCTCCGAATCTGGCTGCGGCATGTCACGCCGTCGCGTTTATGTCTTGTGCCAGTGTGTGCGAACTGAATTTGATTAAACGACTGAGCGAGTTGAGAATTCGGACTCTTTTCCTAGAAACAGAACGACTTCCAGAAGATACAAAGTGTGCTCAATAACAAATACATTGGGCTCTCAATCAGAGTTCATTCAAATCTCGAAGAGACCCAGGAGTGTGGTTATCCGAGTATTCATTCTCAGAACGTGCACTTCTACAAAAAATGTGTGTATAAAACAAAAGTGACATCATTCATAGTACAAGAAGATCAAATTAGATTGGGGTGGGAATAACAATGAGTCCATTTCAAAAGTGAAGTAGAAGGATGGGATATGTAAATCATCATTGTTCGAGGCTCTAGGCTACGTAACTTTTTTCGAACACAATTTCTAAAAAAACCCTCGTACGTGGCCGTGTTTTGCTACTCTGAACTTTCAGACAAAGTTTATCAAAAACTAACAATTCCTTTTCTGGGAATTCGTAAAAACTCTACTTTAACCTCACACCATAACGCTGCCGGAGAATCCTTGCATCGCGAGATTGATAAGAGATATCAAAAAGTAGTCAACAGCAAACTTGTAGATCATAAATAGGACTACAAATTGTTTGTTGACAACTTTTTGATATCTCTTATCAATCTTGAAGTATAATGATTCTCCGGCAGCGTTTAAAGGGCCGTTCAAACAAAGTTTTTAGATATTATTCTTAAAAAATTTTTCGTTCACTTGGAAGAGCAATCCAAACCTAGTCCCCCGTTGGTCTCGTATCGATGGGGCGCATACAGCCTTGCTGATTGGTTGCAAAGGCCAATCAGCGTGGTGGCCGAGTTTTTCCCTCCTCTTCCAAGGGAGCGAAAAAAATTTTAAGAATAATATACTGACATGAAAGTAGCACCTTTTATTGGTTTTGTTATGACAATCTGAAACGTGGAATCGAGAAAATCGACTAGAAGTTCGTCGAATCGTAGGATCAGGTAAGTTTGAACACTTGTCACAATGAATAGACGAACTATCTCATCCTGTTGTTTGAGCTGCAATACGATCAAGTTTGACAAAACGAATCTGCAGGAACCAAGTGGACCGAAATCGAGAACCTTAAAGCCAAATTGTGCGTTTATTTTTGAGATAGAAAGAGAGAAGATTGCTTATCACGCGGATGATGACCATGTCGAAATGACAGTAACAAGAAAAATGCGACGTTTTTTTGCAAACACAGTTTATTTCATTTCGTTAACCTTTAAAGATCGGAAAACAAGTCGAAGAACCAGTTATTCATACCAAACGGAACGAAAAAATTAATGAATAATTAATATAAAAACATATTCATTTATCTATTTGTCGAACCATCTCAACCGTCATTCTGAAGTTGTGATCCTTCTTCGGTCGTTTCCAAAGATATGCTCTTCTCCACCGAATTCTGAAAAAATACAGTTATTTTTGATAATTTGTTAATATCAAAAACTTACCACGATAATGAAACAGCCAATTTTTTGTTGCTCCAGGAGAAAAACAATGGTTCTTTCTCCGAATGACGATAATCTCTGAAAAATAACAGTTGTTGAAAAACTGCAAGTATTCTCAAAATTCACCTTTTTCTTCCACTTGTTCGTTTGCCATGGGGGAACAGCACGAAGAACTGGAACAACTGGCGACGGCACTCAAATATTACAGTGTGTGATGTTTTGTTTTTCTATTTTTAAGTTACCTACGCTGCTAAACCGCTGGCGTGTACGCCGAGTACACGCTGGTGGTACGCAGCGGCTGAAAATAACCCGCTGCGTCTCGGCTGCGTACACGCAGATCCGATTTTAGCCGCTGAGTATACGCCAGCGGTTTAGTAGTGTAGACGAATCCCATGCCCACATGGGTCGATCGGTGGAACAACCTGAAATGAGGAGAACAGTTGGCAAAAATTCATTAGTTTTAAAAACCCACGATTTCTACTCATCCTAGCGTTTTGGTATCTCTTATCAATCTCGAGATGTGATGAGTATATACGGCCACCCCGTCCGCTGCCACCAGGAGGCAACGTGCAGCTGTTTTCGTGACCGATAGACGTGTGTTATTGCGGACTGTTGCACTGAAAGCGACACAATGTTGCGTACTGCCCCAGTGTATCAAAACCTCATTGTTGCGCGTCATTGTTTTTTTCGATGTTTTTTTCGATTGTCAATTAATAATACAGGTTATAACGGACAGTGACTCATATCAGTAGGCAAATTTTCATAGGAAGCATGGAATTTACGGCCACGGCACTAACAAAAATGAAAGAACTACTAGTGCAGGGCTAGTTCTCTCACTGATTCTGATCACAGATAACAGTTTGTAGAGAAATAAAAGAGAACCGGCCCGTTTTCAAAAAACCGACTCCTCCAGGAGACTATACATATATAAGGGAGATAACACCATTTTTCAAGATTTCCTATTTCATCAAAAACTTTAGTGGCTACACTACTTTTTTTCTGAAAACTTGTTCCCGATTATTTCAAATATAAGACAAAGTTATCAAGATCATTCTTACAGTTGAACGATGTCTAATAGCTCTTATCACTCTAGAGATAGGTTGTCATCGAATAGGCCCCGCGACCGAGGAGAGTTCTGCTGGAGAATCATTATATCTCGAGATTGATAAGAGATATCAAACTGTTTTCAACAGCAAACTTGTAGTTCTAATCATAATCTACCAGTTTGATGTTGACAACTTTTTGACATCTCTTATCAATCTCACGATATAATCATTCTCCGGCAGAGCCTTGGTTGCGGGGCCATTTCGATGGTATCCGATAGTATCTGAATACGTCACGCGGTGATGGATCCGTCTCTCCTGATTGCTCTGAATATCCCTAAGTTTCCAGAAATTTGAGAACATCGTTCGTTTCTTCCCAATCAGTGCGAATGTTGCTTGCGCTCGGACATTTGTCAAGTGCCCTCTTTCGTTTCATTTATCATAGGATACCTGTACCTGAAGGAATCTGAAAGGTTCTCATCATGAAGATCCCTCACTGCCAACACCTCCCCCTCTGTTATCAGAAATCCTCATGAAAAACCAACACATTTGGTTGCATAGTCAGATAATTTATTCTTGCGGTTTATTCTTGCGGCATAAAAAGCGGAGAAAATAGGAAATGCAAGCAGAAAAGAATGAGACCACTGATGGAATATATTTGAGATCGATGGTCGGGAAATTGGAGTATCAATCAAAAATGGGAGATGGGAATGAGTCAGGAGATGTGAAGTGGGGTGTGAAAAGGAAATGAGATCTTGATTATGGAAAAAAAGTGTGATTTGAGAAGTTAAAGTCGATGGCTAGGTGCGGAACACTAGGAACAATTGTGTAAGTAGTTAAATCCAAGTTAAATCCAAATGAGATCAAAATATAGTGTAAGTAGAGAAGTTTGTGTAAGTAGGAAAGCATTAGGTGACTAGGAAAGGAACTGAAAAATGTTGTGTGATGAGGGAAGTTACAGTTTCTAGGCGAGTCAGTGTGACTAGGAAAAATAGTGTTATGAGAGAAATCAGTGCGATTAGAGGAATCTGAAAGAGTTTCGAATCGACGAGAGCTTTTGACAAAAGAAGACAGGATAGAAAGGAGCGGCGGGAGACAGTGAAAGAGGAAAGATATAAGGTGAGAGCCCCAACGGGGAAGTTATGGACGGAAAAGGATACGAAGTTTCTCAAGGAAACTGCTGGCCCGAGGAGCCGCTGGTTGAACAGCGGCAGCTGCAGCTGCAGCTCTAGCTGCCTCCGCTTCAGCCCTCTTCGCGGCCTTGATCCGATCCACCTTGTCCTTCGGCTGCTTTCCTCCGTAACGTTCAATCAGCTTCCTCTTGCTCTCATCCTGGGCGAACTTCCAATCGTTGTAATGGGTCAGGGCGTTGTTGAGGCACGTCTCCTTTCCGCTGTTGACCCACGGGAACTTGCGGCGGATGAAGTTCTCGTCCATGAGCTCCTGCTCCGTTTTGAATCCGTCGTCGATGTATTCCAATCCGAAAAGCACGCAGAATGCCTCCTGAGCGTGATCCTCCTCGATGCGCCAGATGAAGGCGCGAAGGTTTCTGTACTCCTCGACGGCACTGGCCTTGTAGTCCTCGATCAACTTTTTGAAGTAGATTTGGTCGTTCTGGAAGAATACAGGTTGAAACTATACGAGCCCGTTGTTGGTCCTCACCTCGAAAAACTTGGCGGCGATCAAATGGCGGTTCTTGAGAATCTTGACGATCTCCTTGTCCAAGATCAAGATGACATGAGAGCGTCTACGATCATTGACCAGGAACGGTTGAGCATAAGAGACGAAAGACTGGAACATATAAGTTTTGGAAAGGCAGGAATCTCTATTCTGCCTCACCAGCTCCTTGGCGGCGGTCTCCAAATCCTCCTTGACCTTCTCATTTTCTAGCTTCTGGTCAGCCGACAATTTGAACTGCCACCATTTGGCCTTTGTTCCGTAGAGAAGCTCACAGCTGATGTAAACGGTCTCCTCTACGACGACCGGCATCCTACTCAAAAGTACTACTGAATGCTGAAACTATTAGGGTTAGTTGAGGAATGGGAATATTGGAAGAGAAAGAGAGAGAGGCAATTGAAATGGCAAATGGACCATTGGAAGATCATGAAAGGAAAGCTAGGATGTCAAATGCAACTTTTTATCGGTTTTCGGCAAAGGGAACCGTTCTAGAGTTTACGGAATTTTGAAGTGAAGCAATCAAAAAGAGAAGGGACAATGGTTCAACCAGAGATCAAAACTGAAGGAAGAGAAGAGGCGGTTCGGAAACTGGGTTCCAATATTTTATACAGTACATTCTGTCTAGAACACAGAACCCAGAGTGACTAGATATCAAAAGAAATGTATGAAGAAGAAGTTCCCATTTGCCGATCGTCTAAAGTTTCTCGTAAGCGCCTCCGCGGATCAAGCGGAGAATGATTCCCGGGATCGGAAACAGCTTTCCCGGTCCGTCGTAGACGACGAAGATGCCAAACTCGGCGAGCTTGTGCGCGAAGCAAACGCGCAGCAAGCAGCGACGAAGAGCGCTGAGCAACGCGACTTGAGCCTCCTGGAAAAATGCGGTTTCTAAATATAATCTACAGTAGCCCAGCGTTTACTGTATGGGCGGTCTATGAGGCGCGCTCATTACTCTATCCTAACCAATAGACTAACCCCCGCAACGAAGGCAATTACTCTAGGGGCATCCTTTGAAGCGCGTCTTACCAAGTTCTGGCTCTCGGCCGTCGTGACCATGTGGTCGAACTTGAGGAGGGTCAGACGACGCTCCTCAGTCCACTCGGCACACTCGAACGACATCTCGGAGTCTTCGCACATTTGGACGATGGAGTCCTGGAAGAGGGGAGATCACTAGGAGGTGTGAAGATTGCAGAAGGTGCTCACCAATTTCAGCTCAACTTGAACGAAGTTGTCGCTGATTTGCTCCTCGATGGAAGTAGCCATGATTCCTAGAGTTGGAGAGGGTTGAAAGTGAAAATTGGGGCTGCAAAGGTTGGTTACCAATGATAATCAAGTAAACAGAGAGATAATCAATCAGGGTGACAACCTGTGAGATCAGTCGTCCGGTTCCAAAATTCTACTGAAAGCTTCATTAGTCAAGTCAAATTTTGGTAGGGGGAGAATGTTCGGAAATTGGGGTGATTAATGGAAAAAAGGGCTATTTTTGTGTTTGTTGCTTTTTTGTTTGCAAAATTATATAAAAAGACGCTGGAAAAGGAAAGTATCGTAGCACGTTCAATGAGCCTCATTTAAACGAGCTATTCTTGGCCAAAATTTGTGCATCTTCTTCGTTTGGGAGGGGAGCGGGGGTTGCTTAATAGGATAATTCAACGGGAAGCGTTGATCAGTGAGAGAAAAGGAGAGGAAGACTTTCAGAGAAATTAATGGAGGGTGTACGGTCGGAAGAGACTTTTCTAGCCACTGTACTCGAGCTCCTTCTTCAGGAAGGTCTCCGACTTCTCCAGCTTGTTCATGTGCATGTCATAAGCCTTGCGGATACGGTAGTACTGGCTAGCCAAGTAGGCGTGAGCCTCCTCGAACTCCTGGAATTCCGAATAGTTACGGTTAGAACAGGGAGGTTCTTGTTGGATACCGAGCTGGTGTTTCCCTGGGCAACGATGGGACGAAGCTTGTTGAGCTTGTTGACCAACGCGGCTCTCCAGCTGAACGAGTAGCCGTGTTGGAGCAGGGTGGTGGCCATCTTGATCATCTCGTCGATGCGCTTGCTCCACTCGACCTCCGGGCTCAGGAACTCCACCTTTGGCTGGAAAAGGGGGATTAATGAGGAACATAAGAAGTTTTGTACCAGATCTGCGACGACATCCGGCATGCTCTGGATGAGGAGGCTCTTGAGCTTGCGGAGACGCATGATAGTCTCGAATTGAGTATTGTTAACCTCCGGTATCAGATCGACGATGTCCTCCTGAAAAATTCCAATTCCTAACGGCCACTGAGACAGTTAATCTACAGTGGAGTATTTGCCAAAATGGGCGTCGTGGGCGAGCCGAAAGAAATGGTTCTGAACGTCACAGTCGCTATGGAAGAGCTCAAAGGTCAACCCCGGGTAGAGATGTCTCTCGAGCACATTGCAAACTTTCTGAACATCAAAACTAAGGGACATTAACAGAACGACACGACGAACGGAGACTAGGATGATGTCGCCGACTTTTCGGCACAACTCCGACTTGTACGGCTCGAAGAAGTTTTCGCGCTCGGACAGGCTCTGCCTCAGCTTTCGGTTGAAGAGGCTGTTTTTCTCGAAAAGAGTCTGAGTGACGACTCGAACCAAGCTCAAACAGGTGACGAAGAAGTTCTAAAGTCGAATTGGGTTTTTCACAATTCACACGCACAACACCCAGAAATTTACATAGTAATTGATGCTCTTCATCAAATCCAGTGGGAGAGCGGATCTCACAGCGACCAGCAAGGTCTTGAGACTAACAAGGATCGGACGGAGTTCTTTCAAGTAGCACCAGCCACCGGTCCACTCATGAGACGACTTCATCTCATGCTGTAGGGATTTTTAAAATAGGTTTGGATAAGAGGGCGATAAGAAAACAAACGAGTGTTCGGAAGACTTACCAAGAGATGCAACGCGAAGCTGATCTCCTTTTCGATTTCTTTGCGCATGTTCTCTTCAGCGATCTTCCTGGTTTTCTCCATGGCTTGTTGTTTTTTCCTGCAAGAAACTGAAAGGTGAACAAAACAGAGGAGAATAAGGTGCAGAAGGGGCATGAGTGCGCAAACAGAGAGAGAGACCGGGAACAGTGTTTTCGCGCTTCGGCTAGCGATCTTATCGTCGTTTTTGAAGTCGTCGCAGCGGGTTGAGAGCCAAAACTTCAAAAGGAGACGAGGGGAGAATTGGAATCCAATGGGCTGGATTTAAGACAAAAAAGGCGACAGATTCGAAAAGTTTTGCGCCTTTCTCGGCGAGCGAATAAATCACCGGCTTGGGTGGGATGCGGAGGAGAAAAGTGTCGGGTGCGGGGGTTGAGCTAAAATTGCACTCGTTTCCAACTGCCTTTTTGGACGTTTAGAGTTTTAGAAACCTCTTGGATACGGGCCAGAAGGGGTTTGAATTTTATTTTACCCGCTTTGAGAGGCAGAAAAGTGTTCTAAAAACCGATACAAGGTTTCCATTGCGTAAATACCGCTTCGCATGATATCTACACTATCAAAATCGCATTTCAAATAATGGGTAAACAGTGTAGAAAACGAAAAGGAACGGATTCGAATGACAATTCCTATTTGAAAAACTGTTCTCCCTTCTCTGGCGGGGAAAGGCGGCGAAAGTGAGTGGCAAAGGGGGAAATGTGCACTTTAACGGCGGGTCTCGTGCTTAGGGTAGGACGAAGATGACGAACTGTCCAACCGCGTGGACTTTTTTGAATTCTAATAGGAAAAAACACGCTCTCGTTCTCTACTTCTCGCTTCGTCCACCTGAACCTTCACTAGCAGCTAAACTTGGTAAAATGTAAACACCGGAACTGTCCGACGGAGCGAAAATGAGAGAAAAGGAAAGCGGAGAGGTCAGGGCAAAACACGCGGAGAACGGAGAGAACGGGAGAAACACGATGAGTGCGAGGAATGTTTCCAACTCTCAACTTTTGCCGAAGTATAAGAAATTGTGTCAATTTCTAGAGATGTAGGTTCGCCTCACAACCCTTCTCGATTCTTCTCTGAACAGGAGATTACTCCTCCCCAAGCACACGTGCTCATCGAGAACGAACCATCTGTTTTGCGATGTTATCTCGCGAAAGCAAGCAAACAGACAGGTGATGAGAACCTGTGATCAGAAAGGAAATGAGAATGCTCGCGGTCTGCTCTGACCCTCAATTTCTCTCTTTCTACCAAATTATTGAGCGCTCTGTAGCTCTTAGCTCAAACCCCTCTACCCCATGAAGCCCCTATAAACTCAAATAGGATTTGGTGGAGTTATTAGGTTCTATTAAATCGACATAAAATGAATAAAAACGAGTGAAAAAGAAAAAGAAAAAGAAAGAAGACAAAGTGACGTGATGTTCGCGCAGGCCTCGAGGCCGCCGGCTGCCGGCCCACTCCAGCTGGAGTGATCATAAATTTTCGGTTACTATTGCCAACATTGCGTCGTTTCTTTTAATTTGAAAAAGATTTGTGCCTTTTTGCACGAGAGAGAGCTCGTGATCTTTGAAGGGTGCGAGCAAGACTACCGTAGTCCTCGCGCGAGGAGCCAATCCGCGAGTCGCGACTTTAACGAGATTAAGTTTTTCTCTAGAACTGACATGGAAAGTGTATCAATTTGCTCGTGGGTTTTGACTGAATCCAAGGGAAGACGGTCATAGAGCAACCAGGTCTCACTGACACTTTTTGGGTCCTTCTTCGAATAAGCCTAACTGGAAATCACAACGAATTTGTGTATCCTAATAGGGCGCCATTCACGGTGGGTTTTCAGAAAGGCACCTATGGGACACTCTGATGGATTGTTTCACAAGGAAAGTGCCTCAACTTGCCGGAGGATATCCAAACGGGACCTCTTCCATCCGTTAGAGTTTGAAGTGGGACGTCTGAATCTGAACCGGTTTTCCAATTTTACAGTCAGCAAAATCGGAAAGCAAATTCGGACGTCCCATGTTAAACCCTATCGGATGGAATAGGTTCCGTTTCGAAATTCAACGGCAAATTCACACTTTCCTTGTGAAAAAAATCCGTCGGAGTATCCCACAGGTGCCTTTCTAAAAACCCACAATGGAAGACGCCTCATTAGGATTCACAAATTCGTTGTGCTTCCTTCCGGTTAGGCTTATTCGAAGCAGAATCGTGTCAGTTAGACCTGGTTGCTCTTGACCATTCCTCTTCAGGATCATCCTTCCCAGTGAGCCCCAAAAGTACAGTAACCCTCTCTCCCTCTCACCCCCACGCACTTCAATCCCAATCAGAAATCAAATCATATGTACAATCTGGCATTTAAGATTTGATATTCCATTCGGTGGTGTGAATGTCGCTGCACTTTTTTTGTAGCCACAAACGCGCTTTTATATTTCCAATTAGCCTCCTTTCTCTCGCGCCCACTGGAGTCATTGTAGACGATGAATTGTTAATGTCAATTGTTTAAAGGAATCGGTCTCGGTGGAGCGGACCCTTGTCGTCATCCTAAACTGACAGTTGTCTTTAGACGTGACGTCATCTAAGTTAGGCGCGGACTGTGAGCACTATTTACGCCGAGGTACTAGGAATCCGGCGCGGTTTTCGAAAATGTTAGTACTGCGCGAGTTCGAAAAGAAAGTGGAACTCGAAGACCACCTACAGTAGTCCCCAAGTCTCCTCTGAGGTCTCTGTTATTGGAGCGCTTTCCCAGTTCCCCTCTGAAGCCCCGAGATTATCTAGATCCTTCCCTTTGGTTCCTCCCAACCTGTACCTCTACCCACGAGTCCACTTACCTCGATATCCGAAGAATCTTTCGACGGTCGTTGTCCTTTCGGAGGTCGGGAGGGTTTCAGAGAGGAGGGGAAGGGGAGGAAGATGAGGCGAGTGTTTCTCGACTTTAAGAGCAGAACCTTGTGAAATGGCGGCGTCGAGTGAGAGTGGGCGTGGCCTAGAGCGAGCTCTCCTTTTCGCCCCGCCTCCCTGGGCAAACACACGTCAGGCTGAAAAACTCGTGACCAAGTCTCGCGAGGCATATGGTAGCGAGGAGAAGGAGACGAGAAGATTGCAATGGTTCGGACAAGCGAAAACGCGCGAAGATGGGGCATAAATTGATGGTTAGAGAAGAGAATGGAAGGAAGGATGATGAAGTGGAAAATTGAAGAGAAGGCGACGGAGATTCTTACAGAAGCAACGAAGAGCAGCGGACCCAACTGCAGGAGGATGATGATGGGCCGCTGAATGGTACGATTATGGTGGCACACTTTGCAGAACGCGGAAGTGCGTCCAAAGAAGCGCCAGAAGTTCAAAGAACACTAATGGGATGAGATTGAGATGGTTTTGTGCTCAGTCAGATACGATTTGCAGGGGATAATGGGAACAGAAAGACGATGGTGGTGCAATGAACTGCAGAAATCAGAATATCAGCTGCCAAGGGGCAGGGAGGAGGAAAAGCACGTAAGTGTGTTTCAGGTGTATAAAATAGGGGTTCCGAGTGCGAAACAGTACTAACGGATGCCATTGGAATGATGTCGCAATCGAGGAGAGCTCTGTCGGAGAATCACTATATCTCGAGATTGATAAAAGTTTTCGAAAAGTTGTCCACAGCAAACTTGTAGTCCTAATTATGATCTACAAGTTTACTGTTGAGAACTTTTTGATAACTCTTATCAATCCCAAGATATAGTGATTCTCCGAAAGGGCTCTCCTCGGTCGCATGGTC
This sequence comes from Caenorhabditis macrosperma, assembly GCA_963932285.1. Taxonomy (NCBI): domain Eukaryota; kingdom Metazoa; phylum Nematoda; class Chromadorea; order Rhabditida; family Rhabditidae; genus Caenorhabditis; species Caenorhabditis macrosperma. The sequence continues at coordinate 5,389,153 of OZ010618.1, forward strand.
ATTTTGATCCGATAGTACTACTCGGGAAAAAATGATGACGTCATCAAGGCGTACGAAAAAACGGTGGTTGAAGTCGAAAATCTCAACTATCCAATACCAGTTGTCAACTGGAAACGAGAAAAATTAACAAAGTGGGTTACGGTATCCTATATTTAAAAATTCCGAGAAAACAATGTTCGATAAAACTGTGATTTTGAGGATTACGGTAGTCATCCGATTCACGAGATCATGGTAGATGTGACGTCTCGTGACTCGAGAACTTCACATTTGGAATCTGATGGTCAAAACCACACGGAATCACGTCACTCTCTGAATTCCGTTCTCTATACTTTTGACCTTTCCCCAAAGCTACGGACCACGGGTATTCTCGTCAACTCGGACCACACCGCCTGGTCCCCGAGAATCCAATAACTGTCACGGTCCCTCGGCCAGAAAATGCCACAGGAAAAACTAATAAAATCACGCGATTCCAAGACGCATTCCGCCTCCATCATTGTTTGCCCCGGAGCCAATCCAATTCTCATCAAATCTCATTTGACCCCGCATCTTCGTTTCTTCATTACCCGCCCCGCACACACACGCGCGCGCCAGCCGATCGTAATCCGGGGCGCCCCAACGCGCCAAAAAACGTGTCATCTCGACGCCTCCTCTGTTTGCTTTTGTCGTGAAAGTTTCTGGCGGCGCCGGCCCGAGCCAAGGCGACGTCTGAAGGTTCCAGTAAGGGCCAAACAATTTAATTAAAGTTCTTCAAGAGGGTATTGCGCGCGGCAAGAGAGAGAGAGACCGTGCGGCGCCTGGTTTTTCACGTTCAAATCGAAATTGAGGAAAGGCGGCTGTAAAATGATGTGGTTTGTGTGTGCAGTGCCGGCCCGAGATTTAATGAGTTTTTGGTCGGCTACGGTAAGGAGAGCAATCAAACATCTATTTCGCAATCTTCCCTACCGTAGTCAGCAGCTCCCAGAAGAAGCCCCCTCCAAATCTCTTGCAAAGTTTTGAATGACCTTTCGGAACAAATTGCCCCCGACCCCTTGTATTCCCCGCAAAAACAGCGAAAACAACAAAAAAACATGAAAACGACACACTAAGGAAAAACTTCCCCTTGCGCTGCTCAGAGAGCCTAATAGACGGCGTGCCACGTCATAGACTTCTCCACTCCCTCCCCTTCAAACTCAGCTTGAAGGTTTTCTCCGTCTCCTCTCACTGACATTGACGTATGGTAGCAGGAAATTGGAAAGCGTCCATTCCAACTGCCACGTCACAAAATGACAGGGAATAGGAAACGGGACGAATGGGCGAAAAACAATGGAGGAGCGGGGGAAAAGAGAAAAGGCCAAAAAAATCGTGCGTCGTGTCGCCCCGAGCGATCAGCGACGGAGCCATAGCAATTGCGGCGTCATTGAGAAATGGGAGATTGGTTATGTGAGGGAGTGAATTGTCTCTTCCAAAGCGGCGAGGAAATGGAGGCAACAGTCAGAAAGAGGGGACGGCGCGAGCAGAGCGGGGGGAAGGGGAAGTGTCGAAAAAACCACCGAGTTCGGAGACACTCGAGAGAGCGGAGGGGGGGGGGGGGGGGGAATCAGAAGTGTGAGGTTTCGAGTATCCTTGTGGTCCTCGAAAACTCCAGAGTCTCTAGAAATCTGATTAGGGGAAGTCTTGTGTTTCCCATTTTTCCGGAAGAACTGGAAAAAAGGGTGAAATCGCGAGGTTCTCCGTTTGTAGCAAGGCCATGAAGCCGTTTTCCCTGACATGACGTCTTCCGTCACAGTCTCGGCGTCATCGGCGCGTCCCGCGCCTTGGGCGCCCTCGCTCCCTTCTTCAATAGTTTTTGGTCTGCCACAGAAAAAAGACACACATTCCTACGCAAGCACAGGGTATCCTCTCCCTCTTGCCCCCTCGGACGGACAATTATGTATATCATGGTTGATTTAGCCAATCAGCAGTGTCGTCGGTTTTCTACACAGTCAAACGTCAAGACGAGGAGCCGGGGCAGGCGTTGAGAAACCGCGGGGGGGGGGGGATGGAAAACAAAAATCCCTCATCATCATCAATTAAAGCATTGTAAATGCCGCCGGAGAGCGAGGCCGGGCGTCAAGATGGATGCAATTTTCCTCGGTTTTTGGGTAAAATTGAGAAACCACGTTTTGTCATCTAGATTGGCATCTCATCTCATCTCGTCCTCCGGAAACCCGCCACTCAATCTTGGAAATTGTAGGTGTCATCCGTTACTCCTCAATGCTTCAAGACCCTCAAGAGGAGCTCCGTCAGGATTTCGCAAATCTTTTTTGCCTCGTCGAGTCGAGAGGGAAAAAAAAAACTTCTCATCGACCCCTCTCTTGCAGCTAATCAGTCATCGATACAGGCCAATGAGGCGGTCCGTCTTCTCGGAAAATGAGACAACACTCACAACACTCGGCCGTCCAAAAATGGCTGCGCGGCGAGTGTGCGTGTGTTTGAGCGGAGTTCTGCGTGGGATTGCCTTCTAGACCTCGTCGGCCGACACGTTTCATTGTAGATGATTGCCTTCGTTGCCCCCCTTTCTCTAGACTCGTCGGACAACACAGGTGATGGGCGGGGCCCCGAGAAAAACGAAAAACGACAACAAATGAGGGGATAAGACGGTGGTTTTTGGAGTTTGAGACTTTGCACGAGATCAGGAAGTGATCAAGGGACTTGAGGAAGTACTGACAGAATACGGTACTTGTGGCAGAGGAGTCTGCGGAATCTGCCTTTTCCTGGTAGTGACATTGTCCACTTCCCTAAACAGTGACGTCACTGTAATCCAACCAAGCTCCGAAGTCGGGGATACGGTAGCCCTTAGCGCTCAAAGCTTGAAAACGCACTATTTCATCATTTGGCCGGCCTCTGCCTCTGGCTCAATTCCAAAATGCTCATCCATTACTTCCAAGCACACTTCCAAGCACAATAGTGAAGGAGCCAGGTCACCGATGAAAAATGATGACAAACGACGGCCGTGGCCTCGCGGCGCATCTCGAACCTCATCTTTTTTAGCGATGGGGCGCGCGCGCCGACTTGGAAATGAGGGAAGGAGACGAAAAGAAGCGACCGGGTCGCGGAAACTGGATACAATGGTACTTTCCAGAGTTCCGGATTTGAGACGAAACCCAGAAAAGGCGGGGTGTTACCTTGTCGGGGTACAGGTGGACATACCGTAAAAACTCTATTTTCGGAAAAATTAGTGAATCTTGTAGAAAAACGGTTAAACCCCTGAGGTAACACACAAAATGAGACGAAATTTTATTTTTTTTAATGAGAAACAATAATGTGGAGGGTGCCGTTAAAATAGAGTTTTTACGGTAACTGGGGACACAGATCAGGCACGGATCATCTACGCATTCAATTATGATCACACTTTTCAGATGTTGCTACTACCAATGAGTACTTAGAACGTTAATTTTCGAAAAATGTCTTCTGAAAGATCAGCAGCTAATTGAAAATCAATAAGATCAACAAGACTAATTTCAGAGAAGAAGTGTCAGAAACTTGCGTCGGTTGGTGTTCTGCCCACATCCCACATCTCTACCAACTACAATAATGTCCTACGATACGCTTTCCAAGACAAAAAATTTGGAGTCACATGCTCCTATCCTACCCTCACAGATGCTCTCGAAACGTAACGTTCCGCCGAGATTTTTATACATTTTTTTCAATTTTTTGAGATTCTTCACCTCTAACTTTCCTATTAGGTTGTTGGCTCCTTAGCGTCATCTACCGTAGTCCAAATAATGCTCTCCGAAAATGATGTTTAAATAAGCATCGGTCGTAAAACAAAAATGCGCGTGCTCGTGGGGGATCACGAATTCCAGTGTCCTTCTCGATTATGTCTCGTTTTGGAACCAATTTTCATAAATATTTGAGCGAGTCGTGCGTTTAATTTCGAGCAAAATAGCGCTGAATCACACTCAATTAAGGTCATAAAAGCACGCGTTTGGGTTTTTGCAGACGAATAAATAATGACCGGAAACGATATGTTTGACGATTTGAAAAACAAACTCACTCAAATTCTCGACTATGCAGTGAGTAGAGGAACCAATAAGAACCGGAGAATTGAGGGGTTTCTTACAGGTTATCACTCATGATAACTGCCCGGATCGGATTTTGGAACGAAGAGCGGTCCACCTCTATGTCTGCACAAAGTCCTTTCTGGACCAGTACCACCGTGTCCACCAGTGGTATGAGGTACCTCCAAATCCACACTAAACCTCCCTCAACAGTCCCATTTTCCAGTCCGCACGTGTCTTTCTTCTCGGAGTCGACCGGAACTTTCCGGGAATCCGGGAGTTCGCCGAGGAATACCAACGTCAGGACCATGATGATGATGACGTGGAGGAATTGGTCGCGTTGCTCGAGGAGGCCGAAATTGAGGAGGATGAGGGCGACGATGATGTATTCCACAATGATGAACATCGAGAAGATGTAGTCGGTGACGAGGAGGATGAGGAAGATGACGGGCGACGGGAGGATGGATATGTGAACAACGGGGACGAAGATGAGGAGGAGAACCTGGTGGACGACTTGGATTTCGATCAAATTCTCGCGTTTTTCAATTGAGTGTGTGATTTAGATTTTTATAGCAATTTATGCTTCCAACTGAGATTTATTCCGATAATTCGTGATTTCTCCATATTTTTGAACAATTAAATGAGTCTTCAATAAATCGATTCTCCCGCGGATTTAGAGCCAAAAAACTAATTAACCAAAAAATGCATCAATATGTTCAATTTCCCCGAATTTACATGAAGAGTGACGTCGGTTCGCTTACACATACTTCTCGAAGAACCTAGCAGAATTATAGCAGTGTTTTCCGCTTTTTCTTCGATTATCAATTTACTTCCGGATTTGTCCCCACTTCTAAGAAGAAGTTCGTTAGCGCACTCAATTGCTTTGAAATCTATTTGTCCACTGCGTTCAACTTCGGATTCAAGCAGCCAGAGAGCTTCAGCATTGACGGCAGTAGTAGTGGCTGGCATGGGCGCCAGTGTCAGTGGCGGAACAGAGTCGTCGCTGTTTTTGCTTCACTGTGGTTCGTCCAAGAAGAGAAGTACATTGCAGAGGACGTTGTCGTTGATTCAGTGTCAACCTGAAAACTTTAATTCGCTTAAAACTTGAAGCTGTTTTTTTTAAACATAACCTCACGGAGTTACAATAATTTTTTTCAACTTTTCTGACGAGAAAACGGGAAAAAACGGCAGTGGCTGTACTCGAGCGAAGGAGTTCTATCGATTTTTGCTGGTGTCCATGTTCTGCAATTATTCTTCGAAATCTTTGGAAAATATAAGGACAATAACATACCATTCCAATTATTTATTCGGCGGTGCTTCCGTTCCGACAAACTGTGAAATTGCGGCATTTAGCGCTGGGCACGACGAGCCTGAAAAATTTCTAAATGATTGAACGAAAAAAAAGGAATTTTTTTAGAATTATCAGCGAGAAAAATCTATTCATTTTGTCAATTTTCGATGAAAATAAAGCGATTTTGCGTTTCGGCGAAAATAATTTTCCGGCAACACGCGAAATGCGCCTAGAGGCTGCTGACGCTTTCCTCGCCGCACGTGGTCTTTTCTCTTCCGCCAGCCACCGAAACGCTAGACCATATTCGCCGACAGAATTTCAATCCATTTCTCAACGGAATCCCAACAAAAAGGAAGTGAAAATATGAAAAGTAAGTCGTTTTCTGTGTTCGTTAAAATTTTGGAAAAAAAATTTACAAAATTGGGAAAAAATAGAAAAAATAGAAAAAATAGAAAACAATAGTTTTTATTTTTCAATTTTTTCTTTTCTTTTTTATTATTTTTTTCTATTTTTTGTGGTCAAAAGTTTGGAAAACATTTCAGAAAAATTTAAAAAAAATAGGAAAAAATGAAGAAAACAAATTAAAAATGAACGGCAAAAATGGAAAAAAAGTTTTTTTTCTATTTTTTTCTCCTTTTTTTTCTTTTTTTTCTTATTTTTTTCTATTCTAAGTCGCCAAAAATTTGGAGAAAAAATTGAAAAAAAAAACTATATGTAAATTTGCAAATATGAGTGCAATCACGAAGAACATTGATTTTTGTTACAGGATTATGCTCGACGAGTAGTCCAAGAGGCTCAGGGTGACCCATGTGACCTAGCCCCGCCCTCTTGCGGGCAGAATATGTACCGAGATCAGTCTGGACGATGTTAGTAACGTGGACCATAGGGTCACCTCTCTCTCCACTTCCGCCATAGCAAGGCCATATGCGCCGCCAAAACACATGGCAAACTCTATCGATTTGACGACGGATTTGCGACAAAATGAGGTAAAACCATGAGAAGTGAGTTGTGTTCTATTTTATAAAACTGTTTTTTAGCTGACAAATAGAGAATCAGCACTGAATAGCGGTGTACATAATGGACGTACACGTGAATCGGCAAAAATTATACTTTTTTCTAGTTTTTTATATTTCTTGCCGCCAGAGCTTTAAAAAAAACAGAAGAAATTGAAAAAAAATTGAAAAAACCTCCCGCTTAAGCTGATCTACCAAAAACGGTATTTTTTGTTACAGAAGCATTGGTGGAAAACCGCTCAATAAGCGAATAATACAAAACAAGTATTGATGTCGTCACTTTCCGCGTTTCTTTCTGCTTGTGGATGCTCCGGAGATCACTCCGACTGATAAGTGAGATTTTGACTTTCAAAAAAGGAAAAATGACGCGAAATCATCTGGCGGGCGTACTCCTGGTCACTTGTCATTTTCTCTTCGAACTATCATGTTCGTTTTGTCCCAGATAGTTCTAGACTCTCATTTTCGATAATTAACCACCCGAATGCCACGGCGTTTCGCAATTTTCAAAAATCATTCAAATAGACAAAAAAAATGCGGATTTATTCGGATTCACACAGAAAAAAACCAATTTGAAAACTTGAGAATACCCTATTTTGATGGTACAACAATGGGAATGAAAACAAAGTTTAGTTTGGCGATGGTTTTGGTGGATATCCGAGATTCTTTCTAATTTCC